>CM065929.1:2500000-5000000 GCA_033459515.1 Theretra japonica | reverse complement strand
CAAGCGAATGGCATGCTCATCTCGCTATTCAACGCAATAAAAAAACTTATCTGAAGAGTGTTTTAATCACACGGGTTCATAATATTTAGTAAGTAATTTGTTTTCAACTTTTATTAATGTGGGTACTTGTTTAATGTCGTTGCACATTAATGATTAGTTAGATATTACCGATGACTCGCTTAGCTCCAATGCTCCGTGTACATAAAGTTCGTGTCATTGTTAATCCTGGTTTACAGGAGTTGCACTGGTAGACGACGACAGGTCAGTCCCCATCCAAAAAATCGTTGTAGAACTAAAACAATTGTTTAAATGCTAACATGATTGTAAGTAGTAATGGTATGACAAATTATATAATTTAATTTTATTTTATTACAATTTGTAATGTGCAGCATAAAATCAAATTTTCTGTGAGGTATTATTATTTCAGAAGAGTCGGTCCATTGAAGCACAAGACTACACTGCGGCTTTATCGCTCAATAACTTATCAATTACAATTTATAGAAAATTTATTTTTAATTTAACATTCACAAACCATAAACAATTACCATCATCAGCCAGTAACAGAATAAATCCAAACAAATAATTCGCGGCACAACAAAAGCCGCGATATGGAGGGTTGAGTGAAACTTCCCGGAAAACGCATCCAATACGTCAATTACGGGTAGATAACGCTATTTGAGACACCGACAGACAGACACGCGAGCGCCTGTCACCAAACAGGGCACTGTTTGTGTGCAAACACTGATAAGATAACTTTTAGTTTGACGCCGCCACAATGGTCGCGGTGCGTTGTCAATATTTGTTGTGTGAATACCTTCCCGAGTGCCTAGCGCGTGCTGGTTAGGCCGCTGCTTACACCGACGCGTAACATTTTTGGGTGTACGAGATAGCTTAGCCATAATGTTAAGTGACATTGACGGGAACAAACGTCAAATTAGTTGTAAAATGCATGGTTTTGATATTGTCAAAGTCAAAGGTGGTGTCAAAGTTACATGAGCCATGGTGTCCTTCTGTAGCAAATACGATCAGCATATTAGTCTACAAGCCTTTTTGCTATAATAATTAATTTTAGATAAGTAGAAGGCCGTAAAATTTTTAGGCTAAATTAATCTGCATAATTACAATAAAGTGATATGTTACTATGTTAGTTTTGTTCAAGATATTCAAACTGGACGTTACTATCATTATTGGCTTTTTCATTTTTTCTCTATTATGAGTGTAGACAACGAAAAACCATTGTTTAAGGAATAGTTGTATGTGTGTTACAACTTTTAAGAGGCAAAAAAAGGAGCTAACGCGCTAATCGGACGCAATACTCACGTCAGACACGTTGACGTCACTATTTGATAGGTGCTATCCTAGTACAGCCGGTCCGTTTAAGCTGTAAGTAAGACTGGGCTGTAGTTCTGCTATTTACAGTCGATAATTAACACAAGCGTAGTCTAGTCTATTGTCATAAAAATATATAAAGTTAGCCTCAATATTTTGTCTGAGCAATATTGTAAGAGTTTTAGCAGCAATAGAAGTCAGATTGAAGCAACCTTCATGCTAAAATTTCCTAAGCTAAAAGAGATTTTTAATTCGATTACCTTTTTTTTTAATTATGTGGTTGGAATAAAATCCACTGGTACCAGTGACGTAGATTCGTCACGGTGTAAGCGACGGTCACTTAATGCACAATAGAGGCACTTAAGATTGTAACGGATGTCAAAGATAATAGAATTTAGTTTTGATTGTGGCGCGCATGTCTTTTGGTTGTACGCACGCGCCGCACGTAATCATAGTTATGTATTAGTATCTTCACACCTTTCATCACTTGAGTATAGGCAGATTTTATCTGCAGCATTTAAGGTTTTAAATGTCTTTGGTATGTGAAGTCCGCGAAAGCGAACTAGGCCAGCGTGGCAATACATATGGCCTAGACCTTTTCAATCGCACTCTCGATTGTAGAGACGGCCCTGTAGTAGGACATGTCTTAATGATAATTAAGTAGATTTCTTCACGAAGTTTTCCTTTACCATGAAAGTGTTTGGTAATTGACCTAAATACACATGATTCCGAAATACCTGTGGCTTCTAATTAAGCTAACCTACAACTAAATTATGTTTACAATATTGTCCTAGTTCTAATAAATTTGTCCGGACAAGGTATTTAGGTGGAAGCGGTAAGTGGCGACATCTACCGGTGTTGTGTAACCATTTGTCGTGTGGGCAGAGTACAAATTGTACTAGTAATTTCGCAAGTGAGAACAAGGGTTTAGCTCTGATTTGTAAATCAATCATTTTGTGTATTGCTTTATCCGTTTCTTGGTTTATTGTGGAGTAATTTGTGTTGGCTGCTGATTTTGGTAGGATTGTGTGAAGTTATAAATGTTATGTTTCATTGGTTGACAATATCGTTTACTAATATATATTTTTGTGAGGACTATGTTTATTAAAGAAGTTTTGTCGTTTGCCCAGATTATTATCATCATCATCAGCCCGTTGCAGTCCACTGCTGGATGTAGGCCTCTCCCAAGGTACGCCACAGAGCCCGATCTGCTGCTTTATGTTTCCAGTCGCTGCCTCTTGTGCAAGTCGATCCGCCATCTAGCCAGAGGGCGTCCCACGCCACATTTGCCAAGACGCGGTCTCCACTCCAGAACATGCTTACTCTAGCTAACATTATGATGATATATATTTATCATAATCGAAGGCAAATTAAGTTATTGTATTTTAGGCATTTTCAAAACAGTTATTTGCATTTCTAGGGCATTTCTTCTTTTAGGTACATTTTAAAACATAAATATTTTATTCTATGAATCATTTTTCTTTAATTTGTATTACAATAATTAATGTTTTATGTATTTAATTATTCTATACCTTTTCATCGTGTTTTCTATAAATGTACACGTTCATCTCATATGACCGGAAAATTAAAAACTTTAATACAAAATAAGTCTACGCCAAGTATGTTTTAGTAATGAAATTCTACTCAAATTGTTACTATTTTTTTTATTTGGGCTTCTTAAAAATATTTTGATACCTTTGCTGAAGATAGAGTTTTACAAATACGCCTGCATATAATATTGGCCACCATAACGAGTGCAATTTCGATTATAGTTAAATCGTTGCATTACATAAACATAACAATTGAAAATTATTTTTAGTATAATATTATTAATTTCTCATTGGTGTATTACGTATAATGTTTTTCTCGATTTTGAAACTTGCTTGTAGAAATATTTCAACGGTGTTTTTACAATTGTCTTAGTACAAAATACTATTTAAACAGATCCATTGTATACGTATAAAAAATACTAGAGATGTAATGGCACTCTTAAAATTATATTTGGTGAGCTTGACTGTTCTGAGTTTTAATAAGGTACGTACTTAATAGGTATTTTTGAAAATTAAATTTGAGTATAGGTAATATAGAAAACTAAAAGATCTGTTTTATAGGTTGAGTTGTGTGATAGACCGACTATAAAAAAGTGTTAGATAATTTTATTTTAGTAATATCATACTTTACGAAAATTCGGCCCTAAAATACCCTTGAAACAAAGTTTTTTTCCACAAAAATATTTATCTCAATCATGTCGAACTCAAGACTTCTCGTTTAACAGCCGACTTTTTCACTCTACAAAGACCAAGGTTCAATTTGACGTCCAATTTTTTCATTCTAAATCCGTTAAATAGAACTATTACGTCCAAAGCATTAAGAGTCGATTTGAATCCAGTCCATCGCAGAAATAGTAGGGTGAGTGAGCTTATTCGAGCAGCCAATCAGAGGCCGGCATTACCCTCCCATGGGAGGGGGGAGAGCAGGCCCCTCCCACCGCCCACAAGTGGGGTTTCGCCGAGTATCGCATTACAGATAATAGAGTTCGGATGTTTTAAACTTTCAATACTTTTTATTACTTGGTTTTATTGAAATCGTATAGGATTTCAATGCGGGAATTTAAATTGTAAGCCTGCGTGTGTAGCGTAAATTATGATTTGTTTTTTATTTTCGTGGGTCCATTTTTTTTATTGAGTCATATATTGACCACCTCATTGATATAGTTGTACAGGCGGTGAATGTTAAGTCTTGGGTTCGAATCTAGTTAAGTATACCATCAGCATTTGATATATCATTAGCAAAAGTTACATACCAAATAATTATGGTCCTAAATATATGTAAATCATTCTTTTAAAAAAATATGACTATAGATTGGAATAATGTTAACTTGCAAGAGTTATGATGAAGTATGGTTCCAACAAATCAAATAATGATATGGGATATTATAAAAAAATATATAGGTATACTTTATCATAATATGTTAATACAATCTAGGGTGTTGGAAGCCAATATAGATGATATCTTTTGCAGTCACTGTGAAAACCCATGGGGAGGCCTTATTTAAGCGAAAGACTTTCTGTAGCTAAGGAAGGTGATGATAATGTTTTTGAGTTTTTTTTATTGACAAGACATGTCTCTAGGCTATTTTTATTGTACTTTAGTTTTTTATATTTATCATATACTACTGCGTGGAGGTACATGTGTTCAAATCTAGAATTCAGAGCGCATTAATTAATTTTTGAAATATTTAACTTGGAAAGTTAAATTAAGTTAAAAGAAACGGACGGTCCCAACTGTTGTCATTCGGCTGTGCTTTTTCTTGATGATGTTTCAGTCTTTATTGATAGTTTCTGATTTCCAGCATTGGTATTAGTAATTCATTAAAAGCCCATTCATAACAGAACTATGCGTGGTAAGTTGCAGACTCGTGGTTACCACCTTTTCAGCTCGAACTGAGAAATTCACAAAAAAGTTTGCATTGATGTTACCTCCTTCGTACAGTCTTAGATTCTTTATTATCAGCGTGGCAGCAATTGAAAAATCTGGTATGACTATGACAAATGGCAAGAACTAATTGTTTTCTTAATTATCATGACGGCGTTGCTCTTATCATCAGCTGCAATACACATTATCTTTAACATTTATTATTGACTATCTTTACATCGATAAATAAATTAAAAAATTTCAACCTAAAACTATTCCAACACCTAATTAAAATACAACTCAAAAAGAATAAAATCTAAACCAAACAATACAATCGTTTAGCACGTAACCTCTCAATACGCAGTAAAAATATCAAAGAGCAATCGTTATAATATAAAGAGTGGACAGGGCGCAGCGACGTGTGCGGCCCGTATCGCTATCGTGACGCCGTTACTGTCGACGCGACACGATAGACTCCGCCGATATAGATTAAGAATTGTAGAGGGGACATTCGAATTATATTTTTGCCGACGTGTGCACTGTTGTTTGTTTAAACAGATGGTGTGAACTTTGAAAGGTTGAGATTGGATTTTGAAAATATAAATTTGATTTTGGTTATGTAACGTTTTATAAAAATGTAGCTGGTTTTAGCAGGATTAAGTTGTAATAGTTTTTGTAAGATTGTCATTTAAATTACTGTAATGTGTGGGAATATTATGGGCTGTATTGTATGTAAGTAATTTCATTATAATAATATTACACTTATTTCAAGACTTGCTATAAAAGATACCAGTTTTTTTCAAATAAAAAGTACAGTTTACAGGTTGCCTACTGAATATAAAAATAAATAAAATACAATATTTTTTAAATAAAATAATTTCTATAATCAAATAAAATACACAATGCTCTTATATAACCAACAGATTTTTGCACCCTAACACTATTCATTTCAACATCAATAGAGATCTACCAGAAGGAAAACCTACAAACTATACCCTATGATAAAACTTCTAAAGCCATCTGTCCCCTCTCCCTCTTTAATCTACACGCAGGCCTGCATTAATGTCGAGAGTCGCGCACGAATGGCATTCGCAATCACAATTGTCAACGTAATTCCTACGGCGATAACGCGCTCGCTGTTTTACTACGGCATAAATGAAATCGAACATTTAAATAAAAATCAACACTTTGTACTACGTTGAGGCCACACAAGTTAATACGAGGATTTAGTAGGGGTTTTGTAGGAGCAAAGGAATTTTGGTATGTTGTTGGCATTTGAGAATGAAAGCTAAATGAAGGATACCTAAAGGTAATAGGGCTTTAATAAATCTATATGTGGTAGAGCCACGCTATTGTCAGTCATGACTTAGCATGAATAGGCAGGCTCGTCCGGAGTGGTACCACTGTCTCAGAGAAAATCGACGTGAAATGACAGCTTAGCTGTCGCGTTTCGTCCGGCGAGTGAGATTACCGGATGCTCAATACCGCTTTCCTCGTCAAATCCTTTTTCCTTCCCTCCTCTCCTGATTTTAAGGGCCGGCAATAGACGGTTAAGCCGCAGTGATCACTTACAATCAGATGACCTGTTTGCTCACACGACCATTTGTCTTTGCATTGAACTCACATCCGTTCATTTCCTACCTTCTCACCCATAATACCACAAAACCCAAAAGCCACATACCCTGATTTAGATTTAAAAACCGCAGTACAATTCGCAACACGGAGACAAATAATTCGAAAGCCGGAGTTAAAATTCGGAACGGGCCGCGCTCACGTTCCGCGCTCATTGTCAAAACATCTTATACAATTTCACAGCCGAAAGGAAAAACATAAAAAAAAATTGTAAGAAGAGTTGGTCTGGCACGCTTAGTAGAGGGTTCCGTGAATAATATGTTTAACTGTAAAGGAAACATTGTCAAAAAACTAATATATCTGAAAGTATTCAACAAGAATTTAGAGAGTATGGGAACTGTACCAAACATATTAGGCCTGTGTGGTAGGCTAAAAGGCTCGAGATGAGGCCTTAGCTAAGTTCAGTGTAAGCTAACCTTTATGCTAGCTCACGGCTACACATATTTCTATTTCGCTTAACATCAGGCGAATGACATACTCGTCTCGCCACTCATCGCAATGCGAAAAAGTAGGCACATCTTTATGTTTGTAAAGTTGTAATTGGTAGAATAAGTGTGTTAAAAAATGTCCTGCCAAAGCCCTTTTCAAAATAAACGGATCCCCAAAACGAAATCGTCCCGTGTGTGGTCGTTGCGAATAAAAGCCGCCACTAAATGCACACTCGAAACACCAAAAAGCAAATATTTTTCAAACACCTCCAGTTCAAAACATAATCCTTTGTGGCACACGGTAATTTCGGTTTCGATGACAATGTCGCGCAAAAAAAAGAAAAAAAAAGAAAAAGCAAAGGCAGTAAACCGTTCGACCCAGCGGGGTTCACGATCACTATGTTATTTAAAAGGTATATTACTTTAAATTTTTGTAAACTATTATTATGTTGTCGTTGTGCGTAATAGAACGTTACTCGACGCCATTGTTCGTCTGTGTTTGACATAATACTACGACGCTTATAAATAGTTAATTACATGGTGTGATGGGTATTTTAATTTCTGTTTGATGCGTGTGAATTGGATTATTTTTTTGTTGTGTAAGTTGTCACTCGAATTTTAAATATCAGAATAAATGACATTGCGGTTAATGATAAATGAAGTGCAATCTAAATAGGGCACAAAAGGACGACGACCTAATGTTTTACCTAATGTTTTGCGTCCCATGATGTGATAGGGGGTAAGCCTATCGCCATATCAGGCACAAATTTCTAACTCTGAGCTGATAATGAATAGAAGAATTTAATTTGTCACCTTGCCCGACCCGGTATTCGAACCCAAGACCTCAGCTCTGCAGTCGTACCGTAGTGCAACTACGCCACGGAGACAGTCGGTAGGTAAAAAGTAATAACAATGCTGTTAATACCTCGAGACAAGTAGTGACCGCAAGGTCCTGTTGTCTCTCTCACATAGGAATGCTCAATCCACACTATCTGTCCATGAATAAAACATAGCTTAAAACGATTCAATTATTATCTACAGTTATTTTAGTACTGGCCAGTATTATTTTCCATACAACGTTTATTTAGTTAAACAATGACAATAATTGAAACTCGATGACGTACATAACAATCGAACACACCGAACGCAACCAATCACGCGTCCCCAATTTGAATTTAGAATACAAATTGACGTAATATATGACGGTTGCGTTCCAGAAACAAGATACGAAGCGCCCAAACGTAGACGCACACAATTTGTTACCTTTTTAACACGTCATCCATTTCGAAAATGTTACGAAATGAAAAAAAAAATCCCTCGTGGCCCATTATAAACGTGTTTGAAAAGAATCGAGCTTTATGTCATTTTGATACACTCTTAAGAGCCTTTGTGTCGACCTTATTCCACAATGGTGACTTTTTATTCGTGTGAATAATCGCAGCCTTGCATCGATTGTTGAATTGAATCGATATTTCAAACTCAGTAGTCTGCCTTTGTTGGCGATAGATATGCGTCGTCTCGCCTTTTTTTGTACAACCTTCGTAATTATCACTTTTATGAGTATTAAGCCGTGTTATTGTCCGATTTGAGCATCTGTTGTCACAATTAACGTTTTCGAGTGGGATAAAGTTAGTCTTTTTACAATCTTTTCTCGAGGAATTTTAGATTGAAATGTTTGAGGAGAGAAATAATAGTTATGTAGAGTTGATGTGAGGTTATTTATTGATCAACCCAAAAAAATAATATAAACCACCAAAGCTGAGTACATGACTAATCAACATTCGATAGATTAAGAGGACTAAAGCCCCATTTACACGGAGAGACTTTCTCGCGGCGAGAATCGTATGACATTATCGCATAACATAACCGCCATAGATTATCGTATTCTGACAATGTTTACACGATGCAACTTTTTTATATCCTTACGATAATCGTATATTCGAGGCGAGAATCTCCCCGTGTTAATGGGGCTTTAGGCCTTAAGGCCATAGTCCACCATGTCGGTCTGTAGCGAGTTGGTGGACTTCACATTCCATAGAAATTCTTATAATGTCTATAATGTGCGATGTCACGAAGTTTTCTTCTTGTTCTCTGCGGCCACAGGAAGTCCAGTGCCGAACATAGGCCTACCCAAGGATCTCCACATCGACCTGTTGGGAGCCTTCATCCGGCGACTTCTTGCGGTACGATGTTTTACTTTAATATACAGGGTATATCAAGACTGCAACCGAAAACGAAGCCAGGTGGTAGTTTTAGTGACTACAGACACGATAGAACTAAACATTTTTCAAAAAAACGCGACGATTTTTTTTGTAATGTTTTAAATATCATTGTGTTTCAGTGGTAATTCCATAGTTTTTGCTACAATTATAATGTAAAGCCTTGCGTACTATAGCGTCTATATATTTTTTAGGAAAATGTATGTATTTACCTCCCGAATACGAGTATAGGAAAAAAATTACAAATAAACATGTCGCTTTTTCGCAAAAAAAATAGTTGCATTGTGTCTGAAGTCACTAAAACTACCACCTGGCTTCGTTTTCGGTAGCAATCTTGATATACCCTGTACACGTGTGTGGTAATGCATTAACGGTTAACTTAATCCAAAGGTGTACGCGGCGATTTCAATCCACGACCGCCATCTTGGCAGTTCCCGTCCTATTTGTTAATAGACCACCACCCGTTAATTTGATAAGTATTGATTGATAAGTATATTTTGATTCATAACTTCGTTAATGGTGATTGTAAATACAAATGAATGAAGATTGTAATCAAAATAATCAGTATGTTTATTTTAAAGATAATCTTGTTAAATGTATCGGTAAACACTAATTATATCGATTTAAACATTTTATAGACTCAGGGCTCAGTATACAAAATATTGATGACTTTAATTATTTTCCTACGTGTCCACGAAGTAAAAAATTCTTTGCAATACAATTTATTTAATTTAATCCTAATTATTCGGGAAGAATTCTATATAACAATTTATTATTTACACTTCATACAAATATATTTTGTAGGTGGACTTGGCATTATTTTACAGTCGAACCTAAGGTTAATTTCTGTGATCTGTTTCAGCCGCCAATTCGCTATAGGCCAGCGAGGTGGACTATGGCCTAAGTCCTCTCAATCGAACTTTTGTTTGTAGGTGCCGTGATCAAGAGAAGGCTTACAAGCTAATATGTCATTATGTTTTTACACACATATATACATACATAAACTCATGCCTTTTTCCCAGAAAGGATAAGCAGAGGTGCTATAGGCTATTGTCATATCGGGAACAAATTTCTAACTCCGGACTGATAATGAATAGGCAAATCCAATATCACCTTACCCGACCCGGGATTCGAACCCGAGACCTCAGCGTTTAAAACGCACCGTAGTACAACTACGCCACCGAGGCAGTCATTATACTTTTTTTAGGTAAAATATTCCATCGTGTTTGTCAAATCAAATTATGCAAAAAGATCTCTGCCTAGGAATTGAACCGATACCCAAACGATTTACGCATGCTATTATACTAATAATGAAATTATTAAAACTTTTTTTATTCCTGTTACATGCGCAATAAAATTGAACACATTTGTCAAGAATTAACTTGTTTTTTGTTTATAATTATATCGCATCTATTAATGGACATGTCGGTGTAAGGTTAATCCAGTCGGTGTAGGTACGATATTAAAGTTATTATGACCTCAGATTATATATTAAAGAACAGGCACAACACGTTTAAATGAATAAGTATTTAATTTAATTCCCATTATGCCTACATTAAAAGCTCAGTGGAGCAGATGGTTGAGAGTTGGCTATGAAATGAGAGGCCCTATGTTCGATTCCCGCACGGAAATCAACGTTTGTGCAGAGTCTGGGTCTTTTGAGGCTTAAAAGTTTCTATTGGTCTCTGATACCCACGGGGACGTAGTGATTACTTTTTGTATGACCCACGGCACAAGACTTGGCGATACGTGTTGAGTAAAAAACTCGGGACATCGTTTTGAAATTTTAAAAAGAAAATCTATATTAAGGAAATATTTTATTGCCTGTATCAAATGTACTGCAATAAATATGAGTGAAATAAATAAATAAATACACCCAAACAGTCACATACATCAGTCCTGACCCCACAGTAAGATCAATTAAGACTTGTGTCGTGGGTATCAGACACTACGGGAGACTTTTCGGTCTCACGAACACCCAGACCCGAGTCAAATACTTGTGGGCCTCAAAAACATTTGTGTTGGTGCCGGGATCGAGCCCGCAACCTATCGGTTCTCAGTCAGCGTTTAACCAACTACGCCACGGAGGCTATCTGGAAATGTACATATATACGAGTAGAAGTTTAATGTGACTAGGAATTGAATTTGTGCTCGGTATGGTTGTAGCTTCCAGAAGATCACTTTGAAAGTCCTTGGGACCTTTAAAGAAGTAGATTTTATCCGTCTCAAGACAGTACCGATGATGATGGTGGCAGATTGGACATATTAATTAAGAGTCAAAAAAAAATGATCGTATTAACTTGAACTTGAAGAGCAAAATATGTATATTTGAACCGTGGCATGTTGCGCTCTATAGACTCTACCTACCTCACCGGAACATAAGCCGTAACTTTATGTAGGGACAGTATGCAAATTAGAATGAAATCTTTTGCAACCTTCTTCCTTCTCCTTCTAATTCTTTGGAGTGACGATTTGCGAAAGGTCGCTGGCAGATGCTGGGTGCGACAAGCCCAAGATAGGATGAAATGGCGCAATTTGGAGTAGGCCTATGTCCTATAGACGATATAAAAGGCTGATGATGATGATGATGATGATGATGTCCTTTCACACTAAGAAAAATACTATAGGTAGGTACAACATTATTAAAATTAAATTATGATTCACTTTACAACGTAGAACATGGCCTATAAAAAAAATCAAGAATAATTTAAAAAAATACAGACAAGTGATTTTTAATAACTATATCTTAGACTGATATTTTTGTAGTATCGTGGATGCGTTTACAAAAACAAATTTCAAGAGTACAGTTACTTGTATCTTAAAGAAATATTTGTAGGCAATAAAATATTTATGCGTCCGAGCATCGAACCTGCAATATTCGTAAAGAAAGATGATTATTTAACTATATGGAAAAATGCCCGTGAAAGTCGGACAAATCAAAATCTTTGAGTAACTTAAATGTTAACATTTTAGCCCAAACAATTTTCAAACAGCTAAGTAAACGAGTGTGCAAGTCATGGGTTAACCGAGAATACAAAACAAAGATTTGTAATGTTCTTTATAGAAAAAAAGTGTTATTTTGCTATAAACTGGCTTTTATTAAAACAAATTCTAAAACGAAGTACAAGAGAAAATAGAGGAATGAAACGACATCAATATTCAGATCCAATGAATTTAATTAATATTTCTAGCTTCTAAACAAGATCTTGGATAATACAATTCTGTGTCCCCAACATATGGAAGTAGATAATTTTAATTTCACATCATTTACACAACATTTCCATCTAATACAAACGTTGGCGCGGACGAAGTTCATTGACTTAGAGTATTAATTTATATGTATTTACAAACACAAAAATGAGATCAGAAAATTTACAAGAATTATTTGAAATATTAAACTTAATAATACTAATTGAACCCAACAATTTCTTAGCGTTTAATCTCATTTGCATTTCATAAATTAAAACATTAGGATCCAAACGAAAGCGGATTACACTATATGGCGGATTTTTACAAACATTCACATATTTGGCATGATCTGGCAAATCATGGTCAACCATCCGGAACGTATTCCGAAATGTTCTTAAAACTAAAAGGCACCGTTTTGTAGTTTAAATCAGTCTTTTATTATAAACACCACTGTCTTAGCTAGTTTTCGTCTTCCGTGTCAAGATTGTCGATAGGAAAGTTTGGGTTGAGCAGGGGACTTTTGCCATTACTGCCGCTAGGAGACGTGTTGACAGAGGACATTCCAACTAGGTTGTGTGTCAGGCTGTGCCTCCTTAAGTCGCAGTTTCGTCTGAAGACTTTCCCACAGGAGGAACAGTTGTAGGGCTTGATGTCTGTGTGGGTTAAGAGGTGGGTCTTGAGGTTCGACCTTTGGTTGAAACTTCTGCTGCAGACGGGGCACTTGTGGGGTGATTCTTCCATATGCAGGATTTTATGGACTGCTAACGTTCGGGACTGACAGAAGCCCTTGCCACACTCCAGACATTTGAACGGTTTCTCTTTCGAATGGATGTACCTGTAACCAAATAATCTTCTGTAATGACACATCTTCGTTTTGTTATTACCAAAAGATACGGCCTTATTCATAGATAGTTTTAAAACCTATTTTAACCATCGAGTATTTTGTCTTTGCTCAAACTGAATTCAAATGTCGTTCGAAAGGGATAAAACAATCGATAACCTAAATAGTTTAAAATCTCTTTATGAATAAGCCCGATACTGTTTCATATCAAAAACATAGTTTTAAACTAGTATTTCTCCAACTATGCATTACATCTAGAGCAGACATACTGCGTCCTTCAGTATGTTAGGCTATTTGTGTTTTTTTAATACTTTACATCGTAAAATTTACAAATTAAATAACATTACTAAGAAATCAATCAAGAATCAAGACTATTCTATCCAAGTATTCATACATAAAAATGAATCACTTTCATCAAAACATTGAAAGAGTTCACAACAAACGGTGTGAACTATTTAACTGCACATTAGTCGGGAGGTGTGAGCGCTGTGTAAATATGGCGTGTGCGGCGCCATAACATTGGCACTCGCGTGTAGCACTTGGCATCGGGAACAAACAACACGCCTCGGGGTACATCCAATAAATTTGCGTGCCCTTTCATTCTTAACTTTAATTTTATTAAATTTTGTCTTCGCGATGGCGAGGTGTTGATGTGAATTAGTAAACTTTTGGATAATGCAGACGATTTAAGGATTTGAGCAGTGACACCCACTTGTAGATCAATTGTGGAAGTTTTGGTATAAGCTCAAAGTTTTATAATCATTATCTACCTCTACATCATAGTTGTAAGAAAGTAAATCACTGCCTTTGTCTCCTTTTTAAACATTAAAACGAACTGGCGCCAACATTTATTCACGCAAAATGGACCAAAAAGTTTTGAAACTTTAAATTTTTTAGCCGTGTACGGCGAACAAACGCCCCCGCAACAAAACCAAAACGTGTGGCACGTTTCTTAAAATATTGATGATACAACTAATTTTAAATTATATCTACAACGTATAATTAACACCGGGAAACGTGTAATCAATAATAATACGAGAGCGTTGAGTTTCGATTCCATGCGTTCGGTACGAAATAAACAAACATACTCGAGGGAAAATTACGACGCGTCCGGAGTAACGTAATACGTGTAATAACCGTTGACATTAGATCGCCGACGATAAACTACAAGATGATGAATGAAATAATAATTTCAATATTAAAACACGAGATTGAAACGGTGATTAGGCGGGGCGGCGCGCGCTCAATCGAGCCGTGACGTGGACGCGTTAGGCCTAACAACACAACACCACGCCGGTAATTAAACCCACCTAATGCATCTTCACACATACACCCTTTATACTAATAGGCAGTTATGTACCCTCCATAATACCTAATACGCAAATTAGCCATACAAAAATCACTAAACAAGCAACGAATTAATTTGACTCCATTATCAAAACAATCAAAACAAAAAATTCTCGAACTTTGAAACTTGATTTTGTATTCGATGGATATTTGTTGAGTTTTTTTCTCGTGTTTTTTGTCATCCATATTAATCCTCACGTCAGGATCACCACGTGCTTTGTTAAAACCCGTCGAAGGCCCGCTCCGGTCCATTATAATGTATCGTGTCAACGGACATCGATTGAACATCGACAGGCCGGGCCGGCCCCGTCTCGGGTTAACCCTCCGGCGTCTACACGAAATTTATTTTATTGCCACAGAGATACGGTGATTTGGGAAGAAATCGCCCAGAGACAGGTGTTAAAAATTCAACACCTCACCACTTTTTGGGTGGGGATCTCGGACAGATAACTCGGGAATAGATTGAGAGCTGTTGTAATTCTATTATCATATTTATTGTGTTCGAATCGATAACTGTCACGTTAGGAATTGGAATTCTTGTAACGGTCACGTACCTACATCTTATTCGAGCGTATTGTACCGACCTGTGTTTTATTCGAGATAAACGTCGTGATATGAAAAAGGTATGCACCGAGATTTATAAGGAATGCGAGGGAATCGTGAAGAGAACAAAATGAAAAGCCAAAATTAAAACATCGTCTCATGGAATTAGCGGTGGTTTTGTGAAATAATTTACGAGCGTGACGAACTACTTGTCGATACCATCTGCCCGGCCCAGCGCAATCCTTTTTGTTTCAACGTTTTTTATACCGACGCCATTATTCAAAAGTCTTATAACGTTTCGCGATGAAACCCAATGGGTTTTAATTCAAATATTTTATTGATATTGAATGATGATAATCGTGAAGCCTGTCAAACGTTGCCTGACGCGGTCGTAAGGTATCTCATAAAAGCCGAGCTCGGTCCGTTTAGGGACGACTAAACAATATTAATCATATTGGTTTTTATCTTAACATTCCGTACGTACACTAAAAACCGCTTGATTAGACCATAAAATAGTAATTAATGAAATATAAAGTTTAAATAATTGAAGCTGAACATTCACATTTAATAGACCATTAAGATTAAGATACTGGCACACGGATCTTCTCGTTAAAATTTTTATTTAATAGCCTCTAAAACTTACTGGCCGTCTTACTTTGTTGTATGTACATTGTTCGAAAGGAATATCACTCGCTTTGTGTATAAAACGTAATTGGTGATTGCAATCGGTAACATTACATTATCTTTTATCAATCATATCGAACCAATTAATCATGAATGATTCATGATAGATAGTAACATTATCTTTATCATCAACATAATTTTAACATGTATTTGTAATATTAACGTAATTGTTGAACAGATAAAAACATTAACGCACCTGTGATCTCTAAGGTGATCTTGCCGTCGGAAAGCTTTACCGCAGATGTCGCATGAGTAGGGCCGCTCGTCTGTATGGGTTCTCTCGTGTATGAGTAAGTTGTATGACTTCGTGAACTGTCGGTTACAAAACTTGCATATGAACTGTTTCTTCGTCCGCGGTCCATTGGTGGTTGTCTTCTGTTTACTAGATATACTGCTGCTCGATGACGTAGAACTATTCGTTGATTTAGACGAGTTGGAGGGTTGAGGAGATAAAGGTGCTTGCGATGGACTTCCGTTCATTTGTTGTTGGTACATTGCATTCATTAGGAGACTCGGATATCCGTTATCTAGATTCTGCGGTGAGCTGTACCCGTAACCCTTTGACGTCGATTCCAAATGCTGTTCTAACGTGAAGTCGTCCTCATTGTCTAATAACGCAAGGTCTTCCTCCACTTCCTCGGATAAGTCAACATCATCAGCGGCTATGGCGTCGGACAACGGATATTCCTCAGGCGTTTTCGGCGAGAAATCTTTAGAGGTGTTGTCAACTGCGTCGATCTCACTTATCTTTGCACTTGCCGTCGCTATCCTTAAAATATCTTGCTTGGTCGTGGAACTATTTTCGGACGTGTTGGGTTGACTCGTGTTGTTTACAGAGGAAACAGATGTCAGGCGTTGCAATGTTAAATACGACTCCAGCGCTTGTAGATTCAGTGCGGCGGCGGCGGCGGAGTTGGACGGCAAGAGCGCGGCTTGTTGCAGGGAATTCATCATAGCGTTTTGAAGCGACATGACGACGCCTTGTAGCGATCTCTGCAGCATGTTTTCTTGCAAGAGGGCCGCGGACGCTATCGACATGTTTATGTTTGTTGGGGGAGATGTGGGGCTCTTACTTGCGTTGGTTTTGTCCGCGTGCGGGCTCGGTGGGTCAACTAGCGCGCCGGTCACGTCCGTCTTGGTGTCTTGTATCTGCAGGTTGTTCTTGAGTTTGATGATGGCGCTTTCCAGGGAGTTGAGCGTGGTCTTGCTGGATCTGGAGGTTTGTTCTTGCATGGTGGTTCGCGTGTCGCATGGGTTCACTGCACGTGTCGTGCGGAGTGGGGGTATCGCGTGCGCGTGCGCTGTGGCCGCTGGGTGCGGCGTGCGAGGCGGCTGTGCGGCGCGGCGCGACTGAGCCGCCGGCCGGCCGGCGCGCGCCCCGCCCCCACCTCGCTTCTCGCCTGCTTCCCGCCTCACAAAGCTCTCTATTTTAGGCAACTCTTTGTACAGTAATGGTCACCTCACGCTGCCCTAACGACAGACACGTACATGAGAACGTTGCGCCAGATTTGTTGGTACCCCCTTTCAAGTGTAATGAGATTCTGAATGGAATGGTACGGGCTATGGGAAAACAATGTGAGCCGATCGCGTCGGCTTGTTTTGTCAGTGGGTCACGCGCATCGCTTGCAGGGATAATCGATGAAACTCCCTTACAAGTACCTGGTGCGAGTAAAACATTCGAGTATCGATTATCGCTCTGTAGTACACCTCTCATTAAATTCAATTTCGATAATAAGAATATATTAAAGCAATTAGATAATGATTTGAAATTCATTGCATTCTGTCGTTGAGTTTCGAATGTTCACACATAAATTTCGTTTATTAAACGGATGTTTGTATACGTGTTCACATAGCGCTAACAACGTTTATAAAATGTTAAATGATTTTAATGAATTTTAATACATTTTTATGAAAATTAAATGCGTGTTTTGACACTCTTATAAAATATTTTTTATATTGACGATTTATAATGTCGATATCCGATTTTATTGAATGAAAGTTGTAGTAGAATAAGAATTATAATTTTATGAATTGATAATTTCTTGAAGAAGCCGTCATATGTTTAGTTTAGTTCTTAGTGAGTGACATTCCACATGTTACAGTTTTATGAAATCGTGTTTAAGAGTACGGCTATTTGCCTCAAGTTGTATGTCAAAAAATGTGTTTACTGGGGACAAGCTCTACTACTGTTTTCGAGTCCTTTAGTAATTCTAAGAGAAATTTATATCTTAAGTAATAACTTAAGGCAATAAGTAATAACTTATTGCCTATTGGCAAACATTATCATTTACGGAAAAAAGCACAAAGCTGTTCATATATCTACGTAGCTATTCTATGATACATTGGTATTGTCCTGGTTGAATCGGCTCATTGATAAATTTCAAAACTATCGATAGTGAGACTAACAGAGGCACCGAGATAGACCAAATTGTGACAAGGCTTTTAACCTGCAGTGGAAGGGTAGAGATTACTGCATTATAATTAGGAGACTCTACATATTAGAAAATAAAAACTTATAATGAAAGAGATAGAACATTTTTTTCTCTATTTGTCTAATTCCAGATTTTCATGTGTTTGGCGCAATTTAACTTAGTATAAATGTCGCAAAATGACTTAAAGGTAATTTTAGAATTTGCCATCTGTCTGACATCAATTTAGCGGCAGTACGTCCTTATCTACCAAGTTCTCCTATATGCATTGGCGGAGTTAACAGTTTTGAAATTCTTAAACCATGTACATTTCTTTACTTTATTATTCTTCACCGATATAATGAGCTATATTTAATTTTAGCTATACATTTTTCTTTAAATAGCCAGAGGTAGAGATCGAACCCGCGACCCACGTGGCAAACCCTAATTAACGAAAAAGAGGATACACGGTACATACTAGTATACTTTGTACAGCCGTCCGGAAAATAATTATTCAATGTTAAGATAGTACTTGGCATAGTTTACGACAAAGATAGCGACATAAAAAAATTATTGGTAATAAAAACACCGACGCAAAGTGTAAATAATCGAATATATAAGTTATGATCTTATAAATAACACGATATACCCCTTATCAGCTAATTAGGGATTCATTTAACGGGGATATTCAGCCTCCGTGGCGTAGTTGGTTAGACGCCGACTGTGAAATGAGAGGCCGTGGGTACGATCCCCGCACCAACACAAATGTTTGTGTCGCTCACAAATATTTGTGTAGGGTCTGGGTGTTTGTGAGACCGAAAAGCTTCTCGTAGCTTCTGATACCCACGACGCAAGACTTAATAGATCTTAATGTGGGGTCAGGACTATGTAAGTGACTGTTGGGTGTATTTATTTATTATCTTTCATAAATAAAGATACTAGACGTGTACGGTTCTGCTTGTTTGGTGAAGTTTGGCAGTAAGTAGACGTAGATCATACTTACATAAACATCACGCCTTTATCCCAGAAGGGGTAGGCAGAAATGTAACCAGGACACCCACGTTTCGCCTTGTGTGTTGGGCCCCACATCAAAGAAGGACTAGAAATGGTTATGCGCGGGGCGGCTACGCGGACGTAAATCGGGGTGCCTTTCACCCTGGAATGTCCGGTACCGCGCATAATGCGTGTGACGGTAGTATAGTAGTAGCGCGTGGTACGATAGGTTTTTAGTCAGTATGCTGGCGTAGGCTTGGTAGGGACCCAGCTTGGCCACAAATCCGCATTGTGCCAGGCTGGAAGGCCAGAGACACTGACATACGCCTTTCCACCTCCCCCGGGGCAACGAAAGGGGAGCTTAATAGCTTTTCCTATTGAACAAAAAAAAAAAAGGCCTACACATTTTATAAAATTATGAGATATAGGGTATTATATTTATTATTGCCTCGGTGGCGTAGTTGTATTAAGGTATGATTGCAAAACTGAGGTCTCGGGCTCGAATCCAGGGTCGGGTAAAGTGATATATTTCTATTAATTATAGGCGAAACGAGGGTGTCTAGTTTGCACCTCTGCCTACCTCTTCGGGGAAAAAGGCGTGTGTTTATGTATGTATGTATATTTATTATTAAGTCTGAGTGCAAGAACGAAAAGTCTCTCGTAGTTCCTGATACCCACGACACAAGACTCGATCTTAGTACGGGGTCAGAACTATGTATATGACTGTTGGGTGTATTTATTATTTATAGAGATTGAACCTACGGTTTCGTTTCACATCCTGCCTACTTCGGCAAAGAGGTTTGATTTTTCCGTTTGCCTTACGTTGTAACATTAAATAATATTAATGTTCTTTGGGAGGGCCGGGGACCCATAAAATTTGTTTACCAGACAACTCTTAAGACAAAAGCGGGACATTAAAAATAAATATTAAACGTGAGTCAGTGTCGCTTCACAAGTTTACTTAAGGCCCGAGGTGGTCAACTTTTGGTATGGCAAACTGGGCAAATGTTTGTCATATTTTGTTAATGGTGCAGATGTGCTCAATCTTTGCCCTTTGTTACAGCAGAATGACCAAATGTTTGTGCATGTAGTTGTAATTTGTCAATTATGCTATATTCATTTCATACGCAGAGGTTTATTGCAGGTTATTAAAACTTTTCCGTCTTTAGAAAGGAGGCAAGAGAATTCCACCACGGAGTCTCCTGCTCGTAGTAAAAGCGACCTAAATACGTCTACAGGGTTAACAAAGATTATCATTTTCATTCTAATTCTTCTGGAGGTTCAATTTGAAAGCCACACATAGCCAAAGGTTATGTCATTTCCAGCATTAATGAACTTCCTAAGACCTCAACCAGGGCCCAAAGCTAAAAATATAACAAGAGAAAGTACAGCCTACATCTGATTATACAAGGTTTTTCTAAAACCCGCATTATTGCGTCTAAGTGCATTCAATTCGCTATCGGTCACGGGAGGTGGGCAGAGACAAAGCTTGCCTGCTCCAATAGAGCGTGACTCAAACAATTGACATGAGAAACACTGCAACATTTACTTGCACAATTCTTTTGTGATTGCGCTGTGGAAACTGCGTCTGTTTGTACTGCGATTGACGGGATTTGGTTTAGACCTATTTCGCCCGCCAAACACCAGTGTAAACGCATTGTTATGTTCCGGTTTGAAGGACTTTGTAGCCGATGTAACTACTGGACATAATGAGATAACAACTGATGTCGCAGGATGGCAAGCGCAGTGGAATGCCAAGCATTGCTTTGTAAATCATGGTGTTGTTTGGTTTTGCTACTGTCCATGAGCGTTTGTGTCGCTTACCATCAGGCGAATGGCATGCTCGTCTCGCGATTAATTGCAATAATAAAAGGTCTATAGTAAAATACTTTTCTTTAGAAATCTCTGTGTATCGGATATTGTATTAAATATTTAAAATATCGTAGAATTTAATTTGGTGATCCTAGAAAGAGGCCTATGTTCAGCAGTTTACTGAGGAGAGTGAGATGTAATGTAATGTAATGTATTATTTCATTTTATCTTACTTAAATATAGATTGCATAGGCCAAAAGGAAAACATTTCAAGAATTTTCACATGAATTTCGAATAGACTCTAAACCGCAATACACCAGCATGGTAGATTAAAAAGAAAGGCGCTAGGCCTTCCTCTTTTCTAAGGAATCGTTGTAAAGTAGTCTATCGGAGTGAAATTATAGGTCATATCATTCTGCAACATGGTGGAAAATATCACTCACATACATAAACACACGCCTCTTTCCCAGAAGGGGTAGGCAGAGGTGCTACCAGAACACCCACGTTTCGGCTTGTATATTCCGTCCCAAGATGTGATAGGGGGCGAGCCTATCGCCATATCGGGCACTAATTCCTGACTCCGGGCTGATAATGAATAGAAAAATCCTATACCACTTTGCCCGACCCGAGATTCGAACCCGAGACCTCAGCTTTGCAATCATACCGTAGTACCACTACGCCATCGAGGTAGTCAATATCACTCACATTAACTTAAATAAATAAAAAATACATCAAAGTCTCAATCAACTAGGTATAATTTCATTAATGGCGACAACAAATATACTCAAAACTTACATACCCAAAAATGTTCCGCCAAAATTCCTCAAACATTTGAATCCACCCATTTCGAAGTCCCAACACTGGGCCAGTAATTACGTGATATGATATGGCATGATAATGATGATCACGCCACGTGTCTGGCACACATCTAGGCAGGGCAGTTCTCACGCCGCCGCCGCCCGGGGGCACCTCGCGCGCACGACTTACAACACGATATAAAATTAATTTATCTATAAGTGTTGTGACCATGAGTTGTGGGGTAGTAAAACTGTTTAATTTGGTTCTTGGTTTTTGCAAATATGTAAAATTGCCTTATTAGTGCTCTGAGTTTTTCTTACTGTTTTGGTTCTTTTTCGTTACTCTATCGTCCTCTCTAGCCACACGAAATCCGTAGCTGAATAAAGGGATTTTCATAGCGACCTGTTTGAACCGGCTTTGTCCAGCGACTTCTTTTGTTTGCATTAGCAGATACAATATAATTACTGAACTGTATTTGTTAAATTGTTATTGCATCCACTGCAATTACTTTTATTATATCAAAATATTGGCATTGTAATGTTACTAAAAAAATCATGATGATAAGTATGTTACATTATATAGTATTCAACAGCCTCCGTGGCGCAGTTGGCTAGACACCAACTGTGAAACGAGAGGCCGCGCGTTCGATTCCCGCACCGAGACAAATGTTTTTGTGTGAACCACAACTATTTGTTTTGGGTCTGAGTGTAAGAGTGAAAAATCTCTCGTAGTTTCTGATACCCTCGACACAAGACTCGATCTCAGTGTGAGGTCAGATCTATGTATGTGACTGTTGGGTGTATTTATTTATTAATTAATATTAACTTCAGATAGAACAACGATTGATGACGATATGATTTCTTCTTGCGAGTCAATAATTTGCAAAACTTATGTGTTGCAAAATCCTGTTTGTTAACTTCAAGTTGAATTAATGCAACAAAAATATTGTTGCTTTCTTTGCAAAGAAGTGTGAACGCAGATCTTAGGTGATTTACAAGTAAAATAATATAAACTTTATATGCCCATCTATATTTATTTCATTAAGGTTAATATATCATTCCCAATCAGGCAAGTTGACTTTTCAGCTTAATCACCGTCTATATTCAATATGTTTTGTCCTAAATTTAAAATGTTCATGGTCATACCACTGCCTACACTTTATAGTATTTCAGCTTTCTCCGCGCTATCAAGTGATTTACCGTCTCGCCAAACGTGCCTGCTTTTCGGCTGCTTCGAGGGCAAAGGATCACCCACATAGCACTTGACCGACTTAATAGCTCCACCAGTGAAGGTCAGGGTGAAACTTTAAGTCCCGAAAACCGGTATTAATGTAATTACGTGGTTTATGGCATCGCCCGCACGAGTCTTATCATGATAGTTTACGAGATGTAAATTATTGTTTTCGAGAGGTTGTGGAAATCTTTTGGAGAGGTTTTATGTTTAGTGGAAATCATGTGATGATGGAGTATTGTATGGATTTATGTGAGAGATAATTATCAATACTGAAGAAACTTCTAGTTATGATAAGGCTGCTTTTTTTTCTGGTCACGAGACATTTGACCCAATGATGACGTCATCACGTAGTTTGCGTACGTACGCAGATTAATATAGTCGGCTTATTCAGTGGTATGTCTATATTAACTATCTATTAATTAGTAAAATAATTCATGAAACTATTTTACGCGGAAGGTCCTGTGGTTTTTATTTTTTCTTTACAATTTTAGTTATTATTACTTTTTGTAGATTTCAGTACTTTTGTTTATCTGTTTTTACGAGTAATTGGATAAATTTCTTCCGCAATTTTGCCATCAGGTGCAAATCTTGCAAGCCATTTACATAATTTCATTAATATTTTAACTTATATTACGACCAAACCTGAATAACAGCATATAATAGTAGTCATACGTCTCAGATACCGTCTAAAGTTATCCGCTTAATCATAGCCAGGGTGCGATTATTGCCCACACTGTGAGAGTCCCGCGAAATTCTGAGTTGGCCGTAATGTATGGGGACTCGCTTGGACTTTTGGCCCAAAGGGAGTGAATGTAGCGGATAGGTTAAGTGAGAGAACATTACAATATAAGCTTAGTATCGTGGAAATTACAAGATATTTTGCATTCATAGACCACCACAAACAATAAAATATGGATAGCGCAAACAAATGTCTAGTGCAGGAATCAAATTTGGGGCTCCTCATTTCACAACCGGACTGCACTGTGGTGGCTAGTTTGGGTGCAATCTATGCTTCGTGAAGAAAAATTGTAATTTTACCGATTAACACACACATAGAGACCATTAAATGCAATGTATTCTGGCATAATAGTATATAAACTCGACGAAGTTCAACCCTAAAAGTGCCCAAAACCAAATTACTTCCTTCTTTCTTAACTTCTTTTAAAATCCGTTTTAAGCTACTATGTATACTGAGAAAAAGTATCCAAAAGAATTTCAACTACAGAATTATTGTGGGTGTGTTTGAGCGGCAGTGACTGATCAAGAGACCCGCTGGCTCGTTTGTCGGAACTCAAAAAACAAGTCTTGTAGCAATTAATTAAAAACTGATAAGTCAAGCGCCTCGTGAACCGACTGACATAATGACTGATTACACATACGTATACAATTAGATTTCCTATACAAATTGATTAGAGACGGTTGCCATGGAGTCGCAAACAGGTACTACTGGTTGCAAATTTAATAATTTCTACGGTTATTTATGTTTTGCTTAATGCTGATAATCGGTTTTTTTCTTATGATGAAGTATATAAATCGTTTGGGAGTGATCTGTGGGAATAGTAAAGTTAAGGGGTTAAATCCTCGTAATAAGATAAAAGTTTGTCTGAATTAACAAAATTTTGTTTTTGGCAACAATATTTTTTTCTGCAGGTCGGCACTTTGTAGGTAATTACTAGGTGTATATATTTAGTAGAATGACTGTAGATTATACTTATCTACAAATATAGATATAAACGCAGATACTAGGTAATAGGTTCCTCGTAAACAAACGACCCTCGATGGAACATTTATTTTCAGCTATGTTGCAGTCAAATGGTTTCATTTCTAATTTTACGTCTGCTGCCTGTCATCAAAAATTTCGGGAGTGGTTATTTATCTAGTCTAGTCATCTTCCTCTCTTAGACATCCAAATAAAAGCAGTGTTACCGACTAAACTTCTGGCTATATCTCCTAAATTCCACCATACAAGAGTGATGTAATTCTCATCCCGAGCGTGACCGTTAGTGAGTATGACGCTCGCCCACACGGCGCACGCGCATGATAGACAATTTCGCCTCCGTCAGATACGAGACGCCGTGCTGTCTTTATCATTTGTTGGAAAACGTGCAAATTTATACTTGGCTATTTGCTTTATGTACGCGCAAGGTTATTTGAATGCATTCGTCTCCTACGTTCTCACGGGGTGTTACATCTGTATCGGGATAGTTGGAATTGTACTTTCAGTTCGTATATTGTCATTTATAACGATAGTAGTGTCTCTTCTGATATATAAATATGTGATTTTCTTTCAAGGGTTAGCCTGCTCTATATTTGGCATTTTGCCTGGTCTTCGGCGTTCTCGACTGTAAGGCCATTAATTCACATATCTTTTGATGATATCAAGTCAATGCTGTTTTTAGCAAAGATGTGGCTAAGCTATGTTGCGGCAAAATATGCTGCCATCAAATGTCTTCGGTTATATTTTACAATATAAATTATCCATAGAACAATATCATATTCAACTCTCCTCTGATCCATACTTAAAACTCTTGCCCTTTTTTACTATCTTAATTTTAAAGACCAGCAACATACAGTAATCACAAAATGTAGTGGGTGTTTTTAAGTCTGAATAATGATAACTTTGTGTTATACATATTGCAATTAATAGGTTCCCGTTATCAAAATCACGAGACAGAAAAAATAGTAACTATGCGTTGCGTAGTTGATTGATCATTAGGTTTGATTTGGTTTGCGATTTTATTTCTAGGTATATTTAATTATTTATTTACTTTTAGCTATGTCAAAAAATGCACATGATAACAATTATTAGAAGGCGGACGTGAGATTACCTAAAAACAAATTCTTTTGGAATCCACATAAAATACAAAATATTATATTTGAATGTGAAGTGTATCATTTACGTTTCGTCGTTTATATTTGGTGAGGGTCCATCAAAATTTTATTTTCGTTATTCATATCCGCATAAAATATTTATGTTGGTAGCCGATGTTTTTTTTTTATTTACACTGGTCCCAAGTAGTGAAACATGATACGATGTAAGTGCTTCCTATTAAATTTTATTGAAGATGACATCTATTAAAATAACTTTGTTTTGTCGACACCCGTGTTCAATTATTGAATTTCGGTTTTTAATAATTGAATTATTTTTTGAGCAATCGGTGAGTTTAACAATATGTTTGAGTACATAAAATGACTGAGATAAGTGTATATCGGTCACGACTGTATCTTACAGGGTAGGCAGAAATTATATATCTCTATTTTCCTCGTTCCCAATGTATAACTTTCGCCTTACCCACTCTGAAGAATGTCCTGATCTATTGTTGTTAACGTTTTTATACTTTTATAAATATATTATTGTTTTTTGCAATTTTATAACAATTTATTCTTGCTCGAGACTGTGATTCATATTGCTGATATGCAGGTATTTTATATCCCTTAGAATCTCTGTTTTTTTAAGATGACTGTTGTAGATCAATTGACCCTCTAACTTCTGTAAAAATGAATTATAATCATTAAATATTTTCTAGCAAACATTTATCCTAAAAAAAAATTTAAAACTATTTTGTTTTAGCATAACATCGGTACGTGTTCGCGACAGAGGCTCGCGTTTGGCGACGATTGTACTCCGCCAGTAAAATGTGGCCCGGACTCGACACGGCTATAATGTTTTATTGGTCCGCAGTGTTTTACGATTGTCACATTTAATTATTTCATTGCCGGCAATTAAAGTTTGGTGGAAAAACGATTTTTTATGTTTTACAGCTGCATTTGGGTAAATAAAAGCTCGGATCACTTTATTTGTTTTTTACCACACACGATTTTGATTTTAGTGATGGGGAGGGAAAAATGTTACAAACTGTTTAAAATCATGTCCTTAATTTTTTATACCGAAAATATTCTGGTACTACTCTTTATGATAAGGTTAAGGTGCGTAATGAAGAGCCGTCTACCTACATATTATTGTACTAAGGACAGAAAATACTTTAATGTCATTTGAAGGCCGAATTATATGTCTCTCGGTGCGCTGCCGTCCCACTGGATTTTCAGGTTTTTTCTTTTATTACATAGGTCCGGTAAACGAGCAAACAGCTCACCTAATGGTAAGTGGTCACTGCCGACCATGATCATCCACGAAGCTTGGTTCATGGATGTCTTGCCGACCCTTAAAATCAGGAGGGGAGCGGGAAAGAAAAAAGACGGGAAGAGCAAAGAGGCAATGAGCAAATTTCACTCACCGAACGAAAAGCAAAGCTGTCGCTTCAGGTGCATTTCCTGAGAGATGGTGGTACCATCCCGGACGAGTCTGCCCATTCATGCTGAGTCATGACTGACAATAGCATGGCTCTGCCACACATAAATTTTTGACTCGTATGTTAGATTTCACGTTACATGAAGTAAGTGAAAGTATTTTAATTAATCTTATAAAGACCTATCACAATTAGCGTTTCTTGGAAATCACCATCAGAGGCTTGAAGAGAGTACTTTCCTTAAGGTAGGCAGCGACTTTGTTGTGCTGGACCCCTGGCACTGCGGAGGTCTATGGGCAGCGGTAGCCGCTTTCCATCAGGCGGGCCGCTAGCTCGTCTGCCTATAAAGGCAATAAAAAAAAAGATAGAGTTTATATCACAACTGAAATTAGATAGTTGGTTGGTTACAAAATGACCAGCTACCATTACCAGTATTTCCATTTATTTTTAAAACGATATAGCTGAGTTGTAACATATAAATATCGACAGTGAAATTACCACCTACCGTCAAAATTAGTTACGTACCACTACCAACTTTTCCCAAGCATAATGTCGAAACGCAGATTTATGTAAGCACTTTAAAGCATCGATAAAACCAATAACCGAAGCACATCACAGCTTTCTTCCCTGGGCCTCCATAAAAACTAAAGGCCCGTAAATTTGACGGGAGCACGTGCATTGCCCGATAGGTATCGGCAAGTAATTTTATCGACACTTTTTATTAGGGATCATATCGACAACGTTTACTGTTACATCACTACATTGTTGCGATTTATTTGTAATCAGAGATGTGACGTTTAAAATGTTAATTAGTAATTTATTGTCTAATAACTGTTTGGTAGATAAGGTGCGTCAAGAGGATTAAAGGGTGCGGTGATTAAAAAAGGATTTTTAAATTTTCCTTGACCGTATATTTTTAACTTATATAGAAGCTTCATGAATTAAATTAAGATAGATATTATTTAAATTTAATTAACCAAAATTTAAAGTACCACCCCAGTATTGGTTTTGAATATAACAAAACACGTTTGGTAAAAAATCTTGATTGATTCAGGGAATTCTAAGGTTAACGCTGGGATAATAGAAAACTTTATACAGGCCCTTATTACTTCTAGTCTATCAAAAATAACCGCTGCTTCAAACCACACCGCTATGAAACAATCAATAATTCCACAGATTAAACCATAAACGCAATAAGTAAATATAAATCGGGCTCGCGCTAACAAATCGGCGCGCCCTCGACGATCTGTGTTTACACGCGAAACGAAAGCCTGTTTAATTGTTCAACAAAAACTAACAAATAAGACATTGCGTTAAGTAATTAGATTAACCCAGCACGTTATTTATCCGACGGCCGTGGATACCGGGAGGCGTATAGAGTGGTTAATACCAACTCATTTGTACCGATGTCAATTTATAGCGCAAAAACGGGTATTGGTAATTGCATCGGCGGACACGCGGCAATTATTAATGATCGGCTACGAGCAGGCCTTTTAGTTGGATGTAATGTATTTGCACCTTGTATTATATTCTATTGAGGGTTCTGTTCTGTAAGATTTTATGCTAATGGTTATAGCATGCGATATACCGCTTCGACGAAGATAGGAAATAGTGCTGGTGGATATTGGCACAGCATTAAAATGGTTGCAAGATTACTAAAAATATTTTTCGCTTTTTTTTTATTTTCACATAGAATTATTGTTCGGTACTTGATTGCTACAAATATGTTTTAAAATTATTAACTATTTTCAATTAAATAAACTTGCGCTTTTAAAAAAAACTTAATGGCTGCAGTCAACAACTCCCGCGTTGAATTGAGTTTTATACACTGTACTTTGCAGGATTTCGAAATTTCAAATTACAAAATGAATTAGTATTTATTTATTATTTATTAACCAAGTGGGCATTATTTTCCGTATCCGTTCAAGTACTGTACTAAAACCTTTTTGGTTTCGGTGACCGTTTGCTTTTCTTTTTAATTGCTGTATTGTTCAAAAACGCCGGGGGTTTGTGGTTGATTTCTTACAACGTGAATTATATAGGTATTTATGTGAACACAATTTCTCTGAGATCTAAGATCTTATCTAATCTAAGATCTTTTCACTCAGTACAATAGTTTCCCCATAACACCATTGCACCACACATGTCGAGCCAAATTTGAATTGGTATCATCAACTCTATGAGAATATTAGTGTAGCCCACTGTGATGTGTAAGTAAATCGTTGGATAATCTATGCGAAACAATGTAGTATAAATCTAAGATTAGTCTCACCTGAACTATGTTATGCTGCAATCATTAGACCCCGCTTCTGGCTCGTATTTAAATTGCACTACGAGATAGAGATGCTCGTAATAGTACGTTCCGATGTACTGTTTTTTTGAGGACCGGAAAAAAATCAGATGGAAATATATTAAGGAAAACTAGGATTTACTGATTTCTCTGGTTTTGTGGGTGTTCGTGGTTCATCCTTTGCATTCCACTACAGGAAAAAATGAATGACCCTGCGGTTTTGAGCAGGTTATACTGACAGATTTTGAATTTCTTTTCTATATAATATCGTACAGTTTGTTAGCAGCGGCTGCGAAACAAGAGGTGGCAGGTTCGATCCCCGCACCGAGTGAACCACAGATATTTGTTTCGGGTCTGGGTGTTTGTGAGACCGAAAATTGTCTCGAAGTTTCTGATACCCACGCACAAGACTCGATATTAATGTAGAGTCAGCACTATGTATGTGACTGTTGGGTGTATTTATGGATACACAAGCAGATTTCTTCCGCGATTTCACCCAACACAGTCTTGTGCATCAATTATGATCCTAATTTCAATGAAATCAATTGGTTTTAAGCACAGACAGCAGGCATTTAGATGGCATAGTTGTGCCTATTTTTTTATATCAGCAGGTTTATCCGCCAGCTATGATTATAAGGAAATATCTATCGTTTTAATCCGGTATGGTATTTTTGAAGATATACGTCATTTTTCTTATAAATTTTCCGGTTGATATCACATCACTATCGCCCCACTATAGTAGCATAGCATAGCAATAGTAAGCGGGTTTCGCACCTGTGCCCCTATGACTAAATATTAATGCGTTTGCCACCTAAGGTGAGGGTGTAATTGTATGGATATTTTTGCAGATATTAATTGCTCGGCGGCTGTCGCGGGTCAATGCGGCGTAATTACAATCTATATTTAGAGCCGTGACTACTAGCTGTAATAAACATTAGTCTTGTAGCGGATGTTTAGAAGTAAGATGGATATTTGTTGCTGCGTGTGAATCTGTTATGTCGTGTCTTTGCGATAAATGATAGTCTGTCGTTTATTGAAACGACTAATGAGTTGTCCAATTTTTTTTTAAATTACAATATTTTTTTTCAGGACTGTCAAATAAGTAATACTGGAGTTGATGGGCTTTCATAAAATTAAACATTAAACATTTCTCCTAAATCAATAATTAATTTACGCTGACGCTACGTAAGTGTTGGGATAAGGACTGATTTCTATCAGGGTTCTATTTCTATCAAAGGCTTACCCTTCTGGGTAAGCCTTTCTTAACTAAAGTGGGTTCTCAAAGATTTGTTTTGTACAAATATAAATCAAAAGTAAACCCTTACTTATCGACTATGGGACGCAATTCTTCTTTTGTTAAATAATATTTGTACTCAATCATAAGGGAACCCACGTTCAGCAAATTAATAGTGTTAATGTCTCATAATAATGCCTAAATTGAATCAGCAGTGAATTTTTTAATGTTAAAGATGATGGCGATGTTTAGAAAAATCATACTTTCCAGCTAAGTTATAATCAAAATCCAACAATCATGCCGATATTTACTACCAACTTGCCTGCTTAAGAAAAATTAATGACACTCCGATACAAAAGAACTTTCAACCCGGATAAAGAAAACTAACCCGGATCACGGCAAAACCCAAGGATATTCGATACACATGCTCACGCGAAGCTCCGACCAGTTAACAAATAGTAAAGAAATATAGTCCCTGCACGTGCGTGTATAACTTGGAGACAATTAATTCGATTTGTACGCTCGGTTTGAGCAAAACATGTCGGCGTCTCGACAGTTCTATAGATCCGTAATAACCATAGACTTTAGTAAACATCGTTCTACCGAGACAGATAAAAAATAAACGCCATTGCACATACGACGGGTTTAGGGTTCCGTGGGCTAAATAGTTTAACTTATTATCTTTTTTAATTGATTTAAATAATGGCAAATGAGTAAGGGTTTCTTTAAAGCCAAGTAAAGATATGTGAAGCCAAAAGATTTTGAAAAGAAAAAAGAGGATCAGTCAAGCTTTTGCCTCGATTTTTTTATCTGGATGAGACGACTCATTTATGATATAGAAAAGACTGGATACGGCAATCATTACGATAGTATTCGATTTTACTTAAAGCATAAAAAAAATCAATAGCTCTCCATAATAAAGTTAATTCTGTATATCATGATCAATATGAATTCATAGTTTAGTATCGCAACTAATAAAATCAGACACACGTTTTGCTACATTATATTGTGCTTATGAAGATAGCGTTGCACTATTACAGTGCGCCTTTATGTGTGTGTTTGTAGGTATGCGTGACTGTGTGTGTGTGTGTGTGTGCGTGTGTGTGTGTGTGTGTACGTTCGTGCGTGTTTGATCTCATAAACGTAAGCACGCATAGGCACGCGTAGGCCTGTTGAACTCGTGTCCAAACGGATATGTAAAGTTCACTAGTTCCGAAAAATATCACGATGACCTTCTGCACTCTGTATTATGCTTTTAAAGAGGAGTTGGTTAGTCATATGTAAATCTTTTGCTGGGTTGCGGTTTATGATCCACTAGATTCTGTGTTAGAAAGATAGATAAGGCTAAATGACTTTCTAAGAGTTCAAGAAAAAAAAATGTGTTGGATACTTTACCAAAAGTGTTGCAGTCAGGTAGGTGACCTAGGTCATGAAATGATGAGCTAAATCTGTAACAAATTTTAATTCCATATATAACTGCACTAAACTACTTTATTATGAAAAAATATAAAGAGTAAAATATTGTAATTGAAAGTGACAAAAGGATTTTAAAATACAAATTATAGTAACTATATTTTAAAATAAAAATGATTTATCCGTAAACGTATAATTTAATACACCCACAATTAAGAGTATAAAAATTATTATAAGTAGTGATTTATAACGTGGTTCAAACGTATCGCCAGTGAAATACAAAGAACGAGAAACGTTTAGTCCGTGTTATTAATGACATTATTCAAATTCCTTTATTAGATTAACAGAGGAGGCCCTACTGTGTGAAGAATGCGAAATAATCATTATTAATATAATTATTATAGACTATAATATAATATATTAAGTGGCTCTATTCAGGTTTACATTTAGAAATATATTTTGAACACTTAAGAGTGTTTGATAATAATACACTGATATTTAAAAACTATTCCAAAGTATAGAAATTTTAATTGTATCAATGAAGTCATTACACTTTTTATTGTGGTGTTATGAAGTTTCTTAAGATAGCGACTATATAAAGAAATAACCATTAAACGAGAGCTAAGGAAAGTACATTTAATTAATAACATTGAAGTCCTAGCAAACATCTTGATCCATTAATACGTTTGTCTGTGGCTTCAACATTAAAATTATAGAACACACAACGGGACTATTAAACAAAACAACGCATTTTGAATTAAATGTTATATCAAAATATTCTACTACATATACAGATAGGAATAAAAATGTTCATCGCGTCAAACAAAAAGAAACAGCAAAGATATTCACACAAGTAGAAGATATACAATAAAGCACACGCAAAGAATAAGCCGTAATTAAATATAATAATACAGTAAATATCAAAGAGTATTCGGTACCGCTACTGACCCAAACGATATGATAAACGCGTCGCCACAATCAAAATAAACTGTTAATTTTTTATATTAAGTATAGCCGACATTGCTTCCACCTCATACAGTGATGTCATGACATAAGCCAATAAACATGAAATATCATACGAACGTGAGGTGCCTGCGTGATTTCTTGTTACACAAAAACAACACGCAACACCGAATAGTAACACTGTAACAAATCACAGATAACTGGAAAATTGATTTAAAATAAATTTATATCACAAAACTAACACTGAAAAGTGTTCCGATAATTGTCCAGCTATTAATCCAACCGATGACGCTCACCACAAATTTAAGTCAATTCAAAATCCCATAATAGATTTAATTGGGTAAAAGCAATCAATGTTGATACAAAGGGAACAAATTTACCAGTAAAAAAAGACGAAACAATAATTAAAATGACCGTGAAACACTTCACAGAAAAGGATTACATGATATCTTGGATCACGACAACGCATGACGGTGCGATGACGATTTGATTTTCAAATAGAAGGGCACAGTCCGTGCAGTTGACAGTAATCACGTTACAACAATAACAAAAACGGGGCTTACGGTCAACGCGGACGATATCGGAGACACGATCAATGTGTTCCATTTGTCAGATGATTCAGCATTGTCGTTGACGTGACGCTCTCAAAATGCAAATTTTTGAAAAACCGAACAATATAAATCTCGATCGGAGGATCTCGATTCGTCGGCCGTATCGTCATGTCCCGGCATGCAATTGAATTCAGTCGATCACTAATCGATGTCTTGTCCGTGATAGGCTCGGTCGGGGGCCGCGGCAGCAGGGTGCCGACTTACCACACAATCCATCGTTAACTTCTTTCTTTCTTTCATTACCGTCCTTTCTTACAATATCAACCCTACACTCACGTCTTTTAAAGTCTATAATGTTTAATTTTATATTAAATATTGTATCTTTTTGTACTTAATTTTCTACCGCATCTTCGTCAGCAGCTTGGGCCGGTTTATCATCAATAAGTATCGTAAGAGTTATGACTAGAGTATAATTTACTTTGACCTTCGTAATGACTTGTATCTGTTCGTTATTGAGAATGGAATTTAACCTCATTACCTATCTTAATAAAGGATTTGCCCTTTCGCGCCGGCTAATCACAAATGAGCATGTAAAGTCCGTAAATTATGCTGCATTGAGTTCATATCGGTGTTGTTTTTTATTTACTGAATGTTGCTCATTCATAATTAGACCCCCTCGATGTTTATTACTTCTGTAAGAATAAATTAATGTGTGCAGTTCTGTCGATTTGAATGGACCGGCGAGTGCAGAGCTGGAAACATCTATCAAACCAAACGCTTTTGTTAAACGCTGATCGTTTTATTCATAAAGGTTGATTTTGTTTGAAAAATGTTAATGAAACTTCAATCAAATTACATTATATTCCCTTCAATTTTTTATTTTCACGGATGCCGACGGAGTATCAATCAATTGGTTTGACTTACTGTTGGGTTACTTAAAATTTTTGCCGATGTGTTTTGACACCCGAAATGTATTGCAATACTTTGTTTTATTTACGAAATCTGATTAGTATAAAATATGTGAAAAGTATATCAAGTTAGAGACACATTTAAAATGCTACAATATCTGGATAAGAATCATGATTTGATTTTGTAATTCACAATGAAATAAGACGAATTTTTTGCTTGGAAGTTACAAAACAATCCAATTTTTATGACCTATTTTCCTAAACCGCCACAATTACCATCGAAATTTAGATTCTCATTACCATTTAAACAAAACCATTTTCGCTTCACTTTCCAAAACCGAAAAGCACATTCAAGTTTCCTAGCTCGTAGCCACGCCGACAGATATAGAGCCATAATCATCTATTTACCCGGTCCATATATAAAGTGTCGAAGGGTTGCTGATGACGAGCTGGTCGGCGAAGCGCGGCCGACTGAGCTCGCGGTAACCCCCCGCCGCCGCACTCCAGGGGCCGATCCGACCCGCCGAACTAAATCAAATAATGACTAATCGATTCCCTCTTATATTGCACAGTAGGTACACGTCAAACGTTATTCCCTTTAATTTTTAATACGATATACTTTTTCTGTTTGCATAAATCGTATAGACAATGCAGTGATTGATTCGTTTTAATAACGTTTGGCGGTTGATTGATGTTTATTAGTTCGGTAGTCGGAGTTTTGGGAATCATTAGACGAATGCTGGGTCTTATGAAGAGTAATGGACGCGCCGCTTGCGGTACTTAACTTAATTCGTGGCCTGGCTCGTTATTTATGATGGTGTGGGTACCGAAGCAATGATATCATCGGTAAATCATTTCTAGCGTTGCTCCGTGGTGTCGTACCATTTTTGGAAGCTGTTGGCAAATGTTTTCCTGTATAGGCACCGCGGGAACTTTGAGCGTGTTTGAAATGTTTTATCTCTATGTCTGGCTTGTGGTCATTGCGATGCTCAACACGAATTTAATATAGATAGCTCTTTATGTCCATGGTACGAACCGGGGTAATTCTAGGTAGAAATAATGATCCGTTTCCAACAGGTCTGTATGGATGATTTGTTAAAAGTCTATGTTCAGCATTGGATATGCTGTGGCTAATGATGATGATGACTATATCTCTGGAGCCATCAATGCTTCGTCAAGAATTTTATGTTTACTGTGACCCTTTTGGTAGTTTTCCATACATAAAATATAAACAAATGAGCATCTTTCGTATCCACATCTAATAAAACACAACGTTAAAACTAATATCAAGCCGCTGTCCAACTCTATTACGAAACAGAGACTTTAAAAATGACAAAGAACCAGTAAAACCCATATTTTTTGTAAAGTTATCTCCAAAAACATATAACAATTAATACGCACAGACGTAACCGTGTCGTAAATAACGCAGAGATAAATTCGAACAATTATATCGTGAGCCATACACGAAACAACCGATTTTATAACGGCCACACTACACCTACGCTCGACTCATTGACACTGGAACAACAGGTTATCTTGCCTCTAAAAACTATATTTTTCGATGGTCTCAAATCAATTTCGTTCGTAGATACAGGCGGCAGCAAAACTTTAATTACCATACGAAATGGATGGCCGAATCACTAAGACAATGGATACAAGCAAAAACACAAAATGGAAGTTAATTGATGCAAAAAAAAACTAAAGTTACCTGTCAATTTTATCATAAAACTATTAACAGCTTTATGTAAATATCGTACGTGGAAACAAAAAACAAAAATTGGTATCGATAAAAACGTACCTTTTTATTCTATTATTTAAAATCAGTACTCAAGAATTCAAACAACGCCTGCCAAATTGATCGCAATGCAGTTAGAACAACATGGTACCTGAATGCAATGTGTACGAATAAATTTGAAAGAGCACACGAAGTGGCTGACATCCAAAATATGGACCACGCCAAATTCACCTTTAAACCTGGTGTCGTAGAGGTTCTTTTACTGTGTTAGTTGATGGTTTTTAAGGCGTTTTATACTGGTACACCTGATGCGAATCAGAATGTTCTCAGCAAGCCCGTACGGGAGTCCAGCACAGGTGACAAATAGTCACGCCATCCTGGAAAGGTCGGGGGCGAAGCGACGCATCGATGTTTTTATTCGTTAAAGTCGATGACTTAATATTAGTGATGGAGACTATCGATAAAACAAAAACGTTGGACAATTACCTCATCGCCACGATAAACAACAAAGCAAAATTTACTGTGGTTTGAATTATTTAGAAGATTTTAAACACAGATGAAAAAGACGAAAAAGATAATGGTGTTAAAAAATGTAATCTTGGTAATAATGTATTAAATCAAAGACATTTGTAACTTTATTAATTAAATGAAAAACAAGTCGGATGTATCCGATACAAACACGAAATCGATAAAAATAAAGAAGCGACATGCAGTATCGGCACATCCCTTGCTTTATAGATTCATATCGCTTTAATGTATGCATTCAGCAGCACATAATTCAGGATTACAAATTGTTTGTTTTAGGCAGAGACACCAAATGTATTGGTACGATTCTACCTTAAAAGGGTGGCGATAAATATATAAAAAATCTGATGAGGCATTGCGAAATGGATGGTTGATGTTTTTTTTTCAACTGGCAACATTTTACTCGTCCGCCTGACAAAGGGCCGGGAATTTTTAATATGTTTGTGCGTACGTTGACAACATTTATTTTGGTCTTTTGCGACATTGTGTGCTTTGTAAATGAATAATTTGGATGCTAATAAGTTTCTTGCGGTTGCGAAAATGTTGGACAAATATTGGGAAAGCTGGTTTCAACTGCATGTTGGAGTTAAAACAAAGTATTCGGAGCTTCCAAATTAATCAGAATTGTATTGTCGTTTTCGAGTTAGCAAATATTGATGTTTACTTCGTTACAAGATTCTTGGTTACTGCCAAGTATTTGGTATATATTTGTTTTGAATATGAACCTGTCGATTTTCGAGTTACAGTCACTTCGAACTATTCCTACCATACTAAAAAGGCTACCGGCCGTAGTCTAAAGATGTTCACTCGGCATTTTTGTCTAATGTGGTGGATTGGCTGATATTAGTATCCATCCATCAGCCAAAGGAAGTCCAGTGCTGAACATAGGCCTCTCCTAATGATTTCCACAGTGACCTGTTGGAGGCAGCCTGCATCCAGTATTGGTAAGTAGCTTTAAATTATTTGTGGACAAATCTTGGATTATGAGGTTTTTTAGCCTTCTTTTGCCTTCTATCTCTACAATATATTTAAAATACGCGAAAATTAAATAAGTCAGAGATTATATCTACCTATCAGTGTACCTTTGTTTAATAGTTAAATTTGTGGCCGCAGTTTGTTCCCAAATTGTATTGAATTATATCAGCCCATATACGTCCCACTGCAGGGCACGGGCCTACTCTACAACCGGGAGTATGATTGAGAGTGGTTAGGCCATATAATCCACCACGCCGGCCTAGTGCGGGTTGTTCCCAAATAGCAAAAGCAAAGATAATATAACATTACAATATATGCGACAAAAATGAACCTCAAAATTTGACATAAAGCCATCATATTTATGATGAAATGGCCAATATACTAAACAGTTTGTGTAAATAACTCTATTAAAACACTCAACGACTTTTTGACTAAAAAAGGCAATACGCAGTCGTAAATATCAAGAGGCTTTTAAAATTTCATCCATCGCCATTCTGTGATGTCACATCAATTTTATAATAAGATAATATGAGTAATCTATATATATAAAAGAAAGTCGTGTTTGTTACACTATTTATAACTCAAGAACGGCTTTACTGATATGGCTGAAAATTGGTGAGAAGATAGCTTAGAGCCAGGAGACGGACATAGGCTACTTTGTTTTGTGAAGAAAAGGCTTGAAGGGGTTGAAATAAGGGATAAAAGTTCGTATGGAAAAATCTAAACCGTTAAAGTTAAGATGTTAAACTTTGCACTTTAGTTACTCATTTAAAAATAAAAATATATAAATTAACCCTAAAGGGGTTAAAATAAGGGTTGGAATTTTATATGCAAACTCTAGCTATTTCTATAATAATATATATTTCAGCTCCTTATTACAAACAAAAAATAATGGCTTACAATAATTTTGGAAAAACATCATTACGAGGGTAAAATAAGGGTAGAAATATTGTACGGAAAATCAAAACCGCTAAAGCTATTGATATAAAAACTTATAATTTGACACCAGTAACGAAAAATAATGTGCACTATAAAAACATATTAGGTAATGCATACATAAACACACGCATTTTTCCCAGACGGGGTAGGCAGAAGTGCTACCAGAACACCCACGTTTCGCCTTATATATTCCTTCTTTATTAGCCTAAAGTGACGAAAAGGGGTTTGTTTTGACGAACATTCTTAGCGCTGTTTCAGGTAGGAATTAAACAACAGAAATCACCAAGAAGAGAAAAACGTTATGACTATTGCATTGTTTACATTTGAGAAATAAGTAGTTTACTATACTTCAAAAAATCAATTTCGTAGTCAGAATTTTGGCTGAGCGGAAAGTTTTAGCAGGAATGTTGCAAAGTATTTGTGTTTGCGTATTTTTTAAATGATATTCTTCGTATTTTCGTGTTTATATAAGGCCCATTTACTAAATAAAAGCAATTCCAAAAAAATGTCAACATGCCTATTTAGGCATTAAGGGATGAAATGGGATAAAGTGGGACGAACGCGATGAGACCGGTCGGATCCGGATTGCATTCGATGGGAAGTAATGGGACGGGATGTAACAGAAAGAAAAGGAGCCAGATGAGATGGGATGGGATACGATAGGAAAAGGGATAGTAGGTACTTAGGTTGAGTTCAGGAGTACAAAAGATTGAACGGGAATAAGATATTTCTGGTGTGGAGTGGAGTCTAAACATCTAAGCACCCAGGCGAAGCTGGGCCGGGCCGCTAGTATATTATAATATTGACAGAGTTATGGCAAATTATGAATGTTTATGTGAAAAATCAATGTTTACGCACGTTTTTGAATGCTCTTTTCTGGTTATTTTAATGATTGATTCTAAATTGTGACTTTTGATTGGCGATAAGTGAATGAAATAGCTTAATTCATGGACATTATGTTGATTAGTTGTGCTCGTTGGTTAGCTTTGAATGAGAAAATAAATTCATCTGGTAATATCTGTATGATTTATAGATGTTCGTATGTCAAGGCTATGATAGTAAGATAGTTAAATAATATTTAACAGATGTTCAGTTATGATTAACAAGAAGATTTAATTCATAAATGTAAAATTATGACATTAAAGTTACATGTAAATGCTTGTCCAAATCCTAAAGAGCATAGGTTAGGTTGGGACATTAGTAAGTACTAGAAATTTAAGTAGCATCATTGTAAATATTCGTTAAGTGACATCTATGAAAAAGCTTATATAGTGTGCTTACATAATATACTGTATACATAGGTACTGTGACTAAAAATATTAACGTTAATACATAATGCAATTTTTGGACGCCAGTAAAGCCTCGTCACCTGGAACAAAGCACATAATGTAGCTATGATTTTTATTTTTTTTTATGATTCATTACGTGGGTGCCCTGCTAGCACTTCTGCCTACCCCTTCTAGGAAAAAGGCGTGATATTTATGTATGTATGATTTTTAATTTGACAATGGTTATCCGATGGTGTAACTCATCATACATATTTAAAAACTATATTTTCTAGGACAAACTTTACGGAATTATCTCATAATCATTTTGCTATCGTCTTCATATCCTTTAAAACTATTTTATATTATAATACACCTTGTATATATGAGTTTTTGAACGCTCATCCGTACACTGGCATGTGTTAAAAGTTCAATTTGGTACGTAAAAAGGCGGTAGACGGTTATTTTCGCAGACGACGGCAAGCGGTCAAAGTTGAGCGTTTGACCTCGCTTGACCCCGCGAAATTACACCGCGATCCGACTCGGTTTGCGAGATAAAAGGTTTCCGTTTGACAAAGTTTATTTTGAATCTAGATGGCTATCTAGTCTGCGTTTTTTTCCCACGGAAAGAGATTAATTAAAGAGCAAATGCTAATAAATCAATGATTACTAGATATTAACTAACTAGGTGAGTCCTATTAAATGAGATTAAAATGTGGATTGATGATTATGTCACAGGATTCGGTAAATTCTGCATAAAAATATAGCTATCTCATTCTCTCTATATATATAGGCTACATACATAAGAAAAAAAAATAGTTTCATTTAAATTAAAAAAAAATGTATTCTTTTCTGTGGCGCTACTTAGAACGGGAAAATTTAAAGATAGGTAAATATTGCCAAACTTCTTGAAAATATCTTGTAAATTATACAATTGGAATAATAGTACCTAAAAATTTGTTTATTGAATAATATTATTAGTGATTGAAATAGAGCTTACTTAAAAACTTGTATTGAGTTACGAAGTACCTATATTGACAGCAAAACTGGTTAAAAAGTAACGATATGAACTTGTTGGGTTTTGTTTTGTTTTGGACAATTTTGTTAGGTATACTTTGATGATCATTGACTTAACATAAGGATGTAAAGGCTAGTTTTTGCATGGATGAATGTAGCCTACATATACAGATATAATCTTTATATATCCTTATATAATCTGACAGCCTCTGTGGCGCAGTTGGTTAGACGCCGGCTGTGAAATGAGAGGCCGCGGGTTCGATCCCCGCACCGAGACAAATGTTTGTGTGAATCACAAGTATTTGTTTCGGGTCTGGGTGTTTGTGAGACCGAAAAGTCTCTCGTAGTTTCTTATTCACGACACAAGATCGATCTTAGTATGGGATCAGGACTATGTATGTGACTGTTGGGTGTCTTTATTTATTATTATTATTTATTTATTTTGTGTAACTAAACAAATAATACATGTATATTTCAGAGTGCTAATGTATTGTAACGCTTATGTTTGTCGATTATACAAAACAATGACAACAAAAGCGTTCCGTCATCGAATTTTTGGTCACCAGCCAACCATCAAACAACAAAATGATTTCTGCCTTCAAACACATTGAAATCAAACAAATAAAAAACTTTTTATAGACTTAAACCATACAATTAGTGATACAACAGCCTCCATCAGCTCGTTTTAACCCGCATACCCAACATTTAGATGGGTAAACATGTAATTTACCTAATGAGCAGCGTAAAAAGATCAAAATAACCCTAAAATGTGTCACAAAACAAAATCCAGCCACATAAACACTGGGTATATATTCAAATGAGAATGGTAATGAGTAGCGGCGTATGATTTCTGGTAAAATATGTACATTATTTAGGTGGCCGGGCCGACGGCAGCCGCGGGCGCGGACGCTAAATTAAAAACACGTCAAATGTTAAATTGGACCGAGACATCTATTAAGGAGGGTTGAGACGGGTCCACACGGGCTTTATTTACAATTTCATTATTTAACTTTAGTTTTAGTAAGTAAAATCTTCCTATGTCGTGTTAATGGATTTGAAGCTGAACAGTTTTTGTATAAGTTGTATTGATTGGCCTATGATTTAAAATGCCTGCTTAATGTAAATCGAATATTTTTTTTAAAATCAAAGGTGCTGTTCATTGTTGTTTTTTTTATTTACTCCTATATTTTTCTGAAACAAATAAGAAAAAAAAGAAGGGAAAGAAAAAATAAAAAGCGTAGATAACAAAATGTGAATAGTTTTAATAATAATAATACAGCAATAACCAATTTTACAAAAATGTATTATTATAAACCAAAAAAGCCTAAAATATTATCGATCGGAAATTAGACTCATTCATTTTAAACCTTTCTTAGTTTCTTTACTTACTTTATATATTAAAAAACACGTTTATTTTTCAAGAAATCCCGAATTAAACTAAAGTCTCTCTCAAACAAAACAAACAGTGTGCCCTTACCCCCAACTAGAGGTATCAAGAAACAAGAGCTCGAAGGCTTTTACTTAATTCAGAAGCACAGCGGGGTTCCCCAAATCATTGGTGCCCCGTGAAATATGGTGCTGCGTCCTGAGCTGATCACCCGAGGCCATACGAGGCCAGCGTGGCCCGGCGATGTGCACCGTCCTTTACAATTTTAGCCGCGAATTGTTTATGCTTGGTCATGTGATTTTCGACTGGTATGTTGTAGTTGGTATATGCGAAATAACACTTTGTATGTATAAATAGTGCTGTTAAAAGATATTAGGCAAAATTAAAAGAATAGATTTTTGAAATATGTTAGTAGGTAGTTCGCGCTGAAAGTGATGATTATTTATTTATCAATTACCAAAGTCATTATAAAATCTGATTTATTAATTGAGAATCATAGCGACATATCCATAGGCTTAGACAGACAAAATAATTAATCAAAATAGACAAAGGAGGCTTTTGCAAAACCAACACAACACAAAGACCCCGAAAACTTTAATAAACGAAACAGATAACCCGTAAAAAGACCACAAACGATTTCTCAAAAACACATAATTGTGTTGATTCCGAATGATAGCTATTCGCCACACAGCTCCGTCGGCGTTTGACAAAACAAAATGCAATTTTCACCAGTCAAGAACACATTTATCAAACCCTGAAGTGACGTTTAGAAGTAGCAAAACAAATTGTGGGTCCTTTCGGCCCACGAGCTTATTTAAAATTTATAACTGTGTAGAAAAAGTTAATTAAGTTTTAATGGAATTCAAAACGGGAGTGCATTGGTAGCCAAAAATAGGCGGGGACGTTATAAAATTTAATTATTTTTGGTGGTTAATGATGAGCGGTTTTTTACATTTTTACATTTGCTTCTGTATGTGTAAACGTCTTGTTACTAACGATATATTAGCTCCATTGATGAACCTGTCAATTGTTATATTTTTGGAAAAAAATTGTGAATGGAATCTGATGAAACTAGAACAAAATTGAAGCTTAGAAAAAATAATTATAAGACGGACAAACATAAACCTGCCAACGAGTTTATTGAATTATATTTGTAATACATTGGTTGCGAATTATAATTTACTTAATAAATTATTTATTTATCCTAAATGTGTCTAAATGATGCTCTCAAGTGATTCAATTGGTAATAATCAAATGCTCTTATGTAAGACGTTTTTCATTTTAGTTACAGACAGTATGTAAAGATTTTACAATTACAAAAAACAATATGTCTTGAGTTCAGAATTGCTTATTGTCCATTGCAAAAATAAACGAAGTAAAATATACGCTCAAACACAGACACCATAAACCCGTGCCAATGAAAGCGAGTTGGTTAGTACTAGAAAGGGTTTAGATAATTGCTATGGGTCGAATAGGCCAAGCCTCCGCCTGCATACCGTGCATATGTTTACACAGGAGTTTCGTAAAACCAACCCTACAATGGTTCGTAAATCGCGGCGAATGTCCACGCATGTCGTGTCGCTGGTAACTTTATGACTCCATTCAAACGCGTGGCTGATCGTTTTCACTGAACGTATTATTGTGCGTCTTAACCCTTTGATGGGGGTCGCGAAACCTCAAACCCTAATGATTTACACGACACCGCAGACCGTAATTCTAACGGAGTGGTATCGAGAAAAAAATTGTCAAAAAATATTTTATGACCGCGAACGCACCGGCGCAACGAATCGATTTAATCTCATTCTGTCCTTTATATTGGATCATTTTTATAGTGTGACTGTTAATAACGCTGCCTTTTAATTGCTTCGTATAAATCATTATTCCTTGTTACGACTGGAGTGATTTACTTACTGCTATGACACAGGCATATCTCTTAAATCACCGGGTGGCAGTGCACTCGCCGTTGTGATTTTCCTTTGTCATTTATTGGGAGGCGACTTTATGCGATTTTTAATGAGATGAACGATATTGAAAAATAATTATTATGATTTAATCTCTCATTTCTCGGAGACGGTGTGCGCGAGTGGTTCTTGAAACGTGGGTGCTAAATAACAAGCAATTACTAATTAGGTCGCGTGTGCTTTATCGTTTTTGTATAGTTTGATTTATGAATGTAAATATATTTTAGTTTATGAAGTGATTACGTCTAACTGGTGCAGCTTTTAGGTCAGATTTAGGTCTATTTTAACGTAAAATTATTATTACCTCATAAATTATAGATTAAAAAAAGTTACGGAATTGTTTACTTTTGTTTTCAGTTTAAATTAATTATACTTATATTTAAATAAATTATGGACAATGATTAATAATTCAAGTTTTTTTGGCTTTCTAAATATTTTAAATTATATTGAATATGTTTCAAGATACCTCGTGACTACTCGCGGGTTAATAGTTATACAAAAATAGCTCAGAGATTGTCCCGTTGACACCTCGTGAGAAACAATTTGTTAGGGCAGAGCAAAGACAAAGTAAACAGAGATGACTCTGTCACTCACTCACAACTTTACTACCAAGGAATTCATTATCATATTTTATTTGAATGGTTCGGTCTATTGGATCCGACGTTGGCTTTTTAGGGTTGGTATGCATATCGCTTTAAAATGAAATGCAATGTTATCATTTTGAATTTAATTTACGCTAATTAATAAGCAAAAAATTTTAGACATCATTATTATTTTTTCATTACTTTGGAGGGGATTAAAGGAATATTTGATTAGTTTGGTACAACTGTATTTGGAGATAGTAAGAATGATTATTTTAAGGAGACAGAGTTCATAATCAGAAACTTTAGTAGGGGGCAGTGTTTTTACCTCTAAGCTCAATTTTGTATAGAAGTTTCCATTCATTAGAACCGATATTATATTGACATTTTACATGAGAGATGTTTTTGTTCAGCAATGGTGATGATACTGCTAATTTCAACCAAGCTCAAAGGTTTTTGACAAACCACAACCATGTTAACCTTGTTTTCAATCTGTGGATACAAAATCATACTCAAATGCTACAACAGTCTGCCTTACATCTGCTCGACTTACATTCCAATGTACTTTTATGGGAAGCGGTTACTAAACTGGACGACATTCAGATAGCTAAAACAAAATATTTAATATATTTGAATCAATAAAGGATATAACAAGTCTTACATGAGTCCGACTACTATTTACACCGCTTAGGTGGCGTAGTTGTACTGCGGTACGATTACAACGCTGAGGTCTTGGGTTCGAATTCCGGGTCGGGCAAAGTTGTATTGGATTTTTCTATTAATGGCGATAGGCCCTCTGCCACAGGCCTTCTATCACATCGTTAGACGGAACACGCAAGGCAATACGTGTGTGTCCGTGTAGTCCTTCCGCCATGACAGAAGACTGATGCCCTTCAATGCTCTTTCTGGACGTCATTGCTCTTACCATCAGATGTAATGCAGTCATTCTACGGTTATAAGGAAAAGGTATCCTTGATTTAGTGATGAGGAGGTTAAAATCTTTTAGGTCCATAAACTGTAGTGATTTGTACCCTTTTCAGAATACAGCATCAAGCAGCTTCACAAACTTTACAGGTAACATTTTTAACATTTACATAGTAAATAGAAAAACCTCTGACTTTTCGCAGTCATGTCTCTCATAGTCAATTACTCTCAAAAACATAGTAAGTAGTCCCCATATAACAGATTCTGCAAAAAAATATTTTAGGGCCGCCCAGTCGTGTATATCAATGTGATGAATTGGCCTAAGTCTTCGCTTTAGTTGCCAACCAACAGTCCACGAACTCCCAAATCAAAAGGCCAAATAAATCAACTTTCTAATGTGTTATTACCATGCATTGCGTTCATTAAGCATTATAACCGACAGCTCGTTTTTCATACACATTGTTGTGTTGGAGCTAAAAAACATATAAGCAGTGTTTGCTTCTCAATTTGCCTCTGACACATCGGAACAAAGAAATTAATTGATGTTAGTAATGAAGGAAACTAATGAATGGATATTTGTAGATCGTTGGATGTAGAGACTTTTGTATAGGTTTAATACCCTTATTTTAGAAATAGGTTTTGCGAATGCAAGCACTTGTGAATGTAATGTGCGTTTTGTTAATGTTATTTTAGAATGAAGTAGGTTTAGCGTATGCAACAACTGAATGTAATGTTTATTACCATAAATATATCGTAAACTTTTATCAAAAACAAAAATTAAATACTCCTTTAATTTTACTGTAAGAATCGTAATCGTCAATTTTATTTTTTTACTCAATTTATGGTACATATTAATACTATCAATTCTCTTTAAAATTTTGAATTGCTTCAACTTCTCTTCAAATTACCTACTTGTATGAAAGTAATTCTAAAATATATGATTTTTTTTCTAGCGGCCCATCCCAGCTTCACCTGGGTGCAGATGTTTTTTGATTCCATTTCACACCAGATACATGTTATTTTCCATACAAACTGTGAAACTCTTTATATGTATTATACATAATATAAACCTTCCTCTTGAATCACTCTATCTATTTAAAAAAAAAACCGCATAAAAATCTGTTGCGTAGTTTTAAAGATCTACGCAGGCAGACAGACAGCGGGAAGCGACTTTATTTTATTTATTTTATCATTTAAGATTCTAACTATTGTTCAATTAAGTTATGAAACTATTACATAATTATTTTAATAGGATATTTCAATATAAAAATATTAGGAGTACAAGAAAAATAATAATTAAAAGGCAAATATTCTCTGTTTGTAATCTTACTCTACACTGCCTTCACCAGTCATCTATCCATCAAAAGATGCTGTAGGGCATATTGGCTCATGACTTCTGCGATCGCCACGCCATCTACTCTCCCTATTATGTTTGCTTTTAATTAAACACTGACGCCCAATTTATATGTCAGCGACTTGTAAATAATTAAACGTTTAGAATATCTATTTGTATGGGAGAAAATCGAGATATTGGAACAAGCCGGCATAATATTGTTTTTTCGTGTAATGTATTTGGATTGCATTGTGTAGTATCAAGTTTCATCAGATGTTTTATAATTGCTTATTTTTTCGTGAAAAACAACATAAGTTTAAAATTATGAAACACCACTAAAACAGATTCGAAATCAGAACAGGAATTGATTATTTTTGCTGGCAATTATTTATAGTTGAGTTTACGGGGGGAGGCCTATGTTCAGGAGTGGACTTCCTTCTAGATTTGCAATCATTTGTAGTACAACTGCGCCACCGTGGCAGCACTTACGAAAAGCAGCACCTATAAAACGCAAACCAAAGCTTAATAGTTTCCAACTCACTACCAAGTACCAAGTCATCCATATAGTGAAACAGTAAGTCTGTTGGTCGTGGTTCAGTCGCGCCGGACTATTTAAATCAGCCGTCAGTAGGATCGCAGCAGGGTGCTTGCCTTTAATTGGGAGCGCAATATGTCATATCCACGGTCGTTAGTGGACCGTTGTTTTGAATTCATTTTTTCCGATTGCTGGTTTTAATAGGAATTTTATTTTCAGTTTGTGTATTGGTAATGCTGGATTGTGGTAGTTTTGTGATGCTAAGTGTGATTCGGTGATCAGGGAATTCAAAATTTACAACACTAAAAAATAGGCCATGTGACCAAAATAATACATTGATTTTTTTGGTATCGTTTCTTAAGTGATTATGCTTTCATCTTCAAAGAAGAAACAAAAAGTTTTAAAAGAGGCAATGCATATATGATGTCTTTTTCTATAAATGAAAAGTACTTACCAAAATATACTTCTTTGCAACTCTCTTACGTATTCGTTAGAGTTTCTAATGGTCTTTTCCATTTATATTTATCTACGAAGTGCGTAGTGGCCAGTTGGTTGCCACCAACATGTTCACGGTGGTCGCGGGTTCAAATCCCAGAGCACACCTCTGACTTTTCGGAGTCATGTGTGTATTGATAATCAATCACCACGCGCTAGAACGAGGGAAAACGTCGTGAGGAAACCTGCATACCGTAGCGATTTGTAAAATTCTATGGTATGTATGTCCACTAACTCGCACTAGGCCAGCATGATGGACTATATGGCCTAACCACTCTCAATCGTGCTCTCGATTGAAGAGGAGGCTCGTGCCCTACAGGTACATAAATGGGCTGATACAGTATAGATAAACTTCATATATCTTCAAAATTCACGTTAAAAACATTCAAGTGATTTTCCGACCATCTTTTCTATCACCGCCATTACATTTACATAGTAAAAATACAATTTTTTAAAACTAGTTTTACAGTGTCGACGTCAATGCGTATTTATTTCCCCGTCTGTAGCCATAACTCGATGTAATGGCCTTAAATGGTCGCAAGAGGAGAGCGGGGATAGTCTTCAGATTTATTAAACATAATTGCTCGATTCTTCGGCGCGAAGCGTGCGCGACGTCAATATTCACAATTAAATAAAAACGTATGTTTAGTCGCAACTTTGCTATGGATTTTGTGGTGAAATTCGTATGGAGAAGGATTAGAAATGTACAAAAGTATAATTATTGTATTAATTCACGTAATGTAACCACGCGTGCCTATTAGTTGGAGACATCGTTAATCGCATAATAACATTTTATTTTTGATTTGTTTTGATCTTAAAATTCTTCATCTCTTTTCCTCTTCCATTGTCCATTACCAAATATTACTTGCTATTCTTCAATGTCGTTTTGTATATAGATATTATGTACAGTGTATATGAAATACGTATTTGTGGGCATTGGTGATGCCTTTCCATCAGATGAACTGCTTGCTTGTCTATAAACAGGATAAACAAAAAAATCCTTGATGTAGGAATCAAGCCCACTACTCATTATTTCACAAATCTCAAACAGATTGTCTAAATTGACAACAACCAGAATTGACGTACAATTTAAATCACAGCAAAAAAATAAAAACGCCTCCATACTAGTATAACGGCATGTATATACAAACGTATAGCTTATATTTTAATATAACTCATTCATATGACCAAAATATTTAATCACAATGGCCACGTGCATCACGCCACTCGCTGGAGTGCCCATGATTTAGACATCTCTTTTGGATATATTATTTTAGTGAATAATATCTATAAGTACTTACATGTTACATTTTTGGTTTTAGAGATGAAGGTACATTTTTTTTTTCTCTGTGGGTTGAGAGATCGAATCCGAATCCATTTCTGTGCTTTATTTTTTGCGAAAATGTTTTATTTCTTTGGTCAGGAGGTGTACACAATATTATATTTAATAGTGTTTTCTTTATTATAAAATTAGTATTAGATTAGAGCTAGACTCGAAAATCATTAAATTAAATATTGAGTCGTTATATTATATTGTCGCTGTATGCAGGCTGCCTCTAACAGGTCACTGTGGAAATCATTGGGAGAGGCCTATGTTCAGCAGTGGACTTCCTTTGGCTGATGGATTGGATTGGATTGGATATTATAAAATGACCCATGACGTGAAAGACCAAGCAAATATTTGGTAGCAAAAAACCGAGGGACAAGGATGTAAGTAGTTAAAACCAAGTGAAAATGGTTACCTTCATCACTTCATACATCAACGACAACAATGTGGACAGAAGACAAATGTAGAATCGTTTTAGTGAATTAATTAGACGATAAACTTAAAAATATAATGATAATTTTAAAATGTGATTATTTATCCGAATGGAATTTAGAAATATATTCTATTTAAAAAATAAAATCCACAAAAAGCTAACCGCATGGCCACTGCATCCATACAAGAGATTTTTATTAAGTTACTCGATAGACGGACGATACATCGAATGTATTGATTGATTTGAACATGCAGTGTAGCTGTGATTCAATAGATACATAACATTAGTGTCGTTATCTATTCACGGGGTATGTTAACCTATGACCACACGTCGACAGATGGGTGTTACGGTGTCGTTGCTTTGATTAGGGGCTAGGAATAATCAGTTTAAATTTCCTTTGTGTGGTCTGACGTAATTGTCTACAGAAATATATTTTGATGTTTATGTAGTTGAAGAATAAATTAATATTTATGGAAAAAATTAAATGGTAATCAAAAATCTCGTTCAAAGAAATTATGTCAACCGCTAAAATTGTGTCGACCAGTGAAAGATTAGATGCATTAAATTGGATAATAAAAAGTCCTTTTTCAGGACAGTATTTCATGTAATTCCATCAGGCGTAGCGCAGTCACCATGTTGAGCCAGGATAAAAAATTAAAAAAAAATGGAACCCAATATCTTAACCTTACGTAAGCTTTACTTGACAATAACGCAATCTTTTTTTAACAGCAGTAGATACGTGTATTTAATTATCACCTAAAAAAAACTGGTTCACATTATAGTAGTAGAATGTGCATGGGACACAATATATACATACTGATAAGAAAATTCAACTAGCAACCTGACTTGATAAGGATATTGCTTTCTATGTCATTTAGGTGAACGAATCTAAATACATATGGATATTAAATTAAGGTCTACTAAAATAATATTAACATTTCTAACTACAATTTCGTATAAAATAATTCTAAAAAAAAGCAGTTCAAAGTTTTCAAAGCCAACATAATTGCACTCCTTTACGCATAATAAATTCGATAAAATATGTACGTTTTTTTTATTAAACGGACTTCATAATTCTCATATCGAGCAGAAATACACGTCACATTATTCAAAATTTTTTCACCCGCCACAAAAGGCACCGCCAAAAGGTGGTAATTAGTGACAGGTGCTTCTATGTCGAACACGATTTTTTCACCGTACAAACCCCTCGAGATGAAAAAGAGCACTTTTGTTGCGCGCAAAGTTTATCCCAACACTCTTTGTCAATGTCATTTCAGCTACTATTTCTCGAGAAGGGCACAATGCATGGTGACATGTGGGGGTGTATTATTAAAACGGCGAGTCACGATGATCGGACGAATTGCGAAGATTTCTCGATGATTTCGGAATAGTTTTTGCTACTCAACCCACGCCTTTTTTAGTATTGTTTGTGCTGAGGCGACTGGGAGTCTGTCGCTTCGTATTTTTTGGTATAAAATAAATTAAAACCTCCATTGTTATTTCATGGGAATCATTTTGTGAATAACATGTGTTGTGGAACTAATGTTATTCATCATATTGTTCCTTGCCTTTTGTACAATTCTAAAATAATTTTGGATGTTGCAATATTTTAGATATATCATGGTATTTTTTAGAAATCATACAAGCGTTTTGCTTCATTTATTGATTTTATCGCCGCATTGATCTAATGGCAACTGTAACGGGTTATGAATTGTGGAGGCCTGGGTATGGCCCTCACGTTGGCTAATCCAGTTTGAGTGATTTTTTCGTTTTGAAACATCTCAATCCGGTTGTATCTGAATATCCTATCAAAAGCTTCAGGTATCCCGCAATCTTCCTCCCCGCACAAAAACCAACAATAAAGGTATTCCTCACAGTAGTTTTCTGAAAGACGGTGATACCAATCCAATCCAGCTGATCCATGATCCATTTTATTGTATTTTAATCACTACGCAATATAGCCATGAAAACAACGTGAGGGAACTCTCTAGGGAGGGAAATCTCTACGGTATGTAAAGTTCGCTAACCCTCACTAGGCCAGCGTGGTGGACTATATGGCCTAACCCCTCTCAATCGTACTCTTAATTGTAGAGACTCGTGCCCTGCATTGGGACGTACAGGGACTAATACAATACATATTACTATATGTCTCCACCATATACAGGAAGACTCTCTCGCAAACTCAGTTTTCGAATTCCTTTTTAACAATCCTCTTTATTATTAAATAAACATCCCACCTTTTTAAAACAATCTTGTCTATGAGATCGACAAACCCCGTTAACATTATTACCGTACTTTAATAGTTCAATAACAATATATCTTACTACCCACGTATATAAACATGTTAATGGACTTTCCAGTCTTCAATACTCTGTTTGAATAAAACTATGATTTGATTGCAATGTTTTGTAGTGTGACAATTTATTGTGAGATTTTTTGTATTTTTCTAAAAGATTAGCAAAAACATATGATAGTCTCGTACTACTTTTTAATCCCTACATGTTAAACTCAATTAAAGTTATTGTTAGTCAATATCATTTTTAACTTAAAAAGAACGGTGTAATGATCACACGCCATCCTAGAATACCCAATACCACATTCCTCTTCCCATCCTTTTTCCTTCTAGCTCCCCTCCCGACCTGATGGGCCGGCAACACAAGCGTTGTGGATGTTCATGTGCGGCTCTGATCACTTACTATCAGGTAACCTTTTTGCTCGTTTGCGGAACGTATGCTATAAAAAATGATTTTCACAGCCACTGATCACAAGCGCCATGCATACAATAACTGTAAAATTTGTGATAGTTTATTCCTTAAAAGATATGGTGAAACATCCTCCAAGTTATTCACAATTATTTCAAATTCTTGTTTTTATATACCATTAGGAATTTAGTAGCTAATATTTCAGATTAATTGTATATTTTCCCAGGGGGCTTTCGCATCAAAGTTTAGTAAACATTAAGTGAAATATAAAATATCCAATATTTCATAAAACCTCTTTAGTACCCTCTAAGATCATAACCAAACACGAAAAACATTTTTATTAGATAAACGCTTTCATAAAAGATAAATACAAAAATCGTAAAAAAGACAATCAAGTTTATTTACATTTATTTAAAATATTTACATATTGAGTTTCCAATCAAAGCTTTGTGAATACAAAAAGGCTTGGTCACACTAATCATAAGTAATTTAGAATGAAACGTAAGGAATCGGGTCAGCAAGCTTTGTATCGTATGTTAATGTTCTCGATTCTGTTTAGTTGATTTTTATAAAATATTATAAATGAGACGGCTACCACTAAGGGAATGACCAAATATTATACCTTCGGGTATGGCGGGGAGAAATTCCTTAAAGAATTAAAAAAATGTTGTTTTTGAAAACCAATAGAATAGCTGAAGCTGAAGTAAAATTTTGGGATAAGATTTCTGGCATTTGGTAAGTACTAGGAATGTCTTTGATAATTGCCACGAATATTACGAATATCACTCTCAATATTAGAAAATAATCCAATGCTCATTATGAAAACTTAAATTACAGACAATTTGCATTGGGTATTAATGGATCAGATATGACTATTTAAAAGCATTCAATTATAACTACAGCTGTAAGTTTGTTGCTTGTAATATAGTTGTAGACAGCCTCGGTGGCGTAGTGGTACTACGGTACGATTGCAAAGCTGAGGTCTCGGGTTCGAATCCTGGGTCGGGAAAAGTGATATTGGATTTTTCTATTCATTATCAGCCCGGAGTCAGGAATTTGTGCCCGATATGGCGATAGGCTCGCCCCCTATCACATCGTGGGATGGAATATACAAGGCGAAACGTGGGTGTTCTGATAGCACCTCTGCCTACCCCTTCTGGGAAAAAGGCGTGTGTTTGTGTATGTATGTATGTATGTAATATATTTGTAACATATCTGTGAAAATGTGACAACGCGCTGTTACATCAATCCAAGCGAATTTGACCTTAACTATTTTTTCGCAAAAATTATTGACATTGCTATGACGGCAACCAGGAAGCGTATATTATAAATTAGTGGTGCTGAAGGTACATATGTGTAGGTAATTGTTTTATATAAATTAGTACTTCATTGATTTTAGTCCAACAGTTCGTTTAGATTTTTTTTTATTGCTTAGGTCTCGCAAACGAGCAAACAGGTCAGCTGATGGTAAGTGATCACTGCCGCCCAGGAACATCCACAACCTTGGATCATGGATGTGTTGCCAGCCCAATTGGGAGGGGAGCGGGAAGGAAAAAGGATGGGAATAAGAAAGGGGTATTGGGCATCCGGATACGATCACATACTCGTACCAGTAAGGAAAGAAAACTATAGATGTATAGGGACAAAATGTTTCTAGCTATTTATTTAGTTACAATAAAGGTAAAGAAAGATAAAATAATTATAGGATAATAATAAGAAAGGAATGTTGTAATCATCGTATGATCAGCCCAAAAGGAAATTTTGGTACAAAAAATATTAAATAACTTTCGCCTTGCCATACACGTTACGTAACACGAATCCAGAAAAATGGAATATTCTTTATATTTTATTCACGGCTGGAGCTCAACAGGTAAGCATGTATAAATTCCCGTGCCGATGACAAAAGCCGCTCACAGCCAGACCACGTTTTTCATAAAGTGTCGGGCCTGTTAAACATTTTTTATTTGGCCATTTGCTACCAACTGCGTTATATGAAAAATGGATCGTAACATCGTACCCTTTTCTCTTGTTTTTTTATTCCATCTCTTGAATAAATCATGTCATTAAATTTTAATAGTCACGCCGCAAGTCCGAGTTAGTTAGTTCTTTTGTTGGTCAGAATTCGATGGTCTTTTGAAACGATTGTTACTATTTAGGGCTATTGTACACACACGATGCTTAAATCGACTAAATGCCGACTTAATTTCATTAATCGACTCCTTTGTACGAATTAAGATTTAATTGAGTCAAGCTGACTCTGAACATTGTTCGCTTTCATGCTTGGAATTCGAGTTATTCGGACGTATCTTAATGATGAGCATGTGTTGATCATCGCGTGCTTTAAGTCTTTTTATTCGTTTCAATGGGTTTTTGTTGTAGTGGCTATTGGGTGGTTGTTGCAAGGTGGGCGTTATGGATACAATAGTTGTTCGTAGGTTTTTAGGTTCGTAATCAAATAATTATTGTACATAGGGAATTTTAATTTTGTCTAATTTGGGGCCAAATTGTAAATTTTTAACAATTTTTAGAGCTAAATGACCGTTTTATTATTAATTTGATGAAGACGATGCTTAAAGCACAGGTATCGTTTGCAAAATGTAGAAAGAAGAAAGAAATAAAAAAAAAATTTGAATATTTTATAGGCTTTCTTCAAGGATTTTGACAGTTTAGTGGAAAGAGTGCAGACTCTTTCCAACGCTTCCATTTGCTTTTTAAATTTACAAACAAAATTATATACAATCCACCGCAATGTCTATTTCTCCCGTCAAACAATAATGTAAACGCATTGTTATTCCGGTTTGAAGGACATTGTAGTCAGCCTAACTACTGGATATAATGGGACTTAACAACCTATGTCTCAGGATGGCGAGTGCAGTGGAATGACAAGCATTGCTTTGTGATTCATGTGTTGTTTGGATTTGGTGTCCACGAGCGGTCGTATCGTTATTCATTGCATTACAAATTTTAAGAAAAAACTGACTAATGGTCTTAGAATTTGCATATAAAGCTAAATGACTTAATTCGCGAGCGACACCCTAACATGCACTCTGAAACACATCCTCAATCTTTTATTACAGCCAAAAGTGACTGCTATAATAATTGTGAATTATATTTAAGTGCCGAATGAACGATGCTTAAATACAGCGAGCATGTATGATGGTATGTACGGTAACCATACGTTGACCTGCCAAACACGTTTGACGCGAAATGTCCTACAAAAAAGTTACAATTGAAAACATAGCGACCATCACTCACGAAACGAATTAAGTAATATTTTATGCTCGTATGACTAGTTGAATTAAAGCTACATTTTCGCCATGACGGGGTTAGTGAGGTAAGGTGTGGTCTTTAGTGACGGATTCTGCTTGACATCGATATCGATAGATAAAAAAAATATTGGAATATTTTAAAATCACTTGGTGGAATAAGTACACCAATGTAACTTGGGATAGAAGTTTATGTCCCGGACTAAATGAATTTAATTAAAGAACAATATTTATGAAGCTTGACGTATGAAGGATAATTTTTAACTGAATTATCGGACTAGAATGAATAACAGTTGCAAGAGGTCGAAAGCAATGTTTTTTATTTCAAAGTTTACCTTGACATCTTTAAAAAGGTTAATCTAAATTATTTCACGTCGTGAATAGATATAGTACTATCTACTATACAATAAAAATTATGATATAATAACAACGAGCGAAACAATATATAAATTCATTAAACCATATTGAGTTTATATCACCACGTCTTTGCTAAGTTAGAATATTTTGAAACAAAAAGCTAAAAATCACAATTTACTCTAACTTCAAAATCATTGGATTTAATTTAAGGCACATAAATCGGTAATGTATAAATTTAATTTAATCGTCAAATAAAATCCATTAATCTTAATAACAATTATTTGTACATTCATTAAGTAAAACAATTGACAATAGTAATATTTTCTACTAATTAATTAATTTGAACAATCTTTGACAGTCTTTTTCAAGAACACATTGGTAAACCCTGTCGATAAACCTAAATATGTACGTACATAGGTAGAGAAGTAACCTAAATAAAATGAGCAAAGAGTTCAAATATGCTTGCTACTCTTTGAAACTCAAGGGGATGGGAATAAAGCATAGGGCGTACAAATTTGGACGGGAACCAATTGTAACTAAGGTGTATATAACTAACATATTGGTATTAATTATGACAAACGAATTAAATAACGATTCGCCAGTGATGTCACTTTAAAATCTGATTCACATTTCTCGCTACATCGATAAACACCCGATTGTGGTGCATCACTAAAAACACCGCGCTGGCTCGCGTGACCTCTGCCCTGCGCCGCGCATCCTCGCCCCCTCCCGCATCCCTCACGCCCCTCCCTCGCCCCTCTCTCGTCCCCCACACGCCTCGCTCCGAGCCATGCCCGCCCCGCGCCTTATATCGACGAAAAATCTACACCGAATATGTTTTGATTCGATTTCTCGATACCAGGTTGGCATCGGTAAACGTGAAAACAACTGTTACGAACCGGATGTGTTATTGACGCTTTATTTAATGTAATTTTGCTGGATATTTGCATGGTGCGGTCATTGGTACGGTAAGAATTGAAGGTGATTTTGAAGACGAGCAGTTTCAAAATCCACCGCCGTGCTTCCCAATTGGTGTCTTATATTTGTTGGACTCACGAGTCAAGGAGTCGAAAATCTCCTCATCATGTCTGATACTCATGACGCAATTCCACATCGAAGCAATTTGATTCATGAACATTTATATTTTCAAAAAACTTCTTGAAAACATGTATAAATATCAAACGAATATTCAATAAACCTAGGCTTACAAAAGACAAACCAAACGATTAAACCCGAAAGGCATTTATCCAAAATTAACCCTACAAAGATAATGAAGAACTCACAATCACACCTAACAATCTATTCTATCAGACCTCCGTCGAAGTCGGTACACAAAGCGTGAAATTTCGAAGCATCTGAATGGGCCGCTAAATAAAATAAAAGGAACAGAGATCCGATCTCGGCAGATGGAGCTCTATATGCAAATACGAAGGAAAACAATGCTGGCTTTCCTGCTGATAATCATTTTGTAAGTCATTTGCATGTGGAATCACCTGTTGTATTGATGTAGTGATTGAGAGCCATTTCGGGTGGGTTGTAAAAGTGGGCTATATAGATTGAAATAAAAAGAATTCTTACGGATGTTATCGCAAATTTAATTAATTTTTTACATTTTTTAATTTCCGAGGTTTGATCATTTTACATGTCCGCCCCGTGACCATGAAAACTGTAAAGTGATCGAAACGTCGGGAAATTAAATAATTATTTTTTTTATTAAATTCGCGATAAAATCCGTAAGAATTCGTTTTGTTTCAATGTGTAACGTTCGCGTAAATCCAAGAAATCATTGGGCTTTATAGATTTCCTGGGAGCAAAAGGATTTAATTTTAAGAAGTCATAAGTTCGTATACATATAGCAAATTGATTAGTAAAATTGTGAAAAGATAACATGCGATTTCTGAACAACAATTTTTATGCAAAGTCTACCAGCTCGTACTGAGTAAGCGTCTTAGGCATAAATCCTTCTGGATAGTAAGGGAGATCCATGCCCTATGGATATAGATATGTTTTGAGAAGCATGAAATAATACGCGTACCATAGCGATTCGAAATAATTTCTATGGTTTGTAAAAGTCTGCCAAATAGCACGAGGCCAGAGTGGTGGACTATATGGCCTCATCCTTCTCAATTGTGCTCTCGATTGTAGATGAGGCTTGTGCCCTGCAGTGGGACGTATATGGTCCAATGCAGTGATCATTATTCGTCATAATGCTATCGCCGCCTTGATCGCCACATTTATTATATTATGTCAAATCAAGTAGAGTCGGTATACAGTTTGCTAAACGGGAGGTTTGCATAACAAAACTCACGCTACGTCTATTATTATTCAGGTACGACTCAATGGACTACAATTCACCTTATGATAAATGCAGAGGAGTCCATAAAATACTATCCATCGACGTGAGTTGGCTGTATCTCCTCAGTCGACACGATAATGCCAAACTGACTGTATACGAATAAACACAATCTTTTTTGAAAGTGGTAGAGCCACGCCGATGTCAGCCATGGCTCAGCATGAATGGGCAGGCTTGTCCGGGGTGGTACCACTGTCTCACAGGAGATCGACGTGAAGCGACAGCTTTACAAACAGTACGCCTTTTTCCCAGAAGGGGTAGGACATCCACGTTGTTCCTTCCCATGATATGATCGTGGGCGAGCCTATCGCCATATCAGGCCTTAATCCCGGACTCCGGCCTGATAATGAATGCAAAAATCCAATATAACTTTGGCCGACCCGGGACTCGAACCCGAGAACTCCTGTATAATCGTACCATAGCACAACTGCGCCACTGAGGCAGTTTATTACCCAGGAAATAAATGATTTACCGAATCAATTACACGAATAACATCGTGTTAAGCGGTTTGTAGCATATTCCATTGGTTTCAGCGCGAAATTCATTAGCAATAAAATGTATAGTATTGTATCACCGAATGACAAATTTACATACAGCTGTTGCGTTGCATTGTCTAGTTATCTCGTACTGGGAACTTCTACAAGTCTACATTTTGTTTAAGGGGTATACCATCGAATATTACTTTAATACTGCGTTGAAATATTATGTAGGAGTATGAAAAATTATAAATGTTTGTTTTTGCGTAATCGCACAAAATGATTTTGATGTTGGTTAACCGCACAACTTTACCTTAGCAAAAATATTTTCTTCGAATAGCTTTTTTTTTCTATTATGTAGAGTTTGTTTAATATGTCTTTTTTCATCTTGTTCCAGAATATTTTGGTTGGTAATATTGAAAACGGTTCTTCAAAAAATTATTTAATGCACATTTTGTACAATGATTATATTACAAAAAAGGTTAATTTTTTAAATCCTTCTTCGACGTTGAATCTTTAAGATCATCCGGCTTATATCCCATAAACAGCGCCTTTGGACTCGTAAGATAAACTGCAATTATTATCAAGAGGTATTTACATTTTTTTTATCCCAGGATTTTACTTTTTGTGGTTTTTAGTCCTACTATCGGTACCATTAGGTAACACCTCATCTCTTTCTGTCTCTCTTCAGCCGCAGGAAGTTGACTGTTGAACATAGGCCTCCTCCAAGGATCTCCACATCGACTTGTTGGAAGCGGCCTGCATCCAGCGACTTCCAGCAACCTTAACCAGACCGTCCGTCAACCTCGTTACTACGTTTGTTTTATACGGTCGATTCATTATTCAACAATGTTTTGCCTAAGATCTTCACCTATGGATGTAACTGTGGAATCTTTGTCACATATTTAATACTGCCTGCGAATGACCTAACTGATCACCTATAACACCCTGAATTACGCCTAAAAGATTTCTATATAGCCTAAATCTAAATCACAACTGATAACTTAAAGCACATTTAATTGCAGAAATCAAAGGCATTTCTAGACACACAACTGCCCCTTAAGCTCTTGGCTATCCCGGGCAATAGACGCGGCCCACAAGCAAGCGCGCGCCGCTCGCGGGCAAACGCAACGAGCTGTCGACGCGGCCCGACCAATGTTTCTCTACTACCTGGTAGTGTAGCGGGGTAACTAAACTTCCTTAAATAGAATATTTAATTTTCTTTCAATACCAGGATTATGATTTGTTTAATATATGAAATCTTCCAACAGCATTACGTCATCGTTGTGGACTACAAGGCCTATTCCTGGAAAATTTGTAATATTGTTAACCAAGTAGTAAGTTGTAGTGGTGGGGTGGTAAGTTAGTGTTAAGGAATATGCGATAGGCTGTCCATAATTGGGCCATGGGCTGTCTCACTGACCAAAGATAGATAGAACAATGAGAAATAATTATATGTTTTTACATGATACATCGTTATATCAGTAATATATAGGTTGGCCTACATCGTATCATTGTAGAGAATCGTCCATAAGCACTTCCACAACTTTATGAGGATAACTCAAAAAACTTTATCAAGCAATAAAGCCGGCAACAACAGGTCACTGTGGAAATCATTAGGAGAGGCCTATGTTCAGCAGTGGACTTCTTTTGGCTGATGGATTGGATTGGATTGGAAAGCCGGCAAAGTGATCACCACTGTCTATTAGCTTTCGCAAATCAAATAATCAAATAATCTGTTTTGACGATTTGAAGATGAAAAGTCTACTACTATATTAAATAGGAAATGCAAAGTTTAAATTTATGATTTATATGTTGCTAGGTCTGTCGTATAAAAAGTGTCCTTTGGATAAAGAAATATCACCGTTTTGTCTTTAATGCCGTCAAACAGTGGTGTTGATACTGTCCATAGGCAGGCGTATCACATACCATCAGGCTAGCAACCTGCTCGTCATTTTGATCAATGCTATGACAGCGTATCAGAACTCATATAATAATTCACCAAAATAAATACAAATTATTCCATCAAAATTTCCCATTACCCCCATATAATCTGAGGGCATAAAACCCTTTGTAATGGCGTTACAATAGTGTAGTTTGTCGAACGCTTCCCGCCGACCTCTGACTTATGGGCCCCTATAAGTTCACACCAAAACATGGGCCGGTTTAACTTAACTTACGGATTAAATAATTGTTATTACCGTGCGTAGTAACCGCGACATTTTGTATTTTAATTTGTAATACATCTCGTTAGGGTAGATTTTATTGCGAATTAATAATGAGTTGTTTATTGGAATACATTTGTTTCTAGTTTTGTTCGATTAGTAGGAATCGCATTGTAATGTTAAATTCGTATATTAGCATTTTTGGTACAGTTTTGATCTTTCGGAAATGATATAGAATAAAAGGAGGAGTACGAAAAGTTGATAAAACTAGCCAATACTTTTGAAAATGGAAATAGTGAGTTGATTGTTTTGGGAGCTTCATGAATTTGGTCACCGAGACATTAAACCGACTTAAAATTATATATTTAGTATAACCAGTAGATTATTTAGAATTATCCACTACGGTAATTTTTCTTGATTTTGATACGCAGCTTGACTTTTTTTCCAATACTTTGAAAAGTACAAGGACTACTATACATACTATACATACATAAACATCACGCCCTTGTCCGAGAAGGGATAGGCAGAGTTTCAACCAGGGAACCCACGTTCCAATGTGATGGGGACGAGCCTATCGCCATATCAGGCACACATTCCTAACTCCGGGCTGGTAATGAATATAAAAATCCAACAACACTTTGCCCGACCCGGGATTCGAACCCGAGACCTCAGCTTTAATTTATTCTTTGACTAAAATAAAACTATCGTTAAAAAACTATCACTGCTACAAAAATCTCTTCACTTTAACCAATATCACGCAGTCTATTTTGCAGTTTAAAAATCTTAGACTTTTCAAAATATTAAATAACAAACTTGAAGTTACGCAAGTCGACTAATAGTGAGATATGTAGAGGCGCGGGCGGTACGACGAAGGAATTTGACCGACATGGCTGTGACGGCGTCGTGAATGTCGGCAGACGGGACACACGGACACGCTCGTGCACTCTGTTAGGCCGTGTTCACTGTAGCGTCAGTTAAGCTAGGGTTATTATTTTATTCTGCATTTTCTTTATTTTTTTCACGATTGAACAATATAGAGGATGGAGGATTTTTGTCGGCCCTAAAGGATAGAGAGACGGCATTTTATATGGTATAATAATAAATAAATAAATACACCCAACAGTCATATACATAGTTCTGACCCCACATTAAGATCAATTAAGTCTTGTGTCGTGGGTATCAGAAGCTACGAAAGACTTTTCGGTCTCATAAACACCCTATAATAATTCTACCTATGTGATATTATGTTAGAATTATTATTATATTTCGTTGGAATTATATATTTAATACATAAATACGTATCTGGTACCTACTTCGAGGGAGGCCGAAAGAGCCTGGCATACTTGCGAATATAATTACTGTGGTAGGTTTTTGGCTGTTTTGGGCCTTTATAGTAGTTAAAAGCTCACGGTAACCGTCACGCATATAAGTTTCGTAAATATCAGTGTGAAAAACGTCACAATTTTCTTCCATGTGACCTCCTGGCGCAAAACCATTACTGTAGGGTAATTCACGTAATTAAATAAGTTTAGTTGCAGTGCAGTTGCAGTTAAGTTTCGATCAAAACAGACCTTTTTGTACTCTCGTAATTTTGACAACCGCTGTCAGATACGCTCGCGTCAAGTTCGCGTCACGCGAGCGGTTTAGTGTATTCTACTGCTGCGTGTTTTATGTACGCGATTCAGATCGCAACTTGATCGGTATTCACGTATAAGTTTCTTGCATACGACTGACGTACAGTTGACGCGCAGCACACGCGCAGTTAACGCATAGCTTAGGTGCAGTTCACGCGCAGCTAATCAATTACAAGAATACCAATTTGCACTAAGACGTAAACTTCATTGCAACTGCACCGCAACTTGATCGGCGCTTCAAAATATTACGTGAATTAGCCAGCTGATCACTTTAATGGTTAGGTGACTACTTAAAACTGTGTTTGGAAATTAATTTAAAGTGTAGGCGTCTACAACCCATGCGAAGCCACGCTTTATATCGAGGATCTCGGAGAACTATCACAGTATTTTTTATTCTGTGTTGTTTATAATTTTGTGAATTTTGCGCCTGTGACAAAAAATCTTTTTTTCTTTCATTCTTTCTAGTATCGCATATTTAGAGTACACCTCTCTGAAATATTCCACTTCTTTAACGCAAAAATACTTTTAATAATCAGAATAAAAACACAATCGCCGCTTACCTTAAGAACGCACCTTTACTATTTGACGCGTGCTAATACCAAAGAGCCGAGAGAAATTTCTTCGAAAACAACTTAAGTGTATTCATAACGTCTTCATTAGTGCAACATCAAAACCGTTTTATATCTAAGGCCCAAAGTTTAGTTTCCATTGCCATTTTAAAAAATTCTTAAGACAATATCCGAACAAAATTTCCTGCTGAACATTCTTCAGTCTTAAACGGCTTATGGCCAGCGGAGTAGGGCCTAAAATGGACTGTGTTTTGTTGCAGACAGTGTTCATTTTATATTGGTTGTGGGTAGTAACATTATGATTTTTTTTATATATAAATTACACCGTGGGAAACGAAGCGTGCCCGCGGGCGCGTCATGGACTTAAGAAACTTTGCAAGTGATTCGGACAAAAAGTGAATGGATTTGTTTAGATTGCATTTTTAATGCAATCATTATTCTTGTAAGATCACTCTTGAACTATATCATCTAATAAACACATCACAATATACAAAAAGACAATTTAATGTCTTTTAAAGAAATAGTTACGACGATTGCTGCTAGATGTCGCCGTAATGTAATCAAGCGTACATTTTAATTTAAATGAAGAAATCGTTTACTTAGTCCAATAGCAAATAAAAGGTAGAAAGATTACTATAATAAGAATATAAGAATTGTAAGGTTCTAAGTGCATATGCATTATCATCGATGAAAATATAGTTTAAAATAAGACATTATACAATAAACTGAATAAAAACTAAAAATATACATATTCTTAACTCCAGACTAAAAAGCAAAATTGAAAGTCAAAGCCGACCGCACGTAATTTCCGAAAACAATACACTTGAAAAGAATTCCTGAATAGAATTTACTACAGCGGCGTCTCAAACAGTGTCTTTACTTTTAATAAGAGCGAAAGTATAGTGCAAGTGAATATGGTAAAAAAATAAACGCCTGCCAACAAGTTAGGGTTAGCCCAGCAAGCGCGAAAATTCTTTTAGGCTTTTTAGTGATTATAAACTTTATTTCAATACTATAAACTTGAGAATACCGTGCAGAATATTCTTTCAAGTGACGTCTGAACGCGTGACAGTTACACGCAGTTTTCAACTGTACTGAAGTTGTAATAGAGTTCATTATTAAATGCCCGTTGCAGAGTGCTTGGGTATTTTGCGGCTTGGTCTCTGCTGACCCTTACAGAGCAAAAGGGCGATAAATTCCAATCAGGCGCGAGTTGCCCACAAGGGCAGTGGGTCGAGGGCCGGATATTTAAGAGGAAACACTATTTGAGTAAATATTTTAACTGCCAAGGATAAATAAACATAAATACACCCAATAGTCACAAGGATGATGGTTTGAAAAACACACTTATTTATGTTTTAGAATAACATAGGTTTGTTTATGCTCTTGGTTAAAAAATCCGCTGTTTGCGTGAAACTAGTTTTATGTTTATTTATTGATATACTCGTATTTGTAAGTAGTAGAGTCATGTTGTAGGTCGTTAAAATATACATATACATTACCAATACTCGTATATATGTATGTACATTACCAACTTGTAACTTTTGTAATAATCACAATATTGTAAACTTGTTTTGAAAAGAGCAACACTACAGTTTCTTGTCCGTTCTTCTCTAGTGAAAACCGCTTTCCGAACCGGGTGGTAGAAAAAGAAAGACTGAATTTAAATAATGTTGAACATTTTAATGGATTCAGTAAATTATTTTCATTTTCATCCCAATCCCACCTTAACTCAAGGGTCGGCGAAATAAGGACTTTGCCATAACTGTAGTGACACCTCTCTCTCTCATAGAAAACCGATGTAAAATATTTATGTACAAATTTTTCAGCACGAGTAATAATAAAATATTTAATCCATTTTGCGTCACCTTTTTGGAACAATTATGTTATTAGATTATGGTTATTTGTAAATCAACGGAAAAAAGAAATTTTATAGAACTAGACCTTAAGTGTTTAAAGTTAATTCTTGTAGACTGCATCGGTGTTGCATACACATGTCCATAGCACAGAGCGAACATGCTCGCTAACATGTTATACATTGCGCCCACATAATTATCAACCTCTAATACCACTATTAAAGTTTGTTTAAATTATGCAATTATTCTGTTATAGCCTTAACATTTTTTATTAAATAATGGGTGCTTTTAATTCAAGGCTATAAAAGAGTACTGCTATAGAACTAGCCCTTAAGTATTTAAAGTTAATGCTTGTAGACTCCATCGGTGTTGCATACACATGTTCGTAGCATGGATCGAACATGCTCGCTAACATGTTACACATAGGGCCTACGTAATCATACTTTAATACCGCTAGTGAAACTTATTTTAATAAGTCATCCATCCATCATCCATCAGCCAAAGGAGGTCCACTGCTGAATAATAGGCCTCTCCTAATGATTTCCACAGTGACCTGTTGGAGGCAGCCTGCATCCAGCGACGTCCCGCGGCCTTTACCAGGTCGTCTGACCACCTAGTGGGTTGATGTCCCACGCTGCGCTTTCCGCTTCGTGGCCTCCATTCAAATTCCATTTTTAATAAGTAATTATTCTGAATTTGGATATTTATTTGAATGGGGGTGGGTGTTTGTAAATATGGAATAATATGCCTTTGTATGTCGCTTCGAAAGGCGATCGCTTCACGCAGGTTTTCTGTGAGATGAGCCGGCCCAGTCCTACAATACTTAGGTTAACTACAGTATGGCTCTACTACGTTAATCTTTTCCTCACATATCCCCAAACAATCATCGCGAAATAAGACCGCTTTCATTTTATTTTTAAAGCCACAATTTGTTTTCCCACGCTAATCCAAATTGCGGCGGATTAAAACAAATTATTAAGTGATTTGTGCTTGATTCGCCAGCACGCTTCACCTCGGGATGTGGGGATTAAACAAATTGATCCTGTTAAAATATTACCAAATTATTTTAAGAATTCTTTGAATTTAGTTAACAATATCTGCAGTGTCTCTATGAATCTGTATCATAGTAATGCCGTGAAATAATTTGCAGTCATTTAAATCTCAAAGTGGTAGGGTTATGCTATTTCCTGTTAATGCTATGCTGACCGAGGGTCGGCTCGACTGAGGTGATCTCACTATCTCATAGACAACATACATAAAGTAACAGCCTTACTGTTGCACTTCGGATCGTGAGTGGCAGTGATCATTGCAGGCGACCCTTAGGCTCAATTTCACAAACTAACTTTGCATATAACTATGACTTTGACAATGTCATCGCCATACATTTGAGACGTATGTGACATTGCTAATGTATGTGATTGTCGTTTTCAAAGTTAAAGTTATGAGCACAATTATTTTGTGCAATTGACCCTTAGCCTAGCTGGTGGTAGAATACTGCTATCAAACCGGATAACAACCAAGATACACATCAGTAACATCATAATTACCAACGCAAGTTTGTGGCGTTTCGGGTTCAGCATATGTTCAGCTTGGTTTTTCGACTAGGACCCAAAAGTCAGATGTAAAAACGTTCATGCTGTTTATAAGTATTAAGACAAAGAATAGCGTTGTGCATTGGCAAACGGAAACAAGAAGAAGTGCGTGGTAGCCTGTTGTTAACGGACCAGACGCGGCTGCCTACACATTCACGGTGATTGCGGGTTCAAATACCAGGGCATACCTCTGTTTTCGGAGTCATGTGTGTATTGATAGTCAATCACCGCGCACTATAACGGTGAAGGAAAACATCGTGAGGAAATCTGCATACCATAGAGATTTGTATAAATTTCTATGGTATTTAAAGTCCGCCAATCCGCACTAGGCCAGCGTGGTGGACTATATGGCCAAACCATTCTCAATCATACTCTCGATTGTAGAGGCCGTGCCCTGCAGTGGGACGTATATGGGCTGATACAGTACAGTACAAACGGAAACAATGTTAGCCATTTAATAGGGATCTCAAATCACAATTCTCCTATTCGCCAATGTAGCCTTCACGGGCAAGCCATAATAAATTGTAATAAGTAGCCGGGTGTCTCAAACAAGCAGTAATCGTTAACATTCCCGTCTTCAAAAAAATGCTCCAAAGTTCCGTCCATATTTAGCCAATGACTTAAAAAATCTACAGAAATAACAACTAGACGATCTTATAATGATAGCGTACTCCAGTGGTTACTATAATCGAAGCGCCATTAAAATACTCCGATTATTGAAATTCTCATGGCACTGTGAGAAACGAGACAGGCCATTAAGTTCATTATAGGATAAAGCTTACTGGCTACTATGTTATTGGTATTTTTTATTGTAATAAGCGTGTTTAAATCTGTGCGAACATTGAAATCTTTAATGGCTTTTGTAGTCAATATGACTCACTACATAAGTAGATGGTTGTATCTGGGTGATCTGTAATAAGCAAGCCAGCGATAGGTCAATTGAGTGAGAACTGATTTGGCAAAATTGTGATCGCGGGTCCAATATGCATTAATCAAACTTTTAAAAGTGATTTATTTATCCTTTTTGTGCACCAATACATTAACACTGAGTTAGATATAAATTGGCGAATGGCGGGCTTACTGCAATAGGCAATTTTTGGCAACACATTCATGATCCAAGTGTTGTCAATGTTCGGCAGTGATCACTTACCATTCGGTGACCTGCTTGCTCGTTTTCCTAACCTATGCTATAAAAAAAGGAAACCTGAATACCATAGAGTTTTTCATAAGTATTTCTAAAATCCATCTGTAACATAACTGAAGCCAAATCATTTTGCGACAAGCTGAAAAGTATGAATGCGACAAGTGTACTGTAAGGGCAAACGCAAGGAGAATTATCGCTACGTTGATAAAATTACATGAAACCGAAGACATATTTTCTAAGGAAGGTATTCAAAAGTGTGGTACTGCCGAAAGGCATAACGTTACAACTCGTTTTATATATTGCGTGTGAACACGGGTAGCATTCAAAACACGCGACGGTAATTCACGAACAGATGCGCAATCAGGACGTATTATCGGGACTCTAAATAATAATAACTAACCACTTTCAATCGATTCTCTCGATTGTAGAGTAGGCCCGTGCCCAGCAGTGGGACGTATATGGGCTGATAAAAAAAAATAAAAAAATTGGTGGACTATATGGCGTAATCACTCGCAATGGTACTCTCGATTGTAGAGGAGGCTCGTGCCCTGCAGTGGGACGTATCTAGGCTGATATAGTAAATAAATTAGGTGTGAGTCAATCAATGCAATGCTTGTAATTGGTGTCTCATTGTTTTTATTTTCTATGACAAATTTGGCAATGTAAAATATTTTCCAGGTGCCCTGGGCTATATGTCTGTATCTTAGGTAACTAATTTGATTTTTTTTTAATTTTTAATGACACAATTGAAGAAAATTGTAAGCATGCTGCATGTATTACATAAGTTGGTATGGATTTATGATTTTCTTATGGAACTAACTTACAATTATTATATTTTTTAAATCAAAACTATTTTAAATTTAATCTTACATTTGACAGGCTCCGTGGCGAAGTTGGTTAGACGCCGCCTGTGGAACAGGAGGCCGCGGGTTTGATCCCTGCACCGAAACAAATGTTTGTGTGATCCACAGGTATTTGTTTCGGCTCTGGGTGTTTGTGAGACCGAAAAGTCTCTCGTAGTTTCTGATACTCACGACACAAGACTCGATCTTAGTGTGGGGTCAGAACTATTTATATGACTGTTGGGTGTATTTATTTATTTATTTATTTAAGTACTTTGAATATTAAATATTTCCAGAGGTACGCGCATCATTTTCTTTATTTTCTCTTTAGTCTCCTAGCAAAGCAAGGGATAATTATCATTTTAACATCAAAACCACCTTGTCCCTTATTTCAAACAAATAAACTTCAGTCTTCCACACTAAGATAGGGGCCCACTACCCCCAATGCGACCATCTCAAACCCACGCGTGCAGTACAGTGATTTAAACACTGTTTTACAATGACTAATGGGCTTTATTATGGCAATCAATTTATTTAGTCCACCGATTGAGATATCCTTAAGGCTCAAGTAAAAGGTAGCTGGTATTAAGTGGGGACAAACACGCGATCTGCCGATTTTTTTCAGTCGATACAAAAAATGAGACTGCGATATTTTTAATTTAATTTTCCGTGCGCACAAATTGCGATTAATGTGCGAATTATTTCGCTGCGTGTTGTGGTTCGTGTGCTTCTATTTTAAGGTTTTTGAGAACAAAAATAGGTGCCCATATTTGTGTTGTATCTCTTGGTTTTGTTCTTTTCGATGTTTCGTAGTACCTTTGTTAATGCGACTTGGACTTAAAATACGATTATTTTAGTACACCTCTGTTTATCTAGCTACGCAGATATCCATACTACGGTAACCAAACACTAAGTTATGATTATACATACGTTCGAACAAAACCCGCATTCATCTTGACAGTTTTCGAAATGTATATGAAAACCATCAACCTTGACTATAGTAGACTAGATTAAAGTCACAACCTCTTTCAATTGTAGAAGATATTCATACAGTATAATTATACCTACAGAACTTATACATATTACATAGTTTTCCCTGCCCCACATTCAATACATTAACGGAGTGTCTTATCTACGCAACGAGTTCGCGTGATCGTGCGGCAATTTGAATATAGAATGCTGCGTCCGCCCAGAGACACGCCCACTGTAGGCACTATCTGATCGCTTTACGTAACTCATTATGCATTCTCTGACCCTCGGAGTGATGTATATAGGGTACTTGGAAATGGAAGGTGTAAAGGTTTTTATTTTTTGATTAAATGTAGTTACACCATAATAATAATCAATACACCCAACAGTCACATACATAGTCCTGACCCCACACTGAGATTGACTCTTGTGTCGTGGGCATCAGGAACTACAAGAGATTTTAGAAACAAATACTTGTGATTCACGCAAATATTTGTCTCGGTGCGGGGATTGAACCTTTGTTTCACAGGCGACGACTAACCAACTGCGCCACGGAGGCTGTAGAATCAAACGATATAATACTAATAGAAAGGAGTTTTAAAGAAATTCCTTAAAATACATACAAATATTAAAACAAAATGTATTTATGTATTTTTTCGTGCCTAAAGCAAATTATGAGGGGCTATTAGTTATATTATAATTGATTGATGATAACATAATACATTAACCATTGTGCAAGATCCTGATAGGTTTAGTTAGGACGAAAAAATAATTAATATTTCATATTATTTAATTATTTCACAACATCCTAATAATAACAAAATCACACAATACTTAGAGCCTAAAAATCACAACAAACCTACACGTAAAAAAACAACTGCGAGCATTATACGTGCATGGGAACTTGGGATCGAACCCGGGTCGTCACGGCGCACGAAATTACAAGCCGGCGCCGTACGTGAGGGGACAACGATTACCATTCGAGGATTATGACATATCTAATAACACGGTTTAAAGGTCAGTCCGTACCGTTTTATTAGAGCATTCGGTTTGTGAGTGGGGAGTTTTGATTTTTTTATGTTGGCTTTTAGGATTTCTCCTTTGTCATAGGGGCGTTAAACACAAAAAAATCGCAAGTTGTCTATGCTGACAACTTGGCCAAATAACGTAAATGAGTTTTCTTGAGCCTGAGTACATTGTTTTTTAGTTTTACTACGGAAAGGTGCTCCAAAAAGTGCCATTTTCTATAATTTTGAAGTATTTTCGGTTTGATAATATAAACCTGGATTCAAAATCATATCGATACATTTCAGTGGAGTAATAAAAGTATAATACAAAAGGTAAAAATACAAATTACTATCTGTCTACTTGCAGACACTGACGATATATTGAAGTTGCAGCATGTTTAAAAGCAGCTTGCTTTGAAATTCGTGGTAAAAGCCTATTTTCAGCAGGGTACTACCCGTATCTGTGAAATTAAAAATAAATTAATTTATCATCATCATCAGCCCGTTGCAGTCCAATGCTGGACACAGGCCTCTCTCAAGATACGCCAGAGCCCAGTCTGCTGCTTTGTGCATCTACTCGCCGGCCTTCTTGTGCAAGCCGTCCCACCATATGGCCAGAGGGCGCCCCACGCTACGCTTGCCAATTTTATATTCATACATAATCTACACAGACAGTATACAGTTAGTATGCACTGGTCGTTCCCCTGGAATTAATTCCCCTCTATCTTTTCTAACTGGAAGTGACGTGCGATCAGATCGCGATGGGCGTGCCCCTTAGTAAAATGTTAGTCTATTTCCGTGCTTAGTTACCGTGACGGGAGCACGGCCGTTTCTTACAAAGATATATCTATGTAAAACAGGTGGGAAGGCATATAGAGAAAACAGTTATATTTGGGTTATTACTTAGAATTGTATTAATAAAGATTTTTTGTTAGTTGTCAGAATGTAGCCAGATTATAGTTTGAGAAATTTTACTCGAATTAAATTCCTGCCTAACCTAGATGTTATATTTGTATTGATGTGAAGGGAAAGAACCATGCATAGAGGCTCAAGTCTAGGCCCTGTATAAGCCCCAAAAACCCTCCTTAACGTATATTATACGGCGATAAGACCGTCGTTTGTTACACGCATTTAAGCGTTTTATGAAATACTTTTGATATTTTTTGTGGTTTACAATAACATATTTATAAATAAAATAAAAATAAATAAATGATTTTCTCTGCAATAAATTGATGTGAAAGAAAAATTAAATCATCGCGTTTTGTTTAACCACATTTATGGAGTCTCTCTAGTCCATGTCTATCGAATACTTCCCCCTTACCCTTTACCACTTTCGTGTCCCTTCCTCAATAGCTGGTAACCTTAGTCCTTTTGTGTAGTTAGTCCTAGAGTAAGCGCGCAGCTAATTGCATATTGTATCCTGAAGACCCCAGAACTGCTAAATATTATATAACAAGTTTAAAGTGCCTGAAAATTGTCCCGAACTCTACCACGCTAAAATTAAATTATACATACATACATAAACACACGCCTTTTTCCCAGTAGGGGTAGGCAGAGGTGCTACCAGAACACCCACGTTTCGCCTTGTATATTCCGTCCCACGATGTGATAGGGGGCGAGCCTATCGGTATATCGGGCACAAATTCCTGACTCCGGGCTGATAATGAATAGAAAAATCCAATATCACTTTGCTCGACCCGGGATTCGAACCCGAGACCTCAGCTTTGCAATCATACCGTAGTACCACTACGCCACCGAGGCAGTCAAAAATTAAATTATATTATTGTTATAAGGCAATGTTAAAGTAATGCTGTGGCACTGGATGAGTTAATTGTTCAAAACCGATGGTTCACCTCTTGGCAAGGTGGTTGCTTATTGCCTATTAGCTAAAATAATTGCGTATAAAAAATTTGTGTTATCAATATTATGGATATAATAGGAAAATACTCTTATCGTATCAAGGGGAATGTAATCGTGATGTTATTTTTTGTATTATAACAATACTGCATGAACGTGTTCATACGATTTTAGTTTGCCGCTTAATACAAGTAGCGACATCTCCCGGTGTTTGCGCAAATTGTGAAGGCTTCAAGTAGCCTTTCCTGTTTTTGTAAGTAATTGCGCATTTAAGCCATACAGAGTACTGAAAATTATTTTAATGAATAAATTATTCCTTTTTTATTACTTTATCCCATTATCCATAGTTTTGTTTTGTTTTTTCTTGCACATGAGGTTCAGCGGCGACTGGATGCATAAAGCAGCAGACCGTGCTCTGAAGTGTATCTTGGGAGAGGCTTAGGACCAGTAGTGGACTGCAACAGGCTGATGATGATGATCCATTGTTCTCTTTGACAAATGAAAGAAGTGTAATCTGTCGGCAAATGTATGACGGCGTTAGGCATTGAGAAAAGGAGTCAATTGTCACGTCACTTGTCTGCTAATAAGAGGAAAGGTATATTTTCTTTCAGTAATCAAGCTAAGGTCAGAAAAACTTTTTATCCAACTAAAATAAAATCCAGTGTAATATATGACCTAGTATTAGTATAATGCATGTTGCACTGCCGATATGTAAAAATCAAATTAAAAAATAAATAGCATAATTTAACAAATGTATAAACATAAGCCACTGCAATGAAGCGAAACAGCGTCGCATAGAGCGCAGTGAATCAAAGGGCCGAGACGACGTGCCACAAGAAACAATAAATTAAATGGACCATAAGGTAATTGGCACGTAAATATCCAGCAATATGAGCGTTAATGAGCCGACACCCAAATGTACGTGGAATGTTTACGATGCTATTCTATATGACCTTTTCTGGAGTGGAAATTATGTGTTCTATCAGGAATAACGACAATAAAATAATGCTATTAATGACCGATCCAACCTAGGTGGGTGCTAGGTAGCTGTAGTGTTATTACTATCTGTACCTTCGAACCAACATGAACCAGGATCCATGAAGAAACTGTATTGATGCACTAAGCGTCCTCGAAAGCGTCTAAAAGATAATCAAAACATGTTCTGAACTTACCAATTTTAAAAAAATGTATTATAAGTTGATAATAATCTCTAGTCTGACTGCTATCTAATTTTAAATTATCGAAATCCGACCACGATTCTACAATTTCCCAGGTGTCGTAGAATTTTCTCGACTTCGAAGACATACGAGTCCCTTTCTATTTCCAATCATCCTTAAACAAAAAATAATTAACCGTTATATTAAATTATTATGAAACGCCGAACCTAAAATTTATCATAAATGTCGACGTTCAAAAAAGTATTCATAAGAATATCGAAGATTTATAATTTTAAATACCTAACTATTACCCTGTATAGCATTCTAATATTAACATTACCGTTTAATTAATTTTTTTTTGTGCATGTTGTGTTTGTTTTTAATTAGTTGTACAATTTATGCAAGATTGTTTTTATGTTTTCTTCTTGATGTAAAATTTAATTTATAACTGTTAACAAACCAAATCAAATAAAAATAAAAAAATGTCTATAACTATCACTAATCGGTCTTTTCTACCCCGAAGCACACAACCCGTAAAACCGAATTCCATTAACAATATTCATAATGAGCCTATAGTTCCCAAGCTGGGCTCCATTACGACCGAGTAAGTAGTGATTTTTTGTCGTGCCATCTTGACCCGGCTCTGTCCCCGGGCTAAACAGTAAATAATGATCCTGCCTTTTGTATAAATTATAAAATGAAATCATAAAGTTTATTGTTGTATCTATACAGAGATGTGAATACGTGTTGTTTGTGTAGATTCATACGGGTTTTAGCGATTGCAATTTTTTAGTTGGACAGTTGTTAAAAAAAGATCGATGAATATTGGCTTAGCATTTAGATTCGGGTATTCAATGTATGTGAACTTGGTAATTTATTTAATTTTTTGTATTGTATTGTATTGTATCAGCCCATATACGACCCACTGCAGGGCACGGGCCTCCTCTACAATCGAGAGTACGATTGAGAGTGGTTAGGCCATATAGTCCACCACGCTGGCCCAGTGCGGGTTGGCGGACTTACATATCGTAGAAATTCTTCAAAATCGCTACGGTATGCAGGTTTCCTCACGATGTTTTCCTTCACCGTTAAAGTGCGTGGTGATTGACTATCAATACACACATAACTCCGAAAAGTCAGAGGTGTGCCCTGGGATTTGAACCCGCGACCACCGTGAACATGTAGGCAGCCGAGTCTGGTCCGGTACCACGAGGCCACCACGCACTTTAATTTATTTAATTACTCTTTATTAATAGACTGACTATATTCCAAGGCATTCAAAAGATAATCGTTCATTCGAGTCATCAGCGTATAGGTACCACTAAGTAGATTTAATTACTACTAACCACTGACAGGACAGCTGTACTTCAGAAATTATTTTTGCTTATTAGCAATTTAGTACTACACTTTCATCTTTATTTTAAGAATTCGGTGTTATTACATAACATACAACAACAAAAAAACATATTAAAATTACATCTTTATCAACGTCCTGCAATAAATTACACTAATTTGTCGACTAGCTTTTAAAATGTCCACATATTTAGCTATTTAAAATGGCTGACTGAATATCCATTGTCACAGTTTAGCTAACATCAATATAAATCACATTTACATACGACAGTGCCGTCATTTCGCATAGAGGTCGTTACAATCTATGATGGATTGCTTTCACACGATGTATCCCGAAGATGGCCGAGGTATGACGAAGGGGAGCGGAGATGGCCGAGTGCGCCCGAGGCGATACAAACCATAGCTGTTTAAGCTATTTAAATGAGTTGTCAATAATAAGTTGCGGATAATTTAAAATTATATTGGCTCGGGATAGTGAGCTCGTTAAATTGTACGGAGGGGTAATTTAATATCGTGAAATGGTTTATTAAACGGTGCTTTAAGGACTTAGTCTGTTTTTGTACTCCAATGAGTACTATAAAAGTGCCAGAATGTACAAATAGCTCAGTTAAACCGACCTATTTCAAGTCGACAATTGCATAATCAAACGCAAATAAAAATATCAAATACGCTTTTTATCTCAAAAGCACGTGAGCATACATTAATAAAAATCGTTAACAAAATTAATAGACAAAAAAGCTCATGCAACGTAATAAAATTTTGACAATCATTTAGAAGCGAAACTCAGTTCGGCGCCTTATAATAATGTCTCGTCACCGCCCAGCCGAGTTGGGCAAAACCAAAAAATATCACAGGCGTGAGAAAACATTCAAGTCACTCGATTCCATATGATATATTACCTTAAACGTGCCATTTAGCGCTTACGCATTCGCTCCTAAATATAGTGGGATAAATTAGAAAAAAAAATGTAAACACAACATTGTACGAATTCAATAATTAGATTAAATTTATAATGAGGGGGTTTGGGCCCCGGCGACGGCGCGGCGAAGCTCAGCCGCCGCCCCGTGGCGCCTCGGGCGGGTCCCTTTGACCCTATTTGTTTTTAATTACCGCTCAGGACACTAGCCCTTTGAGCTAGCCGAAAATTGGCCCTAATTAACGGTAGGCCGCAACTTATAAAGTTAATAGGAGCTTGGCTCGTGGGTGGGTCGTTAACATTTTTCTGATTATTTTCGAATTAGTTTGTAATCCCTAATCGGTTTGCTTCTTTGAAAGGTTGAGAAGGTGCTATGTAAAACGCGTTGTGTATTTAATTTTTAGTCTTGACACATATTTGATCGTTGCGTTAAGCCACAGCATATTTAGTCAGTGTAATAATTAATTAAAGTGGTATACTGATACAAACTTCATTTAGACTTAAAACATTAGATTTACTCTCGATTTCGTCATCGAAGAACTACGCTCTAGATTTGTCACAGCGGCATGTATTTTTTTGGGACATAGCCTTTATGTAACTATGTAGAAAAATATAATAATCAACTAATGCTCTGTTTCTGCTTGTAGGGCGGACAAATCGATCACTATTGTGGCAATAATATCGGAGTTATATGGTATATTACCACAAACATTTTAATAAATTACATAAATCGAGTTTTCTTTTAAACTATTTCTTAGTTAGTGCCTTTGAGAAAGGGAAAAAAGTGGGTTAGTGATAACATCTACGGATGGTAGTCTGTACTTCCATATTAAATTCTTTACTCAACAACTATTAACATTTTTGTCTCAACAATTTCTTCGGAATTTTTATACGGGATTAACATGACTAAATACTATATTTACAATCTACATTACCAGATGCTCGGATGCCTTGCATACCTGGATTACCGAATGGGCCACGATTACCAATGGCCCCACGATTACCAATGGCCCCACGATTACCCAATGGTCCAGCGATTACCGAATCATTTGGTAAATGCTGGTAATCGCCTCCGTGGATCGTGATTGCACTGGATGTAGCTATTACGGTTTTTTTACATTTTGTAAGTCTGGGAAGGATGTTTTCTTGTGAGTCATACTTTGAGGGTGGGTTTCCAAGATTATGAGAATTGCTAAGCTTTTAAAAGAAAAGAAAAAGCTGGTAGAGTCAAGAGTATAGATAGAGAGGAAGTAGAAGGGTATGCATTTTTTGTATTACAAAATAATTTGAAGGTTTATTACTATGTTGTAAATACAAGAGTACGTGAGATTAATTTTGTAAACACCCATTATAGATTTGAAACTTTTTTGTTGATCTTTCCAATTTTTGTCGAGGTGCGAGAACCGAATCCGCGACCTCATGAAGGCATAATGTCTGCTATGGGCCATGTTGCTTGTTACTAAGTGATCAATATATTCATACTCTATTTTCCCCTCTAGTAACAAGCCGGGAATATCACTAATTATAAAATTTAAACGGATTATTAGATAATTACCGTAAGCAATTATTATGAAAATTTCTTTGCAATTCCCAAACCGCATAATTTTAAATCATTTTACCCACACCTTAATTTGGAAATTTACCTCATCCTCCAAAAAGTTTTAAACTCATTAACGTATCACTTATCACCATAATCTCGAGGTTATGGAGTCCCACGGTCGTAACGACCTAGCCTGGAGCAAACGGGAGGTCCTCTGAAGCAGCAGACTGGTCACTCAACAAAAAATAACATAATTTTGGGAGGAACAAAAAATATGTGATGGTTATGTGAAGTTTGATATTGAAACCACAGGATAATTAATATGAAATATTATTTTGTGCTAATTTTATGAATCGACTGTGTTATATCCTAGATAACTACAGCCAGAAGGTAGCCCAAAATTATGCCAGACAGATCCCAACGGAATATACACTTTAAAACCGAAATTTAGCCATTCGGTATTAAGAGATTTCTATCACCGTTAATTTGTAACATGACGTGTTGCTAAATCAACAATGACCCAAAGACAATTACTGTAGGAAATATATATGTTACTAGTTAGGGTTTTTTTTAATTTACCGTACCGTACCGTATCAGCCCATATACGTCCCACTGCTGGGCACGGGCCTATTCTACAATCGAGAGAATCGATTGAGAGTGGTTAGGCCATATAGTCCACCACGCTGGCCTAGTGCGCATTGGCGGACTTACATACCGTAGAAATTCTTTAAAATCGCTACGCTATGCAGGTTTCCTCACGACGTTTTCCTTCACCGTTAAAGTGCGTGGTGATTGACTATCAATACACACATAACTTCGAAAAGTCAGAGGTGTGCCCTGGGATTCGAACCCGCGACCACCGTGAACATGTAGGCAGCCGCGTTTAGTCTGTTACCAACAGGCCACCACGCACTTTAATTATAACTTTTTTAATTTATTATATTATATTTACGTCAATAGCAAACAAACATCTCAAACACAAGTTAAATAAATAAATAAATACACCCAACAGTCACATACATAGTCCTGACCCCACACTAAGATCGTGTCTTGTGTCGTGGGAATCAGAAGCTACAAGAGACATTTTGGTCTCACAAACACCCAGACCCAACACAAACATTTGTGGGACACACAAACATTTATGTTGATGCGGGGATCGAACCCGCGGCCTCTCGTTTCATAGTCGGCGTCTTACCAACTACGCGACGGAGGCTGTCAAAAAGCACGGAGTTGTATACAAATCATAGCAAATTACTAGCTACCGCAGACAAGTGTTCTAAAGACCACAAAATTGTGAATATTATTAGCCAAACACTTCTGAATGTTTAAATATCAACTGGCTGATTTCACATATGTAGGTACTTGTCAAGGTATTTTAATGAAATATGAGCAGTAGTGATTACTGTGGTGATTACCCGCCCTTTCACAACTTGGCTTTACAGTTGATTTTTTCCTACATTTCTCAAATACTGATAACTTGTAGTAACTGAAGAATGTAATAGTATTTCAGTGTTGGAACCAGTAAGTAGGTAAGATTTTGCTATTCCTTTCGTCTACTCCTTACATAAACTACGATAGGCTCGCTCTCTACCACATCGTGAGACGGAACACAAGGCGAAACGTATCCAGATTGCAATTCTGCCTACCCCTTCTGGGATAAGGTCGTAATGTTTATGTATGTATGAACGTACTCCTTACCACTTTACGTAGTAGGGTTAAATTTAAATGTGGGTGTTGGTTGCGTACCCAGTTGATTACAACAGCAGTCCGACGTACCGTTTGGTAAAAGCGATCGCACGCAATCCGAGCATTCGAGGCACGTGGGAAAGCAAGGCAAGGCAGCCGAGGCAAGGCGGGCTGCCTCGAGGCAGTGCGGTTGACGATCTCGCAGATAAACACAGCTCCACATTAGTAGAGTAGGCGGTGTGAGAACTGAGCTTGTACTCTCGATGTTACCTAATGAAAACATTTGACGTAATTTATACATACATACATAAACACACGCCTTTTTCCCACAAGGGGTAGGCAGAGGTGCTACCAGAACACCCACGTTTCGCCTTGTATATTCCGTCCCACGATGTGATAGGGGGCGAGCCTATCGCCATATCGAGCACAAATTCCTGACTCCGGGCTGATAATGAATAGAAAAATCCAATATCACTTTGCCCGTCCCGGGATTCGAACCCGAGACCTCGGCTTTGCAATCGTACCGTAGTACCACTACGCCACCGAGGCAGTCTATTTATTTATTTATTAAGGACCATCAAACTGAGAATACAGTTCACAAAGTATGCATGTACATGAATATAGGTACATTTTCATTGTATCTCTTATAGTAGATAGTCACAACATAAGTACTATACAGGAGTGGCGAAGCGTAAAAAACAATTAAATAATAGTACTTTAGTAGGTCATAAGTATGTTCTTTTGTTATTAATAAATAAATAAATAAATATTACAATAAATTCAAACATAAATTCAAAAGGAAAACAATAAAAAGGAACACTTGTGTACACTAAAAATCGTTAAACTTACGTTATTTTATTATTTTATATATGTATCTTTAACTAAATTATTTTATAAAGTTGTTTAGAGAATGTGCGATGATTATTATTGTAATACCTGTGTAGCAATGCAAAGACAAATTGAATTTCTACGGTATGTAAGTCCACCAACCCGCACTAGGCCAGCGTGATGGACTATATGGCCTAACCACTCCAAATCGATTCTCTGGATTGTAGAGTAGGCCCGTGTCCAGCAGTGGGACGAATATGGGCTGATACATGAATGCAAAGACAAATACAACAGTTTTAACGACTAACAAAATTATTTTTCTCCGAAGTATTGGTCGTCATTTTGTAGCATTAACCCACGAAGCTTTCACGACGGCAAAAATGGTATCAATCGTAGATTTCTTCAAAAATCTCAAATCTGTACACATACATCCGGAAACCTATGGCTAAAAAATGTAAACGTGTCAAATACTTAATTAGCTTATCGCCAATCGACTATCTTATTAAACGGTATTGAACTCACAAATCACTTTGCCATACTATAAAAAAAAACATCAAATAATATTTTGCATCTTATTTTACGTGTTATTTAATGTTGAAGATAACTCCACCAATGTATTTCATATTGAATCGAACATTAAGTTTAAACACTCGTGATTTTGGTTTCTATTTTCAATGTTGATTCCCAAGAATACGACACCGAAGCCGAAAATTAGATATCAGTTCTTAACATTCCTAAAATATCAGAAACTGACATCGTTGACATTATGTTAAACAAAATACGGTACCTTAATGTCAGCGCAGACTGGGGAATAAGGCTCAAGTTTAAACTTCAAGTAATGAAAGTAACACGTTACCATAAAGTATATATTTCACATGAAAACGATAGTTTGCTTTTATATTTTACAAGTTTTTATTTTCTGTATCAAACTTGTTGTCAAGCTAGTTAAACTGTATCATAATTTTACTATGTATTTAATGTAGACGTGTTATAAATAAAAACAAAACCATTGATAGATAAAAATAATTAATTACACATATGTTATTCTACCCGCGACAACAAGGGCATCAACTCGTCTTAAATTTTACATGATGTATTTTTTCTGAAAGAACATATTTACGAAATTGTCAGGTACAACCGCTACCTGTCGCTATCACTATGCTGATTTTAAATCGTTAATTAACTAGCTGCTCAGTGTGCGCTGACCCCTAAAACCCAGGAATAAGACGGCCTAAGGGCGAATTCTCAAAAAACACGGGGGTCAAATGTCGATGAATTTATAGCCGGAGCGTCTGAGTCGAACCGGCGCTCTTTGGGAACATGTGCAGACCTCTAATTATTGGGATTATGGAAATATTCACACAGGTGCTTTGTGGGCCCTAATAAGCATGTTTGCTCGAGGCGATAGTCGTGCTGGAGTTAATGTTTTGGGTGTTACTGTAGCAGGCGATTTGCTCGTCGTTTTTGGGTCGGCCAATCTAGGATCGATGTTTTTGTTTGTGTTATTTGGGTGATTTATTTGGTGTTTTCATGTTTGAAAGGTTATGTGTCATGATAATTACTTTTTTTTTGGTTGAGGTCGCGGCGACAACATCCTAGTTACGGAGTTGCTCGGTAATCATATTTTTGTTTTAATGTTCTTGGCTGGATTTTTTTTATGAATTTATAAATAACGCGTAAAATTCAAAAGTTTTATTTATAAATTATATAAAATAAATAGCAAATACTCCAGCGGTCACACAGATAATTCCTTGTGCTTGTACCTGTATTAGCCCAGATACGTCCCACTGCAGGGCACGAGCCTTTACAATCAAAAGTACAATTGAGATTTGCAAGACAATTGCCATCTTACGTAAAAATATTTGTTACAATTATCAACGCAAGACACGTTTTCGGATGTCCCTAGGAATGACTCTTCAAGCACAAAAAATAGAGTCCCAATTTAAAAAAATAAAAAAAACATAATTATGCTCTCAGAACGGAGATCAAACCTGCAATCTTTCATTTTACAACTGGTTTGTCCACTGTACCATGAAGGCTGTCAAAGGTATCTAGTAGATAATCATCTACTATTCAAAGAGACGTCATATCAGCTCATTCAAGGGATAAAATTTTTTTTTTTGTTCTCTTAATGTTTAAATAACACGTGCCTACAACATTAAATTCTTATCTCGCACAAAAATGACCGTAAATCGGTAGTAGAGCCCACCTATGGTCACAATCTTGACAATTAATCTGTGACATTATTATAAAATGTCACCAAATTGTATACAGGTATCCAGCTGTTTACACATCAGCTGTCTCTTTCACACTTCCGTATTTAAGCATACGCATGAAAAGGATAGTGAATGTTTGAATAAAATGGAACGCACTCTATTTGACAGGTTAATCCACGGTAATATATGAAGATGAAAAACGCGTGTTTTTAACAACTATAGCGTAATTTTAAAATCGTGAGACTAATACCTTTGTATTTTCTTTTAAAATTATGATGTAGTACAAGAAATGTGGGTGTAATGTTTACAGAGTGCGTGGTGGCCTGTTGGTAACGGACCAGACGCGGCTGCCTACATGTCTACGGTGGCCGCGGGTTCAAATCCCAGGGCACACCTCTGACTTTTCGGAGTCATGTGTGTATTGATAGTCAATCACCACTCACTATAACGGTGAAGGAAAACATAGTGAGGAAACCTGCATACCATAGCGATTTGTATAAATTTCTATGGTATGTGAAAGTCCGCCAACCCGCACTAGGCCAGCGTGGTGGACTATATGGCCTAACCACTCTCAAACGTACTCTCGATTGTAGAGGAGGCCCGTGCCCTGCAGTGGGTCGTATATGGACTGATACAAAAATGTTTACAAAACTAAAAACGTGAAATTGTTATTTACTGATGTACGCTCAAGTGGACTGGCTATTTCCTTAACATTATTATAGGACTATTGTTTTTGTTTTGACAGCCTCCGTGGCGTAGTTGGTTAGACGCCGACTGTGAAGCGATAGGCCGCGGGTTCGATCCCCGCATCAACACGAATGTTTGTGTGGCCCACAAATATGTTTGTCGGGTCTGGGTGTTTGTGAGACCGAAAAGTCTCTCGTAGTTTCTGATACCGACGACACAAGACTTAATTGATCTCAATGTGGGGTTAGAACTATGTATGTGACTGTTGGGTGTATTTATTTATTTTTATTTTAATATGTGTAGTGTTTGCACCTACGACATCTTCGCCTTGACATATGAATTATTATACATTGCCCTTATTAAGTCCTCGTTGCTATTATAAACCTGGATCATGACTGGAAGCACAGCTTTTTTTAGGATGTAATTTTTAATAAAAATATATTGTAGAAAATAAAAATTATACCTTAATTTAAGTAATACGAATTACGGAACATAAGCCTGATTTCTGCACCAATTTCTGTCTTAAACCAAAACAATTCGATAATGTCGAAAGGTGTCCGAATGATATGCCTACTGTTTCTTAGATATTCTATAAGTATGTATCAACTTTATATACATTTTAAAGAACGAGAAACAAAAAAAAAATTAAGACATAAAAACGAACATACAGCTTTATCAAAACTTCACTTTTCAAAAGAAGAGTTTTATTAAGTACCGAAAGCATCAAAACTAATACGTTATCCTTACAAAGTTACTAACAAGTTAAAAAATAACATTCGCAATAATTTTAATGGGAAACAAAATTAAATAACATATTAGCAAACGAAACCGTAAAAGTATCTCATTCATAAATATCGCACAAAAACATTAGGATCGCTTTAATAATGGGTGTTCTGCCAAAATGTATACCGCAAATAAAGGATCTCATAATTTCTAACATGACGAACGGTAAACACAATGTAATTCTGTCAAAGATTATTTGGAACAGAGCGTCTATTTCATTGGTGGTAATTGAAATTACTTGTGAAAGTGTAGATCTAATTTAAGTTTTCTATTAAATAAAACTTAATTTGACACGGCATATTATTCTGGAGAGATGACATGAGGTGACGTTCGGGTTTAATACAAGGTTTTTTTTAAAATTAGCATTAACAATTTATTACATTTTCCGATGCAGGTTTTCTATTAAATAAAACGTAATTTGACACGGCATATTTTTCTGAAGAGATTACATGAGGTTTCGTTTGGGTTTAACATTTTGTTTTTTTTAAATAAGCATTAACAATTTATCACATTCTCCGCAGTTTAGAAAAGCGTAATCATGTGGATTATAATCAAGAGTACAGATGGATATACGACAATGCAACGGCTGTCTGGATCCTTTAAAAGTTTCCCGGGGTTCATTATTACATTTATTTCCATCTTCCAGCTTCCAGACAAGTCATTCGTTTCTCCACTGGCATTGAGATACTATACAAAAAGGACAGTCAGTTCGTCATTTTATCAATTAAAAAATATTCAAAGTTAAAACTATGCAATAAGTAGACATGTAGGCATAAACTGAACCGTATCTATCCCACAGCTCTATGACGTTAGACTTTTACTCGTTTCCATTGGCCCCAGTGGGTCGTTTTCAGAAATGACGGTATAATGATACGTTGTTTGATTAGTTAGCGGTCGTACATGCTTCAATAGAGCCGCTGCAACGGTGGCGCCGAAAATTACTCACCACTCACCGAAACCTATGGGCATACCCTATTTTTTATAACATTTGTATTTAATTTGCAATTATTTAGAGCATTATAGAGGGATATAGCCGTTGAGAATTGTCGTTGAGTCATCAATGGGAAAGCATGTTTTATGTTGACAGTGATTGCCGAGAATAGTGGTAGTTCTAGCATGTAGCGAAAGATGTCGCTATGCGCATATTGTCCGCTGAAAGATCTAATGTAAATGGTGCCTAATCTTACATGATTTCATCAATGTTTTAAGATGTTTCGTAAAGTTGACATTAAGATTTCTTTGATATATTAAATACAACAGTATATATTATATATCATACTTAATGAGTTACAAATTAATAAATACTTTTCACTAAGGATTTTAACTAAGGATTTTTAAATTACAGTACCATCTATAAGCCTGCAATATTGTAGCAAATTACTTTAAACACCACTTGCGTACACGGAAGAAGAATGACATCTATCAAAAGTGACATTAAACGTACTACCTAAGACAAGGGCCGGACAATTACCAAAATTACTCTGAAAACCTCATAAATCTTACGTCCACACCAATTTAAACGACATAAAACTGTCACTACTCATTCATTATAGAAATGAAAACGTCCATTTTGCGAAAACCGAAACGGAAGGCACGTTCGTAGTCAACCGCAAAACTGCAATTTATGAATCAAAAGTCGAAGTATCATTTGAAGATTTTGTTATTATAACTGCATTTGGAACATTTAATAACCGACCTAAGCTCGCATTTTGATCTTTTATAATTATACGTCGAGACTGTGAAGAGGCGATTTACTATTTTTTAATTTTACCTGGTTTACTTAGAAGGTTGGCAGATACTGGACGGGCTTCGTCCGCTCTATATTTTAAGCTTCAAACTATGATCTATTTAATTCGCCTTTTGATTTCTTTGTGATTATGAGTAATTATACACACGCTATAACAATTATGTAATGTCTAGGTTTAGTTGAGTTATTTGGAAACGTTTTAACTTGTCATTCTGGTTTAGGATGAATAGAATTAGATGGAAAAAATTATGGTATCAAAACAAAACAATAAAACTTCTTCGCTTTTGATTGAAATTAGTGATACTGTATATAAAAAAATTACCCAAAATACCTATTATTAGATAGTAACCTATCATCGTTTTTAGATTTTATTTTACAAGTCTAACACATAGAACACGAGCTAAAGAAAAACTCGCAAAAACCTGCAAAACAAACAATGCAAATTCTAGCAAAGTCGGTACCACTCACGAACTTAATTTGATAAACTGTTATTTTTCACGAACTTAGTAATAACTAGGAACCGAATGCTGCACTTCCGCACAACAAAAACGATTTACATGCATCTAGGAAACAATTCACACTTTTAATTTTATAATCGATTTGAGACCGGGCTGACTCGAGAAGGTTGAAAACTTAGAGTATATAATGTCTAGAGGGAGCGCTGGAACTTCAAAAACTTAGAATAAAATGATGTTTTCAGACCTTATTATTCTGTCTTCCTATTGGCTGACAATTGACGTGCTCGGAATACGCACGAACTATTTAAAAAAGAAAAATCAAAAATGTAGTTTAACACTATAGAATTCCATTCAAAACTCATTTTGGGCGTATACTAACTAAACATACTTTCGATTATCAACACAATTTATAGCAATTTGCAGTCAAATAATTAGAAATCATTACCTCAATATTCACTTTATTAGTGCTAACGACATTACGAACAAAAGACTGTTTTTGAACACGCAAATATATATCAGCGCTCCCTCTAGACATTACATACTCTAATGTTATAAGACAAAACAAATAATCACGAACGGTTTAGGAAGTCCATACAATCACGCAACGATATGTGAATAATTTCATATTGCGTGCTTTGTTAATCGACACACGGTTGTTTAGTACGCTCAACAATGCAATTTGATATTGAGTAGAAAATTATTAATTGATTTGCAATTACGTGTATGTCTACTCGTTATTTTGGTGTGATTTTGTGTTGTTTCTGGTAATTATTAGATATGCATTGATTTTGCGTTTAAATGTTTCTTGTATAACATGTTGCATTTTACAAATATTTTGACTCACTTCCAAATTGTAGTTGATCTGTATATTTCTTTCTAATAAAAAATTTGTTGCAATATCCAGTCTTTCAAGTTTTGTGGCCATCGTGATGGACAACTGAAAAATCTCTTGTCACGTTCAACTCAAAAGGTAGATTTAGTTGAGTCAAATTTGTGTATAGATAGAACCTCGAATAATCGAAATATAATCTGATGACTGCATGGCTTCTGATGAAATTTAATTTATTCAAGTTTAAGATAAATATAAATAAAATATATATACACCCCACAGTCACACACATAGTCCTGACCCCACACTAAGATCGGGTCTTGTGCCTTGGTTAACAGGTGGAACAAAAGACTTTTTTGTCTCACAAACACCCAGACTTGAAACAAATACTTATAGTTCACATAAACATTTGTTTCGATACGGGGATCGATCCCGCAGCCTCTCGTTTCAAAGCCGGTGTCCAACCAAATGCGCCACAGAGGCTATTGCTTTGTATTCGACAACCTGATTAAATATTTGAAAACCTAAACCATCAACCCTTCCACTATTTATGACAGCCTCCGTGGCGCAGTTGGTCAGACGCCGGCTGTGAAACGAGGAGCCGCGGGTTCGATCCCTGCACCGAGACAAATGTTTGCGAGGCCCACAAGTATTTATCTCGGGTTTGGGTATTTGTGAGACCGAAAAGTCTCTCGTAGTATCTGATAACCACGACACAAGACTTAATTGATCTTAATGTGGGGTCCGGACTATGTATGTGACTGTTGGGTGTATTTATTTATTATTATTATTTACTTATCCCAATTGCGTCGTATCCAACCCAGCAGTATGTCCCATCACTACGGTTTTAGCTTTTCATCGTACTGGGTGCGACTGGGCCCTCTAATTGGCCGGAATGGGACCTATTATATCCGGTGATTTGTGTTTGATTGACAGGTGCCAATCAGAACGCGGCCGCCAGGTGGCGTGGACGCCGCAGGGAGTGGAGTTCGAAACGTCGGCCGGGTATCGATGGAATATTTAGGGTAATTATGGTATTTAATTATTCGGCATTTAAGGATTGTCGGGAGTGGTGGAAAATGATTGGGTATAGTTTTCGAATAATAAAATAATTCCCTTAGTATTAAAGTTAAGAGTTATTGGAATCCTCGAATAATGAAAGTAAACTTAAGGTAAAATGCCAAATATTTAGCATTTCATCACTTTACAGAGTTATATTTTTTGCATTTGCCTCAGTAGCCATAAGAAGCATAAGCGCACAAGTCTACCCCTAAGATTCCTTAGCGACCTTCAAGAAGCGGCCTGCATCCAGCAACTTTCTGTAACCTTTGTTAAGTCGACTAACTACCTCATCGGCAAGCGTCCTCTGTCTCCCTCTTTCTTTTCAGCCACAGGAAGTCCACTTCACTTTTATTATTTAGACATGAAATGTTTATAATATTATTGAAAAATCATTAATTAATGTTCATCAATTTCATTTATAATTTTACGCTTGCTAATAAATAAGCGGTTCTTATAATAAAACACATATTACCAGGTCATCCCAAATCGTGAATTAAAGACATTGATTACAGCATACTTTTCCAGTGACCTCTTTAGATGCGCAATCCGCTGAGAAGATTGATGAGTGTGTAGGCAGTGAGAGTGTGAATAAATGTTATTGCTCCGGTTCTCAAGGACACCTCTTAAATCATCATCATTATACAGTTGTATGTAATGTCTGTGGTGAAGTACGTGGTGGCCTTTTGGTGACGGACCAAACGCGGCTGCCAACATGTTCACGTTGGTCGCGGGTTCAAAACCCAAGCACCCTCTGCCATTTCCGAGTCATGTGTGTAGTGATAGTCAAACACCACACACTATAATGATGAAGGAAAAAATCGAAAGAAAATCTGCATAACAAAGTGATTTTTAAGAATTTTTATGTAAATTCCGCCAAACCGCACTAGGCCAGCGTGGTGGACTATATGGCCTAACCCCTCTCAATCGGATTGTCTACAGGAGGCCTGTGCCTTGTAGGCAGGGCGTGTATGGGCTGATACAGATACAGTAACTTAAAGCAATCAATAGATGAGTTAAACATTTCAGACGTTTCGAAGTTACGTGTGAATTAATGATTGGTTTTACGGTAAAGGATAACATTTTAAGTCTGAGTATTAGCCAAAAGATTTTCGCAGGTATTTAAAGGTTTAAGATTACCAATAGAATTTATTCAATGTAGTAGACCTACGGGAGAACCTCTCTCAATTGTAGAGAGTGTCTGTGCTCAGGAGAATCCTTATACCACTTTTAGGCTGAATTTATTTATAATATTTCAGCACGATACTAAAAACTTAAATTATGATTAAATATTAGTTGCTACACCTTTACAACATAAATCACCAAAAACCTTTTGTTTTGAAGCAAAACACATCGCTTGGAGCTATAACATAAATCTTCTTCAAGCAACGGTGCTATATCCAAACTAGTAATAAATCTTCGTGTAATTCCCCAAAAATTTTCCGGTGGGCTACTTCAGTGATCGTTACGTCGGTCGCAGCCTGAGGGTCAATGCAATCTTCATTAAATAATCTTATTGTTCCAAACACGCCATAGGTCAGGGCGGTTCAGTAAAGTCGGGCGAAACATTTAAAGTAATTTTAGTAAGTGCACAAAGTTTAGATGGAGCAACGGCAGTTAAGTTTGATGACAAGACCGAGATCTGCAATGTAAACAATGATTTTTGTACTTCTGTATCGGAGCAGACCTCAGCATTGTGTTCTCACCCCATTTTCCTAATCTATTTCATGATTTTTATTAATATTGGGGCTTGTCCCTGGGGCGACATCATTTTGTAGTGATATTTGTCTGTACTTCCTTTAACATATAGCATGTGTGTCGGTTAATGATAGTAAATGGGTTGTTAATTTCTTCGATAGGATTTCAAGCAGGCGAAACATATATAAGTCAAATAATTCTGCAATGCAATCATGTGGTTTTGTACATCAACAATACATCATTTGGCGCCTATGTGGTCGTAGTACAGAATAAGGACATGTAAAATAAAACGTTAATTCATCTTCAAAACAATTTTAATTTCTCGCAATCTTCCATTTATGTACTAGATACCAAAGCACCAACTTCATAATGTTTTGCAGATGCTCACAACTTTTATAAAATTTATGATAAATATTTGACATTTTTGTTGGCTTTGCAGTTTATATTAGCATTCAATTTTTTGAAAATATTTATTATAATAATGCGACGTCATTTCTGTTTTTTTTACAATTCATTAGAGGGAGCAAGAGGAGGCATTCTGAAATAAGGAATTTAATAAATTTTAAAATAATACCTAGTTTCAATAGATTTATAGATTGCTTAAAAATATGTTCAACCAACTAACAATCCCAATCAAACAAAAATAGTACCAAACGCACATAAATCAAAATTCAGAGTTGAATTCTAAACAGTGACAGACGAAATCACTTGATTTATCGCCTCGGACGGACCAAATTCGGCCAAATTCGACTTTAATCGTCACTCAATTGCTTTTAATTGGATCAAAAGGGCCGAAGTTGATTTCGACAATTATTGGTATTTTGTAATAGTCAGAATTGTGTTCTGGGTAAGAATTCGCCTAATGCGCCAATCAGGCAACAGTGCAATTTCCAATGACTGCTAAATTGCTGAAGCTAAACTTCAAACATCAATCAGTGAGAAATCCGATTCTCGCGGAATGTTCCGTTCAATTATATTGAGGGATAATCGATGTAAATGGAAAAAAAGTTAGGACAAAAGATTTAGAGAATCTAGACTCGATATCGTTTAATCGCTTTCTCGAAATACGGTCAAGATTCAAGGATTATATAGCCTATATGTACTAAGCACCTCGGTCTGGTTCTGAAGTTTAATAATTCTTGTCATATGAGTATTTAATATAACTATACAAAACGTGCATATATGTTTTTTTTCTGTAAGGTTGACGCCAATAGACGGTCACCAATATTATAATTATTATAAAAAATCTATCAACGTGCTTAAGAACATTTTTATGTCGATCAAATGTAAGTTTGAAACATTTATACATACGAAGAATTATTGTTTCAAAACTGTTGATAAAAAAGTAAGCGATATACAGGATATATCAAGACTTCTACCGAAAACGAAACCAGGTGGTAGTTTAGTGGCAGTGTACATGATTTTTTGGCAATTGTATTGTATGTATTGTACATATTTACCACCCAAATACGATGGTTGGAAGAAAAATACAAAAATTTAGTTTATACAATTTTTTGTTGCATTGTGTCTAAAGTCACTAAAACTGCCACCTGGCTTCGTTTTCGGTAGCAGTCTTGATATACCATGTAAGTATCGCCGGCTAAAATGTTAAATACCTAATAATATTTTACCAATAATACGAGTATATAATTTTTATAACCTTCACAAATTGCAAAACTGTAATTAAATAAGCTAAGCATTGGAATGAAAATTGTTGTTGATTTATTTTACCACTTAATGATCAATTATAAAGTGTCTTCAAAGCATTAAACCCCATAACCTTTTACATTTGAATTTAATTAATGTAACCTTGTCGAAAATCTTGCAAAACTGAAAGAATGTTAATTACTCTTTAAACCTATTCAATTTTAATAGACTTAGAAAACTTAATGTTAACATAGTATCTTATGAAATAATTAAAAACGTAATTCAAATAAAATAAATGTGATTTACCAAAATACGCATAGCGTAGCGCCATCGCTTTGTGACAAATGACATTTTGTAGTTCCGTCGCAGAGACCTAGATGGCGGGACTATCAGCATAATGAGATGGGTCATTATTTGTTACCGTTGCGTGTATTTTATTGATTATTCGTGTTAAACAGTATGAACTTAATATTGAGAGACTTATAACGGAAAATTTTAACTTTAGTTTCGTTCTTAGAATTCGATAAAATATAGAAATTACAGTATAATTTGTCTTCACAACTCTTCTTTGCCAAAAAGTTAAAATTATTCGAAATACATTTCTTTTTAAATAATTGTTGTCGCTTTGTTTCAATAATATTAATATAATTTCTTTTCGGGATAAATATCATCGTTTGGACTTTTAGATAAGTAGTAATTTAAACATAATTTTATATTAATTTTGATTTCAAATTGACAGGCCCACGCCTACACGAAACTAAAAGCCAGGCTTCTAGGCATTAGTGACTAGTTCTGTACTTAATTCGCCGATACTGTTCCCGTGCTTTATAATGCGATAAGGAGCAAGGTTCTCGCCTTTCCAGAGACAAATTCCAATCTTAGACAAAAACTTTATTTTCCAACCAATTTTTATGTAAAAAATCAATAACAATAAAAATAGCTAAGCGGATGTACATACTACAAGTATGGTGTATTTTTAACGTTACAAATTGCGTGGTTCACAGAACAAGTTTGGCCCATCCCATGTTGGGCAACATGTGAAGGTGTAATTATAAATAATTTTGTTTGCTACATTACGTCTGTAATGATGGTACGCGACTGTGATGTGAGCCATAGGCCACTCTCTAATACCGGCGTGAAACCGTTATTTAAAATTTAATTTTAGAACAGCTATTTTTGTATCGTTCTATTTTTAAATTTAAATAAATGATATTTTTATGAAAAAAAAAGTTAATTGATAGAAAGAATTAAAGTTTAATTTCCTTTTTTTCCATAATTCCTTATTTGCTAATGTGCATTACATTATTTCAATATAATTATAAGATGTTAATAAAAAATTAAAAGGATGCTAATAAATAATTGTTGTTTATGAACTTTATCTTTAATTTACTCAATCCACAATTTTCTTCATAAAATGTTATTTAAGATAATGACTGCTTCAAGAAGAATATTATACGGATATTCTTTTGTTATTAACACACATTATTACCTGTTTAATACCATAATTATCTTCATCTATAGTTCATTGTAGAACATTGGCCTTCACTAAGAAATTCCAAAGATTCCTCATACCTATTTATTTATTTAAAAATAATTTAGTTTGTAATTTTTAACATTCAAAATCGGCATACAACAGGTCTAGTTTCAAAGTCACAAATGTAATTAAACGTCTAACAACAGCAGGTAACAAAGGTCCGTATTTTTTCCAAAAACTATATGACGTCATAAAACAGCAGTTGTATAGTTTGCAAATTGTAAATATTTTATTGCACTGATAAAACAATAGGTACACGAATAAAGTTTATTTTCCGAAATATTTTTGACTACAAATATTACCTATTGTATTTAAAAGTTTTAGTATATGGTATTCATGTATTTATTTTGTTTTCATGCCTATTATTCGTATTTTTAAATGTTATTGCAATATTACATATTTAAGTAACTTATTCTTATTAACAGAAAAATGCGGAAGTGTTTGTTGGTATACATATGTTTTGCACAAAGATTTGTGGGCAGATGAGTGTCACATTTTATTTTTATTTAGGTATATCTTTCAGAATCACGGCAGCGAGTATTTTTTATACTGGCACGGCATAATGACTGCACTGCATCTGATGGTAAGCGCAAACGCCGTCCAGACAGAGTATCGAATAGCATCAGACGGCGGTTCTATGCCATTCGATACAATTATGCCGTCCTGCTAAGATGCTTCTTCACACTACGGCGGAAGGACCCAGGATTATAGGAAGGAAGGAACACGTGTGATTAACAATGTAGCAATTGCAGGTTAAAGGTGTTCCTTTTTAATAACAAAAGATTGATAAGTTTCATGTCTCATGCGACAATAAGTAACACATACGCGTTTGAGTTGCCTAGTGCAAATATTATGAAAACCTTGCATTATTTTCAAACTAATAATTCTAATGCTTTGTTGTAAGAAGTTTCTTTTAGTTTTGGTACTACATGAGGCTTACATGTATCTTAGAGTGGAGTTAAGTTTTTTAAGTCTGTTGAGTATCTTTATTTATTGATTTTTTGTTAGCATAAGTAGCTGACAATACTTAATATTCAAGTTCATTTCAGATTTCGACATTACTTGTGAAGCAAGTTATTAATGTTTTCGTATAGAATGGTCTTATATATTTTCATTTTTTTCTACTTTTTACATTATTACATACGCAAGGGAAATAAAACAATGGATAAGATTCAATGGAATTTTTAATCTTTCATTATTTTTTATTTTTTATAACTAGCCTCTTTAGCTTAACAACTATTTGGTGTATTTACAGGAATATACATAATTACAATTAACTTAACTACAGATGGTCAGGATGAAGTCATAGCCATGCAATTTGGAACTGAACTTAACTTAGGTAATACTTCGCGGTAACTTTAGTAATCAAACTTAGGATTAAAAACTATCACAATAAATAAACCTCTTAAACAAACATAACAATTATAAACAATTTTATCAGTCTTTACCAGATTCTAGATACATCAGGCTGTGAACAAGAACACTGACTGGGCCCGACCAGCTCACAAAGGAAATAAATTAAAGTAACTCAGAAGTACACAGATAAGGAAACTAATCAGTCCAAGAAAATTCTTTGGCAAATTAAAATTAGAACTCCCAAACACAGGACGAGAGCAAACTACAAGTAACTTAATTATCGCTTCATAATGTCTTCTATTGAGAACCCTAGCGTCCTTTTAGGGGCTTCGACTGGCGACTGGTGTGGACTGACCATGGGTTGCTGGGGTAGGGGAGGCGACGGCTTCTGCGAAAGGTCCAGCAAAGAGCTTTCTGACTGACTCGTCGAAGAAACCTCTTGACAACCCTCAAGATGCTCCAAGTGCTGCTTATTAGCATCACTGTGGGTCAGTAAATGCGTCTTCAAGTTAGACCTTTGGTTGAAACTCTTGTTGCAAACAGGGCACTTGTGCGGAGACTCTTCCATGTGCAAGATTTTGTGCACAGCCAGCGTTCTCGACTGACAAAATCCTTTCCCACATTCGGTGCACTTGAACGGCTTCTCCTTTGAATGGATGTACCTGGAAAAATGGAAAATGAACATTAATCTCTTGTTCTATTTACACTAGATATAACCGTAATGGTGAGTGTAAACATCCGAACTTTATGGCTCAATAGGCGACAAAATAATAAGCGTTTGATTGAAAATTGAAGTGATTCTACATTACTGACACATTAGTCCGTTAATATATAAGATATAATGCGAGAAAAAAAATCCGAGTCTCGTAAAAGCGAAGAAATATAACGTGTAATTTGTTCGACGGCCGACCAAGACAGATATGGTGATCGTAAAGTACGAAACCGGTTGTCCGAGGAGCGCGTGCGGCCGCCGCCTCGCGACCTCACAAAAAGGTTTACACTTTTAATTTTTTTTTTCCTCTCTTATCGTCAACAAAGCCTTCGTGAAACGATCCTAAATCACGTTGTTGGTATTAAGAAATGTCGAATTAAAATTGTACACATACAAATTGATTACCAACATCAATCTAAAACGCGTCGATGCTAGTGAAAGTTATAAACATGTTGAGTAAAGCGGTGATAAAATATTATAACGGGCACTGTAAATCTGTCACTAAACACGAGATTAACTTACCTATGGTCTCTGAGGTGGTCTTGTCTCCTGAAGGCCTTCCCGCAGATGTCACAGGAGTAGGGTCGCTCGTCCGTGTGGGTCCTTTCGTGGATAAGCAGGTTGTATGACTTGGTGAACTGTCTGTTGCAGTATTTGCAAATAAACTGCTTCTTTGGCCTTGCTCCGGGCACGCCAGGGGCCCTCATGGGCGGCGGGTTCCTTCCCGGCATTCTTTGCGCCATAACTCCTGGGTATCTCAGTGAATGATGGTACAGGGCTGCGTTTCTGATCCACTGGTTGACGATCATCGCGTGGTAGGGCGCTGAGGGTGGTAATGTTGCCACTTGTGCTTGCACGTAAGCCGACATCGCCGGGTGTGTGTAGGGGACTTTCTCGTAAGGGTAAGGGGTCTGCATGGGGCGAGTGTAGGAGGGGTAGTGCTGGGGTGCAGGGGCCCAGGCTGGCTGGTGGCGGGAGATGACGACGGCGGGGGGCGTGTCGTCTGTGGGCGTGTGCGGCGGCGTGGGCAAGGGCGGCGACGGACGCTCCAGTTTCACCAAAGCTTCTATGGGAAAGTCTGGTGGGTAACCTGCGGAAACAATGACGCAATGCTTACAATCAGGGCACTTTTGTCCTATGATAAAATGCCTACAGTAACTATACGATACGTTGACTAAGGGTTTATTAGCACTTATGAATCCACTAAATATTCTAAAATACTTATTCAAGTCATTTTTATTTAAGAATATAAGAAAATTTAAGTTTGCCATGATTAGCTGACTCTCTATTCTATCACGAACTAATGTTAAAAAAACTCCAAAAAAGATGTGCAATAATTTAAATACACATTCTATCACAATATTTAAATTACCTATCACAAATTGAAACAAACAAAACAAAATTTAAATATCGAATCAATTTTAAATATAGAACGTTCTAAATTCAAATCAATAATTCGCTATAAAAACTATATCACCATAGAGAGAAAAAAAACCTATATCAAAACACTGGCCACTTATAAAGACACTTACTGTGATTCTCTTCGACGTGTTCGTCCTCCTCCTCTATATTAATATCGTCGGAACTGTCAACACTGTACGGTTTGTCTTCCATTTCCACAACACAACACAACACTGGTGTCACTGTACTGCAAACCGGTTGTGCGACCAGCTAGCGAGAGCGCGCGGACGTTTCTGAGCCTGTGTGCGTTCGTTATCTCGGAGTACGCTTGCGCGGCGGCAAGGGGGGGAGATCAAAGGCGCCGCGCTCACCGTCGCCCCCGTCGGCTCCCGGTAAAGCAACGCACCTCCCACTGGGCGGAGCTTATCCGAATCGATCGAATTACCCCGACAATTTGTACCGACCAGGTTCCATGTTCTATTATGTTCTGCGCGATGAGGACTTTGTCGGAATAAAGGAATTGTAATGCAAATTTTTGGTGACATGATTGTTAATATTGGTCTTTTAATTTTGTTTTGTAAGTCTTTTGTTCGCATTGTGTGTTGAATGTACATGTAATGTAGGCTAGTTAGGATGAAAGTGACATCAGTTTAAGATAATTTATACTGAGTTATAACTCAATGACTGTATAATTGAAGTATTCATATTTCATAATAAGTGAAAAGAAGGTGGGGAAGATGTCGCCTCGAGGGTCTCACGTCAACCATTTATAATTCAAGCGAAAAAAATTATATTATGAACGATGAAGTTAACAATATTAAAAGACCAGAAAAATATAAAACGGTACATAGATTTTTAAGCTGCAAGGCTAAAGAAATGAATAAATGGTATAATTTTTGGTACAAAATGCCGAGATTTAAGTGGCAGTTGCAGATATCGGGGGCTTTGGGTTAAAACCATTGTTGTGCATGTAATGTATAGTTTCCAATTGATGATACACTAATGATAGTTAATGCGTATTGCGAATTTTTCTTTTTATATTTCTCTATGTACTCCAGTTTTATCTGCGGTAATTCATGTGTTAGTTATGAGGCACAAGTTGAAATGTAGGCAAATTAATACCTATGCCCAATAACTTAGTATTGTATTGTATTGTATTAGCCCATATACGACCCACTGCAGGGCACGGGCCTCCTCTACAATCGAGAGTACGATTGAGAGTGGTTAGGCCATATAGTCCACCACGCTGGCCTAGTGCGGGTTGGCGGACTTTTACATCTAGAAACAATACGTTACGTACTAATAATTATCGTATTTCGTCATTACGAAAAAAACGTAACTCACATTATATACATAAATATAAAAGATAAACGATCTTTTCGCACAAATATTTAAAATTCACGCGACCTTCGGACATTTTTACGACATTAACAAATCATTGTTTTTAGAATTGTGACGCAAACTCAAAATAATTATGTGTAAATTAGACGCAATCAACATAATGGGTTAAAGAGAATAAATTATTGACAAACATGAATAAATATTATAGTAAAGCCACTATGGCACAAAATGACCAAATGTATTAGTTAATAAATGAAACAGTGAATTCAAATAAAACATTAAAATAATAAAAATGTAATCGTAAATATAATAAGTAAATAAATGATATAATTCAATTAATTAAAACATCAAATTAATCATAGAATGAATTAAAATTTATAAATCACATCGCATTAATTATAATTATGCAAAAGAATTTCAAATAATTTAATCAAAACGAATGACATCGGCATTCCGTTTATTCAGAAACATCTTTAATTAATTACACTGAGCGCGAAAGTAACTAACTTTTATAAGAAGCAATTTACATTCATAATTAAGCGTTTAATTAAGTAAGTTATTAATTATAATCATAATTTATAATTAATTAAATCAATTTGTATCGGACGTAGATATTTATATTGCTTGTAATGAACATCTCAACATGTATTTTACGATAGTTATGTTTTATTTATTACGGGCTTGTTAATGTTAATTATTAATTATTAATAAAAAATGAATGAATCATTTGAGGAAACTGGTTTTAGAGATATTATAGGAATATGAGATAGAGTAATGCACAATTGGCACAGAAACTCGGCCATTTATTTTAACACAAAGGATCTTCATAATATAACAACACCTTTTTATTATTACATTGCTATGCTAAAACACTTTTTTAACTACTTATAATGTACTGCTTTGATAGCAAAAAGTGCTCATTCAATCTTGACCCATATACAACTTGTAATAAAGCCAATTATTGTACAAGTAAATTTTAAATGTTAAAAGAGAAGGTATTTATAGTTGTTGAACCAACAATACGGCGAAAAGCCAACATTTTGAGAAGTTATTTATTTGATTGTGTATCAACCCATATACGTACAACTCCCAGGCTCGGGCCTCTTTTACATTCGAGAGTGCGATTGAGAGGGGTTAGGCTATGGCCTATATATGTAGTCTATATGTAGTCCACCACGCTGGTCTAGTGCGGATTGGTGGACTTTAACAATAGAAATTCTTACAAATCGCTGTACGTTTCCTCACGATGTTTTTCTTCGCCGTTATAATGCGTGGTGATTGACTATAATAAATATAGACATTGATTTGATGATAAAATGTTGTTTAGCAGCCAATGTGTTTCGGTGTATGTAAATTCGGTGTTTCTTTATTGTCAAACTATTGGCAGACTCACATTATGAAATGTTAAAGTCGTATAAAGATGTTTTACCTAAAAACGTAAGTTGTGCATAATTAAATAAATATATTATGTCACTAACATTCTATGGAATTTGCTATTCTGAAATAAATATGATTTGATTTGATTTTGATTTATAACGTCATTCTTATGCTGTGGATGGTTAGGTATAAATGCATGCTACTAAGTACTCGCAGATCTCCGCGTGTATCAATTAATTCTAAAGATATAATTGAGGTGAGATAATTACAATGCCATACCAATAAATAATTTTGTTAATTGCATTTAATTTTTCAACTTGTATGATGTAATAGTGAAGTATATTATAGAACAAAAGATTTTCGATTCGATTTTGACATCGAGGGTAATTTAGGTACATTTTCCATAATATTTTTTTTATGAATGGAATTAACCGTACAGTAAAACTTAACACTATAGATATAAAAAAGCATAATATGTTATTATAAGGAAATATTTATATGTACGATTATTTGTTTCTTTTTTTTCGAAACTCGTTCGGGGTTATGACGTTATGAAACGGGTGGCCAAGCGTTCGACTCCGCATCGACCAAATGATTGTGATCCACTAGTATTTGCTTCGGATTTTTGTATTATCAGAAAAATATTTCCAATTTTCCGAAAGGTGCTGGAGTAGAGGCCACGTAACAGCAAGCGAAGAGTCAGTCTATATGGTGTACGGACGGCCTTATTAAGATTGCAGGAAGTCGCTGGATGCAGGCCGCTTCCAACAAGACAATATGGAGATCCTTGGAGGAGGCCTATGTTCAGCAGTGGACTTCCTGTGGCAGCAGAGAGAGAGTTTCCTATACCTACAACACAATACTTTATTAATATTACCCATTCAGAATTCATACTTGGTTTCCACATGACTGGCGTCATACTAACTAAGCCCGAAGGCCTTTTATGTTCTTCCTGTCGTATATTTGCAATAAACTAAATTTACAAGTCTTTAAATATTTTTGAAACAAACTAAAACGTTGTCGACGACTTCGTTTCAAAATATTTGTTAACATTATATACATAAAAATTGAACGGGTTTGTTTGTATATAATTTTATGCGTAAAATTACCGCAATTGACTGGCTCGGTGGTGTAGTTGCACTAGCTACTACAAAGCTGCGGTCTCGGGTTCGAATCCCGGGTCGGGCAAAGTGATATTGGATTTTTCAGTTCATTATTAGCCCGGAGTAAGGAATTTGTGCCTGATATGGCGATAAACTCGCCCCCTATGATATTATGGAACGGATCATATAAGGCGAAACGTGGGTGTCATTGCACCTCTGCCTACCCCTTCAGGGAAAAAGGCTTGATGTTTAAGTATGAATATAAAATTACCGCACTGCGCCTGACAGTATACCTGAGTTCTATTCAGATAGAGCAAGTATGAGCGGAGCTTTACAACGGTGCAGGCTAAACTTTGAGATGATGAATAAGCCACGTGCCAAACTCTACTGTATTGAATTGTATCTGTCCATAATGTTCTACTTCTGAACACAGAACGCCTTAATAACTGAGAGGTCGATTGAGTGTGACTAGACCTTAGTGCACCACGCCGGCCTAGTGCGGGTTGGTGGTCTCCATACATACGCCATACTCTAAGACGCTAATAAGGGCGTTTGTAAAATTAGTAAATAAACAAATAATAAATAAGTAAACCCAACAGTCACATACATAGTCCTGACCCCACACTCAGATCAATTAAGTCTTGTGTCGTGGGAATCAGAAACTAGGAAAGACTTTTTGGTCTCATAAACACCCAGACCCGAGACAAATACTTGTGGCCCTTACAAACATTTGTCACGATGCAGGGATCGAACCCGCGGCCTCTCGTTTCATAGCCGGCGTCTAACCAACTGCGCCACGGAGGCTGTCTAAATAGAAGATTATGTTACATACTGCATCATCTTAGGTTCGAGTGTAAGAGAATGCCTCAAGCATTAAGTCCACCTATACAATTTTTAATGCATGAAGTGTATATAAATAAATAAATTATGTTTTTTTTAATATAATTCGAGTTGAAGCAATCAAATCGGGGACGTCACTGTTTACAGCTAACGCTTCTACTAGTATTAGACAAATGGGACAGTTTTTTTTGAATTAAACTATTCAATACAAAATACTATTCAACACAAGCAATCCCGCGTTTAAAAGCCAGTTAAAACAATATTTGACGGGATGTCATTCACGCCACATCAGTGCGTTGGAACGATATTCATAACAGTCGATGTCTACGTGTCGGTACGTAGTACGTACGTATGGCCAGTTTCGGCGCAAACATCGGTCAGGTGGGCTCGCGACACACGACACGCGGCGGCACCCTTTGTGCCGCCATCAAAAGTGCCGACTCAAACACTGATTTTGACAAAACAAGATGTCATAATTACCAAAATCTACAATGGAATATGGGCCTTAGTAGCTGCGTTTAAGGTTGAAATTCCTTTGTATTATCGTGCGGTGGTTAAAGCTCTTGGTGTGTAAAAGCTAGGTCAACCAGCTGCGTCACTAGACACCTTGTTGAGTCTGGAAATCTGTGTGAGTTAGGCAACGATTGTGTGAACAAAACGCAATGTACTTGTGTAATTAAACTGAGTCGAGCTTTTGTTGATAAGAAAATGAGCTACGGAGAGTCTTATGGTAGGTATAGAGTTTTATAGAGAAAAACAAAATAGTAGATTAGATGTGGCTGTGAAAGTAATGCAAAATATATTTTTCTAGTTATTCAATAGTACTTATGTTAAAGTTTTTATTAGTTTGTATGTAACGAGAAAACAATAAAGCAGTGAAAAATCTATTATTTTTGCATAGATAATTTAAGTTACAGCCTAAAAAGTAAGAGGCTACATTTTACCCCGCAAAAATATATAATCATTTCATTGAGGCCCATCTTAGTGACCAGTCAGTTTACACCACTCTTTTATACGTAATTTTTAGTATGTATCTGTTACTTGTCCTAAACAAACAAATAGGCGCCATTGAACAAAATTGTTGTTGAAATTCTTGGTATAGGAATCATTTATAGTCCGGAATATATTGATTCATTCAAATTCAGACTATCGAAATATTTATATAATGTGACACAAAGTTATATAAGCAGCAAGATATTTTTAAATAAAAAAAAAAAACAAATAAATTAATCAGAGTTATGAGGCCTACGTGTGTTTGTGTTTTTAGATTTTTGAGTCCCTCGGTAGTATCAAGAAACAGTTAGGTTACATAACTCCGTAAATATGCCTACAAGCTGACTTAATTGTGTGAAAGAGTAAGATATACCTGCCCTTTGCTGATCGAAAACTGGATGGTTTTGCATTTACCAATATAATTTACTAAGCTATAATAAAAAATAAAAACGTCATTATTGTGACATAAATGCATTCACAAGTTATGCAGAAGAATTAAACCAGCAAACATGCCATACCAGTACCAATACACGACGGGGATCGAACCCGCAACCTCCAGCGCACAAACCCTACTTTAAACTACTCAAATTATATTTATACCTCTCATTAAAATTTTTCAAACTAAATACCACAACGAACATTTTATCAGCCATGTTTGTCTGCGGCTTCCGTTTAAATCTTTATTTGTACACTCCGTACCAGATTTTAAATAACGCAATTATAATTGTCTAAAGTTATTAAGATAAACAAATTGACACGTACGTCATTAATTGACGAGTAATGTTATAATTCAGCATTACCACCGTGATTACGATGTTTTTGGCACTTGAAAATACCGGTGTTGAAAACATCGTGCGGAAAGATGCATACCGTGGCGATTTGTAAAAAATTCTATAGTGTGTAAAGTTCGCCAACTCGTACTAGGCCAGCGTGGTGGACTACATATAGTCCATAGCCTACCCACTGTCAATCGTACCCTCGATTGTAGAGGAGGCCCGTGCCCTGCTAAGGGGCGTCAATAGGCTCATAAGGAATTGTAAATACATTGTCACCAGCAAAATAGTCTACAATAAATGTTTCTACGCAGTTATTTAACAAGGAAGACTATTTTTGAACATGTTGTTTTCTATAAAATTATAAGATCAAACGCCTTGCCATTCAAAATACATCGAGCTTTTATTCAACATAAATAACATTATCAATATCAAGTTAAAATCGTTTTTATTACATCTAAATGTCCATCAAAGCGTTTGTATTTAAAATAGTCCCGATATGATCATAACGAGTTGCTTTTACAAAGGGGTTGAATTAAGTATTACAAAGATTCTATTAGGCGTAAAATTTGTTTTAATATTCAATATTTTTATGCAAATGCTTTTGCGTCATAAGTTTTGAAATGATATGAGATGATCTAAGTTGAAGAAATTATAAAGGTAAGTTTAGAACGTAACAAAACTTGTTATAGAATTTTCTACCTTAGTAAGTAAAGAGTGCATTCAATTTTGTAAATGGACATAGCAGATCAAAACTTGGGTAAAAAAATATTCCTGCAGTAGGACATTTTTCAGATCAAAATAATATATTTTAATTAATTTTTAAATTTTACACCAACCATAAAAGACTCGCCTAAATCCATACATTTTTATTTTGTATGTACATAGATTATTAATATTTGAAAATTATCACAGACTGCGGAAAAAACGTAAATTAGGCATCGTTGCTTTTAACAACCGGTTTCTCCGGTCGTATATCTATCATGGCCTATCGGTTATGCAAATATAGTTTTAAAAATCTTATAGCATAGATGCGTAATTTGGATATATCTAGAATGATCCTAATACCGTTTTTCGGGGCTTAGTTGAGGGAAAACTAACTCTAACTGAATATCTACATTACCTACTATATATACTATATGGCCTAACACCTCTCAATCGTACTTTCGATTGTAGAGGAGGCCTGTGACCTGTAGTATACGTATATGGGCTGATACAGATACATAAACAGATCTTCAATACCTGGAGAAAAATACGGCTTTCAAAGTCTTTAAGAGTTTAACAACTACTTATTTTTTTATTGATAGGCTCGCCCCTATCACATCGTAGGACGTAACACACAAGGCGAAACGTAGGTGTCTTGGTTGCACTTCTGCCTACCCCTCCTGGGATAAAGGCGTAATGTTTATGTATGTTTTTTTTTTATTAATTTCCTGACGAGTTTAAGACAAGTCCGCATTTTCAATAGACTTGTCGGAGTTTACTAGGTGTTAATTTTCGCGTGCCTCTAATAATCCAGGATGACAAAATGTAAATAGGTATAGTCAGCAGGATGATCCTCTATCGATCATCGTGATAGGCCTATAGCACTACTTTCCTTCTTTTCTATTCTTTTTTATCTTTGGTTGTGATTAATGTGTTGTCAGACTGTATGTACCTGATAAGAAACGCAATTACACACAGCCTTAAATTACAGGCGCCTGAATACCTTGTTTTATTGTCTGTTAAAACAACGTAGTCACTATGATTTGTCTTTTCTCACGTTTCATCAGGAAATCCACAGGAATTTTTATGCTGGGAAATGTGATTGTTGATTGAATGTGTCTGTTGATTGTAATGCACAATATGTATATCATTACAGAGTTATAAAAATGAGTAATTTTTAAGAATTAGGTATGCTATGTAGGCATGACAAGGCCTAACATCTTAATACAGTAGTTAGTTTTAACAGTTTTAACTACATACCACGATAATTATTTGTTTATTCATATTCCGGTTAGCTAAAAATTTCATTATTTTTATTTCATCCCTTAAATTACGAGAAACAGAATATTCGTAAAATTGCTAAAATAATATTGTACGAGCTGCATTATCAAAAGCAAGATATTTAGTAAAATTTAAATTAATTATTCTTCCTTGGACTTCTGAAATGTACCTCTAACATTTTTCATGCAGCGACTTCCTGCAACCTTATTGTATATACCGTAGTTAGTATGCCAATGCGTAATACCACTAACTTGATTGCCTCGGTGGCGTAGTGGTACTACAGTATGATTGCAAAGCTGAGGTCTCGGGTTCGAATCCCGGGTCGGGCAAAGTGATAATGGATTTTTCTATTCATTATCAGCCTGGAGTCAGGAATTTGTGCCCGATATGGCGATAGGCTCGCCCCCTATCACATCGTGGGACGGAATATACAGGCAAAACGTGGGTGTTCTGGTAGCACCTCTGCCTGAGTCCTGACCCTTCCGGGAAAAAGGCGTGTGTTTATGTATCTATGTACTAACTTGATAAAAAGCAGCATCTCAATAGAAAGTATAATATTTGCTTGTCCTAAAACAAATGGGAGTGAGATATATGAACACGGTTATCAAACACTCATTAAGGTTAGACGAAATTCATGAAGACTCAAAATTAAGTAGCCTAATAAGAAGATATATTTTGTCCTTATAATAAAACGCTAATTATAAAGAATTATCACGTAAAAAAGAAACTTATTTGTGTGAAAAAAATAATATAATTGCCTTAATTAAATAAAACAGTATCATAACAATTGTAAGTTGCCAATACACTTTTCAACGTAAAAAATCACTGTATTCCTGATCAGTTATAGTCCACTGCTGGACATAAGGGGAGGCCCAAGTATCTCTAAATCGACCTTTTAGTAACAATAGGCCTTAATCCATAGGCCTACAATCGATATAACCGAATTATTTAACCACTTTCCGTATTCGTAAAATATGTATCTATCTGACAGATTTGTAAAAAGTTTCCTGTTTTTAATACTATAAAACAAACCATACATTAAGCTACACAAATAACGCAAAGCGCTTAATCAGTTGACAATGTAATTAATTTGACGTATACTGAAATTACTAAGCCGTAATGTTGTAACAAACAGACCATGAAGAAATGTACGGCGTATAAAAACGCGTCACGTAATACCGTCAATATACTTCTTCATTTACATTAAGATAATTGTGTTTGGGTGATAATGTACTGTGGGTAGGTTAGCTCTTAATTCTTTGTTATATAACAACAAAAAAAATACGTACATACTTTCGGAAAAGTGATTAGCATAGTTTATACGTTTTGGCGAAATTACAACGCGTGATATTGAGTATTAAATAGTTTAGTGTTCAAAGTTACATCATGTAGATATTGTTTAGTTTAGTGCACCATCTGCAGAGTTACATCATACAGCACTCTGCGACAAAGCAAAATATCTATCTAAAGGTATGTCGGCCTTAGGCCTACTCAATTTCTTTTGCGTGATTTATTTATAGGACCTAATAATAATAATTATAGGAAGATTAAAAGGTAAAGGTCACGGGACGTCGCTGGATGCAGGCTGCCTCCAACAGGTCACTATGGAAATCATTGGGAGAGGCCTATGTTCAGCAGTGGACTTCCTTTGGCTGACGGATTGGATTGGATAGGAAGATTCGCACCATCTCATAAAACATCTCACATCCACTATTAATATATCAAGGCAATTTTATTTCCTACAAAAATGTCTCGATTTTTTTGTAACATCCACGCTTACATACCACTTAAGCATAATAAATACCCATAAAAACAGCGTGATAATCGTGAGCTCGACTACTAATTGGGGGCAATAACGCAATGGCCAAGAACATTATCCGTGTGATGTCGAATTCCTAATTAGCCGGATTATAAGACCTTCGTGTAGGCTTTTAAATATGTTTCACACTATTATTTACATGGTAATAAAGATCAATTTTGTCGTGTTGGTTTTAGTTTCAATTGTCATGTTGTGTTTTCCACGGGAATACTAACCAGCACTTGCATAAATAGGGTTTGAGGAAGTCACCACAATGCGACTGCGGAGCACCTGACTAGACCCAGTCCCATCCAATCCATCAGCCAAAGGAAGTCCACTGCTGCACATAGGCCTCTGCCAATGATTTCCACAGTGACCTGTTGGAGGCAGCCTGCATCCAGCGATGTCCCGCGACCTTTACCAGGTCGTCTGACCACCTAGTGGGTGGACGTCCCAGTCCCATGTGGTAAACGAATGCCCACTTCGCTGTTTTCCCGGCGGAATGTCGGAATTACACAAATACACTCCTGCTGCAGCCTGTTAGCTAAAAAACCTGTACATAGAAGTATGATCCGCGCAGGATAAATGCCATACGCAATGATGTTGTGCTTTAAGCTCGATTATGTAAATATGCGCAGTTAGAAGCGGACTGGACAATTTGAACGGTGGTCGCAGTTCGAGTAAAAAGTACTTCTGAAGTTTAAAGTTAAGCTGTTAATATATTTCATTTCTGTATCTGTATCAGCCCATATAACTATACTGCAAGGCATGATAATATTTATTTATATGTTTTTATTATTGACATAAACTATGAATAAAATATCGTGACATAATTAACAAAAAAAATAATTCTCGCTATATGTAGATAGATGAAAAAAATAAGATTTTTTTTTTAAAGCCGTTATAGGCAGACGAGCTAGCGGCCCGCCTGATGGAAAGCGGCTACCGCTGCCCATAGACCTCCGCAGTGCCAGGGGCCCAGCACAATAAAGTCGCTGCCTACCTTAAGGAAAGTAAATAAATTTACTCTATAATTATCATTACTCAAAGTCACGACTGCATCGTATAGGAGTAGATAGACGTCATTCTGCATTTTCTTACATCTCATTCGCCGATTTTCATACAGTCATTCTCATCCGATCAAAGCACTTACGCTCTAGAAGTAATAACAATACACAATTACCAAAATAAAAATGCTAAAACTACCAATGTGTTACAGGTAAATCACTCACTACTTAGCTTAGTCACTAAACACACAAATCAAAACAATCGACCCAATTCCCTCTCTCAAAAGCGCCGACAACTGGCCAAAACAATAGCACAAAGGACCGACAGACGTCGTAAACATATTAAATTATTGTTTACAATAGAAATAATAGCATTAGAACGCCTTAACTGCCACCGTTCCCTTTGTGACGCCGCGTAACTACCTGACTTTTCGGTTCTGAAGTTATCATGAACAATGAACTTGTATGTTGCCAATATTACCTATTCATTGATAACATTGTCTCAGTGCTAAAAATGATAAAAGAATTTTCAAGGTCTAGAATGTGTAAGACAATAGGCTGTTGTTTTGCATTTTACTTTCAGCAATTTGCATAATTATCACTCCTTGTGTTTTACATTTAAAAATGCCTAAAATTTTACCACCCAACAGAAATATAATATAAATAAATATAATAATACTTAGCCATAGTGGAAAATCGCGCCTCGAAACATCCGGGAGTGGACCAGTATCAGCACCGTTGAACAACTATTCCACCTGTCTAAAGACAGGGAAGAATACAAGAAACTGACGGCCAACCTTTAATACTCGAGAGGCACTCCAAGAAGAACAAGGCATGCTATTTGTTAAATTATTTGTATTTAGCCGTTGGCATCAAATATCAGCGACTCTGTAAGGTAACAAGGTTCATTAATTTTATAGCTCCCAGACCTGAAGGATACGAGTATATTATGCGAAATATGTAAATATATATATTTTGGTGCAATAATAATCGAAACAACGGTTTTTACTGGCCTCCTGGGTGGGACCGCAATGTCTATTTCCGTCAAACAGCAGTGTAAATGCACTGTTGTGTTCCGGTTTGAAAGACATTGTAGCCAATAACTACTGGACATAATGAGACTTGACATCAGAGGGGCAAACGCAATGGAATGCCAAGCATTACTTTATAAAGCATGGTGTTTGGTTATACTACTGTCCATGACCGGTCGCATCACTTACCATCAGGCAAATGGCATGCTCGTCTCGCCATCGATTGCAATAAAAAATGACGAAATTAATTTATTTTGCAGGGGACTTCCTGTACTACACGCTGCTGATAAGTATATTCTTTGAAAACATACAAGAATAAAAACATGCAAAGTAGCATATATCGTTTCATCATCTACAAGACGTTGGCCGCTAAACATAGGTCTCGCCAATGATTTGTATTATCATAATTACTAGCAAAATAACATTTGATATAATATAAATTGTTTTTTATCTTTGGAAATATCCTACGAAGTGTGGTATACATGATATTTAACATCAGATTGGCAGATTGGGTATCCATTGATACTGTAAAAGACTGCTTCAAACATCAAGTTAGCCTTATAATTGTTTTCCGTATAAAGCATTAAAAAATGGACCTAGTATAAACCTAGCTGGTGTAATGTTTCCATTTCCTTTTCTATTTCTGCCATTTTGCCTGTCTCTTTGACTTTTACGACGAATGGCCTTACACCATTCGTTTTTAATCCTCCTTTTTGTACTAGTCACTAGGCCGAACCAATGAGCACATTGCCTATTTAATATAATCTATGTACTTAGTTTAGCCAGTTCAGAGAGTATCAAATCAACATAATTATATTCACGTTTGTAACCTATAGTCATAGCAAACTGAGCTAGAAATTAATATTCCATTCATTCTGTGAATGACTATCTATGAAGCAATATTAACATAAAAGTTTATACAAACCAGAACTGCGTTCTTCCATTACAAAATGTACAATAAACATTATCTTGCACAATCATAAACTGAACGGTAGTTATCGAAATCAATATTACAACTGTAATATATTAATTAAATCGTAAAACTACATTCATCATATTAGAATGCGTAGTGTATTTGAATTCTTTTCCTTGTATCAAAACTAGACTTTTACGCATCACTAACTTTACAAAAAATGATTCAGATTGTAAAAGTTATAATAAAATAGTGAATACACTCTCAATCGTACTCTTGATTGTAGAGGAGGCACGTGCCCTGCAGTTGGACGTATCCGTATACGTCCCACATCAGCCCATGCTGATACAGATAATAAAATACATAATTAAATGGGTGTATTTGTTAGGTATTGTGATAAAAAAAAATGATTGGATCCTAGAAGTGTCTTTGAGGACTGGTACCTTAAAATGGAACAGAAATAGAAAGAAAAACACGGGAGGAGGAAAGGAGTGCCAAATTCTTCAGCCTTATTTGTCGAACGAAAAACGACAGCAAAGCGGTCGCTTCACGTCGATTTCCTGAAGAAGTCGAGGCAGCGGCTTGTCTGTGCCTTTGGCATTTTAGAGTCTATGAGCAGCGGAAGCCGCTTGGCATAAAGCGGGTGGCAAGCTCGTCTGCCTACGACGGCAATAAAAAAAGAGAAAATAAACATTACTTGGTCCAGTCGGGCTATTCCTATGGTAGGCCCAGGTATGACTCTACCACTTTTAATTTGCTAAAAGAGAAGTCGAAAAGGATTTAACGTATGAGAACGTTAAAAAGTATTTCTGGAATTCCTTGAAAAAAATGTGTAGTGTGTATATAGGTATATGGTTTGTTTACTATGGTTTTATTTACAATGCAAAACACTTTTGGGCAAATAAGAAACACTTAATTGTTAATTTGACCCGACTGTAATCATGACTCAAATAAATCACTACAAAAATGTTACTGGTTAGTCGACCTTTGCTCTCTTGTGCTTGACAAATTATCATGTTATAGTGCCATTTTTCTACGTTTTTTTTATTATTCACAATTTTCCATAAAAAAAACGTTATAAATTTAATATTATGCTGAATGTATTATTGCTGAATATTATGGGCCGCCCTCAAGAATTTGGACAACAATATGTTCGAAATGGTATGCATGCAGCCATTTTCTTATTATATTATTTTATTATGATAAATATGATATTATTATGATTATGATAAACAAAAAGTCTTGTTTTCGTAACAAAAATCTAACGACTCTACCAAAACTCATTCCTATGCAACACAACAATTTTATCATTTCAAAAACAATTTCTTTCCGAAGAAAACCGTCGAATATCGAAACGTATCCATAATCTCTGTCATACCTTATCAAACCATTATATATATCTACACACAGACAAAACAATATACAGGTAGTCGCAAATATGGCTTGAAAGTATTTGATAACGGATCAAAGAGCGCCGCCAGTGATAAGAGCAGATGTAAAGCGCCGACAGACGGTACAGTAGCTTGTGTAAAACGTATAATATTTTTTTTATTTGTTGCCAAACGTTTGATGTGACCGATTTCGATAATATTTGGTGCGGAGTTAAATGTATGAAACGTTACATGTCACCTTATGTGAATGTACCAAATTGATTTCCCTCGTATCGGTTATCTTGTACAAACTAATATATATCTACCCGTATACTGTCCCAATGGATATGGATATGGCCCTTTAGAATAGTTACTGTTGAAAAGAATTAGGTCTTCGAATACATTTCAAGTGGATTTACTAATCAGAGGTCGTTTAAGCCCACGGCACGCACTTCTATCATTGGTAGGAGGAGATGTCTGAATTAATTAACGATTTCTTTAAGTATTAATAAAAAAAATTGGTGTCTGACTTCAACCGTAACAGGCAGGCAGTAATGTTATTGCACAACATATCTGATATCAATAATGAATGTCATTAAAATCATCATGCTTCGCTACTAGAAGTTTACTGCTCAACTTTGGCCAAAGATTTCCGCAGCGGCCAGTTTGAAGGAATTTGCATTTAGCGATTTCCTGCAACCTTCATTTAACTAATGTATTTATTCTTAAATACTCTTTTTTATTGTAAGACATTTAAAATAAAGCTTCAAATACAGTCTCACAGTTAAGCGAATGCATAAAGAAATTGAGAGAAATTGTCAACCAGAATCACGCATGCGTTATCAATTCACAAAATTTTAATTTTTCCAATACAATTTATAACTGATCCGATAATCGCTGATATGAAATCTGAAAAAGATCCGAAAACTTTTAATTAAAAAGACTAGTAGCGACATTGGGTGTAATGTGATAATTCATGCGAAAACTCGTTCTGTAATCAATCAAGTAAAATGTTATCGGAGCAATATTGTACATAATCTTTGTATCCGCCGGTTATCTGGACACAGGGTTCCTTTGGTTATCGATTTTATTACTAAGATTGCATATAACATGCAGATAAATAGGTGTACCATTCAAATAGGTTAGATTGGAATCTTCGTGCTGGAATGAGTAACCTATCGACTGAAACGATTGTCAGTCAGTGAAATTTAAGCCTTGAAGTGCTACGTCTAGGTTTAAAAATACAGTAACAAGAGCTGGCCGTTTCGTCAGTATGTAATCATAATTTTATGACGTTAAAATCTAGGTTTCTCTATCTAGAAATTGACGATAAGCAAGGACAGCCAAGCCATAGAGAACTAACCAATAATAGATGAAGTTCTTGCGTAAATAACCTGCATGTTCATCGAATAAATATACTTATCATAAGTATATAATCTGCGCAGTTACTTAGTAGGGACTTATTTAAATTAAAATCTTAATGAATTTATATAATAGATACATAAAGCTAAAAGTAACATAAATTAATTCTCAGAATCAAAACAACGTCCTGAGAGAGAAGACTTATTTCTTGTATCAGAAACTACTAGACTTTCGGTCTCATCAATAATGAATAATAACAATTTGACTATACGTTTTAATGTTATTATGAACTGTGCAATAAAAATAGGAGTCGTATTACTGTATGCAAAGTGTATTGTGACAGGCCTTATCGGAACCACGCGCCGTCTATCAAACTTATATTATCATAAGGCGTAAAGTACAGGCGAAAGCGAATAAAATACTTAGATACGCCGATATACGATGTGTAGTTGATTTTTAATAGTTGTCTTTTGAAAATGTTTCTTACTAAAAGCCCTCTTAATATTAAAGTTCTGAGCGTAGTAGTCTAATGAACTTATTTTTATTATCACTGTGTATTTTTTATCTTTCAAAGAGCTGTATTGATTCTTCGTAGACTGTAGTAGAGTAGATGCAAAGCTGGCTAGTGGTATTCTGCGGGGTCGATTTGCCATTTGTATCAAAATCATTGTACGTTTTGTTACACATAATATAAATCAACTTTTGTCTTATTGCGTTTTTTGACCCTCATATCGTAAGTCGCTTATTGATGATCAATCTGGTATCAATTACAATGCAGTCCGCGCTGAAATAAAAAAGAGATTTATTTGAGTTCACAGATTTTCGGCTGTTATCTATTTGTAAAACCTTATTGTATGTTCCCAGCGTGGTAGACTATATGGCCTATCCCCTCTCAATCGTACTCTAGGTTATAGAGGAGGCCTATGCCCTGCAGTGGGAAGGAAATGCGCTGATACAGACAGACTGTTGAATTTTCGTCATAAACTCGCCTCCGCCTTTATCTTGTACTTCACGTGATCAAAATAACAGCGGCTAATGTGTCGGCGTTGTAATATAATGGAACCTGGATGTAATCAGCGTATTATAGTCACAAGTGGCTTTCATGGTGCTATCATGATATCAGATACTGTAAGGCTGGGGGCAGATGAAAGCCAACAGTTTAATAAACACTAGGTTTTTATTTCGCCGTTTTGAAGTTCGAAGATTTTAAAGAAAGTAGTGCTGTTCTACCGCAAATGACTTTAACGTAAGGTTGAAACCGTGCCTCTGAATGAAGATTGCAGGAAGTTGCTGGATGTTGGCCTGTTCCATCCATCCATTGAAGTTGGTGGCTGTGGAAATTATTGAGGGCCTGTATTCTGCAGTAGACTAGCTGTGGCCGTGGATTATGATGATGATGGACTCTATGGTGTGGTTCATTGAGAGCTGGTTAAAAACCGAGACGCCGCAAATTTCATCCCCGCATTCAGACAAATCTTTGCATCCTACATCATATGTAGTAATATTAGCTCAATGCAACCTACACAAATATTTGTTTCTGTTCTGAGTGTTCTGAAGTTGGATACGTTGGAATTGATATCTTATTGTAAGGATTAGGATTATGTGTGTCTGTTAAGTGGATGTATTTACTTATCATAATGCCATATTAATGTGAAGGTTGCAGGAAGTCGCTAGATGCAAACCGCTTCGAACCGATAGCTGTTATCCTTGAGGGAGGATTATATTAAGTAATATTATGATCCTTCCTCAAGACAGCCTCCGTGGCGCAGTTGGTTAGACGCGGGCTGTGAAACAAGAAGCCGCGGGTTCAATCCGCGCACCGAGACAAATGTTTGTGAAGCCCACAAGTATTTGTCTCGGGTCTGGGTGTTTGTTAGACTGAAAAGTATCTCGTAATGTCTGATACTCACGACACAAGAATTAATTGATCTTAAGGTGGCGTCAGGACTAAGTATGTGACTGTTGGGTGTATTTATTTAATGTTATCTCTTTGACTAAATATGATGGTGATGAAGATGCCATATTTTTAGATCATTACAGTGAACACATCCTTACCCGTAGCCGTGTTTTTGATGTCGCCCGCTTCACTACCGAAGTGGACACTACAACAGTCACCTAATGTGTCAATTACGCTTTATCTAAGCTCGCGTTTTGTTGTTCCGGTGTAGCGATCAGCATTCATGGATTAAGGCCGCTGATAATAAACTTGATGGACACTCAATATACTGCGAATTCTCTTCTTTCTGCTAATAGCTAAAAGATATATCTGTTTTTAAACATTTTTTCACGTTTTTATTCCCTAGGATTTAAGTTTAGCTGGACGTGTGCGCGGATTTACCCTACAGATCTGACTGACAGTCTTGCTTGGGTGGCAAAAAAGTATAGTGAGAATATGTATAGACACACTTGCTAGGTACCAATCTGCTGCCCGTAGTCAAAATCAACGGATTAATAATTTACTATAACTTGGATCACTATTGTTTAAATCAAGAACATAAAAAAAAAACAGAAAATCCTCGAGTAAAAAACCATGGTTCATATTCAAATACACAGAACTGTTACCAAATAGGCCATTCATTGTTTTTTAATTTGGTCAAAGATTGCTATCATTTCGCAGCCCTTACCTACATTCTGGGGATTGGAAATTTCATTCATAAAGACAGTCGAAAATAAATATTTGGTTACGATGTTGAGTAAAAATACACAACCATACAATTGATTTTGAACTTAAAACGTATAGATTTAGAGTTGGAAATTACTTGGCTGAATCAACAGTCGTAAATAAGGGGTAAAATATACAAAACCAAAATGCAACACGCCTTGACGCCACTTAAGACCACCCAAGATGAAGTTTTTACACGACGCTTACAGTTTACTTTGAAGCAGGGATCTGTGAAAATATTCGCACTTTTTTACATTCCGTAACAAGTACTTGATGCATGCTAGCGAGCAAAACTTCTGTCTTACTTGCATACAGTGTAAAATAGAAAATATTATGTAGTTTATTTATTGAAGACAAAATTTGCTGTTCTTCTGTGTTCCTTTCCTAAATCTCGGAGGACAATAATTTGCCCAAAAGTCTTTAAATGAATTTCACGTAGGCATACCTAATTTTAAACAAGGCATCAAAATATTACGAATATTTTTTTGTAAAAATGCTTCAAATATCCGAAACAATAGATCAAGAACTAAAATAAATAAGCATGTGCATACCACACACCATTCTACAACCGTGGCCCAATACCAAATTTGCAAAACTCAAGTGTTGTGTCGACTGAAGATTGAATCGATTATTTTCTTCACTGTAATTATCAGCTTTATTTATCTCATTGTTCGGTTTAGTCTTTCTTCTTCTTGGTGATTTCTGGCTATTTATGAGGAGCATTTCGTCTTTACTTGCACCTAGGTCTGACCCGTCAACTTTTTGGCTTTTTAACACATTAAACTGCGTTTGTTTGACTTATCACGCCTTAACAACATTCAGTAAAGATTTTTGCCCACCGTTTCCTACATTTTTTGTAATATTGCATCTATTATCCCTCTCGACTTATACGTATGTCTGATAAAGATCTCTTCCGCGCCGTCACACAGAAGTGTTGTCACATCCATTGTGAACGCGTGTTCGCAACATAATGTGACACAATTTCACGCAACTTTGACTTGAATAAACAATCGCTACCCACATACTTGGACCACACAGGGATGTTATGGTACGTATAGGAGGGAAGTAAACAAACAGAATGGTAAATAAATATATTTTTTAAAGTATTGTGATATAACTTAACAAGGAGGTTTTATACGCAGTTACTGGGATCGAAGTTATGTAAGGTGGATTCGAATTTTAATCATGTCCACAGGTATGCTTAATAGTTAATTGGATACCAATGAGCAACAGTATAAAGCAGTCGTTTATTTATTTTCCATTATAACTGTGTGGTACATCTTGATCCCACATAATCTACACCCCATCTGGTCCTTAATTATAATGTTGAATAATGTAACTACAATAAGATGGTTGTCTAGCCTTCTATGCGATTCCGTGTTTATTAATAAAGACATGAATACCTCGCTATTCAAATGATCGAGTCAATTCTACAGGCTTGGACTAAAGTTGATCCTTCGCTCATCCCAGTTTGTTAATAGTTAATGGTGGCGTCTGTCGTCTTGATAATGTCCCTTCTTGTGCAGGGGGTAGGGGACAGCAGGCACATCAGTAAGTGTGAAATAATTTGTTCTACACCTCATATAAAATATAGTAACGATATTAGTTTCAATCTATATATATTCGTCTATCTATATATATAATCTATATATATATAGTCTGTTTCTATTTGAAAAAAAAACTGTAACCAATAGGAAATACAATTATTTGATCAAAAAGAAAGTACAACACTCCTGTGCCACTTACTTAATGCTTGTACTTGGCCAGTAGTTAAAATTGCGGATCTAATCTGGTGTGATGAGAATTTTTAAGTCTTTTGTACGACACCCCTTGTGGTTGATTTGGTTTTCGATTGATTACCAATTGTCATGAGTTTGCGTAATTTTTTTACGGTGACAGATGTGGGGCATGAGTTCAGTCATCTGAAAATTTATTCGTATTGATATTGGAACGTTTGAAGTGCGTTTTGTATTGGAATCTTGTAACGAGGATTTAATTCATTTATTAAGAACTATCAACATTTTTACAAAATAATGTGAGAAATAAGATATTTTATGGTATATTATGATTTTAACCGACGACGGTAAATGTTATTTATTTTTTTAAATCTTATAGAGCTGTTATGGAAATACGTTAAGTGCCGTCATTTATTTAAATACGTTTCTTTCGTCAATAAAATAAAACGAATTAGTCCAGATAATAAATCTCCTTTATTTAATCAATAATAAAAGTTTGATCAAAATCAATAAACTTGCAACAATTAAAATTAATCTAAGGAACTGACGCAAAATCACGATCCGACACTAATTTCTATCGCCGTCCATTCAAACGGAACATTGCGAATAATTGCCTTAGGAATAGTCAATAGATGTCACAAAGTTCCTTACTATTGTCGTGTTCCTATAACTGCGTTTAATTTTCAACTTTATCCCAAAGATGGAGGGTAGAAAATCAGTTTTATGGGTGACATGAGTCGGGTGTGTTAATAGCGTACAATGTTTGTGTGCCAAAGAACCCCTGTTTGAACAACAAATTAGTTCCATTATACGCTTTTGAGTAGGGAAGTCACATCACAGCAATTTGGTGCTAATGTAACAGAAAAATATTTAACCGCCTTCCTTTATTTTGTACTCTACAATCATCACTGCATTTTCAAAATTAGTTTGTAATAAAACTAACGAACATAAAATTAATTCGAATAGATTTAAAAGCAAATTATGTAATTCAAAAATTTAAATACATGGAGTTTCCAAGAAGTTTTTAAGAATGAAAGATATCTTATCTTTAGGCTTTGGGATCGTCCGCGCAAAGCGTCAAAGTCATAAAAATCCAAATCCGAGTTACTCGAATTTTTGCATAACTTAAAAAAACCGGCGCATGCAAGTAAAAAAAACAAAAGAACGTGCCTGCGCATCGGCACCTTTTGAGAGAATTTTCCAAAGTGGATGTTCGACTGTGGAACAAAGCCGATCATAAACATAATTTTGTTCCCTATCATAAAATCATTCGACCTACTGTCGTACGTATTGTTAACTTCCGAATTGTAAAACTTAGTTACTAGGAGCCATTAGCGGCTCCGAGCAAAGGAGAATCACAAAATATTATTTTTACATTGCAAAAACAACTTAAAATTGCATGAAAGATTTTTTATTGCAAGCGCGAAAAAGATGGAGAAATTTTTATTGCGCAAAAGGTTTTGTTGAGGAGAAATTGTGAATGTATGGACTACCTAAGTAAATTAGGGTAAAGAACTGTAACATATCCTTGAAAGTATGTTTACAATGGGTAAAAAATATTTTTATTTTTGTTTTACGGAATGTATTATTTATTCATTTATGACCATTTTCAGATTGACATTGAAATCTATGAAATTAAAATAATTTTTTTCATGTAATTAAATTTAAAGTAATTTTATTAATAAAAACACAAATAAGCAGGATAATACAATATTCATATTTGGTGTAAAAAGTTATTTGGCGACAAATAAAACCATATTTGAACGAAATGTGAAAACATCATTGCTTTGAAAATAATAAGCACACGGAAGAGTGTGAGATTTGGCTTAGGTTTACATGTACAAAAAGTGCAGAAAGCGAACAACTATTTTGAATATTTATTACAAATAATACACTAAAATATAATATAAACCTTTCATAGTTTACATTCATTCATATCACATACATATTAGGCCGTCGTTTCTTGACCTTTGAAGAAGTAATTGACATTGACGCTGATTTCTAATTTTCAAATGAATGTTTTTCACCTCTCCTCTACAAAATACCGCAGTAAAAAAACATTGCAATATCGATAAAATAATATTAAAACATATCCGTTTATATGAGTATGAGTTTATTAATATTTTTCTTTCTTTGTCATTTCACATTCTAAAAAATAACACTCATAAGGATTATATTTTTTCCTGTGATCAATAGATACGATGTAAAGTTTCTTTTATTTATTGAGCCCTTGTGTATTATGTTATTCTATTTTATTTATAAATGTATTTATACATAATAATTAGGAAAAATACGTACGACGACAATTCGGTTCGTAATTCCCACTCAATTATATATCATTCTATATTATGTATAAAGGTATATCATAATAACTAGGAAAAATACGTATTCACAGATTCGCGTTTCTACAAAGTAATTCTACACACAAAATTGCACCAATATCTAAGCAAGAGAAATTGGCGTAAAAATAACCAACCCAACCTAACGGGAACAGCAATTACTAATAATTAAACTATCCAATAAAACGCGGCCTTCAAAGAAAGTCGTCTAAAAAGCTGCAACAATTTGCACTGCATTTAAAACATTTCTCCCGTTTCGTTACAGTTACTCGCCGGTTCCGTTTGTAGGGTTTATGATCCAACATTTGTGTACTTTTATAACCGACTACTTTCTTTCCGTTAAACCAATTACTGTTGTTTGAAAGAATACAGTTACAATGTTTACTGTAACGTTAATTATGTCATAATGGTCCAGGACAGTTAAATTAACAAGGCAAATGAGAAGGGTAGAGTGTTTTCTTTCGGAAGTCGGAGTCAACTGAATACTAAAGAGATGTGAAGAAAAACTGTATATGCCCATGAATGAAACTTGATGGTAATTATCTATAAATACGTATAAGAATTAAGAATGATAAAGTATAACGTATTATTACCTCATTTAATAAATTAGGCAGCGACACATAAAACTGATTATTATAGATTGTCAACGATCTTTTGGCGTCCAAATGTGTTGTTGTCAAAGTATTAAGAAAAGGTTTTCTCTCATCAAATTTTATTAAATTGCACATGTTATTACTATTAGATTACGAGTATAAATGCTTGTTGTTTATTTTTTTAAAATACATGTCGAACAATGTGTTAAATAGATATTTTTAAAATTTAATTATAGTTCGAAATTTCGCCACACGCCAATAGAATTTAGATGAATGATAAAATAATAATGAGATTATTGAAAACCCTAATGAGTAATTACATTTATTTGTGATATAAGATTTATTATCAAGGTTTCACTATACAGAGCGAAAATAGTTAAGTAAATGAAATACTTGAAACAGTGACTTTAACGCTACGGTTCAAAATAACATGGAAGGAATTAGGATCTTACTATAAGTTCAACACGTTACGAAATAAAAATTATTATTAAAGCTCTTGCATGTAACAAGTGCACATTGCGTTATTAAAAAACTGTAAATAAAAATATGTTAAAAGGATTTCTATTATAAGGGGTAAAATGAAAAGGTTTTAATGTTATAGAACTGGTCTCATGTTTTAATTTAATAATTATTTTAAGTTTATTGCAATGCTTAATATAAGGTCATATTCACATCTGAGTGAAAAGAAATGACCCTAATGAAAACATTATAAGCTTTTCATGTAAATAAGTAGGTATAAACTAATACAAAGCAAATTACATACCAATATATGAAACGTTTAATACTATGTCCAGTGGCATGTCAGTCATGGCAGTCTTCGTGGCATGGTGTAATAAAAAAAAAAGTTAAACATATATACATAAAAATCACGCCTTTTTCCCAGAAGAGGCAGGCAGAGTTGCCACCAGGACACCCTTGTTTCGCCTTATATGTTCCGTTTCATGATGTGATATGGGGCGAGCCTAAATAAAGACAATAATTATTATAATTGAAGAATTCACGTCTCGAACGCAGCTACGTATTTATGTCCTTTTGTTTAATCAAATTAAACTAAAATGAGGCTAAAAATGTGTTTACAGCGTGTCAATTACAGTGAACATTTTGGGGTTATTGAATTTGGCATTTTTTAAAACCTGTTGTCCTTATCCTTGCATGAGTTTTGCAATAGATGTACATACGTTGTTTTACTTATAAAAGTAACCAAAAGCCCACAATGGAAACAGAAAATAATCGTCGAAAATTTCGTACCACTTAAAAAAAACATAAAAAGGCGATTGCAAATTAATGGCATGCCTTTTATTGCTATTTGCTTCGAAACCCTTTCAAAATACTAAAGAGCATTGGCAATGAGCAAAAAACAGATAATTTCATCTACAAACACAAACGAATGGGCTTATACCTAAAATAAAACTTTCAAAAACAAAACATTTAGCAATTGCAAAAGAACAGTTATCTTCAAACAACCCTTTGCCATTATTTCGCTACACTCATTGCCGAAACCTCAATAAAGAATGGATTGCCAAAAAAGTAAAGAGTTTTTTAAAAGATAACGGTTCAACAAAAACTTTCATAGCCAAAGGGTTTGCTAAACGTCGCGAACATTAGGGCCGTATCATAAAATTGTAAAATCGCGTAAATGTTTGCAATTTCGCCGAAATAACATCTGCAAGGTTATTTGCGATGTTTAATTACTTGCCTTCTCAAATCAATCTCATCTTTTCTGACACAAAAATAGAGTTGAAATTTCTTTACATTTCTCCTTTCTATGATATAAACAGTTATAAAAGTTTATATTCTTTCACCCTTTCCGTACCGTAACAGTGACCGTTTTGTCCAAACTGTTTAAGTAACTGTTTAAAGGGACCGCTAAATGAGTCAAAGGAAGAGTTGCATTTAACTGGTACGGTGTGACAATAGCCCTTTGACTTTTGTCTCCTCCGCGCAAAACAGGACAAACCATAAATTCTATTTTCACGGTATGAAAGAGTTGTCATTGTTTACTAAAAGGTAATTAGGATGTAAAAGTGAAATTCCGTTTGCATTCTATCATTCGTAACGCTGTATTAAGGCTATGGAGAAAGGGTTGGATACTTTCACTGGGATATTAAATTTCTTTTACACGTTATTTGCATTACATATATTTCTACGAAAATTGAAATAATTATTTACTCATTTCAATTATTTAAAGTGTCTTCATTAAAGTAATAACTAAACGTGTATACTGTATGCAATAATACAAAAATGATTACTTTACTTCAAGTCAAAGAAATATAATAAAATTAAGGTAGCAATTCGTTTGACCTTAAAAAGTGAAATGATTTGAAACTAAAACAGAGTCGTAATTCATCTACTGTGTGTAAATAAACGAAACAATATACTTCGTTGAAAGTAAGAACAGTTATTAACTACTATGGAAGTCTGCTCTTATAAAATGCTCCAGTTTTGAAATATTTATTGGTTCTCATAAAATTTTGACAGAAAAAACGCGTAACTGTCGACAGACTCCGAGACGAAGGGAGCGAGCCATAACGGGCCCTGAATTAGATTGTGACAACTCACAAACCGTTCTTAGAAACGAAAACCGAAATTTTGACAAAATGCGGTGTCTAATGCGCCGTGGAGCACACAAACAATGGCGCGTGGAACATAAGCGTGCCTGTATTTTGACCATTTCAATAACGCATTGAAAGAATAAGTTACCAAAGTAATTATTGGACGAATAGTCTCGTAACTGTAGCCTGGCGGGGCATCGGGGTGCGACAATGTGGACGCAAACACGCGTGAACTGCCTTTTCAATTAAAAAATATAATACAAGAACAATACGGTACAATTTTAGTCCGTTCTAATATTCCGAGAGTGATATTTCAAGGACTTGTTATAAAAACCCTGCACGTGGTAGCACTTGCGTGAACCTGTAAATGTGAAAAAGCATCACAAAATCTTGCGGACACACGCAAATTCAGAAAAAGGTCTGACCATGTGTTATCGTTTGAAATTTGATTCGTGTGACTCCTGCCTGTCACACGGTAGTTGATACACCGACGGAATTCATAGAAACGTCACATTTGATGAGTTGATCCAATGCGGTGTAAATAGCTCGTGAAATTTGGATAACGCAAAAAATCAATTTTTGCACTTTGACATTTTACGCTGTTGGTTCTGTTATTAATTGAGGTAATTAGTTCTATACGTTAAGTTTAAATTGAAAGTTAATGCAATGAAGATTTATTTTAGTATTATTGTTTTATTTAATTATTATTACTTTATGGTGGTCATTAATTGGCAAGGCGTACCATGGAAAATAAAAAACTGTGCGTAATATTCGAACAAGTTATACTATTCATTAAAGCTAAATAATTTAATCATAGTGCATAAAGACAAAAGTATAGCTGGTTTTAAGTCTGCACAAATTTTATTCAATAATATGAAGGACGTATTTATGAATTTAAAATATGCAATCTATGTACCTGACTAAGGGGAGGCCTTTGCCCAGCAGTGGGGTCTTTTAGGCAGGTATAATAAAAATATATAATAATAATAATCTATGCACCTATTAGGCTTTTTCAAATAATTGCCTTTGCCTTGAAATAGGAGTGTGCAAAAAAATGAGTCATAACTCATGATGACTGACACGATACGCAGTTGACTAATCAACTTCACAAGTGTGCCACTTACTGATTTTTTTGCTAAACGTGCCAAAAATAATATCGAGCTGATGAGTCAAACGAGCTGTTTTTTAATCTTTAAAAGATAATTTTAGTATTTTAAGTGGGGATTTTGCGAACATGTCACACGTTCAGATAATTATTTTATGGAGAACAAATGCTGGAAATAGTTGTATTAACTTTTGTTGCCCATGACGGGAACATTGCACTGTACAAATATAGAATTGGTAAATCCATTTACTATATACTATTTAAGAAATAATTATGATTCATAGTGTGTGTGACTGCCTCGGTGGCGCAGTTGTACTACGGTATGATTGCAAAGCCTAGGTCTCGGGTTCGAATCCCAAATAGTGCAATTTGATATTGGATTTTTCTATTCGTTTTCAGCCTGGAGTCAGGAATTTGTGCCCGATATGGTGATAGGCTCGCCCCCTATAATATCTTGGGATGGAAAATACAAGGCGAAACGTGGGTGTCCTGGTTACACCTCTGCCTACCCTTTCTGGGAAAAAGGCGTGGGTTTATGTATGTGTGATATAAGTACACAAGCTTAAAGCCTGATGTACATCGTAAAGCTGCAGGTTCAACTCCTTTATTAAAAATAATTTAATCTAACATCGATATTGTAAAACTGAAAAGTTGTACGGAAATTCTATATTTGAAATTAAAATTCGTAATAAAAATTGAATATAGGTCTGATTCAACAATCAAAGTTCAAATGAAAATAAAAAGATTTTACTTCATTCATAAAATGTTATAAATCACTAAGATTTTGTTAAGTTATAGTTAGACATCGAACCCATGAATCCCCATTTACAAAGGGAGAGTTTCTCGCTTCGAAAATAAGATTATCGTGAGAATATAAAAAAGTTGCATCGTGTAAACGTTTGTAAACGTATAAGATTCTCGTTGCGAGAAACCCTCCCGGTGTAAATGGCGCTTTAGTGATGTGTCTGTAATACTAAGCCCAGCCTCAATCAAACTTTCGGTCGTAAAATACAGTGCAGTACAATCTCAATACTATAAAATTAATAGGGGGTCTACATTGCCATATTACGCAACAAAATAATCAATAGGACTCATTGCCGATCATGTAACACAATCTGTGGGCGTATGTTGCATCTGGTCGTTATCGAGAGCTGCCGCCCCACAGCTACGAGTCAACTGGTTCGTATCTATGGGAAAAGGTGATTACCAAATGCAAACGAGGTAATAACCGAATCATAATTATTAATACATTTCGTTTCAGGACTGTTGCAATTGTGATAGTAATTTGGATAGGCGATTGGACATGATGTTTGAAACACGTCATTACCAAGTGTGGTATGATTTCAGTCTGTATGTTCTTATTTTGCCCAGGCCGCGCCGGCATAATTGTCTCACGGTGACTATCACGACTTGACTCCAGTATACCTGATGGAAATTGTAGTGTAATAAAATACTTATGTACCGATTGAGATGTGGTTTTGTTTCAATCAATCTCACTCATCGAAAAGTAACAGCAAAGCTGTTACTTCTCTCGTATTTCTTGAGAGCCTGTGGTACAACCCCGGTTAAGATGACTGTAGGTAATATTTTAACAGACTAGGGATAACTAAAATTACATACATACATGAACTTACGCCTTTTCCCAGCAGGGGTAGGCAGAGGTGCAACCAGGACACCCACTTTTCGCCTTGTATTTTCGGTCTCACGAATCACGATGGAATAGGGGGTGAGCCTAACGCCATACCGGCCACAAGTGCCTGACTCCGCGCAGATTAATAATAGAAAAATCTAATATTACTTTATAAATAAAATTATTTAAACCGAAACAAATATATTTTATTTAAAATCGTAAATAAACTTATTTCTACAAGGACTTTCAAAGCTCTACATTCAAACTCTATATACAAAATATGTACGTTGTTAAGGTTGTAAAATGTAATGTTATACCTACCACGGGTTTTCCATCCACAAAGCAATTTATATGATGGATAAGATAAAACAACCAATTAAACATAATGACAATAATTTGTTTTAAGTGTTTTTAGCGCCTTTAAGTGTCTTATACAGATATTGACGATTCACTGGAAATTGGTTTTCATCAAGTCCAATTAAGTAATTGATTTTCTTTGTTAAATAAACTTAGAACTTTTGAACAGCGATAATATCGGAGAAGCTAAAATTAAGTGCAAATGAAATTAATTTAAAATTAATACAATTAAAATGTTGAAATGCATATTTGAGCTTTTGTAACATTCGTGTGATGTATTTTTTTTCTATTTATGAATATTTTTTTTTAATAAATCAAAACAGATTGTAACTATTTCATTAGTGATGCAAAACTGTATTATCGGAATTATGGCTCTAGCGTCTGCTTACGAGTGAGATGGGCCCTTTCTTCTCAACAAAATAATTAAATAAATGCTCCAATGGTAACACATCATCAGACAATGTTCTGTCTCCCAAGTTTCACACGTAATTAGTCACTTAAAAACTTCGCAACATTATCGCGTTTTTGACAAAAACATCCAACGCAACCCTCGAACATGGAGTGTTATAAATAAACCGAAGCAAAAAACTTACACCTACCTTGTGAACATTTTCACTCGTTTATCGCTCGGTACTAAAGCTTAAGAAGTGTTGGTATGAACTATGAAGTGGGTGAAACGTATTGGTAATGCAGCGGGAATAGCTGAATTTTAATTAGTGTTTAAAACTTAAATATTATAATAAATGAAAATAAATTGTTATATTTTCAATAATATAAAAGTAAAAGAATTGTATTTCATTAAAAATTCGAACGCTTTCTCCGAATTTCATGCTTGAATTAATTAAACGCTAATAAAAAAATAAATATGTAATTTATAATCTTATTAATATAATTGGCATATTAAAATAATAAGTATTAATAAACAAATTTAAATTTAACGTAATTTACATTGAAATTTAAAACTATTTTCTCAAATTAATTAACTGATTTGAAACAGAGCAACCAAAAAATAAAAGAGAAATATATTAGATTAGTGGTAGTACACAAACATCTTTGCTGTCAATTTATTTATCAGCGCTGAATAATTTTTTTTCAGCGCTGTAACCGCTGAAATGTACACTTAAGGGTTCTCCTCGACGTAACACGAAAACTGTAAGTGGTTGCATATTATCTGGGATCGTAAGTGAGGTCGTGTCAGATAACGCTCAGCCTCATAATGGCTGGATGACTCTTGACACATGTTGGGTTGTGGAGAATTTTAAGTAGTTTCTACATGGTTATGATTACTTCGTGATGCTACTCCACACGGAACGGTTTTTGTTCAATTTTATTACTATTTTTGACAAGTTGGTTTTTATGCCAATAGTGGGGTGAGTGGTACGTAGCGTAAGGAGGTTTAATACGAGTACAGATAATAGACACATAAACAAATGAATAAGGAATGTTACTTTACGAGTATACTGTGAGAGCTGGATAGCCTGTTGGTAAACGGATCAGACGCGGCTGCCAATAGTTTACGGTGGTTGCGGGTTCAAATCCCAGGGCACATCTGACTTTTTGGAGTCATGTGTGTATTGATAGTCAATCACCACGCACTAAAACGGTGAAGGAAAACATATTGAGGAAACCTGCATACCATAGTGATTTGTAAGAATTTCTACGGTATGCAAAGTCCGCCAACCCGCACTAGGCCAACGTAGACTATATGGCCTAGCCTCTCTCAATCGTACTCTCGATTGTAGAGGAGGCCCGTGCCTTGCTTTGGGACGTATGTCTATGGGCTGATATAATACAATGAAATAAAATACTGCAATTTTCGTATTTTAATTCTACAAAACTCTTTCATCGTAACTTCAAAGGAGTAGCTCACAATGTAAGTTAAAATTGGTATTTCTCAAAGTCATCTAATTGTGTACAGTGATTTAAAATTAACTAGTTTTTTACCTAACTCTGCACTGTCTTATGTTTGACCAGTTTAATTGTTTATTTAAATCACTTATTAAATGAATCATTAAATTAAAAGGAAACGCAAAATGCTTTCACAAGTATTCACTGCGTTGGTGAAACAGGGTATACTGATTCTTCGTTCTGGGCTTTTTCGCTTCACTCAGCCATACTAAACAGAATGTAAACATATTTGTATTAAAAATATATGTCACTTGCAAATTATAACAAATTATTATCAATGATCTGCTCTGATTTAGACCAACTTGTAACTTTTGTAATAATCACGATATTGTAAACTGGTTTTGAAAAGAGCAACACTAGAGTTTCTTGCCCGTTTTTCTCTAGTGAAAACTGCTTTCCGAACCGGGTGGTAGAAAAAAAATGACTGAATCTAAATAATGTTAAACATTTTAATGGATTCAATAAATTATTTTCATTTTCAAAAGTAATTAACGCCAATTCTAACTCCACAGATATCATCATCAATCATCAATTTGTCTCCAATCCTGGGTACTTTATCAGGATAACACATCTAATTCGCATGATAACTTCTAAGAATGTGTTTTAGGTCGACGTTTAGTATCAATTAAATCGTGTCAGCCTCATTGAATCACGCATTACATGTACACAAAAACACCATTAACAACCATTATGCACTATTTCTGGTACTTTATCGCGAACAGATCTAAATTTGAAATTTCTAATAAGTACATGAGATTGTACTAATGTGTTTGGCGCCAGGTGCATTAATTGTAGTTAGCATTTGATTCCATGAATTTTGAAACTAGAAAATATAGGGTTAGTGCATTGTCAATTATTTTCGATTTTTTTTGTAAGTTTTAATCTAAGTCTAATTTAATTATAAATACATTTTTATGTGTGTAGAATTAGTTTGCAAGCTTTATACATTTTTACTCGATATCAGACTATTCTTTTGAAAAATTAATGTATTTCGGCGTTGTAGTTTTAAGTTTGAAATTTTAGGTTAAGAAACAAAAAGCTTTTTCCAATTTTTGGTCATAGAATTTATTACTCTCGTCCATTGACAATGCTATCTGTAAAAATGTAAGCGCTTACGAAATAAAATACAGTGCCAATAAAAGCATCCATCAAACCAGTGTGTCACCAAATTTACAGCAAAATTAACAAAATGCATTATAAAACGCCCACACAAAGGGGTACCTACTACACGGTACGGAAACAACCGTTCCGCGAAATGATAAAACCATAAATTAACTTTAGTACGCGACATAAAATGTCAATCATGTGAACACTCTACATCGAATTGCAAACTTATTCTTTGCCACCCCGAAACTGTATTGAGTACTTTATTACTACAATATAAGGTTCAAAATGAAAAACCACATAATCCAAAAATTCAAAGCTTGAATATTGAAAGGGTAGCGATAGCGACAAAACGTGTTTAAGTAAATTTAACCATAAATTTTTTCACGATTTCCCAAAGAATAAAATCGGGAAGTAATTGTTCATGGCACGGCTATAAAACTGAGGTGTTTTTCAATCGATTATATATTGTTTACGATTTACGGAACGGGTGGTATGTGTAAAAACGGTAGGACGAATTTTGGGGCAGTAAAAACCCTTTAATTTTATATTTAATGCATCTGTCAGTTTCAAAAAGTATATACTAAGTGTTGGTTGAATTTTGATTTGTTGCTGTTTGTGTAATTCCTGTGGGTTAATTAAATTGAATAAATGCATTTACAGTGTAATGTAACCTCTTTTTTTTTTTTTTTTTTTTTTTGTTCAAGAGGAAAAGCTATTAAGCTCCCCTTTCGTTGCCCCGGGGGAGGTGGAAAGGGGTATGTCAGTGTCTCTGGCCTTCCAGCCTGGCACAATGCGGATTTGTGGCCAAGCTGGGTCCCTACCAAGCCTACGCCAGCATACTGACTAAAAACCTCTTGAAAACCGTCACACGCATTGTGGGCGGTACCGGACATCCCAGGGTGAAAGGCACCCCGATTTACGTCCGCGTGACCGCCCCGCGCATAACCATTTCTGGTCCTTCTTTGATGTGGGGCCCGGATGAACCCCACTTCCGACTGTTTTGGACGCCCTTTTAGCTGTTATGGGCGTCCGTGACAGAGACGAGGCACTGTCGTTCGCCTCAGAGCCGTTATAAGTCAGGGCGCACCGCCCCCGCAGTGTTCCCAGTGACTCTGATGGCCCCTTTTGGTCGCCTCTTACATAATGTAACCTCTTGAAATTTCACGATTTTTTGCATGAAAAAGGGAAGAAAGATAATAGTTAAAAGTTCACGACTTACATAGAAATAATGAAGTAGGCTAAATGCAGGATTTAAAATCTGTTGAATTTAGCAAAATTTTAAAAACAGTTACATTGTACACTACATCTTTTGATGCCACGTCGCGATAGGAAATATTGCAAAACCTCAAATTCATATTAGTACCATATACATACCACTGCAGGGCTTGGTCCATCTTTGAATCGAGAGAATGATTGAAAGGGGTTAGGACCTACAGCCCACCATGCTGGTTTAAGAAACCTTTGGAAATCCTTAAGTTTAAACATTACATTGGCTTAGTTAATCACAGCAAATATAAAACTACAGCTAAACTATATTTCAATGCTGATATATTACATTGTGTATGAGAAAAATCGTATACCTACCAACATTTTTTGCCTTAGTCGCAACCGCCTTATGCATTCGCAACAGTCATAATTAGCTCAAAAAACAACATTAGCTACAAGACACGCCTTATTTACGTACCTGCGACCAACAATACTGAACAATACTCATCACTCCAACAAACACGTATAAAAATTCCCAGTACCAAATGTTTCTTCGTTCTTGGCCAATAAATTTTTAATGGTTTCACAATTGTAGACAATGGGGCGCGATGTGCATTCCATTATGTCCATTGTTCCTCCTAATGGCAATGCAGAGTCCTGCAGTTTGTTTGCATCATACAAATAGTGATTTGGTGCATTTAACGCGTGTTAGGGCGTCCCGCTGACACCGGCCCGTTCAAAGTAAATGGTACGGTACTGGTTTCAAATCATGATTTTAGATGTCCAAGATTGTACTGGAGTTATTCATATTTACATACATAATTATTTAATATTTACTCAGCCCTTGATCCCAGCAGAGTAGGCAGGAACCAGAGGCTATGTTAGGATTTAATAATACCTCTTTGCTTCTATGTCTTCTGTTTGGAATGACCAAGCTTGCCTACTTCAGAGACTATTTATTTGATCGAAATACGTACTGTCTACTATTAGGTATTATTAACTACGTACTAGTACTTCTCAATCGACCCCTTCCTTCCACATTTGCCCGAACCCTTTCGTAAGCCATGGCCCGTCTTTCAACCATTATTTTGCATGTTTAGCAATTATTTTTTAAGCAATTGGCGTTGTTACATCTAAAGGTGGTGCAATTAACATGTATCAATTTGTTTACTCTATATTATTAATTATGAGTAATTGTATAATTAGCAGTACATGTGTATAAATAAATAAACCCTTTTTACATCGCAAATCACCTCAACATATCCCTTCAAATCTTAATTACTTACCGTATTGTCTATCGGTGTATAATCTTGGGGGAATTTTTATATCGCATTTTAAACGTTATCTTTATGATGCTAATTCGGGAAATTCATAATATTATTGTCGGCGTTAATTTGCTGGTAAATGATACTTTATACTAAATAAGTTTAAGATTATTGCCGTCTTTTAAGTGAATCTTCTTGAAAACAACTTTATTTGATCGGAGTGATTAATTAATTGTTACTGGAAATCTTTATCCTGAAATCGCCTATTCTAGGTATTAATATCCATTTTCTATGTGGTTAGCGCGGACATAACTAAGGTTCTAGACTATAGACGGTCTAGACATCATCATCCGTCCATCCATCTGACAGCCAAAGGAAGTCTCCTGCTGAACATAGGCCTTTCCCAGTGATTTCCACAGAAAGACATCAACTGCCTCAAAAAATATTTCTAAAACAATATTCATGACATCAAAACAAAAGGAAATGAATCGACATCCGTGATAATTTAAAAACGAACCAGGCAATTAATATTGTTAATTGCAAACAATTAAAAGTTTAAAGAATCCATACCCCATATTTAAGGGATGATTCGGCCATTGTCGATACACCGACATCGCAAAAAATTAGGTTGCACTGAAAATCGGTACAACTTTAAATTGTACTCATGAATTATAAAAAATGACAAACAAGAAGTCCCATTAGCCCCCTACGACCTTCCGAAAATATAGATACAAAGAATTGTTATATTTTTGTATTATTTATTCATCTTTTATTATTTCTTTAAATTGTTTTACGACTACGGCGCGTGGATGAAGCATGCCATGTACAGTCCTTCAATTTTTGGTGAGGTACGATGTCTACCCTACAAAAGATTTTGAGTTTTATTTTAAGGTGATAAGGTGCAAAATTGTGCTTACTTTTTAAGCTAATAGTGGGTAACCCTGCGTTCCTTACGGGTCCAGACGACATCGTTTTAAGAGCATTGTTTCCTATATTGTTAGTCGCTGACTTTGGATTTTTTTGGTAAAACTGACTATTTTTGTCAGAATAAAAAGCACGGTCAATAGATAATTGGATGAGGCGCACGTATACCACGCGACAGACGAAAAAATAAGAAATACAAAGAAAGATGCTTGTGGCCTTGATGTCAAATTTTAAGGGAATTGTGATTATTATTTTGAATTGCACAATTAATCGTGTTTAATTTTGAGTTAAATACCCTCATACTAGATAAACTATAAATGTAATTGTTTCATTTATGGATCAATTTATTTCAGACATAAGAAACCAGGAATTATTGTTTTTAGAATTTATTTAAAATGTGCAGCTATTAAAAGCCTTTCGAAGATGAATAATTGTCTTGCTCCCTTTATCCAACACATTATTAAGTGAATTAACAGGTAATTGAAAAATAAATAAATACACCCAACACCCAACAGTCAGAATGCTCTATGCAGGACATACATTAATTATTGACCTTAGATTCCAAAAATATTGCCGGTCCTTTTACCCCCCCCCCCCCCCGAATGGTAAGAATTCCTCCAATATAACAAGAAATAAACGGAAATTTCTCGATAAAAATCTACAAAAATTACGCACGAAAATTCCCACAAAACTGTAAAGTCGCTTATCGACAAATTATCCGTACAGGCGCCACAATTTGGTTAATTCCCACGACTTAAACTAATATAAATTCACAAGATAAATATTTGTGATGATAGTGAAATTATTCATCTGATAACGTTCACGCCGTGTGAACTTGCAATCAGTTAAGGCTGATGACTGCTCCCTTAATGCCTATAACATCAGCGACACTTGAGTCTTGAGGAACTTTGTACTCCCTGGACATAGTATTTTACAACATTTAATCGCGAGTAATAAATGTGCTTCATTAAATCCTTGCTTTTTTTGCAAACATTTTAGTTGCATTGTCTAAAGTCACTAAAACTATCACCTGGCTTCGTTTTCGGTAGCAGTCTTGATACCTGTATATGTTTAACATGGTTCGATTTATCCTCTTTAGTTTAGGCGTATATAAGAAGATTACACGAGTCATTTTACTATTTTGACAGCCTCCATGGCGTAGTTGGTTAGACGCCGCGCCGGCTGGGAAACGAGAGGCCGCGGGTTTGATCTCCGCACCGAAACAAATATTTATGAGGCGCACAAGTATTTGTCTCAGGTCTCGGTTTTTGTGAGGCCGAAAAGTCTGTCTTAGTTTATAATACCCACTACACAAGACTTAATTGATCTTAATGTGGGGTCAGGAGTATGTATGTGACTGTTTGGTTTATTTATTCATTTATACCTTATTCCTGTATATATTAATGAAAATATCAGAAACAGAACACCACTCTTCAATAATGCTTTGAATTGTAGTCTAAAAGATTTTAGTATCACTAAAATACATATTATTCCTTATTCAACAAATACGCGTGTACACAGGAACTTGGTGCTACCGATGTTTTCCAGCTCCTGGGAACCCAAGCTATTATCGGTCAAGTGGATTGACCCGGCGTCGGCAGCCGTCGGCAAACCGAACCGATCTCACTGCACCTTATCGTCATGGGAATACGCTTAGACTATTACGAAATTTGTGATAAGTGTATGAATTATTGCACGGTTTTTGGTATTCGTATATCTTTGGGACTTATAACAACGAGAACTATGGGATTCTAAGTAGGCTGTTGATATGCCAATGGATCCTGAATCTTGATTGATACCTGACCTGACTCCTCTTAGTCGTGCCAGTAATTAAAATATATCTACTAAGTTTTAGCATCTTTATTATTATAGAAATTATACGATATGCAAGTCTCGAGTAGGTAATTTAGATATATCAAAGTTCTGTGGTACGGTGTCGGAAACGAAACTTTCGATTGTGTTATCGTATCAACACAAGGTGGTCAGACGACCTGGTGAAGGTCGCGGGACGTCGCTGAATGCAGGCTGCCTCCAACAGGTAACTGTGGAAATCATTGGAGGAGGCCTATGTTCAGCAGTGGACTTCCTTTGGCTGATGGATGGATGGATGGATTAACGTCTACGTTACGATTATTATTATCAACTAAAACAATTTATTTCTAGCTTATTCTTTATATTTGTCTAGTGTTAAAAATACTACAATAGCAATATGCAATCCAAATCTTAAAAAATGTTCAACCAGCGTCCTATTTGCATCGGTCAATCGTTATAAAAAAATATTTATCATATTTCGACACGTAATCAAATTATCAAAGTAATCCACATTGTATCGGTGACACGAAACAATTGTAAATAAAGCGATTATTACATATATATCTCGTGAATATAGTGACGAATAGCACGATCATCGGTGATGTGATAATTTCTAGAAACTGAAATTCGGGTGGCTTGTAATCGGGGGTATGAGCGAATACAAACTTTATTGTATTAAAATTTATATTTATAGAAGAAGTAAAGGCAGATAACAATTGCTTAAGAACATCCACAACAAAAGAACTGCGTTAATGAAGAGATTAATATAGAGTTAGAAGTGTTATTGGCTGTTCACAAAACGCATAGCCCAGATAAATACCAAGAGAAAAGGAAAAGTAGTTCATCCTTTAAATAAATCCTTATATTTTCAACGTTTTATATTTCTCTGTTATTACTATAGAATATATTTCCACAGTTTGCGTCCAATCCAACACCGGAATTTTGGACTTCCAGCTAAGTGTCATTAGTTAATATTGTGGTATTTAATCAAGTTGCCTTCTAGAAAACCACTCAATCATTATCGCGTTTCCGTCTCAGTAAGTATACATATGAAAATGTGAAGAAATAACTACCGAGAAGGACCGTGTTTGGAGTATGGACCTTTTCCTGATTGTAGATTGTAGACTATAGACTCTATTTTTTTTACCTAAAACTCCACGATATTCGATATACGGTAGGTATTCCATGAATATTGAAATGTGCACTCCAGCTTTGCTATAGATATAAGTTTCATACTGATCAAGACATATTGAGTCAGCATGGCCATTTACACCCTAGCCCACCCATATAGCCTTTGATAAATACTGTCTCGCATATTCATTATTTAGGCTGACTTAAATTGATTAACATTAGATTTCAGCGAAGGTATTCCTTCCCTTCTAGTTCGTTCTTCCAGTTATGTTATTTATATTTTATTTTATTTATTCATCAACAGAAATTACAAAAACTTAATACTACTAAGGAATTAAATTTTTGACACTTTCTAATTGTATCTCTATCAACAATGCCAAATTTTGAAGTAAAATCCAAAACTGCCATGATTTGTGATCGATGCAAATCGCAGTAGTCATAACATTACATTCAAAAACCGCTACAAACAACATCGAAAAGCATGTACAAAACAGTATTTAACGTGTAATACTGTTATCGATCAGCATACACACTCAGTGCAAGAGGAAACATTTCCTTTGTAAATGATTCAATATCCTTTATCGTTCTTTGTTGATAAAGAACATTATCGCAGACAAGCTGACTACTACAGATTGTGCGGTGACTATTGTTTTTATACAGAATTCCGTTTTCCTCGATTGAATTTCAATAATCTTTAAACGCTTCTGTCGATAGAAATGGACGATAAGCTAATCACAAACATTTCGTTTTAAGTAGCCAGTGAGCTCATATTGATTTGAAAAGTTGATGTCATTGCAGTAGTGACGGTAAGTCACGCCTTCTGAGAATGCCACTCGGAAACCTAATTATTAATTCAATGTTTTTTCGGCTGAAATCGAAGAGGTAAATAAACAGGAAAATCATGAAAAAATTAAGATGACTAACATTAGATTTGACGATTAACTATATACTTGAGCATATTGTTATATACAACTACCTAAGGAGTTGGTAGATGGTTCAGCCGACCATCACAAATAGATTATAAATAAATATTATACTGCGGTGTGCCCTGCAGCCACATGTCACAGCCACGACGTGCAAACTTCTTGTTTCTTTTAAATTTATTTTTATGTTTCTTTTATCCTCAAAATATGTACGTCATTTTGGTCGTTATTGACGAATGAAACTGTTTTTTTCTTTACTTCAGACAAATAATTTAATAGATAAAAATCATCTGGTACAGGTTATTACGGAAACAGAGTATTTTTTTTTAGAAAATAATTAATTTGGCCATCTTTGCGATAAAATTCTACCTTAGAATAAAAAGCTTCCCTTCTTCTTGATACATCATATATGCATACTGTTTAATCCTTTCATCCTTAATCAATTTGTCATTTGTTTTCTTCACTCTTTCACTGCACTTTACCAATCATCAAAACCAATAAAATCTCATAATACGCGAATGTTGTGAATGTTATTTCAATCAATAAAGTCCCGTTAGTTCAGTCGTTTCAGTTTCAGGAGTTTTATCTATGTCAAGTATCAAGAAAGTAGTGTGAGAAATGCGATGTTTACATTCACTTCTGAAGCAGATAATGCATCTAATCCTTTACCTATGAGCTGTCAATCGGGTGTCCACTATCGCCTGTTTGGTCTGACACCATGTTTACACGTGTGTACGATTTAGGAGAAATAAATTTATGAGATACGATAAACGTATTTACCTATGGAGCTTACGGAAGATAGATGAGCGACCTAGTTTTGCGATCGTTTCAGATATAATTCCATGCGTGGTCCAAATTGCTGATCAATTTTGACATATTTGGACGATATTTTTTAGAAGTTGCTTATTGAAAAGTTGTACCTATACTAGCTTTTTATAAGTTTTTGTTATGTTTTAGCTTATTGTTTAAGAATATACCACAAAAAGTTGGAACTTCGAAGAGGAAACCACCAGAAACCAGATGATTGGAATGTGGATTGCAATTCAACCTAAATCGTAGGAAATATATAATTTTGTGAATATTAAAAATATAATTATACCGATGCCTCATGTAAAATTTAGATTCATTACAATTAACTCTTATTTCATCAGAGTATTTTATGAGACTTCTGACTCTACCATAAATTAATAAAACAAAAATCATATCTAATGATAACTATCTCCTTGCTACTTACCTCCACTAATTCTAAAAATTATTAATGACTTCCACACCCCCATACAAAGCGTAATTACATAGCACTGCCAAAGCCAATTTCCTATCCAAATTCGATGATCGCAATTGAATCACAGCGGTGACGTCACACGCCAGATGCGACGCCGACAAACGTTATCTGTTATCAGATATCGCCACCCGCTGCGATCGTCACTCGCTGCGATTACGCAGGGTTGCCAGGTGTTATGGTGGGTCGGTTATTGAGAAAGAACTTTCGGTAATTTTTCGCTATTATACAATGTAGAGTCAACGGCTGGTGGTACATAATATTTTGTGACTGCCTCCGTGGCGTAGTTATACTACGGTACGATTGCAAAGGTGAGGTCTCGGGTTCGTATCCCGGGCTGGGCAAAGTGATATTGGATTTTTCTATTCACTATCAACCCGGAGTCAAGAGTTTGTGCCCGATATGGCGATAGGCTCGCCCTCTATCACATCGTGGGACGTAACACACAAGACGTTTCGCCTTGGGTGTCCTGGTTGCACTGCCTAACCCTTCTAGGATAAAGACGTAATGTTTATGTATGTACGTAGGTATATATTTTGTGTCAGAACGGATAGAGACGTATCACGATGAACATTTCGCTGTTGTACAATGTAGAGCCACAAAGTAGTGGGATATTTGTATCCGCCTGCATAAAAACAACTGTTTACGATGGTAGAAAACCCACCAAGGCAAGTCTAGTTCGACCTGCGTGGATCTGGTTCCGAGCAGGCCGGCACAGTTTTCTGACTACACTGTAAAGTATGAACTGTACATTGTAGATGAGTTATTGTACTGATCTCTACTTCCCATTAGCGGCATTTTATTCATTATTATCAGTCGCAACCACACTTCTTAATAGCCAAATACTCATTATAACTAATCAAAATTAATTAATTTTCTTTTGGAAATTTAATTTTAATATAACAAAAAAATTGGCAGTGATTGCTTTGATTCCTAGGTCGAGCACTTACTTCAAAACGTCATAAATATGAGTTTCCCAAGACTGGAATTTGTATCTGGTATGAAGATTTGCTTCCTATTACAATATTGTAGGAGGGAAATCTCGAAGAAGTGTTGGTTCCCCTAATAATCACTGCCTACCCACACGGGGATACAGGCGTGAGTAAAGCCAACAAACAGATCAACTTAAACAGCCCTTTGCGTCCCAGTATCTTTATTGATTATTATTGAACGCGCTTGGTTTTGTGTTCCAAATGACTATAAATTATGAGATTAAAATATAAATAAACGTTGTAAAACTTTATCAATGTGTAATTAATATTATTTACATACAAATATAAGTATGTAACTATGCCTCAAAAATAGATGGGAATCATCCATCCATCAGCCAAAGGAAGTCCACTGCTGAACATAGGCCTCTCCCAATGATTTCCAAAGAAATATAAAGATGAATATAAGAATAGATTGATGATGATGTAATAACTGTTGAATGCAAGACATCAAATGTCGAAATTTATTGAAAAATATTCTCGTTAAATAACATATACATTAATCTTAATAATCTGTTTGAAAATGGTGATACGCTTTTTTGTTATTCTATTACATGCCCAAAGCACTAAAAAGTTTCTAATAAATCAGTTATTGTTTCATACAATAGCTTACAATTATACACCAGCCCATTTATGATTATAAATAATGAAGTCCCAAGTTTGAGTCCCAGACTAAATAAACCTTATATGTGATGTAATATTTGCTTACTAGGGGTTTTGTATAAGGCAAAAATTGACGAATTCATTTCAACTGATCATAAAATCATGTACATTAAATTACATAAAGTCTTTAATACATTTGTTACCTACCATCATATCTCCAGTTTTAATTTCAAAACATCACGGTAAAAATCTTTAAAACCCCAAGAAATATTATCTTAAAATCTCAGCTACATTCAAAGTTAGGTATAAATCTGGGATTGTAATTCTAAAAGTAAAAGATGGCTGGCGGCTACCAAAACTCATTCACCGGTACAAAATTGTGTTAAACCACCCCTTCAGGTCCCCGCTTTGGAGATAAACCAATCTTGTACTAAGCAAATCTGAAAGGGTTCATATGTACAGCAATATATAGGAAAAACACTTCTACCACCCAACATTTGAGACTATTTTTCTTTGGTAGTGAAACGATTTTCCTGGGAAAATAAACAATTATTCAGCCGTTTGATTTTAGACTTTATTTCTTTATAAATAAGATTGATAGTTGTGTGTACGAAATTTTGGGCGCTGAAACGGGGGTCTATCAACGGTTACCTTTGAAGTGGCGCTTCTGCATGCAAATTTTTAGAGCATGGCGCTTTCGGCTGAATTGCCAATTTGTGATGCAAAATACCGTTGTTTATATCTCTGTATACCTATTTACGTTCCAGTAAATGAATTGTAACGCTTTCATCGCGTAAATAGGAACGCAGGGGGAAATAGGGACTCGACTGTTATAATATCTAGTTTTGCTTTAAAATAAAAGTGTTTTCCTAGAATTTGGAAAGGACTGTTGATTATGTTATTATAAATAATTCGTAATTCATGGTTTAGTACTTGACGAGTTTACTCATAAGTTGCTTATAATATCATGGTACTGAAAATTAGTAGGTGTTTAACGCCATCTCGTAATGTACGCGTAAAATAAAACAAATGTTTACATAATTATATCGATCGATTCCTACTAATTCACATAAATACCAATAGATGGCGTTGTTAAAATAAAGAGGTAGTGTCTCTTTAATCTTTTTAAATTCAATAAAACATATAAACTACACTATACTGATGATTGGTTTGATAATTGAACTTAAAAGCTTATAATAATTGTGTATATCAAACTAAAAATTAAGAAATTTTATTTTCCTCGGCTGTTGTTAGCGCCATCTATACTTTTACATTCAAACTTTATCGATTGGTATCGACCTGGCGTGCTTCACTTCAAGTGACTAATTACATAGTACTACGTATATCCGCTAGATGTCTCTAAACACGAACTACATTTACAAGTCTAATAAACCAAATTATATTATAGTTTTATTGAGCGTTGAAGCTAAAATCACCAATATTTAACAGCACATTTATCGGCAAGGGCGTGAATTGGCCATTACACTGTCGGCCGACGTTATTAGTTCAATTTATCGTCCGCGTTTATGTCTACCCCGGCGGCGACTGATTCATTATCCACACCGAAACTAATAAATCATGTTCGCGTCGTATGAACACTAAAATTATGCCTCAGGGACGGACGGGCAGCTGGCCACGAGAGGTCTGTGGTTCAATTTACGCAGAAGCTGATTTTTTTGAAGAAAACACTTAAGATCGAGTAATTGGAAATGGAACAGTCAAGACAATTGATATATCCGAAGAGTATTATAAACTAAATGATCACTTACTTTGGTTGTAAGAGAAAGCAACATGAGAAGACTTGCTTAAAAGAGAATTTTTGGTTGACAATTTTGAAGGTAAGTATTTAAATTCTCTCAACAAATATTGTGGACTCTTGAAGTATCCTCTAAGGAATACCAGTTGATATCAGTGAAACATGTCCTTCTTTTTTTTTATCAGCCCATATACGTCCCACTGCTGGGCACGGGCCTACTCTACAATCGAGGGAATCGATTGAGGGTTGTCCTTCTACAGCAAGTAAATTGTCAGTAAATTTTGCGAAGCATCGTTATCCATAGCCACAGTCAGTAGACCGTGGCTATGGATATTTGGCAGTAGCCAAATGCAGACCTCTCCCAAGAATATCCACGGCGCCTTTTTATGAATGCTTAATTTTCAATGGTATAAAATTAAAGTTCTAGGTTATACAGTATATTTCAGAACACAATTAACTTAAATCCTTAGCTTAAAGTAACAGGCAGTTCAGAAAGAGTATTCTGCACTTTTCATTGACCTTTTCACTAAGGACGAAATGCAAATTGTGCAACCTTGCAATTTTTTTATTTAAGCCAGTTTACAAACTAAGCCAGTCGAGGTTATTATTAATTGCCACCAACTACCAATGTCGTGCCTCGTTTGGTGAGTTGACATGGGAGGCCCAATACCCATTTTCTGTGGTCCTTTTTCTTTTAACTTTCATTTTCCGAGAGCTGTAAGTTGTAATGCTTAAAATCCAAACGTTATGGAATTTCTTTGAAAGACATTTTAGTCTCATAAACGCCAAGACTCAAAAAAAATGCTCGTCGAAAACCCTAACATTTGTCTCAGTGCGGGAATGGAACCCGGGCCTTTCGGCTCCTACCCTCCGTTTAAAAAACTGCGCCACAAAGATTGTAGAAATAGTTCAGTGATAAAAAGCACCGTTGCGTTATCTGGCTTAATACCATTTAGTACTCCATCAAGAAAACCCAACACTTCTCATCTGAATACATGGTATAAAAACTCACATTTCGCATCAGTTGCCGCAAACAAAATAAATTCCATGGCAGTCCATTGTCCATCGTCCAGCTTGATTATATTTGCGCGGTGCAATTTGGAAGGCGAGGCTACTTAATCAGATTCATTACAGACGGGCTCGTGTCGGCAAACATGCGAGGGCCCGATGTTTGCACTTTCGGCTTATTGCGTGGGGTAACCGATAGGCCGATCCCGCTCCACCGTGGGTGTTGATTATTGGACGTGATAATTAATTGTTTCGAAGGTAGGAAGTAAAGGGATTATTAGTAAGCTCTTTAGCCTAGTGTACTATGATCCTTGATGCCCCTACCCAGGTTGATTTGTTTTAGTTTGTTTTTTCCTTCTAATGTGCAAATTACAACAGATATTTATTTTCCTTCATTTATCTCATTATGATTGGGATAGCCGGCGTAGTCCGTGTCGGCATGTTAACAGTTTTGATATTACATACGAAACGGACCTTCCAAAAACAAGTGGGAAAAAACCATTGTCTTTTCATGTTATTGATCTCGAGAGAAGTTCGTCTAAACCAAATTAGGTAATTAAAATTTCTGTTATTAGAAAGAGAAGGCAAGATCTCACTACAGGGGTTGTCGCAGTATAGAGTGCCATACTAAACAATGCGTATATATTTGTATACTGGTACGACAGAAGACCACAATGCGGTCAATGGCAAGCATAGTCCAGCCCAGATAGAGTCAACCAGCGTGTGATGGTCATCTTCAGCAAGTCGATACAATTATGCCGGCCTATTGCTCTCTAGATATACACAGATGAACCTGACACGCGACACGCCTGCTTTGGTTTTTATGACGGTTCCAGCACAACTTTGTACGTTGCTATCCGGTTTTTACGGTCGCTATCCGACGACGAGGGTCCTACGTATTATAGAAGTAAGTGCAGAAGATCATTTAGACGATTACGCACTGTAAATAGAGGTAATCAATTTAATTAAAAGTACGTGGTGCCCTGTCGGTGACGGACCAAGCGCGGCTGCCAACATGTTCACAGTAATCGCGGGTTCAAATACCAGGGCACACATCTGACTTTTCAGTGTCATGTATGTATTGATAGTCAATCGCCATGAACTTTAACGGTGAAAGAAAACATCGTGAGGAAACCTGTATAACAGAGCGATTTGTGATAATTTCTATAGTATTGTAAGAAAAGTAATGTATAACGTAATGATACGACCGCTCATGGCCAGTAGTAAAACCAAACAACACCATGAATTACGAAGCAATGCTTGGCATTCTACTGCGCTAGCCATCCTGAGACAAGATGTGAAGTCTCATTAGGTCCAGTAGTTACTCTAGCTGCAATGCTCCACTCTGCTACCACCAGTAGTGCGCCCAATCGAATTCTCGATCGTAGAATAGTCTCATGGTAAGTAGTAGGCAATTGTGAGCTGGTACAGAAAGTACCGGCGGTTACTAAAACGTTAAAACTATAAAAAGTTTAGTGCTTTATGCTATGGAATGTATCCGTAATATTAAGTCACTTGTGCACAACTGTACCGAATTAAACTTCACCGTCGATATGAATTAGCAAGAGGATCATCATTGATCTCATACTGCAGGTTCGATCTGCGCATGGTACCTAAAATATCCAATATCTGAGCTGATATGAATAAACTTCATCAGGTATTTAAAATCTGTTTTAGTTGCTTACGATTTCAAATTTTTAGACTACTTCTACATAACACAAACGTCTGTAATCTATTTCACCATACCTACCTCTTATAAAATACCTAAGCCACCCTCAAATGACCCGTAAATTCCTCCCTCATCCTCATCCCATGGTTTTCAACCCTCGCCCCCTCGCCCCTTTCCCCAGGGGCGTGACGCGCGGCGGGGGGCGTTTCGCGCATGCCCTGTAATCATCGCGGCAAGATGGCGATCGAATCAAATTGGAACGGACGACAGTTAATGGATTGAAGATAAGTAATGTTATATTCGAGAGTTTTGATGTAATCTTTGTGTTGATTGTCGGGTGGTTCTCATGAATTGATACGCGAAGTTAGAGTCCCAGGATTGTTAGTTGTGTGACGGAAAACAATATTCTCCTGGACTTTTTTGGTCGGAATCACAATACGGCTGTTCGCCTGATGGTAAGGGTTACGCCTGAATGTAAGAAGCAATAATTCTTAGTAGTTTATATAAAACAAGCGCAGTAAGTATTTACTGCGATCGTCATCTCGAGACATTAGGTATAAAGTGTTTTAATTAATTTGTGACTATTTTCTGTTTGAATAACAGTACTAGTTATAAGTTAAACCGTTATGTTATGGAGGTCCTTTATAAACGAAAGTAAAACTGTGCAGTTCCCTCCGAGGACCCTGGTTGAAGCTATATTGGATCTAACAAAAATATCGAGATTATCTTCTACTATTTGAATAGCATAATATCAAGTTTTTTATTAACGCGAATAAGTGGGAAACTAGGCATCAAACAAAATAACGTGCGTTTGATCAAAGCACGGAGACAATCTTTTTTGAGATAAACAAATATATGGTACGAGTTCAAATGATATTTGATCAATATTATCTCTCACATAATTATTTTCTCCCCTATCCTAAGGTTTTTATAGTATAAATACGTATTTACATAGACTGGTAGGAAACAAATTGTTCATAATCTTAACGAGCATTCCATCATAAAAGAGTTATTTTTATAATTTTTCATGATTTAATATAATTTATTTAAGGGATTTTTTTAATGCCTCGTATAGAATTTCAAAAACGCATAAGTATGCGCCCTCCGCTCCTTGACCGTGGTTCCCAAACTTTTTGATGTCGATAGTTTTTTAATTCAGCAAAAATATATTCATATTTTACTTGTAATTAAAACACGAACATTAATATTTATATAATGCTTCAAGTCCGCGAACCCACCCACGGCCCACGTAGTGGACTATATGCCCTAACCCCTATTAACTGTACTGTCAATTGTAGAGGAAGCCCGTGCCCTGTAGTAGGAAGTATATGGTCTGATACAATATAATGCGGCAAACTTTTTGATGTTGTCATGACAAACTGCCTACAATCCATCTGATGATAACCGCCTTGCTCGGAAGTGATCGGAACTCACCGTACATCGGTTGAATCCCAAATACGCTACATATTCTTGGGTCACGTGATGTCATGGTGACATGCTTGCGTCGTGTGTTATGATTGCTATGCGGCGACAGTAATTTTCTACCATCAACCAGATATCTACCATCAATGTCAGCCACCGTAAGAAAGTCAATAATGATGCTTGTTACTAATACGTTACTTCACATCGGTTATTTGTAAAACAGTGGCAACACTCCGGTAGAGTCAACCTATTAGAACTTGTAACGGCTTAGAGTGAGACTCTACCATATACAACGCAGGTAATTTATTCATTTATGAAGAGAATAGAGAAATAGATATGAAGTTAAGTCGGTAACGAAAAAATATGGAGTATAAGAGACTGGCAGTTGGTATCAAAAACTGTGAGAGATTTTTTAATTTTTTCATAAGGAGACCAGAAACAAATATTTGTTTATCAAACAAACATTTGTTGTAGTCGATGCATGGAACCCGCGGATTCTCACAACTTAGTACTTGATTACTTACGCTACGGAGCAGTAAATATACTGATATCAGAACAATAGATAAACAATCTTATTAATTTAACTTTATGATGGATTTCGTTGCGGGTTAGACAAGTTAGACGTTCCCGGAGATTCGCCAAGCTTCAATGCACCGAGCATTACAATGCACGCTACTATTGATCCTGGCTTACAGGAGTTGCAGTGGCGGATGTAAGGGCGGTACAGTCTCCTACAAACAATCGATACAAAAACGAAATATCGATACGAAAAGTTTGAGCACCGCGGCCGACACAATACATTGACCGGCCGCCCAGCCCGCCGCCGGTCTGTGACAAAAAAAATAATAACTTTCCTCCTTTGCCGTCATAAGACGCGAGTGACTTACCGGCCATTTGTTTTTTTAGGCTGGCCCGTGCACGATAAAATATTTTTTGTGGCAGTAGCCGGCCCTGTTGGGAGTTTATCGATAGTTTTAAGTTATCGATAAGGGACGCGATAAAATGCGCATAAAGTACGGTAGTGTTGTTTGGATATGGGAATAATTGATGTAGTGTGACCGTGCAATTTTTGGCATGTCAATTATATGCGTTTGTAAATGTTGGATTCTTTTGAAGCTTTAATATTACTTTTTAATTTTAATTTTATATTTATTGGAAAACCAACAGCTTAGAGAATGGAAGAAATTACGGTAGAAAAGTTTCATTACCACCTAGTGTTTAATCAGCATAATTGCTATAGAATATTATTATATTATCTTTACTGGCAATAATTTTCTACAAAACCTTTAATATATTTATTACATATAATTTTACATATCTGCAATTAAATGTTCATTTACTCATTATTAATATCGATTTAATAAATGCATTATTATTTAAAACCGAATAAACAAACAGATAATATCGATTCTCGGTTGACAACAGTCGATATTTCATAAGATGCGGCGGTCGATACACTACCGTCTTCTTCTTTTTGTGATGCGTAGTATGGCATTGTTTGCTGACAGAGATAGCTACACCTACCCTTTTAAAGAGGGAAAGAGACAGAAAATCAGCTTCGAAACTCAAGACCGAGATGCAGTTCATTTTCCATTACATTAGAATACAATGAGATATTTTCTTAGTTAATATTTGCCCTTTTTTGAGACACTGGTGGAAATACCAACGATCAAATTATTGTAATGGTTTCATAGATTTACGCGAATGTTGCGCATCGAAATAGAAATTATTACGGATTTTATCGCGAATTTGATTTAATTTTCAGTCCACCCCGTGACCACGAAAGCTGTAAAGTGGTCGAAACGTCGGGAAGTTAAAAATATGTAAAAATTCAATGAAATTCGCGATGACATCCGTGGGAATTCGTTTTATTTCAATAATCAAACTATTGTTGCAATGGCTATAGGTAGGTATTACCAATTCTTTCTTTCTTTATTGCTAACTAGCCATAACCCACCTTCTGCTAGGAAAGTTATTCTACTCAGTCTTTGCCATGTCGTGCTAACTTTTGGCCATCGAGTATAATATATAGGGAACGTTGGTACTTCAAAAACATAGATAAAAATGTTGGTGCCAGATCACCTTTTTCTGCCCTCCTATTGGCTGACATTTGACTAGTTGTCTAAGGTTTTGGCGTTCTTGGACCGACATCAAGGCCTCAGCCCAACGAATTAAAGTACCAATAAACGAGTTAAGGACACAAACCACAGTCAATCATCTGTCTTATTACTATGTATTTTGTTGCATGCTACTAGATATTTTCTTTACTCCATACGTAAATATAGAATAGGGACAGGGACAAGAAGAGCATGCCTGTATAAGCTACTTAAACTCTTCGATTACACGAGAACTGCCATTTTCGGTCATCATGATCATCACATCGATACATCTATATGGCTTAACCACTCTCAATCGTACTGTCGATTGTAGAGACTCGTATCCTGCAGTGGGACGTGTTTGGGCTGATACATTACAATAATCAATTCTTCATTCCTTCACTATAAACTAAAAAACCAGCTAGACATAGACCTTCCAAATCAAGACTACGAACAGCATTCCCCGAGATATTCCCGGAAAGTGGTATGTCGTACAAATATTTGCTTTGATGTGGGAATAGCGGGTCGGATCTCTCCCACCACGCTTGGCTTGTCCCGTCTCGCTGACATGCTCGTGCCAAGTGAACTTTTACCGGTGTGTTTGTCAGGTTTAGTGCCAGAACTTTCCAGAACAATGATGTCATAGTGACTTACGCAGTTGCGTCTAGGGACCATCCTGTGTACATACAGGGTATTCCAAAACTGCTACCGAAAACAAAGCCCACCTGGCTTTATTGACTACAGACGCGATGCAACTTAAAAATTTGCAAATAAAACACGATATTTTTTTTTGTAACGTTTTAAATATAATTCATTGTGTTATCCATAGGTGGTAAATCGAAAATAAAATAGGTGGTAAAGGGTGGTAAATCCATAGGTTTTGCTAAAACTATAATTTAAAGCCTTGCGTACTATAGCGTATTTAAAAATAAAAGGGTGTACATTTTTTTTTTACGAAAATGTATGTATTTACCTCCCAAATACGATGATAGGAAAAAATTAGAAACAAAACATTTTTGCAATAAATTTAGTTGCATTGTGTCTAAAGTCACTAACACTACCACCTGGCTTCGTTTTCGGTAGTAGTCTTGATATACCCTGTATATCCGGATGCAATTAGGGTGGGATTCTGGGCTTCATTGCATCACCTCAGGTGCATTGAAACGACACACATAACGTAAACTCTCACGCCTTTTTACTAGAAGGGTTAGGCAGAAGGCTATGCCGCCCACATTTCGCCTTGTATGTTCCGTCCCACGATAGGGGCGAGCCTATCGCTATATCCGGCACAAATTTCTGACTCCGGACTGATGATTAATAGAGAAAACCAATACCACTTTGCTCGACCCGGGATCCGAACCCGAGACCTCAGCTTTGCAATCAAACCGTAGTACAACCGCGCCACCAAGGCAGTGAAACGACATTGTTGAGCAAGTATATTGAAAAAAGCGTTTTTAGGGCATCGCTCGGTCTGTTTGACTAAAAGGCTCGCGCTGCGCTGCGTGTTTTCATGTACCTCCTTGTAACTTTCATATCAATCACGATTATCGATGACGACTTTTCATCAAAGGACTTAACCTTTTACGCGCTCTTATCCATAAAAGTATAAGTTTAAAATATTTAACAGACTGATAAATGTACTTATAAATGAACTTTTAAAGACATAAGTGCAACCGCAATTTTATCATTACAAGATCATAATTACCAGTTTTATTAAAAATATAAGTGGTAGCTTTAAGAGACGCATATTAATTATAGGCACATTTGCAGTTTCGCGTCTAGTATTATCATTAAAAAGCATTCGCACCGACTCTAAGTCTGGTACAAGCCCTGTTTCAATTCATTATATCAGTACATACGTGTATAAATCTAAGTGGGGTTACCATGAATTTTGTTTTTTGAAGACATCATTAATTATTTATTATTTAGGAATTATCGTTGTATTATTGCAGTGTTATGTTAATTTATCGCAAAACATTGGGTCCTAGTTGAGAAAACTCTCTTAGTTATGTTATAAATTTTTTTGGTATGTTTTTTCTAAAAAAAAATATCAGAGTACTTATTCGATATTATTTGAAAATGGACGGTCGAATCATGACAAGAAACAGGAGGTAAAATGATGCATGGATCCAAACATTCAGCAGTTTTGACGTATTCAATAAAGTAATAATACAAGTATACTAACGATCTAGTGACGTTTCAACTGAGAAGAATATAGATCAGAGAAATTGGAGATTGAGTGTGATGGTGGTCTCAAGCACGAAGAAGAATTAATAGAGATAATAAAACAAATAGAAATAAAAATACACAGTACTTACCTACATTATTTTATCACACCTAGTCTATCACTGCAGGATACACATCAGTAGAATCGTTAATAATTATAGAATAACTATGAAGAACTTTGCGGTTTCGTCTTCAAGGGCTGAGACAATTTAAATTCAATCAGAAATCAAAGTATAACTTATAAATAAATTCTGCACTACTGCAAATATTACAATACTTTACTATATTTGTGCAATTGTAACATGAGTTGGTGGATCATATTTGATTTGTGGTTGATGTAGTGACAAAAGACGCGTGACAAACTCTAACCGATCGATGACTTCGGTGCCCAGTTTCTACACCATATTTATTTATTATATCTTTAAGTATATTTATGATATATTCAAGAATTGATGCAGTGCATTAAAGTAGCAATATACAACGGTGTAGGATAAAGTAACTATAACACAATATAATTAATAGCTGTGCTAAAAGTAAGTGCAGTGCCGTCCAAATGAGTATCCGATGAAGATTCTATTCTTTCGCCATTCGAGACACAATATACCAATACAAAAGATGATCTCGGAACACGTATCACTAACGTAGACCTTTAAGAGAGGTTTTAGTCTTTTATATCGTCCGCATTTGGTCGTATACAAATATCCAATCTGGAACTATATATTCACAAAACAAAATATTTTGTTGTTAAGTTCAGTATACATACATACATAAACACACGCCTTTTTCCCATAAGGGGTAGGCAGAGGTGCTACCAGAACACCCACGTTTCGCCTTGTATATTCCGTCCCACGATGTGATAGTGGGCGAGCCTATCGCCACATCAGGCACAAATTCCTGACTCCGGGCTGATACTGAATAGAAAAATCCAATATCACTTTGCCCGACCCGGGATTCGAACCCGAAACCTCAGCTTTGCAATCATACCGTAGTACCACTACGCCACCGAGGCAGTCATTCGAGTTCAGTATAGACACCGTTTATTTCATTCATCAATTTGATCCATGAAAAGTAGAATGCCTCAGGCATTAAGTCCGCCTATACATCATTCGTATAAAGTGTAAATAATGGTTTCTTGAAATCGCGAATGTAACACATGGAAATAAAACGAATTCTTACGGATTTTATCGCGATAAAAAATGTTAAAATTGAATCAAATTCGCGATAAAATCCGTAAGAGTTCGTTTTATTTCAAAAGTGTAAATAAATAAAAGTCTGTATAGGTGCAGTTGTCCCGCTCGGGGTGCAGCCTGGTCACCCGCCGCAAGCTGCAGCACAGGCGGTCTATGCTATAAAGGGAACGAAACTGGTTCCGAGACTGAATACCGCCGCTCGCAACTTTAGTTGAGGCTGCGCTGCGGGTATAATCTCTCTGCGGGAAATTGGCTGTTGTGGGATTAATTTTTTTTTTATTTTTTAAGATGAGTGTTTTTTTTTGTTTTTGTGATTTATTTGGATTTTTTGTTGAATTAGTTATCATGATTAAAAATATTTTTTGGTGAACAATGACGTGCTTAAGGCGTATGATTGACAACAGCGTTTTCACGGTCTTTTACGGAAATTCCGTTTTGTTCGATGATAATAAATATATTTTCTAAAAAAACAATTCGAAAAAGTGGCACAAAAAATTTCTGTTTTGGTTGATGCATAAAGAAAGCAACAAGACACAGGAGGCTAATGTTATTAATTCTACATTTAAATATTGTTTGTGGGCATTTTATACTGCTAATTCAATTTTAAAACGAAATAAATGTGAAATAAAATGTTGTTTGTCTATACTTAATAAGTACGTTACAGGTTATTTTAAGTAATAAAATAGAAATAACGTATGAAAAACATTCAAATCCAAGTGAAAACATTTGTTTAATTATAGAAAACCCTACAGAGATCGCCATTTTAATATGATTCAACCAACAATTATTAAACGATTCTTCAAATCATTTAATTTCACATAAATTAAAATCACCGACGCCAATACAACCCACTCCAACCGTATTGATTACTGGGCGCGTTGGGTACAAATCATAAAACTTTATTAAAACTTCAAAAGTTATAAACGCAATTAGTATTATGTTGTTAGATGTTATTTCATTGTTACTTTCTTTTTGTTTTTTAATTGCACTTTTCTAGCCACCAGTACTTTCGAATTTAAGTTCACGAGTGTACCTTCATGTTTAACTCCACGCGATGATAATTTTGAGGGCTTTCGACGGTTTTTAATGACTTCTGTGGCGCCTGTCTAAGTAATATGTACAAGCGTTGATAATTGAAATATCAGTGACATTTATGTAAATGTTTTTGTGCGTGATTGTATTCTAGGTGTCGTAGATTTAAAATGTGTTTTGTTAATATCAGATAGTTTAATTATTTGTTTTGTTTAGTAAAACGTTTTCGTTTACTTTTTTATATGATTTCTCATTGATATTACTTCCCTGTCTTTAATTAAAACAACAGTTAAACTTACAGTATAAAAAAATATATTTAAATTTTCCTACACTTTGAATGTCATATAGAACAGGTTAAACATAACTGACCCAATTCATTACTAAAGAGAAAGCACAAAAAATGTTCCCAACACCTTACATATTAAAAAAAATACCCTCCATAACCCAACCAAAAAATCCTTGCAGAAATAACAAACCTTTTTTCGCCATAAATCGTTTTTATCGAATTATATCGAAAACTGAATTTCGTGAGAGTTGCGTGTTGTCCCGCCGTTACCGTCCGGGGACAGATAAAGGTCCCCGGACCGTTTTAATTAGGCGGTAGAATGTATCTGCCGATAGGGCTGTGCGATCTGCTCTCTTATTGCGGGTCGGGTTGTCTGCTTGAGAAATCGGGGTTTTGCGTTGCTATTGTATTAATGATTATTTTTTTAAATATTTGTATAAAATACGACTGCATTTTGTGACTTTTCACACGACTTTGTGTGTATGCACAAAAAGTTGTTCATCCATCTTCAGTTGACACAATTATGCCGGCCTGTTTGTATACGGATATATGACAAATTACACAGGGTGAACCCGAAACGCGACGCAATTATGTACGTGAGTCACTATGACGGGTCCTTAGACGCTCTATACGGAGGTCGCTATCTTGGCAGATATTAATATTCTACCAGATATTTCGCTTATATCATCGTATTAATATAAGAACTCTCACTGCATGGTACTAGGCAGGACCTGTATTTCGACATGTATTTCGAAGTATTTCGATTTCCCAGCGCGCTAATCCTAAGTCATAGTAATTATCTTGTGTCTTAATTCCAGTGTACAAAGTTGACATAATTTCGACAACCATGTATATATTTATATATTTCTATTGTGAATAATCCATTAAGACACCACATAAAGTTAGTTCCATTTATGATAGTTTGTAAACGACTAAATGAGCCGCTCTGAATCAAACCAACTTACGATTTCTGTTATAATCACTATTGGAAACTGGTTTGAAAGGAGCAACGCTAGAGTTTCTTGCCCGTTCTTCGTTGGTGAAAATTACCTTCCTAAGCTGAGCGGTAAAGTAAGAAAAAACAATAAATTTATTATTATTAACGTATTTCATTTTATTTTATTGCATAACTTACCATCTCGTTTAGAGTAGACACATTCGCGGCAATATTACATTAAATCTTGTCCACACGTCGCAAAAAAAACAACAATAATAAAAACATTAAAATATACAAAACAAAACTAATATCAATAAGTACCAGATTAACAACCATTCATAAACTTTGTCCGAAAACTTACTGCACTACGTTCGTTTCAAAATAAAAAAAAAAACATTCTAAATTAGAATTCAAATATTTTAAAATTAATAACCTCTTTTCATTTGTCTAAGATCTATGCGGACACTCGTACATTCGATGTGTTTGTATATATAGATAAAGGTTGTCAGCCCTGCGCGGGGAGGTATGTAACCGCCGTAACCACTGTCCAGAGCCGTTCAGCTAATACTTACCTACCTATAGCGTACTACTGCTGAATAAACTGCGGACTTGGGCAAAAAGAAAATTATATGCCTACAATTTCACGATTATATGTTCGAAGGGATAACTGTAACTTAAATTTGTGTTATTTTATAATGCTGGATTATTTTTAAATTAAAATTAAATTCTTCAAGAACTTTCATAAAATCTCGAATTTTAACAAGTTATGTTCCTCTGTATTTTATAAGAACTTGGATTTTAAGAAAACTCTATTCCACTGGATTTTTATAAAAGCTCGATTTTTTTAAAACTCTGTTCTGCAATTTTTTTCGTGAGAACACAATATTTAATTAATTTAAATTTTTTATAAGAATTTGGATTTAAAAAGTCTATGCTTACTTAATTTTTCAAAGAACTCAAATTTTAATAAATTATATTTTATTGGATTTTTCAAAAGAACTGTTTTCAATATAATTCTATTTGGCTGGAATTTTCATAATTACTCGAGTTTTGATAAATACATTCTGCTGAATGTTTCATAAAAGCTTGGTGAAAAAATTATTAAATATGTGGCAGGTACAGATTTTATTAAGACACTAAAACAAATTAAAGCTGCAAAAACAATCAAATATATATTTATTTTTTAATTCTTGGTGACAAGCGTAATACTGCCAAAAATAAACCTACCTACTCCGCTGGCTCAGCTACTCAAAGTGTTTCTTGGCCTCCGAAACGAGAGTTCGTCAGTCTTCTCTGTTCTGAGCCACTTCTCGCCAGTTACTGACTCGAAATTGGCGCAGATCACATTATATCATGTCTTTCCAGTGATACCTGGGCCGACCCACCGGCCGTCAACCGGTTGGTCAACCCAAGTATGCTTCTTTTACAGTCCGATCCTCTCCCACTCGCTCGAGATAGCCAAGCCAACGAAAACGATGACTTTTAATCTCACGGATAATTTTACGTTGTGCCACCAGATCTTCTAACTCCGCATTTTCTTATTCACCACGTATCATCTTCTCTCCTGAAGATCTGATACAATTTTTTTTTTTTTTTATCTCAAATAATGTCCAAAGTCGCCACTTACAGTACTATCCTTTAGTCCAGTTGCAAGTGGCGCGCACAAGGCGGCTAGGCAGATCGGCTGATACAGCGCGATAGTATTTCGCTATTATGTGCCGCAGCCACACAGCCGGTGCCGTAATGTTAGACTTCATGGATAGTGAGCACTTGATATTAGCTTCCCTCCTGTTGTGTACTGGGTTCAGGAAGTGTGGATGCGTTGTTAGTAAGACCCAGATTACTTTTTATAATATAAAAAAAAATTGTCATCGATGATTCATTTTTTGACAGTAATCAGTATGGGTAGTGAATGTGTAATCCTGGGTTTGGTTTCCCTTGTATGTCCCTATTGATTTTTTTCATTAGAAAATCAATATTTCCTTAACTGTATGGTGTGTAAAAGTGATGATATCAGGCAAACAGTTGGTCTCAAAAACACGATTTTTTTTTGTACAGCTACTATTCTATTTGCATTTTTTATTATATACATAAAAATAGTTATTATGTCAGTTTAATTATTAAAATAAAAAAAATCTGGAATTTACTCAATATTGTGTCCGTGGCGGTACGTGTAATCATTGCTCGCAAAGACAGGTTTTGCCACCTGTCCCGTAACTCAATTCCGTGGCGGAATGTGGAGATCGCAATATGGTTCATCACAATATTCATCTTTTATTTTATGCACGATCAGTACGCCACTTTTAATATGGACAAACATAGTATTATTTATCTGAGTCACTACATCAGCTGACTATATTAAACTGGGGCATTTCTCTGTGATCTGAAACGAAGTTCGAATGCTCGAACGTTCGAAGTAAGATAAAAAAAATCACTTCTAAAAATCAATACTATTCTCAATGACACTCATCATTTACTCCGAACTTAGTCTATAGTTACGGCATACGATAGAGGATTCGAACACTTTGTGGGGTATTAAGACACATTCGTACAGTTTTACGTACGACGTTCGAATATTCGAAGTACATTTCGAGTCATAGAGTAACCTCGCTGTGTGAGCTCGTAATGCCATTGCTACCACGGAGCTCTTTTATACTATAGGTCAGGCAAACGAGCAAATAGGTCACCTAATGGAAAGTGATCACTGCCGCCCATGAACATCTACAATTCTGGGGAATAGATGCGTTGTCGGTCCATCAAAGCGGGAAGGAAAAAGGAAAGGATTATTTGACTCCTCCTCGATACCAAATACCATAACAAATTGTAAGAATTTCTATGGTATGTAAAGTCCGCCAACCCGCACTAGACCAGCGTGATGGACTACATGGCCTAACCCTTCTCAATCGTACTCTCGATTGTAGAGGAGGCTCGTGCCGGAAGTATCAAGACTGATATACTACAGTACATACCTTTGAAATTCATAAGAACTCTCAATGATGGAATTTGCCTCGCAATGCTTTTTGTACCGTTAATTTTAAACCAAATGAAGCAAAAATACCAACACATTCACAGTCAAAGAGTATATTTAACAAAAATAGTGCTGCAACGTGGTTCAAATACTAGTTTTGTCATATGCACAAAGTCTAGATAAATTAAGGTTCCCACGACCCCATTTCTAAACGTGATTTAAGTACTAACAATATTTGTACCTCAAAATTATCGTTTTAATTTCGCAATAAAACGTTCCACGTATGCGAAACTAAATTAGTTTGGTTTATGACTTCATTATCATGTTAATGTAATTGGGAATTTGTTTTGTGCATTTCATGCCTCTAATTTGGGAACAATTTGTGTTTTTGTTTTTTAATAAAGTACTTAAAATAAGTAACTCTACATTTTATATTGTGTCTTTATTTAAAGATGTTGGTGAAAAAAGGTAACAAAGTCACATTTGTTTTGCTTAGCTTTGATAGCCCAATTGGGTTCTCAATTTTCTTCGCTGTTAGCCTTGATACCCTCCGTGGCGCAGTTGTTTAAACGCCGGCCGTGAAACGAGAGGTCGCGGGTTGGATCCCCGCACCGAGAGAGATGTTTGTGCGGTCTTTGAGACTGTCGGTGTTTGAGACCGAAAAGTCTCTCGTAGTTTCTGATATCCACGACACAAGACTTAATCTTAGTGTGTGGTCAGGACTATGTATGTGACTGTTAGGTGCATTTATTATGTAATAATAATCTTTTTGATTCTCTAATAGTGGGCCTGCCAATCATATATTCTAGAATCTCGATCCAGGATTTCATTGACAGCGGTATTAACTTAGTTATGGTTAACTTAACTATGGCTATATTATAGACGGTTTAAGAAAATATTATTACCTATTTTAAATTTAGAAAAAAATATTGTTAACGAACATCTAAGCTATTTACAGATCCTTAAGAGGTTTTGCTGAAACTTTGACATTAGAACATGTGTAGAAACTTCCTACATAGGGAAAATCAATAAAACCAAACACCAATTGGAAAAAAAACATCCAAATGATACATCGATTATTCACTGATTTAATTTCCTGTCCGCCACAGTTCGCGCAACTAATAAAACAATTACAATGAACTTGCAAAACCTCGCATGAATCACATTAAGTAACAATGCTATTTACTGTATTCAATGCACAAGTAGTCGGCATTTGAGACAGTGGGGACACATTGCCTTGTGGAATGAACAGCTATGATTAAGCTTTACATCATTAAATACTCAAACGCCATCAAAATATTAAGTCCCATTTAACTACCCGAGTCCTACTTAGTCAGTTACATTTATGCGGGACTTGCGTAGTTAAATGCAACGTCATATTTAAGTAGCGTTTGAGTATTCGGTCGTTAAAGTGTTGTTCATCTACTTTAAGTTCGTTTATGGTAAAGGCCGAATCAATTCACTTGGAGTGATATCGATGATGGGTATGCATGTATGATTCGGTAGATCCCACCGCTGTGTTTATATCTGCTGGAGCAGCAATGTGTAAACAGTGTAATTGTTCAGGTGTGGAGGACATTGTAGGCAGCTATTACTGGGCAGTGGAGCCTTACCACCTAATACCTAATTTATATCAGAGTGACAGCGCAGTGCAGCGCCATAATTTTCAAAATATTTTTTGACAATTTATTATTGTAACCTTATTCTAATTCTTGATCTATAGAAAAAGCCGTTGCAAAAATACTAGACCACCTAAAAACAGCTAATATTAAATATGGAGCACTGTCAAGTATGCAGGTTTCCACTCAATTCCTTCAGCGTTAAAGAGCATTATTAATTTAAAATACACATGTACCTACCTTCTAAAAGTCAGGGATTTCTGCCCTTATCGAAACTATAGCTACTGCATCGGCAATTAGGTCGCCAACTAGCAAATCGCTCGCACTCAAATTAATAAAAATATACGTGTGTACCAATGGACATTTAGTTAAATTTCTCTTTTTATTTTTTATACTTTCATATTAAAGTAACCTTACTATAATCCCCACCCTTGTCTATAAATTTTGTACACCCTCTTCAGTGATTTTGATCCGGACACAAAGATCCTACCACCGGTAAAATATTTCAGAATCCACCAAAAACAGTTACAATTCCGCACCACCCAAACATCTTATTGTCTCCACCGTTACATACGAGATTTTTAAGTGGTGATTTAAGATTTTTATTGCCGCCTGCTCGCTTGGTGGCAAGGTTAACACCCGCATGGGTGGCGACAATTTCAATGTGAACACTCGAGATAGCTGCTCGTGTGTGCTACTGGGGATTTGTGATTCAGTTCAGTTGTTTTAAGCTAGCATTTTTTATTTTGTCTTCAGATTTGCGTGGGAAGTTCACAAAAACTTATTTCCAACTCCTTCGTGACCTCTTTATGTTTTATTTTCTTTCTGATTCATTTCATCACGGAAGAAAGATGGCCTTGTGTTCCTGTGTGAGAGATTCGTCTAATTTCGGAGCTTGGTGTCTTTTCAGTACCACTGTTGAGTTCACAAGAGTCCAGTATCAATTACTGCGAATTGGTACTGGAATTCCACTAGTGAGTATGTGGGCGGTATTGTCTCTAGCAAACTAGGGACAAATTAAAAAAAAATTGGATAATTTTGAGGATATTTAGTTATGGAATTTGGCCTCGTCTTAAATCTAGTAAGAAATATTAGTTAAAAAAAAACAACCAATTACAGTTGATCAGAAACCAACAAGATAATATGATTCCTAGCAGAGAACAAAAAACCCTAATGTTAAGTTAAGAAACTAAGTGATTTCATTAAAAGCGGATAGATTGTTCTTGAAATTATAATTCCGAAATGTAAACAACAATTGCTTTAATAATTTACTAAACTTAAAAACATTAAACACTTGAGTGTTACATTTTATGTTCGAACGTGTTCTGAACCAGACGCAATATTCTCCTTTCAAAATAGCCTAAAGGTGTCATTATTTTGTTTATAATCTCGGGCACAAAAAACAGTCAAATTACATATCTGGGAATCCTGCTCTTTGTATCCACGTCTAAGTTTTATTATTTTAATACAAGATCTTAGGTTAGTGCCTTCTACTATTAGTTGGATAAAAGTCCACCCTATTTTTGTTTCCTTTACCACCTCAGGTTGTTGGTCTACCAAAGGCTCCTTATATTACACATTACATTTTAAAATTATTTATGAAATCGAATCCGATGAGGTTTATTTTGGTTAGAATTAGAAAACTATAAACTTAGTTTAGCTTCAGTCATGAGACTGGAGGATACTAGATATAAATCTAGTATCATTGCATGGTATAATCTAGTATGGCAATGAGCTAGCCACATATGTCGCAGAACAGATATCCGGTTGAGTAAGCGTGTTCTGGAGTGTTCAAGAGGGCCGGCAGCGACTGGATGCATAAAGTAGCAGACCAGGCTCTGTGGCGTACCTTGGGAGAGGCCTACATACTCGTATGTTCCTCAATGGAATGGAAAGAACTGAAGATGATGTTATCATTGATGATTAAGTAATTTAATCAAATTGGCAAACTCCAAATAGCTGGGCCAACATGTTGGCTCGCCAACCTCGCCAACCGTAAACCCAGTGCGTATGATACGACAAAGCTTTCTCGTCACGTACATTGCAGTGGTTTAGATTACCTATACGGGTTTCCCACTTCACGTATTTCTTTAAAAACATAAAGTAACTCATTTGAATTTTGAATTCGTTACACGTTGTAGATTTACGATTATTCGGAATTGTCCTCGAATCCGGGTATGTTGTGCGCAGTTCTGTTATAATGAAAATTATTTATCAGTTGGACATAAATCAACTAATTTATAATATGTGCTGGAGCTGTGTTGAGACATTTATTTTTTTGTTGTATTCTAATGTGTTTTTTCTATTTTGTAGACATATTTGTGTAGCATAGAACAGGCAAATATGCGAGTAACTCTCAGAGAGAGAGACAGAGATTACGACAACCAAGAAAATGGTGGTTAGCCGAAAGCTAGCGTTGAAGTGCGAAGGGAGAAATAGACTTAAGTTTCATAATTCTTTCTAACCGAATTATATTGATAGTGAAGGTGTTAATTTATCTCTTGTGTGCAGGTCATTAAGGTTATCACTATGGGCTAGGGTTACCATTTGAAGCCGGTTCATTCATACAGTTATCTGAAATAATGTTACCATGGTTCAACATCTTAGATATCTACATATATTTTTTATGATATTTCAAATTGCCTCATTGGTAGGAAAGGAGCCATAAAGTATATCGAAGTATAATATGAGACATTCTTACGCGTTACGGTAGGGATCAGAAGTATTTCCTGTCATTTCATAAGATACCATGGCGATTCGCTCTGACGAAGTTCTGATAAGTTACGACAGGTGACTGATGTATAGTTATTTCTAGATTACTACGAATATAATATTAATAAGCCGCATTATTATTCTAGAGGAAGCATACAATATAATCTATAAATGGCTTGTTTAAAATCAAGGTTTAATTTTTTACTGACTTCTCGCCAACGGTGCACTATTAATTTTATATTTTTTAAAGTTATCAAATAAAATAAAAACACGAATAAAATATTTTATAATAATATCATTAAGATTCACGCATGAAAACATTGAGGCATATTTTTACTTATCTTTCCTCCATCAGCTTTAACCGGCCTTCAGTAATTCAGACTGCTTGATGAGCGTTTAAAGCTTAAATTCTACGTAGAATACAAACTGCTTAATATCAATAATTTATCTAGTTCGTATCTGTCAGATTTTGGACCAAGATCTCGAAGCTAGCTTTGCAGCAAGCAAAGTTGAAATTATGAGCATTCGTAGTCTCATCGGCATAAATTTGGTAAATTGTAAGCGGGCCTTTTTTCGTATGTCTTTTTAGTGTTTAGGGTAAGGACTTTCAAATTGGGCAGTCAACCATCTGAAAGTCTTGTAATAAAAATAAAAAAGACCAAAGATTATGATGTAACTCCAAACTAAAACGAATGTTGACTCAGATGGAAAGATTTGTAAAAAAGCTACCTCCATTTTAGTTAAGAACTAGGAGTGCTACAATAAAAAAGTCATTAAAGTACACAGTAGTTTTTGCATGACTAGACAATAAACAGTGGTAGAAGCAATAAAATGAACTAGTCTGGGCTATTTTCCTTGTCTCTACAGATATTTGTAAGTTAGTCTGATATTTTAGTGAATTATATTTACATTTTAAGACAGTTTGCCCCATAAAATCTGATAAATTAATCTTTCTGGAATAGGATGTTCTTATAAGATCTAAAAATTCCTCGCAAAAAGTAAAAACTGTGTCTATTAGCTCTAATAAACTATAAATTATCAAGCCCAAATTGTATCGCCAAAAAATCATCTACTTTTTATTTCTTTGATGGTTTTGTTGTTGTTTGTTATACTAAGTACATAATCCGAAATATCCAAATTGTTAATCTCCTTTTGATTCTCTGATTCTTTTGTCAGGGTATCACGCTAACCCAAAATAACCGAACTGTTACAGATAAAAATATCAAAAGTGCACTCCGTAGACGTGAAAGGCGCGACCAGTTAGTCACGAGTGAATTTCTCAAATTGCGTTCGGAGTTGTGCGAGTTGAATTATTAAAAAAGCATTGTAATTGATTGCCGTCGTATCACACTGCTTTCACCGTTCGACCGGATTAAAATATCCAAGATACACGTTCACTCGTAAAAATATTTTTAAAGGTTTTTTTTTTGTGTTCGCCGGCGTGCGATTTACATAAACTGCCAAGTAGCCGTCGGAACGTATCTGAGCTCCGGCTGGATCGTAAATGGCGCTCGTAAAAGAAACACCTTTTTGCTTATAAAACCTTGTTTTGGTTTGTTAAAAAAATGTGATTGGAAATACGTGTCGCGCTGTCGACTTGAATTAAACGGGTTGCTTTTGTTTTTGTTTAAATTTTGATTTTGTACTACTGTTTACTACCTCGTTTACCGAGCTGATAAAGGGGATAGGCATGTTGGCGCCGATAGGTTAAAAGGATTGTTTTAAGGAAGCAAATTAGCAGGTTTTAACAGTGTTATGAAGGTCTTTTTATTTTGTAATATAGCGTTCCATGTGTGATTTCGCCACCAAGCATTAAAAACGTTTTGTTTTATTTAATTTAGGCCCGGCGCTAATGTTGTGGTTTACGGTATTGAAAACAAAAAAGCCGATTAAGAAAGCTAAAATTTAATTTAATTTTAGCAAATAATTATTTACTGGCTGACTGCCTGGTGAAGGTCGCGGGACGTCACTGGAAGCAGGCTGCCTCCAACAGGCCACTGTGGAAATCATTGGAGGAGACCTATGTTCAGCAGTGGACTTCCTGTGGCTGCTGGATGGATGGATGATGGATGAAATAATTGTTTTGGCCTGTTTTAAGTAAAATTATATACATGTTTAGGCACGACGTCATAAGTAAATACACCTAACAGTCACATACATAGTTCTGACCCCACATTAAGATCAATTAAGTCTTGTGTCGTGGGTATCAGAAGCTACAAGAGACTTTTCGTTCTCACAAACACCCACACCCGACACAAATATTTGTGGGCCACACAAACATTGTGTTGGTGCGGGGATCGAACCCGCGGCTTCTCGTTTCACAGTCGGCGTCTATCCAACTATGCCCCTTAGGATATCAAAATGTCATGTCAAAAGGCTGTCATAGTTTGGTCATGACTTTAACTCCAAAATTAGAAATCAGAACAATGATAAAAAGGTAACCTAAAGTTTAGAAAATCGTAAAAATGTACCCATATGCTATCACGATAATTTATCTAATAGGTGATAATTAATATCAGCATTACTTAAGTAATTGCAACTGTACAAGGTTGAACTATTGCTATCATAGCTGAATATACTTTTATTATTAGGGCTACTTGTATCTGTCTGTATTAGACCATATACGGCCCATGCAGGGCACGGGCCTCCTCTACGTTCGAGAGTACATTTGAGAAGGGTTAGGCCATATAGTCCACCACGGCCTAGGGCGGATTGGCGTACCTACGGTCATACATTCACGTAAAACTTGTATTGAATTGTAGCAGTCTATACACGTCCCACTGCAGGAAACGGACCTTCTCTACAATCAAGAGTACCTACGATTGAGACCAGTTAGATACAATGATGGCTTAGTAATTATACTTATACCCATATATTCCTAGCCACCGCAGGTAACATTGTACCAAGTTTGAATAAAACTGCCTGGTATTTTTGTCACATATTGCGATTTTTAGCTTCCAAGACCTTTGATCAACCAGTATAGGTACGATTCTGTTTACCGTTCAGTTAAATTCCCGAACCGAACAGAAGTTCAGCTAAGCGATGTGTTTTCAAATTTTGTACAATGTCACCTAGGGTGATGAGAAATATGTGGGTTAAATCAACATGTCAGTATCACCATGTATAATGTATAAGACCTTGTTGCAGATGTCTACCGCGGTCAATTGAGTGGAGGTCACGTAGTGGCAGGCGCAGCGTCGGATGTCCACTCACAAGGTGGACGGACGATAATTTGAAGGTTGCAGGAGGTCGCTGGATGCAGGCCGCTTCGAACAGATCACCGTGGAAGTACCAGGGAAGGTCTATATTCAGCAGTGAGCTTCCCTAAAGTAGAAGATGATGATGTTTCCGCGTGTGACATTGAAAGCAAACGTACCTATTTAGAAGATATTTTTTTTGTGTGGTTTTGTTGAAAAATTACTCACGGGTAGTTTTAAAAAAAACCTTGTTCCAATTTTTTTTTAATTCTATAGAACTTAAAAAAAAACGAATTCATAAGGAAGATAAAGATAAATGTCTTGTAAAACATGAGTGACAATAAATTTGTACATGATCTTCAGTTTGAATAAGTAAAAAACATAGGCAGTTTACCTATAAAATTGGTTACCATTCTAAAGCAGTTTAAGTTATGAAGAACGCCACACATAAATTATTCAGTACCATCCATATATATTCAATTTTTCTATAATAAAATCGTCCATAGCGCGTTCAAGCTCACTGACCACTAAATATTACGAAATTAGCATTATTAAACGATGTTTACAAATGGCTAATTTACCTCAATATAAGACCACCTATTGTTTTATAGAAAACTAAACAATAAAAATATCGTAATGGTGTTGTGTTCGCACGATTTCTGTTTTTATTGACTGATCAGGATTCCATATTAAGTATTTAATTGGAGTCATATTTTTGTTGCAGGCTGCCTCCAACAGGTCACTGTGGAAATCATTGGTGCCTATGTTCAGCAGTCGACTTCCTTTGGATGATGGAAAAAAAAAATGATTTTTATGAAAAAGGTTACGTTCGAAAATTGATTTGGTGTTCATTTTTTACTATCTGTTTATATCATCCCACACTTTTATCCAGCCTCTGTGACGCAGTTGTATTACGGCATGATTTCAAAGCTGAGGTCTCGGGTTCGAATCCCTAGTCGGGCAAAGTGATATTGGATTTTTCTATTCTTTATCAGTCTGGAGTCAGGAATTTGTGCCCTTTATGCCGAAAGGCTCGCCCCCTATCACATTGTAGGAACACACAAGGCGAAACGTGGGTGTCCTGGTAGCACTTCTGCCTGACCCTTCTGGGTAAAATGGCGTATGTATGTATGTACTAATTATCCTATCCCTTTTAATCTCTTTACTCGTACTAAGCGTGGACCTTCTTGATCATATCATTTTTGGTTTTACTTCATAATAATAGGTATTTCTATTAAAGACAAAATTATTCAAAGCCAGATTTGTTTTTTACCATCCCGCACGTAGTTATTGTTTTTTTTAATTATGAGTGTTGCATTTAGATCTTGTCTTCTAATATTATATAGGCGCTTGGCTTTCATTAATTAATGATATTCAAAATAGTGGATTTTTTCGAACTGGGAATCGAACTCAGGATCCTACAATCCATAATCTAATAGTAACGGCAAGATTGTTAGGGTCATCATGTCAATTGTATAATTAATTAAAATATGAATTTTGAATAAAATCTTTCCATAATTATTTCAACAAATTTCAATTAACGTTGCTTTTTTGTATATGTGAGAGAAAAAAAACACAACATATTTTTAAGTGACATCATAATTTATTAAGATAAAAAAACGAATGTACATAATGTATTCATTAATTCATTAAATTATACTGAGCAATGTTACAGCTACTCAAATTGCTAATTTGCGTCCGTTTCATTCTCGAATTTTAGAAAATATTTTTAACATATTTCAATTTCAACATTACATATTACAAAAATTAACAATATTTCTAAAACTAGCTTAACAGAAAATAGTAATTATATACAAATTAGCATTCTAATGTTTAAATTTTATCATTATAATCTTAAACGTTTTATGTATTGCCTAATTAAACTTACATTATAATAAAAAACCGAGATAAAAACTAAATAATAAATAACAGTTGAATTATTAAAAACCAGTCGATTCTTAATTTTTATCTTTTATACTAAGAGTACATCTAGTTATATACCTAATAGTGTTGTGGTACGGGCAAAGTATGTACTAACGGCTCAAAAATTTATTAGGCATTTTGATTGTTATTAAATGGCAAACCTTATAACATTTTAAATAAAGTGGTATTTATTTTTTTACAAAGAAGTACTGATGGTTTCATTCGATTGAATCAATTTATGTTCTCCAGGGTTTAATCAAACAGAATTAACTAATATGGAAATTGCCCGGCCAAAGGTGGCTTTTCAACTGCCAAGTTTGCCCACACCACAAACAAACATACCTCACACATCTAGTTTCGTTCAAAACATCCGTTTGAAAACAATAAAAATAAAAATATCGTCTAAAATTTCGATTACAATATTCTTTTAAAATTTCCAGATAAACAAAACACTGCACAAACAAAACCTTATGAGATCGTTACGAAAACCAAGCCACGTTGCAATACATACATACCTTATGTCTAGACATTAACCAAACTTCAACTAATAATACTTTTCAGAAGTAAAATCTATACAGATGCACACATCACTGGTTTTTAGAACAATAGCACTGATCATTATGCTTAATATCCCAATAATTGTATCAAACAATTCAGTAATGTAAACGGTATTTTAATTTATGAAAATTAATCACATCCTGGATAATGAATTCTAAAATTGAATTCACATTTATTTTTTAAAATAACTTTTTCTAAAACTCTGCGATATGCAATATCTTAAATTACAGTTACAACCATTAGCTTACATTTATTGAACTAACGTCTCATAATATCTTCTATGCTGAAACCCTTCTTCGGTCCACTGGATTGGCTCGTCCCAGGCTTCGGGTTAGCTGGTGGTTGTATCCCCACTATATTCTTGATCCCACTGGCTATGAAGCTGGAACTTGGCTCCTCTGAATCTTTAGCGTTAGTTTCCTTACTAGTAGTAACGTTTGTGGTAGTACTAGGTACTGTGTCTTTTGGAGGTGCGTGTTTCACAATCAAATCCTGTGCTACAGTCTGCTGTGGACCCAAAACTGGATGCGGTATGGGACCATAAGCTATCTGCGGATGAGGAGGTGGCATTGGAAGACCAAACTTGTGGTATGAAGTAATTCCCATCATAGATGGAGGAACGCCAAGCACAACTTCCCCGTTTCCTATTGACGGTCGAGGCATCGACAAATTTGTCGGCTCAGGCGACCGACTTCTGTATACAGCTGCGCAAGTCCTCACATTTTCGCCTATGTCGGGCGGATGACTTCTCTTTCTAAATGGACTCATGTACATTCCTGAAGGCCCAGGGTCAATGGGCGGACTTGTTATTTGGCCGATCTTAGAAGGATCTGGAGGAGGAACTTGGTGCAAATCTCTTCGAATTTGCAGATGAGGGTGTCTTATTTGCTGCTCAGGTAAGTCTGTATAACGCATTTCTTTCTCTATTATTTCGTCTGAAGTGAATCGTCGCTTTTCGTACATATCTGAAGAATGGACGCGATGCTTTTCTGCATGCTGTGGTCTCATGGTGTATGGACTTGCGCGGTCTCTCTGGTCATTGTGGTGGCAATGTGTACGCTCCACAGGAATCGGTGAAGATCTTCTAGGTCTTTCCTCACTCTGTTCTCTACCAATGCTTTCCACTGATGATGATCGAGCTCGTCTCACAGGCGAGTGTTCTGGTGATGATATTTCTGGGTCTTCATCATCGTATCCTGGTTCTATAGGTGATCCTGGTCGGCCAATATCTTCTTCGCCTACGTCTAAAACGTCTCCTGGCGGTACGTCACCTACAGCGTGTGTCAGAGCATGTCTTCGTAAGTCACAGTTCCGTCGGAATACTTTGCCGCATGAGTTGCATTCGTAGGGTTTGTGATCAGTGTGAGTTAGCAGGTGTGTCTTTAAGTTCGAACGTTGATTGAAGCTTCTGCTGCAAACTGGACACTTATGAGGCGATTCTTCCATATGCAGAATCTTGTGGACGGCCAAAGTACGCGACTGGCAGAATCCTTTCCCGCATTCCGTACATTTGAACGGTTTCTCCTTCGAGTGGATGTACCTGTAACAAGAGAAAGCGAAATTAAATTCCTGTATTTTTTTGCTTCATCCAAGGGTACCTGTTATGGAATGATGGCTGACCAAAACTTTTAATTATTCGTACCATAAAATATCATGGTTTAATTAAAAGTCCGAGGGGCGGAGTAGAGTCGGATACACGTTCCGCAGATCTTTTATACGAACGTGATTTATTTATGAAGCTCGATTACAAAGATGTAGGTATCGGGGAACAGGTTTCTTTGGTATTAAAAGTTCATTCATTGATATCGATTCCCTCGTTATATACCTCAGTGTATAAAAAAATAATGACTTTAGCCGCGGTGCCATCTTAGCGTACTCAATACGAGGTAACTGTACAAAACATCCAGTTTGCTTTTACAAAGTGTAATATAACTTAAAATTTAATGTCTGCGACCACTACACGGCTCTGGCGCACCTTGAACGTGATCCGAGTAACATGAGCCTTTATTCTCAAGGCGAGATCGACGACGTCGCATGCGCAAGAGTACATAACCTCACCATTTTTCTGAGACCCCTGGCGATTCTTTTCACTTCCCCCTTTTATAAATGAACGACCAATAACGAGGTGAGGCTGGAAGGTCAAACAGCGCTGGTTCCGTTCCACAAGAGTTCCAGTTGAGCCGAATCGAATTACTTTAAAAGCATTTTGTGGCCAATCGTTGCGATTAATATTATTAACAGCGGCCGTATAGAATTACTTTTAGCCATCTGCTTTTAGATGAGTTGCGTTGTGAACGGAAACCTTGTGTTAAGCTAGATGATTATCTTGGAACATATTTCTCGGTATAATTGCTGGTTCATTAAGTTTAATAGCAAAAAACCTTCATCAACAAGTCAATTGATAGCTATATAATCCTTAAAATCAAGACAATAAATATTCAATGAAGTGATATTCCGTAATTTAAACTTTATTCCAAAATAAACTATAAACTACTCACATGACATAAGTAGTTGGCGCAATGATGATGAATAATGAAACAAAACTTGACAATAGAGGGCGTGAGTGAGCAATAAAACTAAAGGTGGACAAAGCAATTATCTCAAAACCATAGAAGATAATCACATGACGGAACTATTAGCAGACGATCTGTTCACAAGGAAACGAACCAAGGTATTTGCAAATTAACAAAGGAAGTGTATGGATTAATCAATGCGCACATCAAATTAATAACCAGTTTGATGGACGGTAAATACTTTGTTATTAACGAATAGCCTATAAACCGACCGGATTGACGAGACAGAGGTTACAAGTTCGAGCCCAAGGCACACCTCTGAATTTTGTAGTTACGTGTATATTTGCTGTTAATTGTCGCTTCCTTAATTGAGTAAAAGATTGTGAGGAAACTGCACTTGAAATTTTTCTACACTTTAAAAAAATGTGAGGAATCTTGCTTCAACTTGAACCCAATTGTTCTTCCCATCAGCAACGAAGCGTTTATACAACTTGATTCCTAAGTATTTTCTATTCGCTATAACTTTTATGATTTTATTTTTTACTGCATCTATGGCGCAGTTTTACTACGGTATGATTGCAAAACTGAGGTCTCGGGTTTAAAGCCCGGGTATGGCAAAGTGATATTGGATTTTCCTATTCATTATGAACCCTGAGTCAGGAATTAGTGCCTGACAAGGCGATGGGCTCGCTCCCTACCACATTGCGGGACGGAAAATACAAGGCGAAACGTGGGTGTCCTGGTTGCACCTTTGGCAAAAAGGCGTGAGTTTATGACGTATGTATTTATATTAACTATCATAATATAATACTGATTATATTTCAAAGGTTTGTGAAGTTTAAATCCACGTCAGCGAGATGGACTGATGCTAAATTCTGAATCTTAAAGGGGGTCCGTATTCAGTAGTAGTATATATTATTAAAGGTATGTGGTGGTAATTATGAGATTAACTGAGGTTATAAAATATAAACTCAGCGCCGTGAATGAGAATCATTATTTTAATGAGAATTAATTAAATGTAATTTATAGAGACAGTTGTATGATTACGCATATTTAAGAGGATTTTTATGTATGAATTTAATTGCCGTTATTATTTTTTATTCCTGGTACTCGGATGCCAAATTAGCAATTATGAATGTGAAAACATATTTGTTTACATGACGGAACTTTAAAGTATTTTAATTTACGAATAATCAGATCAAAATTTAATATTATAATAGTAAATGCTTACGACGTATTTTTAAACATTGACAAGGTAAAAAAGCTACCAAGTATAACATGATTAAACAGGCATTTTGATATAGCTATTGCTCATGAAGTCTTTTAGCGGAAAAAACGATAGCTTATTTCATTCCTCAATTCAAAAACCATTTCAATCAAAAACCTCAAGTCGATCCTTTGCTCCATTACATTAAAAATAAAAACAAATAAACCCACAATATTAGTATGATTCCATCATTTTTTCTAGCACACTCCATCCAATCAACAAAAATCCACAATCAACTTTAATATAATCATGGGAACTAATTTACCCACAAAAATCCTAATGAGCAACCGCCCAGCATAGAACTTAATGATGATGACTCCGAAAATTCCATACGATGTCACGCGAAGAATGCGTCAAGTAAATAATATATCATTATCGATATAGAAAAAACTGGCCATGCGCGGCTTAGAGCGCCGTTCAATATAGGAATTTTAATAAATAGAATTTTGGATGCTGTAGGATAGGTATGGGTTTGCGGCTTTGGTTGGAATGGCAAAGGTTTTGGAAATTATAATATAGATGAATAGATAAATATTAAGTTACATACAATAGTCATTATGCGTTAGTAAGATATCAGGTCTTTTGTCCTCGGTGAAACAATTGCTGTATCAGACCAGATACGTCCCACTGCAGGGCACGAGCCTTCTCATTGAGAGTAGTTAGGCTATATAGTCCACCACGCTGACCTAGTGCGGGTTGGCGGACTATGCTAGCTTGGAAATGCCTGGCATTCATTTTAGTTTAAACAATTACCGCGCAGCTACAATATTTGACTCTAAAGATTTTGTTAGTAATTAAAGAATGTCTTCTGAACCTACGCAGATGTTGTCCCTTAAACCCGTTTTTTTTTGCAATCAAACGATCAAGCGGCTCAAAGATGAAAATCATCCAAAATACTTGAGGACCGTGGGAGCGCTACCGGATTTAAAAAATTAGAATATGGTTAAAGAAAAAGAAAGGAGAGGCAAAGACAAGGATCGTTCAACCTTTTACATTTTGAACTTGTTGATAAATCAACATTGTTTTACAAATATATCGCGAAAATGTTAAACGTTTCTCATATTTCGTACATCACGTCCGTAGTTAATATTTCCGCAAAAAAACTCGTATTGACCTTAAGTGTTAATTTCACGGATGGCTTGCGCATAATCGATTATCGGAAAATTATGGGAGTTAACCGAAAAAGCTTGGGTGGGCCTATGAATAATATTTACTGTGTTAGATATATTTAATGGCGACTTAAACGTACATTACAATATTTAAAGGCGTGGATTACTCACTAGGTATAAAAAATTATAATTTTTTCCCATGGAGATGTCTTGTTTTAGGTCATTATAATGATTATATAAAATTTTAATAAACGTCCTCAACATGTGTTCTTTGAAATGGCGTGTCTATCCAAACTTTAATATCATAAAAGTATTTTTTCAACATAGGTTGCCAGAGTAACGTAGAAAAATATTATGAAATCTTTATATAGTGTCCCTAGAACAGTGTTTAATGAAAACGTTTTCTCTGTTACTCGAAAACCAATTGTACATTAAATTGAGTAAAAACACGTCAAAATTCAAAAATGCTCATGAATGGAACCCAGTGGAAGGGCGCAAGTGTTACATCGGTGAGCATCACGCAAATATTGTGTTATGACTGCCGACACAACCGGTTTCTGTGTACACACAACGCCGGCCGAGCGTCAACGATACCATCCGAGATCTCAACGATAATACGTAGTTTGGTCACTAAAACATAACATCGTACTTCCCAAAGCAGTTTTCAATAAATCCAATAAAAATACCAATTAAAAACAAGATGTAATTACTCCCAATAAAGAATCTAATGAAGTCGATATTGAGAAATGTGTGGAGCGCGATGACGGATTCGGAAACACTAGTCGAACAACATCACTACATCAAAGAGGCCGCCACTAGATTCAAATTAACAAGGCAATTACCGAGTTACTACGAAAACGTTCTAACTCGCTCGGACTATAAAACTCGAGATTAAAGATTCGAAAACACTCGGTGCCGAAACAGACGTGGGTTGACGAAGTAAACGGGAGGGGGGAATAAATGTCACACTTTTAAGTACGCACATTAATTAAGCTTGGAAAATGTCGAAAAAAGAAATTAGTACAGTCGTTAAGAATATACATAATTAATGATGTAAGCGAATGTTACCCTTCCGAGAGCGTTATCGTCCGATCGGCTCTGACGTTAAATAAAATATAAGTAACGTCTGTCTCTTCGTATTATACAGTGAGATAAGGATCGAGATGGACAGTCGGTCAGAACACCATCAAGGCGCCGAGATTAAAAAACTGACACACCAAATTACAATGAACTGGGCTCCGGCTAATGGTGGACATTAAAATATTTCCATTACCACAATGTTACCGGACCTGAAACTGACTCACTGGCGATTTTTATGCTGATTGTACTGCAGTTAGATGCAGTGCTGTACAGAGTGTTGGATAAAGACGGTTTAGTCGGAAATTCACCTCGCTCAATTGATAGTACATAAATAAATAAATATAAATACACCCAACAGTCACGTAAATTATCCTGACCAACATTGAGATAGAGCCTTGTGTCGTTGGTTTCAGAAACTACGAGAGACTTTTCGGTCTATGTGACCCATAAGTATTTGTTTCGGGTTTGGCTATTATAGCACCAGAATGTCTTCTAATTTCTGGTAACCCTGTTAGATACTTGTATCTGTAGGGTCAGAAGTACGTGTGAATTGACTGATATGTACTTATTCCGAACGCAATTGGAGCTAACAAAACATTTGGCAGAAACAGGTTTTTTTATAACCCCGTTTCGGTTTACAAAGTGCAATGTACAACGTTGCGACAGCTTTGTGAATGCGGGCTAAGTGTGTTTTAATGTTGTACATATTTGGTATTTTGTTCATCGCACGGGTTATTTTGGTTTAATGTTTTAAATGTAAGTGGCGTCAAAATTAACGAGGTCTGTAATAATTGTACGAGTTAATGCTAAATATCAAAGTCTGTTCCGTTCATTGATCCGGGTCAGAATGATTTTTTTTTCAATTCGTTTTCGTGCTGAGATTGCCTATCAACCGACGACCAAGCTCTAAGATACTTCCATAGAGTGAGTGTACTTACAGATATACCAAGTTTAAAAGTGTTAACAATAGTTAATTTTGCGTATTCTTTAAAAATATTTAGGTACTAAACTTGAGGGATATATTTTGATTTTTAAGCTTCAGGATTTACCCTATAAAACATTTAATATTTTAGTTTTTTTAACTTAAGAAATAATGTTTATCATTTCTTATAAATTATAATCATTTGTTTTGTTCAAACGCCCGTCTGTAATTCAAATTCAATTCTAAATTCAAATAATTAATTAAAAGTTTAAGTAATAAATTGTACACAATTTCAAAAAAAGAAGTGCAACTTTTAATGGCGCAATTTATTACTTACTGTTATGATCGAACACGAAAGGTAAGTCCCATTAAATTATATTTTGTTAAAATAAGATCAAACGAGTTAAATAGAATACATTTATTAATCGTACTGGCCAGTATTGGCCAAAGGCGGTGGCGTGTGCAAGTAATAAAAATGTTGTCAGGAATATAAAAAAAATATACTTTTTATAAACACTTCCCACAAAAAAAGGTTTTATGCACGTGTCTCGTCGATTCGTATATCGCACCGCGTCCAGCGCTACGAATCGAATCAATTTCTCTTAGTTTTTTTCTTATTACAAAGTCTGAATAGTGGATAGAGCCAGCCAACTGGACGATACCCACAGATAACTTGATTCATGTGTGTAAATTGTGATAAAAAACACAGCTTGGAGGCGCCAACGTCAGTCTAACCTCGCGTTTTTGGGTAAAATTTGTATATTATATTTAATTGTGGGAACTTTTCCTTTGCTAAAAAGCCATGGAGTTTTGTGCCTTCACATTGGTGTCTTGCTATTTTTAGTTCAGTGACTTTCGCAAGCGTGATAAATAAATACGATATAAGATTTAAGTGGAATATTTAATTGGGTGGATGTGGAATAATTGCTCGCGTCTATGATTTTAATGAGAACACCAGTCGGTGATCGAATTGGTTTATTTATGACTCTATTTCTTCATATGAGTTTTAAATAAAATTCCAATTAAAAGTAATGGACGCAAACGTGGACTAATAATTTTAAGTATGCTTTAACTTTTAACTTTAAATATTCAAAATTATCAAAGAATATTCAAAACAATAAAACGTTTGCAATAACAGTGTTCGAAATTTAAAAATGGAAGTTACCATTTTGAAATTGGAAAAAACCCGTTTGATTTTTTTAAATCTATGATTTATTAGATCGTGTCTAAGACACTGAGAGTTAAGCCTTGATCGGGCGAGACGTTTTAATTTTTCTATTTAAAAGTAAAGAGATCAGATCCGCCGGCGTGTGCGTTGGAATGCCGCGGCGTGGGTCACTGTCCGACACCCCCTTCCACCTCTCCCCGTCTCTACCCATCTGTACCATCGCAACCTCCTATCGTATAGATTAATCGCACTGAAAGGTTTTGCTCATTAATTGGACCACATTTATATTGGAACTTGTTGGCTTCATTTATTTCGGTAAAGTGTTCGAGGCATTTGATTCGCATAATTTTACAATTATTTTTGTGAGATACAGTGAGCTTTTATTTGGTAATATATTTTGCATTTAATTGTTAAAAATGTGCATCATTAAAAGTTATGAGAGACGATTTAAATAACACAAAAATATGTTTTTGATGGTGCAAATATTTTTGTTTAATTAAGAATCCTTGCAAAGGAATTGTAGGTCCATATAAATGGAACAGTAGAAAAGATTTAGAGGATATCGGTAGATTTTTTAAAGTCTACTTAATCTAGACTACCGTTGAAGATATTTTTTCCTAAAATTTAGTTCTTATTTTTGCGCTGTTTACACTCCTGCTCCATCACTTCCAAGAATCTTAAGAATAGACTACAATAAATTGTCATTTAAAACTCACATTTAAATCTGCAAATTAATCTTCACATTCAGCTTTTATAGTCGAATACATTTACACTAAATCAAAACAGCACAATAAAAATCAACATAAAACAGAAATAATAAAAGTCAAACGTGTAAAAAATAACGAAAAATATAAATTAAAAAATGGCAAAAACATTGTTCGTTTTATACAAAATTAAGCCATTTAATACATAAATAACTGAGGAGACAATGCCACTGTATTTATGATAATGAGTGAACAAAATTTAATTATGTGGGTGTTTCGCGAAACTCACACTACGGAACGGTAGCGTGATACATGGAATAAATTTTATATGTTACGGGCAAAGTGTGAATTATGGACGAATGTGCATTGACCGCGCACTTCCCTAACGGTTTAATTAGGTAATTTATTTTATGTAAGGTGAGACCTTAGATTAAATCTGTAATCCGATTCCCAGTGCTGGAACGTAATGATGTATTTTATAATAATTCTGGTGTTTTGTCTGAGTCAAGACATTAATCATTATATGGAATTAGGATACGGTGAATTTGACTTCTATATTGTGTCTAAGACACTTGTAAAGGCTATTTGTATTATTTACTATTGAAATTATTTGTTCTCATTGTAGTTACATGCTACTATTTTGTCATTTATTTAGAATTTAAGTCAAATCTCATAATAATAAATAATTTTTAACCTATACTATACAATTGCACAGTCATAATGAACTTTACCCAATTTTCGAATTTTGTTCGAAACACAAAATCTAAAAGCCGGCACACTGGCGCATGAGTAAATCAAAACCGATTATAAATAGTTTTGTATTAACATAATCTCGCTATTTGTATAATGAAGTAGCAGATTTTGTTATTTAAAAGCATTTCAGTTGAATGCATATGCATGTAATTTTATCGTTCGTTCACCGGATTTCTATTTACGTGTAAAATAATTCTAGACACAAATGACATCATATTTTGTATTTTTAAAATAAGTTCTATTGTTTTTGTTAAATTAAATTGTATTTTAATTTAAAAAAATTGATACATTCTATTATTGTTTACCTTTTTTATTAATCAGATTTTATCGGAGTAGTCATTAGCTTTTTACGGTTTTTGATGCTGTGAGATTAAAGTTGCTAATAATTACTGATTCCCGGAACACAGCGAACTAGACGTGGTTTAAGAAATAAATGAATACATAGTATATTACGCACCTATGGAGAAAGATAGAGCATTCATGCCAGCGGATGACAACGGGCGATGTCATCCGTATCATTGTATGTCATTGTATGCCCTTATTTTTCTCCCGTGGTGCGTATACGACTTTTTCTTACAGTGGGATGGAAAGTTCCCTTTAAATATCGTTTCGTATATTAAGCTGCCTTTGACACTTTGATAAACAATTCGTTGCTAGGTTACCGGGAGGAAAAGTGAGTTAGTCGCATGCGCGTCAGTTAAATCTAGCCAGGAGAGTACGAGGCACTTTTGTACCGCATGTAAGGGCCGAAAAGCAAACATTTCATCCCACAGCGGGAAAAAAATTGTTCCTGTTCTTATTTTTACTCATATCGCATTTAAAATACCGTTAAAAGACATTGTCAAAAATAATCTCATACATTTGTCGGACTGAGAGTTTTATATGTACAAGGGTACATACAAGGTTTATCTTTTTCACTTGAAGGCTGTTCGGCGATCAAAAGAATATTGTCGAAACGGATCAGCCGTCCATTAAAATATAAGTAGCAATAAAAAAATTAAATGGAATTTTATACACATTATATTTTTTATATTCTTCATAAATAAACATGAAACTACAACTTTATTTATGTATCGGATTGATATCTATCGTTGTATCTATCGATTAATTTGAATAATATTCTTAAATGGTTACTTTTTTGTCTAATATCCAAATATATCTGATACGGCGGGTAATTATAGATATTTTTGGTTTCGAATTGCGTAAATTTTCCAAATATATTTTTAATAACTTTGAAAAATGAATATGTTCTTAGTTATATCTGAATAATTTATAATTGCAAAACTATTTAATTCAAAATTAAAAAATCATAATTCCATATTCAAAATTCGAATCTCGAACGCGCGAACCGGTTGTAACTGGCACAAAACAGAACATGTAAACATCAAATGACGTCCCATAAAAAATAATAAAGTGTATGTATTCAACTATATAGGTGTTATAGCAATGTCCCGCTGTGTGAAGCGTACAAACATCTCGGAAGAAGCGAAGTATTAAGCTACATAAATGCGGTACTTAAGCAACTGCTCGGCGGACTTGTCGTTTGTGCCCACGCACAGTTTTATCTCTTTACAACGTAAGCTGGCTTGCTTTGAGTAAATTTATTATAATGCTACTAATATCTCAGCATCAGTAGTGACGTTCGACTTTCGACTAATTAACATCATAATACATTGTTTGGTACGTTTGAAGGGTTCGCGTGGGCACAATTTGTTTTTACTTTAAAATCTCATACTAAAAATATTTACTTGTGATAGATGCATTTTACAGCTAAGAAGTCCAGAAAAGTATATAAAATATTTACAGGGCTGTACCAGGAACATTTAACTCTGAAATCAATTTTAACCCGCTACAATAATAAATACTGTTTTGAAATAAGATTAATAATTTCTCACACATATATAACATTTTTTTTTATCTCCGTCTAGGTACTCTGTGTTCTATTTAATAATTTAAACAAATATACAATTCCAAAAAAGGCGTGCACCGACGTGAGGTGAGAAGTTGTTATCAGTCGCAATCAGAGCGCAGTAACGGCCCGATCTCGCGGCGGCTTGCAAAAGCGACACTACGCTGGATTTTATCAGCTCGCTAGTTATCCAAGTCTTGGTTTAGGTTGGCTAGAAAATTTAGCAAAAATATACTGTATTAATACTAGGTAAATGCCTGAATTTAGTAGTTCCCATTGACAACACCACGATGGTTAGGAAGAGAAAGGAGAAGAGGCTCCTAACTTAGGAGCTCAAGTTTAAATGGCCTAACCCACTATCAGTCGAACTTTCGGTTGTAGAAGGGTCTTATACTCAGCAGTGGGCAATTATGGTCTGATACAGTTACAGTACAGTACAGCTAAATTGTGTTAAAATCCAAAATGTTTGGTTACAAAATCATGATCCACTCTATATTTTGAACGATGAAGGTAGAATAAGACACTGGCTGAATTATTTAATGAAATACTATCTAGTATTAAGATTACGAAACAAGTAAAAGCAATGGGCCAATAAATATTGCTAAACAGTGTTATATTACAAATCCAAGGCTCGCCCTGTGACTCAAGTGGTTAATTAAAGTTTCAACTAACATTTGACTAAATTATGCAGAAGTCCGATAAATTGATTGGTCTTAATATCGATCATAAAAACGGCATTCCTAATAACCCGCTATAGATCATCAGCATAATATAGTTTATTAGAAATTTTGAATATATTTGTCAGTATAATTTAGTAAGGCGTCTGTGAGATTAATATCTTCTAGAAGTCTTTTGACTTCAACTTTCCCTCGCGTGAGATCGAGCCTACCAAAACCAAAAACTGGTAACAAATTATGTGTAAAAAAATTGCATAATACAAAGGTGGCAGTTACGCGTCGCATCTCATCAATCTTATGAAAAATCGATTTCCTGATTCATTTCTCCTTTATTACTCAACAGCGGCTCGTTGCGTTATTAAAGAGCATTGATTGACTCTTATTACTTAACTTAGCTGCATCAAAGTATATCGTAACATTTCCGTCATCATGATGATGAATGTAGATTATCTAAATTTGACGGTGCTATTAAGTCCGGCAGTGACTGGATGCATAAAGCAGCAGACCGGGCTCTGTGGCGTACCTTGGGAGGCGTATATCTAGCAGTGGACTGCGACAAGCTGATGATGAAGATGATTGAGCGACACGTCATCAAAGCTACAAACGAATTTGCCGCTGAAGCACATTTCCATATCATAAGCACAAAAACCATCGAAGCGCAACATAAATGTACTATAAATAAACAAAAGTTAAATATAATTACCATAAAAGCCAGTAAGTTGAATAAAGTGTCAGCCGGAACCCGTATTGGCGGTAGCAAAACGTTTACATACCACACGACATAATGCAAATGAACCTCAGTGAATGTTTTAGCAAGCTTCGACCAAATTAACATTCTCATTACATAGTTTTTGCCGTCTAACAAATGGCCAGTCAATAAACTTTGTTTTTTGTCTTATCAGAATGGAAAATGCAAATTTTTAATGATCTTCCTTAACGACTTCTGTTGAGTAGAAAGACCTGCATAGATCTAGGAAGAGATATTGCTGTGTTCAATTATGTTTGTGGTCGTTTTCTTGGCGTGTGTTAAGGTAAATTTGCTTTTAAAGAAAGGTTCACTCAGATAGATGTACACAAAGAGTTACAGTTTTTTAAACGTAAAACTTTTTATACTTTTGATTGTACTATGTTTAAATAAAGTTTAACGCAAATATAAGTTAAGTCAGTAAGTAAGTTTTTGGAATGGATAAAATGATCATCTGATTGTGTTTAAACTCAACTTCGAACATGTTTTATGTACAATCTTGACGTTGTTTCTGACCGAGTATCATTACCCTAAAACGGATTGCACCGATCTTGGTTTGACTATTCCCTTCTATAGTTGTAAAATAATTACAGCCGAAGAGAGATGGTCAGGTCGCTTGTCACCAATAAAAGTCTCTTAAAATTAGTCACAACGAGAGTTAAGTCAGTAAACATGTTAAACTGTACAAATATTAAAAAGCGGCCGAGACAAGTTTAATAGTTTGTGTGGGCGTCTGCTTTCAATCCGTACGTTACAATGACTCATTACTTTAACAGACTTACGGTCACCATCATTCATTTAGCTACCTACTCTTAAAACTCTTTCATTACTTACTTCCACCACACTATCCTCGTTGTACAAACGAGTTTTAGCTTCGAATTTAGTACAATCATTATTCGGATTGTGTTCCGGCACAGCGATTCCTCCAAAGTTTCCACAGACTTCAATTAAGAAGTTGTTTATTGAATGGTTCGTGGTTATTGTTAAATAGTTACCGAGTCATGTTGAGGCGATGTAGAATTTAAAGACGTAGAAGAAACGCCAGTTAATGAGCAAGTTAAACTACAATCAGTAAGCGAAGGAACCTAAAAACCATTGCCAAACGACAACGGAATTGTAAAACGTACAAAAAATCACATAAAACAATTAGTTAAGAATGTCGAGATTATGGATAGTTGTTCGTTTACTCTTAATACGTAATAAAATTTAGAAAGCGCCGTTGGATGTCAATTTGCGGTGTTTGAAACTATTTGGCGGATACTTGCCGAAAGTGTTTGTGATGCCGCCACACATGTCTATCTCATTGTCACAGTTATATATTTTAATTGCGGAATTTAAGTGGCTGGTGGTACTAAATCTGCCGCTTGGTTATTATTTTCTGTGTTATATGGTATTGTATTTAACACTTGAATAAAAGGGTTAAAACAGTTAGCTAGTAAAGTCAACGAAGTGCGGTGTCTTGTAGCAAAGTGTTCAATGCTTCTTCTCAAATTAATTGTTTATTAAGGTTTAACGTTACAAGGCTTTTAATGTCGAGTGATTATATGCGTTTTGTTTATTTTGCTATTTTTTATAAGCCTCTACTGTCGTAATTTTAAAGATCAGTGTAATTGGTTAGCAAAATTGTTAATTCCTATTTTCATTACTAAATCAATAATTATAACAGTTCCTTGATCAATCTGTGCCAGAAAACAGTAGAAAAGAATTGAAAAAACGTATAGGATCGTTTGAAAGCTATCTAGGCCGCTACGTGATGGCACGGTAAATGCTCACGTGTATTTCCACTGAATAAGATTTTTTCACGAGCCCTTTCAAGCAATCATCAAAGTACATTTAGGCTAACAACAGTGACTTTTTACTTCTATTTCCATAGAAAAAACTTAATCGAAAAATAATACAGCCCGCTTCGCATACTTCCATGGTCCATCATTTTTTTCCCAGTGTACACTAAAGAAATTTTGTATTCGTCGCGCGGCCGCCGTTACAAAAAGTCAAATCCCCAAAACCCGACAGGTACGTGGACAAAAAATAAATGGAAAATACTAATGGAGCGAGGCAAAGTGGTTGGACCGCGGTGCCGTGAGGTAAGTAGCCGCGTGGCTCAAACTATTCATGTAAACGAAGAATTGTATTTCATACTATAATATGTTTGCAAATTAAACTACTTACATTTCAGAATAAATTCGTAAATAATGTTTAATTTATGTCTATTCATTGCGTTTATTTCGGATTTTATTCTGTCATCTACAATTTTTTTTTAAATTTCGTATAATTTTTGCTACCATTCTGATATCCTAATGGATATCATATATACGAAACGACGTGTATACGAAATACGAAACCAATTACTGACCTACGGTAGAGTGATTATATTTTTTTTGTTACAAGATTTCTTTCTTTATAATATCTATGATATTTGGTCTTGATAGGTAATTTTCCATCTGGGCAAAGCCGAGCAAGATCGCTAGTTACACAATTACTAATTATAATGAAATATGTGTTACAGAGTGGTAAATTAAGACTGCAATCTTGATCTGTCCCTCATTAGTTAGAGAAATATTGATTAGCTTGTCAAATATATCATTATAATGACGGACAAGTGTTCTATCACTTATGTTAATTCCACGACTCTTTGCATTCAGTCATTGATAAGTTGGATAATTAAGATTCGAATTGATAATTGCGTTTGTAAATGGCGACCTACATCTAATAAAGCCAGCTGAATATCTTAATTAGTTTGCATAATTTTGATATTTATGACGAATACAGATAATCCTCATTTCTTAATTAGATTGCTCTCAATCTTCTGATTAAATGTGACAGTAATAAATGTGGCTCGGTGTTATAGAGAATACCGTGACATTTCCAATCAAATTTAAGTTTTTATATGGTTATATAATTGTTGCATGATTAAATTTTGTCTTGTTTTCTCTAGCGTGAAATGCCACATAACTTATTTTATTATTAATTAAAAAGTTACACAACATCTTTCATTCGTATTTTAAATTTCGAATTATGACTTACAACAATTCCGAAAAACTCTATAAATAATTATTTTAATTTCGAATCATCAATGATTCCATTTTTAAAATTACTTTTCAAATTTGTAATTCGAACACAAAACAGCCGGCTACATACAGTTAAACCTTTTTAGAAAAAATAAATTCAAGATGCCAACAAAACTGGTATATTCCAGCCAGCTACATACAGTAACCCGCCGTCAGCCGGTTTGGCGGCGCGTACGCAGTCCAAGCGACGTAATGGGAGCGACGGCTGGCCGCTGCCGCCGCTTCACACACAATTTCACCTCTGACTGACGCAAACATTCATTGTGCCGTGTACTTGAGTTCGCCGTTCCGTATAGCAGGTGCTTTACCCACCTTACTTCGATCACGAAGGATAGAGATAAGGATGGGAAACGTCAGGAAGATGGCGCTACTGAGGCAAGAGGGTGATTTTAAAGCGCTAAGTTATATGTCAATCATACATTTAAAAAGAAAAGGATATACTCATCTCTATTTTCCAAGTTTCCGGTACAGGAAAAATCGTCAAACATTCCGAAAAATAAGTTTGTTATTACCACCCACAATTATGTTAATATTACGATGATTTGTTATTCCAAGGCAAAAAATAAGGCAAAACAACAGTTTCTTGCCAACAGTAATCCGAGTCTATATTTGGTGTTCTTTTTGTACATCAATCATAATTTTCGTGTGGCTTGATTCCGTTTTGGACTCATTGTTTTTGTCTAAAGTTTCAAACAACGTTGGACGAAAATAAAAAAATGGCGCCTCACAGACTTGAAAAAAAAAAAGAAACTTAATACATGCAAGTATCAAATAACTACATTATGATCGCGCTTGAATAGTTCCAAAACACAATTTTTCACGGTTCATATATTGTTTGACGAAACCTGATTCTCCTATCTCGTTTTATTATGATTGCTAATTTTATAAAATCGTTTCCAACATTCTAGTAGCAATAACTCGTAATTTGTCGATTTCTTAATGCCGTCTCGTTTTAGAATCGATAGTTCACGTTCGAGAAATCGATTGGACCGATATTACCATAGATAAGAGCGCGGGTTGAGCATTCCTGCCTAGCTTTCGAGTGAAACAGGCGCGGGATAGGGATGTAATTTATGTTCATCACGTACCTACATTATTTTATACTGATTGAAAATTTTCACAAAAAATACTTTATTATCAAAATTAATGGCGAAATGAGGAAGATTTTTTTAATTTACGCGTACGCCATAAGACCGATAAAGTATACTTTTTTAAGTCGAATACATTTTTGTTTTCGTTTTGTTATATACTTTTTTCTTTACAGTAAATGACACATGCAATACATAGGTCCAAAACTGGGCATACCAGTCAGGCAATTTCTCAAACTCTAGGATTACTAACTACTCGTATAGGCCTTATTCATAGCCAGTTTTAAAACCTATTTTAGTTAACGAATGTTTTGTCTCTTTCGATCGACTTTTGAGCTTTGACTTCACTTTGAGCGAAGAAGACAAAACATTTGATAACTAAAATAGGTTTAAAAACTATCTATGAATAAGGCCGTATATCTATAGATCTATCACTGTCTGACACCTATGTCTATATTAAAACGAAGACCAGAGACCATCCAGAGACAATATAAAACGTAATACTACATCAAAGCCATCAGTCCGTACGGGTAACTTGGCAGATGAGAACGGGTTCTGCCTATCAGATTTATAACACTGCCAGTTGATTCATGATCTTCTCTGGCAATTATACCGGGCATCGATATCATTAATCAATGTATATTGATAGGTCCCATCTCTATGTACAAACCCAATTAGGATTCTTACCATTTTGTTATGTTGAAACTCATGTCGATGATTTATTACATCTCGAGATGCAATTAGGGCACGCAGGGTTTTAATTTTGGTTTGATCGTAAATCCTGTTTTAGTAATTGACTTTAATCTGATGTGTTTATTTCAGTGGGATGTGTTTTAATTAACGTTGCTATGGGATTGCAGATATTCGGTTTGTGGTGAATAGAAGTACGATATTAAATATTACGAGTACAGAGAGCTGATCTTTCATGAAATGCGCGACAATTTTCTTACAACCCACTTTTTTGTTGGTTTTAGCAAAGTCGTATTGGCTACGTCGCGTCGCAAAGAAATAGAGACGTCATTAACAAAATTTTTATGTGAGACCTACTATTACCTATGTATTATAGAAGCTACCTTTGAAGAAGATGAAGAAAGAGTCCTTTCTACACGGAATTGTGTCTTTCGTAGCGCTAAAACCAATACTAACTTTAGAGTAATTGACACAAAATGGGCATATTTATTAAATTCGAGATTATGTGCGCCTCTGGCTGTATTTATTAATATGTCTCGTATATCAACCCATATAGTTTCACTGCTGGATATGTATTGCTTTAACGATTAAGGTTGTTAGACCTTCCATTATTGTTATTTATTCTATTTTATCCATCGTTCAATTGTTTGCGAAGTGCGTTGTTGGTAACGGACCAGACGCGACTGCCAAACAATTCAGGGTGGTCGCGGGTTCAAATCCCAGGGCAAACCTCTGTCTTTTCAGTCATGTATGTATTGAAAGTCAATCACCACGCACTATAACGGTGAAGGAAAACATCGTGATGAAACCTGCATACGGTAGCGATTCGAAATAATTTCTATGGTATGTAAAAGTCCGCCAAGACGCACTCGGCCAGTGTGGTGGACTATATGGCCTAACCACTCTCAATTGCGCTATCAATTGTAGAAGAGGCCCGTGCCCTGCAGTGGGACGTATATGGGCTGATACAGATACAGACAATGGATTGATCCATATCATGGTTACTGGTTTCCCCAAACCCCCTGAAACAACTCGGAGGGGAGGTCCGTAATCAGTGGGAGATATAAGCTGACATAGATTAGATAATAATCAGCGGTTATGAGAAAAGGTACACGCATCGTCAGCACTAAAACATATTGTATAGATACTGCATATCGTACTGAGAAATCGATAATAAAACGGTAATCCTTTGTTACTCGCCACTTTTATTGCTCCTGTAAAATGTAATTTCGATGATATTGTTGATTGGTATCTTCGTATTTTGGGAATTAAACATCGATCCAATTAACGGAATCAACTTTTAATTATAACCATATAAAGTCATACGCAATTACAGCAACGTCCTTCGCAAAACCTATTTATGTATTTCTAGTTATGTTTAAAGTAATTTATATCTATGTTGATAGAGCATGTCATTATCAATGATTTTTTTGTCCTTAGCTAATACAATCTGTGTTTTATAAAACATTCTCCAATTCTCTAATGAATCTGTTTATTCACATGACGCTTATACCAATGAATATTAATTTACTTTGTTCTTAATACAGAAAGAAATCAACGTATCGACATGATTATCTCCAGAGAAAACCTCTTTTTTATATCAGAAAAATATAAGGTTCCAACAGATTCCTTAACCACACGAATGAAGACGCGAGCAAAACGTTCCTATGAAAACATTTCACACGACCGCGTCGAGAAATATTTTTAATCAAAATCATAAAACATAATTTACAATAGAATAGTAATTGGATCTATTAATTCCGACCAGTTTCTGGCCTGTCGTCTAATAAATGTTTATGGTCGTAGGAGAACTTCTAAAAAATCGATCAATGTTTTTAATCTCACCAAGTCCGTCTGTGAGGAGATTAAAGTTGGTCGTGGTGATGGTCGTAAATACACCGATTATTTCCTTCAAAACTGGCCAGTCCGTTTCGATTTTAAGTGAATCCGGCCGAAATACGTTAACGGGATTACAGTTAATCGCTTTTGGGGCTTTAAGTAATTTTTCCCATAGGTTGTGAGGTTTTTAAGATTTTTTTGGATTGATTTAGTGCTGTTGAATTAGAAACTTTTTAGAAGTAGATTAGAGGACTAAGAATTAAGTGTTTTTTGACGCATACATAAACCCAAAAATTTGTACCTAAAGGGGTTCGCAGAGGTTCATATTAAATCACTAACTTTGCTGGGCTTAATTTTGTCCCACGACGTGACAGAGTGTTTTATTTAAATTGATATGCGCGAAAAATGTATAACTTTGTAATCAATTCATAAACTGATAGATCAAAGAGATAAACAACAATTTCTTGTATAGTATACAAATTAAAGCTAATGACAATGCGCGAGTGCAGTCTTAGTTTAACTCTAGTGCCCTGTTTTCAAAGACACCTACAACAGTAAGTTCAAAATGGCGGATAGACATGAGTCATGAATGAATGAATTAAGAGTTACGATTATTAAACACTATAGCATTATTTATATTTTTACTTATTTTCATAGTAATGATATTCCTAAGAAGTTTCTAAAGCAATTAACATATTTTTCTTGTAAACGTCTACGCAAAATTTTCTAAGCACCATGTTTCCTGGTATTACGCTAATTTTCCACTGGCTTTCGTAAAACACTGCGACAATATTTACTTAGTTTCATCTCATAGTTTGCAGTCACTAATGAGCAACTAAGCCAGACCACCTACGGACAAATTAAAAATAATTACTTGTATTTTAAATGAAATAGAATTGTATTTTACGGCTAAAATGAGTCATCGAAGAATTATTTGACTGATTTAATGAAAAGCAATTTGATTTTATTCGTTTTTTTTTTAATTCTCGTATGTGTGATATTTTAATACAATTTTTTTTTTCATTATACTTTTTATTTTTGGACCAATTAAAATAATGCCTTGAATTTTATCAGTATAATAACGACACATCATTAGCCACCCGAAATAAGTTCCCACGATTAAAAATAAGCTTGAGTTGATAAAAGAAATCTAATATATTTTATAGTACAGTTATAAAACACGTTTTACTACAGTAAAAGAGCATTGAAAAGGAACAATACGTTTTCCATCATAATAAAACACCGAGCGTACACCATAAACAACGGATGCGGGAAAGCCGTGGAGTCAAGGGTTCAAATCCAAGGACGACCAGTCGAGGCTACCCCGTAGCTACTCCAAGATAAAATCAAGTTTAATCATTTCAAAACATTTTAGTGTCTCCGTAAGAAGTCACGTGTAATTCCAAAATATTTTTCCGGTTATCTACATCGGACTGATCGTGTGTACCGCGATAATGAGGAATAACTTCGTGGGAACTCGGGGAATTAAATTCGTTAGCATTTATATTTTTTCGTACGAATTAATCTTCAGGAAATTAAATTTGTAAGGATTAAATTGCGGTTTGTACGAATTAATCTTCGAGTGAAATTGAAGTAAGAGTTATATTGCGGTTAATATTTTAAATTGTATATTTTAATGTTAATTGGTAATTATACGCCACACCTATTGTAGTGTTTAAATGTATTTTTATACAATTATAATGTTCTTTAAATATCATTTTGTTTTTTTATTTATTGGATCAATGTATATTTTTATACGTAAATTAGCATATTATAATATCGACATATTAGACAGTTGCTCAATATCTTGTTACTAACAAATAATTCTTTTAATTTTATTATATTTCGAATAAATATTGACAGGTATTATTTGATACGTTTATAAATCCAATATATTTTTCGTATTGATATTAGATAGTCGCTTTATATTTTTTATAAATAAATTAAAATTAAAATGTTATTATGTCCTGAATTTAAATTGACTTAAGCGTGAATTTTGATTACCCCATTTTTTTTTTAAAATAAATATTGCGTTATTTAAATGCATCTAAGCTAAAACCCCACAGCAACCAGGTTGTTATCAAAAACTTGATAACAAGACTGTACGTACTAAGAAATTTAAGATAAATCTGTACCCGTGTGTGAGCTTTTACAAATACAAGTTATTCTGTGGTAGGATTTTATCTCGCTGCGACGGCCATCTTATGATTAATGGTAACTCGCGCTGTGCCTCTCATAAACAATGACATTTGAAGTTTTGGAATACTTTCCAAACGTGTTTTTTGTCCCACAAACGCACCTTTATAGTTTTTCGATGAGTGAAAAATGACAAACGTTTAATGTTTTTTTGGTTGGTAGTTTTGGTGTAATAAATCAGGAAATTGTGATCAAAATTGATGTTTTGTGTTTTAGATAAGCAATCATAGTTTTGTAAATGAAAAATATTTAACTAAGAGCAGCACTCGTTTGGAACTAAAGTAAAATAACTATTTTATTAAAATATTTATTTTTATGATCAATTAGTTATTTTGTAAGCAAAATGACTGACAAAATTGTGACTTATTAATTAAATATATATTATTTTGCGTATTTTATTGGTTATCCGTCGTATTATGTCGTACGTAAACAAGTCTTTCGTCTATGTGTCTCTACATACGTAGTTTTCAATACAACCTTTGTTTGCGAAAACTAAACACGAGAAATCATTTAACTGTGATATATAAACACAGATATTCCTTATAATACATAATATCATACATATTCGTCATAAAGTGATAAAGAAGTGTTACATTATATTCAAATTACAATACTATGTTTAGCATATAGTACCTTTATCTACACATATAAGTTATCAGCCTATACAAGTAACTATGAACGGGTGTTTCCCTTCATATTCGTAAAACAGTTAACAGCTAACACATAGCTAGTTTCATTTGTTTTTAGTATATAAAAGGAGCTCATGGAGCGAATAAGGAATTAGAAGATTGAAATATTCTGGGGTTATGATTTAAATATGAGCAGTAAGAAACTAATTTCTACGATGATAATTAAAATTAAGTAGGTGATTAAAGTTTGTACATAAATTTAAAGGAATTATGAATAAACAAGACTATGATAATTATATATAACGATTTTTTTAACTCCACCGACGAGAAATCATATCTTAAACACCATTATGAATATAAATTACATTTAGATAATTATATAACATATATACTTTAAGCACTAATTTAATTCAAAACGAAACCACGTCGGCAAACTCCAAACGAAAGACACCATAAAAATGACGCGGCGTGACAAGTAAAATATGAATTGAAAATGTTCCCCAACTAGCTCTGGTAATTACAATAATCATATACAAATAGAGGATGTCAATGTAAATACAAATATAGTTGAGGCCACACCGGCACAGTCGAGTGTTTGGACAAGCCAGCGGTCACTGTTTGCTCACAGAATCCTCGAAACCACTTGGAAATATTTCTCGCGAAGCGCTTGAGCAAGCTTAAATTTTAAGTACGCTGCAAAGGTTAAATCTATCATTGGCTTGCGTTATGTAAGAATGAAATGAGTTGAACAGTTCGGTTTTTGAGTTCTGTGAGTTTGCAGGACGCCTTATTACACATTTTTGTTAGCCTTTGTATCGTTAGCTTATTTAGGCAAATTACGGTAATTAAATAAATAATTCATCATTAATGAAATAACAACTTTTTTTACTTTTCTTTGGATATACTATATGCTTTAATCCGTTCTCTTCGATTTCTAACAACAACGCGTATTATCCAGGATCAATAGTGGTACACAAACGTAAAGTCGAGAAATTTCTTAAAAAAATAGCTTTGACTTATTATAATCAATGACGGTGTAGTAGGAATTATAGTGGAGATATGCGATAATTGTATTTGTCATGAAGTTACTGTATTGCAGGCGCATTTTCTGTACCTGAATTCCCAGAAGGAATTATATTTCTTTTCCTTCATCTCTCTACCCATCACAAAAGATATTACTACAAAGATACACCTCGTTTGCAATATATAAATATTATCTTGTTCTAAGCAATATTTTAAAAACAGCTTGTATAGAAAAAGAGTATAATACACTAAAATCATCATAAACCGCTCATTCATATATTTTTAAAGCCTGCAGAACTATATTCACCGCCAACGATTTTTATCAAGCTGCGTCATAGTAGCGCGTCTCATAACCATAAGCGGACACGGCCGCTGTAAATCAATGTAACATGTCCAATAATTGTAGGTACTTTGAAAAACAACCAATACAGATTGCTACTACAAGCTTAATGGCTTTTAAAAACTGGATTAAGTAGCAAAGAAATGCTAAGTAGACGATAAGCATAAGTCTTGTCAACCCACGCCTGAACCAGAATAACTTAACTCAACATACTGCATTTTGAAGTTTATCTATAGTAAAATAAAGTTGGTTTTCGTGTGCAACGATATAAAGCGAAGATAATGCGTGTATACGTAAATGAAATAAATGCTCTATTGTTTAAAATATGAGCTATATATGCGGTTGAAAAATTCTCGGAAATAAAGTTGGCGTCAATTGCCTTTGTGGCTGTGGAAATGAGACTGGTTTGGCTCTAACATTGAGGTTGGCATGTGCTTAGTGCAGTACGCGTGTGAAATACTTAATATCTCGTTTTAGATGTTTCGTAGAAGCCGACATGAAGTGCGATTAAACTGCTAGCAACAGAATTTAGTGTAGTTTTTGAACAAACAGGTTTTAATATAACAAATGTAAAATTAAGTACCATTTTTAGTATTCGTCATCATAGTCCTAGGTGATGTTGACCTGATTAATCGCATTCTAGTGAGAAAGTTCCTGGGTTTTACTTTCAAACTAGAATATGAAGTTCGGGTTGCAGTGTTTAAATATTTTGAAATAATACAAATAGTTCCATAAGTACATACCTACATAATTGTGAATTTCAATACTTAAGTATTATTACTCGCTTTTTGTATACCCATTAAACAAAGGAATTGTAGACTTGTTTTGTTCCATCTAAGTGAAACGGCGACAGTAATAGGAAATCAGTTGAACATCTAAATTAATTTTTGTTGTATTAAAATAAACGATTATATATTAATCATTTTCCTCATCTGCCTAGCAAACACTCAGATTTTTAGAAGTCGTAGTTAGATACAGACATTAAATAGACCTTGTTATTCAAGATGTAGTAATAGATTTCCAAGAACTAATGCCTCGATTGAATAGATATATTAATGGCTGAGTTATTGATAAAGATACCACTATCGTAAATGGATTGAACCCTAAAAAGACTGACATTTCGACGGCGTTTCGTTTTTGCGATAGCTAAACCACGATTAATGTAATTGATCATATCTGAACGTATTTAATTGAAATACGCTGTCTTGACGATTAAGAAGGAGCAATAGTTGGTCTAACGCGGTAAGTCAACCGAAGTGTAAAATTCCATTTGGAGCCGATAGCAAGCGCCATCTACTCGACACAACATCATCAAATAACACCGCAGTAACATCAAAATGTATTTTTATTTTATTTCAACTTGAAATCCGAATCACGCGAGTGCGAAACTTAAGTGGTCCGATAGGAGGACAAAAAAGCGTTTTGCAACCAACACGCGAACGGCCGAAATATAATTTAAATAATGCGTTTACCTGTCCGAAACGGCTCGACAATAATGGCATCTGAATAATCTAACATAGGAATCCGCTAACATGCGAGATCGGATACAGACGTACATTTCTGATGTACACGACAGACATTTGAAATTTGAAAGTTTTCTGACCGCCAGCATTGCGCACATCGCCAATTAACAAATGGACGATTCGTGAATACGTTTAATCTAAACATATGCGAAACCAACGTTTTTAATTGTGAATAAATGCAACTAAATTGGACATTTTCCCAAATGCTTAAGCACACGAATTCTTATGCATACTTTGTGCAATACAGATTTGGCAACCGATGGTCCGTCCGATAACGTTCGCCCGCCAGCTTATTATTGACTTATTTCTTAATAAATAAACAACCGAATTTATTTACAGTGCCGCAGGTGTGCAGGATGCGTATATGCGTCCTTTGAGTCAAAACGACTTGGGTATTAAGAAACATCGTTGCGCAACGGAGTACGTATGTGCGGTCAAGAGAGAACTTTCAAAAGGCAATAAGATACTGTGAAATCGACAAGCCGTTTGCCGCGCACCGCGTATCAAGCTAATTATTCTACAGCCTCGGTCACGATTATTTCAAACGCATGTTTATCTGTGTGCCGAGTGCGCACAAGTACAACCATTTGTCTAAAGCGCAGCGGTTTACAGGCGACAAGAGCATCCCATAATTTATGCGATAGCGCTTTGTTGGTAAAAACAACCCGTTTCCGAACGAAATCGAAATTGCTGTGTTTAATCTGTCAAAGGACTCCAAAATATTCCAAAATCGCGTGTCACGCGGATCTGTCCTGAATGAAATCGAATAATCGAGACACGATTCGCATGTAACAAATTCCATCGAATTCCATTTCAAAGACTAAATAACGCGTTATGATTGGATCGTTCTACAAGACGATAATTTCCAAAGACCTTAGGCGAAACTCTTGTTCTTGCGACCGAATCCACCTGCCTTCGTTTGATTTATTATGGATTCAGTATTAATTTGATATCCCTTTTGCTGTGGGCCCCTTGAGCAATCCGAACGAGAAGAGGTTTACCCGGTCCCCATTATATGTGGTCTCGGACCAATCATAATTGCATACGAGCCGCAAGACAAAGTAATGTTCAATGCGAAATAATTCTTATGCAGCGCGCGGAATATTCCTTGGCTATAATAGAAAATGCTGAGAAAAATTGTATCTATTTCTGCCGAGTGCGAAATAATGTTTTCAAATAAAATAGAATTGAGTCACTTGTCATGTATTACATACATACATACATAACCACACGCCTTTTTCCCAGAAGGGGTAGGCAGAGGTGCTACTAGAACACCCACGTTTCGCCTTGTATATTCCGTCCCACGATGTGATAGGGGGCGAGCCTATCGCCATATCGGGCACAAATTCCTGACTCCGGGCTAATAATGAATAGAAAAATCCAATATCACTTTGCCCGACCCGGGATTCGAACCCGAGACCTCAGCTTTGCAATCATACCGTAGTACCACTACGCCACCGAGGCAGTCTATCATACCGTAGTACCACTACGCCACCGAGGCAGTCGAGGCAGTGTCATGTATTAAGACTGACTTTTAAGATAATGCTAAGCAGCTGTGCCCGTTTCGTTGTCTACAGTTCAAATGCTCCGTTCTTTAACTTTGTTTATAAAAGTATTAACAAATGTGACTTTTTTATATGCTTTTTATTACTTGTACATAACTTTCGAAAGGTGGTGACGTAATGGATGTGACTTTTATTAGTTTATGTAGGCCAGGTGGCGGCTTGAGTCAATAATTCATTTGATATTTTTAACTATAAGTTTACAATAATTTATAGCTGGAACATAGTTGATAATTTAGGTAATTTTAGAGCTTACGATACTGAATAACCTCACAGAATAAACACAAAGGTGTAATTACAGATTAACGACAAAGCAAAACAGATTAGATCACAGCAAAAACGAGTTAATACTAAAACGACAATAGATTTAGGCCAACTATAACATAACAAAAACAGTAAAACGTGGGTGATGTCCAAAGCAGGAGATTTGAGACGTGGGAAAGAGGATGTACACAAAATAATGTTTTTAAATCTATCCAAGCCCGAATAGCCTTACTAAGAATGTATTGCGTCTATCGGAGTTTCGTTAGTGGAATTTTTTGTACCGTTGATTGGAGGCGTATCCGAATTATCTTCCCATAAAAATTTTAATCTCATGAAAATTGATGAAACATGAGGAATTTAGTATGATATTAAACAAGGTCTTATTAGATATACGAGTATTGATTACGTTTTAAATAGTCTTTTTATTGGCACCTGACCTTTGAAGATGCAGGGATTCAAACTTTGTTTTATTTTTTTACAAACGTTTATTCTGTAATTACTGTGTTCTGTTGGATTTTGGTAATTTTTGATTATTACGATCGTTGATTTTGTCTTTTTCGTTTATATTCACATTTGTGATTCACTAAAATTAAAGCAAATTATTTAATCGTTTGTAGCTGTGGTTAACCGTGTGCTTAAAATTTGATGTTCTTGCTGTGTAAAGAATACTTTAAGATAAAAATTCAGCAGTGTTCTTTTATTGCAACACATTGTATTTATTGAGGTAATTATTTGTGTTTAAAATTGCTTCTTTTAATTTACCTCGGCCCTTATCTTTATAAAGATCAACCAACCGTTCGACCAAATCTTTTTACTTTGCATTTTGGTGAAATTCCAATCACGTGCTCAGAGATCTTTTGATAACACTTTAAAGGCGCCACTTCAAATATTCAAGTAAGGTATTTTCATAATTATCTCGAGTTTCGAGCCGATTTCGAGTTTTAGTTACGGTTTTGATGTTAATATTTTCTTAGAAGCACATAAGAGCCATGGACGCCGTCCTTGATGGGTCGAAGGCGCCTTAGCTTGTGTTTTTATTTCTACAAAGTTATTAATTACGAAGGATATAATAACCCGACATTATGCAGCTCAAATGAGGTGCACAGCCATTATAACTGCAATACCGTGAGGTATACGCGACAAAAAATTGAACATAATTGTGGCGAAAATGTTGATGATATCATATTTTGTGCGATTTTCTTTTGGATCTTTTTGTTTAAGTTCGTCATTCGTCGTAATTGTAATGGGTTAAGGCAGCTTTTTGCTACAAATATTTCAAACATTATTCATGGATTATAATGTTTGTTTTGTAAGGATATTAACTAGTATAGAATATTTACTAGTACGTTTATCAGTGCTTGTAATCCGTTGCCATCTGTAACTGCAACTATCTTAAGTAAATCTATAGGATATAATAAATACCTAATAAACTTATAAATAATCATATATATAAACATCAATATTTTTTTCCAATTAAAGTTAATATGTACTTTATATGAGCATCGCTGCATTTACCATTAAATTACTAAAAAGTATCGTATTCAATGCATCAAAGTTATGTAGCTATTAAAACAAGATAATTACTTTAATCAATAAGTTTCCTGCCCCAGCAGTGTTCAAAGCATTTTTATATTCATCGAGTTTTTTACTTAATCAACAGATAATTACTTATTTTACATTAATAAGCATTGATCGTAGACTCGCCTCGATTGAGAAATAAGTCTATATTAAACATCCAAGCCTTAGAATCAATTTTGAAATAATATAAGGCGCTGTAAAATTATTTTTAGATTACCACGCACGGATTGTGACCGCAGCTTTTGTAGCGTCAACAAATTAGGGTTACAAAGTTGGTTTATATCTTTTTTTTCTTTTTCTACCTGTCTTTTTCTAATAGGGTTAGCGCTAAATATTTTATGCGTAATAGATTTATTTTATTTACGTCTAATTTTTTATGGGTTTAAATGTTTTTGTAAAAATACGTTTTAGGTTTTTTTTCTAATGCAATGTTGATTTATTATAATTCGATTAATAATTTAGGAATGAAATTACGTTTTATGTTAAATCCTGAGATATTTTGGGACTTAAGCCACATCGTATTTTTTTTGCCATCAGTTTCCCAGCCTTGTGGCTTAAAGTGCGTGAACATAAACAACAAAATCTAAGACCTCGTTACATGTTATGAAAAAACCACAATCACTTATTATTACAATTCTATACATCTTCAAGCAACTCCGATTTTTTACTAACCAACTTGCTAGTACTAGACCATTAAATTTTTTTTTGCCATCTGTACAAAATCCTGTGGTCCATTAAGCCCCGAGTGCCAATAGAAACGGATGAGTCATCAGAATTTAAACTAATTACGGTTAGAACGTAAAAAAGTCCGCAGTTAATGTGAAACGAATAGGTTCGACGATGTTTCTATGGTGTATTTCGTTTTTATACGATAATTTAAATGGCCATAGTGAAATATTAATTCACCTTGAATGTATATGGCACACTTTGCGAACGCCTTTGTTGCGTGGACTGGATTTTAGAAAAAAAAAAACGGAAAAATTAAAATAAAGCATGGTGTACCTGTACTTATTTTACGCTATTCGCTTCATATTTTATTTGTATCATTATATTTCCACAATGTTGGAAATAGGTTCTTAAACTACAATAACCCTGGCCCGAACCAGAACAAATATCTCTGTAATGTACAAATATTGTTTCGAGTCTGGGTGTAAAATTATGAGTCTCTCGTAGTTTCTGAAACGCACGGCACAAAACATTACTCTTACTACTAGGTAAAAACCGTACATCCCTATTGGATATACTTATTTATGTAACACAATATCCGTAATAAAAGCCTCAATGACGTCACTGAAGTAGGAAGGACCTAAATTTCTTTATATCCGTAATCAAAACCTTAATGACGTCACTGAGGTATTAGGGACCTAAATTTATTTTGCCCTGAAACGTACCGGGTCTCATTGTTTACGAGTTCGATGTTTAATACAAAATAAATATTTCAATTTAATATAGTAAAAAATGGCGCTTGAAAAATGGTATTTTAGTAACTATTACTAATACAAAGCTACTTAAATACAAGAAGTTTGAAATTATCGTGCTTCGCTACTAACGACAAATATGTTTTAACTGTGCCCGAAATATTCTTTTCTGTGAAGCAATTACAGTAAAGTATTATCATTCGCGATTATCAAAGATATTGTATAAAAATATTTATGCCCCATAATATACTTAATGCTAGATCTTTATCTGCAGTTATCAATATTTTTAAGGATGCCTTACAGTTCTTTACCGCTGTGTTTCAATAAAATTTAAAATATTCGCCTTACTCGCCTATCGCTAAATGAAAATATTTGCATGATTTTAATTGATACAGCGTACGTCTGCATACTGATCACCGATATTTTCTCTATCGTTTAATCGAATCTAAGTCATATTTCTATGCTAATATGACCTAAATTTGTTACCTGCATGTAATTGGAGAAGTGTATATCAAAATAAAGAGTGCTTTAGACTGTTAATGACGATAATTATGGTCGTTTTAAATCAATCCAAATAACGAATTTTAGTACTACAAAGGTCACAGGTCGGGCTCGTACTTATACGCACACAGACAGACAACAATATTATTTTTATGTGTAATGAAATTAATCGATAATATTTTGACGTCACACTTCAAATTAAAGTGGTTCTGTCAAGAATTACAACTGAGTGGTACTTGATAATGTAACTCGGTTCACGGGCTTTGAAGATAACGAGTTCTTGGAAAAGATTTATTAAGAAACGCCTTTGTTAGGCCAATTATTGTTTATCGAATTTTATCGAATATTGTATAATCAGGGTTTAACATAATTAGCGCTATAGTTGTCCTTTGATCTTTTATATTATTTATTATTGTCTGCGCGATAAATCGGCTCAAACTTTTTATGCCGGCACGACGAAGTACCTAACTACAGTGCACCTCGTGTAAATAATGCATTCGAGATAATTTTTGGCAGGCTGGCATAATTGAATCGAATGGCATGGGACCGCGTCTGATGCCATTCAATGCTTTGTTTGTCCGGCATTTGCGCTTACCATCATGTGCAATGCAGTCATTATGCCGTGCCAGTATAAAAGGTTATCCACTGATGGGATACAATCCCCAATAGTCTGTCGACGAGATTATGTCGATCTATTCCAAATCAGGTCCACCCACAAGGTGTTCAGACGACCTGGTAAAGGTCGCGGGACGTCGCTGGATGCAGGCTGCCTCCAACAGGTCACTGTGGAAATCATTGGGAGAGGCCTATGTTCAGCAGTGGACTTCCTTTGGCTGATGGATGGATGATTCCAAATCGGTTATACACAGACATAATTCGAAACACGATCGTGGATCATGATAGGCTTCCCATAGTAGTATGGTCACTATCCAAGCGAATAAATGTCCCAGCAGTTGCGTGATTTAATTCAGGCTATTATGCTTAGATTATATTAAATATACGCTTTGAATAATATAGATAAACTAGATATTGAAAACGGACGAAGATAACAACAGGAAAATTGTGACGATTGTGTTGCGAATACAATTCGATTATTTTACCGGCACGTGCTATCAAAAGAATTTATGAAATGTTCGAATTTTGTTTAATGAATAGCTTATTATGGTATTTACAAAGATAGTAACATAATCAAGTGCGTGGTGGCCTCTTGGTAACGGACCAGACTCGGCTGTCTACATGTTCACGGTGGTTGCGGATTCAAATCCCAGGGCACACCTCTGACTTTTCGGAGTTATGTGTGTATTGATAGTCAATCACCACGCACTTTAACGGTGAAGGAAAACATCGTGAGGAAACCTGCATACCGTAGCGATTTTAAAGAATTTCTACGGTATGTAAGTTCGCCAACCCGCACTAGGCCAGCGTGGTGGACTATATGGCCTAACCACTCTCAATCGTACTCTCTATTGTAGAGGAGACCCGTGCCCTGCGGTGGGTCGTATATGGGCTGATACAATACAAAACATAATCAAAACTAAGCTTACTCCATGTTCTAGGGATCACGACCCTCAGCAATGAGGGAAACCATGCAAGGAGGAGAATGCTATTTACTGTGAAAAATAATTAATATGTGAATGTAATAATTTTACTGCCTCGGTGGCGTAGTTGTACTACAGTAGGATTACACAGCTGAGGTCTTGGGTTCAAATCCCGGGTCGGGCAAAGTGATATTGGATTTTTCTGTTCATAATCCCGGAGTCAGGAATTTGTGCCCGATATGGCAATATGCTTGCCCCCTATAACATTAAGGGATACAAACAAGGCGAAATTTGGGTGTCCTCATAGCACCTATGCCTTCCCCTTCTGGGAAAAAGGCGTGAGTTTACGTATGTTTAATATAATTTTAAACGCCTAAAAAGTATATGCTTTAATTGTCGAATCAAACAAAAATTTCCATCACTCCTTTCCCACGACACATGGAAACTAAAGCAGCAATTCCAAATCAAAACACATCCTAGCAATTAAAGTCGACAACGCACTGCCCTGGTAGCCAATCAGCTTCGAGCTTACTTCGTTCATTTTTATAGCCATTATATTTGATTCGTCGACTACACCCGGAACGTAACTTTAATGGCTTGTATTTTATAAGATTGACGCTTAGATTTCAAATCGGATTAACAGAATTGGTAACAAATGTGCTTGATATGCTAATGTAAAAATCATCTATTTAAAAAAAAATATTAAAAATGGACACGAATTATTGCTACTTTCGCTCTGCTTCGCAATATAATATACTTAGTCGAAACAGTTTCAATGTTTAACACATTCAACCCACTGATAATACAGAGGTGTGACCAGGACACACACGTTTAGCGTTGTGTGTTCCGTCCATGTGATAGAGGACGAGCCTAGCGCCCTATCAGGCACAAATTAAAAAAAGTCCAATATTACTAACCCCGACCCGGGATTCGAACCTGAGACCGCAGATAGTACAACAACACCACAGAGGCAATCTATCTAAAAATGGATTGAATCTTCTCTGGAAACCTATTTGATCTTCAATTACCTCAACAATTTTTGCCCTATTCTGTTTTTAATCATTTTTGACTCCAGTATAACTTGTAATATCAACAGTAATAAATCAACATTGTATGAAATGATACTCGCACAATTGGTTTTCCTTAATAAATATACTGTCATTGGTTTTATTTCTAAATTATGTAAACGTATTCGTGTAGCAGCGGTAGTTTCATAAACCCTCTATCGGTAGAAAACAAAAAAAACCTAACTATTGACAGGTGGCATATATCCGGTTCTACGGTCTGCTTTGGGCAAATAAATATTTATATGTGAAATTGAAACATTATTTCATTTTGCGTTATTAATTGGGCTTGTTTATGACCTGATGATTTTGTAATTTTATTTTTAAATGTATATTTTATGTTATTATTGAGTAGTTAAAACCTTGTCGTATTAACTGCTCAGGGCTGGAGTTTCAGCCTAGTACTACGATAGACTCATCTCCTATCACAATTTAGGACAGAAATAAATTTGACGAACCGTAAATAATATAAGTGGCATCTCTACTTTCATAATCAATGACAAAAGAGTGAACTTATACAAGTATGCAGTTAAAAAATCTTCAAGCAATGACTGATCAAAATTTCGGTATCCAAAATCAGCAATGAGTCACGTCACTGCTAATGATTTATCATCCACACCGTCATGTAATTGAGATATTTTATCAATCACATCAAACAGCGATCAAGGAACAATTTGTTCAACGCTTCTTCCAAGCCACTCACCTTTATTAATCAAGAACGTTTTCTAAGAAGCTAGCTAAGTTATAAATATTCCGTTTCCAAGTAGTGAAGCGGATGCCGCCACAGTCGGGTTAACATCTGCAACTAGAGTTACACCCGCCGTGGTAGGCGCATATAAATTGGTCTTTATACCGCGATCAACGTTGTAGAAAATTAAACGATGCTTACCAACTGCAATTTATGGGTTATCGCTTGGGGCTTTTGCTGGTGTCGATGTAGAATTTATTTTAGAATTAAGGTTAGGAAAGTGGCGATAGAATATTCGTAATAATTAGGAAATTTCTGTACACAAGGCGCAAAACCAGCCGTATTAAGACCATCATCTAAGTTAAAGTGCCTGTCAGCCAGTTAAGTAATGACAGGCAAACATGATACTCTGTCTGAACAACATTGCCTCATGAATTAACTTGGCAATATCAGAATAAAATATTCTTTTGACTTACCGAAAAGACAAAAATACACAGATTTTTGCAAAATGATAAAACTTCAATAAAAAATAGAGATTCTCTACTAACCTGTGGTCTCGTAAGTGATCCTGTCTTCTGAACGCCTTGCCGCAAATATCACAGGAGTATGGACGCTCGTCTGTATGGGTCCTTTCATGGATGAGTAGATTGTATGATTTGGTGAATTGACGATTACAGAATTTGCATATGAACTGTTTTTTGGGTCGCGATGCCCGACCAGGCGCTCTCAGCAATCGTCTGTCTAAATGTGGATGCATTTGGTGAGGTCCAGCTCCTGGTGGGAATAATCCTGCTCCAGGGAAGGTGAAGTTTCCAGCGGCAGTTGGTGAAGGTCCAGGTGCACCAAGAAAGGCCCCCGGTGGACCATAAATAGGAGGCTGTGATGACCCGTCAGACATCATTCCATCCATAGAAGATGCTCGGTGGTGGGGCATTAACATTGCCGCTGCTGCCTCACGCAAAGCCACTTCCTTTCTTTTCTCAACCATCATAGCCATCAAATCAAAGGAGTTTCTCTTAGGAAAGTTTCCTGATGCTCTATCAGGTGATCCTTTGGCGGTGTCTGACCGATCTCTATCTAAAATTCTTTCTCTCTCCATTATTTCTGAAGGTATTAAAGCGGGATGCATTTCATTAGGGTATATAACAGGGTGCATTGATCTGGTAGGAACAACAGGTACAAAGGCAGATGTCTCTCTATGGGATGAGTTGAGGAGGGAGCCAGTGGTTATCTGGCGATGATAGGGTAATGGTGGAGAATCGAAATTTCCGCTTGCATTTCTCCCGCTTGAGGAAGTTCTTTGCTGATTGCGTTCAGCTGAGCTAGCGAGGAACTGGTCATGTCTGGATCTCAAAGGTGCGTTCACTGGTGCATCGGGTATCGGGCGTGGTGTAGAAGCCCTCGATACAACTGCCCCGCCGTTCTCGGACATCACGATCTAAAACACATCTGCAAACAAAAACCAAGTATTAGAAAGGGGAAACTGAGAACCTACGACGAAATCTAGACTCGCTTATCCACAGTATCGTTAAAATAAACTTAAAATAACACCAGCGGGGAAATCACAAAAGCAAACAATCTGATTTGGGACTAAAAAAATCTAGTTTGGAACAGAAAAGTAAATAGACGAGCATGAGATATCGGTTCATAAACTATTCGCTTCATCATTTGTCTTGAGATGTTGATCTTTATCTTACACCTTTCACAAAATCGTAAACTTGATATACGATTCGAATCTCCGCTGGCCAGTTAACGATTCAGAGCTGGGCAGAGCGATTGATGAAAATTCAGATTTATGGGCCGACAATCATGCGTAATTAATAGGGCCTACATTGTGTTAATGTAACAATCGGTATAGTTCATAAATTCACACGGCATTCGTCTAATATTGAAATCAGTTCATCAAATTTACATATTCCAATTTACATTTATGATAAAATCCGTATACATATTTCATTGCTATAATATCGTTATAGGTATCTCTATTGCAAACAAACGTTGCTTCAGATCCATCAAAATTCTTGATTGTAAATTTAATGTTTGATGATCTCTCACTGATAATATCATGAATTTGTTTGGCACCACGTGGATCGTTGGGTCACTGACTTTAAGTTGAAGTACTGATTCGGAGCAACTACATTCAGTAGCTTCAATTGTCGAGAACATTCATGACTCAAGGAGCGTTAAGCCCCATTTTCCTGTTAGTGCTGCTGTAGCAAATGATGAGGCAAAAAAATTACACTTGACTAACCAATAATGATAAAAAATGAGGTTATGTAACTAAACGTTTAATGCGTTTGAAGGCTTGGTTTTAAATTTATGTTTTGTCATCAGCAGCAATTATTCAAATGATTGTCATAAAGCTCGAATTAAATTTTAAATTCAGTCAATTATATTATTTTAACTTTGTTCATTTAAAATATTCGTATTTAAAATATATTTTGGTCTTATGCATCATTCATCAGTTTATATTCAATGGTATCTGTTGTTGGCTTCTGGTGATATCACAAAATGTTAATGTCGACCCGATTTGGGTTCATATTGGACATTAACATCTATACTTGATATATTAGCTTTAGCCGCGTAAACGGCCCTGATTTGCTTTTACCATAAATTATGTGCGCAATTTAATTTAAAATTTATTATTATTGGACTCACTTAGTTACTTGAAACGGCGTTTGATAAAATCAGATTTGTATGGAATTAAACATTTTATTTTATTCACTAAATTAAAGTTGTGGTAGGTAATGTGGAAGCTATTTAATGAAATTTATTTAAATTAAATAACGTGTTTTTTAAAGATTATCTCAATATATTTATTTATGCAAACTTTACATTAAAATAATAGCTGTTTCTAAATGTAATTTGCAACTATTATAATGTATGTATAATGTTAATGAATTTTGCGACTATTGTCTTCAGTTTGATATTTTGAAATATAAGAATATTTTTCTTACTTTATCGTAATACCTTAGAAGTCTCCTATGTTAATTCACACATTCATGTATTATGTGCATTTCCAACCATTTGCTTTGGGTCTAAGGGTTTTGATACAAAAAAGACCCATGTTGGTTTGGATACCGTAACCATGTATGCAGTATCATAAACTTATAAAATATGTGATTTATTTTTTTCATAGAATAGGATGTTTAATGGATTTTCCCAGTTCCGTGGACTATTATAAATCTTTGATATTGATCAAGATCAAGACATAAATAAATTCGAGACAAATCCAAACCCAGTCTTCCGGCCAAATGATTCTATAGTTTCAAATAACTTCCTTCATTCCTTAAGCAATATAAGTGCTCAACATATCAAAATGCCTACAACATTTTTAGAGTTCCATACCTTAAAAGGAATAATGGAAACCTAAAATAATCACTTCGTTGTCTGTCTGTCAGTTAAAAAAATCAGATTTTTCACAATTGAAATGATCATGACGTATATCAAATTACAAAAGCTTTTTTCATATACACAATTAAGTTTGTCAATCCGAGTTGTCCTTTTATGATTTTATTTAAGTACATACATACATACATAAACTCATGCCTCCTTTCCAGAAGGGGTAGGCAGAGGTGCTACCAGGACACCCGCGTTTCGCGTCGAGTGTTCCGTCCCACGATGCGATAGGGGGCGAGCCTATCGCCATATCGGGCACAAATTCCTGACTCCGGGCTGATAATGCATAGAAATCCAATATCATTTAAGTATGTTTTTCTTTAATCATAAAATATGATTCAGGCTCACAGAAGTTTCAATTGGGGGTATGTGTGCTGAATAGTTTATATTATAATTGACAGCCACCGAGACGCAGTTGGTTAGACGCCGGCTGCGAAACGCGAGGCCGCAGGTTCAATTCCGGCATTGCGACCAATATTTGTGTGAACCACAGGTATTTGTTTCGGGTCTGGGTGTTTGTGAGACCGAACCGAAAAGTCTCTCGTAGTTCCTAATACTATGACACAAGACTTGATCTTAGTGTGGGATCCGGACTATGTATGTGACTGCTGGGTGTATTAATTAATTTATTTATATGATACGGAACACTAAGTGCGCAAGTCCGACTCACGCCTCACTGATTTTAAACGTAATAGCCAGAGCTCTCAGTTTTTAATGCATAGTCAAAGCAAACAGGGCTGACAGTTGATGCTGGCTCAATTTATCTTCTAAGTTATCTGTGGTGCTTTATCTCGTGTCCAGACTCCGGTTTGTTGGCTTATGAGAGAGTGCGACGCTTCGTCATATGAGCGAGTTGTAAAGTAGAAGTTACTTTGTTACTTTTTATTATATTATTTTACTATAGTTTATCTTGCAATATATATTTTACAAGACAAAAATAAACAATATTTCTAAAAATAATTATAGATGCCAAAAAATAGTTTGTTTTTATATTACCTGGAATAAAAAGCAGTTTTTTCAATTTCAAAGATAATAATGAATCACTACAACTTAGACAGGCTTTCCGTGGCGCAGTTGGTTAGACGCCGGCTATGAAACGAGAGGCTGCGGGTTCGATTCCCGCATTGAAACAAATATGTGTATGAACCACAGGTATTTGTTTCGGGTCTGGGTGTTTGTGAGACCAAAAATTTCTCATAGTTTCTGATACCCACGACACAAGACTCGATCTTAATGTGGGGTCAGGACTATGTATGTTTCTGTCGGGTGTATTTATTTATTTATGTATATTGATTTTCGCGAGGACTGTTTTACATATTCACACCAAATAAGGTAAGTAAGTAAAATACTATTAATACAACATTGTTCATTCATGAGTGTCACGTATACCAACCGCAGCAGATGATTTCATACTTAACACATGACACAGGCTCAAAAGATTAGCTATAAAATATTAAACAATAATAAGTAAACCCAATAGTCACTACCCACCTATCCCACAAGTGCCGTGTGCATAAAAATACGAGTTTACAATCCCTCAACACACGAAACAAATTGTGTCCCACGAACAAAGTGTATGAGTGAAAACAGGATGAAATCTAGTTTATTGTGTATTTGCATTTAGCGTGCAGAAAACTTTAACGCGCTTATATAATAAATGAATTAAAAGAATAAATATATCATAGAGTACTCATTGTGAAAACGTCTCCTAATCTTTCCATACGATGTTATTTTGGTACCTGTTGAATCATTTTACGATCATACGAAACGAGAATCATCGGATTTTTGATGTCCAAAACGAACTAATCCGCGGTAAATCATGTTATTACAGTATTCCTACTAGAATGACAATAAAATATGGCTATTCGTAGATTTACGAGCGGGCGACTATTCCCATCTGTAATGATCATGTCGGTGACAATAAAACCGATTCTTTAGTATGCTCGTGTTTTCACAGAGTTTCCTGTTTCGCTTTATGTGTTTGTACAAACTGACACGCAACCCGTTCTATATATTTCAACCGCCCCTTTGATGTTATATATGGTAGCAATTAAACATAATATAACTTGTGTTCGGAAAAATACGTGGGAAATGATTGTTGCTATTAATCAGTGTTTTTCCGGTTTTGCGTCATATTTGGTAGTATTTCGGTAATTTAACTCGTGTTCGAACTGAAGGTTAAGGCCTATAAGTTAGAATTTAACTAGCTGCACTAACGGTAAAATTAATCCGTTCGTAACTTGAAAAACCGTCAGCGGCAGATTTTAATGTATTTCTATGATATTTTAAAGTCAGCCGTAAAAAAAGCTTAGCCGTCACTTACAGCAACTACAAAACATTAATCTTAGAATCAATTTATTCAAGCGAGATCGAAAAAGAAGGCGAGCGGCGGGCCCGCATTTCACTGCGCGTTGCCCGCTCTACCGTAAAAAGCCTTCTGATTTTATTCGCCTCTCACTCACACCCTTTAGCCGAAGCGTGCTGTCCCCCTCGCACTCGGGTTGTGGCTGATCGAGTTTCTACCATCTTACTTGCTCCGAAGCAGTAAAACTACTTTTATCTCTCTTACGGTCCGAGAATTTAGTGATATGAATATGTATGTAGCCAGTGCAAGCCAGTAAGTAATGGACTCGGGGATGTAATACAGCTCATTTCAAACATAAACCTTTTAAAAGGAATATATTAAAGCGATCTCCTTGAAAATTTAAATTTCTTGTCTTTACGCGATAAGGATTTTACGTTTTCTTTGATAATACTCGTATTATTGGGTATTGAGGCAAGTGGTTTCCTGTGGGGAATGCGATTTTATTGTATCCTTAGTAGAAATAAAAGAATTGGTTTATGAATGACTGTATTAAAACCTAACTGCACTGCGGTTTAGATAAAATAACAAATATTAGTAATTGACGTCATGTTTTGTTTGAACAGGTATATAAAAGTGATCTAATTCCATAAGTTACATAAAACTGTCATTAGGTAAATATGTTAGCTCCATAATAAGTACCTACATTGATAATTTATATACATAAATTAATATACATAACTACATAAAAAAAATTAAAATAAATTTATTGAACCGTTTTATATTTTTCTCTTTTTATGTGTTTTTATCCAAAAACTACGTGGGGTTGGTTAAACACAATTTGCCTTAAAACATCTCATTACTAAGGTAAATTTCACCACACTCCTTTTTCCCATCCAAATTACCACTTCACATGTCGCAGTCTATGTGTACGCATCGCACTATTAATTTCCCCATTTGAATACCAAGTTAAATTTATGGGACTAGATACACGCCTAATAAGCAGTGTTGTTCTTTCAACACGCCGCTAACTCACACTGAATATTTCAAACCGATCTCTATATTATACAACTAGACGATTAAATTTACATTTAATTAATAAATTGACGGAGTATTGTTAGTTACGAAACGATTTTCCCATCTGTGTATGCCTTTGACAGCCTCCGTGGCTCAGTTGGTTGGACGCCGGCTGAGAAACGAGAGGGCGTGGGTGTGATTCCTGCACTGAGACAAATGTTTGTGTGAACCACAGGTATTTGTTTCGGGTCTGGGTGTTTGTGGGACCGAAAAGCCTCTCGTAGTTCCTGATACTAACGACACACGACTCGATCTTAGTGTGGGGTCAGGACTATGTATGTGACTGTTGGCTACCCACGAGACAAGACTCGATATTAATGTGGGGTCAGGACTATGTATGTGACCGTTGGCTGTATTTATATTTACACTTTAATCTTATGAATATTCAATAATATAAGAAATCGATGATCAAAAAAGCCTTTTTTTTAATGTGGAATATATTAATTGATGCGATGAGACGTTAGTTAAATAGTAACTGCCTTATTCATAGACAGATTTAAAACCTATTTTAGGTATCGAATGTTTTGTTTTCTCCGCTTAAATTGAATTCAAAAGTCGTTCGAAAGGCACAAAACATGCGACAACTAAAATAGTTTTTAAAACTGTCTTTGAATAAGGTCGTCAGAAAACATATTTAGTTACTCTTCAATGTATTTTACTCACTACCTTACCCTTACACGTTTTAGTTTTAATTATTGCCTGTTTTATTAATATCGTCTTAGTTTAATGCCATGATTGGCCAGCGTAGGTGCACTGTCCCAATCTAACATCTCCAACAAACACAGACCACACGCTATTTAATCATCTTACGTAGATGTAAATTGCCAATGATGATGATGATGATGATGAGTGCCATGATTGGTATTAAATATGATGAACTGTCACACGCAGGTTCCTCACTAAAGCACCATTTACACGGAGAGTTTCTCGTGGCGAGAATCGTATGCCAATATCGCATAACATAACCGCCATAGATTATTGCGTTCTGACAAACGTTTACACGATCCAAGTTTTTAATCCTTACGATAATCGTATCGTCGAGACGAGAAACTCTCCCTGTGTAAATGGGGCTTAAGAATTAAGATGCAAGTCTTGAATCGCGGACATTAGTGAACCTATGGTCTTTAGTTTCACTTTTAGCTTATAAATCAACTACGCCACGGAGCCTGTCAAGTGAAATTCGTTCTTAAGGACACATCTTTAATGTAATATCAATTTCAATATACAATATTCTTAGTTTTATTTAAATGAGACCGTAAGTTATTGTTTCTGTGCGTAAGTCTTTCTTATTATTCCAAACATCATCAACAACATGGACAGTAGCAAAACCAAATAAAGCAATGAATTATAAAACAATGCTTGTCATTGCGCTCGCCATCTTGAGACATAAGATGTTAAGTCTCATTATATCAAATAGTTACTCTGGCTACAATGTCCTTTAAACCGGAACACAACAGTACATTTACACTACTGTTTGGCGGGAAAAAAGACATTGCGGTGGACCTACCCTGGCGAACTCCCACATATGAGAGACCTACCACCAGTAAATTCCACATTAGTCGTTAATATATTTTAATGATGATTAAAAAAGAAAAAAATATATGTTAATTATAAAATATTTTATACAAGGAAAATGATTTAGTGACCTATAATAAAAAAGGCGAATTTTACAGCTTTTTAATCAATTTAATTATTATCGACTTGTGATAACTTTGCTGAGGTAAATGTCAATTTAATTAACGTTTAAAAATAATTTTCAAGGCTAAATATTCATAAACACGAATTACCTATTAAAAACAATTTTTAATGTTATATATTTTGCATAGTGCTTCATAAAAAATATTTGAATTTTATTTTTTAATATTGCAAACAATTTTTCAAGTTGAAACTGTGAAGTTGTGATGGAAGCTTCAAACCAATTTACTATACATCGCCAGTTATTGATAGGCTCAATGTTTCAGCTGTCGCATAAACTAATACATGTACATCAAATTCTCATGAAGAGTCATCAATTATAACAGCTGATATACTAAACGATTTAAGGTTTTGTTTAAACTAAATGATATGATGACAATAAACATCGTTAGTACTACTTTATAAATTCTTTAAGAAGTAATGAACAGATAAAAAGCTTAAATATAGACTTTCTTTAATAAATATAATAAAAATATTGCCACAAAAAAAAAATATTTTTGATGATTATTTGTATGAAGTCGCTGGATGCTGCTAACAGGTAAATGTGTAGATGGGGGAGGCCTATGTTCAGCAGTGGACTTGCTGTGGCTGAAGAGCGAGAGGTGTTGGGCTAAAAATCTTTGGTAGTACAAATACAGACATTGTTATTTCTGGTTGTTAGGTGTATAAAACCATCAGATTCTATATTCAGGATATTAAAACTCTCCTTGAATTAACTACAAGTAGAACTTAACAGAACGAATCCATTTCAAACCAAGGTTATGAGATTAGCATCACAGTGTTGATTAGATACCTTATCGTTGTCGATGAACTACTATTTGCTAAGCAATTATAATTTCAGTCATCTACCGTGTTACCGCTGCGCTTGTATTAAAATTATAAAATAATTATATTGTTAAATTGTATTAAGTTTTATGGGCAGTATATGACATGATAGTAGTTGTTGGTTTAGGATTTCTCGCAAATTCCTCTCGTAACAAGTACGTTGCGTACTGAAGTACCTAAGTCATATCTTGCTTCTTGTAACTCCTTTATCTGCTTTTACTTTGAGAGTGTGAAAGTAGCAGACTGTACAGCGTCTAGAATACAATATAAGTAGTTCTAACTTGACGTTTCATAAAATAACAATGTCTGCCAAAACACCATGTTCACATGTTCACGGTGGTCGTGAGTTCAAATCCCCAGGCACACTTCTGACTTTTCCGATTCATGTGTGTATTGATAGTCAATCACCACGCACTATAACGGTGAAGGTAAAATTCGTGAGGAAACCTGCATACCTTAGCGATTTGTAAGAATTTCTATGGTGTTTCATGTCCGCCAACCCCCACTAGGCCAGCGTGGTGGACTATAGCGTAACCCCTCTCAATCGTACTCACGATTGTAGAGGAGGCCCGTCCCCTGCAGTGGGACGTATATGGACCGAAACAGATACAGATAAAACACCGGCTTCATGTGAAATTTTTGGTAGCGCCACCAACCCTTTGGCTAGTTTTCTTTAATAGCATTGCTCTTACAAAGACTTAACGCTCATATGATGGGTGGGTAGTGGTTATTATGGATTTTGATAATCTTTAACAATTAAATCGTTGATGTATTGGTTTTCGAAAAAAACCGATTTCCGGTTCTCAAAACAAGAGGATGAAGGGAATGAAAAGGATGCTAGCAGGGAAGAAATATTGAGCCTTAAGCAATCTCACTCGCGCTTCGAAACACGACATCCGTCGACAGCCGTTGTTTTTTTGTGTCTTTTCTTTGGAACAGTGGTACCACCCCGGTAAAGCATGCCCATTTCAGTAGCAACTACTGAAGGAAGCCATGACAGTAACAATGTGACTCTACCAACTGGTAGAGTTGAATGTGTTTTGAGTTTGAAAAAAGTCACTCCTTAGAAATAATTGGGATTTAGCATGAACTTTTTTGTGGTTTTCACATAGCTTGTAGACTGACGATTTGTTGCACGACCCTCCTGCGGTAAGGGGAAGGTGTGCGAAGGTGCGGGTAGTAATCTATCATTTTAGCACCCCACAGCGACAAATGACGTGTGAATGAAACGGTTTCCGTTCTCAGCTATGCTTTTCACCTCCGCTATTTCGTATGTTTTTCTTCCAGATTATGTCAGCCTCCCCTTCTTATGTCTACAGTAGGTAGATTTAGTGTCGAACATTCTGTCATATGATAAATCGCCGCGAGGATATGGAAAAAGTGGTGGTTCGCCGGCTGCTCAAGACTGAAGTGTCTAGCGCTTACTAGGTTGCCGTCCGGTAGCCTGCGTCCAGCAGTAACAGCAATAGACTTATTAGAGATGCCCGACACACAGTTCACATATCCAACACTTGAATAGTCGATGAATTGTAGGCTCTCAAAATAGCAGGGGAAAAGGAAGGAGAATAGACGAGAGGAGAAAAGGGGAACGGTCAATGCATTGGTGGCCCTTAAAACATGATTAGAAACGAAAGGAAAAAGGACATGATGAAGAAAGGGATATTTGGCCTCCCGCAAGTACCTAAGTACTAAGATACCTACGCTTAGGCGTATGTTATATCCATGGTATCTTACACACCCCCCTCCCACTCTCTTCCACGTTTCTGATGTTTCCTAGTAGGGTAGCGCATACAGTGAGTCTGTACTTCTATAGAATAAAGAAGAATACAAGAAGCTGACGGCCAACCTTCCACACTGAAGAGGCACTCAAAGAAGAAGAATACTTCTACAGCAAGGTGAACATCGCCGCTTGCTCGAGATGCTATACTCAATTATAATATATTTACAAACGACCACAAACTACAAAGTCGTTTCGTTGATAGTAAGCGGAGTTGCGTCCGTCAGCTAGATCTTAATAAACCAAGCGGTAGGTTTGATGTTTCATATAAATTAACGGATATTTTTATTGCGACCATTAAATCGGCCGGTGATTGGATCACATGAAATTTGCAATCACGTCCAAATTTGAATGTTTTGGGTGATAAGTTTAGTTTTTGCTCGCGGATTTGGCAATTTGTATTGATTGATTTTTTAATTAAAAATGTTTATGCGCATTGGAAGATGGATGCCGACTTTGAAATTAGAATCTTTTCTCTTATGTATGTAGATGATAAAGCACGTTATTATTTTTTTATTTACAGAAATCCTTAATACTAAGAAAATATTTGAAATATGCAATCTAACAGTTACGTCTTCAAAACCTATACTCTTAAAACTGTTTAAAAACCAGCGCGTGTGTTCACATTAATAGGTGATTCATTATATTTACTTCACAATCATAATTCCACAACGCTACTAGTTAATTACTGTGCGAAACACAGTGGCAGGAAATGTAAAGCAAACAATGTTGAATGTATGAACAATGTACCAAACCGCACGCCGTTCTCAGTACAATATTAATCAACTTGAAAACAATAACACAAAAAACAACCACATTGATGTAAAACAGGTAGCGGGTGGACGCACCCTGCCTGCCCAATTTATTCCACATCCTGTATTAAATTACCGATAAAAAACTTACAGGGCGTCCAACGATTAAACACTCTTCAACCCTCAGAAGTCAGGTAGTCTGCGGCTATCAACACAATAGTCCATTGCAACTTTTTGTCACACTACACAGTCCGAGACAGGTGGAGGTTTGCGGGAGCGCACAACAGCACTATACAGGCCATAAAACAGTTTATAGTGATAAGTCACTGTATCACACGTGTACACTGTAATCCGTATGCCTCAATGTGCCACAATATTTTTAATGTCACTGCGCGGAGGTTGCGCGTGCGCATCGACGCGCGGTTGGTGGGAGTCGTGCGCCCGTACTACTGCCAGTTGTCAGGCAGTAGCGCTCCTGTGGCCGCCCCCGCCGTCCCCGCCCCGCGCACCGCACCCCGCACCTGCCTTAGCCTCCATACTGTAGTTTGGGAGCGATAAAAAAGGGAATCGGGTTTGTTTATTTTTCGTGTTAGTAGCATATAAGTCGTGTAAATTAACACCGCCCTCGAAAGATATCGATCCTGAATTTCGAATGCACTTGCTAATTGATAAAGTTTGTTTTCAACGGACGTTGTCGGTTGTGGATGGGTTTGGTCGTCTCGCCCATAGTCTTCACCCCAGATAGCTGTTGAGATAAGAAAATAATAGACATAAACCGATTGTTCAACTTTTCTTTCGTTTTGTCTTAATTTACTAACAGAAGAATTTATTTTTAAAGATAAACATTCAAGTTATACCTAAATAGGAAGAAAAAAGTAGAACAGCAAATTATATTATAAAGTACATACATGATTCAATTTGGAACAAAGTTAATAAAACAAAAGACAGTGAAAATAAAAGGCACAATATATTTTTTATTCTTTATTACAACGAAATCTATTCATACAGTCACATATATTTTAAAAAGATTCCCATTATGGGACCAGATACTTTGCATCTATAACATTTCATTAGATTCTCAAATAATACGACAGATCTATTAAAATTGGCACAAACATTTGGCACACGTCCGTGGAAATAATTATGGCAACATTCACATATCGTTTACACTTATTTACTGAACACATTACAATGACTATGTATGATAAATCTATGAGTACATAAACGATATACTATGACGTCATAACGTGCATTAAAATTATACTTCAAATGGTTCTTATATAACATACACTATGTATAAGCATCATTTGACTGATTCTGTTTAAGTCTTTCATTTATTTAAATATATTTGAGCTTTAATGATTTATGTACATCAACATGATTTTTATTAAATTTACTATCATATTTAAATATTCATTTTAACGCACAATTTTAAGTCACCTAGTATGGACCACATTCTAAGGGGTATTAATGAATTTATTTTCTTATTATAAATAAAATTTCAACGAGAAACACTTCTGTAACCCTTCATTTATGTAATATATTTACAAATGTGCGCAAAAAAATTACACCAAATAAGAAAGCTATACCGTTAAAATATATATTCCAAAAATTCACAACACTGATAATAATCACATATTTGAATATGGGTTACAGATTATGAATAAATTACTTACATCAATAAATCCAATAGATTGTGTAATATCTGACGAATATCTAACTACAGCTTAGTTTACTTCGCGTTGGCACGTCCATTATAGCGCTATAGTTTCTAATCCCTACATTTCACACCTAAATGGCATAATATATTATGTACGTGCTATAATAGGAATATTACTCTTTCTATACATATTCAATATTCAAAGATTTATTATTTTCATTTTATTCCATTACGATCTCAGTCGTTTATTACTTATCTTTTAATCTGATATCGATTATGGCGATTTTAAAATCGATAATCGATATTTGATAATCGATTTAACGTCATCCTTAAGTATTTAGGATCGATTTTATTCTGTCTCTTCACGTTATTTTTTAGTCTCGTATTCAGTCATCGATATTAGATACATTCATTACGTTTCAATAATTTCATTGATATATTTCATTCAATAAATATTTTAAGAATTAAACAGATTAAAGCTATGCTTTAATATAATCAATTTCGATGCGTCGTTGTAGTGATAATATATACTTAATTTAATATGTAGACATATATTTTGAATTGTTAATTAAAATCAAATAAAATAATTTAATTTATAACGTATATTTATTGATAATGGCGCAATATCAATATTTTTCTGTCATTAGAGGCTATCTCGTGGTACCACAGGTTCAAGTCCAGGACGGGAATCAACGTTGTCATTACTTTCTTAAATTTATTTTTATTTAACATTCAACATATAATAAATCTATTTGAAAGGTAAATAATTTCTTTCAATCCCATTCAGCAATTCCTTTTGTAATGAGATCCTACATTTTTATATCGAATCATTCATATCTATGTGAATGAGATTGAAAGAAATCGATGGAAAATAATCCGAGTCGTGTGGAATCAAGTGTGGATGTATTTAATGAAGCTAAATTATAAATAATCAAACGAATCGGTCGAAACGATGTGTCGTCGTCAACCGGCCTTCATCCACCGGTCAATGGAGTACTCCAGAGCGGCCATCCACCTGGAAACAGATAATAATTCAAAGTAAATTAAAATTATTCAAAATTAAAAAAACAATTACTCGCAATTATTTATTAAATTAATTTTAAAATTTCTTTATTCAAGTTTGTTTGTGTCCTTAACGCATTATTTTGAATTAAGAAATAAACTATACTGGATGAAATTGACAGAAATTAATTTAAAAAGTGAAAATGTAATTAACAATTTAGGAAATTAATTTTAAAGTAATTCCAAATTCAAATAAATATGCTACAATTAGTACAACTTATTTTTCTCACCGTTTCCTGTCCATTTCTGACTCGGTGTGGAAGTAAAAGTGTCTCTGTTTGGGCTCGGTGGGCATCACTTCGAAGGCGAACTTCTTGCCACCCGGGGCGCAAGTCTGTATCCTGTAGCCGTGGAGACAAGCCATGCCTGTGGAAAATGCATACATTATAATACTTATCAATCATTATGTTTAACTTCAGAAGTGGTAGAGCCACGCTGTTGTCAGTCATGACTCAACATGAATGGGCAGGCTCATCCAGACGAGCCTGCCCATAACTGCCAACAGCGAGAGACATCACATATTCCCTCAACATACTCCATAAATATTGTCCAAAAACGCAAACCAAATACTATTCACAAAGGACTCAAGAATTTTGCCACCGCTAATAAAATTGTACATTCATTGAAATAAGTGGCTGCATGCCCGTTTTTGTTCACAAAGGTCTATTGTACTAATTAAATAGCGACTAATGCCTCACATTGTGCGGTTGGAGACAATCCCCGGACAATAGATGGGACGGTGGTAAAAAATGGCTCCTACTGAGTACGTAAAGTATTAAGTTTACAGTTACAAGTTGTGATATTAAGGAATATAGGATTATTGAGAAGGTCCGTTATGGTATTATTGGATTGTTAAAACGTTTTAGATTTTTTAAGTGGTGTTTAAAATAAGATATTAGAGATAGTTAAGTTTGTTAAACATCTCTTTATATGGAGTGCAATAAAATAAGTTCGATGTATCAGAATGAAGTAGTACAATTATTTTGTGATATATCGTTATAAATATCAAATTTAAAATGTCTAATTTATATCGTTTTAGCATCCGTATGTACAGTGATTAAGTGTCGATATATAGTTACATTTGTTAAGTTTAGAAATATAATTTAATTTACTATCTAAATTTGTGTACATTTTCTAATAATTGAACGATAGAATAGCGACCAGTAAAAAAATTGCCATTATTTTTGTGATCGAGTACAAAAGTTTTTGCATCGTCCCTAAGTAAATATGAAACACAATAAATAATCTGCTAACCAATTTTCGACCTTATAATCTACTCACCAAAGGCGCTCTTGCTGTTTCCATCGTTGTAGAAGTATAGACAAGCGTCTTTCAGCACGCAGTATCGTTTGGCCCAGGACTTCCACTTGGACCCAAGCTTCATGAGGTACCCAAAGCAATCGGGTCGCGGGATCGAAGACGGAGGCAGCTTCATGTTCCTCATAGTCACTTCCAGCCACCCGTCACGCTAGAACAAGAAAATACTCCAAGGTCACTTCTATTAATAGATTTCAAAAATGGAGGCTATATTTTTAAAAGTACGTGTTATTTATATACGTTATGAAATGAAAATATTTATATAAATTTGGTTTTTGTATATCAGAATACATTCAAAATAAAACTACTGTACGTTAGGTCTAGTTATTAATGTAGGTGTTCAATTGAAAACTCATTTATTTGTGTTTTTTGTACATCCAGAATTTATTCACACTTAATCTATATAACCTATTAAAAAAGTACAAATAGCGATCTTACCGATCTAGGCTTTTTCTTAAATAGGATGGATAGAAAAAAAAACGAATGACAAACGAGTCTAATAATACCTACTAATTTTTAAACTCGAAAATTGTAATAGCATTAAATACTATCCGTACCTAATAATTTTATCCTATAACATATTTTACCCCAAGTAATGAAACATAACAGCACGGTAAGTCAATTTGAAAGCGTGCTGGAAACAATGTAAACATTAAGAAAGAATAGTTCTCGTAATCTATCTTCACAATAACAATCCTTTGACAAACCACAAACAAAAAATTCAAAGGACGAACGACCCTTGTGTGCAGGTGGCCGATCCGTTTTCCGTATACGAAAATATTTTTTGTAATGCAGCTATTTGTAATAGTGCCATCTATGAATAGAAAGACGAACTAAATCTTTTCCTATAAGATCCAGATGGAAAAATGGAACGATTAGTGCTTGTTTAATTATCGTCGATTAGTTTAGTCTACCTTAGCTAACTGAGCATCAGTATTTTTTTATAATATTTACTTTTTAAATGATAAGGTAGTTTATTCTTTCTCTACATAAGGTAGAGTTCTTACAATTCACTTTGAGTCTTTTATGGATGAAAAAAACGAATCTAAACTACATTTAGAGTAGGAAAAATACCGCGATAAACTGATATTAATTTTATAACTACCCAAATATCCCAATATTTGGCATTTACCTGGTTACTAGCATCAATAGCGTGTCCGATGACAGCGCGCCATCTAGCGGCGGCCTCGGCAGTGTCGGCCGCGAGCTGCAACCGAACGCCGCCGCCGCGCTGTAGTCGGAATCCGTGCGGCTTGCCGACATCTTCTTCAGTTAACTGGTAGTTCACTAGCATTAGAGCTCCAACTGGGTGGATGCTCTGAAATAGAAAAATAAAATATTTTTATACGGTCATGACAAAATTACTGCAATGCACTAGTGACTAGCCTGATGATTAATACGGCAAGAAGTTGTTAATTGGCACAATAATGCCGGCATATGCGGATGTATAGAGTTTCAACGTGAATCTCGACACATTTGCATGTCATTACATTTAGTTTATCACCGCCGAATATATAAATATCAGAAGTTAACGATTCCTTATAGATAACTAGCACATTACTTAATGTTCAATGTATGAGTCTCACATTCAAGAATTCGAGATTTCATTATCGACTACAACTGCATATATTTCAATTTCAATAAACAACAAGAACAATAAATCGAACAGTTCGTATACTAAATAACATCTATTTAAAATTCACAGTAGCTTTTACGAACAGATGCAACACTTCAGATTTATATCGACTATCGGAAGCGCTCTTTCAAATGATTCATGTCTGAATAACAAATAAATTACACAGTAAATTAATTTAATGAGCCAATAAACTTAAGCACGTTCAAGATGTTTTCGATATTACGTAGGAAGGGAATACATATAAATTTTATTCAATCCATTGTTTTGAAATTGCTGTAATTGTATCAGTTATAAAATAATGTACATAATATGGAATCAAATCAATATCTACCGATAAATTTTGTTCAATGTTTTGAAATTGATTTAATTGGTGTAAAATGATACATGATTTGGAATTAAATGGGTAAAGGGATCTCAGAAGTAGAATTCAATGACCTAATCTAAGGCGCTTTAGTTGAAGGAAAGGAAACTGACAAGATTTAACTGGTTTTATTTAAAATTTGCCAGTTATAGCAACAGTAAATTTCGTAGAATTTGGCAGGTTTCTTTAACTAAAGTTGCTCTGTGTGCATGTCGCCTAATGTATCGCATACAAAAGACTATCATCATTCGACAAAATTAATTATAATTCAATACTCTTCAGGCTTTGTTTCGAATACCTCAAATTTGAAAGAAAGTTAAAGTGATACCCAATATAAATCAGACCAAGCATTTGAATAGGCTATCAAGTATCGAAGAACTAATAAACTCATTTCAATTATTTTGCGGACTGCCAGCCTCAACCGCAAGAGAAAACATATAAATAGCCTCAACAATCGTGAAAGTACAAGCATATGAAATTTGAAACAGCATTCACAACTGTTACATGAAACCGTAACGATTGTAATGGAAGCTCCTGAACGGAGTATAAAGATGTACATGTCGTGTCGACAAGCAGTAACAGTTAATATGGATAAAGTAGCGGAGTATTGGCGTGCAACAATAAGAATAGCAGTAATTCACTGACTAGTTATTTAGAAAGTGCATTTTCTACGGAAGCTTTCCTTGGATTTTTTTGATGTTGAATATAAGTAAAGTACTGTCTGAAATGAATACAGAAAGCCCTACTGATGGTAGAGTCACAATGTTCGAAATAATTACGGTACTAAATTATGGATAAAAGAGAAGATCTACGAAAATCTTAAACAGATTTGTAGATATTTTGGATTCTAATACATAGCATAACAATTGTAAAATATTTTATAGATATTTTTTGTTACTTTTGCTCACAGGCTTTCGCTTCGTAAGGTGCCTGATAACTAATTAGTTTGTTAAATATTACGTTTCATAATCGTCATAATCATGTTCGTACAAACTGCTGATATTGCCATAAAATATTATATTGAAACTAATAAATTATGACTATAAAAAAAAAAAAAACAAACAGCCTTACATTCTAACGCTTGTACAGGAGTATTATTACTCCAAATATTAAACCCAGTTTACAAATACACAATAATATCCAATACAATCACTACAAAAATTCCTTTCATACCGAATCCGTCTTGTAGTAGTAAAGGCAGTTGTCCCTCTTCAAGACGAACCACCGCCGGGTCCATCGCGGTGGGTGATGAGGTCGCAGGGGCGCCGCTCGCCACAAATACCCAGAGAATAAAGCAGCCGGCCCTCCTTCATGAGCTAGCGAGGCTACTACATCACACGTCCGCGCCACCTGGTGGAGATATGGAGGTACATATGAGTATTTTAAGGTTCCTAAGAGGATAATTAAAAAAATGATGTGGACAGATGGCTCGAGGAAGATCGTAGGAACTCGTTGGATTCAGGACGTTCTCAACAGCTTGATGTGGTAATCGTTGTGAAGCCTCTGTTTGACTTCGAATACCCTATCACTGATGATGGTGATACAACTATAAACGTCCAGCAATCACAATTAAATTCCAGACAATAAACCATCTTTCGATACTACTGATACATTTTTCGGTTCCATAATGCAGCTAGACCAAACAATTAATGATGGTAATTCCTCTGCGCCATCGAATTTGTCAATATCTCTGGTTATTAATCGTAAAAGATAATAAATACAAATATACTTTTATAATTACGCAAATAAACAATTATTTTAATCATTCATGGTTCATTAAACAATATCAAAATGTATATACCTCTAGTTCCAGTATTTCTGATCCAGAATGCGCTATCTTCACGACTTCTGAGTGAGTCTTATCTAAAACATTGATCCCTGCAATGCAAATAAACGTAATATAATTATACCTATGATGATCCTTTTTAAATAATATTTATGAATCAATATTGTCTAGGTAGGTAAATTCTATGTTACACGATAAGTGCATTTGCATTTCAATATTTGAGGTCTGCTGTGTCACCAGATGGATATTAGCTTTTAGATCATCAAATTATATCTGAAGAAATCAAATATTATTGGTGAGATAAAAGTTAGACTTCGTTAGCTTAGGTCTTGATACTTTGAGCCATTAATTTAGAGCTAGCATATCTGGAATAGTTATGTGGCCGAATTCTAGTTCCATAAAAATGAAGTCAAAATGACTTGTATGAGCATCTAGTGCATAATACAAAAATAGACAAGATTGCAATTTACAAAAAAATACAAGCGGGACTACAGGACCAAAAGTGAACGCAGGAAAGACTGAGATCCAGATTCGAACAGTAGATTCTTTTTCCATCACAATAAATATATTTACAATATACTATCACCAAGTAATCAAAGAACCACAAACGGTAATTAAAGAAACACGGCAACACATATCAGTACGTACCATTAACAGCTATAACAATATCTCCGACCTCCAAGCCGGAGGTCTCTGCCGGCGTGTCGGGCTCGATCGCGGAGACCACCACCGGCTTGCTGCCGTGGATGCGGAAGCCGAACTCTTCATTGCCTCGCCTGACCACGACTGTTTTGTCACTTTCTGTTGACAAAATATAGTGATATTGATTTTCGGGTTTAGAATATTGTCTTGGTAAATAGTGACAATATTAGAAAGTTTAGGCTTCATTGTTCATTGTGGCAACGTTATAAAATTAAGAAAGTTTTTTTTCATATCTCATACTTGAAGACAAATGATGCGTTAAGGAATTGATAAGCCATTATTAGTATGAAAATCAATTTTATCTTAATACGGCCATACGTAAAAAAATTAGCAACTGTTAAACTATCCGCAAAATTAACAACAAAAGTACACAAATCCCTTAAAATAAATATTATGCCACAGTTGAGCTTAAAGTGGTATTAAAGCAGATGCTTAAATTATTAAAATTATAGTAACCAAAGTGAAATTTAAGTTTTGTATAAACACATTGTGTGGTCATCCACAATCGTAATTTCCAATATTGATCGTTAACAAAACCGAATAGTCTGCACGTTGAATTTAAATGCTTATAAACAATGGATCGCTGTTCCAAGCCAGTTCCATGTTTCTGTTGCGTAACTGGGTTATAGCTCAATAACAAATTTGAATGCCTATTTATTTATAGCAATCTGAAGACCTATTTTGTCGATATCGTCGATGATTAAAAACCTATAGGACGTGTAATGAAAAATGAAAATGAAAAATGTTTATTCGTTTTACAATATCGTTATGTTTGCACCTTTCTTTAAACAATGCTTTTATATGACCGAGGATGGATAAAAAAGGAACAATAATTCATAAAATGTATATAAAAAGAACGGCTCATACCGGAGGCGATGGGGATGTACACATAAAGAAGAGAAAAAATATTAAATACAATTGTTAATATTTATTGCAATAGTTTTATGAAAATGATGTTAACGGTAAATTATACAGTATAAAATCAATATCACACAGACAGTTCAAAACACAGTATCTGTATCAAAACACAGTATCAAAACTGTATAAAAACACAGTATTATTGTTCGTAAAATTAAATTTACTTCCTCATACAAGTCTTTTGTTATTGCATCCAGTTTAAATCCACATTAATTTTACAGCAAACATTGATTTCACTTCATTGACAAGCACTAAATATTTACAAATCCTAAACAACTACCTAATTTAAAAACTAAAACTGGCTAACGCTATATTTTCTTAACCAGCCGACCTAACATTTACTCTCTTATCTAAATAGGCACAACGGCCTACAGACGCCAGTAAACTATGGAAATGTGCGGCCATGACACAAATCCGCGTACTTGACGGTGAGTATCCTCAATTAAAATATTTGCCCGGCTTCTGCTCACATTCTGGCGGTGATCCAAAACTTGGGAATGGTGAATTTCATTCATACACCCATATTGGCGATTGCGGTAGGTGATGAAGTGCTCGAAACTGAATTTGTGATGAGTTTGAGAATTTTTAACGTGAAATAGAATGTGTTGACAGAATATCGATTTGATGTGAATGTAACTAGAAATAAACAAGTGTAGACAGGAAAAAATAAACGAAGAATTACGTGGTAATTATGTTAGAAAAATATTGAATTATTTTTATTCTGCCGCATAAACGTTTTATATAATTAAGGGAGGAAATGAAAATTAAAAAGCTAGCTTAGCTTTATACAAAAGTAGAAACAATAATTGCCACAAATTGTGATTCTACAATGATACTTCTACTCGTATATAAGACGATGATTTCATTCAAAACATACGTTAAATTTTGACAGAAAAAACAGCTGAATAATGAAGCGTTTAACATTTTTTGTGCGAGAAAATTTTGTTATCTGCGGTTGTCAAGTGAAAAGCTTCATAAACACACCCACGTATTCGGCATTACGTATCGATCCGCATGTTTATCCGAAGTACGTCTCTTACGATGTTAACTATACGAAGTATAACAAAGTCCATGTGTTTGATTAGAAAATTCTTTGCTTAATTGGTAGATAACTTCGAAAGATTGTCCCCTCCAATGCCAGGACTTGGCATATCCTTTCCTAAACACTCCTCACAAATTCATCAGATCTTTGGACTATAAATAAGATAAGTTTAAGATAAGTTCTCAAATTCTTTTTTGTGCCGCACTGTCAAGCTGTGGAATTGTTTGCCGTCAGACGTGTTCCCTCCTTCCTATAATCCTGGGTCCTTCCGCCGTTGTGTGAAGAAGCATCTCAGCAGGCCGGCATAATTGTGTCGAATGGCATGGGACCGCCGTCTGATGGCATTCGATTCTCTGTCTGGACGGCATTTGCGCTTACCATCAGATGCAGTGCAGTCATTATGCCGTGCCAGTGTAAAAAAAAAATAAAAAAATGTCACTAGCGCAATACAGTTGAAAACGCTACACTACCGCATTACTCCAGAATTCATTGACTATGATCCAATCCCCTTCTTTTTTTATCTTTATTTAATTTAAGGTTCTTAGCCTAGATCCCCTTCATGTTATATAGAAACACTTGTTTAATAGTGAGACATACTTTAGTAAAACGTAATTTTCATATGAGGTATACACATGAAAAATGTTTACGATTTGCATTCAAGTAATTTCCTTTATTTGGCTGATATAGAAAGATAAATTCTGCCTTACGAAATGAACGCGTCATAACACAACTACGCACTTAAATGCATCAAACGCATTAAGTCTGGCGCACGTATGCGCTCTTGAACGTAGAATACAACATACGAGTGTAATGGAATATTGGTAATTTGCAATTGATGCACGGGTTTGTTATTGACTATCTCTTAAATAATCATCAAATAATTAAAATAAAATAATATTTCATTTTAAAAATATGACATCATATTGATCTAAGACCGCATTAGCACGCAGCAGTCTCGAACACTTAATTAATATTATAGACAATGGCCAATAACATCGCATTATCGGTTGTCGTCTTATTACATAATAATTTTAATATAACCAACATAATATAAATAAACTTAATAATATAAATAAAATGGTTAGTTTCGCATAAATATAAATGCATTCAATAGCATTAAATGCTAATATGTGTGAAATAAGCGCATTCAACCTTCAATAAATCATTTTTACATTTTACTGCAATATTGTATAAAAAAAATTAAACGTCATAATATTTTAAATGTTTAAATATATCCTAATATTTTTAAAGGATATAAATTTAACTTTTTTTCCGACTATGAAAAATAAAAGCACTAAAATAAATTAAAAATCTGTGTTACCACATGGTTCCGGGGCTACAAGCTTGTTAATTTCGCACTGTCGACACCACAACACCAACATCAACTTAAATATCTCCTCCAATTTCTGCCTTAAACTCCCTTTCGGGTTCCTTAACATGTCTTTAACTAAAAAGAAAAAAAAGAAACAAAAGAAAATTAATTTTCAAAAAAATCATGACTATTTAAATGGAATGAAAAAACTTTGAAAAATTCACATTACTCACACGAATGTCCCATCTTGAGACCTGTGAACTTCGTCCCAAGGTCTTTCAAACACAAAAGTTTTGAACTTTACTGCGCATGCACTGTCTGAATATTACGTCACACGTCACATTAATTGTCTAGACTAGTACTCGTATTCGATGTAAAATCAATACGGACTGCACATTTTGCCAACGTCAAATCTAAAAAAATCTATCCGCAGTCGCTTACAGTCAACAACTGAGATCTGACGTTCGCAACGCTCTGCAAAATTAAATTTAGTTCTGTACACACCGGCCATTCTGATTTGAGATTTTATCGACTGCTTTCTTTCAAACGCAAAGTAGATATGTACTAATGTTATGATGTCAAGGTTGTTAAATCCGTTCACAACATTACATCACAGATTTTTTTCAGAGCTGATACAGTACTGTTAGAACTGAGGAATTCAGTGGACACTCTTAAAATAATAGGTGATGCTGTTAAAATAGAGACAGTACTAGAAATAGTTAAACACGTCACTGTTAGAAGTGGAACAGTTAACGCATATGAGTCGTTAATAGTTGTGACGCAATCACTAACCGCTGAGATATTCGGCTCTGTGAAGGGCGTTTCAGTGTTACGATTGTTAAGCTTTCGTTTGTCTGTGTTCGTTGTAATTTATGAAGATTGCAACTCTGTTTGTTATTAAATTGTTTGAATCGCCATGTAATAAATTGATGCAACGTTTTATATTATATTTGTAAACAATTTTGCGTACATGAAAAGGGAATATAAAATTATTGATCGCTATAAATAAAAAATGTTGATATTTGTTATTTAAGAATCTGGTGATTAATTAGTAAACTAAACAATTACACAAAGATAAACGTTGCAGTACGTAGAAAGATGATTATTTAATATATCGTTGTTTTCTAAATTGGAAAACACACTAAACGCTTTTCTTAGTCTGAAATAGGAACTGCAACACGGATTAGGGCTCTATAATTCATGCATAAGGTGGTTTTCTGGCAACAAGAAACACTAGTTCGTTATTTTTATATTGTAATCTCTGTATTAATTTAATTATCTAATGAAATGGAACAGAAATTTCTGGTCACTTACTAATTGTGAACGACCTTTTAAGCACTCTCAATAGTACTTTTGATTGTAGAGAAGGCCCGTGCCATGCAGTGGGACGTATATATAGGCTTATACATATTACAGAACAGACCTTTGAAACTTATAATAGCTCGTATAAAATATTTGATACTTGCGGCTCGATTACACCTGTACTCAGCGATCAAGGAGCAACGACGCTACTAAAAATAGAAGATTCTTAACACCTATTTATTCCAGCGACGCAAGCGCTATTGATTATATCCGAAGCGAAATTCCTAGCAACACGTATCTTAATAGAATATGACTAATCATCATCATCGTTCTAAAATAATTCCCGCTGGGTAATGACCTCTCCTAGGTCATGATGCTGAGTCAGATTTTTATCTCGCTTTTCCGGTCTTTTGATCATACTGCGGTATTTTACATAATCTTGATCTCGATGAAATGAGTAATGTGTTGAAAATAACCTGGAATAGCTACTGTTGGAGCTAAAATATTTGGCGTAATTTCAGCAGGGGTAAAGGCGCTAGTCGGCTTTTCAATTTTTTGTTCTGTTTTCAAACAAATTGCTTTATCATGATTCGTATAATTGTACTTACTATGTGATCATACGTATCTTTTATATTTTTTCTCTTTTTTTTTTAAAAGAGCCTACATTCCAGGACACACAACAACCCAACGGCTTTGTAAACTACTGATATAACAAGTTCCTGGAATAACTGCTTCTCTATGATGCTTGAAACGGAGTCACTTTGGCATTAATAAAACTTTTTTTTTATTATAAATCCGGCAAATAAGCAAACACCTGGTCACCTGATGGTGTGTTCACTGCCGCCAAAGAACATCCACAGCGCCTAGATCATACATGTGCTGCCGACCCATCAAATCGGGAACGTGAAGGAGAAAAGGACGGTAAGAGTAAAGGGGTATTGGACATCTGGCAATAGGAAATAGCAAATAACTAGTACTTACCAAATGAATTGTCTGCTTGTCGCCTGTTCAGTTCGATGCACGCCCGTCTATGCACCAGCCGATGCGTCAACGCGACGTATCTTTTGTTGAATTCTGTTTCTGACTCCGTTGGATCGTCTTTACCAGCTTCTTTGAGGTCTAGGGAATCTTTAGAAATGGTTAACGTTAGAATTTTTCTGATCGTGTTTTGATATTTAGAATAAGACGCAAAGACCTTAATAATAGCAAAAGCAGTTAAAATACTTCTAGAAATTTCTGTTAAAATATTTTCGCAAATGAAGACATAACACCAAATTAATAATTATTTTTTCGAATTAACAACGATTGCCATTGAACAACAAGGTGTTTAGAATATTGGAAAGTGAGTCAAGTAAACTCAATAGATTACATTTTCCGATTTAAACCTGTTAAAGTCTAAAACCTCAACGTTGCGTCACTAAATACACATCTGTAAAAGATAACTTCAATATTACCTGGTGGGATTCTAGTCCAATGATCATCGTTCTCCGATAAAAGGATCCAGTTGCCGCACCACCAAGGAGTTGCATAGATTCCTCTTTCATCCCGCCCTCCTTCAGCGCCTTCTGAACTCCCCGAGCATTCCTCGTGTTCTGTGTCAATAATATTATATTACGCAGGCGCCTTTATGGCGATATTAGTATGGGACAAAACTCCTATAAGAGTTTAGTTATACATGTTCTATTCGTTAGGTGACTTTGCTATGAAGAAACTTTTAGTATGGAATATTTTTAATTTTGTTCTCGTGTGTGATACTATAATAACTATTGTGTAGCCTTAGGGTGGAGACGAATTATTTAGTTATGTTTTAAATAAAGGGAAAGGAAAAGAGTGAAAACTCTGAACTAACATATTTAAATCCATATAAATGTACATTGGTATAAAAAGCACAATGATCTTATATTTAGCCCAAGTGTACCTTTGATATTGAACCGTTTTCTGCTTAATTGTATCAGGTTTTAAACACAAAAGTATATTTAATATTACCATCAGGATCAACACTGGCAGTTGATCCAGCCAATTTGTCGAGACTGTTCCCAGCGGAGCGCGCTATGCGAGTATCGGCAGGCTTTTCAGCACCTGCATAATCTTCTTTACCCCTTTCTTCAGACTGCAAAAGTTTAATCATTTTAATAAAATTATTAAAAAAAGGTTTACTATACGAGTAATGCCTTGAACAATATTATTTTGTGAAAAGAAATAAAACAGTCATAATATTAATCTCGTCATCAGTTGAAGCTACGTGTCAATCATTAAATAATTTCGTAGACAAATAATTACGATCCGTTTCTCTGCAGCTAATAGGATGCTTACAAGTTCTGTATACATCGTTATTATTCTTTACTCAATAGTAGGATTATACGATTGCCGGAAACACAAAGACAAAATTAAATCTACTAGTACAAGTGAAATTACAACATTCATCGATGTTTCAACAGTGAAGAAAACTCAAGAAACCACGTTTCAAATACCTGACGACGAGTGGGTTTCAACTGCAGTGAAAGATATCGCTTATTATTTACGCAACCACAAATTCAATGAATGGGATCAAAGGTGCCATCAAACAAAGCCTGACGACAACAAAATCGGATTTTACAAAGATTTTCCAGAACCGCCAATAAAATTTCTTCACTGGAAAGTCCAACAGAATTGTCATAAAAATTTCTATAAATGCATTATTTACCTTAACAGCGTGATTGAAACCGTACCAATAACCAGAAAGGACGATTTAGTGACAATGATCAATTCAAATGTGACTTCTTTGCATGATCCATCAATAAATAAATTAAATAATGAGTGTAAACATGCTGTGTCAAATGCTGACAAAACTGGAATTCCCTTCGATGGACCGGTAGAAAGGTTTATTTGGCGTTCATGTGCTTCATATTATATGTGTTGGTACACACTATTGGAAACTCCCGCTTTGTCAATGCTCGGAGAACCATGCGATAATTTTGCAAATTGCTTAGACCCTGAACACGGTCCGAGGAATCACGACCCCAGAGCTAACGACACTCAATCGTTTGCATGTGCTATGTATAGTTTTTGTCCAGACCCTTGCGTTCCAGTAAAATATATAGAAAAGGAAGACCAACATTATAAGAACGAAAATCCTTGCGTAGTTCATAATCATAGCAATATTTGGAGTAAAAGAACTTGTAAGTTCGATCGTAAAAGTAATCAAAATTTAGATAACATCATCGCCAATAAATGGAATGTATCCTGTGATTGCGAAGAAGAGGGTTTTGTTTGGAATTCACTATTCGGCATGTGTGTCGATAAAAATGAATGTGTTATCGAAGAAAACAACTGTAACGACAAATCTGAAGATTGTTTGAATGTGCCGGGAAGCTTCAAGTGTATCTGTAAGTGGGGATTCGTTTTCGATAATAACACAAATATGTGTATTAGCAAACATTAGATTTAGCTTTAATATACTATACGCATACATACGATATTTTTTATTGTATCTTAAAGAATCTTTTATTGTATCTATTATATCACTAGTAACACTTAACCTTATTGCGATTTATTTATAATGAAATCATGATTAGAGAGAATTCTTACTATTCAGATAAAAGAGAAAAAATGTACCTTAGCCCTGACATCTTGTCTATGTCGATAGTGATGTCGTGATTTGTCTTCAGATCGGTATCTTTTATCCAGTTTCTTATAGAGCCTGGCTCCAGTCGTGTGCTTTTTTGAACTGACCGAACAAGAAGGGCTATCTGCAAACCCAGCGGGAGCTGGTACGATGTCTGGCGTTGCATCTGCGTATGATTCCTAAAATATGAAGAAACAATAAACAAATACACACAAAAGTCAAGTGAACTGTCCTGATCCCACATTTAGATAAAACAAGTATTATGTTGTGGGTATCAGAAACAAAGAGAGACTTCACAAACACCCAGACCAGGAACAAATACTTGTAGATCACACAAATGTGTCTTTTGTTACTGGGTTCGGTGACCTCTCGTTTCTCAATCTTATCACTAGCGTCACAGTAGCTGTTAAAGTATAAGATATAGTTAAAACCCCTAATTGTAGTATATTATATTTTATATTGACTATATAGCCTTACTCCTCTCAATATTGCTTTCGACTGTAGAGGAGGCCCGTACCCTGCAGTGGGATGGTAAATGAGCTGATACAGGACATACAGAATATTTCACATTGTCATTTAAGATTTTATCTTTTGTAAACTTACATCAGTATGAGAGGTTCTTGAAGCGACGCTGTCGTGTTCATGCGCTGCTGTTATGATGTGGACTTCTTTGCCGCAGTGCAAGCAATGCGCTTTAGCCTCTCCATCTGCACCGGTGAGACTCTGTTCCGTTTGCTCTGAATAGAAAACTGAATCTGATCCTGGTGATACTGAACGTAGAGATTCGGCTGAAGCTGCTTTTGCAAATTTACCATCTGAAAAGTGCATTTATGTTTTTTTTGTATCAGCCAACAGTCACATACATAGTCCTGACCCCAAATTACGATCAATTAAGTCTCGTGTCGTGGGTATCAGACACTACGAGAGGCTTTTCGGTCTCACAAATACCCAGGCCCGAGACAAATACTTGTGGGACTCACAAACATTTGTTTCGGTGCGGGGATCGAACCCGTGGCCTCTCGTTTCACAGCCAGCGTCTAACCACCTGCGCCACGGAGGCTGTTATAATTTATTATTGGTATTTTTTTAATAAATGGGATATTGCTTATTAGACTCACTTAAGAAAGTTTTAAAAATCTTTTTATGAATTTTGGAAAATCAATACATATTTACATCATTTACATAAGTGCCAAAATCAAAGCCTTATTATTTGGCAATATCCATGAATACACCATGGTGTACCGATCAACTATTATGTAAATTAAATATCCTTGATGTGATCTCATTCTACCAAGCTACAACGAATCCTTTTCAAATACAATACCACGTCCATATACGTACCTCGATCTTGTTTCCTATGGTGTCGGGGCGAAGTGGTTGGGCTCCTGACATACCGTAAAGGAGTAAGTCGCGAGCCTGCGCTTGTTAAAGTTCTAGTAGTTTCTATATCTTCTGCCTCCAATGAGCTGATGCATGGAATTGTGGGAATCGATTGCTTTCTCCTCGGCAAACTACCAGGCAGCGATATGCTTTCGTTCGAACCACTTTTTCGACGTGGTCTACAACTAAAATCATTAAAGTAGTAATAACCATAGAAACATACTCGTAAATATAGAATAAAAAAAAGATTGTTATTTTTACCTATAACCAGAATGATTTCCTGATGTAGTAGGAGATTTCACGTTGTTTGACGTAGCGGCAGTTTTTCTTCGTGGGCTGTCGCGTAACCTCCTGTGTTTTCTTGGAGATATATTTCCATTACTTCCACCTGCAATATTATAATGCATATAACTTGTGATAATCTAGGGAAAGTAGGCGAATTTAAAAAAATATCAATTTTAGTTACCGTCTTTTCTATATTGTTCACTGGAATCATCAGAAGTAGGAATATTTAAGTGCAGTTTCATGTTAGATCCCATAGCTTCACGTCTGTCATAGTGTTGAGGTCTATAACTGTGCCCTCCGTCTATAGTCTTACTCTGGGTAGGGCTTTTTGGTTTTAATTTTGTTCTTTTCACATAACGTTCCCTCTCTACTGGTCGTTTTATGTCTTCTTTTTCTTTAGTAGATTTATCTTTTAAAGATTTTTCAATGTCAACCGGGTCTCTTGGTGACGATTGCACACTCTTTGGTTTCTCAACAAAGTGAGTTTTCTTTTTCCTTACTTCTGGTTTGTCTTCTGCAGGAGATTTAAGATTTGATGCTTTTGTGACACTTCGCTCCGATCGCTGACTAACACTATCAGGTTCTTTAGATTTCTTTCCCCAGTCATCTTGAGAAGTAGATATAGAATCGTCATATGATTTTGAAAATTCTAACGTAAACGCCTTCTTTTTCCTTCGTTTCTCTTCACTAAGCCACAACTTGGGTCTACTTGTTGATCTGTACTTCTGTGAGTGCTTATAAGCTGAAATATAAATGTGGTTTAGATCAGCTCAATGTATATAAATTATTTAAGTATAAAATAGATTTACTTTTCTTACTCAAGCCACCATCATCATCGTCCTCAACAGGACTTTCATAATAACCAGAAGAAGAGTAATGGACGCTGCGTTCGTCATCAGATAGTGAGCCCTAGAATAAAAGATCAAAGAAATAAGTAACGGTAATTATTTTTTATACAACTTTACCGTAGTTTACAGATTACCATCATTTTGGGCACTAGTTGCTCTTTTTCTCGAATTGGACTCGCATTTTTTTCTTCCTTAGCCTTTGTGTCTACTTTTTCCGGCAGTTCCTTTTTCTTCTCTGTAGGAGTTTTATCATCAACGTCTTCAGTAACATTTGGATTAGAACCACCTATGCTATAACTTCCACTTGAACTACTTTTGCCACTTATTGTACCACGTATAGACTAAAATAAATATTAGTGTTTAGAAACACAAATATAATATTAATTTTCTTTTGTCAATACATACTTACCTTAGAAGTTTTTGGTATATCTTCTTTTACTTTAATATCAGTCTTATCTCTCTTGATGTGTTCAATGGTCGGAGTAATTTCAGCTTTGACTTCAATCTTTTCTACTGACGTTTTTGGAAGTCTTTCAGGTAATGGTAATGGCGGTGACGATAGATCAGGCACCATAAAATCATCATTCAGTTGCAATGGTGGTGAAAAACTGGGCACGACATACTCTTCAGGGATATTATCTGTTCTAGTAGAGGAGTACAGACTAGAAGCGCTTTCAAAAGAGGAACCTTCTTGTGCTTTGTTATTTTCTTGATCTAAAATAAAGAACCCTTCGTGTAAATTATTGGCTTTGAATTAAAATAAATCTTAACGAAAATATACCTACTTTGGTTATGATTTTTACAATTGCTTTTCTTAGAGCTATCTGAATTAGCTGTGACGTAATCTTCGGTCGTCGTTGTGCTTTCGGATACGTCTGTTGTATTAATTTTACCAGAATCGGTCCTAGCTAAACTTGTTTCACTACTAGCAGCTTTAGCTAAAGATGGTTCAGACGGTGATTCTATTATTTGGTTTGGTAACGTCCCATTTGGTTCCTTTTGCATAGCTTTGCGTTGTAAATCTCTTCGTCTGGAAGGACTGAGCGCTCTTTCCCGCTTTTTGTTAATGAAACTTGGAGTTCGTTTAAATGGTACATCTGCTAGATCTAAACTTGGGTGTGTGATAGCGATGGCTGGTGTATGGTTAGCCTTTGGTGGAGCTATTGGTGATATAACCTTCGATATAGTCGGTTGTTTTGTTATAGGCAAAGTAATGCTTGGAACAACTGCCGGTGGAGATAATGAGGCTCTAGCGTGTGCAGAACTTGAACTAGATGTATCCAATTTATTCCTTGGTGAGGTGGGAGACTGGCTCTGAAAATAAAATGATAGAATAAACCGATAATAAAAATCAAGATTATTAGTTAATGACCTAAACCTCAGGTTTTTATAGTGCTTTCGTATTAAAAATAATTTATAAAATTCGAATGTTACCTGTGAAGCGTCAAACTCTTCATCTAAAGCATCTGTGTCCAATGACGATCGTTGCTGGTGTTGTAGTAATAATAGCTGTTTCCTTCTTGACGTAGGAGTTAACAAAGCCAGGGCTCCAGGTGAGGCAGCCAAAGAACTTAGATCTGACGAACTGTAATTGAATGATTATATTATATAGTTCGCTTAATGGTTTTAAAACTGACAATTGTTTGATAACGAATAACATACCTGATCACAGTGCCATTTTCCGTTCCTGAATCAACTTGAAGAACTGTTGTTTGCGATTCATTCCACATGCCATCGGAATGATCCCTGAAAATAATATATTTCAATAGATCACGTTGTTGAATAACTGTATGTATGTAGCTAATCTGTAAAAAAAACATAAAAATACCCACCTCGTAGGATCGACAGTTAGTGATTCGTTTGATGCGCAAGGTGAAGATTTGTCCAGAGGCGCTGGTATTGTCGTGATGTTATTAGATATAACTGCTCGTTTCACTTTTTGGTCCGTATCGATTTCAGGTTGTACAGGCTCTGGGGAGCCGGGACTTGATTTCGCAGTACTGAAAATATGTAATGTGTTACTTTTTTCTAAACGCAGTCATGAAATTCAGATGAAGGACTTTACTGTTCGTTATTATTAAAATTATAAGCAGGCCTTACACTAGGACTATTGAACTGATGGATTGTATCTAGCAGAAAAATTTGGGCCAATTGTTCGCAAGCAAAATATTAAATAGAAAAGCTAATATGTTTGTCGTGCATACCTTTGTGTTGTTACATCATCCCTCCTACTAATAATTTCAGTTGGTTCCTCAAAACTTACGCTTCGATTTCTAAATGGTTCATGCTTGTAACTAATATATTTTTCGTGAAAATCTTCATATGGTGCATTCCCATCTGAAGAACTATGAAGAGATATACATGAATGAGAATGAATGCAAGCAAGCATACATATCAGAATCACTAATTTTTGCAGCAGTCAGATCAAAAGGTGAGAGGCATTGCAACTATAAGTAATTTTGGAAATTGTGAAGTGTAGAAACGCACTAGTGTGTTGATGTATAGAGTTGTTTACGCTAATGTATACTGTCAGTGCTGCGATTTTAAAAGAAAACAATAATTATTATATTCTTACCTAAATGATCCGTCAGGTTCAAATCCAAATATGCCTTCATCTTTGATCGGCGTTTGGCTATAGTTCTGAGCAATGTATTGCCTATACATTGCTTCTCTTTCCCTATCTTCTCTTGTCATGTTCTCTTGACTGGTTGACATGACTAAAGGAGCGTCTTTCACACCTTCCCCATTGGTCTGCAGCTCTGTCTTCCTTCTGAAAGCAATATTGCAATGATTTTTTTTTCTTACTAAGGTGCCTATGCATAATAATATAGCAGATAAATGTTGTGCTAGAGAAACGAGTTTCCACCGTACATATTAATTGATACTTACACATCCAGAAGAATTTCACCTTCAGATAATGTTTTTTGTAACATCCTCCTAGTCTTCCTTCGAAGCGTAGTAAATGGTATAGCTTCGTCGTCAGGTCGTGGTTCGAAGTCTATAATAATTTCCTTTTCATTTTTCTCACTATCATCAGTAGTAGTAGCAGACGTTTCTGTAGAAGGTTCTGATTGGAATGTAGAAGTTTTTGAAAATGGATGCGAGTTTATGGTTTTTTGCGAAGCGTCGCTTGTACTTTTAGACAAGATTGATCTTAGCGACTTATCAGTTTTTGCTTGTTTCGCTATTTCTTGTTGTAGATATTCTAAATTTCTACGGTTTAACGCCATACTCTTTTCTATAGTCTCTATATCGTCGTCTATTGTGTCATCTCTATCACTTTCGTGAATGAATTGGAAGTTTTGTTGGAAATACTCTTGGGCCTGCCTCTGTAACGCACTTAGTTCCGAAGACTTGTCTACTTGCGATGACGCCACCGATTTTACAGACGATGAGATGTCATCAGAATCTCCTCTTTGCATAATGGGTGACGATGGCATCATAGCAGTTGGAGACCTGGGAGACCTAGGTGGCTCTTCTGATTGAGTCCTGTGGAGTTTTTCGTGATCATTTCCAATAAAGCTGTAAATTTGACGATTGTCTAAATTAATATACTGCTTGTCTATGGTATGAATATGGAATATCTAAATAGGTTACCTTTCAACATTAGTAGCAACATCAGTTTGGGTATCACGACCCGCTAACCTATCACCTCCTACTTCTGAAAAAGACTTGGTTAATCTTCTTACTCCTACAGTATATCCATTAGTTTGCACACCAGCCGCTACCATTTTGACCTATAATGCATAGAGGTTAGTACAACATATTCTAAATATAATATTTAATTTGAAATTGAATTTAATTACCCTTTTAATTGTTCGTGGACTCAGCGACAGATAGTTTGGTGGTAATGGTTTCCTTCCTAAACAAACTTCTGTCTGTGTCGCTTGTGTTCTCATCACTCCTTTCTTTATTGAATCTGGAATTATTTAATTAAACAATACCTAAAGATAACTTTATAAACACAAGCTGACACTATACGTCTCCATCTCTGGCAATCCTGACATTATTACCTTTTCTTCAGCAACATTCATCATTCAACAAAGATCCTTTATCAATCCCATATATTAGAAGTCTGGGATCTTACCTAGCACAACAACCTTGGGCTGCTCCGTCTGCGTGGGTCTCACTGAGGTGGCAGGTATCGTCGGCATCGGTGCGATCGGCGGGGGGTAGTGGATCGGAGCCGGCGCCTGCGCAGCTATGAACTGCGGGTACGGCGGGAAGGGCTGGAACATTACTGGCAGTGTTGCGTACTGCTTTGTTTCGGGCTGGAAGTAATTTCATTAGTAAATATACATTGAGTATAGAGTAGTGGCCAGCTTGATAAATAGGTGTATTGAAAATAATATGTCTGAATATTGAGCTTTATGAATTTAGTTTTTTTACATAAAAAAGCCCATAACAGAGGGTACATAAGTGTCACTCGTAGTTTGTCGAGCTTATTTTTGTCTGCGTGAAACAGTTCGAGCCAATTAGTTCTCTTAGTTTGGTGATGTTGTTTCAAAAATATTTCTTATGTTCAAATTGATGTCGTCTTATCCTAATAACAAGTTTGTTTTTTTTTTATTTTTTAAATATTCTGTTGCGATGTACCTTAACAACTCTTCCATCGATCAACCTCTCACAGTCTCTCCTAAATCGACTGCCCCCGACTGCGGCTGGCATGACGGAGTCGTCGAATGTGGTGAGAGTGTGAGACCGGGCAAACGATACGTGTTTTGTTCTGCAAAGAAATAACCAAATATTAGATTTTAGTTGTTTATTACAAGTGTTGTACCTATGCAGTGTAAAATGAGGGTGATAAAAGGCCGTTGGTCGTCGCTGGATGAAGTATGTGAAAGCATTCCACTTTTTTATTTTAGTAAGTAGTTTTGTGGATTACACCAACAAAGACCACGAAGAATGCTATAGTATTTGTATTATAGCATACTACGAGTATAATCTTTGTACTATCCATTGTTTCTTAATAATTTCATTCAAGACTGTTCATGGAGAAGCAATGCTGCTGCACGATGGACTGACGCGACGTGACGATTTAAAACAGGCGACGGGTAGCGGATGGATTGGGGCTGCTCAAGCTTGAGTGGTTGGCGCTTACTTGGGGAAGCCTACATCCAGCAGTGGATGGCGATAGGCTGATCATAATATACCGGGTATATCTAGACTGCGACCGACAACGAAGCCAGGTACTTTTAGTGATTTCAGACACAAGGCAAAAAAAGCGACGATATTTTTTGTAATTCTGTAGTCACTAAAATTACCACCTGGCATTTTCGATCGCAGTCTGGATATACCTGGTATGCAGAAGCAATCTCACTCATCACTAACATACTTATTTATTCTAATATTTTACTAGTGTGTCATTTAATAAGGCTACAGATATAGTTATAGATATATGTACCTATGAGGTGGTATCGTGAGTGGGGGCGGCGGAGGCGGCGGCGGGATCGGTGTGTGGGCAGGACAGCTGAAACAATGTGTTGGATCAATCTTGCAGATTCTATACACAGCATTATATTTCCGATTGTGGGGGAAATTGATTCTGCAGTCAGGTTATTTATATCGCGAGAGATAGGTAAGGTTTGTTCGTATCGGCTGTATGTGAAGGAAATAGATAATTAGAGGGTAAATGAGCATTTCAATTATTATAATATACTTTCCAACTACTTACAAGAAGTATCTAAAAGTATAAAACGATTTGGAAGAGAAAGTGATTTTAATATAATTTGCCTTTAACTAAAAAGCCCTAAATTTTTTTTAACTCTTTCCTTGGCAGAAATATCTTTCCTATTATTTTACTGGCCATCTGTTTGGTATACATTTAAACAAATAATAAGACCTCAAATCGCGATCTAACTCCTCACAATTAGTAGCGTATGCAACCTACCTAAATCACTTCTCTCACTAACATGCTGTTTCTTTAATACCAAAAAAGGTATGTAGATATAGGATCCAAATAAACCATCTCATACGTCCACTTTATTTATAGAACAGCGAAACATTTTGTTACTCTTATTTATGACTCGGGGAAAGAGCGTTTTTGCGACCCCGGGGACGAAGTAAAAGCTGTTTGGCACAAGCCAATGTTTACTCCGAAACTAGTCGGCGTATCCATTATGAGTTCGCCAAAAACAAGTAATCAGACTACGGATGTATAAAGTTTTTTATATTGTCCGAAAAACGAGCAGCACATCTGATGGGGCTCCGCTTTTCAAAACTTACGGTAATTGAGCTTTGCCGGCATTTTAGGGGAGGTAGGGGAATGAGCTGTAGAATACTGAGGAAAAAGATTGTGGCATCAGATGTTGTTACAAAATAGGGTGAGCTAGAGATTATTACTCTAAGCTTTTTCTTCAAAAATAAGGCTAGATGCTGGTCAGTTAATAAATTAGAGGTTTCATAAAGAATTGATACGGTTATGCTAAATATAGCGAATACTAATAGGTAAAATAAATATATCTTTATAAACTGCAAATCTCTAATAAAAATACACCCAAAGAACATCTATAAAATACAGACATTACACATAATAACGTCGAAAAAATTAGATTAATCTTTGCTCATTATCGAACGGCGCTCAAACTAGTCTTTGAAAAATGATAGCTGTGAAGGATTTCTCCAGTTCGTTTGAACATTACAGACACTATAAATAACTCTTTTACATGGCAATGTACTTTTATTATACCCTATATTTATTGTATTTCATATCTAGTAACTGAATAAATAAATAAATAATAATAAATACCTATTTCTAACAGTCACATGCTTAGTTTTGACCCCACACTAAATTCGAGACTTGTGTCGTACGTATCGGGAATTACGAGAGACTTTTCGGTCTCACGTACGCCCAGACCCGAAACAAATGCTTGTAGTTCACACAAACATTTGCCTCGGTGCGGGGATCGAACCTGCGGTCTCACGTTTCTCAACCGGCGAGGCGTTTAGACGCAGCCAGCAAGGCTACATAACTGCGCCACGGAGGCTGTCAAAATCTATCATAAGTAATAATAGGATCTTCATAAGGAATTGAGAGTTATTTTTTTATCACATACTACGAGTATATCGTATCTGCTGTCACTGCAAATTCTGAACATTTCAGAAACCGCAAAAAAGAAAACATTGTATCTTACAATCAGTCCAATATTCTTAATAATGAGAATACGTCCAAAGAAAGTTTCTAAGTTGAAAATTGATATCTGTAAAGGATTTCTCTATCACGTCTGAACATTACAGACACTACAAATTACTCTTTCACGTGACAATATGCCATTAACAATATCCATTAAACATTATTTACTTAAACTCACTGATACGCTAGTTTTGAAGCCACTGTATTTTTTATTCCTTAATTTAAACTAAATTGATTAACATTATTGCTTAAAATCATGGTACAAAAGGAACAACGCGACCTCCTTTTTCCAACAGAGCCACGACTTTTGTAATCCTAAAACAGTCTTCAAAAAATCTCACAAAGTCTGAAAGCTCCCAAATAACAATAAAATATACAAAGAACGTTTTAAACGAGTCTTTGGAAATCGATATTGTTTGAAAATGATCATAACAGGCACTACAAATTTCTCTTTCACGTGACAATACCCCATTAACAATACTCATTGAACGCTGTAGTTACTTAAACACGATGAATCTCTGCGGGATTGTATATAATCGTTGTACATATCTTTATATATTTATTGAAGGATTATTAATGGATGGAAGCTCGAGGGAGTCCTCATTATTGTCTGTTGTATCGTATTTTTATTTTGAATATAATCAACAGTTGGAAAACCTGAATTAAGATTTTATAACGCGCTTTGTGAGTATCAGAAAGAACGTTAGAATTCAGTACTTAGGATACTCAGATCTGATGTAAATCTTTATGGAAGGATTAACTGTCTCTGCGGCGACCGAACTAACGCATTTGAACCCACTACGCTACGGAGCCTAGATGAGCTATGGAAATGTATATCTTCGTATGTTGAATGAACGATTCTCCTTTATCTTCATCTTTCAACTATTTTGTGACTATGAAAGCGGATAGAACTTCGAGAATCGAACTTCAAGAATTCGGAACTGTAATATATCGAATTCGAGATCTTCTGTTCCGTTCCCGACCAATATATCGCATACTTTATGTTAACAACGACACATATTCCAGTGTCAGGAGACTCGTGTAAGGTTTTTCAATCTAAAAATCACAAAGAGAGTTATCAGATTCGAGAATCGACCCCAGAAACCGAAGTTTCACAGCTTTGACGCGTTACGTGTAGTTACTAGACAAATAGGCTGACCTAATTCAAAATCCCTGGTTTAATTTATTCCAATATTGAATCTCGCTTGAATATCAACCATCCATCTATTTATCTTTGTTTAAGATAAAACCCTTCCTCTAATGCTTTGTTGGTAAAACACAACCCATGTTAAACTTTAAAGCGAGCCAACAGACTAGTGAAGTCAATTTCAATCCCCAACTAAAACGTAGATACAGGCTAAATCCTTTTCGTTTTGCCGGCAACTGTGACTAAAATGGTAATCCTTTCCGGATACGTGCTCAGCCATCGAGTAGTATTTTTAAATATTGGAAGGTATACGGATATCCCTTTATAAAACGTTTTGCATATTTTTTTCAACTATTTTTTTATTCTTTGGTGATTTTATTGAAGCTTAGAGCCCCAAATCTCGATAGGACTAATTTAGATCTGGTATTTCGTATTATTCACAATCATTAAAAGGATTTCGTTTTTCGTCTTGTGGAAACGAGTGTGTCCAATAAACATACTCGATTGTACTTAAATTACTTTAGAAGCCGATCAAATCTCAGATCAAAATTAAATACAGTAAAACAACATTGCTAACAACTTGAAACAATTATCTTTATAAACTCATCAACACACATTGTACTGTTCTCTCATACCGATACTATTAATAATCACATCTAACAACCCAAATATTTCCGAAACAACCCATTTAACCCTACAAATAACTGCATCATTACGGAAACGTACAAAAATGTACAACCCGGGTCATTATGAACATAACACTAACATAGTTTTGGTGTTCATACGATGTAATTACGCGGTCTATTATACCCATCGGACTACGGTTATTACAGTACGTGCCTTCATAGCCGCAACGCTGAAATGTAGGGGCATGAAGCAAACAGCGTCGCCGCTTGACACAGATGTATGAATTGAAAGCGGGGTTATATGGGGTTAATACTATGTTTAAGTTTTATATTTTGTTGGATTTGTGGAGGGTTGATGACACGGTTTTATGAGTTCGCAGAGAAACGCTGGTAAATGGGGCTGGGTTGGGGTTTTTATTTATTTAGCTTGCTAATGGGCTCGACTTTAGCTGGGCACAATTTGTTAATAATTTATTTTTCTATAAAGCGTATTAACTATTAATAATATAAAATGACGTAATAGTTTTAATAACGACTTTATAAAGTTTATGATTATTTATCTCGTATGTACAGACACTATAAAGTTCTTTCGGGGTAAAAGTTATACGGCTGAAAATATATTTCGAAATAACATAGTCGCAGACTCCTTTAAATTATAAAAGGGCAATGTTCTGTTATAAGAAGTGAAATATTAATAACTGATTAGGTAGGAAAGAACATTTATAATTTTACTGTGAAATATTACTATAAAAAATAATATGTTACTAGCAACTAAACCCAAAAATTGAAAAAATTACAAACCTTCGAACATCACATAAATCAAGGCAAAAATCAACTATTAACATAACACTGAAATCGCAGGATCAACAGAGTCACGTGTAGATCGACCCACCAGTCACGAACGAGGGTCGCTTACTGAGCTTATTTGACCTTACATAAATCGCAACCTTTACTCGGTTGACATATTAGGTATAGTAAAAATAATCACAAATCATATCATCGAGGAACTTCGAAATAAATGTGTTGGTTAAAGGGCGCGTGTTACAAATAAATTTTTGATTACAGCCTCCGTGACGCAGTTGGTTAGACGCCGGCTGTGAAACGAGAGGCCGCGGGTTCGATCCCCGCACGAGACAAATGTTTGTGAGGTCCACAAGTATTTTTCTCGTGTCTGGGTGTTTGTGAGACCGAAAAGTCTCTCATAGTGTCTGATAAACACGACAGAAGACTTAATTGATCTTAATGTGGGGTCAGGACTATGTATGTGACTGTTGGGTGTATTTGGGTGTATTTATAAAAGAAAGTGTAATCAGAAAGGTAACCCATAGTATTACACAATAGGATCAATAGACAGTTGAAGACTCTCATTTAAACATGTTGCTTTTTTTAGCAGCCCATATACTCCGTCCCACTGCTGGGCACGGACCTACTCTACAATCAAGAGAATCGATGGAGAGTGGTTAGGCCATATAGTCCACCACGTTGGCCTAGTACGGGTTGGCGGACTTACATACCGTAATTCTTTAAAATCACTACGGTATGCAGGTTCCTCACGATATTTTCCTTCACTGCTAAAGTGCGTGGTGCTTGACTATCAATACACACATAACTCCGAAAAATCTAAGGTGTGCCAGAAAAAAACCGCAGAGATCTTATACAAACCGACTGATGGTAGATAAAGAGCTTGTATTAAAAAATGGCATTTTGTGTCACGAATTTAATTTTTTATTAGTGTTTTGATAAATGTCAGAGCTTTTTATATTCAATGTTTCCTAACCTTACTCAGTTTGTTTTAAGAAAATATGTTTGGCGTAATTTATATATTTCCTACAAACATGGACGAAGTACTTTAATATTTATGCTTACCTACAGAGAATCGGCTTTATCTCGCATATTAACAACTACGATCCCAAAGCTGTAGACTCTAATCAAACTATAGAGGTTTATTGTTATGATACAGCGTTCGAGCGGAGCGGAGAAAATTGATTCCTGGCTTAGAGCAGGGCCGTCACTTTGAATGCACTTAGTATTCAAGGGAAGGACGGAGAAAAATCATAAATGCAGCCAGCATTTTTCAATACAGAATATGTTAATTAGCTTTTGTGCTTTATATTTTGAAGTATTGTATCAGCCCATATACGACCCACTGCAGGGCACGGGCCTCCTCTACAATCGATAGTACGATTGAGAGTGGTTAGGCCATATAGTCCACCACGCTGGCCTAATGCGGGTTGGCGAACTTTTTACATACCATAGAAATTTATACAAATCGCTATGGTATGCAGGTTTCCTCACGATGTTTTCCTTCACATGACTCCGAAAAGTCAGAGGTGTGCCTTGGGATTTGAACCCGCGACCACCGTGAACATGTAGGCAGCCGCGTCTGGTCCGTTACCAACAGGCCACAACGCACTTCTATTTTCACTTATATTTCTCTGAAAGAATTACCGTCAGCCTAGCCGCATAATCATAAGCAAAATTTCAACGTCGAGTACAAATTAAATCATTTCGACTCTACCTGAAAAGGATAAAGAATAAGAGAACATATTTTTACATTTCTGAATACTAAAAAGTAACTTAATTATCTTTTTAAATTCAAGCGAAATTAAATCAATTTCAACATTCTTATGACTTATTTTCGTCGAGAACGAGTGAAGTTTAACGATCGGGTTGACCGCCCAGGGTCACGAGTCGAGGTCACATTGTGACTCCCACATAGCTAAGCATTAACCCCGCTTAATGCTTTGAAATTTCCATACATTTAATTGCAACAATACCGCAGACAACATAAAGTCTTCAAACTTACAAAGACCTCTCCTTTTGGAGGTTAAAAGTTAACTATTAAGGTGACTTAAGAGGTTTCCTTTGAGAAATAACTGTGCAACTACCTTAAAGTTCATATGAGTTAAGAGTTTTGTGGCCAAAATTTAATGCCGGAGGAAAGCACTTCTACTCCAACTTTGCTGTCATGACAACTCATGTATGTAAATTGTAATTGGTAAAGTGTAATTGTAAAAGGAAATACGCTTCCAAAAATATAAAATTGACTAACAATAAAACAAAATTCTCGCATAGAATAATAATTTCATATTTTGTTGTAATGTCTTTTATTTTTATACAATTTCGTGTTCATTTGGGTATTTGTTTCAGGTCTGTGTGTTTGTGAGACCGAAAGGCCTATCGTAGTTCCTAATACCCACGACACAAGACTCGATCTTAGTGTGGGGTCAGGACTATGTATGTGACTGTTGTGAGTATTTATTTATTTCAAAACATTCCCATTTCGCGCAATAGAGATAAGAACATACACTTCCATCTAATGATTAAAAACACAGCACTATGTTTCAGTCAATCAATGATTAACCAAAGTAACAAAACCTCGATAAATATGTGCGATAACCTTGTTGACAATATTTATTTATACCTTTCCAACCCGTTGTTTTCCTTCGCCTGTCACTCGCGGAGAGTTTTTGTTCGTGCTGTCCACTCTACCTCAATAGCTCCTAACATGACACACGGCTTAAGCCCCAACAAAGAAATACAGCTAAGCTATAAACGCGGTCGTTTCTCATCTGTTCTTGCAAGCTGTTACTGAGTTATGTCAGCGTCTATAAATAAGTAGTTGACAGTAGAGATCTTGCATTGTATGATTTGCTACGTTCAGTGTAGAGTTAGGTACCACAATGTGTTTCAAAGTATTTGTGTTAGAAATTGTACATGTATATGTACATTAAAATCACGCCTTTATCCCAGAAGGAGTAGGCAGAGGGGCAACCAGGATACCCACGTTTTGCCTTGTGTGTTCCGTCCCACGATGTGATAGGGGGCGAGCCTATCGCTATATCGGGCACAAATTCCTGACTCAGGGCTGATAAGTAATAGGAAAATCCAATATCACTTTGTCCGATCCGGTATTCGAACCCGAAACCTCAGTTTTGTAATCGTACCGTAGTTCAACTACGCCACCGAGGCAGTCAGTAGTGGGAGTGTTGGAAATTGTACTACATATTTTTATTCGTATTAGAAATAATAAAAGAATTAATTTTTATTAATTTTTGTAATATTTATAGTAATACTATAGGTTTGTAAATTATTAGTAGTATACATTATGACTAAGATTCGTGATGGCTTTCAGATCATTTTGCGTTAATGTTATTTAATGAAAGAAATAATACTTTCCTTTTCCAAATTACATGATTCTGTTGATGGGAAGTATCTTATAGCTTTTCATAGACATGCAGACAACCATGTGATAATAAAAGGACCATGTCTTCCCTTTTTTTTACGTAGGTACAAAACCCTACTTACATTTTTACTAACCCATACTGTCTTACTGCAGGGCAAAGGCGTCCCTTTCCTTGTTCCACCCTTCTATATCCAAGGCTACATACAAATAAAAAAACAAAGTGCACAAAGACAGTAAATCGCCCACGATCCGAAGTTTACGTTGCTAAGTGTTCTGAATAACCTTTATTGAGACAGCTCAAAGGTCGGATTATAATGCACGAGCGCGCCGGCAGCAGTGGATTGTAAAGGTTATGTGCCCACCCTACACGTGGGTGGTAATGCAATACTACATTTAGAATTGTACGTTTTTCTATTGTTGGAATTGTATTTTCTTAATGTAATTTTCATAGTGTGAGAGTACCTGTTTGCTGATTCAGTTGCATCACTGTATGTTATTAAATAAATACTGATTATAATTTTCAATTTTTTTTTCGACCTATCTACGAGTATCTTTCTACCTGTAGGGTACTTCACGTAATTTTTGACGCGCCGATCAAGTTGCGGTGCAGTTGCAATCAAGTTTACGTCTTAGTGCAAAATGGTATTGTTGTAATTGTTTAGCTGCGCGTGAACTACACCTAAGCTATGCGTAAACTGCGCGGGTGCTGCGCGTTAACTATACGTCAGTCATTTGCAAGAAGCTTACACGTGAATACCGATCAAATTGCGATCTGAATCACGCACATAAAACACGCAGCAGTAGAATACGCTAAGCTGCTCGCGTGACGCGGACTTGACGCGAGCGTATCTGACAGCGGTTGTCAAAATTACGAGAATACGAAAAGGTCTGTTTCGATCGAAACTTAACTGCAACTGCGCTGCAACTGAACTTATTTATTGACTTGAATTAGCCTACTGGACGTGCTGATTTATTTGATAAATAAAATAATGTATAACATATAGATTTTGATCTAATTGAAATTAGAAGCATAGATGAATTACTATACCTAAGTCAAATGTTATACTGAAAAACAATCTTGATTTTTGAACTGCTAGGTTTAGTATTTCTTATTTCATTGAGGAGATTGGTTAGCTCTCTGCAAGGATCAAGTGACTCATCAAAAATCATGCCTTTTTTCAGAAACCTCTAGAAGTTTTATTGCACCGACAGCCGCGTGTGTTGAAAAGCTAAAACACATTCATGCACACTCTTAAATCAAGCGTTTTTGATTCGAACTGACGAATGACCCATCGCGACGTTCATTTGACGGATTTATGACTTTCATTGTTCCAAACTCAATTGATAGGTAATGCAATAACTGGACTGGTCTGACGATTCCAGTTCACTTACTTTTAATAATTATAAAAAAATAAATACACCCAACAGTCACATACTTAGTCCTGACCCCACATTAGGATCAATTAAGTCTTGTGTCGTGGGTATCAGAAGCTACGAGGGACTTTTCGGTCTCATAAATACCCAGACCTAACGCAAATATTTGTAGGTCACACAAACATTTGTGTTGGTGCGAGGATCGAACCCGCAGCCTCTCGTTTCACAGTCAGCGTCTAATCAACTACGTCACGGAGGCTGTCACTTACTTGGTAGTGACTAAGGTATTCGACGCATGATCTATTAAAAATCAGCAATTCAAGTTAAATAGCTTTTTTCATCGTACGATAGCAGCCTTCAGAAAATGACATTTATAGATCCCATATTAAAGTATGTATATTTTCATTATATAGAAAAATAAAAACAAGTTATTTTTCGTTCATAGCGATGGCTTACGGAGTTATTAAGTATGGACTTTACTTCAAAAGCGTCTTTGAATATGTCGCGGTGAAAATTCCAAATTTAGAATAGAAAACAAATATTTTTCTTTAAAAGTTTTCTTAGAATTATCGAATATAACCGAAGCTGCTTGCAAAATCTAGCATCTAGCATAAATATATTTGCCCTTGTTTACATTCTGAGAGTCGTGTAGGTCGTCTGCACCCTTTGAGCAGAAACGCCAACCCAAACAAATAAAAACGCCCTAATATAACAAAGTGGCTTACACGATTCTCGCGAGATATTATCAAACGCAAGTGCTGATTTAAGCAGAACGTATTTACGACTGTTTGGATTTGCTATTTTTATTTTCTATATTGCTGTGTATAAGCAGGTTCATGATAATAATCTGTTTATTTACTTAAGCTTTTAAGATGTCGGAATATACGTACCAAAAATACGAGGCTTTTTTTCCAGTCACTTGTTTTTTATTTCTCCTGTGTTTCTTGGTAGCTGTTATAAAGTATGATATTTCTGTGTGGTGATTTGTATAATAATTGCAAGGTAAGGAGGTAGGGCTTCGTTTAAAGGGATTTACTAAAGAGACTTATATAAACTGTCTATATTTTTAATAGAATAATTACGATAATCGTCATGCGGCGACCTTGATTAAAAATTATCTTGTTTATCATGAACTTAAACTATATTGACAGCCTCCGTGGCCCAGTTGGTGAGACGCCGGCTGTGAAACGTGAGGCCGCGGGTTCGATCCCCGCACCGAAACAAATATTTATGTGATCCACAGGTATTTGTTTCGGGGCTGGGTGTCTGTGAGACCGATACGTCTCTCGTAGTTCCTGATACCCACAACACAAGACTTGATCTAAGTGTGGACTCAGGACTATGTATGTGACTGTTGGGGGTACTGTATCAGCCCATATAAATCCCATTGCTTGATATACCCTATATAAAAAAATATCTTTGAAATGTTCATGGTGATTTACGGGTATCAGGTGTATTGTTACATTTATCCGAGTGTTCTGTAGCCCAATACCGTTGCGCTTGGAAATTTAATACATTTCGTACAAAACTGGAATCCCTTAAGCCTCTCAAAAGATTTCCAAGTGCGACAAGGAACGTGCCGCGACTAACTTGCAGTTGGAAACGTGAATGCCGTCTGTTTTGGCAAAAAGGCTTATTTGTATCAGCCCTTATACGACCCAGTGCAGGGCACGGGCCTTCTCTACAATCGAGAGTACGATTGAGAGTGGTTAGGCCATATAGTCTAACACGTTGGCCTAGTGCGGGTGGGCTACTGTTGTATTTATTATTTATTGACAACCGTAGGTACGATTCAGTCTTTTAGGGACGATAGCTAAAAAATAATTAGTAGCATTATAGGCCAAATTAAATTATATTAAATAGAAAAACTGAACACCGCAGTCATGATAATATTTTACTAAGTTAAGTATTTTTAATGCAACGTTGCCTTAGACTGAAATCTATTCTGGTGAAGTTGGAACATTTTCTAGTGAAGTTTGTTTCATTTCTTGCTCATGCTGTGCCGACCAGGATAACTATTCTTAATTATTTTCGTCTATTTTTTTGAACACACCATATTACCACCATATGTAAAACAACGTTTTGTGAAGTCATTCTTTAATGCTGGTTCTTTGTTCTCAATATATCAATATTCATTTATACTCACGGTATTATAGAAGGCGGCCTCGGCAGAGAGCCGCCACGGCTTACTGACGCGATTTGGTCCACATTGTAATTCTGGGGCCAACCCGCGTTATCTTCTATTACCGATCTGAAACGAAATCACATCATTACTTCAATTAATTGCAAGCTACAGGTACTACTAAGGTTTTTATAGACCATTCTACATCCGAGGAATACGCTGCTCCCCTTTTCCCTCTTTGTCTCTCTCTCTCTCTCTCATCAGCTATAAGAAGTCCACTGCTAAGTGCGATATTATGATAGGTAATGAACGAGTAGAACAAGTGAATGAATTCGTGTATCTGGGCTGTGTATTTACAAGTGATGGAAAGCATGACAGTGATGCAGGAAATCGAGTGAATGGCGCGCTGCACTCTTTTATGGGGAGTCGGAAGGTCTCTAAAAAGGCACGACTGGCTGTCCATGGAGGAGTGTTAGTACCAATGCTCATGTATGGCAGTGAAAGTTGGGTGTGGCAGAAGAAACATGAAAGTAAAATTAGGGCAGTGGAGATGAGATCACTACGGGAATGTGTGGCGTGACCTTGCGTGACAGAGTGCGTAATAGCGAGGTGATGAAAACCTGTGGAGTGAAAGAGGATGTAGTGACGAGAATTGACAAAGGAATGCTACGATGGTTTAGTCATGTAGAGCGGATGGATGAAAGGAGACTAACTCAACAAATATACAAGGCGAGTGTGAATGGAAGAGTTGGTAGGGGTCGACCTCACCGAACCTACACCATCCAAATCGGTGATATCTTCAACAAGGGCCAGGTCAAAAGTACCCTGAACCGACGGGCATGCATGAAGAGATTGATGAATGTGGATGAAGCGAAAGTAGTATGTCAGGATCGAGCAAAGTGGCGATCCATAGTCTCTGCCTACCCCAATGGGATACAGGCGTGACGATTATGTATGTATGTAAGTCCACTGCTGAACATAGGCGTCCCCCAAGGATCCCCACATTGCCCTGTTGTGGCTTGCATCCTGCTCCCTTTATGTGAATAAAATTATGATTTAACGTGATGGTAGGTGAACACTGCCTATGTACATCCACAACGTTGGATCATGAATGTGTCGGTCCATCAAATTGGGATGAGAGCGGGAAGCCTAAACTATTGGAAAAGGAAAGGGGCATTGGGCATCCCTTAAGTACCTATCTAAATAAATCATCACTCGGAAGGAGATGCTGATGCCTTATAATTCTAATATGCCGGCGTGCTCGTAAATAGTGGACTCCTCTATCCCCTTGCGTCAATTCCCCAATTTTTGTGGTCGTAAGTCATTAGGGAATCAATCCTTCGCGCTCGATCTTGTGCCATCTGGTCAAAATCATTCAAATAGTGGACTTAAGACTCAGCAAAACGCGAAGACAAATAGCCATAGCTTTTATAATGCAATAGCTCATAACCCACATTTATAATTAAAAACTCATAATAAAATCCTTCACTTGTTCACGGTGGTCGCGGATTCAAATCCCAGGGCACACCTCTGACTTTTCGGAGTTATGTTTGTATTGATAGTCAATCACCACGCACTTTAACGGTGAAGGAAAACATCGTGAGGAAACCTGCATACCGTAGCGATCTTTAAAAAAAAACTACGGTATGTAAGTCCGCCAACCCACACTAGGCCAGCTTGGTGGACTATATGGCCTAACCACTCTTAATTGTAGATTCTCTCGATTGTAGAGTTGTTGAGTTGAGAGAAGTTGAAATGGCATGGGCTGCCTATATATGCCGCAGAACAGATAACCGCTGGAGTAAGCGTGTTCTGGAGTGGATATCGCGTCTTGGCAAACGTAGCCTGGGACGTCCTCCGGCCAGATGGGACGACTTGCGCAAGAGGGGCGGCAGCGACTGGATGCATAAAGCAGCAGACCGGGCTCTGTGGCGTATCTTGGGAGAGGTCTATGTCCAGCAGTGGACTGCAACAGGCTGATGATGATGAATAAAATCGTTTAATATACATCTTTATAAAACCCACGATCTTTAAATAAAGTTCGTTTAAATGTAAATCGCTAGACAAAGCGAACTGTAGTGCAGTTAGTTTACACACGCTGTTCATAATTTCTCATTTAAAGAAGCAAAATATTTTCAAGTAGTTAATTGTTCTTAGCGGCTAAATATGTACAAAGGTTCGTTTACCAACGCCAACCTAACTAGCTTTCTGAATCCCTCTTGGCAAGACCGTTATCCTTCTATAGGATGGATACACTTTTAGTAAATTGCGGAATTTTCCTAATTATGATAATCGTGCCAGGCAAAATTATTAAGATGATAATGGAAGTAGAATAAGTAGTTATTTACTATTGAATTAGTAGTCATTTGAAAAAAAATCCAAAAAAAAATCAAATCCTACAAAAAAGAAAACAGTGAAATCATATACAAACTACTACTCTCAGACTGCCTCAGTGGCGTAGTGGTACTACGGTACGATTGCAAAGCTGAGGTCTTGGGTTCGAATCCCGGGTTGGGCAAAGTGGTATTGGATTTTTCTATTCATTATCAGCCCGGAGTCAGGAATTTGTGCCCGATATGGCGATAGGCTCGCCCCCTATCACATCGTGGGACGGAATAGACAAGGCGAAACGTGGGTGTTCTGGTAGCACCTCTGCCTACCCTTTTGGGAAAAAGGCGTGTGTTTAAATGACATACACATGTCATATGATCAATATTAAAGTAACCAATTATATTAGAAGACAAACATAATTAGCATAACGTATACTACGTTAACTGCTAAGGGATCGAAACAAGACAAATGTTTGTTGACCCACAAATATTTGTTTCCGATCTAATTTTTGTGAAACCGGAAAGTCTACTAGTTTCTAATAACCATGAGACATCATTTAGTGTGAGCCGAAAAATGCATTTTTAACAATAAGGTATAGATATTTCTACAATTTATCAGCACTGATGATGATATTCTCCGATGACGTATCGAATTATAGGTATTCATGTAGCTTGACAGCCCTAAATATTACGCGGGACGAATCCATAATGTTGAATTCCTCAATTAAACGTATATTGCACAAACAAACATCCTCATCCAACTAACAACGTGGCAACCCTACCGTCCCAGCTTATCACACCCTCAGTGTAACATTCTATAAACTGCGGTTATGAGGTTTCCATAATAGGTACTTGCACACATCATAGATTATATCTAGGGCTGCCACCCAGTAAGGGCCTCTATGCAAATTGGAAACAGGCAACGTAATTTTGTTATGAATTGTGGTTTATCAACCCTATTGTTTTAATTGCTTTATGTACATCGTTATATTTGGAGTGGTTATTTAGGAGTTGTATTTCGATAAGGGTTTATTATTAACATGAATACGACTATTTGAAAGGAGATGTTATTATAAATCCGTCCCTAAGTTGTGTGAAGGTAGACAAATATTATAAAGTGCCAAATGCTGTACTTAAGAACACAAGTATTATTTTTTCAAGTACTATTACTGTTTACGTGTGAAGTGCGTGGTGGCCTGTTGTTAACTGACCAGACGCGGCTGCCTATATGTTCACGGTGGTTGCGGGTTCAAATCCCAGATCACACCTCTGACTTTTCGGAGTCATGTGTGTATTGATATATAATCAATCACTACTATAACGCACTATAACGGTGAAGGAAACATCGTGAGGAAACCTGCATACCATAGTGATTTGTATAAATTTCTATAGTATGTAAAAGTCCGCCAACCCGCACCAGGCCAGCGTGGTGGACTATATGCCCTAACCACTATCAATCGTACTCTCGATCGTAGAGTAGGCCCGTGCCCGACGGTGGGACGTATATATATGGGCTGATACAAATTACTATTTACATAGTGATGTGATCAGCGAGATTATTTTTTGGTCTTTGATTAAAATACGTCCAATTCGATCAAAGTACGTATGTTTAGAACGGCTTTAGTCTGCTTAAACACATCCTTTGAATTATAAATATTAGTGTAAACAATTTACAGACGAAACATTTATGTGAGGAATCATAAGCCTAGAACAGAAAAATATTTGTTAAACAAACATTTGTCCCACTGCGCAGATCAAACCCGCGACCTTTATCCGCTTCTCGCCCACAGCTCCATTGAGATTATGAATAAATAAATTAAACTCAAACTTATTTATGCCGAAAATTATCCTAACCTCTCAAGAGACCGTTACGAGGTAAAATATTCAAAACAATACGCAATTATTTAAGAAAAACAAACGAGGGAGCACGGTAGCACTCAGAGTTTCCTTTTTAATATTTTATCTGTGAAAAAGACTGCCTCGGTGTCGTAGTTGTACTGTACGATTACAAACCTGAGGTCTTGGGTTCGAATACCGGGTCGGGCAAAGTTGATATTGGATTTTCCTATTCATTATCAGCCCGGAGTCAGGCAATTGTGTTTGGTATGGCGATAGGCTCGCCCCCTATCACATCACGGGACGGAACATACAAGGCGAAATGTGGGTGTCCTGGTAGCACCTCTGCATACCCTTTCTGGTAAAAAGGTGTGGGTTTTATATGTATTATAATGGTTTCTTGGATTTCCGCGAATGTTACACATTGAAATAAAATGAATTTTTGAAATAAAACGGATTTTATCGCGAATTTAATTTAACTTTTATATTTTTTACTTTTACTTTACAGTTCAGTCCGCCCCGTGACCACGAAAACTGTAAAGTGATCGAAAAGTCGGGAAATTAAAAAATGTAAAAATTAAATTAAATTCGCTATAACATCCGTAAGAATTCGTTTTATTTCAATTTATGTATTATGTTGTGAAAACATCGAAAACAGATACAACAAAAAAGATGACCGTAAAATCAATTACGGTTCGAAAATGTAAAGATAACGAAGAGGCTATGCTTATGTAAAGGAGGTCCTTTAACATAATGCCGCCATTTACCCAAACGATCGAACATTGAAGATGTTTTTCCTCATTAGAATCCCATTAAAATTGGTCTCTGTTTAATGAATTCGATTAACTTTACGCTTGTTGTATATGTGTGTTGCGTTATATTAAGCTTATTGACTAGGGGCCAATTGCACAAACTAACTTTGCCCATAACTTTAACTTTGAAAACGTCAATCCCATACACTAGCAATGTCAAATACGGCTCAAATGTATGGCGATGACATTGTCTAAGTCTTAGTTATAGGCAAAGTTAGTTTGTGCAATTGACCCTAAGGGTTTTAAAAACGACAGGTTATTTTTGTATTGGCATAAAAGAAAAAAATACACCCAACAGTCACATACATAGTCCTGACCCCACACGAATATCGAGTCGTGTCGTGGGTATCAGAAAATACGAGAGATTTTTTGGTCTCACAAACACCCAGACCCGAAACAAATACCTGTGGTTCACACAAATATTTGTTTCGATGCGGGGATCGAACCCGCGGCCTCTCGTTTCACAGGCGGCGTCTAACCAACTGCGCCACGGAGGCTGTCTTAATAAAATGATAGAAGAATAAAATAATAAATTTTACTTTAGTGTAAGATGACTATCTCTCTCTGTTTGTAACCCTCTCTCTCTTACCGTAAGTGATCGAATACCAGATGTATACGATATATATCAGACGAACAGCAGCAAAATAAAATTATTTTATAATACATGACATTTCATTCGAGCAGTTCTGTAATAATTTAAAATAAACTCGTACATAATTATAATTAATTAATGTAGAGAACCTTAAAGCAATGTAGTAAAATAATAGCAATTAAATATTTTACGTATTCTATTTTGTCAAACACATTAAAGTTATTTATTTGCACGCCTCGGTGACGTAGTTGTACTAAGGTACGATTACAAAGCTGAGGTTTGAGTTCCGGGTCGGGCAAAGCGATATTGGATTGTTCTATTCAATATCAGCCCGGATTCAGTAATTTGTGCATGATATGGCGATAGGCTTGCTCCCTATCACATCGTGGGACCGAACACACAAGGCGACACGTGGGTGCCCTGGTTGCACCTGTACCTACCCTTCTGGAATAAATGTGTGATTTTTATGTAGTGAGTTAAAAACTGTACATCCTAAGACTTCTAAGAAAAGAATACTTACCAAAACTAAACCACGATTTTATGTTTATTCATTAATGTAGATAACTTTTATGTTCCGACTCAGACAAAAAGAAAAGAAAAAATCCTTACTTCAGTATTTCGCACGAACCATTCGCTGGAAATGATAAAAGTATTTGCTGCATAAAATATCACAGACAGAAATAAATACGTCTGTACTTACAGGAGATAAAATGAACCAGACATTACTTTTGTCGCAAATAAAAATGAAATACAAAATGAAACGGAGAGTTTAAATTACAGGTAAAATAAAATCGCATGCATTCTCAAAACTAACCAGCAAGAATGCCAGTGTTCATGAAATAATAAAGCTAGTGGAATATTTTTTACATACGTTTTTAACCATAAAAAACTACAAAAACATATCGTAGTCAGACTAGTCGGGAAAATTTAAATGTTGACAAACTAACGACGCAATTTAGCGACATCTGTTTTAAAAACGCAGGTATTGTTGAAGTTAATTAAGGCGTTTAAAAAAATTTTTTTTTTAAAAGATTTAAAAAATATATATAGCATAGGTCGGACAAACGAGAAAGCAGGTCACCTGATGGTAAGTGATCACTACCGCCCATGATCATCCACAACGTTTAGATCATGGGTGTGTTGCCGGCCCATTAGATCGGGAGGGGAGCGGGAAGGAAAAACGGATCTTTATCAGACCATATACGTTCTGCTGCAGGTCATGAGCCTCTTCTACAATTGAGTGTACGATTGAGAGAGGTTTAGTCATATAGTTCAGCATGCTGGCCTAGTGCGGGTTTGCGGGTTGGCGAACATTACATACCATAGAAATGTATGTATCCAAATCGCTATGGTGTGTAGGTTTCCTTACGATGTTTTCCTTCACCGTTATAGTGCGTGGTGATTGACTAGCAATACACACATGACTCCGAAAAGTCAGAGGTGTGTCCTGGGAATTGAACCCGCGACCACCGTGAACATGTTGGCAACCGCGTCTTGTCCGGTACCAAGAGGCCACCACGCACATGGCGTGGTACATATGTGGTAAGTTGATACGGCTTTAATTTAATATTAATGCCTGGATCAAGTATGTCTACTCACTGTGGCCACTCCATCCGGGTGAAGTCTTCATCCTCAGGCATCCAGGTATACCGCTTGGGGTCAGGTTGGCTGCACACCGACCTTGGACGTCGGCGGAAGTATGAGCACTCCAGATCGGCGTCGTAGGCACAAACCTCGGCCGGAGCGGGGGAGGGTTGGCCAAACCTTTGGACAAACGTTTGATCTGGATTAAAAACGTTAAAATGGTGTCTAAAGTTAGTCGTAGCCAGTGATAGTAATATCTTATACTATAGTAAAAAATCAAAGAGTTGATTAAAAATGTAACACTAAATATTTGGAAAAAAATATATAAATGTTGTATTTTATGCTTCTGCACAAAGCAGTGTACTGCAACTAATGGTAAGTGCAGTATGATGATAGATAATTAATTACGATATTTGGATATCATTGTGATAGCCTCCTTGTAATGTACACTGGCTGATTCTGGAATCTAACATACATGTATACGAAAGGACAGAATAACTTCCTAAAAGCATTTAATTAATGAAAAAAATTCTAAGTCTTCGGTAGGATCGAGGAAAATTTACAGATTACCTGGGATACCGCTGTATGGGTGCATAATCGGTGTTGAGATTCTCATCCGAGGGCACACGCCGCCGGACGCACACGGATAAAAATGATGCTCTGGAACAAACAAGTACCTTTAGTATGCAACGTCTAACAAATTCCTTACATCCATAACCTTTATTTTATTATTTATTAGCTTAGAAATTTGATTGAGAATTCTGTTACTGCTATATCTCTAATTGTACGGGTTGTAATTTCAAATAAAAATTACGAAGTCAATTATTCTCAATATTAATTTGTGAGTCGAAGAGTTTTGACTGTACGGTAAATATCATTCATTTAGATCTCATGTCCCCTGGATGAGGCAGAGGGCATCCACAGTGACTCTCAATTTCGCACGGTCATAAGCTGCCTGCTTGATATCGCTCCAAGTTTTGCCAATACCTTTCGCTTCAACGATCACAATGCGTCGCCAGGTATATTTGGGACAGTAAGGGCCTTATTAATAAAATCTTATTAAAAAAAGGATCATCTTTAGTCCCAAGGCTTTAAAATTGACTTCATTATTTTGACAATTGACTATCATATTGAATAATGTAACTACAATACGATGGTTGCCTAACCCTCTATGCGATTCCATGTTTATTAATAAAGTCGTGACTATCTCGCTATTTAAAATAATCGAGTCAATTCTAAAGCCTTCGCTCATCCGAGTTAATTAATAAGGCTCCAATAAAAATGTATCAACCAGGTCCCATATGACCCCAGGTTCATACCTGGGGTCATACCTGGGGTCAATAGAAATGTACTATTTTTATTGACATTGAAACAGACTATATTTTTTGTTTTATTTTCGATTACTATCACATAAATAATAGGTGGCATCCCAGCGCGAAAAGCGGCCCGATTTACATCCGCCTATCCGCCCCGTAAGACACAAGAGTCTCTTTATTTTGTAACTTGAGGAACATACTATCCTTTATACTCGTATACTAAAAAGCCTAACTCATCAGAAGAGTAATTTCTGCGAAATGTACAAGCCGAATTGAAAAATTAAATTCAGGCAGTAATCTCGTGTAGGCTGAATGGAAATGGGAGCGTTGGATTTACACACAAATGAGAAACAAGATTAAGTAGGTGAAATGAAATTAGGTCGCGTAATAGAACGTTAAGATGTTGCCTCTGTATTGAATGTTGAATTATCCTTATTTTTATATGTATTTTTTATTAAATAAGCCGGGGAAAATATAATGACTAATGAAATTTATAAAAACTCGGCCCTTCATTTTAGAATCCAAATTCGGTGCTTACGACAATGAGTTCTCATATTTATAACTTTTAATGGATTCTATTTTATTTTAAATAGAAGTTGCAGCAGTTTCAAAACCAGGGAAAAATATTGTAATAAATGTCCATTATAATCAACTGCAAAAATTATGAGCAATATGAGTGTGTGTTGTGAATGCTATACAACCCAGCTATTTCAAAATTTAATCACCAAAAGTTCTAATACAATTAGAAAAACAGCATCTTGAGATATATACAGTAAACACTGAGCCCACTGGATTGATGCCCCAACACCCCACTCCAACCAAAACAAGATTACAAGGAAGAAGAATAATAAAATGGCCAATTTGTTACATTTACCTTCCCCAAAAGCAGCCTATTTATCTCCCAATCAATTTAGGAGGCCACAAGGTGTGGGATTAAGACGACCCTATTTAACGGAATGAGTTAATGCAATAAATAACTTTTTCTTTTTTGTTGTTGCACGGCGTCATTTACACGGAGAGAGTTTCTCATCTCGAAGAAACGATTATTGTAAGGATATAAAAAAGTTGTATCGTTTAAACATTTGTCAGAACATGATAATCTATGGCGGTTGTCATGCGATAATCACATACGATTCTCGCCGCGAGAAACTCTCCCCGTGTAAATGGCGCTTTACACTTTGATACACATGGGTAACGCCTTATTTTTACCTACAGTACTCCCTCCTTATCAAAAAATAGGTGTCAAAAGACTGTTTAACAATAATGTGCGCAATATCGTACAAAAATAGACAAGGTATCTGATTCCAATTAAACGTAATACCCCAAAAATTGTCGATGAATTTTACGAATTTCATGTAAACAGAGATGAACACGTTATTATTATCAGTAAGAAGTATGTTAACAACGACATCAAAGGATACGAGTATCAGGTAGCCGTCATTTGTTGCTTTTGGATACACGAGGATGGTGTAACCATTACAAAGGTTTACCTCGTAACTCAGGTTCATGTGGCAAATTGTAACTCAATAACAGCAATCAACGATATATCACTTTGATAGCTCTCTGGCCCTTCTAAGATTACCACGAGAGAATAAATGAAAAACAACCGTTTCTATATGCAAACATAGTATATTTTTTATACAATGTTTAAATTCAAAATTGGAATGATTTTTAAAATTTAAACTTTATTATACGAACACGACAAACTTTTCATAATTCATACATAATGCGCCGGATGAAGAGAGAAGTTCAATTTTTAAAGGCATAGTCTCAGGCAAGCGATCGTTTTTTGGCGACAGTCGATTTATCTATGCCGGCCTGTAGTTACACGTGACGGTAACATTCTTGAGCACTTAACTATGGAACGTAGGACGTCCACCTACAAGGTGGTCAGACGACCTGGAAATGGTCGCGGGACGTCGCTGGACACAGGCTGCCTCCAACACGTCACTGTGGAAATCATTGGGAGAGGCCTATGTTCAACAGTAGACTTTTTTCTCTGGCTGATAGATGGATGGATGGATAACTATGGAATATTATCCACCATAGTTAGCAGGTATATGAAAATCCTACCACCAGTTTGCATCTGATATCCAATAATAGGAAACAAAGTTAAAGCAATTTATAAAGATGCCGTCTGTGAAACTATAAACAATAACACAGATGATTGCTTGTAGGCAGTAATATGCCAAGCCAAGTGGTGCAAACAATTTATTTTTTCAACTCATTTCTCTAAGCATCCGGGGAACAATATTTCCCTTTGTGTACGTGAATGCTGATGGCGAAAGTTTGCTCATACCTTATGCATGGAGGCAGTCTACCGAGTAATAGCCGAATTGGGAATTGTCAAGAAAGTAATATAAAGGAGGCTCAATTTCGGTCACACAAAGTATTCGGCCGTTTTATGAGCGTTTCACAATTTTTCCGGTTTAATAGACGAGCGGTTGCGGAGAATAATGAATGAAATGCCTCATGGACTGAAAGGCTCAAACGTTTAGATATATGAGCTGCAAAGGAAGAATACTATATGCGTTTGTTTGAGATGGTAAGGTTTTAGATGTATGGCATGGGTATAATTTTCAATAACTTTGTTTTATTACCGTCACAGGCAGGCGAGCTAGCGGCTCTATGGTAAGCGGCTACCGCTGCCCATAGACCTTCGCAATGCCAGATGTCCAGCACAATATTATTACAATATTAATTCATGATATGTTGCAATCGATAGGGATAGGTTCAATATTATAAATTACATTTAATTGGAAGAATATTTTATTAGATTCTAGTAACTAAACATCACGTTGATTTATATAGCAGCGATTTAAAAAAACTTGTTAAAGCATTTGTTTATCAGCTTCAGCCTGAAGATTGTATACTGCTTAATAAAACCCCTCTAAGATTCCCATTGATCTGTGGAAAGCGGTCTGCATCGAGCGATCTATACATAAACATCACGCCTTTTCCCGAAAGGCTAGGCAGAGGTGCAACCAGGGCACCCACGTTTCACATTATGTGTGCCATCCCATTTGATAGGGGGCGAGCCTATCGCCATAACGGGCACAAATTCCTGACTCCCGGCTGATTATAATTAATAGAAAAAAACAATATCACTTTGCCTGAGGATTCGAACCCGAGACCTCAGCTTTGTAATCATACTGTAGTAAAGCTACCCCACCGAGGCAGTCAATCAAGCCTATGAACTCGCCTCTCCCCGTTATATTACTTCAGAACCTTACCGCTGCATCAGCCACAGTTTTTAGATTAATCACCCGCCACTGCTAAAATATTTACGTCTAAATTAATGACTTTAAGAAATATTGATGTAATGCTTTAATACCCAATTACTTAATTCGTAAATACCGCCTTCAGATTTAAGCGATATCCGACTTTAATAACGTCTTAAACAAATTACAGCGGATCCCTTCGTTTTGCTTTATTAAATTACTTGTTCAATATCTGCAAACGTTTTAATATTCGTTCGTACAATTCACGCACACTGCAAATTTCTGTAAACTTTTCAAATGGAATACGAAATTAACTTACTTTATTGGCGGTTTGCGTATCTTGATGTAAATTGATTATACTTGTCATTAGCGTGTTGTATCGTTTTGTGATTATTGGAAGCGTGGATTCAATGGATGGGTAAATAAATACACCCAACAGTCACATACATAGTCCCACACTGAGATCAAGTCTCGTGTCGTGGGTATCAGAAACTACAAGAGACTTTTCGGCCTCACAAACACCCAGACCCGAAACAAATAACTGTTGTTTGCACAAATATCTGTTTCAGTACGGGGATTGAACCCGATGATAGATTATATACTTAGGGATAAATGATGGCGCTATCATACATTTTCTTCGTCTGTTTAGTCTAGAATTAAAAATCCATCGTTACTATTGATACCTACATCATATTCTCAAAGTAGAACACCACAAATTACAATACATCCTAAATTTTATTCAAATCAAAACCGATTATACATTCTGCTGAATTATCAAAACAATGCATTTCAGCGACTCGTGAAATATAACTTTTAATTCAGAGACAAAAGCGCACAAAGCGAATAGGAACGGCATACTCATATAGAACGATGTATGTGATGCACCAAAAAATTAAAGTCGAAGTTAATTGCAAACGCTTTATTAAAAACTGGTATTTATAAGGACATTTGTACGGGACAGCAAAGGATAATTACATTAAATTATACAATTGAACTCATTTGTTGGATATTTTACGTAGCATAGTATAGTTAAAGAGAAGCTTAATTAAAACATAAATTATATTTTTAAACATGAAAGACATCATAAACATGAATAAAAAAAAACTGAGAGGATTGTAACTAGTGACTTTGGATAGTTTATTAATATAGTATAAATATCGCGTTTTGATCAACAATTTCTGAAAACAAACTTTATTTTATATTTAATAAAGTGTAAAATTCATTGCACTTTTGGTTGTCACAAAAGCGGTTCCATCAACACACTTCAGGCGACTTGAGCAAAGTCTTTGCCAAGAGTTGCAAATATTTAAACTGCCGCAATAAACGCCATTTTATCTAGATCTCTTCTAGACACTTGCAAATCATCTTTGCGGGTGTACTTTAGGTCGTAAATGTTGTTCTTATCGTTTGAGAGGACATATTTTTTTATACAACGTGCTAATATGAACTTCTATGATTTTTTTTAAAGACTTTTGTCATTGAAACTTTAGTTGAAAAATAAGTCAGTTGTAATGCATTGTTCATCAGTTAAGATCCGTTATAAAAAGTCTGTTTATATTTATTTATACCACGCACTATAACGGTGAGTTAAAATATTGTGAGGAAACCTGCATACCGTAGCGATTTTAAAGAATTTCCACTAGTACTAGGCCAGCGTGGTGCACTACATGGCCTAACCTCTCTCAATCGTACCTCGATTGTAGAGGAGGCGCGTGCCCTTCTTCAGTGGGACGTATGAATGTCGATACATTATTTTCTAATCTTATAGCCTTTTATTACATTTATGAGCTTATTACAATGATTCATTGTAGTCACATTGACGTGCTATTAAAAAGACGATGTATAAACATCTCATGCAACAAACGCCGTAAATTCAGCATAGTTTAGATAGAATGAACCGGTTTTCATACTGTAAGTGCTAGCTATACAGAAATAAATAAATACACCTAACAGTCACATACATCATTCTAACCCCACACTAAGATCGTGTCTTGTGTCGTGGGTATCAGGAACTACGAGAGACTTGTCGGTCTCACAAACACCCAGACCCGAAACAAATAATTCACACAAATATTTGTCTCGGTGCGAGGATCAAACCCACGGCCTCTAGTTTCACAGTTGACGTCTGACCAACTGTGCTACGGACGCTGTCAAAGCTAAATGAACTGTGGACTTTTTACAAAGGTTTTTGTTTGAGGTGTCCGCCCCAGTTGCTCAATTGTTTTGACCCACATCGCACAGGAGCCAAATCGCATTACGAACAGCGGTTTGAAATTCAACCTATATCGATAGGACAGTTTTGCAGTGAAAGAAAACATCGTGAGGAAATCAGCATGTTGATGAGTTCTATAAAATTGCTGTAGTATGTGAAATAGACCAGCGTGTTGGATAATGGATTTCAGATCGTACTCTTGTCTGTAGAGAAATCCTTTGTGCATCAGTGAGCGATTATTAGCTTATCTGTCTGTATCTGTATCAGCCCATATACATCCCACTGCAGGGCACGGGCCCCCTCTACGATCGAGAGTACGGTAGAGAGGGCCATAGAGTGCACCACGCTGGCCTAGTACGGGTTGGTGGACTTTACATACCGTAAAAATTCTTTAAAATCGCTACGACCTGTAGGTTTCCATACGATGTTTTCCTTCACAGTTATAGTGCGTGGTGATTGACTATCAATAAAAATCACCACAGAAAGTCAGAGGTGTGCCCTGGGATTTGAAACCGCGATTACCGTGAACATGTTGGCATCCACGTCTGGTCCATTCATCCATCATCCATCCGTCAGCCAAAGGAAGTCCACTGCTGAACATAGGCCTCTCCCAATGATTTCCACAGTGACCTGTTGGAGGCAGCCTGCATCCAGCGACGTCCCGCGACCTTTACCAGGTCGTCTGACCACCTAGTGGGTGGACGTCCCACGCTGCGCTTTCCGCTTCGTGGCCTCCATTTGAGAACTTTTGGCCCCATCGGCCATCAGTTCTCCGTGCTATGTGCCCCGCCCATTGCCACTTCAACTTGCTAATCCGCTGGGCTATGTCGGTTACTTTAGTTCTCCTACGGATCTCCTCATTTCTGATTCGATCTCGTAGGGAAACCCCGAGCATAGCCCTCTCCATAGTTCGTTGAGTGACTTTGAGCCTCCTGATAAGGCCCATAGTAAGAGGCCACATAATAACATAATAACTGGTCCATTACCAACAGGCGAATGCGAATAAGTTATTTTTCAAATATCATAAACATAGATCGTGTAGTAGGTATTAATAAAAACATTTATAACATGGACAAATATGAAATGCATGAAATATGGAAGTCGAAATTGAATATTCGGAAAGCGCATACCTCTATACAAGTTGTTCGTGGAACTGTATGCAATAAATGATGTTTTCACGGAAACATGTTTCGCTGTCCGACGTACTTCAGTAATGACAAATTCTATGTAGTTCATTTATGCGTTTCATGTTTACCATTTCATATGTGAAAATATTTTGACATTTTGCGTTTTAAAGTTTATATCTGCGATGGATAATTTTATATTTACAAATATACTGTACAAAAGTAATAAACATATTTTGATTATGTACCATGTGGTTCGACTGCCTCGGTGGCGTAGTTGTACTATGGTACGATTGCAAAGCTGAGGTCTCGGGTTTGTATCCCGGGTCGGGCAAAGTGACAATGGAATTTTTTATTTATTATCCGCCCGGAGTCAGTAATTTGTGCCCTATATGGCGATAGGCTCGTCCCTATCATATCGTAGGACGGAACATACAAGTCGAAATGAGGGTGTCATGGTGGCGCCTGTGCCTACCCCTTTTGGGAAAAAGGCGGGAGTTTATGTATGTACCATGTGGTTATGATAGAATAAAAGCTCAATTGACTTTACGTATTTTCTCAAACTTATAAGTCCTTTCAATCGCGGTTCACAGCTACGCCTTATTTGTTAATTAAATATCCCTTGCTCCAACGATGAATCCAACACCTGAAGGAAACCTGAGTGCTTACATAATAAATATATGAATATTAAAGTATATAAAATCTTATATACAGGAAAAGATCAGCTTAGTTATGTAATCCTATGATATTATGTTGCGGCATATGCACAAAATTATATAATTATTTATTATAATTATATTATTTACCTTTGATAAACTCCCTCATTTGTATCAAAGCGATCAAAACCCATATTAATTTCTACCACCAATTGTTGACTATGTTTTTTACACTACGGATAGGAGTGGTAAAAAAACTTTCTACTGGCTAAGCCTGTTCCTCGCAGTATAATCCCTGCTCAGCCCTTAAAAATGTTTAAATGACTTTCCGTTATGAAAATCCCGCTCCGTATTAATCCAACTAATACTTTCCAATTAAAAATTTTAATCTTGAAATTCTTTTTTCGGTAGCCACTGACTGTGTCCACTTCTGTTAGTTAATTGGACCGATTTTAACGTTTACTTTGTAGTTAAATGGTTTGGTTACTTTGTTATTTCGAGCATTGTTTTGTTTTAATTATAAATACACTCAGTGAAATTTTAACAAACTTATGTTCTGGATAACATTTTCAGAAAAGTTATTTGTGATTTAATTAGTAATTTCTGAATTCCCCAGTAAGTATGAACTACACACAGATACGGATTTAGCTTTGATGTAATTAATGTTATGATTTACGTTATAATGTATTTTTTATCTAATAATAATTAATAAATAATAAAGGTATTGGATGCGTATTAGATCTGATTTTAAAATTATAATCCGTTCGTTTTTTGAAGGAATTGTTCGTTGGCATTCGGATTTCAAAAATGTCATATGAGTTTGAATTGTTTGACTAGAATTTGAGCCCGGACTGTGGGATAGGCTCGCTCTCTATCATTGCTTTAAGTTGAACATTAGCAAGGCACTACGGGCGGCATGAGTGTCAACTCTCCGTACATATGTGGCAGTAATTTTATTATAGGATAATTAATGTAAAAAGTATCACCATATTTGTATATATCATAGTATTTGGCAGCCTCAATGGCGCAGTTGGATAAAACGCCGATTGTGAAATGGAAGAAATGTTTGAGTGACTCACAGATATTTGATTCTTGTCTCTTCGAAATCAGAAACTTCGAGAAAAATCTATCGCAGTTTCTCATAGTCACGACACAAGTCTTTTAACTTAGTGTGGAGTCAGGACTACGTATGTGTTGGTGTATTCATCATTTACCTGTTGGCTCTCGAGCAGGGGCTCTCAATGTGATATTGGGAGAGACATCCGAGGAATCTGTCCTTCTTGGACTTCTCCAGTTCCAGCAAATCCAGTTGTTTGTTGTTGATGCAGTACTGTTCTCGGAATTCCTGCGAAAAAAAAGTAATTTAATGCAAATAAATTTTAACAAAACCTGAATACACTCGTATGTATGTATTTACATATGATCAGCAGTAAGTCCCTATTAAAGTGTCTGACAATTACGTTCATATTGTTATGGTTAGGAAAATGAAAAATGTATTAAAAAGTTCTCCTAATGTTGTATAGATTGTCTAGCAGATACACTAATTGCTACAACTAACCGTCAGAACGTCAATTTGTTTTTTATTTTTTCTATTTAACTGTTATTAATCGTCTAAAAACTATCAGCTATCTTTTTTGTTAATGTATTTTTCAGTTCTTTAAAAAATATTTCGTTGCTTTCATTTTATAGGCAAAAGTTTCATAAAGTAAATTTTTGATGTGATTACTATGCCTTGGGATATGATCCAAGATTAACTTTTCACAGCGTATGCCCACGTTTTATCAGGTATTCGCAGTCCATTTAGTTTTCAACGTAAAATGACACGAAATTTTCAATTTAATATTCGTGAAACATTTTTGTTATTTTCATTTAAGAATTGTTATTCAATTTTATATCGTCCAATGATTTTCTCGTTTAAATACATACATACATCAACAGAGGCAGAGGTGCTACCAGGACACCCATTTTTCGCCTTGTGTGTTCCGCCCCATAATTTGATAGAGGGCGAATCTATCACCATATCAGGCAAAAATTTCTGAGTCAAGTATTCAAACCCGAGACCTCAGCTTTGTTATGATACCGAAGTACAACTACGTCACCGAGGCAGTCATATGAGCTGAGATACTCGTCTCATTATTTCTAAAAATAATACCCAGTATTCTGAGACAAACAAACAATAAAAACACATTTACTAGATTGCCTTTTATAAATCCATAAGTATATTAACCCAATCCAGCCGCAATATCATAAAAGCACCAATAGGGATAATTGATGCATCCATCAAATCAATTTCACATAGCGTTATATATAATCTTCTATCGCGATCCCTCAGTGTCGTCATGAATCAACATTCGTTCAATTTATCATCCTTTTTGACACACCTCAGTACCTAGTAGGATTATCGTAAAATAAAATAATGTGTAATGTCGTAAAATTCCTATAGAAACTCAGAGATGCGAGCAGCTCTGTTATCGTAGGTGCCTTTTTATTAAGATGGGATAAATGTGCTGGGATTTTTGAGAATCAAAATATGCTTCATGTATTTAGTTTAAAATCAATTTGGGTTTCGAGTTATCTTTGATCAGAATTATTCGTATACTTGATCAATACATGTGTGAAAATGAATACATAGAAATGTACAGATATTTTACATTATTTTTCCTAAAAGTTGAATGGTTATTATTGTAACTTCACAGTATATTAGGCTTTACATCAGTTTAAAGATAATTGTATAATTTAAAAGAGGTATATTTTGATTTTTAATTAAAACATTACGTCATATAATATGAGCTTTGGTTAAAAAAAAACAATATTTCTCAAAAAACGAGTCTTTATAAACGGAGTTGCGTGTATAAGTTAGTTACAGAAAATAACTAAAAACATAACTCGTGTTAGAGTACGCGCCAACGCTCCTACAACAATAATGTTAGGAAATAAGTGGTTTTTCTAGCTCTTTATATTTTTCTTTCTTTGTAACTTGTATGACATGTTTTCCAGACGGGTCAATTACGCGTGCTTCTTATTACATAATTTACTCCCGTTATTTATCCGGCTTGTAATACTAGATATTATTTTCTTTTATTTGGAAATATCAGGGTTTAGGGATAAAGTTGGTGACAGTTATTAGGTGTTTTTTTTTGAAGTATTGGACCCTTGTTTTGGCTGTTACAGAATATTATTTTGGGTACATAGGCCACCTCGATTGAAACGGTACAATTGTCTATCAGAATAAAATCGTAACATAAAGGATTTTTACATATTGGCACGATAAAGACAGCTGTCGAGAGAAATAAGGCTAGGTTAGAGAAAAACAGTCCGCCCCGTGAACACGACAACTGAAAAGTGACCAAAACGTCGGCAAATTAAAAAATGTAAAATTAAATCAAATTTGCAATAAAATCCGTAAGAGTTCGTATTATTTCAATGTGTAACATTTGCGTAAATCTAAGAAACCATTGTAAAATAAGGCTAGCCTAGGCGCCAGTATAGTAGCCAGTCTACATTGCTCCTCATGAATCTGACTGAATAAAAAAATCGAATCTGGTAGTTTCATAGATTACCGTATTTAATCAAACAAACAAAACAATGAATTCTCCAGTTTTATGTTTTTTCATGTAATAAAAAATAATACTGATAAATAACCATAATATGATATTTTAATACTCGTACTATGTATATTCTCTCCTATCTCAGGCGCTATTAATATTTCTTAAATACCTATATCAGATGATCGGTAGTTCCAATAAATATTACATTTTATCGCCCAATAAAGTGGAAGGAATTTAGGGTTGTCCGCAACGACATCGGTTTAGCTCGCCAATGTGGAGAACTCCGAAAGATATTATACATCGAGTATGTTTTATCGTGCCTAACAAAGAATCCCATAATATTGGGAAAATGTTTAGGGACCTTTTCATGGCGGATGGACTTAAGACGAAGGTTGTGTATAGGATATAGATATAATTCGACTGTTTTTTTTTGCCTTAAACATTTAGATATGAATTTAATAAGGTAACACGGCACATTACTACGCTGTTTATCATTTTGTAGTGCAGTCCAGATAGTGACACTTTCGTGGCGTAGTTAGTTAGACGCCGGTTGTAAATAAGAGCCTGTAGGTTCAATCCCTCATCGAGATAAATGTCTGTGTTGCCTATGAGTATTTCTCTTGGGTTTAAGTGTTTGTGTGAGCGAAGAGTCGACTGGGAGAAAATGCCCTTAGGCATTAAGTCCGCGTGTACTATTTAAATTTGTACAAAGTGTTAAAATAAAATAAATAAAGAGACTCTCGTAGTTTCTGATAACCAGGACATTAGACTTATTTCATCTTAATGCGGGTTCAGTACTGTTTCTAATATATATTAGTAATTATTAGGAACTGAGGTTTTGGATTCGAATCCCGGATCAAGCAGAATGGATTGGATTTATTTATATTTATTGGATTTTTCTATTAATTATCAGCCCGGAGTCAGGAATTTGTGCCCGATATGGCGATGGGCTCGCCCCCTATCACAACCTGAGACGGAACAGACAAGGCGAAACGTGGGTGCCTGGTCATTACTACCAGGGTAACCTCTGCCTACCCCTTCTGAAAAGAGGCGTGGGTATATGTATGTATGTATTTAGTATACAAATAACAGTTCTTACCTGTTTAGAGTACATGGTGGTCTTACTGGCTGGCCGGTCGTCGCTGGCCCTCTGCCGCTTTCTGCCCGCGTTCTCATCCTCCGATTCGTATCCTTTCGCCGAATGTGCTATGTCCGCCTGTAAAAAATATGTCAGTCAGGAAAAAATCTCATAATATTGGCAACGATAAAGCACAAAATCCGAAAAAGTATATATATATGTTTTTTTGGACATGACCCTATGAATCAGAATATAAATAAATGTAGGTATTATTAGTTTATTGTGGGTTTTAAAGGTTTTTATTAAGATTTGTTATTACACATTGCTTATCCTTATGGTATATACAGCATACCTATACCTACAACATTTCATGATGACGTCCCAAAGCTTATTTTTACATATGCCTCTTGTAATATTAAAGTTAGTTATATAAAGGCTTTCAGGTTGCTGCATAAATGATATGGTTGGCAATACTCCTAGATTCTTGAGTATTGTTTCTTCAAACGCAATTATAAAAAAATATGATTTTATTGCATTTATCAAGACAAAGTGATCCATAAAAAGAACTGACTATAAATTCCTTACAGCCAATTTCTCCGCAACCTTGTAAATTAACTGAGAGGGAACACGAAGGACTCAGCCGACATACGAGCAATCAATCAGCCCGTAAAATCAATGACACGTCCTCGGAGGTGCGTTGAAGCCATAAAAGTAATTGAAATAAGAAAAGGTGGGAGATATATTGTATCAATTTTCTAAATGTATTTTTGGATTTATATGGCTTCCGATTGGGAAGCTTCCAATAGAACATTGAATTATTCTTTTTTTAAACTAGACATACATACATTTATCCAACGGTCACGTTCATAGTCCTGACCCCACATTAAGATCAATAAAGTCTTGTGTCGTATGTGTACTACGAGAGACTTTTTGGTCTCACAAACACTCAGACCCGAGACAAATACTTGTGGTTCACACAAAGATTTGTCTCGGTACGGGGATTGAACCCGCGGCCTCTCGGCTCCCAGCCGGCGTCTAACCAACTATGCCACGAAGGCTCTCAAATTGTCTGTAAAATCTATCTTGCTATGATCAAGGTCATCATTTATATTAAATGGGCAGTAATATTGTTGTATTGTATCATTAGTACTATGCTTAAAACCAAAAGGACAATACACACGTCCCTTTTTATATAGGCACTTCAATTAGCACCAAATACATATATATTATCCAAATCCCTGATTCATTGAATTTATCCAATCATCGCATCTTAAGAGGGTCAAGAAATATTCCAATCTTGTTAATGTCTACTCATCAAATAAAAAATAAGATTCCGACGATCAGGATCCTAATGAGCCAGAAACTCATACACATCTCATAATCACAGCCAAGAAAACAATATGTTCTACATAGGCCGACACCCAAGAGAAAACAAATAACGACCCTTACAATATTGAAAGGAATAAAGAACATTGTTAACATGACGTCTTACTCATAAAACCAAGTAGGAACTGCATGAATTGGGCTATAAGTTGCTAAAGGCAACTAGCACACTGCGCACTTTGCTAACGAACAAAGTTCCGGAGAAACACAACTTCCCTTTGAGTTGTTAATAGCTGTTGAAGACACCGATGTTTTAGAACCGGACAATGTTGCTGATAATGGAAGGACAGCAGAAGTTCTACTGCTAGATGCAGCAATAGTTATTTTTAAGTTTAGCAAGGAAATGAAATAGGTTGCGGGAAGTGGGTATACTGGATAGCCGCAACAACAGATCATATTTATAATTGGTAAGGTAATTGAGAAGGTTTCTGTAAGCTGGGTGCTGGCCGCTTCTAACAGGACGCTGCGAAAGCCTTGACAGATGCCTATGCTGATCAGTAGACTTCCTAGAACTAAGATAAATGATAAAGATAATCCAATATGAAAAAGACGTTTCTATGAAATAAAAGAAAATATGGTTAAAACAAAACATTTCTCCCAAAACAGCGTTGAAATAAGTTGTAACACGAGGCAGCTTTTAGTTTTTAAAAATTAAAAGAAAGGACGCAAAGGGAGCATCTTAGTATATCTTTCGAAGTTCGCACGCCCACACTGTAATGAGGGTGACGTCACTGTTCTCGTTGTGTCTCCTTTTTCTGTTATTAGATAATTTATTCATCTAAAAGGATTCAGAAAAATATTTTTGTATTAGATTTGGTATGATGTAACAAGTTACCTTTTGTAAAAAATATTGAACAAAAAAATTGTCAAGCATTCTAAAATGTAGCATATTTTGTAATTCGATTTTAGATACTGTCAGAACCTTTGTAAAAAGCCAAGACATTTTTTTTTTGTGAAACACTGCTGTATATCGCGAATTTTATTTTTTATATACCTACTCGAGAATAGTACAAGAGTAAGTTTTACGGATAGATCAAACAGTGATGAATAAAGAAAACTATTTATTTTGCTTTTGGAAATAACTCATTAGCTAGCTTTATTTTTGCATTATTTTTGAGTACCTGATTTATAAAAACATTTAAAAAGAACGAGTCTTAGTGATCGTACTCTTAAGTCTCTCATAGGAGTTCAAATTTCAGGTAATATAAGCGTGAGACAGAGATTGAGAAAAATAAGAATTGGTTTAAGAGTATTAGAGGTGAAAAAAAAGCAACTAAATATGATAATCAGCACCAGGTCTCATCTATATTTTAGTAAACAAGTACTTCGACTAGCCTTATGTAAAATTCAAAAGCAATTGAACGAAGTACAATCTAAACATAAAGAAAACTACGCGAAAGTGAAGTGTTCTTTGCGAATCGTGAGTACACAGCACTCAATAATTGCAATCTTAGAAGTTCGGCATTTGCATTCGCGATCGAATCGCCAGGATTTTGAATGGAAGCTGGCGTTTTCAAGAGGACTGCTCCTATTCAACGATTGATGAAATTGCAAGGAACAGTGTCCGTGTGACAAAAGATCTTTCATCCAGGTGAAGTGCTTTGGAGAGCGCTGTCCCCTTGATAGATTATAATCTTTATTGAAAGCTTGAAGACATTGTTGTTTTCATCAAAATTTTATTAAAATTTTTGACTAAGTTCATGTTTGATGGGTGATAAATTAATTGGTCATAAACCAAGTTAAAAAATTAATAAAAATAAGAGATATAAATCTTACAGCAATAGCTGCATGCTTATTCCCTTGGATACATTAGCAAATACGATTCAAATATTATGTGACCATCAGATAAAATATTTCATTTAAAAGTTACAAATGCTAACAAAGTTACTACGGGTTTATTAACGCTTTTACTACTTAACCCCAAAATCCTTTTCCACAAGAAAACAACAAAAACAGAATTCAAGAAAGTTCTAGCCCGAGTCTAATACATTTAACAAAAAGAAACACGATATATACGTCTGCGTTTCTCCATTGCGATATATTTTCTAATTACAGCGAACTTCACAATGAAACAGAGCAAAATAAAACCATCTGAAGGGACCTCCAACTTGCAACAACGAGGAAAAATGAGAAAATAAATCTCTAGTAGGAAAAAAATGAACCCACAAAACGAATCCTATTTTACCAGTATAATATTCTTTGCTTTTCAACTAACGCATTGGTGCAGAAACACCAAATTTTTAGGGATATTCGCTTCGGATATATTTTTTTTTCATAGGACTGCTTCAAATGCACTCTGTGACGGATTTTGAACTTTCAGAGATAGAATAAACCTAATCGCTTTGTTTTATTTTCTAAAACGAAATGCATTTGAAGATTATCCTCGCTTTACTCCTTCAATTTGAATCTCATTTATGCGAACTGTCTTTATTTGCTTGGTTATCTATGCAACTTTTTCGCTTGGATTACATCAATTTGTTTTGTCTTAATAAACAGAATTTTGTCTTAGAACGGTATTAAGTCGTTTTATAAAACCAACATTTTAATACAATTCTTTAAAAAAAGGAAAAATGATCTGCTGATATTGTCATAGAAGTGAAAAGAAAAACTTGGAGTGATCTAACCAACTAAGCAACGCAAACCTCATTGTTGTGTTGATAATAGAAACACCACTATAAAAGGCAGCTTCCATAGGTGAAAGAGTTGACAAGAACGGTTAATGAGCCCGTTTCAAATGACTTTCCTAGACTGCAGTATTTGCATGGCTATTTCCACCGCCACCCTTGGGAGCCAAGCTCTTTGTGCGGTGGCAATAACGCTTAATTACAATAATGACTCGTAGAATGGAAAGATTTTGAAATAAGTCCGAGCTTCCGCAGGCGCGATCGATGGAACGTATTAATGTTTTTGAATAGTTTGAATTGCGGACGTGTTTAAAATGGTATTTTTGTCTAGAAATTAATTGTAGGTAACTTAAGATTGTTGGAGTCAATATTCAAATTTTACCACCGTTCATCACTGCTGCCTGACTGCCTCGGTGGTGTAGTTGTACTAAGGTATGATTACAAAACTGAGGTCTCGGGTTCGAACCCCGGGTCAGGCAAAGTGATATGAATTTTTCTATTCATTATCAGCCCGGAGTAAGGAATTTGCGCCCGATATGACGATAGGCTCGCCCCCTATCACATCCTGGGAAACAGATAAGACGAAACGTGTGTGCCTGGTTACTACCAGGAGAGCCTCTGCCTACCCCGTCTGGGAAAAAGGCGTGAGTTTATGTATGTATATTCATCATTGATATATGTATCTACAATTTTAATGATGTTTTAGACACTAATATAGAAACAATAATAGTGAATAAAACGGTGAATTGCCTACACTGTATCAGTGATATCATTCCAATACAAACTTAAGCTGATATTAGTGCGACTATCAAGAGCACTTGTATATGTTGCTTCAGACTTTCTGAACCGGGGATCCTACTTGGGTGTATATTTGTAAATGTATAGTCAAACCACTAGAAGAACAGTAAAATGACAGCAAAAAATATTTATTAGTGGATACCTTTATATAATACATTGGGTTTACAGGTCTATCATATTCGGGAGAAATATAAATGAGTCTATTATGTTCACGAGAAATATGTTTTTGCTAACAGGTTTTTAGTTTCTGGATCAAGAGCACCGGCTTGCAGACTCCAAATTAAAACCTAGACGGATTTCTGAATAAAAATAGTCTTGAACATTTTTTTAATGGCAATATTTTAAATGTCCTGCCTTTGCCAATATAACAAAAGGAACATCGATAGAAATGTAAGGTATTGTCCTTTATAAAAAAAGCCTAAAGAATTGAACCGTGATTTATGGATAAACAATAAAAGATGATTTCGAATTGTCTCATTCCAATTAATAATTAATGAAGTGCGATGAATCTTTAATACATTATATTAATTAAATTCATGAATTGAGAAATAATGAAGAAAACCGTATATTTTAACGACGGGAATGTATTCGTAAAAATGACAATTGTTTGTGGTAAAATGACTACTCTGCATATTAGTTAATAGGGAACGAAAAACCAAACTTGAAAGCAAAAATACTATACTACTGGACATAATGAGGCTTAACAACTTATGTCTCCGGATGGCGAGCGCAGTGAAATGCCAAGCATTGTATTGTAATTCAAGGTGTTGTTTGGTTTTGCTACTATTCATGAGCGGTCATATCGGTTACCATCAGGCGAATGGCACGTCATTGACTTATATATTTGTGTTAGGGCTATGAACCGCATAGTTTTCAGGTTTGATACAAAGGAGAGCCTTTCCAGTTTCTGTAAGTTTCTCACTATGCGAAATATTTCAGTATGACTCGACTCTGTGGCCGGTCACCCTAGGACTAACAAGTTTGGCGGAGTGTGTGCCACCATCGCCACTCCTGCCTACCCTCTCAACGATACAAGCTTGAAGCTATGTATTTTTTAATGAAACGTTTTTCTTTTGTATTGTATCAGCCCATATACGACCCACTGCAGGGCACGGGCCTCCTCTACAATCGAGAGTACGATTGAGAGTGGTTAGGCCATATAGTCCACCACGCTGGCCTAGTGCGGGTTGGCGGACTTACACACCGTAGAATTTTTTTTAAAATCGCTACGGTATGCAGGTTTCCTCACGATGTTTTCCTTCACCGTTAAAGTGCGTGGTGATTGACTATCAATACACACATAACTCCGAAAAGTCAGAGGTGTGCCCTGGGATTTGAACCCGCGACCACCGTGAACATGTAGGCAGCCGCGTCTGGTCCGATACCACGAGGCCACCACGCACTTCAACGCAATGAAACGTATACTAAACAACAAAATATCACCAATAACAAATTAAATTAATTTACATCAAAAGTGTATAATTCCTCAATCGACAATTCAATCAAACATTAATCCGTTTTAAGCTCAAATGCAAAACCCGTTCTACAATTAGTAGGTATTACGAATAACAAAATCGATACGTTAGTATAGATGATTGCAGGCGAAGTAATGTGGTATACAATTACTAGCTTAGTTTGAGTCAGAGTGCGTGGTGTCCTGTTGGCAACGGAACAGACGTGGCTGTCAACATATTCATGGCGGGCGCGAGTTAAATTTCCAGGGCACAACTCTGACATTTGGGAATTATTGTGTATTGACCGTCAATCACCATGCTCTGTAACGGTGAAAGAAAACATCGCGAGAAAACCTGCATAGTGCATAGTACTATACCTGCATAGTACTATAGCGATTTCTAAGAATTTCTAAGGTATGTAAAGTCCGCCAACCCGCACAACGCCTGCGTCATTGACTCTATTGCCAAACTACTCTCAATCGTACTCTTGATTGTAGAGGAGCCTTGTGCTCTGGGATGTATATGGGCTGTTACAGATATTAAATTGCAGGACGTCAAAGGAATAGCAAAGCTGAAATAGGAAGCAAAGGCTTTACAAATCTTGATATTGGACATTTGTTTTGAATCAAACGTTGAATAGAATTCAGTATTATTCACTGCAGTCTGCCAAAGCTTTGACATCTTACTGAGCTGCCCGTTTCATATTACTAAGTATTTGACTGAATACAAAGAGTTCAGAGATTCGTGTGTACACCTTCGTTTGTGTACTTTGCTTTTTGTATTCATATTTGCAAATTTTATCGTCAAAGGAAAAATGTGGGATTTTCTTTATCTCAAACTTAAGTAGATTTCAATTTAGCAAAATATCATACGTTTTTTTAGGAAAAAAATCTTTATATTTTTTTAAACATTAAACAAGAATCATAATTAATGTTCTTTTCCAGCTTCTAAAGGTAGGTCATGTAATAAAAAATAAGTTGTCTTAAAAAATAAAACGCTATCGCTAATGCTATTATAACTTATAATTATTGTTTCTTTTCTTTAACTTTTCTTTCTTGGCTCTTTTCTTAATTTAATTCACCACCACCGAGTCATTGGAACAGTCTTAATTGAAAACAGTGGATACTTGTTTTTCTTGTTAACCAAGTATCTTCTAGTACTCTAAAGCACGCTCAGAGTAAGTTATTGAGTAAATTGTAAAGTTTTTAAAGTAGCACTCAAAGAATTGACTCAGGTACAGTCAGCATCAAAATAGCTAAGCTGATGTGATGTGCATATAGTACTTCACATTCAAAACGACCATAGTTATACAGTATGGAAAGAACCCTCTCCGGTCCAAGACGCACATTTGGGTATCATAATTGTGGTATTATAAAAATACGACAAAAATAAAATAAATGCCTCGGTGGCGTAGTGGTACTACGGTACGATTGCAAAGCTAAGGTCTCGGGTTCGAGTCCAGCGAAACGTGGGTGTTCTGGTAGCATCTCTGCCTACCCCTTCTGGGAAAAATGCGTGTGTTTATGTATGATTTTATGTATAAAATAAAGTATAACCTAATTCTCGTAAGTTATAAAACACATTTTAGTATCAATATTACCCTAAAATTTAGTAAAGATTAAAATTCTTACAACACCGACCTCAGTGTCCATCTCCGTGTGTTTGAATGCGTATCGGTGCTTGTGTCGGCTCCTTTGGCGTAGCGGTCAATATACGCACCGCCGGCACATCGTTTGATCGCCGGTATCTTTGACGACGCCGCTCTCAAATGAACTACCGGCACGTGTAAGACGGCTATCCCGACCTTGGAAACGTCGCGTCGTGTTTGTTACGATCGCGGTTGCTAGCAGCGTCATGGAAGTTTGCCTATTTTTTATTTATTAGAGATATTTTTTAACTTATGTGAAACGGATCTTTTAAATAGAACACAATAATGATGTTTGATAACACAACCTTAATCGATCGGACAGATTTTTTGTCTGTATAATGATAAAATGATATCCCACATTAAATTACAGCCTGTTGGCCTAAATACAGGACATATTATTTCAGCATACTTTTTGTGCAAAACAATTATTTTAGGTATAATAAATACCACATAAAATATATTAGTATAAATAATTTCGTTTTAAAAATACTATTTAACTAGCTTAAAGTTCTCCTAGCTAAATCCCAAGGTATTAACTAAAAATGTAGTAGCTTGAGCCGTTATTTATATCGTCCTAAAATGAGATGGGGCCTTACGAGGATATACAGAACATCTTTAAGTGTGCTTTGAGCACCCAATTATAACTGAGCCAACACCTTGTCATACATATGTATATTGCGTAACCAGCGAATCGTTAGTTGTTAGTATATAATATGAAGTATCCACTTTTGCATTTGCTCTTGAATCGAAGCACAATACATTGAAGTGCAATTTCAATACACGCAATTATTTAGCTTCAAGAAAAGGGTCGATAGCTATTGATGTAAAGACACAATAGAACAGAGAAAGAATATAATCAATTTTCCTGTTCTTTATCAGCCTGAACGTAATTGGTGAATAATTTATGAAGTTTCTTTTCATAAAGTAATACATTTGTCATGAAATTTCTTGATTAAACTATATACTGAGGAATAATATTATTATAAAGCGAGGAACATAGATTAGGGTACGTTGATTTTTTATACTCGCTTCGTCCACAAAACAATATAAATCAAAATCAGGACAGTGCTAGCCAGAAAAAAAAAAATTTCAAGTTTTCCTTATATTCATTCCAACAGTAATTCCCAAAGTAACAGTTTTTAGGGTGTGTATTTTGTCTCTCTCAAAATATACGTCGACAAAAGTAGATACATTTTAAACACAAAATCAGATTCTCTATTAGGAGTCCAAGACATCTCATCTAAATAGAAACTTGTCACACACACACTCGTCCTAGTAGGAGAGCTGGCACCAAGTTTTGGGTAGGTATTTGGGGCAAGCTGAAAACTTGTCCCATACCTCTCCTATTATACCCCAACTCGGAGCTGCAGACCTGCCTGGTGAAAAGCGGGACTAAATCTTTAGGAGTAGTTTTAAAAATAATATTTTATTTAAAAAAAATTAAGCTCATTAAACTACAACTTATAAAAATTGCATATTGCCTGAAACATCTTTTTGGAAATAAACAATTAAAACTACCCCTAGAGACTTAACCTCGCTACTCACCAGCCAGGTCTGCAGCTCCAAATTGAGGTATAAGAGAGATATGGGACAAGTTTTCAGCTTACCTCAAATACCTACCCAAAAATTGTTGCCAGCCCTCAGACAATCCTTAACGCAGTAGCTTAAGACATTTCATGTCAATTTATGTTGGACATCGGTGTATTAGATATAATACCGTAATTATTTACCTTGGGCTCCGAAGGACGGAATTAAGGAGCCGTCCCGTTAATCTTTTGAAATTTGTAACTAAGACATAATTAAGCACGTAGAAAATTAAACAACAAAGCCTTTGGAAAGGCCGCAAATGACACCTTCATTTTGGCCTGAAAATGAAAATAGAGCTTTCATTACGTAAAGATGAAATTGGCTTGGAGTTGAGTAACGACCTCCCTCGCCGTCGAACTTATTAGTGGGACGATTCTATTTCTGACGGTAAGTAAGATTCCCTCGTTAATTTGCGAGATGTAGTTTATCTAGGTCTTTATCTAGGCGCTTATGAGTTTGAATTTTTTCAGTTGCGTTAAATTCTCGGTGACCTCATTGTCATTGAAAATTATGATTCGTCTTCTTTTTGTTCACGATCCTCATTATTAGCTCGGTGACTTCATTGTAATTTTACACAAATTATGATTCTTTTGCGCTATGTTCGTGATTCTTATCAAAAATACCATCATACTTACCAACAATTAGCATACTTGTCAATATCATTATCATTAACTTCATCGTCAAGATCATTAAGATCATCATTGTTGCAGGATCTGAGGATATGGTTCTCAATTCTATTATCATTTTGGCTCGATTAATTAATTATTTTTATAATTTTGTTTCACAAGATCACTACAAGCAGGATAAAAAACTTAAAGTAATTACGCCCCGCAAGAAAATATGGTAACTAAAATGCTGATCTAAAGTTAGTTTGCGGAGCATCAGTTTAAGTATTCATGTTAACATCGTTATAAGTTTTATATCTGAACTTAGTCCAAGTTCTAAGTTAGTTAAGTTGACTGTAGGGAGTACTTTTAGATTAAATTCAATCATTGCTTTCAAATAGATCAATAATGCGTTTAGCTATCAGGTTAAACATGATGGATTGTGCGTAATAAAATCACAATTAAAATAATGAGGGCATCTGGTTGGTAGAGGTCCAAATAATCCGTTTTATATTTTACAAACTACCAACCAAAGACCACCACTACCACTTTTAGAAATTTTACCACCCGTGGCGTAGTTGACTGAGAGACAACTGTAAATCGAGAGGTTGCGTGTTTGATCCCTGCGCCGAAACAAATGTTTGTATGGCCCTAATTTAGCCAGTACCAAAAAGTCTCTCGTAGTATCTGATCCTCAGGACACAAGGTTTTGATTTAAATATCAGGGCCAATCAGGTCATGAATGTATTGGGTATTTTTTTTATTATTTGTAACGTAGGTATCTAATGCTTAAAGGTACGCATATTATGACCAACTTATTGTTTTGATAGTCATAATAACACATTATTCCAAATCCCATTTCAGAGGAAATTAAACGAAACTGTTCTAACATTGCGCCAGATGAGATTCACAGCGATCTAAAAAGCAATTATTTTCTTTTAATCCGACATCGAAATTGACTTGTGGATAGAGGGGAAATTCAATTTAAAAATATTATCGTCTATAATCCAATGAATTTCATGCTGAAAAATCATTTTAAAGGCAAACTGGATGTTTGTATAGATCATTACAAATATGCAATATCAACATACTATAAGATATGGGAGCTTTCGATTTGAACCCAAAGGTTAGTGGATTTTTGAGTACCAAAAGCTTGACGATTTTCCTCGCCACTCTTCTTAATTAAGCCGGTTTACACAATTGATTCTTCACGCTAAGTTTAAAGATACGGAACGACACGAAAACATGGACCAGATATCACTTAATAACCAGGTGCGAAATATGATTTTTTAAATTTGGATGACATTAAAGAAGCTCACAAGATGATGGTTACTGACTCCGACTACCTAAAACGTTACAGGATTATACCGCGCAATTTGTAGTAAGAAGACAAAGGTGTATGGTTTATTGTAATGACGTTGAATAAAATAGAAGCACACCACAATTAAAAATCAAACAGAAACTGAATTAAAATCAGGACGAAGAACGTTTAAAATCCCCTCTGACATTCAAAAAGTTAATAAAACAAAATTTAAACTGGAAACGTTTAAGATTTTGAATTGAAGACACTGTCGGCTGCAGTCAGTTTTAAATTACGGATGAAGTTTGCAGAATTTTAAAAGTTTGAAGCAGGGTTTTAAACTGGATGCACTGGTACACGGCAAAGCTTTTAGTTTACCGGATCTGGTTGTTGAACAGACTTGTCTGACGAATGTTTTGTTGTAATTAAACGAATTTTATTATAAAGTATGTAAATTCAAGCCTCGGTCCAATGGGGTAGGTAGAGACTTTACGGCGCTAAGGGTTACGGGACATACATATTCCGTAGTTCATCAATAGTTATTAATTTTTCAGGCGCGTCGATCCCAATTGCTCTTAGTTAGATTTTACTTAAACAATTCTTTTTTTCATAGAAAAGTCTGAAATGTTATCTACCGACAATATCTAATCTCGATAAAAACATGTCCTGTTGATAAACACCCGGGCATGAATGAAATTGATATAGACGAAAATTCGACGAAAATCTTGTTTATATATCAAGTACTAGATTTCATTAGAAATTGATTAATGACTCAGAAAACAAGAAACAGAATAGGAAAACATCGGCAACGAAGAAATCTTGGCTAGATTGTGTACTTGTAGGTAGTAAAATACGATTGGAGCATAAAAATTCCTGATTTTATTATTTCGTTACGGACGGTAAATAAACTTAATAACATCCACATACTTCTTTTGGTTGAAATAATAATTATGTAAAATAATAAGTACGTCTAGACTGAAATCCCGGTTGGTAAATAAACTTTATCACATCCACATACTTCTTTTGGATAAAATTATCATTTTGTTGAAGTACGTCTAGACTGAAATCCCTGGGTTATCCATTTCCAAAAGACAAGAAGCTATGGATTTTAATAATGTGCAATCCACAAGTATTTGCTTCGGATCTGGATGTTTGTGAGACCGAAAAGTGTCTCGTAATTTTTGAAACCAATGATAAAAGACTTGATCTTAGACAGGACTATGTATGTATATGACAACAGACTATTGGGTGTATTTATTTATTGGTCCGGATGGCCAATTTCAGTTATAGCGTCAAAACATTATGTTGAAATATTCCCTGTTCTTTTAGTCTGACGATCGCTTATTACGTACAAGTATACGTAGCAACTATTTCAATACATTTAGAAAGCAGCCAGACCCAATTATCACATCCAGACTGATGCTTATTTTGTAATATAAATCTATATACTATGCGCCTAGAATTAAAAGTTTAATCCAATCCAATGCATTAGCCAAAGGAAGTCCACTGCTGAACACAGGCCTCTTCCAATGATTTCCACAGTGACCTGTTGGAGGCAGCCTGCATCCGGCGACGTCCCGCGACCTTTACCAGATCGTCTGACCACGTAGTAGAAGTTTAATGTCTATCGGTAAATATAAAATTACTCTTACACCTATACAATTTCAAATGTATGTTTCGTCCGTTACTCCGAACATTCTAGAATCGTTTTCCGTGATTTATTTCCTTGTGCTAAAATTCGCGGTGCACCTGAGCATTGTTTAAACCATTTTCTACGTTTCAAATAAAATAGCAAGCATTTGTATACTCGGTAATGGAGTAAGCCGGTTGCTTAATGGCCTTACTTATGTATTTATAAGGGAAGATGTCAAGAAGGATGTGAGTTACGTGTACTGAAGATCATTATTTTTTAGTCATGGCCTATACGTACTCATATAAATATGTTAGGCTTATAAATTATTAATATAGCTTTTTCTTAGTTTTTGCAGACATTAAAAGAGGTATATTATTAATTTAGACATTTAGATATTTATTCAATACAAACTAGCGACTCTGGTTGTGTAAAGTCTAGTTATTACTCTCATACATCAATTCTTTTTAAACATATCTATCTCGCTTTCTGTAACTTAAAACTAATGATAACTGATATTCCTTTTTGTTTTATTAAAACATTGTTGTTCACTACATTAAAAAAATGGTGGTTACATAGATAACCTCCAATTTTTTTATGTATATAAATTAAAATACGTACTTCTACGCACATATGGCATTGTAACTCTCACAACCGCAATGTTGTGATTAATAACTATTACCGGATGAATAAAAGTATATACAAGTATATAAGGCAAACCACACAGGCAGAGTCGCAGGCCTCAGTTAGTTTCACATAAACAAGGCAGGTTCCTAATTAAACTGCGAGGTAATGAAGGAAATTCTTTACTAAAACGTGATTAATATTTTCACAAAATTGTCTTAGAAAGTACGTAAAAACGTACAAATTATGTTAAACAAGTTACGGTAATTATATTTACTTTGTAATAAATAATTCAAACGAAACACTTAATAGAGGCTTTCTAATACTCTGAATATACGAACCGAATATAAATTATTTAAAATCAATCTAAGAATTTCTGGTGTAAATATTTGCTGAAATCTGTTAAGCCTCATTTACACGGGGACAGTTTCCCGCCTCAAAGATACGACTATCGTAAGGATATAAAAAAATCGCATCGTGTAAACATTTGTCAGAACACGATTGTCTATGGCGGTTATGTCATGCGTTAATCGCATACGATTCTCGCCCCGAGAAACTCTCTCCGTGTAAATAGGGCTTTAGGCAAGTACAATGTTCTTTTTCACTGCCACTTGTTGCATTCTAGCTGGCCAGTTACATCGGCGTTATTCGTTCATTCCATCGATACTGTATCTGGTATGACGGAAAATTGGAAAAATTGTAATGGAGTTACTTTGTTATGCTGACGCGGTAAAGGGATATTGAACCTTATGACAACATTCATAAACTCGCCTTTTTCCCAGAAGGGGTAGGCAGAGGTGCAACCAGGACACCCACGTATCGCCTTGTGTGTTCCATCTCACTATCTGATAGTACCTAAATGCATACCTAAATATTCTAGAATTCGAATGTATAAATATATTCGAATCTACGCGGGATTGAAGACAAAGTTGACGTCGTATTTAATCGCAACTCGAACTATTTTGAGACGGTAATGTCTCAACTAACATGTCTCGTTAATTACATAAGTTTTAATTGCAATCCAACTGCTATTTTACATTGCACATGCCGTAGTTTTCGAATTTTGCTTTTAGATATATAATTTTGGATTTGAAGTTGGTAAATTATTGTTTCTATTTTCTTTTTATTGCGATGAATGGCGAAACGAGCATGCCATTCGCCTGATGGTAAGCGATATGACCGCTCATGGACAGTAGCAAAACCAAACAAAACCATTAATTACAAGACAATGCTTGGCATTCCACTGCGCTCGCAATCCTGGGACGTAAGATGTTAAGTCTCATTATGTCCAGTAGTGGTTACTCTGGCTACAATGTCATTCAAACTGTAACGCAACAATGCATTTACACTGTGTATTTCACCAGCCAAACAACAGTCTGTTTGGTGGGAGACATAGACATTGCGATGGTACCTACTACCTACCAAGGCGACCTTTCACATATGAGAGATCTACCACCAGTAATGACTAACTTCTCAAATTTTGTCACTCACTTAAATTCTATTGCTTCACTTCACATCTGAACAAGGACATGACATGGTCACGTGACCCGTTCTTCGTCCTTCTTTTATTGTTATTTATTTCTTACACATGAGAGTCGCTATCCGGGTCAATTCGAATGTCTTGCAAATAGTCCAAATTCTCTTAATCACAATTAAAATAAAACGATGGACTGAAACACATAAATCTTATTAACCCTGCAACCGATAAAACAATTACTTTCACTTCCCGAAAAGCATTGAAATTCCATCAAAAATATTTCTTTACCGAGCCATTAGCGTCACTCGTTTAAAACACAATTAAGCTTAATGAAATTCCGACTGGATCATAAAGATTGCCGAAAACCCTTTATACTTAGATGCCTTGTCTTTACATTATCTACAGTAATAAATTAATGATGTTTATCCTTTGGGCTCTTTCAAATGCGACTCTCTCTCTCTCTCTTCAGCCACAGGAAGTCCACTACTGAACATAAGTCTCCACCAAGGATCTCCACTTTGACCTGTTGGAAGCGGCCTGCATCCAGCCACTAGTGAAAAGGGCGACTATCATAACATAATAATCACTTGATATATGTATTTTCCGATAGATAGTTCATATCCGAAATATAACATTAATATTATATACAGCGTCATGGACTATATAGCCTAACCCCTCTCAACAGGACTTTCGATTGTAGAGCAGGCCCGTGCCTGTATATGGGCTCAGAGAAGAAGACACAAAGAATACAAATGGTACAAAAACAAACCGTTGTTTAGAAGTAACTTCGACGTCAGCAATAACAACCTTAGCAAATTTCCCGTACATTCCGCTAGTCTCCGGAGATTTGTCAATACGCAGCCTGTAGAGCGAATTTCCACACTTCCAAACGTAATGAGTAAACAATTTCGCGCTTTGTTATTACGTCAGTAGGGACCTTCTTTTATAAAAAATCATAAAAGCGTTACGTTTTCCGAAAATGATGGTTTTGAGAAAATCTAAGTTTGTTTTGTTCTTTATAAAAATTGGAAGTAATTTTCAGAGATCAGAAAGCCAAAGCCCTTTTGCTAAAGCTGTCGTGTCTTGACAGACAAGGTAAGGTAACACGGTTGCCTTTAAAGGGGTGTATTTTTTATCGCTGATTTTGTATTTTTTATTTGTACAGTAAAATGTTTATCTTTATTTTGTAATATTATAATTCTGTACCTGTCTGTATTATAATTGCGTGGGGTATATTATATGGTAACAATAAATAACTTATTCATAAACAGATTTAAAACATATTTTAGTTTTCTAATGTTTTGTCCCTTTCGAACGACTTTAGAATTGAGTGTGAGCGAAGGAGACAAAACATTATATAACTAAAATAGGTTTTAAATCTGTCTATGAATAAGACTGTAAATGTAAATCACTAATTTACTTCGGATAACATCAAAGATAACGTGGATATCACAGCACATTTTGAAAAACTTTTCAGCTTCACAATAACCATCTGTTTTACTGTTTGTTACGGTGACGGAAGGACATACATTTAACTTTCTAGCTCACTTTTCACAATGTACATTTCGCCTTATATGTGATATTGTCAAAATAAACATTGAAAACAAAATAATTCAGTAACTTATGAGTCTCCAATGAATATTGTGCAAATTGAAAAACGACCCCTGAAACCCATATTAAACAAAATTCATCTCCATTATACGCTATTTATTAGCCGTAAAACTGGAGCATTGAGATATAAAGGAACAATTTATTGACGAACAAAAAATATCAATACAATTTAACAGCTTTAATTGGCCCATAAAAGCATGTTATTAAATTGAGTAATTGTGCATCATGGATATTTTGATTTGGAGACTGAAATCTTGATTTAATATTATTATCTTTAATCAATTCTCGTTCATAAAATTCACTGCGGAATGGAGACTTGTTTTGTATAAATAAATGATGGAAGCGGTCAACTTCTAATAGTCTTGTCACATCTTTTGTCCACTTCATGGACTTATAATATGATTAAAAATTAAAAATTATCATTATTTCATTATAAAAGATAAAATAATCTTTCTGACCTTATTGCTTTGAAGTTCAAAATCTCTTCGTGTACTTTCTATATGTAAATGCGACTTCAAAGTCTAAAGATTTTAAGACTTTCAAAAACGACTATTTAAGCCCCTGTATCTACTAGCCGCATAATGAGGTCCTTTGTTTATATATTCTGTATTTAAAGCTAAGGATCCACTAAGGTACTTTACTCACATCAATATATCGATTTTGATTGATATGCGTTTATTGGAATAAAACATCAATTGAGAATACGCTTTATCAATAATAATAATAATAAGTAGAAAAATATCTACAGGCCAATACAGGCAGCTTCCAACAGGCCTATTTGGTGATCAACAGGAAGCCTATGTTCAGCAGTGGACTTCCTGTGGCTAAAGAGAGAGAGAGAGAGAGAAAATACCCGGCTCGTTACTGTCCTGTCTTTACACGTCAAGCTTTAGCTGTTCAGTATTTTCAATAATTTCCTCCAGGAAAATTATTAATAAAGTATTAAAAACTCACCTGCGTGGAGACGGATACTCCCGACCCGCCGGCCCCGCCACCTGGTGGAGGAAAAAAATAATTAAATATTTTAAAAATCAAATGCAAAATAATTTAATTGTGGTCGGAAGTTATTTACTGCTTTGGAAGGTGTTTTTCCGGTGGCTTGGTGTGGAACATCTTAAGAAGAAACTTAGCAAAATACACGATGTCATAACAGACATACGACTCTAAATAATCATCATGGAATTAGGCCATAACGCTACCTAATTCTGTTTGGCGATAGAATCAATTGAATTGATTAGGTTTTAATCGATTGATTACTAATACTACGACTACTATTACAAATTTCATGATAAATGGTATCTGATGTAAATTCTACAATCGCCAAATGTTACAATTGAGTACAGTAACTCATTATAGAAGTAATGCATATATTGTTGGAGTATATTTCAAATAGATAACACGTAAGAGTGCTTTGTAAATCGGGTGAGGATTTCTATCGATATATTTTTTTATAGAAAGTCGCGCAGAAGGTGGAGAGATGACTTGAACCATTTTGATACCAACCGGTGGAAGAAAGCCTTGGATAGAGAAGGATGGAAGAAGGAAAGGGAGGCCTTTGCCCTGCAGTGGGACAGTAGAGGGTACAAAAAAAAAGACTGCCTCGGTGGCGTAGTGGTACTATGGTATGATTACAAAGCTGAGGTCTCGGGTTCGAATCCCGGGCCGGGCAAAGTGATATTGGATTTTTCTATTCATTATCAGCCCGGAGTCAAGAATTTGTGCCCGATATGGCACCTCTGCCTACCCCTTCTGGGAAAAAGGCGTGTGTTTATGTTTATGTAAAAAAAAGAGTGCTCTCATCACATGGTCAAATCACTCTATCGCCAGTACAAGATACAACAAATAAAACGCACTCAAATAAAACAAACTTGCCACTTAGTACGTTTTATCGTCCATTAAATAATTTATTCGTCTATAACACGTATGGTTTAACGGCGAGGAACTAAGTTTGTACCCTGGAGATGCAGGTGACCATCACGTGCCGGTTTATAGTATTATGGTGTAGTAAAACTTTGAGCCAGTCTGCATTGTACGACGCAATAAAAGTTACATAAGGACGCGCGCTGAAATTAATACTGTTTGAGTTATTGTGTGTTTGTTTTGGTCTAGAATCTAGATGGTATTTTTATGGATTTTGTTGGTTGTCATTTCTGTTGTTGCAGATCCCTTTAGAGTAATTGGCCTTGGTTAATCCGAATATTTGCGGATGGACGACTTTTTTTAAGTGTGATAGGCCAGTGTCAAAAAATCCAGTCTGTTTGATACATTTCTGAGACGTTGTAAAGGGTGATGACGTTGCCAAAAATATTAAGTATTATCACTTATTTATAAGTTACTTTGATATATTATTAAATCCCCGTACAGAGGACCTAAGATAAAACAAGATTGTTTTACTCTGAGTCCTTTAATTCTAACCGACACGACCATTAGCACGTTCCATGTTGATACAGGGTTTATCAAAACTGCTACCGAAAACAAAACCAGGTGGTAGTTTAAGTAACTTTAGACATTAAGGCAACTAAATTAAAAAAGAAACGATTATTCTTTTTTATATTTTTTTCCTATCATCATATTTGGGTGGGAAATACATACTTTTTCCTAAAAAAATAATGCACACCCTTTAATTTTGAAAGACGCTTTAGTACATAAGGCTTTAAATTGGAATTTTAGCAAAAACTATGGATTTACCAACCGACAAAATGATATTTAAAACATTACAAAAAAAAATCGTGGCGTTTTTTTTTTTTTATAAATTTTTAGTTGCATCGTGTCTGTAGATACTAAAACTACCACCACTTCGTTTTCGGTATCAGTCTTGATAAACCCTGTATAAAGCTACCCTAATAATCAAAAATACGCATCAACAAATCTAACCACATAATTCTAAGTGTTCCTTTACAATGTAAAGCGAAGTCACGTCGTAAGCTTGTGGTTGCTGAATAAGTAGTTCTGCTCTAGTTCCGACAAACAGACCGGGGCGCTGCTGTATCTAATTACGTTTACAACCTGCAATCTGGAGTACAGGTGTAAGGAAAGGCTAGGAGATTTCATAATGGAAACTGTTGTTAAGACTGGGTGTAATATTCCATCGACTTTGGTGTTTCGAAATGAAATAGAAAAACATTTTACGTAATTCCTTTTTTCTGTCATACACTCTCTCCCCGATGAGCCACAGAAAATCTACTGTTAAAAATAGAGCTCTTCCTAGGGTTTCTAAATCCATTACACAGTTTTAAATTAAGTAGAATTAATCACGGAAAACATACCTGTTTGAAAAGTAACGTTATGTTACTTTTTAAACAGGTATTTTTAAAAACCTTTTTGACTTCATCAATAATCACGGAGAACAAATTGAAGTTACACCATACAGAATTATGTGAGGAATTCTGTATCAGCCAATGTACGTCCCACTGCAGGGCACGGGCTTCTTCTACAATCGATAGTACGATTGAGGATGGTCGCCACGCTGGCCTAGTGCGGGTTGGCGGACTTTTACATACCATAGATGGTATGTACCATAGAAATTATTGCGAATCGCTACTGTGCAGGTTTTCTTATGATGTTTTAGTGGAAAGGTACCTATTACATGTGACCTTTGGGGAATCTCGACAAAAATATTAAATTCTGTAATACCAATCTTAGCTCCCCAACTAGCAGTAATTTTTAATGCTTGTATAAACCGTGGTATATTTCCTGATAAAATGAAGTTAAGTAAAATTATACCTCTTTTTAAATCTGGTAGTACAGATGACCCCTCTAATTATAGACCTATCTCAGTACTACCTTCATTAAGCAAAATTTTTGAAAAATTAATGCTCTTACAGCTACAAACTTATTTTTCAAAAAATAAAATACTTCATGGTAAACAATTTGGTTTCACGCGGGGTCGCTCTACCACTGATGCTGGTGTGGAGCTTATAAGTAACATATTTTATGCTTGGGAGAAGTCTCAGGATGCCTTAGGTGTATTCTGTGATCTATCCAAAGCATTTGATTGTGTTCACCATGATATTCTTATCAGGAAATTGAGCCACTATGGAATTAATGGTGTTGCTCTTGAATTATGTAGGTCATATTTAAATAATAGAATCCAAAGCGTTGACATCAACGGAAAAATATCTCCTGGGTCTGTTGTTACTATGGGAGTGCCGCAGGGCTCAATTCTTGGACCCTTTCTCTTTTTAATATACATTAATTACTTACCTTTTTTTATAAGGGACAACTGTGAGGTAGTGTTGTTTGCTGATGATACTTCATTAGTATTTAAATTAAATCGACGCCAACCAGATATTGACGATGTAAACCACACCCTCTCAAAAATAGTGTATTGGTTTAGCGTTAACAATTTGCTATTAAATAGCCAAAAAACTAAATGTATAAGATTTGTGACACCCAATGTAAAAAAAGTTAACGCTAACATTTCTTTGAATGGGGATGAGTTGAGCCTTGTGGATTCAACTAAGTTCTTGGGAATTACATTAGATCCCAAACTTCAATGGGGTCCTCATTTAGTCGCTCTAGCTAAAAAGCTGAGCGCCGCAGTCTTTGCGGTGGGTAAAATTCGCCAATTGACTGATATAGATACAGCTCGATTGGTTTATTTTGCCTACTTTCATAGTCTGATGAGTTATGGAATTTTACTGTGGGGTGGCGCAGCTGACATTAATACTTTGTTCTCCAAAAGAGAGCTATAAGATCAATTTATTCGCTAGGGTCCAGATGTTCTCTTAGAGATAAATTTAAAGAAATAAATATAATGACAGTAGCGTCACAATACATTTATGAAAATTTAATGTATGTCCATAAGAATAAAGAAAATTTTCGAAAAATTAGCGATATTCACGACAAAAATACTAGGAATAAGAACAATCTAGCTAGTCATAAGACCAGACTCCACAGGATCAACAAATCTTTTAAGGGTTACTGTATACACTTTTATAACAAAGTTCCCACTCATATGAAAGCCTTAACTATTAAAAAATTCAAAGCTACTATCAAGAAACAATTATGCAATAAAGCTTATTATAAAATTTCTGAATATCTAGATGATAATAAGGCTTGGGAATAGAATAAAATTTAACATATAGATAGTATTTCGGAGCGGAGGTATCGGTGTGCTCTGTATATTGTAATTTATATTAAGTAACTTTACACATTGTATTTTACTTTGTAAGCGATTGGGTATGTCATGATCGCTTAAAAGTCTGTGCTTGCGGCGGCGTCGTGTGCCGGGTCGGTCACTTCCCTGTAGCATGGTTGAGGAGGCCGATGGCTGGCACATGCGTCATACTCGTGAACGGGTGCTGCTTGTATGGACTGGTCTGTCCGATTTGCTTACATTGTAACTGATTTATAGATTACATAAGGTTTTCACGAGTATTCACTGCGTTGGTGAAACAGGGCATACTGATTCTTCGTTCTGGGCTACTTCACATCACTCAGCCATATTAAACAGAATATAAACAATATTGTATTAAAAATATATTTCACTTGCAAATTATAACAAATTATTAATGAACTGCTCTGATTTGGACCAACTTGTAATTTTGTAATAATCACGATATTGTAAACTGGTTTTGAAAAGAGCAACACTAGAGTTTCTTGCCCGTTCTTCTCTAGTGAAAACCGCTTTCCGAACCGGGGGGTAGAAAAAAAAATGACTGAATCTAAATAATGTTGAACATTTTAATGGATTCAATAAATTATTTTCATTTCATTTCATTTCATTTTCATTACCAATTCGTATCAAACCTACCCTCGGTATAGTAAAAAGGCCAAACAATAAAGCAAGCAATAGCCTATAGCCTATGAATACTCTCGTCCCATATCACATCGTGGGACGGAACACACACGGCGAAAAGTGAGTATCCTGGTTGCACCTCTGCCTACCCCTTCTGGGATAAAGGCGTGATGTTTATGTATGTATGTAATAAAGCAAGCAGCGACTGTTCAAGTCGACCCGTAACTCAAAAATGCACACGACTTGCAAACACTCCCGATCAAATATATCTTCCAGTCCGCTCCCATTTATACAATAGCGACCTTTTCTTATGAATATTTAACCTTTCAGGGCAACCTTTTAACGTCTACTCCTAGACTCACTCAATACAGTACCTCAGTGAATTTAATCAAGATAATTTTCCTTGACGGAAAAAGTCGTATCTGTCGACTGGAAATATTGAATGGAATAGGACGATTCATAAATTCTATTTTTATTTTCTAGTATTATAAAAAAGGTACGTCATCCTCCGTTTAATAAGCCTCATATATACCCTTAAATATAAGCAATGTGGCTTAGACTTATTATTATGATGCCCAGCATGGTACTGCATTGCGCTCGTCACCCCATGACATTAGATGTGAATCTCTTATTTCCCATCAATCATTCTGTATCAGCCAAGATACGTCCTTCTGCAGAGCACGAGGCTCCTTTACACTCGAGAATACGATTGAGAGGGGTTAGTCCATAGTCCAACACGCTGGCTAAGTACGGGTTGACTGACTTTAAATACCGTAAACATTCTTACAAATCGCTAGAGTATGCAGGTTTGCTCACGATGATTTCCTTCACCGTTATAGTGCGTGGTGATTGATAGTCGATACACACATGACTCCGTAAAATCAGAGGTGTGCCCTGGGATTTGAAACCGCCACTACCGTGGACATGTTGGCAGCAAGCGACTGGTCCGTTTACCAACGGGCCTACAATCAAATCAATCATTAGCTGCGACATATTTCAAACCAGGATACAAAAGTACAAACTTCAACGTAGCGGCAAATGGCATAAATAAAATATATAGTAGGATACTTAATATAATATAGAAGTAACAATAATGCTTTATAGCTCTGGATAAAACACGGATTCTGTTGAGCAATCCAACCACTAGTAGACCGTCTTAACAGACTGACGATATTTATCAAATGGCCGGGTGTAACTGGATACAATTAGGTCGAGAAAATGAACAAACAGAGACACAATTAACAGTGGATACTTATGGTCTTGTGTGTTAAACACAAACATCAAGGAGTTTAATTTACAAGTAAAGGAACTGTTTGGTTTCCTTCGTATAATAATTGACTAGCCAAGTATACGCAAAATGTCTAGATCAATCACAATTTAAAGACTCCGTTGATGCCCAAAGTGCCCTCAATTTGTTCTGTGTTGACTATAGATACCCAATTTCAAATGGAGGTTTTCAATTTCAATATCCCGCATCGCCTGAAGGTAGAAATTTATCCAAAGGGGCGACACGTGCTGCTTTATGGTGCCGTAACGTGTAAGCAATCAAAAAACCATTTATCTATCCAAACATGACGGTACGTGAAAAATGAAAACGGAATTTTTAGATGTCTTTTGCGATTTTTAGTTCCATATTGGGTAGTATTAGCTACTTTTGTTTTTAAGATAGCAATTTTTTATGCTTGATACTGTATATCTGTGTGTATAAATAGTCAATCACCACGCACTATAACGATGAAGGAAAACATCGTGAGGAAACCTATATACCATAGGGATTTGTAATAATTCCTATGGTATGTAAAGACCGCCAACCCGCAGTAGGTCAGCGTGGTGGACCATATGACCTAACCCCTCTCAATCGTACTCCCGATTGTAGAGGTGGGTCTTGCTCTGCAGTGGGACGTATCTGGGCTGATACAATACAGTACTAAGGTCTGAATGATTTAAAATAAATTAGACTTTAGGGTATTAATATGTCAGGCATCGTTTTGATAGATTACAAATTGTTTACGATCTTTCGGCGTGAATGCATTGTTGTTAAAATATTGGAAACAGTTTTCTATTTGACGCATTGATTGAGATATGTTTTGTAAATTAAAACAAGCATTTTTACTCGTAATCTAATAGCATTAACATGTCCAATATAATTAAATGTGAAAAGAGAAAAACTGTTCCTAATATTTTGACAAAGCACGCCATAAGACCATAGACGATCTTTATAATAAAAATTCGAATGAATACAAATCGCAAAATGAATGAAATGTCTGCGGAATGAAAGAATGCGATTGACAGAGGTAGGATGTAAGGAAGCGCCCGGATGTCAACTATCTTTCACGTTTCTGAAAAACCCATTTTCAAACATGCTATATCATTAAAAATCTTCAGAAATCTAAATAGTGTTTCCTAAATATAAATAATGCTTCACCTTTAATTATGCTTCTACTTTTTTAGCCTTAAATATCATAATTGCCGTGCACCAGATTTATTAATGTTAATTTTTAACCCATTTACCTGTACTAAAATATTGTAGGTTTCACGAGCACTGAACCATTAAATGTAAACTAAAGCCTGTCTTATTACAGTACTGATACCTTCTGATTACGTTCATTTCGTATTCATGAGGGGCAGATTCACAAAAAATGGAATTATTTATTTTTGATTTCCCCATTTATATGTAGATAGTGACGTGATGAGGGTCGAGTGACGGACCAAGGTATTTTTAATACTAACAACTTATTTTTATTTACCGCTTATTTTTCTCGCCTCGATAATTTCTGTGGCTATGGGCACACGTGAGGTACTGGTTTCTATTCATACCGACATAACTACGATTTCGATTTGAATTATTTAATCATTATATTTTCAGCCATAGGTAGTCCACTGTTGGACATAAATTTTCATATGGAAGAAAACACCGCCTTTCAGTTCTGGCTATAATATATAATTAGGTATTGAAATAAAACGAATTCTTACGGATTTTATCGTATATTTGATTTTTACATTGTTTAATTTTCCGACGTTTCGATCACTTTGCAATTTTCGTAGTCACTACGGACCATGTAAGAACTCGTTTTATTTCAATGTGTAACATTCCCGTCAATCTAAAAAACCGTTATATAATTGGTAACAATATTATGGTTTACAAAATGCTTACTAAATAAATGCTCATACGAAAACACTGACTGCCTCGATGGCGTAGTGGTACTACGGTATGATTGCAAAGCTGAGGTCTCGGGTTCGAATCCCGGGTCGGGCAAAGTGATATTGGATTTTTCTATTCATTATCAGCCCGGAGTCGGGAATTTGTGCCCGATATGGCGATAGGCTCGCCCCCTATCACATCGTGGGACGGAATGTACAAGGCGAAACGTGGGTGTTCTGATAGCACCTCTGCCTACCCCTTCTGGGAAAAAGGCGTGTGTTTATGTATGTAAAACACCATTCAAATCCTTGTCGTTTTACCCAACATTATTCTTTATTCTATCCACAACATCGTTGAAACGGCCAAACCAGTACGAAAACGGTCCACAAACATCCGGCATTAAGTGTCCGCGCATTAACTTGCTTTTAGTTTTGTTGGGATAACATATTGAATTTGTTACAGTGGGGGAAAATTGCGACAGTCGGGAAGCTTTGCTTGAGTGTTACTTTAAACTACAATTATATATGTAAGTGTGATAGTGTTTTGGGAAACGATTTTTTATGAACACGTGACGGTATTCGAAATATTTTGATGTTATTGGTAATATTTTGTAGTTTTTTTTGTATGGCATAGGTCCGGCAAACGAGCAAACAGGTTACCAGATGGTAAGTGATCACTGTCGCCCATGAACATCTACAACGCTAGATCATGGATGTGTTGCCGGCCCAATTGGGAGGGGAGCATGGATGAAAAAGGATGGGAAGAGGAAAGGGGTATTGGGCATCCGGAATCTCACTCACCAAACGAAACGCGACAGCGAAACTGTCGCTTCATGTCGATTTCCTATGAGACAGTGGTACCGCCTCGGATGATCCTGTCCATTCATGCTGTCATCCTAATCAGTAAAAATACGTGGAAATTGAAATTAATAAAATTGTTATTACAACACAAAACTGAAACCTCTTCTCACCTGTTTTTTTTTTTTTTGGCTTCGTGGGGAACAATGGTTTATCGCTACCGATACCTGGGGCGAGGGAAAGCGGTGATTTTGGTTTCACCGGTCAAGTTTCTGATCACCTAAGATTCCCGAACGAGGCACATTATCTCGTTTAGAACCCACAAACAATTTAATCAGAAATCAAATACACATTTGGGAATATCGGTCGTTTTAAAAACCACTTTCAAATATCTATAAATATTCACGAAAAGAAACCGATTAACATTTGGGAATGCAGGATTTAAAAAGAAATTTCAAATATCCATAAAAGTTTAGGAATACAATACAACGCGGAACCTGACTGCCGGCACCCAGAAAGGATTACCGCTAACGTCACAGTTGCCGGCAAAATAGAAAGGGATTTAGAAAGTATCTACATTTTAGTTCGGGATTGAAATTGACTTTTCCACTCTTTGTGTTTTATGGGCTTTGAAGTTTAACTCGACTTATAAAACATGGGGAATGAAATTGAGAACTGTTATATAAGGAAGTAACAGGTCAATGAACTGAGGCAGAATATCGGCCAAATGGCCAGACATCGTAAAGAAGGTGGTTGGTGATAGCCTATAGCATGCGGTCCATATATACCTCTTTCGTTTCATCAACTGTCATCTCATCAAACACACTTATCGGTTTGAGGACACCGTATTTTGTATTTCTTTAACAGGACTTGTATTTGGTTTCTATAGGTCCCCTGAGACGTCTTCGACCGACTACACCACTCATTTTCGCATTATAAAGCTTTTTCGTCAGTCTTCTTCCATTGATTTTTTGTATGTAATTATAATATTTATAGTAACTAGAGTTAACCCACAAAATACACAATGTGAATGAATATTCTCATATAACAATACAATGATATTATGATGATAAATTACTTCGACAAAAAAACAAATTAGCTATCATTGTAAAAGTCCAAAATGTTAGCAGAGGTGCGACGAGTGAATTTATATACTGCTAACGATATTTTTACCCAAAATTTCACGAGGGTGAAGTTATCACATAAAATGCTGGCACCTGGGCTTGATAATTTTATAGAAAGTTTGAGCTGAGCAAAGGTATCATAAATTAAAAACCTTTCTGAAATTTGATAAAAACTATTTTACGAATTTATGGATATACGTGAATATCCAGATTAAAGGACATAGAGTTTATGAACCATTAAACAAAAATTTACCCATTCACACTCCAGCATAAACAAAAAAATCTCATAATATATTTTAATTGTAATTTGTTATACAATTTCAGCCAGCATTTAGTAAATAATTCTGCACAAAAAATTAACATGTACTTTGTTCGTGAAATTTCTCTATTCGTTTTCCGTTTTCACTGCAGTAGCCACGAGAGCACAAAAGCAATTGTACCATATTTCTATACCGGTTATTCGATACGTCAGAAAAATAAATTAAGTGAAAACTTTATGCTTCACAGAATGTTCGTAATAAGCTTGAGTTAACTAAAGGAAAATCATTTGTACGTAAATCGACAAACGCATAAGGCGCGCTAGGAAATGGAAAAAGGGATTTTTATAGTAATATATAATTATTTTAAATTATATCTTATATTCCTTTGCTATATTTCAATTAAATTAGATTGTGAATAGTATTTAACTTTTTTACCATGATATTTTTAGATTCCAATAAACGCCCATGTAACTGGTCTAATGACAAGCACTGCAGTCTATAATTTTCGTGCTTAACCAGCATTTTAATAAATGTGGAGAAATTAAAGAAGTCTGAAAGAAATTTCAAATGTTATAAAGCTAGGAACCTTTAGGAAAAAAATGCGAGTTTGCAAGAGTCTCGAATCGAAAATTTGAACGAAGTTTGCGCAGTAATTTGCCCACACACGTTCCAGTATACCGATGCAAACTCAGACTTACACAGTTATATCGTTGTGTGGCGGACATTAGCATACTTTCTAAATGGCAGCAACGTACCCTAAATTCATCTGATATAGCGAATGCTTATAGACGTCGTAATGGTAGCGTCCTTTTACCATTAAGTCTTCCGTCTACTTGTTTGCCCTTACTAAAAGAAAACCCCTTTATATTTAAAAAAATATCTTTAAATCCTTTACAATGCACTAAAACACTTCTACTATTTCACACACATAGTCCAAAGCAATCAGGCGTTATATTTTCTAATGACTATCCCCCGGCTTTAAAGCGTAATGAGATTTTTGCGGTTTTCATCTTAGACGAGAGGAAAACAGTTTTCCTACGACCCTACTAATTAGGAACGGCAAGGGTCTCGAGAAAGGTAACTCTTTCGAGGGCCATTGTGCTCTATCCGTTAATGGTATGAGTGTGCTCCTGTAATTTATTTTAAGACTTTAATCCCATTATAGACTTGATTTACGGATGTAATTTTTTAAGATTATAGTAAAATAGTGTTGAATTAAGTTCAAACTGTTTTATAGGTCGGTTATAAGGCGGTAGAGTCATAGAGGCTGTAAACGTACCGTAATAGTTAAAGAATTTCATTACTGCATTTTAGAAGAAATTTCGATTGGAAAAATACAATATACAGGATTTAGTAATTTCTCAAATAAGTTGCCATCAAATAATTATAATTTATTTTATACGATAACATTGTACGTAAAATATCTATGTCGCACCTAATTCATGAATAAACTTCGTAAATCGACACGAAGGGGAACCGACCAAGATCAATATTTGATTTCAGGTTCACCAATGGCCAATGTTTGCTCAACATTGTTCGTCAAACGTTCAATGTTCCTAAAATTATTAGGAAAGTTTTCCAGACAGCTACCTGAAATTCATTGTTTAATCCGGTGTTTTAAGGAAACTTCATTATATTTAGAAAGTTTTACCTTTGTAATAAATTATTATTGTTTTATTAATTAGCGAACAATTAACTCTGTAACATTAAGTTTTATTTCTGACAAGTTCGTACGGTTTCTAAAACTAAATTTTGACTTTAAATTAGTTTTTGTATATTTTTAATCAACCATAACTAGATTGAAATCACAATTTCTCTTTAATGAGAACGTTACAGACCGTCATCGACCATTTTACATATAAATAATAATACAAAGTTCCTTTCTTAATCTAAATTAACAGAGATTTACTTAACTATATGAGCTTAGACCAAGTAACAAGTTTAACTATATACATATCAACAACCTACATAAATGCTTCCCATAAAATTTTCTTCCAACTATAAAAAAAAAAAATTAAAAAGTTGCAAAAACGTGTCCCGCTATATCGGAATTCGATATTCGATGGAGTTAAATTGATTCTGCCTCACAGCCGACTTGTAATATCCGGTACGAGAACTCATTTTGTCGATCTCGTCTCTATATAAACAGTTGATCACTCTTCCGCTAGTGTTATTGGGATTCGGAACTAACGGCTGCGGGGATTTGATAAAATATTTATTATGTCATTTATTTTACGTGCGGAAAATTTCTACGAAAACCCAAGCTGCCTCTAATGGGAGGCCATGAAAGTATCATAAAGTTTAAGGTTAAATTTGATAGACTATACAAATAGCAAACTGAATTATTAAATCTTTAGAAAAAGCGTAGTTTCAATAGTGAATTTAAATGAGTGAACATGGTTATCAAATAATTATGATAATTTTCAGAAATCACATAAATTATTGTAAACCAGAAACCCTTAAATATCCCTGTGCCTTACTAATAAAAATAAACCAATAAAAGTCTAAATTAATATTTAGGCTAACGACAGTTAAAAAACATACAGTCGAATTGAGAACCTCTTCCTTTTTTTAAAAGTTGGTTAAAAAATTGTTGGTCAAATTCAGAAATAGAACATCAATGGGTACAGTCCATTGTCAAAGGGTCTATACAGCTTTGAGTCTCCAGCGTGCGTGTGTACGGCGTGGCTTGACGTTTTTTCATTTGATTTTACGTTGTTAACAATTGGCAGCCGTATTGTTTTAGTGCTGTACAACACCTAAAATACCGACAAAAACGCTGTCCTAGGCACTCATTGTAAGTACCTTTCGCCGAATAAACTGTCACACACCAATACGTAACGTCAACGTTTATTTTATATCCTTAGTGTGGCTTCACACCTTATTGTACCGGACGTTCTTTATTTTTCTCGATTTATGACGAATAAATAGTTGTTTATATATTGTACATGGGGCTAAATTAAACTTATTTACCTGTGTAAGATATTTTGTAAGAGGTACAACAATTGCAGAATGTCGCATACATTTGTCGCAGAACAGATAACTGCTGGAGTAAGCGTGTTCTGGAGTGGAGACCGGTTCTTTGCAAACGTAGCGAGGAAAGTCCTCTGGCTAGATGGCGGGACGACTTGCACAAGAGAGCCGGCAGCGACTGGATGCATAAAGCAGCAGCCGGGATCTGTGGCGTACCTTGGGAGAGTCATATGTCCAGCAGTGGACTGCAACGGGCTGATGATGACGATGATGATGTGCAAACATCGTGTGAACAATTTTATGTATCCACATCATTCGTTAAAAATCGAATACATAAACGTGCAGTATCATGTAGACAGTCTTCAATGTTAAAAACAAAGGACCTGGCGACTATGTTACCGGTTTAACAACTGTTTTATACCTTCTCGTAAAGAGCAACGAAAAAAAATTTATCACCGTAAACGGTAAAATTGGAGTTTGTAATTACCGTGATGGGACCTTATCTACGTCATGAAAGTCATGAGCATGACAGGGTCGCCATAAAAACTTTTTACATAATTTTGCAGGTTAACTGACGACTGATGGAATAATTGTTTTGATGCTACTTAGCATGTTATGTAATGTCTTTGTTATATATTTTTCTGTTTGCAGGACATTAAAAACCTGTCAAATATCCAATATAAGATTTAAAAACAAATGAATGTACCCTGTTCCGGAATCGGTTGATGTAAATTCAATTTTAACACAGCCGACAAAATTGTGTTGACTCACTACAAATACAGACAATTTTACACTTACTAGCAAATTAAGTATACTCATTTTGACGGGACGGTAATAAAATCTAATCGTAGATTAGATACATGTGCTGACTCATGGCCTTTATCTATTACGGTTACTTTATTTCCTACAATCACGCCGGTAATCTACCTAACTCCATAAAAACATCTACTGACAAAATGACTCTTATTCCTACACACATAAAGACCAAATACCAAATCCTAATCACAGAGCAGTTTATCAGCGCTAATTCAATGCTAATTAATTACACGTCATGAACAGCATTACATGCATCAGTGTGTCAAAGTTACGAACATACAACACTAGGATTAGCTGTACATGTGCACCTACAATTAATTTATATAAATGCCGCAAAATTCAATTAAATAATAAATAAATACACCTAAGAGTCACATACATAGTCCTGACCCCACACTAAGATCGAGTCTTGTGTCATGGGCATCAGGGGCTACGAGAGACTTTTCGGTCTCACGGACACCCAGACTCGAAACAAATACTTGTGGTTTACATAAACATTGGTTTCGATGCGGGTATCGAACCCGCGGCCTCCCGTTTTACAGCCGGCGTCCAACCCACTGCGCCACGGAGGCTGTATAATTGTATAAAAACTAAGCGTGCCAGTCTTAGTATCATGACAGGAATGTGATTGACTCCTAAATGTTTGCACTAAAAAAAATAACTAAATTGAATGAATTAATTGTGGAACTTGACAATTGCACTGGAATCTAATAAAGAATTTCACGCATGTTATTAGGTAAAATATCGTTGATGTGAGTAAATTAAGTTTCGTTTAGACTATTGAAGCGTATATATAATGTTATTTCCGACATTTATTTGGATTAAAGTCTGTGATAACAACAATGTTACATGGTAAGAACAGCAAACAAAAGGTAAGCCTGATGAAATTTCGCATAGAATTTAGCTGAAAGCTTAGATGCGCTGAATTTTGAAATGCAAACGCTGTAGTGTAAAAAGGGGTTAGAAAGAAAAAAAGCTATTTACTTATTTTGTAAGAATCTTACTTATATAATAGTACAGTTATAATTTAAAGCAGAGAAAAGATTTAAAATAAAAATACCAAAAATGCAACTTTAAACTTAATAATTAAATTTTTGTAATGGATTTTACTATGATTATAATTAACACAATCAATTAATATATATCAATTGCCGAGAGCCACTATCCTTTATGAAATTTTTATCATAAGTTTTAATAGGCACTATAAAGGTATTTTTGTCAGCCAAAGTTTCGAAGCGAAGTGTCCGACGTCTGCTTACATGACGAATGGACAATTTAGTTAAGGTTGAAGGAAGTCGTTGGATACAGGCCGCTACTAACAGGTCGATGTGAACATTCTTGGGGGAGGTATGTGTTCAGCTGTGGACTTCCTGTGGTTGCATAGATCATCATCATCAACGTCATCAGCCTTTTATTATCCACTGCTGGACATAGGTCTCCTCCAAATTGCGCCAATTGACCCTATCTCCGGCTTGTCGCATCCAGCATCTGCCAGCGACCTTTTGCAAATCGTCACTCCACGTAGCTGGAGGGCGTCCTACGCGGTTGAATAGACAGATAGAAAGATTAGGTGGAATTGAGATCCACAGCATAACAACTTTGTTAAAGACTAAAGAATTGTTCACCATCACTAATTAATCAGAATTTAAGGCACCAGTGTGCTTAAGTTACTATACAGGATATATCAAAACTGCTAAATTTTAGCAAAATAAAACAGCGATTCCTTTTTGTATTTTTTTCCTATCATCGTATTTGGATGGTAAATAATACATATACTTTCCTAAAATAATAATATACACCATTTTAATTTTAAAGACGCTATACGAGTAGTACGCAAGGCTTCAAATTATAATTTTAGCAAAAACTATGGATTTACCATCCAAACAAAATGATATTTAAAACAATACAAAAAAAAAACTTCGCGTTTTTTTGCAACATTTTTAGTTGCATCGTGTCTGTAGTCACTAAAACTACCACCTGGCTTCATTTTCGGTAGCAGTCTTGATAAACCCTGTATACAGACAACAATACAAGGATTTACTATACATGCACAATGTATTACATGCAACAGAGAACAAAAGGTAAGCCTTGATGCAATTTCGTCTAAAATTTAGCTAAAAGCTTAAACTCGCTGAATTTTGCATGCGCGGTACTGTAAGGTATTATGGAGTATTTGTAGTGGATTTTACTGTGATTATAATGAGTAATGACTGCCTCGGTGGCGTAGTGGTACTACGGTATGATTGCAAAGCTGAGGTCTCGGGTTCGAATCCCGGGTCGGGCATAGTGATATTGGATTTTTCTATGCATTATCAGCCCGGAGTCAGGAATTTGTGCCCGATATGGCGATAGGCTCGCCCCCTATCACATCGTGGGACGCAATATACAAGGCGAAACGTGGGTGTTCTGGTAGCACCTCTGCCTACCCCTTCTGGGAAAAAGGCGTGTATTTATGTATGTATGTTTATGTATAATGAGTACTGGTAGTTTGTTTCATCTGCGAATTTTATAACCTCCTTGATTGAAAATTGTTATCCCATGGCGGTATTAGAAGGTATTTCGTGATAGTTTTAATTGTGGAGTCAGAAAATATTATTGTGCATACTTCTGCAGGTAAAATAAATTATAGAATTTAAATCGACAGCATAACTTCTCTACAGACTCAATATTAAAGAAATATTCTTCAAATTCCTTCACGTCATCATTATCTTCAACATCAGGAAGTCCACGACTGAAAATAAGCTTCCTTCAAGTATTTCTACCCTGATGTTTTGGAAGCGGCCTAATTCCAATTATTCCCGCAGCCATTATTAGGTCATCTTCACGTCTTCCATTAGAGATCGCCCGAAACAGGAATCTAATCTAGGATTTCACGCATTAGTGTTCGCAACCTATATACCTTCCCAATGACCAATGAAGCGATTGAATTTAGTATAATCGTATCTATTATCAATAGAACCGTAACAATATAATAGCATGTTATGTTTACGCTACAAATAACTACAAAATGCATATCAATTTTAGCCATCTCATATTTAATACAAATTCTCAACTAAAAATAATAATATCAATAAAGTTAAAAATATGCTTGATAAAAAAATTAATAAACTGATTTGCGTTTCATTAATATATTTTTTTACTAGCCTATACTGTCCCACTGCAGGACAAAGGCCTCCCTTTCCTTCTACCACTCTTCTCTACCCAAGGCTTTCTTCCACCAGTTGGTATCAAAATGGTCCAAGTCATATCTCCACCTTCTGCGCGGCCTTAAATTTATTAATTAAATTATCTTTAATCGTTTTTACTGGTGCCATACAAAATACAAGACAAAATAATAAGCCTACTAATACAAAGGTTAACAAACTATAGAGTAAAAGTATGCCTGGTTAGGATCACGATCAAAACATTGTCAAGGCTACCCGCATTAGGGTAATGACAGCTGAAGTGCGTAATAAAAACACATGTAAGTAGTGCCGAATATGCGAAGGCCCTTCACGCTTCAGGAAGCTCTCTGGCGGCCACTTTAGGCAAGATTTTTTGTACATTACCCGATAAAATAGCAGCTCTGAACTTAACATAGAGTAAACTCGTACAGAGAGGATTTTTTTGTCTAGTCAGTAAGTTTTTTGTTAAGCATTAGTGTTAGTCGTCGTGAAATGATTTTGTGCATGTTAGGAAATGATTTGTGTATTTAATTACGTTTTTAATTATTAATTAATCTCTGCAAAACTGTAAAGTGAAAGTGAAAGTGATAGAGCCACGGTGTTATCAGCCATGACAACATGAATGGGCAGACCGACGTGAAGCGTCAGCTTTGCTATCGCGTTTCGTTCGGTGAGTGAGATTGACGGATGCCCAATACCCCTTTCCTCTTTCTATCCTTTTTCCTTCCCGCTCCCCTTCCGATCTGGCGGCAACACATCCATATTCAAGGCGTTGTGGATGTTCATGGGCGGCAGTGATCACTTACCACCAGGTGACCTGCTTGCTTGTTTGGTCAATACTATAAAAATTGTGAAATAAAAAGTGAGTTGAAAATGGATTACATAGTCTGGGAATATAACTCGAGACTTTAAAACTTAAACAGCACACAGCACTAGAGATACTAGACGATAAAAATATTCATTTTTAAAATGACTCGTAGTTACTTTTCATTGACTAGTAATACTCGGGCTGAGTAATAAGCGTTTCATTCCAGGGTCGTGCAATCCCCTTCAGAGAATTATCCAATTCTAGAAACTCGACCTGTCTGCGATGAGATAAATTCTATTAAAGGTTGTCGACAGGAAGGTTCCACGTAAAAATATAGATCTTATCAAGATGTATAGTAAAGATACGTTGAGTAAAAACATACGTGAGAGATGCAACTACTAAATAAGGTGATTTTAGTATTATGTTAATTATAAACTACGTAGACATAATCTATTAGAATTCAGAATCGATTAGACAACAAAAAATTTCATCACCAAAAACCTTAAAAATATATCATTAAAATAATAAAAGCCTACGCATAAATTCTAAGAATGATCACAAAAGTATTATCCGACAAGAGCCCTTTTTGTGAACACGAAATGTATGAAAGGAATTTCCATATGTCTGACATAAGTCACACAACAAACGTATCAACACAACACCTGGAGTAAATAACGGCTCCCCTGCTGTTTCCTCGACACAAACCTACGCTTTTTCACTATGCCTGTGCCTTCCTAAATATTCCCTTTGACATCGCGTTCTCATAAAAGCGTATCATATTTTTCTAAGTAACTGTAACGCGAGACTCTCGTGCTATTTGTATGCACAGCGTTGAAGAAGAAATATTTTGATATTGTAGTTTCGCTGGGAAAATAAATAGTTTCATATTTGAGGGTAGGTAGAATTATTGCAAAATTATCTGGCTCGAAGGACTATAAAAATATTCGCGAACTTATTTTACGTCTTTATTTTTTATTTACCTGTAATATAACTTGGTGCTTCCCTATATTGTTTCTTCTTATTCAAGAAAGATAATAAATATAATCATTACTTATAAGCCACAGCAACTTTGTTCGTTCCATGTGGTACTAGGCACATAGGTGTACCAAATGTAATGTAGTTACAGAACCGAAATCCTAGATTACTCCATGCCACATGTAAAGCAAACGACGAAATTACTATAAAACATGCACGAATAAAATTACCAAAATACCCACTGGTGCATGTTGATTAGAATTTCCGTCGAAAATGGCGCCTATTTGTGGTCGGCATGAATATGAAATACGTACTGTGTGGCGTCTCACTCAAACAGAACATCCGAAAATGGTCAAACGCAGATTTATTAATCTAGTTTTACGGTTTGCAAGCTTTGCCTAGTGTCGTATTGAGTTTTAACATGGAACATACCATTTTACTGACCAAATATTACAATCCCGTTGATGATACATTTTTACTAGTTTTGATTCCACTAGCTTTGTTTGTTAGTTGATGAATTATATTACAAAATCCAGATAATGCATGTGTCTAAATATCTCAATGTTAAACATTTCGATTATTTTATTGATTATCGTCTTTTTAATTCCTGAGCGAAATATTCTAGAAGGCAATATCTTCGTCGACTTCATCAAAATTACCACCTTTACTCCTCACGACTTTAAGATTTGCATCCTCTCCAACTTGTCACGTAGCATTAATCGCTTCGCTTATTTCCACTATCTCCTCGACTTAATCTTGTATTTACAGTGTTACTGGAAGAACCTATGAATTCATCAATTCGCGGTTCAGAGCCTAATCGATCGGAAGCGCAATATCCGAGTGGGTGAGTTCTGCCTGTCGGTATTCCAGTTAAGCTCCGATTTGATATTCGGTTAATGAAATTTGCTACTAATCTTCGCTAATACGTATTCGCATTATGGATTTCATCAGAATATTGAAATTATTTATTGATTTAGGTTTTCATGTTTTGTAATTAGCTCCAATATTTCTGTAGTACATGAATATAGATTTCGTTTTGTATTGTCTAGGAGGATTTATGAAACAAGTCGGCATATGTGTATAATATGTTCGATAAGAATAATTATTTTGACAATGATAGTTCTATTGTCACAGATTTTGAGGACTTTTATGTTTCTGGCTATAATAATATAGGCTCGCTAGTTGTGTATTCCGAAAATCGCCATCTTCGTAACGCCATTATACCAATTGAACAAAATATTCTAGAAGAACACACTCATTTAAAAATAATATTATGTACCTACATTTTTAATCTGAATTAACGACTAATCTACTCTCATATTAACATTTTCATCCAGTTTAATAATACGCTCCGTAGATTAGCTATTACTTTGCCGAGAAACGGATCGGGGTTTTCCTGTTTATCCCTGTGAGGTTGAATCCATACCTACTTTCCGCTATCTCCCCTGAGTATTGCAACGACATCCAATTTACCAATGTTTTAATCAACAACGTTGCATTTTAATTTGCGTCCCCGCAGTGACGTCATTACCCATCACGTCATTTTCAGTGCTTCGTTGTATAAACACGGAAAATTACGAATGGAAGATTATGGATTTAATATTTACTCACGGCTCAGTTTGCAATATATTGGTTGCCAGGAGACATATAATATGATATAACAATATGGACTATATATACACTTGAGGTAAATAAATTCGTGTTATACTATCTAAAAAAGAAGACAAAGGTATTGTTGATATAAATACAAAAGTAAACACTTAGAATTTCGATCGTAAATCTCTTTCAAGCGAGAGAAACGATATCAAAAAGGCGAAGCACAATAAATATAATGAAAAATGAAAATGTTTATTTAATAGAAGAAAATTTCGAAATACTGAAATTATTAAAAATAGAAAAACGCATTCCAAGAACGCTTTAAAAAACATTTGTTCAAGTCTCTGTGAAAGACGACACGTTTTCTTGGTGCTCTCCTCTTTGAGATTTTTTATAAAGAAGATTTAAATCAAGGTTCTGATGTTACGGTGCTTTTTCCTTTAAAGAAACTGGATCGCCCTTCTTAATAATATCATTTATTTAGACTTGTATTTTTCTTTTATGGAAGATATCTTATTTTGAGATAAAATATTCTGATAGTTGACTTTAGGATGTTGAGACTTTACTTTACTTTAATAAATAAATACTTTCAGTGAGATACATAGTCCTAACCCCACTCTTAGATCTAGTCTTGTGTCGTGGGTGTCAGAAATTACGAAAGACTTTTCGGTTTCATAAACACTCAGACCCGAAACATTTTTTTGGACAAACCTCTGGATCACACAAACATTTGTTACGACGGCGGGATCGAACACGCAGCCTCACGTTTCAGAGCTCGCGTCTCACTAACTGACGACGGAGGGTGTCGATGTTGTACAAGTATAGTCTCGATTTCAACTATATTATATTATTTATATTGTGGTTGTCAAAAACGATTCCGATGTACTAGAAACCACTATCACAAAGTAAAAAGGAAAGCAAAAGATCATCAAAAGAAAAAAAACATCTAGTATCACCCAAAATAAGCGCGATGGCCTCCGAGGGGTTTTAGTAGGTATGCCGATTTACGCCTCCTCGGGGGTACCGAAAGGGGAGGTTGACAACTTTCCTCTCGACACCGAAAAAGATCGCAGTAAGTATATACGTAATATGTACATACATATATATAGCATGGTTAACCGCTTATATAGAAATATTAAGCCACGCCGGAGGAAATTTGTCACTCCCCTAGGACAGAAGTTATAACTTCCCGAAGCAATGACGGGTAGTTTAGTTCAATCTATCTAATGGCTCGTTAACTTATGTGATTTAATTATCCTTGGTCGAATCAATCTACATAATATGTTAGAAATTATGTTAACTATTGGACTTTGCATAAAAATATTGTTGATGGTCATGAATAAATCTTTGATTCAGAAACGAGTTTCACAGTAAAACCTTCTTACTAGTTTAACTTTGGTGCCTTACGTAGGTGACCCCCTTTTATCACACCGTCACGGCAAAATGGCTATAAGTCATCTAAATTGTATTGGGGTGTGGTGAAATTAGGAACTACAAATAAAATGTAATAAATATCAATTTAACTCAATTATTGAGATATGTTTTATAATATACACATCAACTATTTATACTCGCAATCAAATGATATTGACATCCCATTGTCTTATGTAATATAAACTATTCTTATTTTTTTGACAACAACGCATTCGGGCGCCAGAAGATCGTAGACGATCTATATATATAGATATATATATATATATAGATAAATAGATAGCTATAGAGCTATGAGGACATTTATGTCCGGCTACATGCAATCGAATAACTATAGACTGATCCCAAAACGCAACACACATAGCAGAGTCACTGAAACGGGATTTTCACGATAATGTAAGTTTGTCTCTACCCCGGTTAATACAGCGGCGTGCACAGGATTATGACACTGGGTATGCGGCGGAGTACTCGGTCACACAAACTTTTTCTTTTATATGTTTAGCATAGCCACAGCCACGCGACAGATCTCTTAAGTCGGAAACCATGACAACAGAACAAGTCTTAGATGTACTACTATTCATGTACATTTTCTACGGCAACGCAGACAAAACAGCGATCGATCGTCGCGGCAGAAGAAATTGTAATAAGTAAAATTACTAGAAATTACACTGTACTAGAATTACTAAACAATTTGCAAGGAAAACAATATATAATGTAATCGTGTGTACACAACCACACAGCCAGTTATACGTTTCATAACTTTTAACATGAAACTTTCGAGTTACATTCCCTTTTTGCTAGTTTAATTGTTGTAACTCGGGTACACACCAACCTTTCGACACAATTTGAATCTTTTCACTGAATGACAATTGTGAGAACTTGTTATTTTAAATTTTTAAGGCGGGGGTTTCCCAAAAACGGTATTTTCGAATCCATTTCATTAAGGCATTAACCATATTTGAGATTCGAAAAAAATATATGTTATTCTACAACACTTGACCTAGACGTGTCGGGCAACCGATACACGATTGCATAAATTTTGCAGCATCAAAAAAAATCTCAAAGATAGGTCTAAACCGATATTTCGATTCAAGATGATAAGCTTAATATTCACTTTAAAATAATAAAAAATATACCATAATAACAAGCAAGTTATGCACTAGGCGGCTCGGGCAAAACATTTTAGATTATTAAAAATCCACCCCCTCTATTCCAAAATAATGTGATTTTTCCCACCGTTCCGCCGCACTTCGCGCTCGGCGCGTCTGTTCACTCCCCAGCGGGACGTCTTCGAAGCAAGACGCACGCCAAATTTCGTAGCGCCGCGCAGCGCCGTACATTTTGACAACAAAAAATCAAATCCTGATTTTGAATTTGGCGCGGCGTACGCCACGTGCCCACTACATGACTAACTAATGTTGGTGATATAATATTTTTGTTCTATTCCGTATTGTAACAAAATATCTATGTGATAATAAGTTATATTTTTTATGACTGCCTCGGTGGCATAGTGGTACTACGGTACGATTGCAAAGCTGAGGTCTCGGGTTCGAATCCCGGGTCGGGTAAAGTGATATTGGATTTTTCTATTTATTATCAGCCCGGAGCCAGGAATTTGTGCCCGATATGGCGATAGGCTCGCCCCCTAACACATCGTGGGACGGAATATACAAGGCGAAACGTGGGTGTTCTGGTAGCACCTCTGCCTACCCCTTCTGGGAAAAAGGCGTGTGTTTATGTACTTGAATTTTAGTCTATTGTTTTGGAAATAATACGTACACAATCGCATGTAGACAAGCGGTTCTTTATGTATGCGGGGATATAGATATCCCTGAGGGGGTAAATAGAGTTTTTATATGCACGAGATTATTTCATTCCCAATACATGATAGGATATTGCCATACCGGGCACAATTCTAATCCTTGGCAACTCATGTTTCCTTTTTGTAAAAAACACAAAGTTGAGTCCTCTACAAGAAAATCGAACCCAGCACCTCATACTTCACTGTCAAACCCTCTGCCACTATACCACCAATGACGCGACTTTTACCGCTGTGATATAATAATTTACTATGTCTAATTATACGGTATTCTTATTTGACAGCCTCCGTGGCGCAGTTGATTTGACGCCGGCTGTAAAACGAGAGGCCGCGGGTTCGATCCCCGAACCGAAACAAATATTTGTTTCGGGTCTGGGTGTTTGTCAGAGCGAAAAATCTTTCATCGTTCCTGATACCCAAGACACAAGACTCGATCTTAGTGTGGGGTCAGGATTATGTATTTATTTATTCAAATTCAGACATACATAAACTCACACCTGCGTCTCGTCTCGTCTCGTCTCCCCTGGTTTTCACCAGGAACTCACACAGGGAACATACAGGGCGATCACATCTTGATGTGATAAGGGCCGAGCCTATCGCTATATCGGGCACAAATTTTTATCTCCGGGCTGATACATAATAAAAAAATCTAATATCACAACTAATCTACTAAACTAATAAATATAATAAAAATCTAATAACAATACACTAGACGAACAGACTCACGAACAAAAACCAAACTCAAATATGGCATCGACTGACTAAACCATAAAATGGAAAACGATGTAAAGGTTTTATAATTTCAACGTAAACGATGCCTTATTTCCTACGAATAAAACGTGATTTAGAATGTACTAACATTCACTTACGACCTTACGCCATGTATAATAGATACAGATAAGAAATGTACAACTCTTTTGTTCAAAATTCATCCTTATTTCTTTAACTGTAAAGCAGAGAATAAGAAACACACCATTTTATTTACGTCATTTTATAATAACCATAATAATACTACTGGTCCGAATAACCTACTACGGAGTCGCGCTTCTTTTTTCTAAGAATATAATTTGAGTAATTTATTTTTATTATATTTTATGTAGCTTCTGCACGTAACATCGTTTACGTAGTTATCTTTACTAAAAAATCTCATCCCGTCCCGTGCCGTGATATCCCGCATTGTTCCGTCTCATTCCCACTAAAAAATAATTCTCACTAATATAATATGTAAATCCAGTCCCATCCCATTCATTTGAGTACAAAAAAGTAACAAATAGATCGGAATTCCTCCCTCATCCTACGGGAACACTACATTTTTCGGGATAAAAAGTAGCCTAAGTTTTAATCCACGGTCAATCTACCTCCATACGAACCTAACTGTTCTTCATAAATTAAATAAAAATATTTCAAATAGTTTTTTGATTCATTACCCATTATCACGTGACTACAAATACGAAAGCAGCTCGCTGGCGCCATGGATCGGGCGGCACCAGTAGGAAGTATCATCGGTAAGCTATTACTCTCGATAATTTGTAACAGCAATGTAAATATTTTTCGATTTTCACCACAATAGACACTTGATTCATTAAAGTAAGTAGTTCTATCGTAAGAACTGAGTTCATTTTGATGGAACGCGAGATTCAGGACCCGATCGGTTACCTAGATTATAGTCACGTGACAGCTTGGAGCGTTTTAGTGGGAATAGTGAAACCTATTTTTATTTGCGTATTTTTATTGAAAATCTGTCGTATATTTCCTTAAAAAAAAATTTTTCGTGTTTACTATGTGGGCCTATCTTTAAAATAACAGCATTTCTGAAAATTAACCAACATGCCTATTGTGATGTTTGTTTAAAACAGATTATAATAAATAACACCTACACTAATCATCTAGGTCTAGTGACTAGACCAATGCAACGGTGAAGTAAAGAAAGACCGTATTATAAATAAAAAATATATAAAGGTCTAAACTACTCCGTAGATTTTTTGTTCAAACATCAAACCGTTCGAAGTGCGTGGTGGCCTGTTGGAGACGGATGAAACCCGGCTGCCTACATCACAGTGGCCGCGGGTTCAAATCCTGGGGCACACCTCTGACTTTTCGGAGTCTTGTGTGTATTGATCGTCAATCACCACGCACCATAACGGTGAAGGAAAAACATATATACACGTAGTCGGAATTGAAAGTTTCGGCTGTTGTTTTTAAATTTTTAGTTATTGGCCCAATTGGTCTCAAATTCGATATCGGAGGGAACCTTTGTTTCAAAAACTTTTTATTAATAGGTGAAATTAAGTTTTAATTTCTAAAACAACGAACAATTTAAATTAATTCAATCTGGCAATTATTTTGAGATTTGAGTTCACTTCCATACAAAAAGTAAAACTATTTTTCATTGTCAATCTATTCATCATCGTAATAATAATAAACTGTAATTAATAATTAATATTTTTTATATGTATGTCTTTTTTTATAATATATATGTAAAAATTATAAAAAAGAATATGAAAATAAAATAAAGAGAAATAATATACTGTAAGTAACATTTCGAACGCGCAGCCGTGAAAGGTCATCTACCCCGATCGTCGCGGCGCCCGCGTCGCGTCGAGACTCGAGCCGCGCAATCGTAGAAGTAGATACGTCGCGCTCCATGCGGTGTATTGAGGCGCGGGGCTAAAATTTCCTCTAATTGCGAATACTCTCGCCTTAATAAACACACATTTTCAACACAAACCTCACAATCAAATAACATTTTAAAAAAATCAACAAACGCACTAGTAAAAGCAAATCACTACAATTATTATAAAAACTTAGTAATAAACTGTTAAATGTACACACTTTCAAATGTTAAAATGAAAAATCTTTTAAGAAAACTATAAATATACTGGCGCAAACAAAATAGTAAACAATGCTTATCACATGAAAAAAGGCAAAATGGCCCCCGCGAAACACAAAACATTTCTGCTATTTAAACAAATAAAACCTTACTAAACAAAAATGCATAATGCGCATACGTGATTCATTAGATTTCCGTCTATTATTTTTACTCGGATTATAGGACCTGAACATTTCCGATTACTCCCGACAACTGCCGAACACCCGTAGCCTGCCGCTGGAGTCGCGGCTTTCGGATTCATGGGTGTGTGCGTTTACGCACTGTGCACGGACACTAAAATTACTACGCACACGCGAACAAATCTCCTGCGGGACGCGACGGCAGGAGTTGGTTGATTAGGCACATTATTTTTTGTTTGCGCTTGCAAATAATTGCTATTAATAAAATATTAGGCGTTTTTAAGTTATTATATTTTGTTTATTCATTTATTTACTATTAATTATAGTCATCTAAAACATACGAAAGTTTTATTAAAATATCTGTGAATGGCAAGTAAAGCACTGCATTTCTGCCTATAAGGAGCGCACGCCCCTGGGTTAATACGAATATCATAACATCAGTAAATACGAGTATAATAGATTGTGATGCCTCCCACTCTAAATTATAGTGACTTTTTTTAAATAATCACTTTTAAAATTAAAAACTGTCTAAAATGATTTCTTTAAAAAACGATTTATTTTTCGTGACATGTGTATGCGCTAAAATGTAACCGTACATGAGGTCATTGGTTCTGAATAATTAAAAAAATAACGAACGCCATTTTTCAGTACATGAAAGGCCGAAGCTTTGGCCGACACGACAGACCGTGAAAAAATATTTGTCAACGTTCCACCGCACGTTTTGTTTACAATTTAAAAAATAAAACGCTATTCTGTACAGCGATGTATGTTAAAAAGTATTTTTTTACACCCTTAATTAAGCGAAGGCAGTGGTGCTCGTTAAAATTATTACATTCTGTCAACAAATCCATTTGTATTTATTATATTACATTATCTGGCGTTTTGCACAGAATGATAATATTTTTTCTAGAGCATAAAATACATTGGAAAGAAGCGTATTATACTTTAATTATAATAAATGTGTTTTCTTTCTTTCTTCTTTCTTTTCTTAATTAGATTTTGCCACATACTAATTAATTAAACATTGAATTGAAATAGTGTTTAGAAAATACTTTTTTGTTAAAAAAGTATACAAATGCCCAAGATACATTAAGGCCCAATTCACAAACTAATTTTACCCATATCTTTGACTTTGAAATCGTCAATCCCATACATTAGCAATGTCAAATACGTCTCTAATGTATGGCGATGACAGTGTCAAAGTTACAGTTATGGGCAAAGTTAGCTTGTGCAATTGAGCTTGAGAATTTAAAAAATTAAAACCATTATTTATCAATGATATGGCGTCTTTGTATTACGTATGTTATAATGACTCACAAAGCATCGTAATTAAAAAGAAAAATAATACGCAACTATACAAAAGCGCAAACTTAAGCCACTCAAAAGTTCACTATTTCAACTCTAAATATTAATATTTGAACTGTAAATGTGGTTACATAATGAGTCCTTGTTTGATTTTTTTAAATAGGGCATGGAGATGCATTGCCGGCTTTTAAGGTGGGAACACGCTCGCTTATTAATATTAGTATTCTTTTAAGTAGTACGTGATTATTTATATTAAGTAAATATGTTGGCCGACGTTTGCATGTCACTCGATGTCTAGGTGACCCCTGAAATTCAGCGTTGCGCTGTGGCTCGAGCCGCAGTGCAACATTGATGCTTTGATTGCATGCTGAGTGGTCACCTAAGTGTTACAGCGAGGCGACGCGCAAACTCCTTCGTTGTAATTTTTGTTTATCCTATTTTTTGTATGTAAATTTATGTAATGCGAGTGTGTGCGTTGTATTGTGTGGCTTATAATTGGGTTTTTCTTTCTATTCCAGACTGCCTCTGTGGCGCAGTTGTACTACGGTATGATTGCAAAGCTGAGGTCTCGGGTTCGAATCCCGGGTCAGGAAAAGTGTAATTGGATTTTTCAATTCACTATCAGCCCGTTGTCAGGAATTTCTGCCCGATATGGCGACAGGCGCGCCCCCTGTTTGTGGGACGGAAAAAACAAGGCGAAACGTGGGTGTCCTGGTTACACCTCTGCCTACCCCTTCTGGGAAAAAGGCGTGAGTTTATGTATGTATGTCTTTCTAATATTAATGAAGATCCCAAGAACAGATACTAAAACGTAATACTCTTGTACTAATTGGCACTTAACCACTGCAATTGAACTAACATAAATCCAGCGCATTCAGATCAGATAGAAATCTAAAGGCTTTTTGTAATTGCCCTTATTTTGCAGGGTTTAAGCTAAGTGATTCTATTAGAATCTCTCCAGCTCTAATTTGATACAAATTCTGAATTTATTCGAAAACTGGCTCAATTTCAGACTGAATGAATTGAGCGATTTAATAAAGTTTCACTTTCAATTGATCTTGGGCTGCGAAGTTTGTTAGGCGGGGTCAAGAGCAGACGAACTGGTGCCAACGCCACGCGTTAAATATATCTTTTAAATGCGGTTTTTAATTTGAAAGACCTATATTTCTATTTAACTGCCTCTGTAGCGCAGGTGGTTAGACGCTGCCTGTAAACGAGAGGCCTCGGGTTCGATCCCCGCACCGAGACAAATGTTTGTGTGAACTATAAGTATTTGTTTCGAGTCGGGATGTTTGTGTGACCGAAAAGTCTCTTGTGGTTTCTGATAACCACGACACAAGACTCGATCTTAGTGTGGGGCAGGACTATGTATGTGACTGTTGGGTGTATTTATTATTATTTTATTAATATAACTATGCCTGCGCCTGTATGCGGTAGCCTGTTGGTAAAGGACCAGACGAAATTGCCAACATGATCACGGTGGTCCCGGGTTCAAATCCCAGGGCACAACTCTGATTTTTCGGAGTTATATGTGTACTGATGGTCCATCACCACGCACTATGAAAGGAAGGAAACCATAGTGAAGAAACTTGCATATCTACGGAATGCAAAGTCCGTCAATCCACACTAGGTCAGCGTGGTCAAATATGCGCAGCGTCGACGCTGCGCGGACGCGTCGTTGATGTCGCAAGTCTAATAATGGCAAGCGTTCATACTGCGACCTCGCAACGTCAACGTCACGCCAACGCGTCGTCAACGCACTCACGGATAGAGCGGGCTACCGAGAAACACCAGCGCTCGTAAAACGCCAGTGGAATAGGAGCCTTATTGCCTTGTATTTGCTAATGATTGATGATTACAATACTTATAAAAAAATGTGTAAATCTTATAAAAAATCTAGGTTATTATATTATATAGACAAATTCTATTCAAATATTTCTCTACACGCCGACTCCCAAGTAGATCAAATAATCCAAGTTATATAAATTATGATTGACATAAAGAATGAAAAAAGAACATAAACAGGCTACAAGCAACATCGCAAACATTACAGCTGAGTAGTGAAATCTGAAGGGAAATATTATCTTGCCAGTATTACCCGTAAAGGCCACATAAAGCAATTTCGAAGAAGCAATCTTTGACGTTAGTATGAAGTTTAGATGTTTTTAGATAACCTTGTTTTTGTCGGTAATGTTACTAGGGGGTATTGGTGTTATGAAAATTACTGGCGTTTTATAAAAGAACAGCAAAATTGTTTAAAAATATACCTATATGGATTTTTTTATAAATTATTCTCACTTATTTTAGTTCGGTATTTCTTCGTATGAAGGGAGGTTTTCGACTGAATAGGCAGAAAAGATTACTTTCTTTCTTTAAAGCCTTTGCTTAATTATGAGGTAACAACCATAAAAATATACAGTACAAACGAAAACCTCCTCCTTTTTTTGAAGTCGGTTAATAAAAGCAATTGGAATTCCAGGTATGAAAGTCATAGTTGGACGCGCGATGCTCGAAGCTTCAACAATGAGAAATAGTTGGCCGGCTAACCTCGTAACACGTGGGAAATTAAAAAAAGTTGAAATAAAAAAGTTTGTAGTTCAGAGTAACACGGGAGTTCGTGCGATCTCTTGCAATATAAAAGAATTTAACGAACGAATGAAGTAAGTTAATGGTGTTAAATTGATTGATTCAAAGAAGTTTAATTAAATACAAATTCATACTATTTTAATGATAAGATTTTTATAGCTTTATAATATCAGTTATCTCTTCTCGCTCTTCAGCCTCAGCAAGTCCACTGCTAAACATAGGCCTCCCCCAACAATCTCCACATCGACTTTTGAATGCGGCCTGCATCCAGCGACTTCCAGCAACCTTAATCAGGTCGTCCGTCCACTTTGTAGGCGGGTGTCCGACACTGCCCTTTGCCTGTACGTAGTATGTAGTAACCCCAACGGAATATTAGTTATATTAACTAAATTACATAGTCTTTTAAACGACGTAAGTGTCGTAAGAGAGAGACAGAGAGCTGTCTCCTAAAGTATAAAAAAATTCTAAAGTACTTATAAATACAATAAAATATTCTTCAAAATATTCTTTCAAAATTGTCAAGTACGCGTATGTAATTCAAAGCAGCAGGTGAGTTCACGCACCTTCAAATCAAATGAAGTGATACAAAAGATTTAATCTCCACGTGGAAGCTCTATAAATATTTACGAGATGGTAACCGTGATATTGGAAAGGTTAAACGCAGTAACGCCACGGCAAATTAATTCTTTGAATATACGGCGCCTAAAAATTTATGGAAATGATCAGATGAACATTTCGCAGATTCTTTGCGGAGCGGTCGTGAAATTTTGTTACATGAATGTACTGGCTGGAAGGAAGAGTGGAGTTTTTATGGTCTTTTGAAATACTCTAGCTCTTTGACATGTTTTCGTTCGAGATTTTTTAGATGTTGTAATCATTTCAGGTTATATGAGTCGACACAAGAAACATTAATGTAAAAAACAATATACATACCTATCCCCGGGAACCATGCTTTTATCCGGATGAAAGGTATCCTATGTTCTTTTTTATATCGCTATAAGTGTATATGCGAAATATGAAGATGATGGTTGACAAATTAAGGGCGTGAAAGTAGTGTGACAAATAAACAACCCTAATCATTATAATATTAGTTACGATTGGCGTTGATATCGATTAGTGCAAGAGTTAGTTATTGCCAGATATCAACGCCGATAAGTTAATTTTCTGCACCAAATCTTCCTGTTTCCATCCTCCCACGTCTAGATAATTTGGCCTAAATATTGGCTACCAAAACCTTGGACTTAATCAAACTCCTACAAAGTGTACATTAAATTCAGAGCCACGTCTTTCAAATACTATTGTTGCTTCATATTTTACAAAGTAAGCCACGACAACATCCAACACCTAATTAATTAAGAAAACCACAGCACATTTTCGTGCTTCACATTTCAACACTTCTAAAGAATTAAGTCATGTTACATAAAAATGAACACCGAAATTACGCGTCGAACAATTGATGCGTCCACGTATTCCATTATGATATTAATTTAAAAGCAACAGTATTAACAGTGAAATCCAATTACACAGCGTTCCTGAAATTTCGCACCGTTATAAATATGACACAGAAAGGTAGTTCTGAACACAATTTGCCTTATTATACCGTAGAAATAAATTTGAGGTTTTGTTATTTATAGTTTCAAATGTTTTTAACCGACTTCAATAAAAGGAGGAGGATCTGAATTCGTCGGAATCTTTTTTATGTATGTTTACCGATTACTCGAAGACGCCTGAACTGTTTTGGAAAATTCATTTTCATTACAGGTGGCCTCATAAAAAATGGTCAAGATCTGACGAATATCTTCGGACCTGGAGACTTGACCTGAAATTCCTCAAATGTAAGTAGCATTCCAATGGTTCTTTTTGCTTTAGGTTTAATATAAGAGTTAAACTACAGTTAGGGGGAGAAAATGGGGTGGGTATGAGGAGGAGTTGAGAAAATGAACAAACATGTAAATATTCAATATCTTCGACAGCTTTGAACCGATTTTTTTGTGATTTCCTTTGTATTGTCAATTCAATAAAAATTTTGGTGTAATTAAACCATAACCAAATGCTCTTCAGCTTAGATTATAATAGAAAAACATTAAAAAAAAGCCACCATGCTTGTGGTAGTTGGGAAATTGTACTTGTATAAGTTATTGGACATGTAAAATATTATAATTTGAATAGAATGGGGCGAAGACTATAAGAATTGGCGCTAGGAAAGTGTCTATTGGTTGCCTTAAACACCAACCATATCTACATCATGCAAAAATAAGTGATTCCTCCAATCCACATGCGAAATAACACAGTAAAAGAATGACAATAACAAAAACTTTTGTCAAAGCAACAATCCTGGTTCATATCAATTTTTACGCGGGCTAGAAAAACGTTTTACGGACGTCAATAAACCCGTCCTTTTTAATTAAATCCAATTTCACAGCTCACTATTTCACGACACACCCTGGGGTGCTGTAATTTTTTTCGGAGCATAAAATTGACGAGATCGTAAAATTTCTGCTCGTTATTCAAATCCGTAATGTTTTGTTTGACTGATCGACCGCCAACTGTGCGTTAGAGCGCAGAGATCTATCGAGTTTCCGAGAGTTTTATAGACCGTAAAAGCTATATGTTGTGGTTTTTTCTTACTGTTTTAGAACAAAGTTGAGGACGTTGAGTCTTATAGTGATCGTATAGTTTTTGGTTGCTCGTGAATAGTTTGTTGTAGGCTAAAATTGTTGTTAAATCCACTGTTTTTATGAACATTTTACGAATATTAAATTTCGATTTTGAACCTTCAAATCATCTATCAGATATATATATATATATATATCCATATGAGCTGAAATGATGTGGCCAAAATAAAATCAGTTGTTAATGGTCATAAAGGACGCTTAAGATCCGACAAATTGGAGGTGCCTGGACAGAAAGATGGACGTTGGCGAACGTACAAAATACACATAAAATATATGACTCCTTTTTTTATCCCAGTATTACATAATGTCAACGTAATATTATTTTTACACATATTCTAGAATATGGCTTTTGATTTAACATCCGACTGCCAGTTTGTCAACCAATTCAGGACAAAATAATAAAATATTTTGTATAAAAAATACCTGCGCCACAATTAAAACGGTTTGCAATTTTATTTTATGCACTCAAAAAATATTTCCGCCGTAACGTTTCATGTCATAAATTGCCATTGCCATAAAATATAAAGTTACGTTTGCCATTCCTCATTTTAATCCGTATGCTGTACTACGATAGTATAGTTCACTCGTAAATGTAGACGTTTTACCGATTTTACGGTCAATAAAATTTTGTGAAACTGTAACGCTTAATCAGTGAAGTTCAGCGCTCTTTTGGTCAACTATTGGACCAGAATTGTGACGTAACTATTTAAAGAGGGTGACGTGTATTTAGCTATATAATAGAATTATTGTAAATAAATGCTCGACTAAATGACTGCCTCGGTGGCGTAATGGTACTACGGTACGTTTGCAAAGCTGAAGTCTCGGGTTCGAATCCCGGGTCGGGCAAAGTGATATTGGATTTTTCTATTCATTATCAGCTCGGAGTCAGGAATTTGTGCTCGATATGGCGATAGGCTCGCCCCCTATCACATCGTGGGACAGAATATATAAGGCGAAACGTAGGTGTTCTGGTAGCACCTCTGCCTACCCCTTCTGGGAAAAAGGCGTGTGTATATGTATGTAAGTATGTATGTAAATAAATGCTTAAAGAATGGGTGGATATTCATGGGAAATTTATATTACTTTTTCTAAAAATGATTTACTAACGCAGAGCCCTAAATTAAATATACATCAAGTAACACTCCATAGTTCTGACTTTACAGAAAGATACAAGTGTACTATCTGAAACAAATCCATTTTCTTTATTATAAACAGTATTGTAACCGTGATCGTATTAAAACTTACAAGGCACAAAATATTCTATCATAAATATTCAAGAAATTCCTACATCCCGCGTAATACTAACAAGAAATTTAATTAAAAGTAAATCATGCACACAGTTAATAGCATTTGGAAATGTATAATTAATTTTCAAGATGTACTTTCGGTTTGTGTATCAACCCGTATCATGAGAGAACTAAATTTCGGAGTAAACATTGAAATTGGGTGAAGTTTAAGATTGGCAAAGTTTTATTATAAGTATATGTTTGTTTCTATTAAAATAATTAAGCGCTATGTTAAATGCTGTTCAGGAACATTGGATATGGTTTTTTTTTTAATTTCCGTCGCAAGCAGATGATGATGCAGCCCGCTTGATGGGAAGCTATGAAGCCAGAGGTTCCAGCATAACAAAATCGCTGCCAAAATGCGGGTGTTGCCATAAAAGTAGTAAATTAGGGAACTAACGGGGCTGTTGTTGGATAAAGTATGGTGTAGAGCGTGTAATGGTATGTCTATGTGGTAGAAATATGGACCAGGTTATTTTGGTTGTAGCATAGACTGACTCGATTGAGATTGTAACACAGTAAATAAATATATCCAACAGTTACATACATAGTTCTGACCCCACACTAAGATCGAGTCTTGTGTTGGGTATCAGGAACTACGAGAGACTTTTCGGTCTCACAAACACTCAGATCCGAAACAAATACTTGTGGTACACACAAGCATTTGTTTCGGTGCGGGAATCGAACCCACGGCCTCTTGTGTCACAGCCAGCATCCAACCAACTGCGCCACGGAGACTGTCAATGAATTAAAGCGAAAATAGTAAAAAAATAATTTGCGGTCACGTTTCGCTTCGCAAGGAGTTTGCCAGAATTCCTAAATATACGTATATCACGACTGACAAAAACTAATTTCAATTTCACACCCCACACTACAAGGTTTTGAAAGACATTTTTGTGTATTCTTCGAAGTACCCGAAACATCTATACATATTTTTATTTCATTATGAAATTTCAAAACGCAATAAACTTTACGCGTAGCGTTAAACTTGATGTCAACTTAAAGTGAGCGCTTCATAACATAATAACGTTTTAAGAGTTCTTTTTGATGCCCAAACAGTATCGGTTTACGAAGCTGTGCTTATAAAATGTAACCTCAACACCAATGGGGGAGATACGCTATTGCGCGTTGAAAGTGAAATCATGCGTGTGGAGATACTCTATTTTACTTCAGATACTTGGTTTGTTGTACGAGTGTTTATTTTTCCTTCTTTGTTGATTATTTTTTTTACTCGACAGAGTGACTGCAGTGAAAAATCGTTTTCACGAACGAAATGAAACGAAATGCAGTAAAATCTAAATACTAAATAGAGCTTCCATTTACAATATGGTTACCTTTTAACAATCGTTGCTATTATGCCGAGTTGGCCGAAGCCAGATGTACAAAGAATGAATTCGAAATGTGACATATTTACTTGGGTTTCTTCTGCTGTGTTTAGGGGTCGTTATCCGAGATCTGGACATTTTATGACCATTTTAAATGTATCTATCCTCTCATAACATTTTGAGACACCTAGAGGTTATTACTATCGGTATTCTCCAAATTAATCTGCAATATGCAACATGAACATGATGAATTTGCTTTGTAGCTTCTGATCCAGCTGAAAGGTATTGAGCCGTTATCTGACTCATCAAGATAGCCTGATGTAGGCTTAAGCCGAAATCCATTTCATATACGAGCCATTGTATTGTAACCAAACATTATGCTGAATATAGCTGTAGAGGCGATAATTCAGATGGCATTATGTGGAACAATCAATACGTACTTACAGTACCAGTTCATCTCAACTGAGAAAGGAATCAGTAAATTGACCTGAAATGATTGCCTGCTATCGTGTGGTGAGGGTAATTTCTGTAAGCGCAGTGCCCCTTATCTCTACCCGTCTTTTTTAATTTCTTCGTATCTTGAAAGGTTGGCAACGTTCTCAAGCACCGGTGATAGCTTATCATCCGATGACACATTTGGTCACTTGCTAGACACGAAAAAAATCTAGAACGGTAACTACTTTCGTTTAAAGATTATAAAAAATAGCTAGCATTGAATAAATAAAATAAGAAGTTATAGTAAAAGAAAAGTTGAAAAAGTTTTAATATAATTTAATGTCAGAGTAGATACCAAATGGTCCTAATGGACGAGCATTACCTGACTAAATTGAATACAATCCTCCAAAAACAAACCAAATTGAGAACTAAATGCAATAAAGCGTGCACCATCTGTGTTTAAGCATAAACGAAGGGCTCTTCAATAACAATTCGTAGCAAAAATTGATGACTTCATCCAATGTTATCTTCGGTATTGGACCAGAGTTCTCGATTGGTCCATAAAAAGTCAGCTATTGGACGAAACACAGAAGTGGTTTATTGCAAAAATCATAACCTTTTATTGGATCTCATAAAGTCTACTTCTTCCGGTCCTCTATTACTGTAAATGATTCAAAATAGATTGAGGTCAGGAAGTGATTTAGTCTTTGATGTGGACGAATAAAGTAAGGGTATTATTATAATTTGACAAAGTAAATTTATTTATTGCATCTCTCCGGCAAACGAGCAAACAGGTTAACTGAAGGTAAGTGATCACTCCCGCCCGTGAACATCCACAACGTTGGATCATGGATGTGTTGCCGGCCCAATTGGGAGGGGAGCGGGAAGGTAAAAGGATAGGAAGAGGGAAGGGGTATTGGGCATCCAGCAATCTCACTCACCGAACAAAACACGACAGCGAAGCTGTTGCTTCACGTCTATTTCCTGTGAGAAAGTGGTACCGCACCGGATGAGCCTGCCCATTCATGCTGAGTCATGGCTGACAACAGCGTGGCTCTGCCACTTCCAAATAAAAATACCCCAAATATAATTTATATTTAGTCTTAAGATGACTTCATTCAAAGTAAGGTGTCATTTCTAAATCAAATCAAGACTAAAATAAATATGAATATAATACACAACGTTGATTACCACGAAGAGAGCGCGAATCAAAAAATCGATTCCATCAACGTACCAGCTGAAATTGGTTTTAGCTCCAACTGAATTTCCGAGTTTATGAACGGGGTGCCAATTGCTCCAACTGAGCTGGCGCTAACGAGGAAAATAAACCTTGAAAATATCGCCGTACAGTTGGGCTTAAAAAAGGTGTTTTTTCCTAACGATTTCCGTACCATTGGACATTCGTTTTGGAAAGCACCAAATTGTTCGCGAGTATTTATGGCGCTTTGTTTGCTTCTGGTTTTTGCAGATCATTATTCATAGTGTTCCAATATTGGCGAACTAAATAGGTGGCGATTCATTTGGTCTTTGCTAGTGTATCGTCATTATACTTTGCTCTGTTGTATAGGGCTTTTTGTAGTTTACAACTCTTTATAGCTTGGATTACTGATAGGTTTAGTAAGGTTGGTTGTGAGCATTGGCACTTAAGGCTTTATTGTGAATAGCCAACAAATTATTTAAGTGGTAGAATCTCAATTTTCTTATAGATTCGGCAAACCAGCTCACGGCTCACCTCAAAGTTAGTGATTACTACATCCCATGAGCATGTAGAAAACTTAGTCCGTAGGTAAGTTACCGGTCTATCGAGATAGATGGGGAAACAACGGGACGAGGAAAAGGGTATTTAGCTTCCGGCAATTTAGCTCAGCAAACGAAACACAATATCAAAGCCATCGCTTAATATCGGTTTTGTTCGGTGTCTGAGATTGCCTGTAGGGGAACACTCTTCAAATATCTTCATTCTTCTTGAATCAACTTTTAAGAACTAGTAACGCTTTTTCCTATCCTTCCATATATTTGGAATACCAGATTATACCAAGAAAGCCATAATCCTGAAGGTTCAAAATTCTTTGCCTCAAGTAAAAAGTAAAGCAAAGACAATCAAAATTTAGCCCATAACAATTTACATTTCATAACAAAACGACTTCCGACGCCGCTTTCTAAGTACCACAAGAACTGGCAAAGAATTTCTGAGCTAAAAATTTCCTGTGAAGTATCACACACGGGACTAATTTTGTTACATTCGCCAAAATGAGATTTTGTGTCGCGGTGCAACATATTTCATATGGCGAGATGAAAATGTGTTGGAATTTGTTGAGCAAATTTTGTACCGCGTCACCAAGGTGCGAGTCAATTTTCTTGCTTTTGCATATAAATGATAACTTTGCGTCTATTGAGGGTTAGTTTTAGTTGCGTGTTTGTGCGGTAGATGGCGTAAAAAAGAATGGCAGTGACTGGTGTCTAAGTTTAACAACTTACGGCCTTATTCATAGACAGTTTATAACCAACTTTAGTTATTGAATGCTTTGTCCCTTTCGAATGACTTTGATTCAGTTTGAACGAAAATGACAAAACATTCGATAACTAAAATAGGATTTAAAACTGTCTATGAATAAGGCCGTTTATGTTTCTGAAATTAGAAGTGTTCTGCGCCGTTTAAATAATTATGATTTAACTTGTAAGAATAATGAGTTTGAGAGGCCCGACAGACTAGTTAAACTAGTTTGTAAATAATTTAAACCGAGTCATGTTTTCATCTAAGGACTTGTGATCGAGGAACAAAATGAGAATATATTTTTTTCAAACTAAAAAAATACACGTCATAGACTTTCAGAATGTTTCGTCACCGTTCTTAGCCAATTTCCTACGTAACTAATGATGTGACTTGATACATTGATATAACCATTTTAAAATCGATCTATCAAAACATGGTCTGCGGGCCAAACTATACATAAACTTATATCCTTTTACATAGCAACAAGCACAACAGAAAGGCGTAGTGTGCCTTAAAATCTAGCCGAACGTTCAGTCAAATTTACGGCCTTTACCTAGTCCGCTGAACAAAGCTCCTCTCGATTTAATTGTTTTCAGCTAGCGGATCCATATGGAATAACCCGATGTTTCGCATGGTATGTACGTCAATTAATGTGTTTTTGGGTGTTATTGTTCTTAAGTTGTCAAATCATTTTTAATTTTACATTGGGTGTCCCGTTTGTTTATTGTCTCCTTAATTGTCATTTAAAGATAAAATGATTATCTTTTTTATATATCAAAATGTTATTGTCCTTTAACAAAAATATGTAGGTAAGTATAGTCGGTTTATATGTCGGTTTGTATTTTCGGTTTTCTGAAATCTTTGTTAAAAAAAAATTATATTCAATTGTGCCTATGTTATTAATTGCTTGTTATTTGGCTACAGTTCGTAAATTTTAGCAGTCTCATAATAAACATCTCATTAACACTAACACAATCAAATTTTTTCATCAACAACATTTCTTCAGCCTTCAAACATATTAATAATAATAATAATAATAATTCAAACATATTGCAATTATTCTAGAAAATTCTACAGACATGTCAAGTGCTCTTTAGAATTGATTACACTCGACAAGAATACATCAACGAGACAGTTTCAATTGGAATGTATATGACGTATATGAGGGTACTCCACTTTTTCATATAGTTGAAGAGGGTACTATAATCCTATTTATTTGTCACAGCACATTAACTCGTAGTCAAAGGATCATATTACTTGACGTATCTGGATAGTGTTTCAATTGGGCCGCAGAACCAGCGAGTTGTAAGGAAGTATTGTAAATCAATATATTGTTATTCGTCTCTAGAGAGCAAAGAGACAGAGTTATAGTATATATATTTTTGTACTGACATGACAAAGTTGATAGTAGTGAAATTAAAACTGATCGTACACCGAGCGATGGGTATCACTACTCGATACAGATGGTTAGTGTAATAAAACTAAAATAGAGCGTCCTCAGGTAGAACATGGTTTTATCTGTTCACTAGATACATGGTGAACGGGAAATGCAAGATATTGATCACTAATGGGCCTCCCAGTATCGTGTGCGATGGCCCCTATTCCTCTTACATCATAATAAAGTACACAATTACGACTACATCCTAGAAAGGATAGGCAGAGCTGACACTCTTTACTCACCGTTAGGAAATTTCCGTCTCAAAATATAAAGTATTTTCCTTATTATCGCCTATTTCGTAGCCTCTTACTTACCGAGGTCTACTGTTTCTTATCTGTGAGAGCTATTCGTTTAAGGACCTCATAGAGCGCAGCTGTTCGCGATCATGAGACCCTGAGAATGTGGTAATGACGGCAAGGAAATAAAAGGATACCCATATTTCTTGCCCGTTCGAACGGTACGGTAATAAAGATTATAGTCGGGTATATTGGGTGTTTGTCAAACAAAGCGACGTGGTAATGATGTTGGTGTATGACGGTTTAGTGTTAGTTACATTGGAGTCATTTCAAACTTTATTCTGTTATGAATAAATCTCGATTGTGGATTAAAAAAATATAGAAAGTTGGAAATGGAACCAATCCAACACAACCAATCCAATACAACAGAGATCAACACGATCGATATTTCCAACTTAAACAAACTCAAAATAAGTCTCAAATGTTATAATCATTATATTATTCTCACTTAGAAATATATTTCATATACGGAAAGTAATTCTGTTACCAATCAAGCAAGCGAAGTAAAATTTAACCATAAGTAACGGTGTCATAGTCTCAAAGAAAACTTTAACTAACCGTCTTACCACATTTCCCTTGATATGAAAATTACCTTCTACCAAAAACACTACCCATTGCAAACTACCATAAACAAGTAGACAAGTTAAAAATACCCAGAGTAATAAATCACAGAACTCTATGCTCCATTAATACACCGGCCATAAATCATAGTCTATGGCTAATTGATTCGAAAACTTTCAGGTAACTTACCCTCAATAAACTAAGTACAAGCACAGTTTCAAACAGCTCTACCACTCTACCTAGGTAGAGCATGAAGAATGGCCACACGGAAATTTAATATGTTTATATTGAATGTTGATTTATGGTTTATATATTTTGACTCTACCCTTTCTTGTAAGTTTTTTTTATTTGAATATTTTTAAAGAATTCTGGGTTTGTTTTACAGTGGAATTAGGTCCAGCATCTTTATAAAGACATTAAAATTTATAATTGTGTATTTAACGACCGAGATTTTTTTTTTCGTAGTAATATAATAATATGAATACGTTTAATAAGGCAAGTCCATGTTTATTTTAAATTTGTACCGAAACTTATTATACCGAAAAGGGAATGTCATCAAGAAGGAAAAATTACGTAGTAAAGTTTGTATACCGTATTCCGGACTCAGTTAAACTGAGTATAAATAAATGTAATATGAATTTAAATATGATTATATCCTCAAAATGATTATAATTTTACAGTAGTCATTTTTTGTCTACTCGTGTTGTGATATTACCCTCCATGTTCATGGTCTCCTAGTACCCGTACAATATAAAATAATTAATTCTTAGACTTCGATTCATAAGGTTTTCTATACGTTACTCAAATCAATACAAATTGAAAACAGGCAGCTTCCATGTATCTACGTTACAATCCCGACCATTCCTAGTAGATGCTCAACTATTAATTCCCAATCACCAGTCAACGCTGATTGGACTTCTCGGTGATCGTAACATTAATAATGCTCCTTATGGCATACCGTTTCATGCCTGCCTTAAGCTGATGGAAGATTGCCTAGTTTCCCATCCAATCTAATCACTGCCAACCTAACTTGACCGAAAATAAGGTTAAGTAAATTCACCTTTATTGTGGTAAAACCTCTTGATATTAACCTAGTTATTAACTGGGATTCAAAAATGTAATTTAATGTAAACTGTTGGCATAATATGCATTTTTTTAAATAAATATATTTAGCGCAAAAAAGCCTGCCATGTTATCTTCAAGTTCATGAGATTAATCTGTGCACACCTTTATTAAACTATAACGGTGAAAGAAAACATCGTGTGGAAACCTGCATACCACAGCGATTTGTATAAATTTCTATGGTAAAGTCCGCCAACCCGCACTAGGCCTACGTGGTCGACTGTGCGGCCTAACCACTCTCAATCGTACTATCGGTTGTAGAGGAGAGTCGTGCCCTGCAGTGGGACGTATATGGGCTGATAGAGTACACCTTTATTTTGAGCAGGTTAGTACAATTGTATCCGCAGTGGATAGAGGATACTCTATCTGGATAGGATATTCAGTCGAGTGAGTTGAAAATGCAGTAGTCTAGACTCCACTGCACTACATGGTTTACTGTAGTCATATAGTCATAGCCATACACAAAAACTCTTCGAAACTTAATCAATAGTGCGAAACGAAGCGAATCATCTATAAGTAAAACAATTTATATGCAGGTCTAAAACAACGCATATTGATTTTTGACAATACAATTTAGAACGTCGTGTCACATTATTTACATCAGCACTTTATTTTACATACACACATAAACATCACACCTTTTTTCTAAAAGCAGTAGCCAGAGGTGCCACCAGGACATGCAAGTTTTGCCTTGTGTGTTGTGTAGCTTTGTGTGTTCCGTCCCACAATGTGGCAGAGGGCGAGCCTATCGCCATATCGGACACAAATTCCCGACTTAATTTTGATAATAAATACAAAAATCCAACTTTATTTTACAATTTCAAGATAAACTACCAAGGGTTTTATATTTTAATATGGTGCTATAGTTCACATCAATAATGAGAACATCTTATTCCCCATTTATTTAATTCCAAAAGCGTTTTATTTTAATGTTTCCCATGACGATAATCCAACAGTAGGTTAATCCCATTAATATATTATGAATCTGTAATAATGTGAAAGCGAATGACATTGTAGCACAATTTACTTTAAACCCGATTTCGTTTTTACGGATGAATGATTAATAAGCGTGGTTTGGTAACATAAAACGAACCTACATGTCGCCTTCTTTTTCTGCTTTAAGAATTCAGAATAGCGAGGACAAAAAAGTCGTATGTCAATAACATATTAGTTGTAACAGGTAATCTTTAAGAACTTAATTATTTTGGTGAAGATACTAATAAATGTTTTTAAATTCGGTTTCCTTAGAAAGGCCGTCAGCAAACTAAAAAGCCACAAAATTTTAAATTTACTTAAACATAGATGTTGATACCTAGTTATTAAATCAATTTAAGTGTAACAAATAAAATAAATTCAATACAAAACTAAACTCAGCCAGCCCGCAACAATACTTTACTTAAATTGGGGCTATCTTTGTCTCGACGACTGCGAAACAATAAAACTAAGAACATTATTGCTTGTTCCCTCATTCCCGTATATACCAACCGCTTAGATCAAAGTAACAACTAGCATTGAAACTGTCAACACCTTGTTTGGTATCTTTAGTTTATGTCCTGGAGAAATAACCAATGGATATAATGAGACTTAATAAATAATGATTAAAATGGTTTTATGTACTAGAAGTGCGTGGTAGCCTGTCGGTAACGCGACGCTGTTGACCAGACGCAGCTACCAACATATTAACAGTGGTGGCGGGTTCAAATCTCAGAGCATCCTCTGATTTTTCGGAATCACGTGTGTATTGATAGTCAATCACCACTCACTATAACGGTGAAGAAAAGCATCGAGAGAAAACCTGCATACCATAGCGATTTGTAAATATGTCTATGGTATGTAAAGTCCGGCAACCCGCGCTAGGACAGCGTGGTGGACTAGTCCGTATGACCTAACCGCTCTAGGTCGTACTCTTGATGGTAGAGGAGGCCCGTAACCTGCAGTGGGACGTATATGGTCTGATACAGTACAGTACAGTATGGTTTTATAATGTTCTTTGACGTACACGAAGTGACCATATTTCTCCGGATGGTAACCGCAGTGTGACTCTAATAGAGTATCTAGAATTAAAAGATTTTTAGCAGGACAAAATTAATGCTCGTCGGTTCAGGGTCATGTCAAGTCAGACCTGACCCTTATTGAGGGTATCACCGATTTGAATGGTGTAGGTTCAATGAGGTCGACCCCTACCGACTCTTCCATCCACACTCGCCTTATATTCATTTTGGTGTCAGATTTTTAACCCCAACTAGTACAAAAGTCATAATGATTATTCTCGTGTGGGAAAAGAAAACAACTGAAAACTAAATTTCATGACGTATTTTCTAATACACGACGAGACTCAAACTTTTGCCGAGAAAAATTGCATTTTACGAGTACTGAGACTTCACTGAATCTCTTTAGATTCACATACTACCAGTGAAGTAAGACCCCATGAAACGTCAATTACAGAATTTATACCACAATAACCGGTAAAAGGACACATGTCTAATATACATTCAAGTTGGTTTTGAGTAGGGTCTCCATAATCGAACGTGAAGTGGGACAGTCCTATTCCGGTTAACTTTTATCGAGTTTCGTATTTATGCTCGCTTCCCGACTGAACGCTCTTTTATCCGCATGTCTTTTAGGTTTGAGCACTTGGAACTTTGCAAATAAATCTTCGAGTTTGTTTCTTAAAGATAAATATTGAATGTTATATTGATTTGTTTATGTCATGTATAAGTGACTATATTTTGCTAGCGGCTTCGTCCGTAAGCTTAATATAACGTCGGAATAGAAATTATTCTAGATATCAAACTTCTGTCGACGCAACGCCGATTACGTAATTCTGTCAAACATGCAAATTATTTTTGTTCTTAGGCCTTATTTTTGCATTATTTTTGATGTCAAAGTAACTTGTTGTTTATTTTGATCTTTTGTTTAAACCTTTTGTTTAAAAGGTTTGTGTGATCCACAGGTATTTTTTTCGGGTTTGGGTATTTGTGAGAGCGAAAATTCTCTTGTAGTTTCTGATACCCACGACACAGGACTTGATCTTTATGTGGGATCAGAACGTGTGACTTTTGGGTGTATTTATTTATTTATTATTTATTTAAACCAGCTCATTTGATTTACTTAAATTGATAATAAACTGTGGCTTTTAATATATTTTTGCTGCTTATTTCTAAGAACAGTAACTCATTAACAAAAGCATAACCTTTTCGGGCACTACAACACCGGTATTTCCCGGCATTATCCTGTTATGTCGAACTAACAAGACAACCTACACGTGTACAGAACTAATTAGTAACTTCGCTAACAGGCAAGTAATTCTATATGTCTCCCATGCGAACGTAATTCATAAGTGCTTGATTGCATCCGAATTATCGACATTATATCGCGTATATACATTCGATTTGGCACCTAATTAAATCAGTATGATGTATTGTCACAATATTTAGTTGCTGGAGTTTATGTGAAAGATGTATTATTTAGATAAATAATGTAAATAATTTATTGAAAGAGAATGCTACATTGAAGATTCATGTGATATTTTACGCAATTGACGAAATGATAATGATGATTTTACATTTGATTTTTAATTTTTTTTACTGAGGATTTTTTGAGGTTACGTGTTGCGAGAGACTTGTATCTCGCTGCGGCTATTTTGGAGACTTTTGAATATCATGATGACTAGGGTCATTAGATACCAGTTTTGTACTGTCAACTAAAATTAGTACATATACGTTCTCAAACCTGATGATGTGATTTTTTTGTTAAAACACTGCCCTATAACAGAAAACGAAAATTAACGCAGTGTCTATTTCAATAAAACAAAATATATTTTGCATCGTTTAAGGAATAGAATGAATGGACTCGCGCTATATTGCAAGTCTCAGTAACGCTTAATATTTCGATCACTTTGTTACTTCAATATCGTAAATTAAAAACCTAATTGAAAATACAAATAGAATTTACCTGAAAATATTCGCTTATTATTAAATAGCAATACCGTCAACAATGTTCTTGCAATTACAAACATACCTTTAGGATTTCATTTCACAAAGCCGAAATACTCGTATACGGTTAAATTCCTGATCAAAATAATTCAAGTTGTTATGCAAAATTTAATATGCTTTCGATACAGAATGCAACATTCACACCTTTGCGTCTGATGTTAATTAAATTAAGCGCCGCAAATACCGAGCTCAGGAATAGTTGGAATGTTCCGCTACAAAATCTAATTTTAGCTACAAAAACTTGATGTTTAAATTTTCATTGGGTTATATAAAATGGATGAATGTCGCTGGATGCAGGCTGCCTCCAACAGGTCACTGTGGAAATCATTAAGGAGAGGCCTATGTTCAGCAGTGGACTTCCTTTGGCTGATGGATGGATTGATGGATGGATGGATATAAAATGAGATTCCAGGAAACCGTGATGAAGATGTATATTAATACATACATATATATATATTTACCTTCTGTCACTAGGGCAAGCCTTGCTTGCACATCCTGACTGCACCGCAAAACTTGCCCTAGTGACAGACGCGTCAGACAAGGCAACCGGAGCAGTCCTTCAACAGCTCAAGGGAGATTCATGGCAGCCTTTAGCTTTCTTCTCCCGTAAACTGAGCCCATCTCAAGTAAAGTACTCCCCTTACGACAGGGAGCTGCTGGCGATCTACGAGGCCATAAAACACTTTCGCCATATGCTCGAGGCCCGGCACTTCATAGTCTATACTGACCACAAGCCGATCAGTTTTGCATTCCACGAAAGGAAGAGAAACTGTTCGCCTAGGCAGTATAGACATCTAGACTTTATCTCCCAGTTCACGACTGACATCCGACACATATCGGGCAAGGATAATGTCGTTGCCGATACCCTGTCGCGTATCGAAGAACTGGGAGCGCCGGTTGACCTCGAGACATTGGCTAGAAGTCAAAGTTCCGACCCTGAACTTTTAAAGTTACTCGAGGAAGGCTTCTCTTCGCCTCGAGAGACTCCACGTGACTGGATGTAACACTCCTTTATACTGCGACGTCAGCTCACCAACCTCCAGGCCCTTTGTCCCACGCAGTTTCCGGAAGCAGGTCTTTGATAGCCTGCACTCCCTTAGCCATCCTGGTGCTAGCGCATCGGCAAAACTAATCGCCGAACGTTACGTCTGGCCAGGAATACGCAAGGACTGCAGGGAATGGGCGCGGTCCTGTATTCCATGTCAGCGTGCCAAGGTAAGCCGTCACGTGACGGCCCCCTTAGGCACATTCAATTTACCACGGGCTCGTTTCCAACATATCCACATAGACATTGTGGGTCCCCTTCCTATCTCAGATGGATATCGGTATTGTCTGACGGCCGTAGATCGTTTTACTCGATGGCCGGAAGCAATACCAATACAAGACATAACAGCAGAGACTGTTGCCAAAGCTTTGCTGTCAGGCTGGATCGCCCGATTCGGTTGTCCTACGGACATCACAACCGACCGGGGCCGACAGTTCGAATCGGCCCTCTTTCAATTTCTGGCCAAAACTGCTGGGTTTGTGCATAAGACGACAACAGCTTACCACCCAGCGTGTAACGGCCTGGTGGAGCGGTTCCACCGGCAACTGAAGGCCGCAATTGTTTGCCACGGCAATGACAGGTGGACAGAATCACTCCCTTGGGTGTTACTGGGCGTACGGACCTCTTTCAAGGAAGACCTACAATCTTCCGCTGCCGAAATGGTCTACGGTGAACCGCTAAGGTTACCTGGCGAGTTCTTAGATCCTACTGCAGCTGGCACAACGGACACCTCTGATTTTATCGGCCGTATCAGGAGCTTCGCGCAAAAGCTACGACCAAAACCCACAGCCCACCACAGTAGCCCAAAAACATTTATTTTTAAGGACCTGGCCACTTCTGATCACGTTTTCCTCCGTGAAGACGCATCACGAGGTTCCCTTCAGCCAGCCTACTCAGGTCCACATAAAGTGTTGTCGAGAGGTGATAAAGTTTTTAAGATACTTTTCAAAAACAAGGAGGTCACAGTATCTATTTATCGCGTCAAACCTGCCTTTATACTGTCTGATGGTAACAACAACCAACCCTCACCAGAAGTCACTAAGGACTACATCACTCGTTCGGGACGTCGAGTAAAATTTGCCGATTTTTATCGCCCATGACGGTCTCTGGGGGGGAGTGATGTGGCGATCCTCCACATAACACACATCAGACATACATACCACAATAACCCACTTCACAGTCACACACCGACACATCACATAATAAATATACATTTACAAACAGACATACACTCGACACACAAAATTATAGTAGATAAAGTAACGGCACACCAGCTGGCCGCCGCGCCGGTGCTCAGGTAGCTGTGACGTCACCGGACCCGCGCCGGCGCAGCCATTTGCCGCATCGCAGCTCCAGTCGGCTTTTGCTCGATGCGCGCTTCACACGGTCCCTATCGCTTTTGCTTCCGCCTTGCGTACTGTGCGCCTTTGCATATTTTAGTATTTAATTTGCTGTTAATAGACTGTCGCTTTCCTCTCCTTCTTAGTTTTTAGTGGACTGTATCAGTGTGTAGTGTTAAGACTTCTTTTAGTATTAGTGTAGTGTGTAAGACTCTAAGATAGTGACTTTTGTACTTTCTGTTTTGTGTGACTTTTGTGTGTACATATTAAATCTTGTGTACGCATTGTGTGGACGTTTTATTTCGCCGCGTTCCTGCATAGGCTCTGCCTACCACACACACGCCAGCATCGACACGTAGTGGTGTCGATCACACACTACCCGCATATCCGATACATCGCGATACGCTCACCTACACCGCATCTACATCTCCCACATTGGTGACCCCGACGTGATCCGAACACGCAACCTTCTGATTGTTGATAAAATGGTTTCTTAGATTTACGCGAATGATACACATTGAAATAAAACGAATTCTTACGGACGGTGGACAGTCCACCCCGTGACCACAAACTGTAAAGTGATCGAAACGTCGGGAAATTTAAAAATTGTATACTATAAATAAAATTCGTAAGAATTCGTTTTATTTCAACATACATAAACTTACGCCTTTTCTCAGAATGGGTAAGCAGAGGCGGCACCAGGGCTTCCACATTTCGCCTTGTGTGTTAACATATTAGATGTACATTACTATTATCACTCGCTTCTATTTGCTATAAATAAACAGAAGAAATTAAGTTATAATAATGGCAAGTTCAGAATCAAAATAAATCCCAAATAAGTTTTCTGACCCAAAAATCCTTTCCATTGCCAAATGGCACCAATTAGATCCGAAGATTCTGAGGTATGATGGAGCAATAAATCATTACTATCAAACGTGGTCGCTTCTTATTTTTAACCGACTTCAAAAAAAGGATGAGGTTCTTAATTTGACTGTTTGTGTTTTATGTTTGTTATATATTGCCATTTACGCCACATTAACACTATCGCATCGAGACTTCATGTTGTTGAAAATAAACGAGGAGAAATGCTCAATGTCTCCTTTTTTAATTTGTATTTAATGATGTTGTTCTTAGAAAAGACACACTATTGATTTGTCAATTTTGTAGTGTTATTGTCTTCCAAGTAAACAATATTTTGTCTATTCGGCTCAATAATTATAATCAGCTGCAGAGTTTTTACACCGGTATAAAAAATGACATTATTTCCTGTAAATATTTTTGAACCATTATCTGCATTAGTATAAAATATTCTTTATATTAGTATGGATATACTATAAAAGCATTCTTTTGACATTATAAAAATAAAATATTCAATAAAATAAATCACAAAAATAAACCGAAATATAACTTTAAACAAAGACATTTGCATGCAAAGCTGGCTTATAAAAATATTCGCATCGGAATACCATTGGGCCTCGGAATATTCCCGCGCTATTTTCCTAACTGTCGGTGAAACTGTGCCTCCGGGAGCTCAGTATGTTTAATTGAAATACGTGTTTCGTTTGTATACTCTTACGGGATCGGAATGTCCACGAACATCCAACTGTAGGCGATATCTCGTTAATAGCTGACGAGAGAATTATTATTATGAAATGTTGGCAATTTCATGTTAAGCTAGAGATATATCTACGCGAAAATTTGTAGATTTAATTCGTAAGTGTGTTTTCTGTTACAAATGAATTATTGATAATTACTTAGTAATCTTATACAGGGTATATCAAGACTGCAACCGATAACGAAGCTAGGTGGTAGTATTAGTGACTTCAGACACAATGCAAATAAATTTTCCCATAGATAGCGACAACTTTTTTGTATTTTTTTTCCTATCATCGTATTTGGGTGGTATATACATACATTTTCGTAAAAAAATAATGGACGTCCTTTTATTGTTAAAAACGCTATATTATGCAAGGCTTCAAATTATAATTTTAGCAGAAAATATGGATTTACCACTCAAACACGATGATATTTAAAAAAATAATAAAAAAACCTGACTTATGTTAAGAAATTTTTAGTTGCATCATGCCTATAATCACTAAAACTACCACCTGATTTCGTTTCCGGTCGCAGCCTTGATATGCCCTGTATGTCATTTTAGATAATCTAAACAGAAATTGCTATAAAGCAAAGAGTATAAACTCTTACTAGGAAATAAATCATTCTCAATTCACAATTGTACCTAGAATTTAAATTGAGCAAATCGTCGGTAGCGTTCCTGCGATATTTTATTAGAAACGGATCGTTGGTTTTCGTGCCATTTTAGAAGGAATTCCTTGTTCCAAACACTTGGGGTACTAAAGGCCATACTGCGCCGAAAAGTTTGAATAGTTCCGTCGTCACCAAATTGTTTGCAAGTTACCTTTTAACAAGATTCTTGGTGAATACTCGGCGTCTATTTGATACTTATGAATTATATTTTGATTGTAATTAAAGTAAAAAAATGCCAACCCGCACTAGGCCGTGGTGGACAATATGACCTAACGACTCTCAATCGTACTCTCGATTGTAGAGGAGGCCCGTGCACTGCAGTGGGACGTTTATGGGCTGATACAGTACAGTACAGTATAATGAAAATGCTTCCTGCTTTGATAAAAACATTATGTATTCTCGTGTAATATAATTCATATTCGTTTTAGATGGAAGCCTCTTGACACTGACGAATTCCTCATAATTACTGCTGCCCTGTAAATACAACATGTCTTCAGATATATTGGGCTTTTGCGCATTAATATTAGTTACTTATAGTAAATAAATACAGCCAACACTCAAATACATAGTCGTGACACCACACTTAGATCGAGTCTTGTGTCTTGTTATCAAGATCTACGAGACACGTTGCGTTCTCACAAACACCCAGACCCGAAACAAATACTTGTGGTTCACACAAACATTTATTTCGGTGCGGGGATCGAACGCGCGGCCTCTCGTTTCACAGCCGGCGTCCAACCAACTGCGCCACGGAGGCTGTCTGTATTAAATAGTTTAAGTAAATATCTTGGACTGCCTCGGTGGCGCAGTTGTACTACGGTATGATTGCAAAGCTGAGGTCTCGGGTTCGAATCCCGGGTCGGCCAAAGTGTTATTGAATTTTTCTATTCATTATCAGCCCGGAGTCAGGAATTTGTGCCCGATATGGCGATAGGCTCGCCCCCTATCACATCGTGGGACGGAATATACAAGGCGAAACGTGGGTGTTCTAGTAGCACCTCTGCCTACCACTTCTGGGAAAAAGGCGTGAGTTTATGTATGTATGTAAGTAAATATCATCATAATAAATATTTACTCCAGAAAGAAAAGAAAATAGCATTACGCAACCGATTTATGAAGGTCGTTGTACATAATCTAATCTATAAAATATATTAAAAAACATACTCCATATTCAGTACAATACGCTATTGTATAAAACGCCCACTCGCATTTAACCCTTTGATATACAATTTCGTGCGTTCAAAGCAATTGTTGGTCACAAGTACCAAACTGAATGTACGTTGTTATCAATCATAGCCTAATCCATTTGCGGACAAACGCAGGTGATCCGTCATGACGGGTTATAGACTATTGTCCACACAACAATACACGAATTTGCACGTGGTGTTGAGATAAAGGGTTAGCCGGGCGGGTCGAATGGACCCACTGCTTGAATGTTAGTTTGGAGTTGAAATGTGATGAATAAATTTTAAATAATTTATATTTTGTTGTCATAATATTATTTTGGTGTAATAATATTATTTTGTTGTCTAATCTGATTGATCTCTCCATCCATCAGCCAAAGGAGGTCCACTGCTGAACATAGGCCTCTCCCAATGATTTCCACAGTGACCTGTTGGAGGCAGCCTGCATCCAGCGACGTCCCGCGACTTTTACCAGGTCGTCTGAACACCTAGTGGTGATCTTTACTCATAAGAATATATCTTTTATTTCAGATAATTACAGACACGTTTTCGTTATTTTCCCAATGTGAGTTAATCACGTTTTGAAAGTTGCTGATCCAAATAAATTTAATAAATAAATTGGATTCATGCTTTCCGTAAAATCAGCCAATTCCACACGGTATATTGCGAAGCTTTTAAATTAATGGTTTTGCATAATTTCCGAGAAGTAATTAATATAATGCATGTATGTGGTGAATTTTTCAATTGCTTTTCATGGACGATAATGCAAAGAGGAATTGACTGTTGTAAAATACTTTCGAAATTAATTTTAAATTTACTAGTTGTTGTGTTAATTTATTCAAAATATTTAGCCGGTTTTCCTGAAGTAAAATATAAAATATAGTGATTTTAAAAATAAATTTCAAATTATAATGGAGCAATCATACTTGGCCATTAGCCTCTTATACGGGTGCACGAAAGACGTTACTCGAATTCAGGCACCTGATGCATTAAATTCATTGTTTTGCAAGGATAAGCGGAGTGTTTTTTGAGAACAACACTACTCATTGTGACGAGTGGCTGTACTGCTTGACAGTTGAATGGAACTTGACATCGGGTAACTAAAACGAAAGCCGTTCAAATACGGGCGTTCTCGACTCCGTTCATTTACACTAACACGTTTATCCGAATTCCGTAGGCAATCGAATACGAGCTAAATTATGTGTAAAAATTGATCCTGCAGTCAAACTGTTGAAACTTGCAGGACATTTTAGTAGCTAATAAGTTAATCCTTTTGTTATTAATAAATAAATAACGACCAAGTGTAATTGCGCCCTAATGTTGATCTTGGTACATATTACGAACTCTTGCGACGCCTTCCTAGTTAAAATAGATTTTTTTATTGAGTCCAAAATAATACCCCACTCGACTCCAAAATAATCACACAAATACGAGTACAACTATAAAACATGCAAAAACCATACAAATATATCTATGTCATCAATAAAAAATCGAAAACATTGAAACGTAAACATTTAATTCATAAAACGATTGTGTTTTTCAATTTTCTAGATCGCGTTCTGCGCTGGATGGGTTCAAACAATTCTGTACCACATTGTTAGCTAGAGAGATTGAATGAAAATATATAGAGGGCGAAGAGATTGGCGCAAGTTTATAGCGATTGGAAAATTCACGTTTTAAAGACGAACTTAAGTATGTACATTTATGTGTTTAAGTTATAATATCATATACATTATTTGTTTGCATAGCTCCGGCAAACGAGCAAACAGTTCACCTGATGGTAAGTGATCACTGCCGCCCATGAACATCCATAGTGCTGGATCAGGGACGAGTTGCCGGCCGAGTTGGAAGGGGAGCGGGGAAGAAAAAGGATGGGAAGAGAAGAGGAGTATTGGGCATCCGGCAATCTCACACACCGAACGAAACGCGACAGCGAAGCTGTCGCTTTAAGTCGATTTCCTGTGAGACAGTGGTAAAACCTCGGATGAGCCTGCCCATTTATGCTGAGTCATGACCGGCAACAGCGTGGCTCTACCACTTCTAAAAATACTACTTTACTATAAGTAAACAACAGAATAATTGAATAGGCTCCAACGGAGTAGTACGACTGTCTCATAGAAAATCGATAAGAGCTTTCCGAGTACTCAAAAGCTAGTGGCAGGATATAAATACTCGCCAAAACAGCGACTACCATGCACGATAGTGGAGAACCTGTTATAAAAACATATATATATATATATATATATATATAATATATATCTTCTTCTTCTTCTCTTCAGCTTCAATTTGCTAAGCCTATTCATATCCTGCTTATGAAATATTCTCCCGAGATTCATTTGCAACTGTATTAAAAAGACTTTATCGTTTCGTCACAAAAACGTTCAAAGTTCAATCAATGTTGTACAATTTATTCCGCTTATTCGATACTGTTATTTTACAACATATATTACTATATTCTTATAGAACCACAAACGTTTCTTTGTAAAACTTTATACCCAAGTTACATAAACATTAAATATGCAACCACTTTCTAACAATAGCCCGCTACCTCTCATAACTTGCGGATTATCTTGGCTTTATCTTAAGCCGAGTATATGAGCGCGGGGTGAATGCACGTATGACGTCATAAAAAAATAGACTATACATTGTCGAGACACATCTGCAACACTCCGAAATAATCATAAAACGTCTGTTAAAAAGTGGATTCAAAATGTCCATTCCCGTTTAAAATGCAGCCAAAATATCTTTCATTTCGGTAAAGTCGAAATAAAAGCAAAGAGCTTTGCGTAAAAGCTCGGAATGATCTTTTAATATTTTGCAAACACTTGTGTCTGTTTCATGGTTTATTCCAAGTGAGTTCCAATTTATGATATGGAACAGAAGTCATAGTCATGTCATGTTTTCTCGCTTAGAAATTAAACAGGCTGCAATAATTGCATTGAATAGAGAGATATATTTTTAGGCTCCAGTGGATATTTTATTCCGACAGAGTACTATTAGATGAAATGCACTAATTAATTAATAATAATAATAATAATCGTACTAATTACTCATCTAATAGATTCATTTATAGATCGTCACACAATTATAACACTTTTTTCTCCGACATTGATATTTTCTATGAATCACTGTCTCGTTTTAAGAAAGCAGTTATGACTAAGGATTGCAATGTGAGTTAATTGAATTAATATTTAATTGCTCAATGAAATTGTTTTTATTTTTATATAGTTTAATTTTCCATAATTTAAAGTGAAGTGTAAGTTAAATACTACTGTTACTTCTGTTTTCTGTTTTGTATTCATTGTGTAGTGTAATATTCCCGTTCACTTGTATCTAATAATATGTATTAGCTTTCAGTGGAAACTTTGTTGGATTATGTTTCATATTTATATATCTATGATTAATTGTAATAGTTCTGTATGTTTCCCTAATATACATAAATAAAAAAAATAAAAAAATAAATGAAATGCAGTCACTCTTGCATAAGAAGAAAAGCGGTCATTTGATGGACTCCTCTCAATACATAGTATTCATAGTAGTCATATCCTGTGGTGCGCTGCGGACAGGTTCCGTGGCGCAGTTGGTTAGACGCCGATTGCGATACCAGAGGCGGCGGGTTTGGTGTTCGTTTGTATGAACCACAAGTATTTTGTCTCGGGTTTGGGTGTTAGCGAGACCGAAAAGTCTTTTGTAGTTTCTGATACCCACGGCTTATTTGATCTTAATGTAGGGTCAGGACTTTGTATGTGGCTGTTAGGTGTATTTATTATTATTATTTGCTTCAACTATTTCTTAATCATTAAAGGAAATGTCTATGATCCAATAAGATAAATATTTGCGGTTATCTATGATAATACTATATCCCTCGGTAAATCCAACATAGGACTCAGAATTTTTTCAGTTCAATACCATTATCACAAGCTTAATGAGGAGATATCGTGTTTCTACAAACAGAGAATTTCTGAGAAAACCGTTATTAACACGATTTTCTGTATTACATGAAGAGCAAAGATATTATAATATGTATTTCAGGGAATTCCTATTACAAGATCTTTGTAAACAACATCATTATTCTAAAGTGCTTTCTCTATGTAATGAAATTTTCTAAGATTAAAAGATCTCAAGATACCACTAACTTTATCGCAAGTTATATATTTTTGTATATTTAATACAATTTTAGGTACATACAGGCATAATATAATATTGTTTAAGGCAATAAGAAAATGTCGCGAGGAAACATAAATTCCTTAGAGATCTATACAATTATAATAATAATACCATGTGGAGTTTATCTAAGCCCTTTTAATTAAACTCAATTGTAAAATTTGGCAATCATAAACAAATTAGGCCTTATTAATAAACTAGGATGAGCGAAGGATTAACTTTAGTCCAAGGCTTCAGAATTGACTCGATTATTTTAAATAGAGAGGTAGTCACGACTTTATAAACAAACACGGAATTTCACAGAGGGCTAGGCAAGTTACATGATTCAATATTATAGTCAAATTAATAGTCAAAATGATCGAGTAAATTCTGAAGCCTTGGACTAAAGTTAATCCTTCGCTCATCCGTGTTTAATAATAAGGCCCATTATGTGGGCAGATTGTTTCTGTATTCATCAAACAAAGTTACGCAAAAACTTAAAAGAAGAACAATCTTTCAAAGCCGCGCGCACAATAAAACAATCAGCACAAAAGTCGCCAAACTCATAAACAATCATGAACAATTACAGAATACTTATACGTGTTTCAAAGAGAAAAGTCAATTTTTACATATGCCGAAACTTCCAAAGTATTGGGATTAACGCACGCCTTTTACCCGGAGTTCTGAGCTGTTCTTTTGAAAGTCTCTCCGGTGCAGTCGGCTTCTTTCAAAGACTTTGCGTGCCAATAACGCTGTGACGTTATGCGGGAGTTTCACAACACTTGGATGTGACCTAGTGTAGTTCTTGGGAATTTTCAGTCGATTATACGGTGCATATTAATTTTAAATTTCTTTTGCATTTTCTTCAAGCCATATTTATAAAGAACATTTTATTTCAACGTGTTTTAAATATTTATTTGAATTGTTATAATAATAGACAAATAATGTTTCCTTTGTGTTTGCAGTAAAGTGCGTGGTTGCCTGTTTGTAACGGACCAGACGTACCAACATGTTCACGGTGGTCGCGGATTGAAATCCCAGAGCACACCTCTATCTTTTTAGAGTTATGTGTGTATTAATAGTCAATCACCACGCACTATGACGGTGAAGGAAACATCGTGAGGAAACCTACATACCGTAGTAGCGATTTGTAAAACTTTCTATGGCATGTAAAATCCGCCAAAGTGCATTAGGCCAGGTTGGTCAGGGTGGAACTATATGGTCTTACCCCTCTCAATCGTACTCTCGATTGTAGAAGAGGACCGTGCCCTGCAGTGGGACGTATAATTATGGGCTGATACAGCAATATTTGCTTTTGTAGACAACTTCATTCAAAAAGTATTACAGACAATTCGTAATGTAACTTATTAATGGGCATAAAATAAAATTAATTCATGCAAAATTTTGTTAAGACTATTGTTTTACGTGTATCACTACTACTTGCCAAATACGAATCATTGGCTGTTTTGTATTACGGATGAAACATCACATGTTATTTCTCCTCTGAATAAGAGTTGTCAACACCACAATTACCAACTACAACTTCAGTATTTTGTGTAAAATCCTTAAAAACTGCAAACTTCACAACAAACCACAACATTTCACATCTCTTGATGAGGCCGGCGTAAAATTTCCTTTGCCGTGACGTACATCTAGAACCCTGGCTCGTTTGCAGCGCTTTCCCTGAGGCGAGACTTTGGTGTCCTTTGCGTCTCTTTTTGAATACGCGAGACTAGTTTTAACTTTGTCTTTGCGTGCCTTTGAGCACGACTGCTTAGTTGGGCAAAGGGTCATTTGGATGATTTTAGTTTTTAGATTTTGGGGCGATTTTTGAATTTAGAATTATTGAATTTTTTGGCGATGTCACGTCGCTTGTGATTTCAATGTTTCTGTGAGATTTTGTTAGACATAATGGTGTCTTGATTTTACGTAGATATTCCACAAAAACTGTAAAGTGATCGAAACGTTGGGAAATTAAATATTGTAAAATATAAATCAAATTCGCGATAAAATCTGGAACAATCCGTTTTATTTCAATTTTGTAAGACACTTGAATAATTTCTGGAGGTTCTAAAATTTTAATACACATTTTGTTCGATATCTTTGTGTCTATTGTGACATTAATGCCTCATCTAACGCGGAGATAAATTAACATTTTTACAAGACCTCGTTCCGACTACTAATACTCAAAACCTAGACAATTATTATGACGAATATTAAATTGCATCACGATTTAACAAGAATTAAACAAGTTACCATTTTATAGTTTCTCTATTACCTCACACCGACAACTTCACCAGATCTATAATTACCTGCAACAAGCAAAACAACATATTAGTCCTAATAGCTAAGTACCGAATTGATACCAAAATTTCGAGACCCAAAGCTCGTTAATGTAAAAATCTTGGTACCTGGCAGGGACATGAGCCCGCATAATAAGGAGGCGGTATGGCGTGCTGCCAAATACCAAACCTTATTGTACAGTTTATGGGCTGTGGTGAACGTGCCGACATTGTGATTTTTGCATAGTTTTATCTTCCGTATATGCTGTCCGTTCATTGCTATATACGGAAAATTTTAAACCAATGTAAAGGGTTTCCATTTGTACTTTACACGAGAAAATATAAATAATAATAAATAAATACACCTAACAGTTACATACATAGTCCTGACCCCACACTTAGATCGAGTCTTGTGTCGTGGGTATCAGGAACTACGAGAGACTTTTCAGTACCACAAACACCCAGACCCGAAACATGTGTCTCTGTGCGGGAATCGAGCCCGCGGCCTCTCGTTTCACAGTCGGCGTCTAACCAATTGCGTCACGGAGGCTGTTAATGCAATACGTTTATAATAAAATCCTAAAATGAATGTACTTAATAAAGGAATTATTGTCACAACATTAGTTTTTTGTATTGTTGTATTTAAATGACGTTTTGACTATTCTAGTAAATGTGAACACATGACAGCCGAAAAAAATTAGAAGAGGTCTTCTCGTCAAGAACAATTTTCTGCATTGTGATAAATTTACTCGAAAATAATATTTCATAAGTAAATATGTACAAGGCTTCAACAAAGCTACGAAGCTAGAGCCATCTTATTATTAATGTTATGGCAGTATGTAAACCTAAACTGTGGAAATAATTGGGAGAGGCATTTGATTTCCTTTCCTTCATTCAGCAGTGGATTTCCTTTGGCTGTTGGATGGTTGGATGATGTAAACCTAGCGATCCAGAGTTTGATTCCCGGATCTGACAATTAAATTTCTATGTTTTTGCAAGTACAAGCAGTAATACAATAAGAAAAATAAACAACCATACCAATATAATATACTTAAAATCGACCGACCTAAGCCTTTTTGCCAAAACAGACGGCATTCACGTTTCCAACTGCAAGTTAGTCGCGGCACGTTCCTTGTCGCACTTGGAAATCTTTTGAGAGGCTTACGTCCGGCCTTAAGGGATTCCAGTTTTGTTCGAAATGTGTTAAATTTCCAAGCGCATCGGTATTGGGCTACAGAACACTCGGATAAATGTAATAATACTGAACACCTGATACCCGTAAATCACCATAAACATTTTAAAGATATTTTTTATACAGGGTATATCAAGACTGCTACCGAAAACAAAGCCAGGTGGTGGTTTTAGTGACTACAGACACGATGCAACTAGTAAATTTTGCAAGAAGACGGGACGATTTTTTTTTGTAAGATTTTAATTATCATGGGTGGTAAATCCACAGTTTTACTACTAAAGTACTATAGCGTCTTTAAAAATAAAAGGGTGTACATTATTATTTAGGAAAATTTTTTTACAAAAAATATCGTTGCCTCTTTTTGCAAAAACGTTAGTTGCATTGTGTCTAAAGTCTACTATTGAGCTGAGTCAAAGTAAAACAACAAATACATACATAAAATCACGCCTTTTTCCCAGAAGGGGTAGGCAGAGGTTCTCCTCATAGTAACCAGGAGATCCGCGTTTTGCATTGTTTGATCTGTAACGATATATTAGGGGCGAGCCTATCACCACATCGGGCACAAATTCCTGACTCCGGACTGATATTGAATAGAAAAATCCAATATCACGCTGCCCGACCCGGGTCTCGAACCCGAGACCTCAATATTGTAAGCATACCGAAGTACAACTACTCCACCGAGGCATTCACACAAGAAGTCACAGTAAAACAAGAAATAATGTCCTAATATTTTCAACGCTCACACCACAATCAAAGCTCTTAGCGACAGAAGTAGACGCCGCGCATAATAACTCCAAATAAAAGAATTAAAAAATAAAACGCCGTCATAAAAATAAAGTATATCATTACAGCGAGCATAAAACAAAGAACAAAATAACCTTACAACGCAAAGGTCACAAGATACTCGTGAAAATGAATAAACAAACGGTATGCAAATTTCTGAATAATTTTGCTACGTAATAGAATTATAGTGAGACGTCGAAAGACGTCGGTAACGGGCAGCGTCACGGATTTATACGTCTTCATGTTTTCCTCCTTGGAATAATGAGCGTGATTATTGTGATAGGAACTATACTATACTACTATGAACAGAATGTAGTTCAATGAGAATTTTATAAAGCGATGAGAACTTTAAATTATGTTTCCTTTTAATTTACGAAACTCCGTGGTTTGAAGACCTAAACAAATACTTTTTATTTTCCTTAAAATTCTCGGTCAAAGCAAAAGAAAACTTATAATTATAAATCTTTTTTAACAACAAATTATAATATATGCGATGTCGGTTTATCTTTACAATTTACAGCATAGGTCCGGCAAACGAGCAAGCAGGTCACCTGATGGTATGTGATGATATAAGCTAAGCAATCACGAATTTTAAAACAAACCCCGTCATATTTCTTTCACAAAAAATAATACACCTTTAAAAGTTCTAGTTGTCAGTCGTTACGAACTATTTTTAAATAACGGGAGGAAAAGTTCAATGAAAATAGCTTTTAAAAATGACTGTGAGAATTGTAGTTTTTCTTAACTTAGCATTCAGGCCATTTGCGGATCCATTAGGCAGCCTGGGCAATTATATTTAAGTAGGTTCATGAAAATATTTCATAATATTAAAATGTTTGCCTCCGCCTTCATTGCACATTCCATTCATGTTTCGTTTTATAATTTAAACGAAATGGCTTATGTATGTTAATGTAGTATTTTACTTCTTTTATAATTCAATGTTGTTTTATAAAACGATTAAAAAAATCGTTTCTTTTAATAGATAAAATTGTATGTGTTGCTCTTATTTGGACGGAATCCGCTTAACTGTAAGTCACTTTTATTAAAATGGTAGCACATCCACCATATTCTTAAACTTCATTTTTTAAGATGCAAGGAAAGCATAACAATATAGATCGCTGGATAAAACACCTTCAAACAGATAGGGGTACCCTTAGGCCAGACCCATAACTTATAACCTACTTAACCTAGTAATATAATAAATGCGAAACTTTGTGTGTTTGTTACGTCTTCACGCCCAAAGGACTGATTTTTTTTTTGAAATTTCGCTTTTGGATAGCTGATACCCTGAATTAAACATAGGCTATTTTTTATTCCCAAAAAATAATATGTTCCCATTGGTTAAGCAAGGAATATTCCGGCTCAAACGGCTCGAACAATTTTAAGTAAATTAGTTGTGGCGGTAGGTGATACCCGTGATTAACGCATAGCCTACTTTTAATTACGAAAAAATTCTCGTGAGATGAGATAGGAATACGAATATGTAAATTTGCTACTCTTTTAAACACAAAGGGATGGGATGGGATAGATTATAGGGCGGATGAAGTGGGATAGGAGAAGACAGGCTTGCATACATCAAAGGAGACCATGTGACGAGACGGGACAGGCAAAGCCGTATAAAAGACGGGAGTCATGTTGCGTTTAAATAATTAATATAAAAGCTAGTACGCGCTAAATATGTTTCTGAAGTAAACTGGACGCAATTAGTATTTGCAGCCGGGCGTTGCTGAACCGCTAGTTCAACAATATACTCTATAACTAACTAGTAATTATCAAGAATAAAATCAATTTACATTCACGCTCCATTCAACCGCGAACATGCGACCTGAAATGACGTCATCAGCACAGCGCAGAGTTTACGCGTGGAAACAAGATATATTTGCCTGCCCCGAGACTGACGGCGTGTGACAACGCTAGATTGATTTATTCCTCCGTACGCAGTGACAAGTTTGAACAGATGTTATCTGGTGCGCGGGATTGCTGGATTTTTTATAGTTCCGACAAATGGGTACGGTTAGATGATGGTGGAAACTATACTATCAGCTTGCGTTTTCAGTTGTTTATGTTATAGAGGGCAAACGAGCATACCGTTTACCTGATGGTAAGTGATCACCGCCGGCTATGAACATCTGCAACACCATAGGGCATGGAGATGAGAGACCTACCACCAGTCCATGTGTTTCCGTGCCTCAAAATTTTATTTGTACCAGCTACATCGTCACAACTTATTTAAACATATACATACATATATAATTGTCACGCTTGTATCCCATAGAGGTAGGCTGAGACTATGGATCGCCACTTTGCTCGATCCTCTCATACTACTTACGCTCATACTACTTTCGCTTCATCCACTTTCATCAATCCCTTCATGCATGCTCGTCGGTTCAGGGTTGTTTTGACCTGAACCTTGTTGAGGGTATCACCGATTTGGATGGTGTAGGTTCGGTGAGGTCGACCCCTAGCGACTCTTCCATCCATCCTCGCCTTGTATATTTGCTTGCTTAGTTTCCTTTCATCCATCCTCTCTACATGACCAAACCATTTACTTATTTATGTAAATGATACAACAATACCTTAAATGTTAAAAGTATGTGTGAAGTTAATCATTTCTTCATTGGAATGAACAATACCACCGAATGTAGAAATGTTAAACTCGGTTCTATCCCAAAACTCTAAGCTTTAGAACAGTGCAAAACCTATTAAAGTACTTTCGACGGTTTAGGAATTTCGTTTTGTTCCCAATTTGCTTTTACCAAAGTTGCTTCTTGTAATTATAGAGGTTTTTTGATCTCGTAAAGTTAAATAGTTTGTAATTAAAAGATTTAAACTTTGGTTGAATTTGTTTTAAAGTTTATTATTTATTACTTTGCTACGTTATAATCGAATCAATTATTTTCGTCATGTAGTTCTTTCTCTTAATTTCATACTTGCCTGTTCATATAAATATTTTTAAAAAAAATTCATTACCTCCATTTTTATTGTCATGGTAACCACGAGCTATATAAACGAGTACCTATTGCAAATAGACCTTCTCCACTCTAGTTAATCCAGGAACATAAAGTCAATTTCTGAACATTATTAAATTCAGTTTACAACAAATTCAGGTTGGTCTCTCACATGTGAGAGGCCGCCTGGGTAGGTACTACAGCAATGTCTATTTCTCCCAACAAACGGCAGTGCAAATGCATTGCTGTGTTTAGGTTTGAAGCGGGTTGTAGCCAGACTACTGGATACATTGAGACTTAATATCTCATGTCTCAGGATGGTGAGCGCAGTGGAATGCCAAGCATTGCCTTGTATCTCATAGTATATTTTCGTTTTCCTACTATCCATGAACGGTTTTATCGCCATTCAGGGCAATAAAGAAAGTCTTAAGGGAATCAAGAATGTTTTCGGTGACCTATTAGAAGAGATTGCATACAGCGAATTCCAACAAGCTTCTTAAAGACGCATCTACTTTGTTGGTTGATTTCCTGGCTCTCACCGCAAATCTTTTGACAACGTCAATTTATTTGCTAATCCTCTGTGCTACATTGGTTACTCCTGTCCTCCTACCAGCTAAATTAAAATCCCCGTTCATTCGAATAATGATGTATCAAAAATTCAGCGGTCTTCTTAACAAACTTGGTTTCTTGGACGTAAATTTAGAAATATTTTATGAAATTTTAATCAAAACATGGTAAAAGTTACGAAACGCATTTGGGAAAATTCAGTAAAGGTAAAATTTATTATGAACAATTTAAGTCAGTTTTTGCTAGAATCCATTATTTATATTGTCTAGCTAGACAGGGGATGTCTCTTGGTTTGCTTTTAGGACGTTTCACGGCCAAACGGAGCGTCGACCTGCGAAAGGCGGTTGACAGCAAATCGATGTTGCACTGAAAATTGGTCCAAGTGATCTTGGGGAGACTGTAGTGCTTTGAACCAAAGTATGCCCGAACGCGCTGTCCATGCTAGTAAATATTTATTACAAATCAGTTGTAGTAACGGTTGAAAATGTAATGTAAAATTATGGGTATCGCAGATTTTTTTAAGAAATTACTGAATTATTAGTGTCAAACGAGGGGCCACGGGGTCTATCCCCGCATCAGGACATGCTTTTTTGTGATCGCCAGGTATTTGTTTCGAGACACGGTGTTTTTGAGACCGAAAAGTCTCTCGTAGTTCCTGATACTTACGACACAAGACTCGATCTTAGTGTAGAGTCAGGACAATAAGCGTGACTGTTGGGTGTATTTATTTATTTTATGTATTCATTAAACTATCATAAAATTTAAATTAAATTAAATTAATTACGTCGTGGAACGGAACACACAAGGCAAAACGTGAGTGTCCTGGTTACACCTCTGCCTACCCCTTCTTGAATAAGGGCGTGATTTTTCTGTATGTATGCAAAATTGTAAATACTGTTTAAAAGTTTAGCTGTGTAAGACTTCCTTTTCAAAATAACAACAATACAATATCGTAGTGCACTGGGTACAGTTTAAGTTGTACAGCACCTACGTATGAACAAAAGTCACTATACGACGCAATTATACTGTCTTACTTAATTGCTTCATCATGCTAGTAAAATTAAAATACATTAAATTAAAGACATTAAATTTAATTTGTTAAATTAAGAGACTTTTTGATTACAACAATCAAATTTGGAACAAATAATATTTGTGGGTCACATTTATTTCAATACTCGGATCGAAATTGTGGTGTCTCGTTTCACAATCGGCTCTCAACTCGTGCCACAGAAGCTGAACATTTTCGAGCCGCTAGTCAAAGAAAACATTTTAATCCCCACAACAGTAATCAATCTCAAAAAGACAGTTTGTAAGGAGAAATCTAAACAGAACTGCGATGACTCCAGCACGGCAATGAATTTGCTATTCACCGTGCCTGTTTGCCAGGGCAATTAGGTCGCGGCCCCAACAACGAGTTAAATGGTCGTACACTCGCACCAGCGCAGTGAACAGTCGGCCCATTTTATTTGCTTTACAATCGCACGCCTATTCGCATAACTGGAAATTGACTTTCGTCGAAGGCTTGATTAATTTTTCCGACTTTCTCTTTGCAATGCGTTCTTTTTCATCCAGCTTTGCGTTGATTGATCGATGCATATTGAAGATAGCTGACGTGCGGTTTATAACGCGAGTAGAGTTCCCGCATTTAATGTGAGGATTTTTATATTTCTTATTCAACCAGTCGAAGGGTTTGCGATGTTTTACATGTAGTTAAACAGTATTTTTATCATGACTGCATAATGTTACGCCGATAGCACTAAAATCCTGGCTCACTTACAGACAACCCACAATATTATAAATTAGTCACAATTATTTTTTTAAATAAGGGCAGTTTTATCAAAACTTCTTAGCTAATAGAAGATATATCAACTTAAATTTGAATTTGTAGAATTTAGGTCAAGTTTTATAAGAACATATTTTATTTATAATTTATAGTTAATACTTAATTTACTAAACTGCATGATCGTTTATTAATCGCAGATAATAAAAACAAGATGCGAGTGCACCACGCGAGCAACTTGCGTGAGAGCCGCAAGCCGAGCGATGGTTTGTACAAATGAAACCTTCTGTATTAAATGTTTTTATTGATATATCGGCGACATTGATTGATTTGACGCTGCTGTTGCTGCCGTGGGTATGGATTAGTAGTCTTCTTTACTGGCCTCATAAATAAAGTACTTAAATAGTGATTTTATAACTGTATAATTTCTCAGGTTAAATATAATATGTAGTGTTTCAAGCCAGTTCATTACAGTAGAATGTTTATGATAAAATTGAGAGGCAATACCATAAAAAAAAAATTGTGACAGATTTACTAACCTACACGCACTAGTATTAACTACTGATGAAAGAAACTAAGACGCCGACGCACCACGCAAGCAATTTGCGTGAAAGCCTCAACCCAAGCGACAGTTTGCACAATGAATCCTTCTGTACTGAATGTTTTTATTGAGATGTCGGCGACATTGATTGATTTGATGCTACCGTTGCTGCCGTGGACGTGGATTTGTAGTCTTTATTGGGATCATAAATCAAGGGGGTTTTATAAATGTAGTTTATTAAGATTTTTCTAAATTTAATGCGGTTTTTAACTGTATTAATAGATTTAAGAGTTTATTGGATAAATACATATTTATAGCGAGGTAACGATTCAGCTCATAGCTCTCGTTTAAACCAACTTGGAACTTATGTTTAAAAACAGCAACACTAGAGTATCTTGCCCGTTCTTCTATAGTGAAAACCGCTTTCTGAACCGGGTGAAAGATAAAAAAATGGCTGAACCTAAATGATGTTGAACATTTTTATGGTTTCAATCAATTATTAAAATTTCAAATCTAGCTTTTTATCCAACTCCGCCAAAAAGGATTTCAAATATAGGATGTCTATCTCTTAGTCTAAAAACAATTAAGTTCCGAGAAATGTTCATACAATTTACCAGAAAATTTTATCTGTATTAGAGATTTTAGATAAGTACTCTTAACTTAATGAGTGTTGTTCGCAAACTAATGCTACTAATGATTAATAATCCGATTACGACGCTTGTGTCCAATTATTTGGACTAAACGTGATATCCCAATAAGTACTCGAGCTGGATTCTTGTATTTGTATTTTACATCGTGAAACAACGTTAATGGAAAATGGTTAGTAAACATTAATAATTAATCACTGTACTGTACTGTATCAGCCCAGATTCGTCCCACTGCAGGGCACGAGCCTTGTCTACAATCTAAAATACGATTGAGAGAGGTTGGGCCTTATAGTCCACCACGCTGACCTAGTACGGGTAATTACTGTAATATAAAAAAATACATAAAGGACTTTAGGTTTCTACTTTGTTCGCTACTGGCATAAAATCACTCCGTTTCATTTATTTTCATCAATATCTTCGCGCATTCTCGTCGGTTTAAAGTTCATTCAACTTTTCATCTGGTCTTCTTTCAGGCCCTTACCAATTTGGGATAATCTCCGATATTCTCACAATAAACATTAATATTGGGTAGGTATTCCACCTGTAATTGTTTCGCGTCTGAATGTTATCACTTGTGGGACTATTTTTTTTTATACCCACCAACACAAGACTTGTACTTATATTGACTTAATATGAGATCATGAACACGTGTGTGTGTGAGTGTTCTTTATTATTAGTATGTCAGTATCATCACAAGAAATAAATAAATCAGTAAGAAACTTCACACGGTATATTGCAACAGAAATGTCCAGGGATATAGCTCTTATCTATCGAAGTAACGAGTTTCTCTACTGGCGATCGCATCGAAAGACAAAGTTGGATAACATTACCTGATAGACAGGCTGTGGGCGCTGGACGCAGGTGGCATTAGAACACTGATTTTATAGTACCTTTTTATTATAGGAAAAGCAAAGTTATTACGATGTATTTTTATTGAAATGAAGGTTTTATACAAAGACTATTTTGTGTCGTTGGCCCATTATACATTGTATAACAGTTGATCATTACCTTGAGTACTATTAGGATTAGATGCATCTGTTTTGCCTAAGTCTTGAGATAGGTTCTTAAATCTACAAGATAAATAGAAGAAAAATGCAAACACATATTCCCAACTTATAATATACGCGTTTATAGATACTTTTTGACTGCCTCGGTGGCGTAGTGGTACTACGGTATGATTACAAAGCTGAGGTCTCGGGTTCGAATCCCGGGTCGGGCAAAGCGATATTGGATTTTTCTATTCATTATCAGCCCGGAGTCAGGAATTTGTGCCCGATATGGCGATAGGTCCGCCCCCTATCACATCGTGGGACGTAATATACAAGGCGAAACGTGGGTGTTCTGGTAGCACCTCTGCCTACCCCTTCTGGGAAAAAGGCGTGTGTTTATGTATGTATGTATGTATAGATACTTTTGAGAAATGAACTATGTAAGTCCAAACCCCTCGTCTTATTATACAGAAAAACTTTCAGCTGTGCCACTGTAATCTCTTCCAATTACAACATTTTGACCAATTGACAGCCTTCGTGGCTCAGTTGGTTAGACGCCGGCTGTGGAACGAGAGGCTGCGGGTTTGATCCCCGCACTGAGACAAATGTTTATGAGACCAAAAAGTATTTGTCTCTGGTCTGCGTGTTTGTAATACCGAAAAGTCTCACGTAGTATCTGAAACGACACAAGACTTAATTGATCTTAATGTGGGGCCAGGATTATGTATGTGACTGTTTGCGTGTATTTATTTATTATCATTATTTTAATTTAAAACAGCCAGAACGATTATTGACGGATTTCACGTACGTTTATCAGAATACATGAAGCTAATACCAAGCTCGTTAAAATCACATCACAAAAACACAAATAATTTCAGAACACTTGTTCATTTTTCACACAATGCAAAAAAAATCCAATATCAAAAAGGCCTTCAATTATGAGGGCAGACGAAAACTCCTTTATGTAGGAGATTAAAGCCCCGTCACGCTAGATGTTATCAATAGCATACGTGTACTGGCGAAATTAATTTAATTTACGTAAGCTTAGTACCGAACGGCTTGCGTTATTAAATTTCGGGATGGACATTTTTGCTATACGGAAATTTAATATAATTTTAATACGTGTTGCAGAGTTTAATTTTAAGCGCGATGATAAACAACGCATCCTTGGTACGAACACTAAAAGTTTTGGTTACTCTAGCGCATTTTAATAATAGTTAAGAAGATTATTTAGGTGACTTGTACAATCCTTTAAAAAAAATCTTTTGTCACGTGCTGAGCTATTCGGGATAAACTGCAGTATGTTTTTAAAGCATGTTCCAGGCTCGTATTTTGGCTGGATTACGATTTTCTCAGCACTAATTTAATCTCAAGTCTTAAAAGAAATAATAAAAAACCACAGAGTCAAAGCAGGTAAGCGACCTATTTCGAATTAAAAAAATATGTACAGTGAAATACTTAGCTTACGTACCCACTAATCTGAAAAACTGACTCTAAATTTCGTAGTCAGAAGTGCACGTGTTCTATTGATTTATTTTTATGAGAAAACAAATATTTCCATTTTTTTTGTTAACTGTACTTTATCATCAGATGTCAGATTGACCCAATAAGGCCTGGAATCAAAGGTTAACATTTCTATCGAATTATTCTGATCTAGATTTATCTTCTTCTTCTACCTGGCGTTACACCGGCCTGTGCCAGGTTCCGCCTTCTGGCTAATTCTCCTCCATTTCGCCCGTTCTTCGGCATTCTCAAAAGAAAGGCCATTGACCCTCATATGTTCCTTGACGACATCTAGCCAGCGCATCTTTGGTCTACCCCTTGGTCGATGTCCAGGAATATTGAAGCTCAGAATATTTCTATGAAATCAATTTATAAGTTAATTCCATAATTGAAAGACTATATACAGCGTTTCTCGATCATTAGCTATACAAGAAATATAATTAACTTCTTATTCGTATCAATTTTACTTCATCAATTTCATCTTCAATTTATTCCTTCAAAGCATTATTATAACTCTTTCTTGTAAATAATGTTCATTTATCTCATGCCTATACTTAGATCATCAACTTCAACTACCCTTTCTGTGTTTTCCGATACTAAAAACCTTCTTAAATTAGTTACCAACTACAAAATTAAATGTACATTCAAAAGACCCATAAATTGAGGTAAAATATAGCTCAAAGCCTTCTAATTTGGTAGGGTCCAATTGCTTATTAAATAACAGCTGTGCCACAATGAAGTTGGCAAGTAACCCGATTACACTCAAGTCTGGATTAGTAAACTTAGCCCTATTTATTTACCAAGCCTAAGATAAACGGATAAAGGATTGGGTCTCGGGACTTTCATTCCAATAATTCACATTTACGACAATCGGACCGACATGTTTGAATATATTGGCAATGTTACTTATGCTTGTTCTGTGTTAGCAGGATGTATGTCTATATAAAATAGGAATGGAATTTTTATTGTATGAAATGGCTGTACTTGTTTCGATACTGTTTTAAATAATTTTGTATCAAAGTAACAGCTAGCATTGAAACTGTCCGCAACTTATTTGGTATCGTTAGTTTATGTCTTGGAGAAATAATGATAAACATGGTTTTATGTACTAGAAGTGCGTGGCGGGCTATTCATAACGGACCAGACGCGGCTGCCTGCATATTCACGGTGGTTGCGGATTCAAATCCCAGGGCACACCTCTGACTGTTCGGAGTCATGTGTATATTGACTGTCAATCACCACACACTATAACGGCGAAGGAAAACATCGTGAGGAAAATTGTACACCATAGTGAATTGTATAAATTTCTTTGGTATGTAAAAGTCCGCCAACCCGCACTAAGCCAGCGTGGTGGACAATATTGCCTAACCACTCTCAATCATACGCTCGATTGTAAAGGAGGCCCGTGCCCTGCAGTGGCATATATATATATAGGCTGATACAATACAAAAAAAAGAGCATTATTACTAGTTATTAAAACTATAGCAAGAATGATTTCAAGTTCAGTATGTGTAAATCTGTTTTCGACCACTCTGGCATGATTATGTCGATGGGATAGAGATGGTTTAGATGAAAACAATCGGTATTAACATAATAAATGACAGTGTCGACTTCTATTACTCCTGACACTTCATTGTTTGTGGAAATAATTTAACTCAATAATGTTTTTGTTTGAAATATTCAGTCATCCGTGATTTTCATGTTTCTTAATGTTATGATTCAAGTTCATTTGTGGTCCTTAAGTATTTTTAGAAGGGATTTTTTTTTTCTATAACTATAGTGTCTCTTTCTCTCTGCAGGAATATTCAATAAAATCTCTTGATTATTTCAGCTGTGAAAAAGAAAAAAGTCGCAGACAAAAGAACTATTGAATCAAAATATTAAAATAATACAATGGGACTAGAGCCGGAATCTGTAACGGTTTTTTTAAGAATTTTAAAATATTTATATGCCAACTTAGTAAAACACAAAAAGGACCTATTCAAATTTGAAAAAATGAAACAAAAATATATCAGGATCATTTCGACTCGGAGAACATCTTAATAACAGTTTATTCCTACAAATAGCGAAGTTAATGAAGCGGAGATAAAAAAGTTTCTCCCCGGTGAGACTTGGCGAGTTTCGCCGCGCCTCGAGAGATTTCCATTTAATTAAAAATACACATCTGTGTCACACTTTATCAGGCCGAAGGAAATTACGAGTTTCGCGCCCAAATGTGCTGGGGTTTTATTAAAAAGAGAAATGCTGTACCATCGCCTTTCGACGTAAGTGTTGATTCGAAAGAGCAGCGGGGGTTTTTACATCGTATGAGGTTTTTCGTGAGGCAACAAAGATGCTATACAATTTGAAAAATTAACTCTAAACTTAAAATGGTGTGATATTTTTTGTGACGTCTTGGTTAAGTTTTCAGTAGGGTCTATTAAGTTTGAAATATTTTTTTTATTGGTACAACAATATAATTACAATAAGACTGTTATTAAGAACACTGATGTTCTAATAGATCATTCACTGTCTGTATCAGCCCATATACGTCCCACAGCTGGGCACGGGCCTACAATCGAGAGAATCGATTGAGAGTGGTTAGGCATAGGCCATATAGTCCTCCACGCTGGCCTAGTGCGGGTTGGCGGACTTACATACCGTAGATATTTTTTAAAATCGCTACCGAACCCGCGACCACCGTGAACATGTAGGCAGCCGCGTCTGGTCCGTTACCAACAGGCTACCACGCACTTTTTCAGCATTGAGCTTTTGTAACTTCAGCATTCACTAACGAGAAATAATTATTTTTAATATTTTGCCGGATGACATGATTATGATAGCCAGGCCGAAACTGGATATACAGATTGAATCCGGATGAATCCGGTTTTCCACCATATTCGGTGGTTGGAATCCGGGCAGATTTGAAAATATCACCAGCTATTAGCATGTACATAAATCGCACTTCTCCCAACAAGGCCTGATTTAGCATAGTGAGATTATATAAATACATCGCGATGAAATCGCATTGATATCGTGTCGGGACGTGTGAAGGCGCCGCTGTTAAATCCCACTTGATAGATCGCTTTTTTCGCTGAGTGAGCGATCGTGATGTTCACAAGTTTATTCTAAGGAAATTCTTTTTTACAATAGGAGAGACGTGACGCGCGCTTCCGCGTGGCTTGCGCTTTTTACGCTTACCGCTTGGAATGCTTACGCTTTGCTCGGAAAAGCGGTAAGGGTTGGGAATGTTTTTATTTCGTTACAAAATGTTTTGGTGCTTAACATCTTACTTATGTGATTTCTATTAGCATCTTATATTATAGTCACACATTTCATCATCGTCTTCTGACATAGGAAGTACATTTTTGGATATAGGGCTCCCCAAGTTTTCCTTTACGATCTGTTAAACGCGGGCTGCATCCAGCGACTTTCTGTAACCTTTAGATAGTCTCGAACTTGTATTTTTCAATATAAGAGCGGCATTTTAATTTTTATACGTGTATCTACAATTGGCCTTCGTAAAAAATATAAAAATGTAACTAACAATTCTCCTGGACCCATGGCTTTGTGAAATAAAATTAATTATATCCATTACTATTTATGTTGATTATAAACGAAATATTTTGTTTAAAATAACATTTTAATAAATAAAAAATCATAAAGACGTTTAATATAGGTAAATAATTTCCATATTAATGTTACGCTTGGTAAACAATGTATTGTGTAAAAACAATTTTAATATACAAGTCAACAATATGATAGTCAATCACCACGCACTATAACGGTGAAGGAAAACATCGTGAGGAAACCTGCATACCATAACGATTTGTATAAATTTCTGTGGTATGTAAAAGTCCGCCAACCCGCATTGGGACAGCGTGGTGGACTATATGGCCTAACCACTCTCAATCGTTCTCTCGATTGTAGAGGATGCCCGTGCCCTGCAGTGGGTCGTATATGGGCTGATACAATACAACAATATAGACAATGGAATTTCTCTGAATAATATAATGACTGAAAATATACGTTAAATTATAATGGAATGTATAACAGACATATTAATAGACAAAGGAATGTGTAAAATGGTACACATTAATTTAACTGAGGCTGAAACGTGGGGAATGGATTGTGATTCCTATGTGTATCACGTGTCAGCCATTGAATGGATTTGGCGTATTTACATTCGAGCCATTATAACATTTTTTTGTTTTATTTTATGGAAGGGTTTTTTTATATTTTTTTTGGGATCTTTTTGTATGAGTTCAGCGGTCGAGAAACAGCTCATCTTTTAGTAAGTGATCATCACCGCTCATGAACATCTACAACACTTGGACGGTTGATTGGTTGCTGGCCTCGCGAAATGGAAGGGCAAAAAAAAATCTGAAACATAGGCAAAAAAAATAACAATCAAATTAGCCTATGGACCGAATTTTTGTATGTCCGACAAAGATTTTCAGAATTTGAGTGTTTTTACGTATTCCACGTAAGATTGTAAATGCTCAGAAAATTCGGCTCATGTTTAAAAAAAGTTTATTCTACTAAAGACTACATTTCAAAGCCTTTATAATCAGCCACGCAAGCACACAGCGTCATAATCTAATAAACATTAACACAATAGCTATTACACGCTCCTTAATGAGGCTCCTCAAAACAAAATTATCACGAATACCCTTCCGAGATAATTGGGATATTATTTATATCCATATTAAAACATAATATGTGCCTAAATGAGCGAATAATTATTATCTAAATGAATTATTCCAGAATACAATACACTTACATAGCACACTAACAGTTGGGCCCGTCTTTGCCCGGGGGCAGACAGTTTTTGAGTCCAGTCCATATCAACAACATATTGTTTCGCGTACTAACTGTTTTATATTTAAACTCAATGTAACCGCCGTCGACGATATTGCTTTTCCCGTCCCGTTCCGTTATATCCCGTTCTGTCACGACTCATTCTGTCCCATGACGTAAAGCACGCAATCCTGTCCTTTCCTGTACCGTGCCATCCATTCGAGTTTGGAAGAGTAGCAAATATGTACATTTGAATTCCTGACAGCCCACCGGAATCTTACATTTTTTCGGGGCAAAAAGTAGCCTATGTGTTAATCCAGGGCGTTAGCTACCCCGATATTAAATTTAATCAAAATCTATCAAGCCGTTTTGCGCGAAAGAGTAACAAATATCAATACATCCATACTTACAAACTTTCGCAATTATAAGTAAGGATTATGAGTATATTTTACCCCATACGTAAAAATAACACATAACAAATAAATAACTGAATTCCATATTTTCAATACAAGTATCTATTCGCATCCGTTAGCATACTATATGCGTAGATCAATACGGTTCCCGGAATCAAATCCTATTGCTCAAATCAAACACTAGATTTCCTCGATATTTGATTGCTTCCTATAAGAAGCAATATCTTGATGTAAAGTCGTAGTTTAATATAAGCACCATAAACTTATGTAAACATACATACATACATAAATTCATAAACTTGCATTCATACATAAACTCACGCCTTTTTCTCAGAAGGGGTAGACAGAGGTGCTGGTAGCAACCAGGTTACCCAAATTTCCCCTTTGTATGTTCCGTCACAAGATTTGGGGGCGAGCCTATACATTATAGCTAACCACACAATATCGTTGGATAACTACAAAAGGTGTTTAATACTGTTCTAATTCACATTAAAATAAATAAAGAATGTATAAATCTAGAAATTATTTTTAGTTTTAAATAACGGCGAGAAAACTTAATAGACTCCTCACCGCGACTTCTGCGAAACGATTTGAGCCGCAAGTATTTTCTTAAGCGAAAAATCCCGTGTAATTTAGCAGAAACGCAGGCCGGAGACTGATCGCCGTCAGCAAGCTGTCATAGCGTATAAATGATAACTTTGTTTACCACGCTAACGTAACGCATTCAATCCAATATCCGATTGTTGTAGCTGAAAAATTACTTTTGGAGGTACTGTATGCGGTTTCACTCGAATGACCGGGGATGAATGGACCTGGTGGACCCAGTCATGTATATCATTTTTCGGTTTTGTCTATAGGAATATATGGTACTATGTAATATGTGGTTAGGAGCTAGTAATAGGCCTCCCCCTCGGACCTGTTGGAAGTGGCCTGCATCCAACAACTTCCTTCAACCTTAATCAGGTCTTCCGTCCACCTTGTAGGCGGGCGTCCGACACTGCACTGCCTATGTTCGGCAGTAGACTTCCTGTAGCTGAAGAGAAAGAAAGAAAGAGAGAGAGTTAGTCATATGTGGTTTCAAGCATTATTGTATCAACCCTAAAACTATCTGAATTCTGTACGGCACTGCATTTCATTCCACTGTATCTGTATCTGAAATCATTCCTGCTATAGCTTTAATTTCCGGTAATAAGGCTCTTTTTTGTATTGTATACGTCCGTCAGCCCATAAACGTCCCACTGAAGGGCACGGGCCTCCTCTACAATCGAGAGTGTGATCGAGAGGGGTTAGACCATATAGCCCACCACGTTGGCCTAGTGCGGATTGGTTACCTTCATACCACCATCAGGTGCATTTTTATTTGTACTGGTATGACAGTCATTAGTCCTGTTCAAAAATAAAACTGGAAGCAGAAAATGCAACCTGACTTGAGTAAGGCATTAACTCAAGATCTCGTATTAAATTTCATTGTTGCCACGGGCTACGAAAGCATCAATACAAAGGTCAGGAAGTAATAATTTTAATAACTATCCCTGACACTTATACCAGGTCAACCTACTCAATTTTTTTTTCTCTTTTCATTTAATTTCCTGGAGCAGTAATAAAAAAAAACCTATATCAAAACTTAAGACTTCCATCCATCCATCCATCAGCCAACGGAAGTCCACTGCTGAACATAGGCCTCTCCTAATGATTTCCACAGTGACCTGTTGGAGGCAGCCTGCATCCAGCGACGTCCCGCGACCTTTACCAGGTCGTCTGACCACCTAGTGGGTGGACGTCCCACGCTGCGCTTTCCGCTTCGTGGCCTCCATTCGAGAACTTTTTGGCCCCATCGGCCATCAGTTCTCCGTGCTATGTGCCCCGCCCATTGCCACTTCAACTTGCTAATCCTCTGGGCTATGTCGGTTACTTTAGTTCTTCTTCGTTCTTTCTTCTCCTCCTAGTTCTTTAGACTTAATGATCACTAATTGAATTTAATGAAATAATCCCCTAAAGGTTTAAGGAATAATCCACATTTCACCTTAATTTCAATACTAACAGAAACTTACAGAAAGCATAGAGTGGATACCGGGTTAAAACTTTTTACTTAAATGAATACCGATTCAATTAAACCAGCTAAGAACTCATAGGGTAATCGGAAAACTTTTCTTCAAAAGAAGTAGAGATTTACTGTAACGAGTTTACAATATCTGGTGAACGAATTTTCCTGTCTATGACGGAGGTATATTGACGGAGGACCAACTTTCCTTCCACTGCCGACTCATATTTTTTCCATCTATTTGTGCGTATTAATGCGTATGAATTATTTTGGGACTTTAAAAGCCTCGATGGTCATTCTTTATCAAATGATTCATTTCCCTGCATGTAACACCTTTTTTTCTAGCATAGGTAGCGGCAAACGAGAAAACACCTCACCTGATGATAAGCGATCACTGCCACCTATGAACATCTACAAGTTGGGCCACAACGCTTGGATCATAGATGTGTCGCCGGCCTACAAAATCGGGAGGGGAGCGGGAAGGAAATAGGATAGAAAGAGGTATTGAACATTGGGTATTGGACATGTATTGTATTTGTATAATAATAAAAAAAAATGCCAAATACTATACCATTCTAAAACATGACTCAAAACAACTTTTTAAACTGTACATGCTAATGGGAAGTCCGGGATGTTGTATGAAATCACGAGACCCGATCTTTGCTGATTATCCACCCAATATGAGTGATCATATTACGAGTATATTGTATCGCTACAACAGCAATACAGCCAAACCTCAATATAAAATACAAGGAGGAAAATAACATTTCTAAATAAAGTCTAAATCATAAATCGATAAAGGAATATGTATACATTACCAAGGACAAAACACAGCACATTACTCTATCAGGGTCAAACGGAAAATACGTCATCTTGGCAGAAAAATAGCTCAATCGAACTCGCCGAGACGGTAAGGCAATCCGAGATACAATTTATCTTGATTCCGCACTGAATGCTTATTGCAAAATATCTCTATTTTAATTTGTTTCCTTTCATTCCACCCTTTGTTTCGTGTTGGAATTCTTTATTAAGATAGTAGATTGGGTTTATTGGAGCTTTTTATTGAAACTTAGTTGTAAAGGTAGATGCTGAATTAGTTTCCATTTTAATATAGAGCGGATATTAAGTAAGAGATATAATGTAGCATAAATTGTATTATTTGATTTTATACGTACATATTTATTTAGGGCTAATTACTGAAACCTAGACTTAATTAATGTCTAGAATATTTCCGGACCAATTTACTAAACGCTTATAATTTTTTAAAAGTTAATCAAAAGAATAACACTTGTTTTTGGTACATAATTTAATAGCGTCGATTATGGCTAACCGCGCTTTGGTTAACCCTTCCAAACTTTTTCTATTTAAGGGTTGGTCGCCGATCAAAAATGATAAAACTTTTCCCAAGTTATTAAAAGACAAGTGAATTTTGTAACTTTTTCGGTTTAATGAATGAAAAATACGGATACAAATTTAATAACGCAGACTGGAGTTTTATTAGGCGAGAACTAACCTTGGTTAGTTTTATTAAAATCATAAGGTGTGCAGTGTGAAATACGTACAAATTTAAATCACTTACTTTAAGTGTCTCGGGGCCTTATTAATAAACTTGGATGAGCGCAGGATTAACATTAGTCCAAGGCTTTAAAATTGACTCGATTATTTTGACTATGAATTTTAGATAATGTAACTACAATACAATACGAAGCCCTCTATCTAATTCCGTGTTTATTAATAAAGTCGTGAATAGTGAATAGTCGTGAGTAATATTTTCTTTCTTTCTTTCTTTACCTCGCTATTCAAAATAATCGAGTCAATTCTAAAGCCTTGGACTAAAGTTAATTCTTCTCTCATCCGAGTTTATTAATAAGACCCTCGACGTAGTACTATACTTTTCTTATGTCAGGTTCAGTACGGCAGAGCTAGACACCCGCCTTAAGTCTCGATAAACAGTAAATAATTAAAGATAAACAAAAACGACGCGATGTTTTATTTGACTCGTAATTTGGCAATTTATTAAATATATTCTTTTAAATCGATAAATAAAAACAACAGTCCCCCTTTTTATTACATATTACATCACTGTTATTAATTTTATCAAATTTTGTTTATAAATAATACAGTTAGAATTGCTAGAATTTTAATTTTAATGGTTACTTAATGATTTTTTCTATCGATAAAATTTAATGAAAACGTGTTTCGAACACATTGGCCCACTCATAATTAAGATCACGACTAAATTTTTTTTTTTCCGTTACTCTAAAATGTGTACATTAGGCTAAAAAATGTTTTAAGAAGCCTATTTTGACTATGCCCCTTAAACATGAGTTAACGTATACAAACTGTATACTTTCATAAAGGTTTATTTAATATGAAACACTATATTGGTATTCTAAAAAATAGTTCAAATAGCCACGACACAATCCTAAACTTTTTGACGAATAAAGAAACCAAATGAATAAGTGTTCTGGACTCGCTCTTTTACCATCCACCCTCATCTATAAGTAAGTTCCTAATCTATCTCATAATCTTCCACAAATCTTTTCCGTAAGTTTTCCCTCAAACTCCGTCGTAAGACGCTTAGCCTGTCACACGGCGGAACAAATACATATTTGATGTACACCTCCTCGCATTTTCGGTGAACTTATTTATAATTAATTAGATGATGTTGTAGACCTTTGTGTACATATATCCGGTTTAAAGCAAGCCGACAAAATTATGCCCACTAGTAAGATTACTATCTCTTGTAAGGAAGGTTGGTAATTGTTTAATTATGGGCTCTTCGATTTATTTAAATAAAATGAGACGCGACAGCCATGCTAAATTTTCACGTCCGCTTTGTATTCGTACAAACATATTTTTTAAATTAATATAAAATAGTAAAATAATAGAATATTTACCCTTCCAGGTGTAAATAAAATATGTATTTGTATATATGGCATATTTATATTTATATTTGTAGAGGGTGAAAATTAAAAAATAAAATTATTTGCGGAGAGAACTGGTTACTATATGTTAAGTCACGTGATTTAAGGCAACAAAGTCTATGTAAGCGTAAAATCGAGAGGATAACGTCAGATAAGTGTTTCAATACATACATACATAAACATCACGCCTACATCCCAGAAGGGGTAGGCAGAGGTGCAACCAGGACACCTACATTTCACCATTTATGTTCCGTCCCACGATGTGATAGGTGGCGAGCCTATCGCCATGTCGGGCACAAATTCCTGACTCCGAGCTGATCATGAATAGAAAAATTCAATATCACATTGCCCTTTCCGGGATTCGAACCCGAGACCTCAGCTTCGTAATCGTACCGTACAACTACGCCACCGAGGCAGTTAGGTGTATCAAAGTTATAACTGAATTGTACGCGAACGCAGCCTGGCCACTAATTAATCATTAAAACCAAAGATTAATTCTGAGTAATTCCAATAAATCCAATATATAGTACTGGCACTATCAGCCGCCCGGAGTCAGGAATTTGTGCTCGACATTGCGATAGACTCCTATCACATCGTGGGACGGAACATACAAGGTGGAACGTGTGTGCCGTGTAACCCCTCTGCCTACCCCTTCTGGGAAAAAGGCGTGAGTTTATATTTAAATAAGGAAACTTTTTTTTTCCTGCAAAAATAAATTGAAATTCGTGTCGTTATGTCAAAAATATGATGTTTTCCCGATTTTTTAAAAAAATACTCAATTATAGGAAGATCTGCAACAACATTAACTTAATGAAGAATAATTTTATCAAGAGAGCTACCATCAATGTATGTTGGAGTGCAATGAAAACAATGATTAATTATATAAAAAAATATACTTTTGTTTATATCAATAACAAAAAACAAATACAAAAACCAACCACCATATCTAACAGGCTTTATAAAATGATAATAAAATGATACTTTTTTTTTTAATAACATACTTTTTATTAAAGTCTTTATCACGCGCCGATGTAATGAAGATAAAAAGATGAGCAGAAATCGACGCCATTTCGCTACTGATGACGCCAATGAATACCTTTTACCACAGATATTAAATTAACGAGGGCATTAGACCTTCATCTAAAAGATAAAGCGCATGCAAACAAGTCCATTAATCTGATATTTTTAAACAGAATTTTTAAACGACGTTTTTAATTGAAATAAACACAGATTGAAGACTGGCGACCGTCGTACGCGATGGTGGAAAACTCGTCACAATTCGCGTTTCAGGCTCAGCTCATCTATATTGGTTTTCAAAATGGCCGGCATAAAAATGTCGGTCGGCGACAGACCTCGCAACAATTGCGAGTAATACTCTATATGAATTGAACTGCACCCACCATTTAGTAATAATACTGTATTCTGTCTTGCCAATAAATAAATAAATGAAAAAAAAAAACTCAGTAAAACCACATTGACCGGGAATTTCCCTGTCCCTATAAAATAAATCTTGATCTATAACTCAATTTTTTTGGTCGAACTGTGACATGTAGGCTTTGTTCCGAATCAGCGATTTCGCAAACCATTTTCCCTCTTATTACAACGGATTAGGGTACAAAATGGTGTAGCAGTGTCCCTGGATCATCGGATACAAAATTTGGGTGTAAGTAGAATCTTCTAATGTCCTTTGTCCCTCGTGAAGTTAGACCAGCGATTTGCAAACTACTTTTTTCGTGTCAGGAAGTTTCTCGTTCGGAAAATTCCTTAAGGTTGTTTGTTTTCCTTTTCATTGGGGTGAAGTATGGCTCAGATTCGATTACTCCACCTCATTGGAACTGACGTGGGCGTGAGGGCGGAAAATAGTCGCTCATATAATGTAATGTGTAATGTTTGTTTTTGGTTTATCGGTGTCAATTGGATGTTAAATCTGGTCTTTTGTTTAGTGGTTACGAGAGTAGTTTAACAAAATATGCGAGTGATTTTATTTATAGATATATTTTTAAGAAATGTAATAGATGCTTGTTTAGCTATGAAGTAGGGTTTTTATTATCAAATTCGGCCTTTAATTTGTGATACTTTCGCATCATTAGCGAAAGATGTTTCGACCGAGATTACATGACGTAGCAATTCGTTAAGGAATTAAGAGCTTGTAAGACAAATCCTCGCATACATACATACATACATACATTTTTATATGGCCTAAAATCTATTTCGGTCTTAGTCATTTGTGTATGTGTTTGTGTTTACACGAAGGAATTCATAGCCCAGAAATAAAGCCTTGTGAGGAATAATACTTAATTTATATATACATTATCTTGACCTATCGAAACTGAATTACCAAGTCCACTTGCTACATTAATTGCGTAAACAACTTTATAGTTTGCTCAGAATTTCTAACTTTATACTAGTCACTAATCATAAAAAATCCAAACCTATGCTAATCCATGTAGCAACGATCTTAAACTCTATCTTTAAAATAGAGAAACCTTATCCCAACGATGTGATATATGAGAGAACATCTATACTACAAGAGTTATCGCTTCAAGGTATAAAAATTCGATCAAAGATGTGTCTGATGTCAAATGAAGTTCCGGAGCGTTTCGAATCGATGATTTCTGTCACTGTCGCCTTTTATTATGTGAACTAGAAACGTTTATGTACATAAGAACTCGAAGTAAAAGACTTGAGCTGCTGAATTGGAAATATATAGAATAAATAAAACGACTTGAATCTTTTACTTTATACAAGTCGTAAGTGATTTCTTTCACTGTGAACGCATCGATTATTTCTATTATTTATTATACTTTTCATCATCCTACACTTTCGTGGATCTAGCACAATATTTTATTGTTGTTTCAAAATAAATTCTCTTTCAATTCTAGGAATAACCATTTGCCTAATGTGTCATTTAATTTCCACCACTATTGTTTTTTTTTTATTGCATAGGTCCGGCAAACGAGCAAACAGGTCACCTGATGATAAGTGATCACGGCCGCCCATGAACTTCTACAGCGCTGGATCATGGATGTACTGCCGGCCCAATTGGGAGGGGACCCAAAGGAAAAAGGATGGGAAGAGGAAAAATAGGGTATTGGGTATCCGGAAATCTCACTCACCGAGCGATACGCGACAGCGTAGCTGTCGCTTCACGTCGATTTATAAATTGTTCAATAAATCCCTTACAAACAAATCTAACGCTTCAATTACACAGCAAATATCCAACACAGCAAAACATAGCAACAAATCGACTCAGCGAAATGCTAATCAAAATAATGAAGTGTAAAAATCGTAATTAGCAGAACGGTGCCATTAATTCCGCGGGGGTTTTATGAAAATCGCTATTTTTCCGGCTCTCACCCGCTCAACAATTTGTCTTTCACGCTGATGTAGGAGCTTTTCGGCGTAATTTTATACAGGAACCACTCTGCTACGTCGGCGAAAACTTTCTAAATTACACGAATATTCAATGGGTATTTGGTACGCATTGTTTCGGGTATTTTTGAGTCCATTGTCTCATTGTTCTGGGTGGTTTTCAATGCCAGAGAGTGTGTAGAAATTTTTTGCGTGAAATTCGTTTTGGGAATTATCATGTTTGCAAATAAATGCAGCTTTGTAATTAACAATCTGATAGGGTTCAAATACATTTATGTCAATTCATGTTATTTTATAAGTCCATTTTAAACATTTAAATTTATAAATAACAAATTATCAAATAATATGAATCAATTGGTTAATTACGTTTTTATGTAATAAATTTAAATAGAGAGACATATTTATTCATGTTGTATTGAACAATCTACCAATATTTGTACTGTACTGTTATCGGCGTTATTCTTCCATCGCAACGAAATAATCCTAAAAAATGCAAATCCCCAGAAAATCAACAAACATATTCCTCAAGTCTTACTTACGCGTAACTTCATTTTAAATAAGACGTGCAAACCGTCGCTTCTCGCCATAATTTATGCAGATAGAATGTGTTTTATTTCACCTCATCAGAGCGGTAAAACACCCAGGTGCATACACTTAGATAATTACTGCAAGTTAGCAAAAGTTGCCTGCCTCGGTGGCGTAGTTGTACTATGGTACCTATACAACGCTGAGGTCGCGGGTGCGAATACCGGGTCGGACAAAGTGATATTGGATTTTTCTGTTTATTATCAACCTGGAGTCAGGAATTTGTGCCCGATATGGTGATAGCCTCGCCCTCCCTAGCCTATCAAATCGTGGGACAGAACACACAAGGCGAAACGTGGGTATACTGTTACCCCTGCCTACCCCTTCTGGGAAACAGGCGTGAGTTTATGTACGTATGCAGTGAAAGTTGGCGTGCAGTAATTGTGAATAACGTCTGTATTGTTGCGCGATGGCCCGGTATGAAACGCCAAGCAAAAACAGGATTAATTTGTTAAGCTCGAGACGGAATAGGGGCGACCGCTCTATTAATTTTTAACCTACTTTTTGTGGTCCGCGGAACCCATTAACTTTCGGAAAGAGTTGTTTTTTCACGTTTTCTTTTTTAATTTCATGTTTTTGACTGAGTTTGTGATGCAATTATTCTTTAATTATTGATGGAGTACATTGTGATAAACATAGATAGATTGATTCATTTACCCATTTCTACTGATAAAACTTAAAATTCAAAACTTACTCATGTCAAAACTTAAAATTATGTAGCTCGAAGACTTAGTTCTTATGTTAGTACCTACAACAATGAAAGACCAGATTAGTAGCAATAATGCCTAGCCTCTCTGCCTACGTACATATTCAGCTATTGGCCCTGTTTGAGAATTATGGTAATGTTAACAGTCATGAAGTTGAGTTCTGACGTAACCCTAATAAGGTATCTGTACCTTATGGTATTGAGACTGGCTAGTCGTCTAATAAAGTTCAACCCTTATAGTCAACGGTTACGAATTATTGTAATATACAAATCGGAACCGTCATTATCTTCCCCACAGCACAAACGTTGGTACTCTTCTTAATTAAAGTTTTAGGTCCTTATTCATAGACAGATTTAAAACCTATTTTAGGTATCAAATATTTTGTCTTCTCGCTCAAACTGAATTCTGAAGTCAGAAAGAGACAATGCGATAGCTAAAATATGTTTTAAATCTGTCCATAAGGCCGTTAAAAAAAGCGACAGTTTTAAACATCACAAATATAACTTCACGTAGAAATAGTTGCTATAGACAAAAAAATCCTTATTATTAAAAAAAACATTCCATTCGACGAACCTCAAACCGTTCTCAATATTCAATTTCTAAATTTCAAATAAAATATATCTAATATCACCAACAGATATTAAAATATTTATTCAAGCGAAATTTCTTAAAATAACAACTCAACATTCGTGAAATATTTACCGTAACTAAATAAATTCTCACAAAAGAATTGTAAATGTTTAACTTAAGATAGTCGAGCTCCAATTGGTTTTCCAATTTCAAATATAAGACAGATTTAAACAAACGCTCTTTCCATTGCCGTCGGCGTTAAATTCTCATTAGATTGATCAATTCACTTAAATTGTTTCCCTGCCAACGCCCTGTAAGTGAAATTGTAACATTTAAATCAATCGAGTACGCTGGTTTAATTAGATTCTTGATATTGTCTGGATTTGCTTGGGTGATTGTAGCCTGGCCTCTCTTGCCCTCGCTTCGATAATGGATTACGATACGCCGCAAAAGCGCACTTCAGTCGATTCAATTTAAGAGTGTAATATTGTTTTCTTTCTTGCTTTGTGAATCCGTTCTACAATCCATTGTACCGCAGGAATTAAGGTTCGATCGTCGGACCAATACATGAACTATTTGATTTGATAATGGGTTAGCTATTATCTGTATTAGCGATTTATAAGAGATCATTTTATTGGAGAAGGGAGTAACACGAAGAACAGAAGATTGACTGATAAAACTAACTATAACGTAAATTTTATGTTAGATTTTGTTTCATTGATGTCTGATGAGCCTAACGGTCAAATTAAGTTGAAATAATTTACATAAAGCGTATACAAGTCTACTTTGATTTTATATAACAATATTATTAGTTTAAGATTCCTTATTATTTTATTATTTTTATAAGTTCACGTAATAATAAATTTTGCACGTCACATGGCAAAGTGTACAGTGTAATATTTTTTAACTTCATAAGATTGTACCTATATTTTGTGCAAATAAATGATATGTGATTTCTGATCTATGTCACGCTTATAACTTTATTTGTTAATTTTATTTTGTTAACTTAAAACGTAGCTATTAATCATTAAATTATTTTCCGTTTTTTCCATTAATATGAATACGATTACTCCATATTAGAATTGTACTTGTACTTATATTTATTGCGTTTACAAACACAAACACGTGCACAAACACCTAAGCAATTACCTATTTGTCAATTTACTTGAATTCCTACATAGCAATCATGCTTAGGATATTATTAAGCAAATTCCAGTAAACTGGTGGCGCCATAAACTTTGAATATGGAAGTTTCCATGCGGAATGAGGATGTCAAAGACAGTATTTGCTTGCACAGTTTGTGAAGTAGTGATATGTTCATGTAGTTTGTATTAAATAGAGCTTTGAAGAAGAAACATAACTACACTTAATTTTCCAACTTTAGGATCTTCACGGGCCCTTTTATTACTAACTTGGGTTAAACTTTATTAGTATTCGTTACAACAATATTCAACTGTTTTGTGAAATGCACTTTTCAAAATATTGTTCTTTGAACTTTGTTTTGTTTGTGGTTGACAATGAATTACTTTTGCCCTCAATCACGTTGAGAGATGTAAATACACTATACAAGGTCCGAGCTCCTCGAAACGTGATAAGATACGCCACCAATCCTACATTTAAGGTTAACTTCGATGATTTTCTAGAGCCTTACGCAGATGGACGAGTGAACTCTTTAATAAAACCTAATTGGAGCTAAATTTTAATTGAAAAAATACTACTTTACCACAAAGACCACCTTATTAATCCCCACATCGACACGCAAACAAACAAGTACCCGAAGTGCTAACCTTAATTATAACTCGATCCACCTTTCAAAGGTACCACGGAACCTTTTAGCTGCAAATCAGTTTACCGAAGTGCGGCCATTTTGATCTTTTATTCCAATTGGATTTTAATTGAAAAAGTTGAGCAAGGGTTCCGGAGTTTGTACAAGTTTGAAACGGAACCAGGCGTTGAGCGAGAGACGGATCTCCAAAACTGATTCCGACGCGTCAATTATGTATTGAAAACTTTTAACTGGTAGTGGAGCGGTTTAAGTTGAAGCTGATAGTTTAATAACTGATGGATCTACGAAGTAGGAAACTTCCGTAGTTGTTTGGGAAAGTATCTGTTATAACTATCGGGGTTTGAAGATACAGAGATGCCTATCAAGCGGTTTGATGAAGTATTTATTGATGGGTGGGGTAATAATATTCACCCTTTCGTCTTACAATCTGTTCACCCAATTTGAAAGTCTGATAGCTCGCATCTGATTTTTCAGTACTTTTGGGTTTTATTATGTTTTATATAGGATATGATTAAGTAGGTGATATTACAAATACTTAAGAAAAATGAAACAAAATTATATGCAAAAATAAAGACAATGCTGACAGTGTTGATAAAATCTGACGTGACCAAATATTTGAGTATAACATTTCTTAGCATTTGAAAATTGAACTGGAGACTTCACAGCCGTCTTCACGTCCCTCAAACTATAAAGGTCGATCTATCTCTGTCAGCGGCTTTCAACATTTCCCCCAGTAACCCAGACAAATGACTTCATATTCCAAAACTCAACCTAACCTCTTTAGATGAATTTTTTTTGTCTCCTCTTTGTTTTAGAGGGTGGTAGATATTTATGTCTTTCCAACTTTTTTTAGCATTCGTCTATTTCATCGTGAATTGAAAATTAGTTAGTGTATTTATTTAAAATATTGTCGCGGATCAATACTGTATACTATATCAATACAATATCGTCTTTCCTTACATTTCTCTTTTAGGTCTAAAAATCTTCTATGTTTACGCTTTGCATTTAGTCGTTTATCGTATTACAATTTTGTTTCTTTTATATGTTTATTATTTTTAGCTTAAGCATTTATTCTTTCAATGTGATACCGTTACTTGATTGGAAAACAATGAGGTTTTATTTGACAGTGTGTATTTTAGGTAGAATTTGAAATTTACTATTATTGCGTTGTACAACCTTTTCAATTTATACTGATACTTCAAAAAATTACTGTCCGTATATAAATGATGTAAGTATCAAAACCACGAGAGTCTACTAGTCCACAAACACCCAGATCCGATACAAAATACTTCTATACCACACAAACATATTTGTACTATATTAAACACTGTATTACGAGTACTCGTGCGGTCTTTCGATTTACAACCGGAGTCCTAAATATCACATATTTAAGGGGCGACCTGAATATTGAGAACCTCTGTCTAAACACTATTTACTATTGACATTAGTTCCCACATATTGTATTCCGTTTGTCACGAGTAAGTTTACCTTTTGTTTGCAGTTTCCCCTTTCAGCCACTACAGGGTTAAGTGCACGATTGTGATTTGATTTTGTACTTGATGTTAATAATTGATGTATTCCTTTTGTCCGGGCTTGGCAAATAGTGAAATTTGTTCAGCAGGGTTGTCAGACAAAGGGAATGAGGTTATGGGCGCAAATATTGGCAGGACTTTATTAGGGTTGTCGGATACAGCGATAGCTTTCAGAGTAAATTGATTTATAGCCTAGTGCCTGTATGAGAATTAACTCGTGCCTTTAAAAGAACATGGAATATTTTTTTTGTGAATGTAGGTATGTACTCGTATGTGTGTGTTATAATTTTGATTGTACAAACAAGCTCTGGTCCTTATCTCCAAAAAACTAATCAAAGGTGTTTTTAATTCTGTGCATAGATCGTCAAGCTTATTTCAGTCTCAAACCATGACAGAGGGACAATACCATATTGGACACAAATTCTAGACTCATCAACTCATATAAGATTTTTCGAACTGCAAAACTCACTGACAGCCTCGTTGGCGCAGTTGTACTACTGTACCATTATAGCGCTGAAGTCGCGGGTTCGAATCCTGGGATATGGTGATATGGAATTTTTCTATTTATTATAAGCCTGGATACAGAAATTTTTGGCCGATATTGCGATCGCCCCCTATCACTGGGGACGGAAAATACAAGGCGAAACGTGGAAGTATTCTTTGCACCTCTGACTACTCCTTGTGGGAAAAAGGCGTGAGTTTATGTATGTACATAATATGTGAAAACACAATAGCGGATTTAGTGACTTAAAAAACGAATCTCCAACGATATTTTAATAGATTAAATTAATTTACAATGATCTGTTTAATGTAATTTCAATTGTTTTCAATTCAATTGTAAAGGAAGAGTGCGATAACACAAGCTTGCTCGTGTAATGGATTGGCAGGAGGAAATTGCATCGAGTGTGTCGGAAACGGGAGCTATGCTCGATGTTCTCCGCTAAGGAATCAAAGACTACTACTAATTTATAAACTCGTTTTGTAATGCGATATTAGTTATGAGATTTTCTTTGATAGTCACTATCGCGTAGTAGCATACGAATTTTGAAAATTTTGTATCTGCGTTTTAGGTCTAAATAATTATTTTGTCTGGTCCTGGTTGCATTTCATAAATATTTCGTTTTGTGCATGTATTTCGGTTTGATAAATTTGCCCCATGTTGCCCCGAATTGGAATTTGCGTCGATAGACTCGCCGATTTTATATATCAGAACGGAAATATATTCGGGAAATTCTGGTGAACACCAGCGCCACCTCCATCTACCCTTCGAAGATACAAGCATATTTTTTGTGTGTCATGCAACGAAATGTCAAAAACAAACTGTAACAACAGAGCATAAGATTGACATGATCCACTCCAATGTTATAATGTACATGAACATGATTCGTAAGAACTCCAAATAGTTTTTTTTCTTTATAGCAGTTAGGCTCGTTCAGATACACGTGCTTGCTTCTCGAGCTCAAAACTGACAAATAATAAGAAAATCAGGATCACAATTGACGCCGAGACCATTTGTGGTGGAATCGCAAATCTGATCTGACACGCGTCCGACGGGACGGCTTAAATCTTTGCGTGTATGGCTAGCTATAGTAATATAATTCCTATCGATCTGATACAGGGTATATCAAGACTGCTACCGAAAACGAAGCCAGGTAGTAGTTTTAGTGACTACAGACACGATGCTACTAATATTTTGCAAACAAACATGACGATTTTTTTTTTGTAATTTTTTAAATATCATTGTGTTAGGGAGGAAAATCCACAGCTTTTGCTAAAAATCTAATTTAAAGCCTTGCGTATTGTAGCGTCTGTAAACATAAAAGGGTGAACATTATTTTTTAGGTAAATGTATGTATTTACCACTCAAATACGATGATAGGAAAAAAATACAAAAAAATATAGTCGCTGTTTTTGCAATTTAGTTGCATTGTGTCTAAAGTCTCTAAAATTACGATCTGGCTTCGTTTTCGGTAGTAGTCTTGATAAACCCTGTATAATGTGTACAAAACTAAGAACCGCAAGATCTAGATCGAAACCATTTTTACGCTGATATGGAAAAATCGGTATAAATAAATGCACATTATAAGTATGGTGCGGTCAAGTTATTTTAAGCTTTAAACTTAGTACAAAACAGAGACATCCAGCGGCAGATGATTGTAACCTTCTCAAACCGCATCCCTAAAGAGTAATTCCTTGACTGCCAAAGGTTGTCAACCTCAAAACTTCGCTATGAACTTTGACAGCCTAATTGTACGGACGCTATATTGACGCTTTTGAGCGATGAAAGTTTATCGCAATCTCGTTAATAATTAACATCAATCACTTTACTGAATTAGCCGGATGAATAGTAAATTGTTATTAACAGTTGGCTTTCATGTTTTCCGACGTATTGGAGGCATAAACTTGGCTACCGAGGTAGATTACCGCCATCGGCCATTTTCCATCAGGCGAGCTCAATACGGGTTGGCGACTTTCATATACCCTAGAAATTCTTGTTAAAATATTCATAATATGAATGTTTGATCGTGATGTTTTCCAGTGACGAAGCTTCCGTACAACCCGATTCCAACCGGTTTCCCTTTTATATCATAATATGTGACTTAAAACTGATATTGCTTACAATGCCATAGATAAATTTGAAGTTATAGTTTAGAAATTAATGACTACATTAAGGATAAACATGATGCTTTATTATAAGTACTAAACACTAATTATCATAATTTAGTAAAATACGCGATTAGGGATTTCGACTTGCCTTTTAAAAAAAATGACCCTTCGCCACTGATGTTTTCCAGCACCTTTTAAGTGCGTGATAATTAACCAAAACACAAATGAGTGCGTCATACACGCGTGCGAACCGATTTTAAACTTGCCACTAACATCTAATACATAAGTCCGTGGTTGCCTGTTAGTAACGGACCAGACTCGACTGCCAAAATGTTCACGGTGGTCGTGCGATCACATCCCAGGGCACACCTCTGAGTTTTCGGAGTTATGTGTGTATTGTATTGTATTGTATCAGCCCATATACGACCCACTGCAGGGCACGGGCCTCCTCTACAATCGAGAGTACGATTGAGAGTGGTTAGGCCATATAGTCCACCACGCTGGCCTAGTGCGGGTTGGCGGACTTACATACCGTAGATTTTTTTTTTAATCGCTACGGTATGCAGGTTTCCTCACGATGTTTTCCTTCACCGTTAAAGTGCGTGGTGATTGATTATCAATACACACATAACTCCGAAAAGTCAGAGGTGTGCCCTGGGATTTGAACCCGCGACCACCGTGAACATGTAGGCAGCCGAGTCTGGTCCGATACCACGAGGCCACCACGCACTTATGTGTGTTGTTATGTGTGTATTGATAGCCAATCACGCATTATAATGGCAAAGGAAACCATCCTGATACAACCTGCATACCGTAGCGATTTCAAAAAAATCTACGGTATATAAAGTCCGATAACCCGCACCAGGCCAGCGTAATGGGCTATATGGCCTAACCCCCCTTAATCGTACTTTTAATTATAGAGAAAACCCGTGACCTGCAGTGGAACGTATATGCGCTGATACATATACAGACAGATACAGATATCGTCCGCCACCCGGCTGCTATGACTTGAAAAACATACCTTAACATAAGGTGCCCTACTCATATTGTCTCAAAAGTATCACAATTAGCCCCACATCCGAGATAAAAGAAATCTTGTGTTATTAAAATCACAGTGAGAACAGTGCTGCCATATTTTAATGAGATCATTAGCAGCACGGCAGCCACTTCAGAGTATTTTAGGCTGTTCGTCTCTGCCGTAGTTAAGCTAAGTCGGATAGTAAGAGTGTACTATACACAATGATTACGTTTTTTGCTAGGCGAAACGAGCAAGTGAACTTTATATTAAAACGAGCTCAATTTCTTGGTATTACCAGGTCAATACAAGCTAGGGTTTACTGGTGGTAGGTCTCTCTTGTGTGAGAAACCGCCTGGGTAGGTACCACCGCAATGTCTATTTCTTCCACCAAGCAGCAGTGTAAATGCACTGTTGTGTTTCGGTTTGAACGACATTGTAGCAGAAACTACTAGACATAATGAGACTTAATATCTTATATCTCAGGATTGCGAGACCCAGACCCGAAACAAATACCTGTGGTTCACACAAATATTTGTTTCGGTGCGGGGATCGAACCCGCAGCCTCACGTTTCACAGCCGGCGTCTAACCAACTGCGCCACGGAGGCTGTCAAATAAAATACTACATGGCACTTCGTTAGGCGACCCCTACACATACTGTACTGTATTAGCCCATATACGTCCGACTGCAGGGCGCGGGCCGCCTCTACAATCGATAGTACGATTGAGAGTGGTCAGGCCATACAGTCCACCACGCTGGCCTAGTGCGGGTTGGCGGAATTTTACATAACATATACAAATCGCTATGGTATGCAGGTTTCCTCACGGTGTTTTCCTTCACCGTCGTAGTGTTCAACACATAAGTATTCAGTATATTTGAAGGTCGTAGGATCGGCCTTAATTATTATCACATTGCCCGTTTTCATAGAAGTTTATTTGTAAGTAGGCAGTTAGGGAAACATCTTTGGAGGGCGTTATAAATCTTATATTCGGTTTGGTTCCCAGGTAAGACAGTTTCTTTGTGTGTCGATACATTTCTGGGTACATTTTAGTTCCTAGACTAGGAAAAGTTTCGAAATAATTTGCGACTATTACCTGAACTTCATACGATATTAATAGTAGCTCAATCATAAATGTGAACCTCCTAGTTTCCTTTCTGTCTACCCCTATGAGGTAATGAGGTTGACAGATATTTATATAAGCTTTATGGTACAGTTCCTTCATTGATCTAGTATTAGCATGAATCGGCTATCAATCGTAACGATCTGGGTTACAATCTTAGATCGGGCAAGCCACTTTTCGTGAATGTTTCGATTTAGAATTTTATATGAGTTGCCGAAAACCGATATTTTAGGATCAAAAAATCTGGCCTCTTCAGTTTATGATAATAAAAGTGTTAAATTGATTTGTGTTTTTGTTTAAAAGTTATAAATACTATAATATTAAAATTAAAATAAATAAAAAAGACACAGTGCACAACACCAAGTTGAATTTAATTTAAAGTCCCTCGTTTAAATTTTATTCACATCGACGGACGAAATGGAAATGTCAATACACGCAAATTGAAAGTCGTAAAGTAAAGAAATGAAAATTGAAATTATTATTGAAGGATAAATATCATTTTTCGACATTTCATTCGGAAAATTGAATAATAAATTTTACATATCCCTTGGGGGAAATTTCCTCATAATACTCCGAAGGGTCTAAAACAACTTACCTTTTATGGGTTCACTCCTTTTTGCATAAATGTCTATATACACACGAACTATTATGTACACTATATTACAGTTATTTATATTGTTCCACTTTTAAATCAATCACTAATATTTAATAGTCACAGTTCAATTGTCCGATTATATTACACACTTAAATTAAAAAAGTATTTTTAATTAATTATTCACTAAAAAATTACACTAGTTATTTACAGTTTATTCGAATTTCAAAAGTTCAAATATGGAATGAATGTTCCAATGTCGAGTCTGTATTTTGAATTTAGAACATCGCACGCGGCTTGAACGTCCCGCGTTCGTAGAGCGACTACCGCGGTGACGGGCGCCCGTCCGACACACAATGGGCCCAACTGCCTACTGTTGCACTATACTCGATTGTATCAAATGTGCAACACGAAACTGGGTTACTTGAAATTAACGAAAGATTTCTTTATAATGCTCCAGCCTATTTTTTATGTGAGCGTTTAATTCGAGTATTGTTTTTTTAAATAAACGTTTTTGAATGATGTGTGCGTTTTGGTTTAACTTAACTTTATTTGATGTACTTATATTATAATTGATTTTTATGTGAATGTTTAGTATGTAAATGTTCCGAATTTTTTATGAGGTTATTTTTTTTTTGTGGACTATTTCCTATGGTTTGTTCTAAATTTTATGTCCTTTGTATTTCAGTTCAATACAAATGTTCGTGCCGTGAAATTGCTTCAGATACACTGCCAGCGTTCCAATCAGTATATCAGAAGTGAATTTTATAGCGCTGAATGAGTTTTCTATAGAGAAAATTTCATGATTTCAAATCGTTTTTGTTCCTTCGCTAGATTTTTTTTAGGTAATAAAATATAACTTTAGTTTAGCCATGTATAAATACATTAAATCATGGTCCTAGAGTGTTTATAAAGTGGGCTTTAGTGTACATAGCTGAAGACCGGATTAACAAATCGGAGGTCGTAGGTTCGAACCGGGGTATTCATATTTGACTCCTGAAGTTACGTGCATATTCCTAGTTAATTTAGTTAAGTCGTTTAGTTAACGGGGAATGAAAATATAATGTTTTTACACCTTAATGGGAGTTTCCACTTGCACATATCAATGATTACATCTGTACTCTGTTTCAAAAGTATTGAAAGTTTGCTAACCTACACTTAGCCAACTTTATGGAGTAAAGCTTGATCTCTCTCAGAATGGCAATTACCCAATCTCAGGCTGTATTTAATGAGAATTAATATAGATAAACATAATTTTAGAAGACTAAGTTCTTCCTTCGTATGTTGTTATTCAATAAAATTTAATTTATAAACCTACGCCGAGGGTAATAATAATATTAAAACTACTCTAAGTTTCTAAGCGCCAGTCTTAGAAGTAGGAATACGGCAGCACTTTTAATAGATGCATAAGCTTACGCCTCTATCTCCAAAAGAGTAGGCAGGAGTATCACTAGTGGCAGTCAAGCCTGTTCGTATCGGGCATCAATTTTAGTCCCTATTTCATATAAGATAAATAATATATTAATTAATACACCCAACAGTCGTATACGTAATCCTGACTCCACACTAAGATCGAGTTTTGTGTCGGGGGTATCAAGAACTACGAGAGACTTTTCAGTCTTACAAACGCCCAAACCCGACACAAATATTTGTAGGCCACACAAACGTGTGTGTTGGTGCGGGGACCGAATCCGCGGCCTCTCGTTTCACAGTAGGCGTTATACCAACTACGCCATTGTCATTTTCATATAAGAATTTCCAAATAAAAAATAACACATACTCGATTTCCCTACTTCAGAATCTGCCACAGGACTTAGCCATTAATAGTCTGTTAGTATATCTAGACAGAATCTTGGAAAAATAATTTCTTCCTTTGTCCAAGTGTTATCAAATTATATTTTAATTTATAAAACCAGCCGCTCGGTTGGAAATAATATTAAAACTACTCGGTGTTTTCAAGCGCCGGTCTCAAAGGTAAGAAGTAAGAACACGGCCGTAACTTTGTAAATACGGCAGTTTTCCATCCCGCAGCGAATGCTAATGTTTAAATTCTTAAAGACGACTGTTCTTACCAGCCAGATATAAAAAATAATTTTTATCTCACTTTAAAAGTGAAAGTTGAAAAATAGCTATTTTAATCCGAAACCTTATTTTTTTTACTGTCTCAGTGGCGCAGTTGTACTACGGTATGATTGCAATACTGAGGTCTCGGGTTCGAATCCCGGGTCGGGCAAAGATATATTGGATTTTTCTGTTCATGTATCAGTTCGGAGTCAGGATAGTGCCCGATATGGCTATAGGCTCGCCCCCTATAACATCGTAGGATGGTATATACAAAGCGAAATGTGGGTGTCTTGATAGCATTTCTGCCTACCCTTCTAGGAAAAAGACGTGAGTTTATGTATGTATGTATGCTTATTTTTTTAGATTTGAGCATTTCGAGCATTCAGCTACTAGCTAAATAATTTTTATCTCACTTTAAAATTGAAAGTAAAAAAATAGGTTTTTTAATCTGAAACCTTACTTTTTAGGTTTGTTTACGAGCTAAATACTATGTCGACTGGTGAGACTTAGCCGTCTTTCGCTGATGGATACTCATGAGTATCTAATCAAACATTGCACTTACCACCACGTGCATTATGACAGCTTTAGTGGCGCAGTTGTTGCGTTGCTGGTTGTGAAACGAGAGGTCACGGGTTCAGTCCACACCCAGACAAAAGTTAGTGTTGACCACAGATGTTTTTTTTAGTGTGGGTTTTCTGGAACTGATAGGTCTCATGTAATTTCTGATTGCCACTGCAAAAGGCTTGTATCTTAGTGTAGGGTCATGACTATGTGTGACTATTAACGATTCAAAAGATCTTGCGAAAGACTATTTAAATAAAGAATACTTTGATTTTATTGGACGAATTTTTTTATTATTTCATAGGTCCGGCAAACGAGCAAACAGGTCACCTGATGGTAAGTGATCACTGCCGCCCATGAACAACCACAACGCTTAGTTTATAGATGTGTTGCCGGCCCTTAAAATCAGGAGGAGAGCGGGAAGAAAAAAAGGATGAGCAGAGAAAAGGGGTATTGCTTGTCGCAAAACGGCTCAAGCTCAGCGTGTGCTGGTTACGAAACCAACGCTGATCTTCCGCAAGGCCGGTAAGTAATCACAGGCGCCAAAAAAGTAAAAAAAAAAATGTGATAAAATATACATTAAAAACAAAATAATTATAACCGTAGTGTGTCATATAGTGTGTCAAAACCATACGCAATGACGGACTGAATCAGCATGGCACGACGCTGTGCAGACAACCAGACCCTTATACCCAAAAGAAACAAAATTGCAGGTGGGTAACGTGACCATTACAGATACTGTATTCTTATTGTAATAAATGGTGATAAATAAATTAAAATATTATATCCTACGTCAATGATACTAACAACAAATTTATAAATCATACAAAAAGTGAATATATAATATAATACAAAATATAATGATAATTAGATAGCACTAGTGTCATGTTTTAAAGATCCTTCATTTTGTTGATGCTCTAGGATAAATGATTTCAGTGCTAATCTGAAACCCTGAATACTGTTCAGAGTTCTTATTGGCGGAGGGATGTTGTTCCAGCACTTAGTGGATACATAGCGAAAACTACCTCTGAAAGCGGCTGAGCTATGACATCGCGTAGATAGCTGTTTGGCACATCTCCGGGGCCCATACGATTTTTGACTTGATGCCCAGGACAATTTGCTGTATTGGGCATCCGGAAATCTCATTCACTGAACGAAACGCAACAGTAAAGCTGTAGCTTCACGTGAATTTCCTGTGAGACAGTGGTACCGCCCCGGGTGAGCCTGCCCATTCATGCTGAGTCATGACTGACAACAGCGTGGCTCTACCACGTATACCACATGGTAACAATTGACTTATAAAACAAATCCATCATTACTACAAATTACTTACTACTACTGATTAATTTAAAATCGATCCTGAAAAATCACGAACAAGATCAGAAACTCTTTCCAATTGTAACTAGCATAGAAACACGGCAAGATAACCCGGATACGAATACATTCGATAGCCAAGTCCAGGATTTATGGGCATCTCCAGCAAGACAATGGCCGGGTTTCGCCGGGACAAAATGATCAACGACGCTGTCCCTGAACAAAGGATTGTCGTTCGAGAATAGCCCCTTTTCATTCGACGTTCAGTATTATTTCTTTGTAGGGTTTAATGAGTTTAATGGACATTTCTTTTGTACATTATTGAGAGAATGACGAGGGCCTTTGTTGGGTGGACAATTCTGGGTATAAATGATACAACTATTATTTTGATTTTGTAATAAAATATATTACGGTTGCCTATAGAGAAGCCTACGTCGAGTAAAGGACTTCCTATGGTTGAAAAAAGAAAGGCTATTTGACAAAGTAATAGAAATACTTTTCCCCTATTTATAAATCCATCCAAAGGTTGCCTGTAAGAAATTGCCTCGTGTGATAAGGCCGCCTCTTGTACTGTTATTATGCCATTTCTTAATTTTTACTGTTTCTTTAAAGTGCAATAAAAAATTAAATAAATAAATACGTATTAAGACAATGTGATGTCGTAAAAGATTATTTTTTCTAACGCCTGGATAATATTTTTTTATGTTATTTGATGATAACCCATTTTCGACCCACTGACAAAAACTAATTTAAAACTATTGTAAGAGCCATTTTTGAATGTTTTCATGACTCTTCAAATAGTTATTCATAGATTTTTATACGATCTGAGTATCAGTTGTAATTATTTATATTTTTTTTCATAAACCTTATTAAAAGGTTGTCTAAGCCCTTATAACGATTCAAATTAACGAGAATAAAATATTATAAATAACACAAGTATTTGATAATGAAGTCAGAATAAATAATGATGTTCTCTTTGTCGGTTAGTTTACATAAGCTCAAAGGAATAATGATCCTTCGAGCCGGATCAAAGATTTAAATCTCAACCGTTAAACGCAATAGGCATTTTTAATATAAATATAATTTGATAAACCGTTGGTTTTATTGAAAGGGTTTACTCCAATATCCTTACTAACCCTCTCCAGGCCCATAAAAAATACCCAGCACTAAAATCAAAGCCTAAATATTTTACTTGAATATAACGGAATTTTAAACACATCCTCAAGATTGTGGGGCATAAAAACGTCCGTTGTAGACCCAGCCTCGCATATTTTCCTTCCATTGTTGAAACATGAATAACCTCGCCTGAATACATGAATATGTAATTAATCAAAAACGTAACTCATATGCGCCTGTTCTGCGGCTATTTCGACTTGGTCCTCAACTAATACAATATTTAGAGGTCGTGCCTAAACAAAGGATTCGATATAGTCTGAAACACCGCAAGTACTAAAGGCATTAAAATATTCAAAGATTTCGCTATTTATTTTAAGCGTGGACAAACAAGGGATGGTATTTTGATACGAGGCGAGCGGGCAAAAACGTGCGCTTTAATTAATTAGGGAGCATGCAATTTCGGTAATTAATTTTTACTCATATTTTAAGAGCATTGTTTATTTAAGAGAAAACAGTGTTTTTTGTATTTTATGTTCGAATCCTCTATCGTACGTCCTAACTATAGACATAACACGAATGATAAATAGCATAGAGAATAGTGTTAGTTTTAGAAGTGGAAAACTTATAAGTTACTTCAGACGTCGAACGTCCGAACATTCGAGTAGCGTTTCGGACCATAGAGTACCCCCCCTCCCCCCCCCCTCCCCCCCACCTCCCACCTGCCATCTATGGGTTGAACATTAATACCTCTACCTAGCACTTGGTGAATAAAGGTATAAGCTCATAACCATATTAAATAGCCAAAAACATTGAATCATCAAACTTATTCCATTACTACAAGTAAAGCTATAAGTTAAAGTTATAAGTCCTTACTTATAACTTTAACTTATAGGTTTACTTTACTTATAGGAAGTAACTGGCCGAGGTCAACAGTTACACCAAGTTACAAGGCTTGGCACCGTCAGGCATTACCATAAATGGAAATTAGAAATTATGGTACGGAACCGAAATGTTAAATGATTTATGGCTGGCGAGAATAAAGGGTTCCGGTGACTGTGGATTGGTAGCCGAATTATATTGAAGGGGACTATTAGGAGCATAATATCAAGTAGTATATGTGTTATGTAAAAGGACCTTAGCTGAAAGGGATAGTGAATAACTCTTATATTATCATTTTTTCGGTTGCAGTGTTGATGTGAGCGAACATTTTAAACGAAGTTAAAGAGTAGGGTTTTATGACTTTAAGTTATCTGTCTGAAAGGATTTTTTTATTGCGATGAATGGCAAGACGAGTATGCCATTAGCCTGATGGTACGCTTACCATCAGGCAAATGGCATACTCGTCTTCGCTATTCGTAACGCTATACGACCGCCAATGGGCAAAACCTAAACCAAACCACGAATTATAAAGCAATGCTTGGTATTCCACGGCGCTCGCCTTCCTGCGACATAAGATGTTAAGTCTCATTATGTCCAGTAGTTGCTCCGGCTACAATGTCTTTCAAACCGGAACACAGCCGTGCACTTACACTGCTGTTTGGCGGGAAAATGGACATTGCGGTGGTACCCAGACATACGTGAGAGACCTACCAGTATTTTTAAGGCTAATGTGTCGAAGAATTTTAAGCTACAATGTTATTTTCTCAATACATTTGAACCACTCTCAATCGATTCTCTCGATTGTAGAGTAGGCTCGTGCCCAGCAGTAGGAAGAATATGGGCTGATACACACACATACATACATACTATAGATTTTGTAATATTACAATAAATATTACTATTGAATGAAATGGATAGTATTATAATTGAATGGCATTCTGGGAAGTACGTGATTCTGCACAGCGAGACACCTGCAAGTTTAATTCGTCTTTCCTTGCTACTCTAGCTTACATAAAATAAACTATAAAATTAATACACGACTGCCTCGGTGGCGCAGTTGTACTACGATAAAACGCTGAGGTCTCGGGTTCAAATACCGGATCGGGCAAAGTGGTAAGTATTGTATTTTTCTATTCATCATCAGCCCGGAGTCAGAAATGTATGCCCGATATGGTGGTAGGCTCGCCCCCTATCACATCATGGGACGGAACACACAAGGCGAAACATGGGTCTGAACCTTTCCCCACCACGTCTGGAAAGAAGGCCTGAGTTAATGTATGTATGTATGTATTAAATATAACATTACAGATTTTAGCAAGCTCTACATTAGAACCAGTTATATAAATTTCGGCCGAAATAGCAACAATATTCATAAAAAAGAAAAAAAAATTAACGTATATATACATATATACATACAGCGTAATTGCGCTGGCTGTTAAAAGCGTAGGAGTTAAGGCTTGCTTTTGTCGTATGAGAGATTGCAGTGGAATCCCGACGAACTTTTTTGGGTGAAATATTTCACCTGTGAATGTTTTTTGAGGATTATTTTTTTATGTTTCAGGTCAAAAGTTTTAAAAATGTTTCGGCTGTTTCAAACGGACAAAATCTCTCTGGTTTTATAACGATCTTCCATACGAACATTAATATATAAAAAAACTAATCATAGTCATCATCAGTCGACAAAAGTCTATAGTTGGATATAAACCTCTACATTCATACTAATTGGCATGCGTCAATGACGACGAATTTTTAGTCAGAGCTAAAGAGCACTACACACCAAAGCCGCCGACCCGCCGGCATATGTCGGCGACATTTTGTAGGCGGGCTAGCCGGCGGCTCCAGAAATTCATTTTATCACGTTGATGAGCAGTGCGCTTGCGTTGTATGTAGAAATGTCATGTCGGCAACACGTGCAGACGCTTGCCGCCGACATGATGCTTATCTTATAATACAAATTATTTGTGAAAGGCAACCCAAATAGAGTACCGTCGACACACTATCCCGGCCTGCTTATAACCCGCTGGGCTGGCCACATATGTCGCAGAACAGACCACTACTGGAGTAAGCGTCTTCTGGAGTGGAGACCGCGTCTTAACAAACGCAGCGTGGGATGTCCTCGGGACATCTTGCGGGACGACTTGCACAAGAGGGCCGGCAGCAACTGGATGCATAAAGCAGCAGACCAAGCTTTGTGGCGTTACTTGGGAAAGGCCTTTGTCCAGCAGTGAACTGCAACGGGCTGATAATGATGATGATGATGATAACCGGTTATACGTAGTCTTAAGCCAAAATGCAACACACGTGTAATCACTATGACAGACGTTCCCTTATTCTTTCCTAATAAAAAAACTATTTTTAAATAAATTACATTTTGACCTATAGAACAAAATCTTATTCATATATGTTTCAATAAAATGATTCCCATGTCTTACTAGATTAATAATACGTACAGAAGATATTCCAGGAAAACAAAACTCAGGAGTTGCTAAAGGATAACAAGCCATACAAGTTTAAATTTACTTCCTCTTAACTTAAAGTTTACATTGGCGTAACATACAGTCATTGTCCAACTTGCTCTACGTGTAAGAGTCGTAACTTTTAATAGGCTTATAGACAACATAAATGCTAAAATTATAGTGCAAGTTGAAGTTGCCGAAAACGGACAGATAAGTTAGCTAACATTGCAAGAAGTCCCTGGATGCCGGCTGCTATCACTCTACCAACATTCACACACATTGGCCTAATCCTTGGACCAGAAATTCTGAAAGACTTTAGACACACAACACCCAAAATTGAAACAAATGTCTACTAATACCATCAACACGAAGACGAAAACTTTTATAAGTGGTAGAGCCACGCTGTTGTCAGCCACGACTCAGCATGAATGGACAGACCCGTCCGGGGTGCCACTGTCTCACAGGAGATCGTCGTGAACCGACAGCTTTCTTATCGCGTTTCGTTCAGTCAGTGAGACTGCCGGATGCCCAATACCCCTTTTCTCTTCCCATCTTTTTTCCTTCCAGCTCCCCTCCTGAACTGATAGGTCGACAACACATCCGTAATCCAAACGTTGTGGATGTTCATGGGTGGCAGTGATTACTTACCATCAGGTGACCTGCATGCCCGTTTGCCGGACCAATGCTGTAAAAAAAAACATAGCCTCTCGATTCGCAGTATTAACCAACTAGGCCACGCAGGCTGTCGAACCATTGAAATAATTTACTCGCAGAAGCAGTTTACAGCTGTTATACGGAGCTGTTTGTTCCTTGGAAACGTCCGGAGTGCAGTGTAGACATAGGATATTCAGACAACAAACTATCCACTAGCGCAATTTATGATTTAGAAGCAGACCTAGCGTTTGAAGTAGAAACTAAATACTGAGTTCGACGAACGGAAATAATGGACGATGCTTTGAGAATTTAAACGTTTTGGAAATTAAATAGAAGCATCCTAAATAATATTTTATGTAATATTTAATTTACCGATATGCTACATGGAGAATTGGAATATTTTGATATTAATGACGTAATTTATGCTTGTAAGTAAAGAATAAAAAAATAAACCAATATGATGATGACGGACAGTGTAAAGAAAGTTTATTAACAGACACTTGAAAATATGACTGCACTGGTGTCAGAGAAATGAAACTAAAAAAATGGATCAGAAATTAAAACAAAAATCAGCAATTTTGGTTCTTTCTTGAACTAGGCTCACGAAACTCCCATAATGCATATGATTCTGCTCCATAACTATCTTCTTTGCAGAATAAAACAAACAATACTATCTCATATTTTCACTGTACACACAGCCCTAGTTTATAATATCACCCTCAAAGTTGGTGATATTACCCACAAAGCCAATACCAATGTTGGAAGACAAACACCTGTACCGGAGCTTTGGTAATAACTTGCACATAATAATTTTAACCCAAGGCGTGTGGAATTAAACATTAATTCAATTCGGGCGGCTTGACGTGTCTGTCGTAACTTTTGATGATGAGGGTACTAGAACAATTTTGGACGAACGACGTGGACTGTCGAAAAGTAGGTTTAGGAAAGTTTAGGCAAATCGTGTACAAGGCATAAGTATAATGTAGAATGAATGAGCTGGATTTTCAGTTCTGGTGCAATACATCTCAAAACAGTGGAAGTGTTGGGCATTCAAGTCCCCAAAATGGAAGGACCAGCAATGGTTTTGCGCCGGGCGGTTACGCGAACAAATATCGGGACGCTTCTCGCCCTGGCATAGGTTTTGTTAGAGACCCAGACCGGCCATAATCCGCAGCGTGCCGAGCTGGAATGCCAGATATAACATACCCCTTTCGGCCTTCCCCAGGGTACTGAAAAGGGTGCTTAATAGCTGTTCTTCTTGGACAAAGAAGTACAGTTCTGTTGGTAAATCAGAAGTAAGAGAAGTGATTATTTTTTGTGCTCATAGACATTACAAAAAAACTTAATAATCCTATCTTCCTCATCTTTAGAAACCTACGAGAAGGCAGTAATAAAAAAAATGCTTTCTTTACATATTGACACAAAAATTGCTACACATAATTGAACTTTCCAGCGGCACGTGTTAAAAATACCCATTTTTATAATCGGTTTGTTGGGCTGCCATGCATCTAATGTAGGATAGGTCCAATACAATATCTACCAGATAACTATTTTTCGTCTGTCAAAATTATTTCCGATTACTTGAAACTGGATATATTGCACACAGCTTGAGACCGAAATGTGGCGATCTATAGGGGAGGCCCATGTTCAGCAGTGGACTTCCTGTGGCTGAAGAGAGAGAGAGAGAGCCTGATATGCGAAACTTACCTGGGTTACCAAAATATATCGCAATTTCTATCATTATGTACGAAGGTTATTATATAGATTCCCGACAAATTAGAATGTAAGAAATCAGTATGATCTAATTAAGAAATTATTTCCAGTGAATTCTGTTGCACGTTGTACAACATTCTTTGCAACTCGTTCCAAGAAGAATCACCTAAAACGTCCTTTGTATAAGTTAAATGGAAGTTAATATTTACTCTTAAAGGTTATAAAACGGTGTTGTTTTGCCGTATCGGCACAGTAATTTAGTCTTCGAATATTGTTCTCGTTTTCTTTTTGATGTAAGATATTTATTTATTTAATCCTTTTTTTGCACTACACAGAAAATAATTATATTAGTAACATACTATGTAATTAAATGTAATAGAAAGACTTATTTTAACCGAAAACCAAAAACTGAATTGAACTGTAGATCGGAACCACTGACAAAATAAGCGAGTCGTGGAGACAATCTAAATGTTACATCTATACGAATAAGCCGTTTATATAATGATTTTATAATTACCAATAATATTTTTTGTTATTATTATAAGCCCTGTAAGTCCCACTGCTGGGCAAAGGCCTCCCTCCCTTCCTTCCATTTGTCACAGTCGGATGTTACTTGTTGCCAGTTCGGGAGATATGATTCGAGTTCGTCCCGCCATCTTCCAATCTTTTGTTGAAAATATATTATTTGGGTATTTACACAAATATATGAATTGACCTATCTAAACAAACTTTTCAATCAGCAATGCTCCTGAGGTTAACCTGTTGAAAATTGCTATAAAGCAACAAAAAATCTGTATTTTTTTTACATTTACGAATAAACATTCCAAATTAAGTCCGCGGGGAGTTTGTTTTTGAAATATTATTTTTTTACAAACCTGTCGAGAGAACTTTGTCCAAATAACAAAGTTGCTCCGAAAGTTTCCTACGTCTGCCGTGATTACGGTTCGCAGAAACCTTTATTTTTAATGTAAACACGAAAACTACGCTAATACCAAATGACACTGATTGAATTATACTTTTGGCATATTATATAAAAAAATTACCGAAATTCACAAAAGAAAATTTTAACATAATCTACTCTTTAATTAATGCCTTTTAGTATATAAAAATATACATAATATGTTGACTAGCTAGTCTCAAGATCTAGCTCCTTTTCTTTAGTTGTTCAATTAGCTTATTACTTTTCGAATTACTTTTTTTTTAAATCTTAACCTTATTTTAACTATTATAGGCATGTACCATGTATTAAGTATACGTATAAAGACTTTTGAGACGTATAAAGACGTGCTTTTGAACCGACTTCAAAGTGGATATGGTTCTCAATTCGTCGAAATATTTTCTTTTTTATGTATTTTCACTCATCACTCGTAAACACCTGAACCGATTTTGAAAATATTTTTTTTGTTTCAAGGCGGGTCGCCAAGTGCCATATAGGTATGTAAAAATTTAAATTAACATAAGGCGTATATCCTATATATTAGTCGGCTCGCTTTCAATATGTTACGCATATATTATGATTTGTTGGCTAGTGAAGTCAATAAGCAAACTAATCAACGTGCACAATGAAATAGATATTATATGTTACTTTGTAGTGATAATTTTATTTTTTACTTTATAGTGTTTTAAGTCGGTTTTTATTTTCATTCAACTCACATTAATTACAAAAGGGTCAAATTAAGTGTCAAACGTTGAGTGTCTCACAAAAAGGTCGTAAAATAAAGTTTAATAATCGCATTAAATCATTTCTCCATCTCATTTAATACTGTTCCGCGCTTAAATCACATTGCTCGACTTAAAAGTGGATTTATTTAATTTATCATTCTAAAAATTTTCACAATTTAACTTTGTCGCTTAGTACAACACTTGAAGAATTTTTAGGTTATAATATTTGGGTTAATTACAATTAGATTCGCGAATTCGAATGGGAAGTGCGTGTTTTTTAACAATGTGGAAAACCAACCGATTGGTACTACTCGTAAATAATTTATAATTATTATAACTATTTGCTTTAAAAACCTTTGAAACGAGTAAATATTTTGTATTTTTATGCACAAGTGTACGCGGAAGATCACAGTCCACACTCAATGTCCGAATCACAAGAGGAATATTGGATAAGTCACTGAACTTTACTGGTGAGCTTTTGAAAAACTTATCATTTATTAACTTATTACTGTTTTATTGGGCTGTGGTAACTTTGACAAATCTGTAGTATATCTGCAAAATCTATTTACATATTTTTAATATAACCTATGTTAACATTTTAATTTAAACTTTAAATGATTTTGCATTTATTTATTACAATTTAATTCCATAATTTTACAATTCTGGTCGAATGTTGTTCCATTGTGCAAAATGTTTGAATCTAAACATTATTTGAAAGACACCTACATTACTGAACACCTTTCTACAACAGCCCACACAAGACCCACAATAAAAAGGAAATTGGTATATCTAGTTTCATCTAAGAAATCGCTCCAGACATATCTATCAGGGACACACTAGGACTGTAAGAAAAATCAGTATATAGGTCACTTTCCCACACAACGGTTCATTTAAGAAACCTGTAGGTTAGAAAGAGACGGCGATATGTCGTGCAGCTCCTGCTATTATTCACGGCACGTTTTTTCCATCGAATATAAATAAGGCTTTGATAGTTTTGGTAGTACATGACAAGGTGTGAAGGCTCTAAGAATCTAGGCCGTACGTAGTCTCATTTCATTGTTGCAAGGACCTTTTTGAAGGAGGATTCGTGATATGAACACAGTAATATTTATTTGTAACCCTCGAGTTTTTCGTGTAAATCTGTTGACATGACATGTAACGAGTAATAGCATAAAGTAAGTATATACATTTTGGCAAATACAAAATTTATTTTAAAACTACAACTGTGATCGACGGCACGTGATGAATTGATTTATTATGTTTTAATATAATTATTTTTATAGTAAGTCACACAAAAATGCTCGGTTACAAAGAGTGGACCCGTATTTTTAAACATATTGGTGCTAACTATTATTCGAGATCAAAACTATATTAGGTTAAATAGAAAAAAAGGTGTTGTGACATAATAGCAAATCACCTAAAACAAAATAGGTTTTGCTTCGAAGAAACGATAAATCTGCCCGGTAGAACAGACTGCTCTTTCATGCCAACATGTAATCAAAGTTACTTTCATGAATGTTTTTGGAAAAATAATCTACTCTGAAATGCAGCGCTGCACATATTTTTTTGGTCAAGCAAAATAAAGTCAGGAAATGGCACACTCCAACTTGAATAAACAAAGAAATAAAAACACATCACAGCTGTGGCTTTACCACGTATTAAAAACTGTATTTACTCGGAATGGAAACTATATTATTCGCGTTCCAACATCACGAGTAAAAAACACCACGCGGAGAAATTCATTTCTATTTTTTTTTATTGCCATTAATGGCGAAACGACCGTGCCATTCGCCTGATGGTAAGCGACACGACCGCTCATGGACCTGCAAGACCAAACAACACCATAAATAACAAAGCAATGCTTGGCATTCCATTGCGCTCGCTATCCTGAGACATAAGATGTTATGTCTTATTTTGTCCATTAGTTACGCTGGCTACAATGTCCTTCAACCCGGAACACATCGGTGCATTTAAACTGCTGTTTAGTGGGAGAAATAGACATTGCTGTGGTAACTACCCAGGCCGCCTCTCGCATATGAGAGACCTACCATCAGTAAAATCTATCTATATGTATATATAATCTAGTCTAGGAAATATACGATGCTCAAAATGTTGGAAACAACAGTGAAAATAATATTACAGCTCTTGCTCTTAACATACCTGTAGGCAAAGTATCCTATGGACTTTATGAATGAAATTAAAAAAAAAATCGTTTATATTTTGGCAACAGCATAACAACAATGCATTCCGACGCCAAAAGGCCATAGACTATAGTTGTACAGGAAAAGTAAGTAAAGTAGCGTACAACGAGATAACATTTTTGCCATCCATCAACAGGTAGGCAGAGGTGCTACCCGGAAACAATCGTTTCTTCTTGTGTGTTTCGTCTCACGGTGTTATAGGAGGCGAGTTTATCTCCATATCAGGCACAAACTCTGAACCCGAGCTGATAATGAATAAAAGAATCCAATATCACTTTGCCCGACCCGGTATTCGAACCCGAGACCTCAGCTTTGTAATCGTACTATAGTACAACTACACCACTGAGACAGTAAGACAGAGATATCTCTGTCTTATAATAATAATATTATTATAGTTTTTCCAGCTTGTTAATATTAATCAGTTCCAACCTTAGAAAGTTTGCTGATAAACATAGATTACCAAAGACACTTTATTTTTCATCAGCATAGTGCGAATTGAATGACCCCTTCACCCTTAAAATCAGCGTTAAAACACTTATTTTAATCGCTTAAAATTTTACTTTACCAAATCCTATCCAATACTTTGTTCAACTACAACGATTTCGCATTATCTCAATAAACATTGTCAAAACTTAACCCATTTATTCGAATAGAGATTTAAACTATCATTGTAGACCTGTTTCGGCGGCTAATGGCTCTCGCCCATTAAACCTGCATTTAGTTTAGGGTTACGTAGTTCCCCAACTTTGGATGGCAGGAAATGGGTGTGTCATATGATCGCAATACCAACACTAATTCTAAACTAAAGTGACGGATATTGTTGATTTATTAGGGGTTCGAGGGTTTGTAACTTATAAACATAATTTATATAAAGCATACATGGTAGGTGGATGTTTATTTAGTAAATAGACTGAAATAATATTTCCGACAAACGGCAGTGTAAATGTACTGTTGTGTTCCGGTTTGAAGGACATTGTAGCTAGAGTTAATACTACTGTCCATGAGCGATCGTATCGTATATAAATATATATATATTTTTCACTTATGTACAATAGCGTTTTTTAATAAATATGTCAATAAACTGTTTAAAGCCCCATTTCTACGGGAAGAGTTTCTTGCATCGATGATACGATTATCGTATGAATATAAAGAAGATGCGTCGTGTAAACATTGTCAAAACACGATAATCTTATGGCGGTTATATCATGTGATAACGGCATACGATTCTCGCCACGAGAAACTCTCCCCGTGTAAATAGCGCTTTACTGTTACTCATTATGACCGCTTCTAATTTGTTTTTAATATATTTTTTGATAGTTGATTGTGATTTGAATAGTCGTGCTTCAGTTGATGGTATTTTAAAAACATTATTCCTCAGATACCAACTCAACAATAAAAGTATCAAGTTCAATAGAAAACGTGAACAGAACAACATCGACGCTCGAGTTCCGAAGCACTCTACACTTAGATTTAGAATAAAATAAAACCTAGCCAGTGACGCCTTTGCTGAAGTTCTGAGAGACAAGGCGCTCTCTTTTTGTACCCGAGGCAGGCTCAGTTGAAGACAATACTGATTGAATCTCGAGACGAAACTCTAGCAATGAATAATCTTGTATGTTTTGTAGTTTTGCTTCTGGAAATGCTTTTCTGTTTTGGGTTCAGGAATTTTATAAACTTTGATAATATGCGAAAGAGACTTACTGAGTGCGTACGTCGGTAACAACTTAAAATAGGATAATGAAAAATTCTCACTGGTAAGGTAAGTTTATATTTTATGTTTGTATCAGCCCATTTAAGTCCCACTGCAGGGCACGAGCCTCCTCTGGTCCTACAATCGAGACCTATTGCTATTCTTATTCATCCGAACCTTAATATTCTTTATTCTTGTTGTCGACTCGTTCTTATTAGTTACCTGTAACAAAAGAAATAAAATTAATCCAATTGAATTAAGCGACCTTACATCTACAATTATATAGCTATCTATTATTTTATATTCTTACATAGAATACACCTAATATCTGCTATAACTTAATCACCGTCAATGATCCAAAGAAAGCATTGACGTCATAAGCATGAAAAGACTCAATTTTCCCATTAACCGCGGTTCTTTGACGACATCCAACCATGAATAAATAAACTATCCGTGCAAGCTATTAGCATAAAGGCTGTCCCTAGAATCACTTCTTGAAGTTGCACTGTAATCATCAAAGGGGTCTTGTGAATATTGTAGTCAGACATTTTGTATGGTAAACGCTTAGAGTAATTGTAACATAGAGGGAGCGCTGGACTTCAAAAACGTAGTTAAAACGGTGGTGCCGGGCCACCTTTTTCCGTCTATTAGCTGTCATTTCTCAGTTTGTCCAACACGCACGAATTATTTTAAAAAGTATAATAAAAAATAGTGTAGGGCTAATAAATTGCTCTCAAACTAATTTTAGAGCAATTTGTTGTTTAATAATTAGTTCACCGTTCACTAATATAGGAATGTTGTTACAATGTATGCAAACAACATGATCTGGATACTTCTTCAACCAGTGTGTTTATAGCGAGGAGGCGCTTGAGCCACAGTCTCTTTAGTTGATAACTGTACTGTATCAGCCCATATACGACCCACTGCAGGGCACGAGCCTCCTCTACAATCGAGAGTACGATTGAGAGTGGTTAGGCCATATAGTCCACCACGCTGGCCCAGTGCGGGTTGGCGGACTTTTACATACCATACAAATTTATTCAAATCGCTATGGTATGCAGGTTTCCTCACGATGTTTTCCTTCACCGTTATAGTGCGTGGTGATTGACTATCAATACACACATGACTCCGAAAAGTCAGAGGTGTCCCCTGGGATTTGAACCCGCGACCACCGTGAACATCTAGGCAGCCGCGTCTGGTCCGTTACCAACAGGCCACCACGCACTTAGTTGATAAGGTGCTTATTTTATTTTTTTTGTTCACACTTGTATTTTTTTCTCTCAATTTGTTTCTATAAGTGAGAACTTGTCATTGGCTTTATGTTATTTACTACATTGTTTACTTCATTTGTTATTAGCTGTAAGTTTTCCATGTTTTAAAATAAAATAAAATCAAATAAAAAATAAAATTACGAACAAGAAAATATCTACGTTTTTGAAGACGCAAGTGTATGACTGCGCTGCCTCTACATTATATATACTCTAAGAGCCTTATTAATAGACTCAGATAAGCGAAGGATTAATTTTAGTCCAAGGCTTTAGAACTGAGTCGATTATTTTCAATAGCCGGGTATTCACGACTTTATTAATAACACGGAATTGCATAGAGGGCTAAGCTACCATCGTATTGTAGTTACATTATTCAATATTATAGTCAAATTAATAATCTTTGTGTACATTTTTTATGATGGCAAGATGAATTTGTGACAACGCTCCTGATGAAAAGTGAAGTAGGTAAAATAGAGGACAAGCGGCGAGAGATGCTTAAACCTCCATGCTTGCAATTATGCCGGGCTGGCTCTAGACTAGACACAAACTTAGTGAGCTAAAACACGACACACATTCGTGAGCATAAAGGGGTTCTCACCACCGCGTATGGTGATCGCTTCCCGGATTGATACCTATGTCCTACCAATAACTTTAATCCGGAAATCTTTCACATAACCGAAAATCCCGTCGTTTTTCTATGAGACTGTAATACATTTTTTTTGAGACCACACTTTGGTTCTAAACCTTAGCAATCTACAGCAAGATTACCGTTTTAAAAAATCGATGATTTTACCAGATCAAGAATTTATAAAGATGACAATTCTCACAAAGGATTTAACACGATTGAATCTGCCAATAGAGCGTGCTTAACCGAAATAGAAATCTTATTCCGTTTTGTTCGTCCTGTTGGTACTCGTTGTCTCGAGTGAAATGAAATCTGTTGATAGTGCTAATTTTTATAACAATACCGCCGGGGTTCCAGTATCTGGGTTATACGATTAACTGTAAATAACATTGCTTCTCCAACTAAATTGTTTCTAGAGAATTCGGTCAATTACGAGTTTATTAGCAATCTGGGAACTCTAGTTCATTCCTTAGATAGCTTCTTTGTTCTAGAATTTTCTGGATCGCAGTGTTATTTATTTTAATATTTATTTATTTATTTATTAATAACAAAAGAACATACTTATGACCTAATAAAGTGTCCTGCAAAACTGTACAAACAGTTTGACTGCAGGATCAAGTTTTACATTTAATAATACATTAGGGTAAGTTGGCTAAGTAGTGCTTTTTAAGTTTTGACTCAAACATTAATACGATTATATAAAATACATTTCAAGTATTAAAATATAACGAACAAAATGAACAAACATAATATTTAGCACAAACAAAACTGAAGATTATTTATGGAAACAAAAATTCGACTTACAAATTGCACAATAAAAAACGAACCAACATTATACTTAAAATCCTTTGAGAGATAGGTGAGAATGGATATCAATTTCTGAATAATTGTTTCAAGAAAGATATCCTCTCGGTACTTAAAGTAGGTCTGGGTACTGAAGTTATTGAGATATTAAATTGAACAGTATTATTTATCGTGCGATTTTATTACGGGACAATTTATGGTGCAATATTCTTTATTTTATATACGTGATATCTGCATGAGCTCGTGTTTGTATTCTCGAAAGGGTAGGCAGAAATGCCATTGATAAACCACCAATATTATTTCTGCCACTACCTGGTAGGGGCGAACCTATCGCCATGTAGAGCACAAGTTTTAGGCGGATTTATAGATTTTTAATCTAAAAAACTCATTTAATTGTATTGCCTTATTTGCAAATCGAAGCAATAACCTCTTGATTCACAGCACAGAACAGTGATCACAGCATATATTTGCAGTCACTAATCTAACAATCCAAATTTAGAAACATAGTATGATTAGAATTTGAAACTTAGCACTCTAATAACAATTTAACACATCAATCGTCAACATCTACACACTCACGGCGTTATTCATAGATATATTTAAAACCTATGTAATTTAATCATGTTTTGTCCCTTTCGAACGACTTTAGAACTCAGTTTAAGCGAAGAAAAAAAGAAGAAAACATTCGATAACTAAAATTCGTTTAAATCTGTTTATAAATAAGGCAGTAAAACTACCGACAAACTTATACTCCGTTTATTTTGTCCGTCAAATTCTCATCGGAGTGAGAGTAAATTCGAAGCAAAGAGATATCGTTTAGCGTACTTGTACCGGCCATTCAAATAGAACGGAGCAAGTTGTCGAGTGGAGTGAACTATCGATACAGCGGACGGTTCGGTGCTTTCAAAAATGTTACACCGTTTTTCCAAAGTACTCTTTTGCTAATCTGTATTTACACTGGATGTGGAGTAGTTTGCGCTGCTATTGAAACTTTTGTTGCTGAAACAAAATGTATCAATTTGATGATTTTTTGATGCTTTGAGATAAATGTAACTATAGGTAGAATCGGTATACTAAAAAAGTTTTGGATACAAATGGATGGTAATTTAAAAATTGAGATAATGGTTAAAGAAGAAAATGAAGACAAAAGAATAATAACAGAATATTGAAAAGAAAGGGAACGGAAAATAGAAATATAAATTGTCATTTTTATCAAAGCAATTTTAAAATTTAAATAATATTGAAAAGACCTTAACAGTTATAAAAAACGAATACATGCTCAAAGGCTTGTAAAACAGCCATTTGGTACTTAGATTTGTAAATCATCTGAAAATGAGTATCTTCTTTAAAGCACTAACGAATACGGCAATGAATGCAGCGTCGAAATTCACAATCAATGGAATGGCAGGGGTTGAATCACGAAGTGGCCGTCCGTTCGCTTTGTTCTCGATTGTCGTCAGATGAATTGGAATTGTTCTGTGTCTCGTGGCTCTTGAGTTCTTGATGAAATTGTAGCATAAATGTTACAATCAGAATAGTTTGAAAAGATTATTGCCAAATATTCGATCAATCGTGGCATTATGTGTAGTGCTTCTCCCTTAACTTCTTCCTTTTTACTGTCCATATTTTATTATTTTAAGTCTAAATCTGTATCTGCAGGGCACGGGCCTCCTCTACAATGACAGTATGATTATTTTTTATTTACAATTTTATCTACTTAGAAGATTTTCATTATACTGGCATGATAAAGTGTTTTATAGCCGTATGCGAATGTCCTTTTTTTATTTTGGCACGGCACAGTGACTGCATTGCACCTGATGGTAAGTGCTAATGCCGTCCATACAGAGTATCGAAAGGCATCAGACGGCGGTCTCATACCATTCTATACAATCATGCCGGCCCGCTGAAATGCCTCTTCACACTACGACGGAAGGACCCAGGATTATATGTTGCTTGTCCCTTGTCCCACAGCTTGACTGTGCGGCAGAAAAAAAAAACCTCTCAAAAAGTATGCCTTTTAAGCTCGTATTTCGTTGTCCATTTTACCCCTTCTTATTTTACGAATATCCGAATTTTCAGTATTACATTAACAATAAATTAAGCAAATTCCACAGCTCTTTCTTACACATTAGCATAACAACACAACTTTACAGCACGGTCATCAAAACACACTCATCCACGATCGTTTAATTTGCGCTTCAAACGCACAATGCATGTATCAGCGATGTTAATATAGCTTCGCTCGAGCCTTACTTTGCATAATATGTTTACCCAACTCTCACCGCATAAAGGTATTCGCTATTTTACGATAGAATTTTAATTTTTAATAATAATTTATGGAAGCAACGTCCATTAGTGGTTCAATTTTATATGAGCGAGTTGCTCTTTATTTGAAATGGAGTTTTAGTTTTCATTTTGGAGTATTAACATTTTATACTGCATTAATATCTAAGGATGGAAATTGCATCATGTCGAAATGTGTACCACATTAATTTATTAAAATAATTAAATATTATGAATACAATAATATATGTGGTAGAGCCACGCTGTTGTCAGCCATGACTCAGCATGAAAGGGCAGGCTCGTCCGGGGTGGCACCACTGTCTCACAGAAGATCGACGTGAAGCGATAGCTATGCTGTCGCGTTTCGTTCGGTGAGTGAGACTGCCGGATGCCCAATACCCCTTTCCTCTTCCTATCCTTTATCCTTACCGCTCCCCTCCCGATCTGATGTACCGGCAACACATCCATGATCCAAGTGTTGTGGATGTTCATGGACGGCAGTGATCACTTACCATCAGTTAACCTGCTTGCTTGTTTGCCGGACCTATGCTATAAAAAAAAAACAATTTAAAATTCTGAGGAATTTCGCTCATGATTAAAATTATAGGACATTGGAGGATCAATATGAACAGTGACCTACGGGCAGGTCACGTTGAACGTAACGTTCACGGGATGAATATAATAATATACCGAGACACAACATTTTCTGTAAAACACTAGTATTTGTGTCGAGTCTGTTTGATAGGAAACCGAAAAATATATTTTCTTAAATATGTAGTTTATAATACCCAAGATAGACATGAATATTGATAAGGGATCAGGACTATAAATGTGAGTGTTTTAATATGTATTCCATACATTTTCTCAGTTAATACTTCATATAGACCGTAATACACTTCATCAGGTACAAAATAATCAGTTTACCATACAACAATACAAAAATAAAAGCACAAAGATATTTCCAAATCAAATAAACACAATACTCCACAAACCGATAGACTCCGTAACAGAATCAAGATTGCATACACACGGTTAAACCGGAGACAGTACTCGAGTAAAATTGAGTAACTTGTCCACAGACCCAACGGGGTACGAACGGACCTCCCCAGCATCTCATCTTATTATTTAGGCTAGTGAGCAGACGTCCCTTACTTCCTGAATTCTAAGTGTCCAGCCTGTTACGTAACGAGCGCACTGGTACCGCTCCAAATTGGTGTTTCAAACTACTAACATAGTTACAAATGCAACTGTCCTTTACTATCTCATTGTTGAATGTCGTCTGTCTCTTTCGCTCGCCAGCTAAGAACGGGTTCATTTTGCTCCATTCACATCGTAACATTGAGTTACGCGAATTTGATCAGTGAATATAATTTTATTTGCTCCGTCGGATAATGCTGGATCTGTGTTTCTAAGCTTTGCTGTGTTTTATATTGTATTATTGTTGTTAGATTCGAATGTATTTATAAGAGCTTTTAGTGTTTTTTTATAGTACAAAGAGGATGAATTAGAAATAGGATGTCGTTGTTAAAGGTTTAAAAGAAAGAGAAAAATACATTGTTCAAATTCATTATCGTTTTAGTTTTTAAAATTGATTGACATTTAAGCTAAATCTAAATACGTGGTTGCCTGTTCTCACATAATTGAACAAGATCTGCCCGGTCATGTAAACGCGGGTTCGGATCCCTGGACACACCATTAACTTTTAAGAGACACAAAAACTATTGATTAGAGGCAACCCATGCTCAGCAGTTGATTATAAGGACCAACCAGCACAGCACAGTAAAGTTAGAAACACAATTATTGGTAAATTCATCAGTGGTTGTAACTGTCCACTAACTAACATTATGTTAACAGAAGTCCTTGTTGACTCAATTGGTATGCACGGCCCAAACGCCTGGACAAATAGATAACGCCCACTGATTATGCATACATATCTATATAATATTGTATATAGTTTTCACGCTTGATTGGGTGCTAAACAATTGTACGGATTGGACGATTGCTTTGTACACAATTGTTACACATCAATATGAAAACGATGTGTTAACAGTATTGTACAGTGGATGCCCTGATCGCTATTAATAATGATAAATATACCCATGATAGGTCCCTGGCATTGCAAAGGTCCATGAGCGGCGGTGACCGCTTACCAGGCGGGCCGTACGCTCGTCTGCCTGCTAAAGGCCAATAAAAAAAGCCTTCAGCCACACATCTTCCTGACCTCACATTACAACCTATAAAGTCATGTGTCGTGGGTATCAGGAACTACGAGAGACTTTTCGGTCTCATAAACACCCAGACCCGAATAAAATATCTGTCGTTTACACAAACATTTGTCTCAAATTTGTAATTAAATTATCAAGACCTATTTTTTAAGTATTAGTGTGTCGAACTCTGTAAACCTTGACGCTTTAGCTACAGGTGGAGCGTGACAAAATATTTCAAAGTTGACACCTAGAATTTTGGAAATTTATATACTAAAGCCATAGTTCAATACGTACAAAGCTTTGAAATTTTAGCTTTGAATTATTAAAGTAAGATGTCGCATAATTTCTCTAATTGCAATGTTCTTAATAAATAACCAGTAAACAAAGAGGATCCGGGTTGAATTCCCATCTAGGGAATGCAATGTGTATCGACCAATATACATACACAAAATGTTTAATACTGAACAATTTCCAGAAACGATGTCAGACAGGCAATCTTTGAAAACTTTAGAATCATAAGATAAATTATTTAAATGTAAAAACATCTTTACGTAAGTTGGATAAAAGTAAAATTGTAGAAGTGATGATAAGTAACACTTCCATTAAGAAAAAAAAATAGTTGAGCCTAAAATTACACAATTTCTTCTGTAAAGGTTGGAGAAATTAGGTCGAGATTAAAGATCGTGGCGTTAAGATTATCCTCCAGTTGCCAAGGTCAGCTCGACTCAGCACCGACCACCTCAACCGAATTTGCATTTATTATGTGTATCATGACCCTCGTGTCAGCAAGAATTTTAGTACTTTTTTATTTGGTTAAATTAAAGTGTTATTAACTAATAATGTTATTAACTAAGTGTATATAACATTCATATGAATATTTTGGTGTATTTTCTTGTATTTGTTTTAATATTTAGTTGCGTCATTAGTCAAAGGGCAAAAAGTATGAGATGTGAACTAACGTCTAAGGTTCGATTCCAGATGGGGCACTTAACTTGGTATGAGTTTATCGGTTTGAGATATCTGGTACGAGTTGACAGGGAGTATAATATGTCCCCAGCATGGCGATAAGCGTGTCTCTTCTATCACTTCTCAGGAAGGAAATAGTTTTTACGAAAAGTTTTTTTCGAAATATGCTTTTCCCTTGTGGGGGTACAGGCGTCACAGATTTACCGCAATATGAATATATCATTAAAATTACATTACTGAGATAAAATAAAACTTTATTTTAGTTTTAAAAGACACAGTTCGCTTGTAAGAATAAGAACAGGAAAATTAGGAATATCACGTGTAAAATGTACTTCACAAAGAAAATATTGAACGTTCAAGGTAAAACATTTGCCAATTTGTGAAATTATTTGTAGTACTTGAGTATTTTATTGGTACTACGGTCTATGCTGCTTAATGTCCAAATACCGTTCGTAGAAATCGTAGGCCAATATTCGTAGCACGCCGCTATTGGTGCTACGAACCGTAGCTGTGTAGCGCATGCAACCGGGAAGTTTACTTAAAGTTTCAGATAGTATGTATTATTTGTAAAACAATAAATAAGGGCATTATTATTTATAAAAATATTCTTTTTAATTATGTTTACTTTTTAACCGACTTCAAACACATTTTCCATGTTTTATTTATATTTGTGAAAATATAAAACAATTATCATTTCGAAAGTTGTATAGGACTCTGAAAAACTTTTTTTTGTCAAACCAGAACCATGTCGTAAAATATACGTGAAATAATAAAATATACTCGTATCTCGAATACTAATAAAAATTTGTAATGAGCCACATGTTGACTGAATTTGTAACATGTTTGAGAGCAATGTTCTAACCCTCCTTAGATGTAGCGAAAACATGTTTTTTTATTGAAACTTGTATTTCTCTTTATGTTGTTGTTAATTTTTTTTACATTTTTGTACATATATAAAAAAACAATACACATATAAAAATATAAAAAAAAAGATTAATCCTTCAGTGGCGAGGCTTAAGACCCAAGCCACCGGTGGTTAGGGATCCAAAGTGAGGAACCTCCTCACTATGCGTGCTGTGTCCAGCAATACCGCCTTTTGTATCTGGCTCTTGACCCAACGACCAATAGAGAGCTTCTGGAGATGTTGGTCGAGGCTCTTTGGTATCAGTCCATGAGCAGAAACAACAATTGGGACAATAATTGTTGAGTCCACATCCCACAGGTCAGTAACTTCGTGGGCCAAATCTAAATATTTAGACAGTTTGTCTTTTTCAGCTTTCACGAGGATACCGTCATGCGGAACGGAAACATCAACAAGTATTGCCCGGCGTGCTAATCGATCTATTATCACAATATCAGGCTTATTGGCAACAATAGTCCTGTCTGTGATAACAGACCGATCCCAATACAGCGTTGCATGACCATTTTCAAGAACTGGTTGGGGAACGTACTGGTAATATGGCACTTCAATGGTCGCAAGTCCATATCGAAGAGCAATTTGCTGATTTATGATCTTGGCTACTAGGTTATGCCTATGCAAATACTCGTCGTTAGCAAGATACGAACAACCGGAGATAACATGCCTGATTGACTCGCCAGGACAGTGGCATGCCCGACATATGTCGACCGTACCGTCCTTCAGGATGTATTTCCTATAGTTGTTCGTCTTAACAATTTCGTCCATAATTGCAAAGATAAAACCCTCAGTTTCCCCAAAGAGGTTACCGAAACGTAGCCAAGATACAGACGCAGGCCGGTCCACATCAGGCCCATAGAGTTGAATATTATTAAGATTATTTTTTAGTCACAACCAAAAATATGGATTTTTATGATATCCAAGAATTTCATTTTATTTGACATTCAAAATAAGATGTTATATTGTACTCATTATCGATTTTATAACTTCTACGAACTGTCGTAGAAGTTGTAATCATAGGAAAGTTAAATCAGTATTTAATCAAATTCAAATTCAATCATTATGATCATATTTATACTAATATTTTTTATCAACTATATCCATTATCTGGCTGGAATTCAAGTATTACTTTGTAACAATTATCTTTACCAAAAAACATTATACATTATGTGTGCATCAGCTATATCTAGGCCAAAATATAAGTACCTCGTTTTTAATCAATGTCATTGACAAAAAAATCGTCACTAAACAAAAACCCATATCAAGGGCTAATTGCACAAACTAACTTTGCCTATAACTTTGACTTTCACAATGTCATCACCATACATATGAGACCTATTTGACATTGCTAATGTACGGTAGGGTAATTCACGTAATTTTTTGACGCGTCGATCAAGTTGCGGTGCAGTTGCAATTAAGTTTACGTCTTAGTGCAAAATGGTATTCTTGTAATTGTTTAGCTGCGCGTGAACTGCACCTAAGCTATGCGTAAACTGCGCGGGTGCTGCGCGTCAACTATACGTCAGTCGTATGCAAGTAGCTTACACGTGAATATCGATCAAGTTGCGATCTGAATCACGCACATAAAACACGCAGCAGTAGAATACGCTAAACCGCTCACGTGACGCGGACTGCGTATCTGACAGCGGTTGTCAAAATTACGAGAATACGAAAAGGTCTCTTTTGTTCGAAACTTAACTGCAACTGCACTGCAACTGAACTTATTTAATTACGTGAATTACCCTACGAGATTGACGATTTCACAGTTAAAGTTATGGGCAAAGTTTGTGCCATTGAGCCTTAGTCTTATACAGAATAATGCCTAGACATCCCTCAATAGCTAACATTCCAGAGCACGAATCAAGAGGGATACAAACTCCGAGCCGTGATCAACAACTCGGCCGACTCGACAGATGTGGCCAACTATTGATTGAAGGAGTGTTCTCCAGTATCGAACCGTCCAAGATTCGTTTCTACGACGCTGTTTTCAGACTAGTTCATATTTAAGTTATAGGACGCTAAAATTTAATATAAATGGAACGTATTCTGGAGATGCTTGCATATAACGACCATATTAGTAGACAGTTTTAAAACTTATTTTAGTTCTCGAATGTTTTGTCTCCTTCGCTCAAACTGAATTCAAAAGTCGTTCGAAAGGGACAAAACATTCGAAAATTAAAATAGGTTTTAATACTGTCTACGAATAAGGCCGTAAGAGTTAAATTATTGTATGATGTCTAGATCTCGATCATACTGAGCTATGAACTGAGAGGTTAGGTCAGGTTTTATACGCAATCAGATTAAATTTAGAAAAATATATTTTCTTCGATTCTGTGTTGTTTTTCGTTATTTTATTTTTAGTTAAAAATCTGGCTATAGCATTTAAATACGCCAATTGAGTAATAATATTTATAATTTTAAAATATATTATAATACTACTTTATAATCTCATAAATAAATAAACAGGAAATGCAATTACAAATAAACAAAGTCTGACTGCACAGATACACAAATTGTCATTCAAACGAACACATACTAAAATTATTTAACGAAATTTAATTTTCATACCCGTGCATTAAATCCAGGCAACTTAGGCATTTGTATAATGCCATTAGCTCGGGATAATTTAAGCACTGGCCCGTTATTTATAGTAACCGCGGTCGGTAACATATTACTATTCGATTACTGAACATAATAACTAGCTAAAATCCGCGGTTTTACTGATTTTCTTTTATTTAATTTACCGATTTCTAAAACGTTATGACTTTGAACTAGACTACTGTTTTGTATCTGTATCACTTCATATATATACGTCCAACTATAGGGCACGGGCCTCCTTTACAATCCAGAGTATCATTGAGAGGGGTTAGGCCATATTAAACTAGTATTATGGACGGCTATTATTATCTAGGGTATAGATATTTTTTTATAAGATGTGTAGATATTTTATTTCAATATGCTACGTCATTATATTTGTTAATAATTGTGTATTAAAGATGCAAGTAAATAAATAAAATAACTAACTTTAAATATCATATTGAAACGCCATAATATATTTTCCAATATTTATCCGAAGCCTCTCCTTATATTGTATGAAAGCCCGTTTATTGTCAACAGAAATACAACAATGTCACCACACTTCCACAATTTAATTTATTATGCTTTCAAAATTATCCTTAAACACCGATGGTATTTTATTCGAAATAATGTGGGTCACTACACGAGAGGTAATGTATTCAAATCCCGAGAGGGACAAATGAAGTTGCCGTGTTCCAGAGAGATAATTAAGCCATCCCGTCAGGCCAGGCTGCTACCAAAACCTCGGTCTTTCGTGCAGCTCTGAGTTAACTTGGCACTATTTTGGAGACCTGCGGCCTTATTCATAGACAGTTTTAAAATCTATTCAAGTTATCGAATGTAATAATAAAATAAATATCTTTTTCTCTCAAACTGAATTCAAAATTCGTTCTGAAAAGAATGAAATATGAAAGCGTTGTAAGGAATGTTCGAGGTTTGCACATGGATTTGTAATGCACATGCGAGTCTAACATCTCGCCTCAGAACACCGTGGTGGACCTATACCAAATTCCTTTCAGTCGTAGATACCCGTTCCGTGTACAAGACTATAAAATCTTCTACACATGCTCATGCCTCGAGCCGGTGGCGCAGAACGCCGGCTGTGAAACGTGAAGCCGCGGGTTCGATCCCCGCACTGCGACAAATGTTTGTGTGAACCACAAGTATTTGTTTCGGGTCTGGGCGTTTGTTGTGAGACCGAAAATTCTCTCGTAGCTTCTGATACCTACGACGCAAGACTCGATCTTAGTGTAGGGTCAGAACTATGTATGTGATTGTTGGGTGTATTCAACATAAGATCTAAATTTAAAGATTTAAAGTCAGGACCTCACGCTTACCATAAGGTGCCACTAGACCAACTACTTTTCTATGGATATAATTATTCATACATTATTGGATATTATAATTATTTGTGAAATATTAAAAATAGCTCAATCTCATCCCTACATCCGACCCAGTAGCAAAAGAGATAATTGCCTGACCGCAGGGAATAAGGATATAAATTATTCCCAGTAATAAACAGAGCGAGGGCAATACGTTATCAATGCGTGTTCCTGGAAAACGGGATTACGCCAACCCCCGTATTAATGGAAAACAATATAATGATTTTACCTGCACCATGTTTGGAATAAAATGGGCCATAAATGTACCTGTTTTAGAGGGCTCGTAACTCATTTGTTTTAATGCGGGCGTGTTACGAAGTCAGAATCGACGGGTTGAGAGGGGTTTTATTTACACATACTCACGCCTTTTTCCCAGAAAGGGTAGGCAAAAGTGCTACCAGGACCCACGTTGCGCCTTGTGCGTTCCGTCCTACGATGTGATAGGAGACGAGCCCCTTCCTACTTTTCATTGCTTAATAAGCAGGGGTTTTTTTTTACCGCCCACACAACATTGGAATTCCTGTGAGCAATATGGCCAATAGCGTGTAGTGGAAATTCCATCTTAAATTGTTGCTATGTTTCGAACCAGCTACGAAACCAATAAGACAAAATTGTAGGTGGAGCTAGAAACTTAATTTTAGGGCGAGCGTATATTTTTAATGGAAGCTAAATACCAATTTTCAACTCACGTCTATTCACACTATTACAAATCGCATTATACGAGTATCAATTTATCGACCACTTACTCCAATACGACTTAAATAAAAATATTTATAGCAAAGCAAATAGTCATCTCAGCAAATTCTTAGAAATGCAGACAAACAATAGCAACTATTGCGATTAAACGTTATTTCTATAAATAATCCAGCGTTCAGCATTCATGGAAAAAAGGCAAAGGAGAAGCGTTTCCACTTCGGCCAGTGGCATCAGGCGATCAATGCGATATGACGTCAGCAGACCGGGAGTGGGCACCGATATTGGGCACCATTGTGCAGCGGATTTGCGAGAACTGTGCATTGTGATATAGTTTAGAAGGAGACCGTAAACGAATAATGAATCGGCTGTTCATATTTTTGATATCTATTTATTCTGCGTAATAGTAGCGATCAGTGAGATATGACGTCAGCAGATCGGGAGCGCGCACCGATATTGGACACCATTGTGTTGTGGATTTGCGAGAACTGTGCTTTGTGATATAGTTTAGAAGGCGGCACGCATGAATAGTGTATTGTACCTTCACGTCTTCGATATCTATTTATGCTATTAGTTATATAATACTTATAATGGCGATTAATAAGATGCGACGCCAGAGTACACACAGGGAGCGGGCACCAATATTGGGCACCATTGTGCTGCGGATTTGAAAGCATTGTGCTTTGAGATATAATTTAAAGGGCAGAGATGAATAATGCATAGTCTATTGACTGTTCATATATTTGATATACAGGATGAATTTTTCAAGAGGGTGTGGATAGCCAAATCGGAAACTATGAAGCATAGCGAAATATGCTGAAACACGTCTCGAGCCCGATTTTGTCGAAAACTAAAACTGCATACTCGGTTTTTTTTCGAAAAATCAATATTCCTAACGAGTAATCGAACCTGATGAATTAAAAAAAAAACACATTTATTACAATGATAATATTTGATAATGTTGCTAATAAGGATACAATTCTGAGAAGTACCACCAGAAGGGACACCCATTTTCGCCTTGTGCATATTTTCCGTCCCACGATGTGATAGAGGGAGAGGCACAAATTCCTGACTCCGGACTAATTATAATGAATAGAAAAATCTAACATCACTTTGTCCGACCCGGGGTTCAAACCCGAGATTTCAGCTTTGTAATCATACCGTAGTACAACTGCGCCACCGAGGCGGTTAAATTAAGAACAAAACAAACCATGTTATATATGCATTTATACCTCAACTTAAAGAAAACAGAACATGCGAAGAGGTCATATTTTACTTGAAAATGGGGTCGGGCAGTAACTTGGGAAAGCTCCGGTATAATTAATAGCTTGTACATGTAAGTTGCAGTTGAGACACGCGAAATATTTCCATGAAAAATATCAAAGAGTTAGAATCTCTTCGTGTTTTAATATTTTGTATAGATTTTTTGGAAATATGCTGTACTTTTTAGGAATAGAAAAAATAATATTTATTTTTAAAATGTTTTGTTCAGTTTCCACAATTGATGTTGTTCGAGCTGGCTTGCAGATGTTTTATTGCCATAAATGCAATGACAACGACACAATTAATAATAATACATGCACATATATTCGACAGCCTTCATGGCGCAGTTGGTTAGACCCCGTCGAAACGAGAGGCCGCGGGTTCGAACCCCGCACCGAGACAAATCTTTGTGTAAACCACAAGTATTTGTTTCGGATCTGGGTGTTTGTGAGACCGAAAAGTCTCTCGTAGTTTCTGACACCCACGACACAAGACTCGATCTTAGTGTGGGGTCAAGACTTTGTATGTGACTGTTGGATGTATTTATTTATTTATATTTGTCCGAATTTCCCCTTTTTATTATTTTGTCCACGAATCCATATTCTATCATATATATAAGGACTGTATTTATAGTGGAAGTACCTTCACCCTCTCTCATTCCTTTCTCATAAAGACTTGTTATGGTTTGACTTTATTGCTCTTTTAACGAGACTTTCTTAAGCCTTGTGTTTCATCTAAATCCGTATCCATAATAAAATAGATATACGCTATCTGTAATGGGTATATAAAAGGAGATAACACTGAAATAAAACAAATTCTTACGGATTTTATCGCGAATTTGGTTGAATTTTTACATTTTTTAATTTACCGACGTTTCGATTACTTCACAGTTTTCGTGGTCGCGGGGTGGACTGAGATATTAGTGATCCGCTTAGTGGCTGTTACAATTTAACTACCCTTAGTTTACAATTATTAAATTATTTTTATTTCAATGTGTAAAATTCGCGTAAATCTAAGAATTATGAGATACCACTGGTTTTATTTGAGCAGTTATAATTATGTTCTATGTTCACAAATTGTACATAAACGCTTGCATCCCCAAAGGTGTAAGCAGAGATGACATTGATGCCGTCCACTAGCGATTAAGCTTATTTCAAACCAAACAGGCGAATATGTCGGACCTAATTAACTCATATAAGATTTTTCAAAACGTAAAACCCAGACAGAGCACCGTGTGTGACTTTTTCGACTCCGGCCTAATGGACAGAAAAATGCAATAATCTTGGCCGACCTGGAATCGAACCTGCGATGTCAGCTTTATAATCGTAGTAAAACGCCACCAAGGCAAGTACTTTAATTTCAGAGAAACCAAGAGCCGCATTAATGACATGATTAAAGTTGGTTCGATCAGAAACCTATTAATTACCCCTAGTACTAGGGAGCAGTTAAGTAGTTACTGTAATCTCGTTAGTGCATTTGACCTCTGTCTTGTAACACGTATTAGATAAATGGCGTCATTAATTTTAGATTAGTTCTCCGAGTCCGTCTAAGTGCAAGAGTATTAAATGCATTGACTTTAACTGGATTTTATATGACACTAGAAAATGTTCTGTTACATTTATTTTTATTTGATTTAGACGTTTATGATGATTGAACCACAGGATAATTCATAACTGTATTCTCATAATATAAAGCTATATTGCTTTTGACAGTTTGCTCTAAAAATTAGAGGAATTCCATATAACATTATAAATCATAATAAATTATTCTGTACATTGTAGCCCTTGTATAAGATATTATAATCCACGACATCATGTTATTTTAGTATATAAACTCACACAAAACATATTTTTCGACTTGAAAAACAAACCCAGAGCATAACTGATATAATAAGGTAGGTACATTTTCTGTCATAAACCTACAAAGGATTGCTGAAATAGGTTTTTTTAATCAGAAACGATTACCTAATGCCTATTAGAAGACTTCACACGGATCCGAAATTATAGAGGAAAACTCTTAATAGTGTAGGTCTTACGGTGTTTTTCTTCACCGCCAAAGAAAGGCAATCGTGATAATCCAGAAAAATCAAAATACCACACTACTATTAAACAATAAAATCGTGGTAAATAAATAATGAATTGTAATTTCACGGTGTTTTCCTTCGTGGTTAAAGAAAGGAATAACTCGTAAAATCCACGTTACTTTGAAAAGTTATTATAAAACAAAAAATCCTGATAAATTAATAATTATATACCTACTTCAATACACTCTGTCCACAATAAACTAAAACACATGTCACCAATCGTTTCAATTCTTACGCCACATTATTCGACGATATAAAAATACTCGCCAAAAGAATTGTTCACATAAAAGCCAAGTCCACTTATCTGATTAACAAGGGGACGGACCAACAAACTAAGTAATAAAAGAGCATTATTACGCCCCAGTTTGCAGGGAGCGGGCAGACATCAATTCAGGGCTCCAGCGATAAAACTAGAAAAGGTTTAGAAAGGCGATATCGCGCTTACTCTTTGATAATATTAATATCAGTGACTGGGTTTTGAATAAGGCTATATTTTATTTTAAAAAGCATTTATAGAGAAGTAAGTAAATCTGTCAAAAAAAAAATACGAGTTCGATTTTCACACTGAGAACTGTGATGTCGGCAGGGATACAACACCCCAAAAATTTGCGTGAATTTTTTAATTCGAGTTTTATTTTTAAGGATCTAAACGATCTACGACCAAAGAGGCGTAATTCAAAGTAAAGACCTGTGTCTATTATTGATCACATTTTTTTTTTTTTATTCTGGCACGGCATGATGACTGCACTGCACCTGATGTTAAGCGCAAATGCCTACTTTGACTACAGAGTCAGTATTTATTTATAACAGTAAGAATCTAAAAGGTAAAAGCGAAGATAAAAAGGTAAAAACGAAACCGTATTTTAATAACATTCCTTTGTTGGGCACTCCTATTTTTTTTTTTTAATTACACCTAATAGAAAAACATACGAATGTTTGTTAATAATTATTTTATCTTTCCCGAACCAAGAGTCTTTACCTTGTATAGGTACAATGTTAATGTGTACCTCTCAAAATTAGAAAAGTTGTATTAAATACTTAAATTTTATTAAATTAGGTATCCATATTTGGTTATTTTACAACTATAACCACAGTTTGGCTGTTGCGTTTCATTCAGTGCGATAGCCAATAAATCTTCAGCTTTTGATTGGATATTTTTTTCGCACGTGTGATACAATGGTGGAATAACAGTCATAATGTTCCATGGAAGTGTGTCGCTTCTCTAGTTCAGTTTGTATTTCGACCATACTGGCATAATTATGTCAACCAACAAGAGATATCCACCTGACCTTAGTTGATGATCTACTCTTCCCATGTTGATCTGCCGGCAACACATCCATGATCCAGTGTTGTGGATATTCATGAGCAACATTGATCACTTACCATCAGGTGACCTGTTTCCTCGTTTGCCAGATCTATGCAATAAAAAAAACTGATTGGAATACACCACAATAACTATAAGCTGAATTAGCTACATTACTATTCAAGAATACAAAAAAATAAACCTCCACTGAATAAAACATTCAACTTATTTATATCACTTCTGAACTGTTATTTCCACTCAAAAATAGTTCGCGCAAAACATGAAATCACTTTAAAAGCTACGATCGGTATTCATTACTATTCAATTCAGTTACAAATCTTAAAAAAAAACCTAGCACGAGTCTAAAAGACATGAAACTTGCAATATAAAGGGAAGTCGAGCAGAACATTCAGTCGAATTGAACTGAAGAACGGTTTTTGTTGTCAAACTTCAAAGAAAGTAGCGTAAAAGGGTTCTGAAACATTTGACGTCGAATGAACGTATCTGGGTGGAAGTAAGACCTATTTTTATAAAGGGAAGTCCCCAGTGGATGGCGAGTTTGCGATGTTATAAATAGATAAGACAGCCTCCAAATAAATAAATAAATACACCCAACAGTCACATACATACTCCTGACCCCACACTAAGATCGAGTCTTGTGTCGTGGGAATCAGGAACTACGAGAGACTTTACAGTCTCAAAAACATTCAGACCCGAAACAAATATTTGTCGTTCACACAGACGAATATGATTTATGGTTCACACAAACATTTATCTCGGTACGAGGATCGAACCCCCGGCTTCTCGTATCACAGCTCGTCAACTAACAGCGCCACGGAGGCTGCCAAAATGATGACATGTAGAAAAAGTGCAGAGTAGATAATTTTGAATTCAGTTTTGAAGGTCTTAGGTACGATAATTTAGGAGACACCTTGGATTTTTTACCATTACTTGTGTATTCGTCTCATCAACCTGCGCATCTGAGATTTTTGCTTAAGAATTTCAAGGTATATTAATTTCTCTAGCCTCAAAGCAGCCATAGAAGTCTAAGCTCTCTCAATCGTTAAAGGGTATGTTTCGCTGCCCGTCTGACATAAATATTTACTTAAAAAGTCTAAATCCGACAATTACAGCCTTTAAATTCACAAACTCATACCTATTCATGAGTTTGTCAAATTACCACAGATCTATATATCTTTAACGGTGAAGAAAAACATCGTGAGGAAACCTGCATACCGTAGCGATTTTAAAGAATTTCTACGGTATGTAAGTCCGCCAACCCGCACTAGGCCAACGTGGTGGACTATATGGCCTAACCACTCTCAATCGATTCTCTCGATTGTAGAGTAGGCCCGTACCCAGCAGTGGGACGTATATGGGCTGATAATATATATATATATATATATATATATATATATATATATATATGTGCGCAACCTAGGCAATGAACCTACGACACCAATGCAGTTCACTTACCCTGCCACTAGAAAAACGAAACCAACTAATACTACCTTTCCGCCAAAAATCAAATGCAAAAACTTAAATCTAAATGAAACTATCTAAAATAATGAATCATCAATCTTAATAATCGATAATCGATTGGCACCTCGTACTAAGATGCAACACTCAGTAAATCAGAAATCGAAAATCTCAGCCGAAGCAATTAGCAAGGATTAACCGAATTACAACGGACGATGCTTAATTGGTTATACGTAATGGGTTAATCGATTGCTTCGGATGGAATTTAAATCTTCGAGTTCTTCCAGCAATTGGAAGATTAATTTTAAGGTCTTTCGTGCTCTAAAAGAGAAGTTGATTCTCTAAAAGACTGGACTACAGACTGGTCTTAAAATCAGTAATAGGAATTGATAACCAGTAACCACCATTCATGTGTTTATAACAGCCTCCGTGGTACAGTTGATTAGACCCCGGTATTGAAACAAGACGCCGCGGGTTCGATCCCCGCAACAAATGTTTGTATGAACCACAAGTATTTGTTTCTAGTCTGGGTGTTTGTGAGACCGAAAAATCTGACGAAGTTCCTGATGCCGACGACACGAGACTCGATCTTAGTGTGGGATTAGGACTATGTATGCGACTGTTTGGTGTATTTATATAAAAGTTAGTGTAATAATCATAGTTTTGGTAATGAGTCGTCATAAGCGTTATTTAATGATGTATCATCATCATCATCAGCCCGTTGCAGTTCACTGCTGAACATAAGCCGCTCCCAAGGAACGCCAGAGTGTTCGGTCTGCTGCTTTACGCGTCCATTCGCTGCTGGTCCAATAATAATGCCGGTGGCTTGGGTCTCGAGCCTCGTCATTGCTGAAAACTGGATTTTTTTTTATATTTATTTTGTTTCTTGTTATATTATATGAATAAAAATGTAAACAAAAAGTATCCAAAATAAGAGAAAGAATAAAGTATACGACCTATAAATGAATTTCATTTCGTACCATAAACAAAATAAATTTCGATTTCGTTTCATGAACATTGCTGGAGAAATAACCACACCACTAACCACGTATGCACGAATTGGCCCAACAGATTTGCCTGACAGACGTGCCTGGCGGGCAAAACGGATTATGTACTACAGGAATAGGTATAATATATTACAGATATGTGTGCCAGATCCCTTCAATGCATACATTTGAATGTGAATGATTGACTGATAAAACCTCTCAACTGATACCCGAGACATGACATGATGGGAAATGACGGGTCTGACATGCGTCCCATCAGTATATACGTGTTTGTATAGATAGAAGTGGATGTGAGAAGGGATATATCAATGAAATAGTACTAGATATATATATTTGAAAGCATCTGTCTATGTATATATGTAGATGTGAAAAGGTATTTAATACGATCATATGTATCGTTGGTAGTCATACAAATAAGAGTAAGATTAAAATATTTTAAACTAGCTTATTTTCTGTTATTAATGTCATCCTATCCTGCCATCAACTTACATTACTCTCCCTCAATTAAATCAAAATCACTTTTTCCCAGACAAACCCTCGGGATAAACATAGCCCAAGGTTATGCAAAGCAAAGGCAATTATCGAAAAGCCAGGCGTTTCACTCAGCGAGATAAACACAGACAATTTACAGAGGTAATATATCACTCGGCTGTATAGAACTCCGCCTTCTACATTACTTTATAAAATATGGTTTAGAAGTTGGGAGAGCGTTGGTGGTTTTGCAAGCGGAAAGCGGTGATGTAATATCTACCTCAACCGCTTCCCACTTTCTTTAATATACAGGGTATTTCAAGACTGCTACTGAAAACGAAGCCAGGTGGTAGTTTTAGTAACTAGACACAATGCAACTAAAGTTTTTGCAAAAAAAAGCGAGGATTTTTTGTCCTATCATCGTATTTGGGTGGTAAATACTTACATTTTCCTAAAAAATAACGTACACCCTTTTATTTTTAAAGACGCTATAGTACGCAAGGCTTTAAATGCTAATTTTAGCAAAAACAATAGATTAAACACCCAAAGATATTTACAAAATTACAAAAAAATATCGTCGCGTTTTTTTGCAAAATTTTTAATTGCTTCGTGTCTGTAGTCACTAAAACTACCACCTGGCTTCGTTTTCGGTAGCAGTCTTGATATACCCTGTATAACCAATAACCAATCGAACGATAGTTCATTTATTTTCCGTCAATTACTGAAAGATGCTTAACCAAACTATTGCTTAGTGCTATCGATTACACGAAACGCCACCGCGATGTTTGGGAATCGTTTTATAGTCATTTACACAACTCTGTTATGTAATGAATTGTTGGTGTTAAATTGGTGTTGGTATAATATTAGAGAAATAATAGGATGTCATTTACCATATACCATGAATGATGTAATAAAAGATTCAACCTAAACCTTAAATTAGGGGACATATTATAATACATGATAATCTCTATACAGTCGATGCTCTATCGAAATTTGCAAGCACTTATTTCCTCTTAGCTTTTTATTAACACGCTTAAACTTATTTTTATAATTGGAAATAGAAATAGTCTCGATAACCCTAAAAAAACAAAAGCATTAAGAATCACTCTGAACCGGACTAATTTTTAATTAATTTAGAGGAAGACACGTTCACGGTGGTCGCGGGTTCAAATCACAGGGCACACCTCTGACTTTTCGGAGTCATGTGTGTACTGATATTCAATCATCACGCACTTCGTGAGGAAACCCGCATACCATAGCGATTTGTATAAATTTCTATGGTATGTAAAAGTCCGCCAACCCGCACTGGCCCAACGTGGTGAACTATATGGCCTAACCACTCTCAATCGTACTCTCGATTATAGGGGAGGCCCGTGCTCTGCAGTGGGACGTTTATGGGGTGATACAGTATAGTAAAGAGGAAGACAAAATGAAACGCTGGCTCTATGACCGCGTCTTTTCAGTGTATGATAATCCTTGAAAGTTTGATGTGAGCGTAAGTTTCAACGGCATTTTTAAGTATCTCATACGTGCTTAGAAATACGATTTAAGTTATATTTAAGAACTTACTTTTCGTTAAATTTATTCTATCATACGGAGCTTCCTAAAATATTCTCGTATGTAAATTATGCAGCTATTTTAAAATAGTCAATACATTGATCTCACGACGGTTTGCAGACGACAAAACTTAAAAATTTAAATCGTATACCCAGGATCGGCAATTGAGTAAATTGATGAGTGGATGCAAGATTAATAATCGAATAATGCGATTTATCGGAAACTATATAATTTCCTTTAACATATGTCTGGCTAGCAAACGTAAAATTAGAAGACAACATTTCTGCTTAACATAAAATTCGTATTCGCCAACAATGTTTAACATCACACAAAAATTCATGTTAAAAATAAAATGCTTTACATTGCTCACTCACAAAGCAAAATAGCCTCTAATCAGACGCCTCTCCATACATATAGAGTAATGAAATTCAACGAGTGAAACTATGCACAGCTGTTTGAAAGTCACGTAGGAGTTAAGTCGGGGGAGCCATTACCCCCCCCCCCCCCTCTTCCCCACCGCCTGCCATTACTTAGTGCATCCACCCTTGACTAAAACATAGCAAAAATTCGTGCTGAATAGGTATTGGCTCATTTTGTTTTGGCTAAAATTTATTTAAATGTTATTGATGTAGTTAGTATGAGGTTTTTAAACAGTTTTAGTTGATTATTTATGTATTGACATAACAGTGATTTTATTTTGACGGTAATTGTAATGTAATCGATAGAAAGTATCTACGAATCACGTTTGGACCAGAAAACGCGACGTAAATATATTTAATTAATAAATTCAGTCATGTGTTAATTAATTATCTACTTCACATTTTCCGCTTACAAGTTACATTGCCATAGTAATATGTTTTGTAATTTGACGAATTATATTAAAAACAAAATAATAAATTATAGGAACAAAAAAGTTCTATTTACAGATTATCTAAATTATAGTTTTACATGGTGTATTACTCTGATCTAAGCTTTCCATATTTTTACATACTTAAATAAATACATAAACTCACGCCTTTTTCCCAGAATGGGTAGGCGGAAGTTCCAACAAGGACACCTACGTTTCGCCTTGTATGTTCCGTCCCACGATGTAATAGGGATCGAGCCTATCGCCATGTCGGGCACAAATTCCTGACTCCCGCCTGATCGTGGATAAAAACATCCAATATCACTTTGCCCTACCCGAGATTCCATAATTTTCCGAAATATTTTTCTTATTATTTTCCTACTCTATTCTAAACGCAGATTTAGTTTCCCCACTATTCAATGGATTTAATTATCGTACTAATAACGCCCATTATAGACCGATAAAACGGCTTATACAAAATATCCCGTGCCCCGTGAAAGACAGCTGTGTTCGACAGGCGACGCGAACCTTTGCCGAGAAAACTTTTTCTTATTTATCGCTGTTCGTAAACATACGAGAAATTAATACAAGGGATACTTAGTTGCGTTAATGGATATTGTTTTTGGGGTTATAAGTATCGTGTTTTTGCGAAATATAATTTACCATACACGCCATTATCAATTAAGTGATAAATTAATATTTGATTGAAGATAATAATTTCGGAATTTTTAGTCCGTATCAAACTATGTTTTTCGCTTTATGAGGTGGTGAAGCACTAAAATAATGGGTCTAGTGATGCCGCTTTGGCGGTTTATTGGCGACTTGAGGACAATCCACTATGTATAAGTTCCTGAAGTTAAAAGTAAAAGGGTTTGAAATAATCAAATTAATTAATAAGGATAAAAAATGCGTGATATTGTGAAATCAAATATTTGGATGAACATAAGCTAGCCAAAATGATGATGCTCCGCAGGTAGGCTAGAATTGCACGTTTACTTCCCTACATCATTTTACATCCGCATACTTCTTTTCGAAAGTGAAAACCGAAAAAAACATTGACAATTAACCCCATAAAACCTCCATAAATAAGCCCAAACAAAATTAACACGACACAAACACTGACCCTTAACTAATTTAAATTTCGCAACGGAAAGAAACAAATTAGCAAATTAAATTTTATTTGGAAAGGAAAAACTTTCTCGCCAAGTTACAAATTAACACTGACTTAAGTCCTTTATGAAGACAACAAAAATACTTCGCGAAGAATCGAATTCGAAATGAGTTAATTTACATACCGACGGAATTTCGGGTAATGAAGCCTCCTTTATATCTTTTTACGTTTCATTTATCAAAATAAACGGAAGTGTTAGACATTACTTTGTTTCCAAGTACAATAATTTCGCTGCGGGTTAAAGACAAGTTAGACATTCCCGGATACTCGCTGAGCTTCAATGCTCGGTGTCATTAAAATGCCACTATGGAACCTGGCTTACAGGAGTTGCAGTGGCAGATGTGAGGACGGGACAGTCTCCAAGTATATTTAATAACGATGAATGGCGAGACGAGCATGCCATTCGCCAGATGGTAAGCGATATGACCGCTTCTAGTTGCAAATCCAAACAAAATCATGAATTACCAGGCAATGCTTGGCATTCCACTGTCCTCCCCAGGCTGAGACAAGTTGTGTAGTCTCATTATGTCCAATAGTTACACTGACTATAATGTCCTTCAAACCGAAGCACAACAGTGCATTTACACTGCTGTTCGGCGGGAGAAATAGACATTGTAGGGGTACCTACACAGGCGGCCTCTCACATATGAGAGACCTACCTCCAAGTACAAGGAATTCATTATAAAGCCAGTGTATGTTGTAACAGACTGCCTCGTTGGCGTAGTTATTATACGGTATGATTACAAAACTGAGGTGCCCAGGTGGCATATCTGCTTACCCCATCTGGAAAAAAGGCGTGATGTTCGTGTGTATGTGTATGTTATAACATAGATATCGTACTAAGGTGTCATAGATAAAAGACCTGTTTAAGATTTTTACTTACAATTTTATGACTAGTCTCCAAGACTATTAATTTAGACCCTGTAGAGAGTAGATCATGATTTTCTCATCAAAAATCTTTACCAAAGTGACTGTTTGACTGGGCGATCAAAACTACAACTTTAATGAAGTACAGAGTATCCACGACTGAATTTACAAGCCATTTATTGTAGCCAACTGCTAATTACAATATTCAATGCATTAATTATTATACTAAAATATTACATCCACCCCAATTTTAGCAGGTTAATCCGGTGCGAGGTATTAAAACATATTAACAGTGTTCCGATAACAAACTCACAGCATGGATATTGTGTTATTTCATAATGTAGCGGGAGTTTATGAACAATTATCTTAATTAATTAGTGTGGACGTAACTAGCAACGCGATTAGATTAGTGCAATCCGCTTATGTGACAATCGACACACTATTAAAACTATAATGGATTCTTTTTGTTTTTTTTTTGTTAATAAATAAACACACCCAACAGTCACATATACACATATAATCCTAACCTCACACTAAGATCACGTCTTGTATCGTGGGTATCAGAAACTACGAGAGACTACGGTCTCACCAACACATAGACCCGAAACAAATATCTGTGGACCACACAAACATTTATGTCGGTGCGGGGATCGAACCCGAGGCCTCTCGTTTCGCAGGCGGCGTAAAGCCTTCCTTTAAATTAATCTATATGAGACAAATCAGCTTTCGTTTCAGCACATATACCTATAGAAGTTTCTTTTTTCAAATAAAATTTTAATTCAATTAATTTTACTAAATACGTTAGAGGTATAATACAAGTAATTATTATTTTTCGACCGTTACTTTTAAAGGTCATGCTCATCGGAGAATATAAGGCTGGATATTCCAATGGCCGTGACCTTATTACAAATTCAGAATCACCAATAACCTTTATAAGCAGAATTCTGGGCAAATTTATTTGTCCTTCTAAACAAATTAGATCAGTTTGAAGGCTATCGTCCTCCAGAGAGACTTATAGTTAAGATAGACTAGGTTATATTAGACGTATGAAACGTGTCTGCAGTAACGTGTCTAGCGATAATTGTACGGCGCCCTGTAAATATTATCAAAATCCAAGAGAAAAACAATAAATCATAGATAATACGCTATAGGTTACAGTAAATCCCGGTATTCGGCAATGGCGCCCTAGGGCCGTCGCTCAACCGCACCCAACCCAACGCCAGCACTGCGTGTCTGTTCTTGTCTGGTTATTTCATTACAAAGCTAAACAAATAGTGTCAATATACTTTGAAAATAAATCATTTAAGTGTGTCTGCTCTGCTAACTAAAGAATTAAAAAATATCATCAGCCCTTCCGCGTCTACTGCTGGACATAGGCCTCTGCTAAGGCACGCCACTGGGCTCGATCTCCAGCCCATCGCGTAGTCTCCAACCGCTACCAGCTATCTTGCGAACATTGTCGCTCCACCTGGTTGGAGGGCGTCCTACAGTACGTTACATACGTACAGTACGCTTACCAAGGCGTGATCTCTACACGATAACATATTCCTTTGTCCTTACATACTATAAAGTGCATCAAGCCTCTGTCTGCCTTAATATGTGTGTCCATTTATAACTCAAGAACTATTCATCCGATTTACATGTTTAATTTTACATAAACATGCATAACCTCACGCCTTTTTCTCATACGGGGTAAGCAGAGGTGCTACCAAGACATCCATGTTTCGGCTTATGTGTTCCGTCCCATGAGGTACCAAGTCTGCCTCGGTGGTGTAGTTGTACTACGGTATGATTACAAAACTGGGGGCTCGGGTTCGAATCCCGAGTCGTGCAAAGTCATATTAGATTTTTCCACCATTATCAGCCCGGTGATAATGGTGATATCACCATTATCATTATCATCAACGGCGAGTATATCACTCACCTTCGATTTGCCGACGATATTGTAGTCTTGGCAGAATCGCTGGAAGACCTTAGCACTATGTTCGAAGACCTCAATCGAGTCTCCCAACAGGTGGGTCTTAAAATGAACATGGACAAAACGAAGATCATGTCGAATGTCCATGTTGTGCCCACCCCCATCGGAGTTGGGGGCTCGACTCTCGAAGTTGTAGACGAATATGTCTATTTAGGACAAGTGGTCCGGTTAGGCAGGTCCAACTTCGAGAGAGAGGTCAATCGTCGAATCCAACTCGGTTGGGCAGCGTTCGGGAAACTACGCGACGTCTTCTCGTCCAAAATACCCCAGTGCCTCAAATCGAAAGTCTTCGATAGTTGTGTGTTACCAGTGATGACATACGGCACCGAGACGTGGCCTCTTACTATGGGCCTTATTAGGAGGCTCAAAGTCACTCAACGAGCTATGGAGAGGGCTATGCTCGGGGTTTCCCTACGAGATCGAATCAGAAATGAGGAGATCCGTAGGAGAACTAAAGTAACCGACATAGCCCAGAGGATTAGCAAGTTGAAGTGGCAATGGGCGGGGCACATAGCACGGAGAACTGATGGCCGATGGGGCCAAAAAGTTCTCGAATGGAGGCCACGAAGCGGAAAGCGCAGCGTGGGACGTCCACCCACTAGGTGGTCAGACGACCTGGTAAAGGTCGCGGGACGTCACTGGATGCAGGCTGCCTCCAACAGGTCACTGTGGAAATCATTAGGAGAGGCCTATGTTCAGCAGTGGACTTCCTTTGGCTGATGGATGGATGATGGATGATGATCAGCCCGGTGGCGGGAATTTGTGCCCGATATGGCGATAGGCTCGCCCCCTATCATATCATGGGACGGAACACATAAGGCCAAACGTGGGTCTCCTGGTTGCACCTCTGCCTACCCCATTCTGGAAAAAAGGCGTGATTTTTATGTCTATATGGATATAGCAAAAATCCTAAAAAATCTAGGACAGAGCCTTGATTCGAAACAAGAAATGTAATTAATTAAATAAGATAATTTTCCCAAAACGATATCATATTTCAAAGTTACTGTAAACACCCGTTAAATATCAATTTATACAAATATAACTTAATTTTCCAACTTCAAAACTTCGCTCATAACATTCTAATCCTAATTAACAGTTAACGTTTAAAGATGGCAATAAATTTTAAGGGCAGCGAGTTGGACCCGATAGTCGTTATTCAAAAATTTACCATTCCAGTTACAATTAACATTGAAGCTCCTTTTGTCTACAATGTTGAAGGACAGTGATTCTCAAAATATATTTGAGATATCAAATAGATCTCTTACACTATCTTAAAGGAACCAGTGACTCGGAGCCTGATTCGTATAAAAATTATTGAAATAGAAATTGAGAATATGATTTCACTCTAAATATTTTTTAGGTTAACTTTCTTGGTTTATTTTTCAATAAGCTAATAAAAATAACGTGACTGAACGTAAAAGTGACATTGTAGACAATTTTAATTTGTTTATATACGAGTAATATTTTATATTATTCTAAAATACTTCTTTACCTGAGGATCGCACGTAAGTTTTAAATAGCAAAGAGCATTCATGATCAATTATGATTTTCGTTACAAAAATTCCTAAATTCACCCTTCATCTACAACGTATAAAAGCATACAAAGAATATATACAAAGCACCATGTCTCAGACGGCTAGGACGCAACTCTTTTGTCTTGCCTATCACGAAGCACGTATTGAATAGCAATGCCCCTTTACGCCATTATGCCCTCTCGTCAAGGGGCGAGGCCTTTGAGAACTGGCCTATATTCAGTACAGTAGCCTACTCAATCCAAACGGGCCGCCTTCGTCACGGGCCATTTGGCTGGATTAAGAGCGATTTCACGAATGCAAGGGATTTCTTAGACATCAATTCGCTGGATCTTGTTATTATCCTTCCAAATTAATATGGCTGTGTTGTAATGCCTTTATCGTCTGTTACGTAGATTGTTTTGTTTTTGTTTTGTGTTTGGAATCATTTTGTAATGCGGTTTTGAATCTTTTTTGTCTGAATTTTATCATGTACCACTGTTTTTATTTTATTTTTATGAATCTGCAAGGCCTATAGCATTTCTTAGTATATGATAATAAACAATTATTTTAACTTACATTAAATGAGAAACACGTATCCAAAGGTCTCATTCTTCTCAGTAAAAAAAAAGTAATATTTTCTTTCTAACTCTACCTCAATCATTATCAATATCTTATTCATTAAATCACAACACACGAATTCCAACAAAACCCCCCTTTTATACGCATTAGGAAAACACAATCCCGACAAATATTATTTAGCATCCCAACCACAAAGGAATAAATCAGAAAGGTCAACCGAATAACGGGTGTAATAAACAGGACACGTTTGGTAATTACGAAGAAATGAGCCCCGCGGCCCGCGGCCGAAATAAAACTCCGGACGGGTAAGTCGGGAAACATGAAATTACTGGACTGCCGACGTGTATTAGGAGCTACACTAGTTATTAGGCTTGTATTCCCATACATACATAAACACACTCCTCTTCCCAGAAGGGATAGGCAGAGGTGCTACCAGAACACCCACGTTTCGCCTTGTATATTGCGTCCCTCGATGTGATAGGGGGCGAGCCTATCGCCATATCGGGCACAAATTCCAGACTCCGGGCTGATAATGGATAGAAAAATCCAATATCACTTTTGCCCGACCCGGGATTCAAACCCAAGACTTCAGCTTTGCAATCGTACCATAGTACCACTACGCCACCGAGGCAGTCTTTGTAAATGTGTGTTTGTTGTCGTCGGACTTGTAAATAACTTGACTGATTGAATTTTTATTTAGGCTGTAAGGACTAAGGGACGTCGCTGGATGCAGGCTGCCTTCAACAGGTCACTGTAGAAATCATTGGGACAGGCCTATGTTCAGCAGAGGACTTCTTTGGCTGATGGATGGATGGATGGATGTAAGGGCCAAAGCTAACTCATAGAACTTCATCTTGACAGCCTAAGTGGCGCAATTGGTTAGACGCTAGCTGTGAAACGTGAGGCTGCGGGTTCGATTCATTATTTGTGTGAACCACATTTATTTGTTTCGGGTCTGGGGTTTTGTGATACCGAAAAGTCACACGTAGTTCCTGATACTCACGACACAAGATTCGATCTTAGTGTGGGGTCGGGACTATGTATGTGACTGTTGGGTACATTCATTTTATTCTGTGATTATGAAACACCTCGTAGTGAGTGTGATATAATTCATTTTAGAATCCACATTGATAACATGATTATCTTTCGTCGGTGGACACTATCATGCCTATACAGGCTACTCGATGCCCCAAATAGAGATACACTAGCGTGGGACATCATTTATGGATTGGCAAATGCGAGGGCTAATTTATCCTAAAAAAATGCACTACACCAATCAATATCACTAAAAAAGCAGCTTTAACCCCAAAAATCGCTGTTTCGTAACGCCATTCCACTTCAAATTCTAAAGAGCGAGTAAGTGAGGTGACAAAAATCTCGATCACTAACACGTCAAACGACTATACTGAATGCAAAATCCGGCGCTAGCCAAAAAATCTGAGTTGGCTAGACGGTCCACAGTCACTCGAAGTGAATGAACTATTAATTCAAGCTCTGGCTGTAGTTTCAAGTCTTTTTGAACACTAGAAAGGTAGGAGATTCAATTTGCACTTGTTTGGAGTGAAAACTTCAAACGCTCAGCCTTTTATTCATGTTGCAACTGCAACGTGGCATGGGTTCACTCATCTGTATGCAGTGTTTTTATAGCAGAGGTTCAATCAATTAATAAGTAGTTCATGGACACCTCGATATGGGAAATCATAGATATGTATATAAGTTGGTTTATTGGTATCATAGGACATAACAGTTGATAATTCTATGCAGTTGAGCTCTGGTATGATTGCAAAGCTGAGGTCTCGAGCTCGCATCCCAGGTCGGACAAAGTAATATTGGATTTTTCTATTTATTATCAACCTGGAGTTAGAGATTTGTTCCCGAGGGCGACAGGCTCGCCCCATATGACATTGTGGGAAGGAAAATACAAAGCGAAACGTGGATGTCCTGGTTACACCTCTGCCTACCCCCTCTGGGAAAAAGGCGTGAGTTAATGTATGTATGTATAATTCACATACAACCCCATTATTGCAATTTCTTTTGACACAAGCAAAGCATTGTAGATATCTACATTATACGTGCTTGAAAGTGCAATCTTTTTGAGACAGAGTATTGGCAACTGATAGAATATGATTGTAATATTAATAAACACCATAATAACATGCTCATTTCTGGACTACTAACACCATTTTAGGATACTAAGATTTATGTCGTATCAGAAACTACGACAGACTTCAGTATCACAACACTCAAACTCAAAACATATATTTGTAGGTCCACTTCTCTCAGTCAGCATCAAACCCGCGACCTCACGTTTCAACCACTTCAAAACTGCCTCACCTATCTATCCTCAATTCTATCCTGTCCCTCTCAATTCTAAAGGAATTTTAGCTAAGGTCCTTCACAGCCCTACACTAAATCATTCACAAATTCCCAACTCCGATTTTAGTAACTTAATCGCATCACCGAACCCAGCGGCGAGAGCCCTACTAAAACCGAACAAAGTTTAGCAAACTTCTCCAATGATGTGGCCATTATTTTAACTATTAAACATTAGGCCGAATTAGTGTACTTCGACGTACCTCTACAACGCATGTTTGATGTAACACGTTTCGGTGCGGAGGTATTTTAATGATTTCTATTTAGAACAAGGTTAGTTCGTTATCGATTCAACTATTAGTTTTGTCCCGAGAAAGAATAGTTTTACGACGTTTCCAAAAAAACATAATGAAAAAAGAATGACCAGAAATTACAGAGTAGCAATGATTCTAAGGTATTGATTTGCGTGGGACGTCCTCTGGCTAGATGGCGGGACGACTTGCACAAGAGGGCCGGCAGCGACTGGATGCATCAGTAGACCGGGCTTTGTGGCATACCTTGGGAGAGTCTTATATCCAGCACTGGACTGCAACGGGCTGATGATGTTGAACGATTCCAAATTACAATTCTCATAATAAGCTTTCGACTATTATTATAAGTAACAGGACTCTTCTAAACTAATTACTAAAATTATCATCCGGAAACAGTTTTAAGAAGTGGATGGCTTTTATTAATATCCTTACTTAATTACTAAGCCGTCTTTCGACTTAGTGGAAAAACGATAATCGTTGCACTAATTACCACACAAAAAAACTATTCACCTCCACGGACATTCATTTTCACTGCACACAATGTTGCTACGTTCAATATTAATTTCTACCTCATATACAACTCAACAAAGAAGATGAATTCGTTGAAGAAACAACTATATACAAAGTTGCAACAAAATGAGAAACACTAATTACTAACCTTAATTTGTTAAAACAATTTCCAGCGTTCCTACCCGCATTAATTTTAAAATCCTCCGCAGAATCAGTTCGAGTAAATCCCACAACGAATGGCGACGTATTAATTTTCCAAAATTAATTAATTTGTAATACCGCAACGCCAATCGAGAAATAATGTGTTTTGACTGTGCTGTACCAAACAGGGCAAATGTCTAATTTGTAATGTACACATTAAAATTTTTGAAATGTTAGTCTCTTTTCTTTGACTTATCTTTTCTTTAGGATAATCGCATCCATCCAGAAAAAGAACATAAGCTCACGCCTTTTCCCCAGAAGGGGTAGGCAAAACTGCTACCAGGACACCCACAAGTCGGCTCATATGTCGAAACATATCACATCGTGGGATTCGTCCCACGATGTGATAGGAAGCGAGTCAATCGCCATATCAAGCACAAATTCCCGACTTCGAGCTGACAATGAATACAAAAGTCCAATATAACTTTGCCCAACCCGGAATTCGAGCGCTAGTCCTCAGCTTTGCAATAATACCGTAGTACAACTGTGCCACCAAAGCAGTCAACAGAAAAAAAAACATCTTGGAAATCTTCAAGTAAGTCAAGTAATTTCTACATTTTCTATCGCTTTACTTAAAGATCCATTTTAAGCTGCCTTGATGACAGCAAAACATTCAAACGCATTTATTTAATAAAACCTTCACAAAGTCAACAAATTAATTGCAGATAAATAAGCCGATTTATTCATTACATAAAAGCATTAATGTTAATAGAATTAAATGTTACAAAATAAGGATCTAAAGACTTACAGAATCCGCACAAAGGACCAGGAAAGGGGCCCCTAATGGATGAACGATTTCAGGTAAAATTTTCTTTGAAAGAAATTAATTTCGCGTAATTGATTTACCGTGAATAAGCTAAATATTGTGTTTTAATATACATTTTGCGTTGTTGTGGTCAAATTTAAGGAAATAATAATATTAGGTAAGGAATATATCGTGAGGAAACCTCCACACCGTAGCGATTTAAAAGAATTTCTACGGTGTGTAAAGTCCGCCAACCCGCACTAGGCCAGCGTGGTGGATAATATGTCCTGACCCCTGCAGTGGCACATATATGGGCTTATAGAGATACAGGTGGACCTTATGAGTCTGTAAATGTACGAAACAGTTACAAGGACTGTCGTTGTAACATGCTTTACAAAGTACTGGAAAATCTCAAAGGATTCGAGATTTTAGCTACAAAATACACATCTGAAATTCGCCAAATATACTACTTATTTTATCCTCTATATAGCGATGAGTTAGTCTTCCCTAAGGAGTTGCAGTACATTTATTCTCTCATAAAGATTTTGCTATATCGTCTAGTTGTCGGATATTCCCAAGCCGAATGCCGATGTTTTATTGGTCTCTTGCATTAAATAATAAATATATTTATGAAAACAAAAACATCAACACAATAGTAAAAACATAGAGAAAAAGACAATAATCATATTTACAGTATTATTACTCGCCCCCTATCACATCCTGGGATGGAACATACAAGGCGAAATGTGGAGGTCATGGTGGCACCTCTGCCTACCCTTCCTGGGAAAAAGACGTGAGTTTATGTATGTATTACCAGAGTTACCCAAACTAGATAAAGCCTGTATCTTGAGATACCCATTATATGAGATACCTATCACAGTTTAGTATAATGAGAGTTTTTACGTCGCTTCCTTAGAGGTTGTAATTCAACGTACGCTCTGTAATAACAAGACGGTTCTTCACTAATGACGGGACTGATATTTGAGAAATTACAGGGTAAACAGGTTTTTTTGAATATACTGTAATGGGCTACAAATCACAACGTACCTGACTGTACTGTATCAGCCCATACACGACCCACTGCAGGGCACGAGCCTCCTCTACAATCGAGAGTACGATTGAGAGTGGTTAGGCCATATAGTCCACCACGCTGGCCCAGTGCGGGTTGGCAGACTTTTACATACCATAGAAATTTATACAAATCGCTATGGTATGCAGGTTTCCTCACGATGTTTACTATAAGTATCTAAGTAAAATGCAATCTAAATTCTATTTAATTGTATTTTCTATTACATCGCATTAAAAAAATACAATAATTTATATTGTATGTGAAGACTGATTTGGTGGCGTGATTGTACTACGGTATGATTGTAAGAGTCTCGGGTTCGAATTCCGAATCGGGCAAAGTGATATTGGATTTTTCTATTAACTATAGGCCCGTAGTCAGGAATGTATGCCTTATATGGCGATAGGCTCGCCGCCTATCACATCATACGACGGAACACATAAGGCAAAACAGTGGGTGTCCTGGTTGCACCTGTGCCTACCTCTTCTGAGAGGGTGGCTTGATGTTTGTTTATGTGAAATCTACCAAACCGCACTATGGCAGCATGGTGGACTATGGACAGTGGTCTCACCCCTCTCAATGGACCACGTGATTACAGATAAGGCCCGTGCCCTGTAGTGGGACATATATCGGCTGGGAAATTGATTATTAATATTTGTATCAAGCTGTCAGCACAGCAGACACAATACCAACATACTATATTTATCATTGAATAAGATATTACATAAATGAATTTACGACTATTTGAAGCTTGTTATATATTTCTTAGAATACAGTGCATTCCTATACAGTTTTACTGCAAAACTTTACAGTAAAACAAGCATTTATAAATGCTGAATTAAATTTCTTACACAGAAGTACTACAATTTTATATCCTTGCTACATTTGCAACGCTTACTTCATTGTAGAACATTATTTGTCAAAGAGATTCCTCGTAGTAACTTAACTAAGTGTAAGTTTAAACAAGATAGTTATGGAAAAACGCTGTAGTTTATGCTTCTGTCACTAACATAAACGAACTTAAAAATACTTATTATAGCAAAGAAAACTTTGAAATATGACAAAAAGTTTCATAACATGTGCAATACGGGCTTCTTCTCCCATAAGTAAGTTTTTAATGTTATGAAAAATTTGTTTGAACATGCTACGTGGTAGAGCCAAGCTGTTGTCAGCCATGACTCAGCATGAATGGGCCGGCTCGTCCAGGTGGTACCACTGTCTCACAGGAGATCGACGTGAAGCGACATCTTTGCTGTCGCGTTTCGTTCGGTGAGTGAAACTGCATGACGCCCAATACACCTTTCCTGTTCCCATCCTTTTTCCTTCCCGCTCCCCACCCGATCTGATGGGTCGGCAACACATCTATGATCCAAACGTTGTGGATGTTCATGGGTGGCAGTGACCACTTACCATCAGGTGACCTGCTTCCTCGTTTGCCGGACATCAAAAAAATTTAATAATTCACTTATTAAAGAAGGTTTAAGGGATTATTACACCTTGATATGTCTCTTAGGAGCCGATCAAAAAATAAGCTTATATAGAAAAGTATATTTCGAGGCAGATTTCTTTAAATAAATTTTGTGTTAATGAGTGTGGACTACAGTAATCACATACAAGCAAAGCCAGGCTGCATCGCTAGTAATTACACAATACATACACGTCACTATGGAAGCGTGTAATCAGGTCAAATGTTTGGTCAAATGCCGCGGACTGTGGTCACACATTAAAGTAATTACACCGCCCCGCAATGATTAACACCGCTCTAATTATATATTATTATATTTACATACTAAATAATGCCTTATTCATCTGCGATTTTTTTGCTGATATGCATATTTTGCAAATATATTTTTCGTCGTTAACTGCACATTTAAATATGAATAGGGTATTTTCATACATATTTTTGTACGCAACTAAATGCCCCGGCTTTAAGCAGCGCTTTGTTGCAGCCCTATTGTTATTATTAACCCTGTTTTGCATAGGGTCCGGCAAACAAGCAAACGCCTCGCCTAATGGCACACTAATGGTTAAGTACTAGTATTACCACGACCCATGAAAATCTAAAATGCTTGGAACGCAGGTGTGTTGCCAGCCTTTCAGAATGGAAAGGGGTAGAAGGAACAAGGGCGGGAGTGGGAAAAGTGCATTTGGCCTCTGGCAATCTCACTCACCGAAAGAAACACGACAGCAAAACCTTCTCTTGTCGTCGGTTCCCATGAAATAACGGTAGTCCATTGTAAGTTTAGTGTAGCTCTACCACTTTTAGTACTGGAACGCATTATGAAAGAAAAAAAAAGAAAGAAATACATTTTATTACATTTATGAATGCATTTTATCAATGTTGGTAGCGCAGTTAGTCGGGAAGCCGGCTGAAGAAAGGGAGGCCAGGAACTGAGATACAATATGTTTGTGTAATCTATAAGTATTTATTTCATGTCTGGGTTTTGGAAGACCGAAATATTTCCGGTAGTGTCTGATACCCACGACACAAGATTTTGTTTCTGGTAACTGTGTGGATCTAAATTTATATTACTTTAATGTTCATTGTATTTGTTTGAGTCCACTATTATCAAAGATGGTAATCTGACCTTAAGGCAAATGTTGGGAAACTGAAAAAAAAACGTATTGTGAATTAAATAATCCACTGGCAGATACAAAATTATATAGTTTTACAGATTGCCGGAAATAATGCTGATAAGAGATTTCGAAATGTTTTTCCTAGGGTTATCTGCCAGTTTGGACTGTATACTCAGGGAAAACGTATTCATTGAATTTAATTTGTCTTACCAAATCAATAACTGCTTTTTGAAAAATGCACAGATTTCTGCCCTGAAACTAGTCGACTCATTTATCAAAACGATATAACAACAGCTACTCAGTTTTATATGTATACGTATATATGCAATTATTCCAACATAGTCCATACAATAATGGTATACATACAGCCTCAAGCATAAGCGTGGGCCGCAAGTACCACACGCGCGAAATAAAATAAACACTGACATGAAACTGCAAAGGGGTTGAAAGTAATCTTTTTGCGGCAAATTATGTAAATACCAAGTCAACAAAGGGTTAAGCTAATGTTTAAACGGCACAAACTCATTTCACGGTTTTTGCCGTTCTGTTCACAAATGAAATTATACTGAATGCTTGAGGCGACCGTGACGTTTACATTAAACAATCGCAGGCGACATCTGGTGAATTAAAGTGGACTAATTTGCAAGAGAATGCATTGTTCTTGAATTACTGTGGCTTTATTAACACGCGACGGGGACGGTAAATAAACGCAAGGGTTAGTAAAAAACTAAATGTCTTATTTAAAATGTTTTCTTTTTTGCCTGTCTCCCAGACTTACATAGCGAAGGCGTAAATATTATTTCAGGTATGTTCCAGAATATTTTGCCTTATAATTGTACAACTGAGTGAAGGAGAATTCGCAGGAAGGCGGACCCTGGCACCGGCCGGAATAACACCAGGTAGAAGAAGAAGAATGAAATGAATTTCAACGGTATGTAAGTCCGCCAACCCGCACTAGGCCAGCGTGGTGGACTATATGGCCTAACCACTCTCAATCGATTCTCTCGATTGTAGAGTAGGCCCGTGCCCAGCAGTGGGAAGTATATGGGCTGTTAAAAAAAAAAAAAAGGAATAAGAAGAATTGTGTAAGTAACTGTCTGTCTGTCATTCATTTGGGAATAGGCGTTTTGGTTCACCACGCTAACCTAATCTGGTTCACGATTCCTAAGCCTTAAGCACACCTCAAAAATTGTTTTCTGTTTCCTGACAACGATGTCCTTCGCCATTAAAGCTCTCAATAAATAACACTTGACTTTAAAAAGATGCGTATCCTGAGTTTGAACCCGCAACCTCTGATTTGGCATTCCGATCATCACCCGACTGAGCTGTAGCTGTAGTGTCCCCATTTTATATAATTCTGACTAAGTTTATTCCAGATGTTACCAATGTCGAAGTACTTGGAAGGTCGCATCAATAAGTACGTCTAGAAGTCAAAACTACAATTTTAAATACTTATATTCCTTTTTATTTTCTAAAATCTTGTAAAAGAAATTCGACTGTTCGGTATTTGTATAAAATTGGTTTAGCAATGTTATTTACTTTAGATATTAGAGTATATCTGTCTTTGTTACTCATGTTTTTTCTGTTTTTGTTCTTTGTTATAATAAATGGCAAAAAAGTGAAAACTGGATAGAGAAATAAGTTATAGAATATGCATGTAAGCGCACTAATCCTAATAACGCAGAGGCTACACACACGAAAATACCATGTAGCAAAAAAAAACAACTAATATACGTTTATTTTATACATCACTATTGTGTAAAAATAAATACTATAAAGCATTTATTAAAATAATTATTAAATGTTATTTTTTTATCAATGCAATGTAAAGGTAATACCAAACCAGCTGAACCTGGAGTTCAACGACACGAGCGCTTCATGAAGCTTTAATACGTTTTACATTGCTGGTTTATTTATTATGAAATTATTAAAATAACATGTGTAAACCGAGAGCCAAATTAGTGTTCGTATTCCGTAAAGGCAAAATTTATAACAGTTTTAAAATTAAAAGAGCTTTACTTACAGCCTGTATAATTTATTATCGAAATACATTGAAAAGATTGTCCATATTCCATCTTCTCTCAAATATTAATTATTTTTAAAGACACCATTCTTCTTTTAACACTAATCATACCAACACTTATTAGATACCTAGTTTACCATAGCGGGTCAAATGACCCGAAATTTACGTTTCCTATTTTTATGTATGAAATATGGATGTTGGAAAGGAAATAAAAATATAATGATAATAAAATATGTATTATAATTATATGAAATAGTATTTTTACAATTTCTATTTCAAACGCAAAAAATAAGAGTTGTTTTTATACATCACACTTTTTACACATAAGTGTTTCCGTCGCACATTTCCCGCAAACAAATTTTTTACAATTGGAGCAAATTTTATTAGTTTTATTTTCTTTGCAGTATCCTATTTGACACCTCTTACGTTTATTAGAATCTGTAACAGGGTTAGGCAACGGTCGTTTAGTATTTGCTTTTTCTTTTGGTTGTTCACGGGCAACTCGAAAATCGTCGGCAAGTTCTACTGCTAGCTTGAGTAAAAAATCTTGTCTCGAGATATTATCTCCTGTCGTTTGCTTGTATAAAATCCAGGCATTTATACCAGCTAAATCAAGGATATTGAAAAAAACTTGGAGTGGCCATCTGCAAGACTTAGACTTTGTAGTAAATTTCCTCGCCATTTGATCAGTCATGTCTACACCAAATTTGGTTTTATTGTAATATGAAACAGTTTCAGGTAAACGCTTATCATTATTTTCTATTGATACAAATTTATGTTTAGAACTAAGTAAAAGTACCTTTTTATTTGGCTTGCTTTTATAAATTGTAAGAGTACAATTATCAGAAGTAAAAATTTTCGAAGAAAATCTTGCCATGTCATCTTTCTTTTGCTTTGCAATTAGTGGTAGCTCCCTTTTGTTTGAGCGAATGGTTCCAACTAGGGTAGTTCTTTTTGCTAGAAGTTGTATGGCTAGGGATTTGCTTGTGAAGAAGTTGTCTGTGGTCACAGTTCTTCCGCAACCCGTAAATGGCTCGATCAGCTTGAGTACAACATATTCAGAGAGTTGTACTGAAGAGGGTCTATTTTCATCTTTTCCTAGATATGGAAATGCATTTATGACGTATTTGCTATCGACGTCCGATGCTAACCAAAATTTTATTCCAAATTTATCCGGCTTGTTAGGCATGTATTGCGTAAATCTACATCGTACTTTAGTCGGAAATAGCTGTTCATCTATAGTAATATTACCACCCGGTTTGTAACAGTTTTGGCTGTTCTCAATGAAAATATTCCAAATCGTGGATACCATAGCAAATTTATCTGCTTTCAAACGTTCACTCCGCTGACTTTTTTTATCAAAACGAATAAATCTAAGAATTTCGGTAAAATTATTTCTGCTCATAGTTTCAGAAAAAAATTTGGGCCCCCATATATTATTCCACAAAAAAGAAAGTTTCAAATTATTTGCTCCATATGCAGCTCGTGCATATAAAATTGCAATAAATGCAGCAAGTTTTTCTTGAGATAAACTCCAATCGGATCCTAACACTCTGTTTGCTTCTTCTATTGTGCATGTTCTTATATGGTTCATAATACGGTGGTCAATTATCAATGAAAATGCAGTACTAACTTTACCTTTCATTATATGACGTTTAGCATATCCTGTTGGGCCTACTTCTTGCCTGAAAATGTTATGAAGTGGTGGTCTTCCAGGTGTGCCACCTCTTTGTATTTCTTCCCAAACAGATCCATCAATTGCAACATGTTGTTCATTTATTTCTGCTTCACTTTCTTCAGAACTTGAGAGTAATCTTCTTCTTTTTCGTCCACAACCGATATTCACAATATTTTCCTCTTCATTGTCAGTATCTGTAGATTCAGACTCATTTTCGTTTGTAACCAATATATCTTCGTTTTCAGAAAATTCATCATCACCGATTTCCGAAAACTCTTCTCCAATATCATTTATATCTTCTAAGAATTTGGACTGTCTCGTTCGTTTCGACATTTTATGGGTAAATAGTTACCTGTATCACTAATAAAGCTATCAAAATAAAATAAAAAGTTTGTACCAAACTTTTCGTTTTTTTTTGTTTTTTTTTTTGTTTTTTTTTTTGCTACCTTTTTTACACAAAAATCTAGTTTCAATCTAAAATTTTTATATTTTCTTGAATTATTCTCAGCTATTTTGATTGAACTACTTTACGTAACAGTCTTTGCATACATTTTCAGTTTACTGAATACCAGTGGCGTGCCTAGGGTTTTGGGGTAGGGCAAGCCCAATTTTTTTTTTTTTTTTTTTTTTTTTTATTCTGGCACGGCATGATGACTGCACTGCACCTGATGTTAAGCGCAAATGCCGTCCAGACAGAGTATCGAATGGCATCAGACGGCGGTCCCATGCCATTCGACACAATTATGCCGGCCTGCTGAGATGCTTCTTCACACTACGGCGGAAGGACCCAGGATTATAGGAAGGAGGGAACACGTGTGACGGCAAACAATTCCACAGCTTCACAGTGCGGCACAAAAAACAATTTGCGAACTTTTTTGTTCGCGCCGAGATGGTTTGAACCGTCAAGCTGTGGCTTCGCAAGCCAGCACGCGTGGTTCTGTTAAGGAAAGGAGAGGAGGGGATCAAACTAAACAATTCCTCAGAGCATTCACCATGATACAGACGGTAGAACACGCTTAGAGAGGCAACATCCCTCCGCAACTGTAGCGACTCTAAGTTGCTCGTAACGTCTGCATCATTTACAATGCGGATGGCCCGCCGCTGCAATCCATCCAAGGCATCGAGTAAGTACTGGGCGGATCCATCCCAGAGGTGCGAACAGTATTCCATACCCGGCCGAACCTGCGCTTTATACAAGCGGTATAGTTGACCGGGCGTGAAAAACCGACGCACCTTGTTCAGGATTCCGACCCTGCGCGATGTGGCAGATATTACGCCCTCGATGTGATTCCTTGGATTAAGATCACAGCGGATATCCACACCAAGGATACTCAGGTCATTCCGCATTGAGAGGGGAATACCCTGAAGATTAGGGAGGGGAGAGAACGGGGATTTTTTGCACGTGAACGCACACACCTGGGTTTTCCTGGCATTGAACTCAACCATATTCCTGGAACCCCATGTAGAAATGAGATCCAAGGACCGGTTGAGCTCAATGACAAGATCTTCGCGCCCGCTCACAGTGCCGTCACGGCAACCTGGGGGCCCATAGCAGTATCGCCCATGAACCGTGCTGTCATCTGCATAGCAATGAATGTTGCCGAGCGACAACATATCATTGATATGCAGAATAAACAGGGTGGGCGACAGTACCGAGCCCTGTGGAACTCCGGCATTTACCGACATGAGCGCCGAAGCGTGCCCGTCTACGACAACACGCATTCTACGCCCATGCAGAAAGCCAGAAATCCACGAACACAAGTTGCCGGGCAGACCGTATGCCGGAAGCTTGGAGAGAAGACCACGGTGCCAGACCCTATCAAACGCCTTGGCTATGTCAAGGCTCACAGCAAGAGCCTCGCCACGCCGGTCAATCGCTTCACCCCAGCGATGCAGGACAAACGCTAGAAGATCACCCGTTGATCGGTTGTGACGGAAACCGTATTGTCTGTCACTGATCAACGAGTGATCCTCCAGGTAGCGGACCAATTGAGCGTTTATGATCCGCTCCATGACTTTGCACATCACTGAGGTGATAGCGATAGGGCGATAATTGGTAGGGTCTGACCGATCACCCTTTTTGGGGATAGGTTGCACATTGGCCTCCCTCCAAGATTCCGGCACAACACCTGTGCGATAAGACGCTCGGTAGAGGCGTGTCAGTGCAGGAGACAGCTCCGCTGCACAAGCCCTTAAAACCACCGCCGGTATTCCATCCGGACCACTGGCTTTCCGGACATCGAGGGATCGTAGCTCACGCCGCACATCACACTGCCTGATGCGAATATCAGCCATTGAGAAACCGCAATCAGGCAGCGTGGGCGGCGTCTGGGAGCCACGGTCCTCGAGGCGGGAATTAGCCGCAAAAAGATTTGCCAGTAAAGTGGCTTTCTCTTGCGGCTTATGAGCCAGTGATCCTTCCGGGTACTTCAGTGGTGGCAATGTAGGACGGCAGAAGTTAGACTGGACGGCCCTGGCCAAACTCCAATAAGCACGACTGCTAGTTGGGTGATTGGCCAACGCACGCCCAATGCTACAAACGCGCTGGGCATCCGCTCTAACGTAGGCCTTCCTGCAGGCCTTGGTGGCTCGATTATAAGCTTCCTTGAGGGAGCTGATATTGGGATCCTTCTTGGCGCGACCCCTGATCCAAGCGCGATATGCCGCTTGCTTGTCGCCGACAGCATCGGCGCATGCACGATTGAACCAGGAGCGTCCACGGCCCTTACTGGCGATCTCAGAGGAAGGAATGTAGTATTCCATACCTAGACTGATCTCGCCAGCAATAGCGTTGGCACTCGCTGAAGGATCTTTGCCCTCAAAGCAGCGCTGCCGCCAAGGGATGGATGCGAAATATTCCCGCATACCATCCCAATCCGCCGACGAGTAGTGCCAGACCCTTCGCTTAACCTGCACGGGACGTGGAGGTGAAGCGAACGGTACTGACGACCCGACCAGGCAGTGATCGGAGGTGCCCAAAGGCGCACTAACGGTCACACGATACCCGGCCGGGTGACTTGCCAGCAGAAGGTCCAGCAGTGAAGGCGCATGACTCGCCACATCCGGGATCCTGGTGGGCTGGTTCACCAGTTGTGTCAAGTCATGAGTCAGAGCGAATGCATGGGCAGCCCTGCCAGCATGATCAGTCTTAGAGGAGCCCAACCACAACTCGTGATGTGCGTTGAAATCCCCCAAGACCACCATTTCGGCTGACGGGAACTGCTCCTGCGCGTCATCTGTCGCCCGGCTAAAGTACCTGAACAGCCGAGTCGTCTCATCATCCCCATTGTGCGACCTGTAGAGGCACACGTAGATGCGGCTCAGGGAACCAAGATCCACGTGCACCCACAGAGCGGAGAAGGAAGGGTCCTCCATGCAGCGCAAACGGCGACAGCAGACGTCCGACCGAACATACAAGCATACCCCGGCTTTAGGCTTGAAGTTTTCTTCAAGCGAATAACCGGGGTACAGCAAGTAGGAATTGTCAGCCGGACAACGAATCTGCGTCTCCGTCAAGAAGAGCAAAGCAGGCCGGGCCGTCTCGAGATGGTGGTGGACGGCATTGAGGTTCGTATGGAGTCCGCGGATGTTGGCGAACTCCATAGTGAACGCGGTGGTGGGGTTATGCACCGCTGAAGGACCTGCTCTCTTGATTTGCACTGTCATGGGTTCGGGATGGGTTTGGTGAAGAAGCATCGAGAGAATTGAGTTCGGGCACTAAGAAGACCGAATGGGTACCGGGACGAAAGAGTCGACAGGAGGCGAATTGATCCGCCGGACGGAAGGGCCCCCGTACCCTCCCGGGATGGGCCGCCGGGACCCCACATCCGGTCACCAACCGGCACGACGGACCCACCCAAGATTATGCGCGGCATGGTGAGGCAGCCTCTCGTGGTGGTTAGCCACAATTGGGCCCCTGTACTGTACCGCGGGCGGCCAGCGGACAACCGTTTCTACGGGTCTCCCTGGCCGACGGGTCAACACTCCTCCCACCGACAACGAACCGAAAATACCCACAGGGTGCAACCTCATGCCCGGACTCAAGCCCCTCGAGAAACCGGCGGAAAACGGGCTGATCCCGGAACGCGAACCCCCTGCGGGGATCACTATGGCGGTATTTACGCCACGTTGATGGTGGTCGCTACCCGGGCGGATACACACATCCTACCACCGCGAACTGTGTCACTCATTTGGCACTACCCAGGGGTCACGTGTAGGGAAACTAGAGTCAAAGCCTACGGACGCGAGTGACATTAACCCCCAATATTTTGTTTTATGTTTAATGCATATTGATTTAGAAGGAAAATATACTAAGAACAAAGAAAACGAATTTACGTCAGCAGACTTAACACATAATCTATACAATATTAGGATTAATACAAATATAGATTACTTGTGGAAATGCAACCGTAATTGTTTATTGCAATAACTGCCGAGCACTTCATTTTTAATACCCGACATTCCGCTAGCACAACGATAGCTACTATGGTGCCGTGTTTGACTTCGCAGTTATCCGAAAATGCGGCATAAATTATTATTATTATTAATTCATTAACGTTACATTTTTAAGAATTACAAGTAATAACATACTTTTTGAAAGAGCCACCTAATTTATTGCAATGTTTATATTTTATCAAACTATTCTAATACACAAGTTTCGTTTGAAAAACATAATATGAAACATCATTATTTAATATCCTATACAAAGGGAAGCATGTAGAAATCAAATTACGTAGTTTATTTAACTGAACTGATAAAATACCTCTCGTGATTTACCACGAATATAAGAAATACACAAACCCGGCGTTGTTTTCGCTCTAGTTTCTAATTCAATATAATTGAATTAAATTACCTTTATACCGGCAACGAACACTTTCATCATCACACTAAAACCATCACAGGAATCAATACAACTCATTGTAGTATCAAAAAGCTTCAATAACATAAAACAACTAATAATTAACCTATATTAGAACTATTTACAATAATTACACAATGTCAAAATACTTATGAAGTTAGTACGAATTCGTTCAGAATTGCGAAACGAAACGTAAATATAAACATTACTATAAATTACAAACTGCAATTATAATTTATTAAAAAGTACCGACATTACAGGCACATTTTTAATCATTTAATTAAAAATATTTTTAAATGCGAAACAAGTTAATTTAATAACAATAAATATATTTACTAAACAACAATAACAAATAATAACGTGACAACCGTGAAATGTTCACCACGAAGCCGGGCATTTCGTCTCGTACTGAGAGCTATACAAAAATAGCCATACCTATACATTCGTAGCGTCTTGTACACCATTTCACCCATACGTGGGCCGCGTTGCCAAAAGCCTCGTAAAAGCACACGAGAGAGAAAAAGATAGATATATGTGCGTTGTGCCGCCTTTTTAAGGGAGCGCGTGGAGCCATCGTTTTTTGAGTTTTAATATCATTGCCTATGGAATGAATTTCGCGCGGCGCTTTGGCGCTCCGTCTCAAGCGCTGTATTTAGACGCGCCGCGACAGGACGCGGTAAATTCAAAAATTGTAGATGTTTTCTAATAAATGAATGTATTGTATTTATTGTAATGGTTTATGTTCAGTATCGAGTATGTACGTATTAAGTAGGGCAAGCCGGGCTTTTGGGCTTGTATGGAAGTACCGCCACTGCTGAATACAATAAAATAAGCAATATGTATTGATAAGCTTATAAAACAAAAAAAATATTCTCCGGGTCAAATGACCCGATGTGGTAGACAACGGTATACGACAGTTATTACTCAAAATAAACAAAACAAAAAATTATAAAAATAGTATAAGAACAGTAGACTTTATTAGTCAGAAAAAGTCAGTAAGTTAAATTTGGAGAAGTAATAAGATAATACGTGCATTATCAATGCAAAAGTTCAAAATGGGTCATTTGACCCGTTATGGTATGATTAGTGTTAAAGGCAAGTAAACATGAGCAATACCGTTTTATTACATTCTTGTTAGTGCCAGGGCAAGGCTAACAAGCCGTAAACAAAAACAAAATCTCTGGGAAGACATTGCAAAAACTTAGCTGAGTCATAAACCGCAGAAGTTGATACTATTGTGTGGGTAATCTGAGTTACACCCGTTACGTCACGGTTCCGCTCGCCCTTTTTTTAAAGAACAAGTCATGGGCTGTAGCGATTAATTACAGTTTATATAACAGGATGAGTTAAAGGATCAAGAATGATTAGATTATTTGGAAACAATAAAAAAATATTTTTGTATATAAATCAATAGCCCGTGGCCGTCAGAATTTCGTCATTTTATAAAAGCTGTAAGTTTTCCAACGCCTCTTATTAGTTTAACGTTATGATTAACTTCGTTTGTTAAACTCGGTGTTATTAAAATGCGTGCCACTGTTGATCCTGGCTTACAGGAGTTGCAGTGGCAGGTGTGAGGGCGGGACTGTCTCCATAAAAAAAACTGAAAGTTTCTCTGCGCATGCCTCTTACATAGGCATCACACGATCAGCTATTATAAAGTTCCAATCGTGGTAGCTTTGGAAGTTATCAGTTTTAGTTTGCCTAGCAAGACGAAAGAACCATCAAGTGTCCTGCTAGCCAAGGAAATTATCGTAAGGTTTTATTTTTATTTTATTTTTTTTAAGCCTCTATAGGCAGACGAGCTAGCAGCCCGCCTGATGGAAAGCGGCTACCGCTGCCCATAGACCTCCGCAGTGCCAGGGGTCCAGCACAACAAAGTTGCTGCCTACCTTAAGGAAAGTACTCTCTTTAAGCCTCGTTTGAAGAAGGTGTTTCCTCGCCAGAGCAATGTAATTGGTAGAGCTTCAATTCACCTATGTTAAGGTAAAGTGTGAATGGACCGGAGATTCCACACTAGTTACAGTCGGTTGATAGAATTCGGACAGGGCTGACGTATATTTTCTTATATCTATAGGCCTAACTGTATTTGATTCGTCGTCCTGTCACCAAGTGCTTTTAAAACGAGTTAAACTCTCTAAACAAGGCCGAAATCTTATGTATATTAATGTACACTGGCAGTGTTTACTTGCTATTAAGAAAACTGCTAGTTCGAGTGGAGCACCTATTATATGAATACCTATAAACCTCGGTGGCGTGGTTGTACTACGGTATGATTACAATGCTGAGTTCTCGAATTTGAATTCTGGGCCGGGCAAAGTGATATTAGTATTAGTATAAAGTTATATAAGTGCGTGGTGGCCTGTTGGTAAACGGACCGGACGCGGCTGCCTACATGTTCACGGTGGTCGCGGGTTCAAATCCCAGGGCACACCTCTGACTTTTCGGAGTCATGTGTGTATTGATAGTCAATCACCACGCACTATAACGGTGAAGGAAAACATCGTGAGGAAACCTGCATTCCATAGCGATTTATATAAATTTCTATGATATGTAAAAGTCCGCCAACCCGCATTAGGCCAGCGTGGTGGACTATATGGCCTAACCACTCTCAATCGTACTCTCGATTGTAGAGGAGGCACGTGCCCTGCAGTGGGTCGTATATGGGCTGATACAATACAAAAAAAAAAGTGATATTGCATTTTCCTATTCATTATCAACACGGAGTCCGGAATTTGTGCCCGATATGGCGATAGGCTCGCTCCTTATCACATCGTGGGACAGAACAGACACGGCGAACCGTAGGTGTCCTGGTTACTACCAGGAAAAAACTGCTGCCTACCTCTTCTGGAAAAAAAGGCGTGAGCTCATGTATGTATGTATAATATGAATACATAGGGAAAACTAGATACTTTGACAAATCACTGGCATAGTTTTGACAGCCTCCGAGTCGTAGTTGGTTGGACGCCGACTGTGAAACGAGAGGCCGCTGGTTCGATCCCCGCACCAACACAAACGTTTGTGTGGCACACAAATATTTGTGTTGGGTCTGGCTGTGTGTGGGACCGAAAAGTCTCTCGTAGCTTCTGATTCCCACAAAACAAGACTCGATCTTAGTGTGGGGTCAGGACTATGTATGTGACTGTTGGGTGTATTTATTTATTGTTTTGAACTAAACTAGAAGGTGTGAAAGTCCTTAGGCTGTGCTTTTAAGTGGAATAATACGTTAAAAATAATTATTAACCCACCTATAAATCGTTCCGTACAGCGCGAGTTACGCCAAGTCCGAACGGTAATCCCTTTCAATTTGTAAACGCGTCCAATTGTGAATTTCAATTCGCTTGTCACAGTCGCCGTAGAATACTGAGCTTTAATTATTGTCACTTTTAAAATAATATTGTAAAAACGGTATGAAATATTATTATGGCACGGAATATTTTTTCTACGTAGTGTTAGCTGAATGCCGATACAAGATATGAGAGATATAATAGCTACTAAGTTAAATTCAGAATTGGTAATTACTTCCAACGCCATTTCTAAATAAATTGAACAAATGGCTGCTTTTTGGTATATATGACATATCCAAACAATGCAGAACTCTAGATAGCAGAGCGATGACAATCAGATAAATGTACTTTGTCGTACCTGCCAGTATAAAATAACAAACACTGAGTTGTGTAAACGAATTATTATATAAATAACTGAAATAAAACGAATTCTTACGGAATTTATCGCGAATTTAATTTAGTCTTTTACATTTTTTAATTTCCCGACGTTTCGATCACTTTACAGTTCTCGTGGTCACGGGGCGGACTGAGGTATTAGTCATCCGCTTAGTGACTGTTACAATTTAACTAGTAAAAAACTAAATTATATTCGCGATAAAATCCGTAAGAATTCGTTTTATTTCAATGTGTAATATTTGCGTAAACCTAAGACAACATTACATAAATAACTGTAAAAATATTAACAGTATTTGGGAGACTTAATCTCTCTAACATCTTTGCAGACTTTTTGAATTAAATAATGAATTCGAGTAAAATTTTAATTAAATCGCATAAAATGTTTAATATAAAATTGTAATACACAAATGCAAAATAATATATTATGAGTACAATAATTAAATTGCATATCGTTAATTAACACATAAAATTAAAATAACAAAATTACACAGAATAAAAGATCAAAGCGGGATTCCAAAAAGGTTAACATTTAAAATAAAAGTACTTTCAAATTCTATTTTAATAACCCGTTGTGTTAAATAAGGTTTGCGAAGCCAGACGGGCAGGGTCGCAGTGATCAGTCGAGCGTTGCACCCGGTCCGGCGAATAGACAAGGTTATTCAGTAAAAATAAGGCGCGGTGGTAAATATCCAGTTCGATTGAATACAATCAGAAAAGGGTTGATTGGAACACATTGTGATTTTTTGTTTTTTTTTTACTTTTATTATAAAAATAAATTTCGCATTAATAAACATTTAATATTCCAGTAGTAAACGGTTATAGCTATGGAGAGGGCTATGCTCGGGGTTTGCCTACGAGATCGAATCAAAAATGAGGGGATCTGTAGGAGAACTAAAGTAACCGACATAACCCAGCGGATTAGCAAGTTGAAGTGGCAATGGGCGGGGCACATAGCACGGAGAACTGATGGCCGATAGGGCCAAAAGTTCTCGAATAGAGGCCACGAAGAGGAAAGTGCAGCATGGGACGTCCACCCACTAGGTGGTCAGACGACCGTAGCTGGATGCAGTCTGCCTCTAACAGGTCACTGTGGAAATCATTGGGAGAGGCCTATGTTCAGTAGTGGACTTCCTTTGGCTGATGGATTGGATTGGAAACGGTTTTAGGAAAATTAGAATACAATTATCGAGCGTCACTTTAAACAAGATTATTTGGATGCCTCTGTTTCGCTTGTTTTCCGGATTAAGTCAGTTAATAGTTCGTTAACTGAATCCATTTATGTTGTTCTGGACGTTTAAATCCACAGGCAATATGCAAACAGAAACCCCACGTAAAATAAATTCAGTTAGAAAAAAAGGAAACGTTTATTGAACAAATTACAAATAGTAAAAGTCTGTACTGGACCGAATTTTTAGCGGAATTCCCGGAGTGACGAAAATAAAAAGTACAAAATTCTGTATTAATTTGAAACCATATTTTTAAGTTGACTTATTTTTCATATATATATTTGAGTTTCTATGTAAACCGTTGTGCGTGACGGCCTATAATAAACGGATCAAACGCGACTGCCAACATGTTCGCGATGGTCGCGGGTTCAAATTCCAAGGCACATCTCTGACTTTTCAGATTCATGTGTGTGTTGATCATCACCACACAATGTAACGGTGAAGGAAAACATCATGAGGAAACCTGCATACCATAGCGATGTGTAATAATTTCTAAGGTATGTAAAGTCCGCCAACCCCCAATAGGCCAGCGTGGTGGACTATATGGCCGAACCCCTCTCAATCGTACTCTCGATTGTAGAAGAGGCTCGTGCCCTGCAGTGGGACGTATATGGGCTGATAGCCATGTTAATTGCAGTAGTAATACAAAGATCATGTTAGTCTTAGATAAACCAGGAAACACTAATCACCGTGAAACTTCATGCAGTTAGTTGTGTGATGGTGCCACGGACTGAAATAGACAATGCCCAGTTAGTTAGCAAACTAATCATCTCAAACGTAACATAATGTGAGGTGTCCATTGTTTACGTTAAATTACGTTTTTCATTTGGGTAGCTTGTTATAAATGACGATTTTTTAAATTAATGATCATATTCATATTATAATTTTATATTAATGATACAATTAAGATTTACTCTGTTGTGTTTTATTTCTATAAACCCACATGAACTGGCAATCACAGATGAAAAAAAGTTTTTCAGCAATGACCTCATCAAACGCGCCGAAGTGGCGGTGTTCACACAGAGGCGCGGCGCGGCGGCGCGGCCTCTTTGATCCGCAAGTGCCATCGCGGCGGTTTCTTTGAACCATTGTCGCACGAAATTCATATTCATAGTTCAATTCAACAGTTGATTTCAGAGTCGTTGTGCTTTGTAACACAAAGAAAAATCTACCAGTAGCATAAAAAAGTAGAAAAGGGACAATTTTTACTATGCATTAGTGCTCTTATCTATCCGATGATATACTAAGGCGAAAGCCGCGATCAAAATGTATCTTACAGACATTGAAATGAGCTCTAAAGTACATTCAACCGGCTCTGATACTATGCATTCCGTTTTGTCCATAACACAGGGGGAGGAACCTTTTTATAACAATGAGAAAACAGAAAAACTAACATTCCATAACCAAATCAATGTAAGATCAACTGTAAGAAATTACCTAGTGTGATAAGACCGCCACTTGTACTATTATTTTTATTGTGTAATTTCGTAATGTATAAATATACGAACCTTTTTAACAAGCCATTCATATTACTTCACCCGTGGCCAAGTGGTTCCCGCGCACTAGTCCACGCGCACAGATTGTATTCATAATATCTACTCTCAAACACTAATAACTCGTATATTCTAACACGGAAAAACTTTAATGAAATAAATAAAAAAAAATATATTTTGCGCTAACTTCGAGCACCCAAATAAACAAAATACACAAATAGAAGGCATACGGGGCGATTTAATCTGGGTCAAACCGATATTTGGAAATTCGCACGAAGGTTATTTAGGCCGCATCTCGGATATAAATTGGGAAACGCCATCGTTTGTTCCTAGTTTTATTTGATTAGCCATTCATACCGTATTTTCCTAGATTTACATTCCTAGGTTCTGAGTGGAATGTGTTTTTAATTAACAACATTTCATGTTACTATTATTTTCTTGTGTGAAATAAATGATCTTTAATTAATTCTTTTTGTGTCTCCGAAACCTCTAAACCTTTGGGTCAGCAAATGCATCATTAAAGCAGATTTCTATTATATTCCTAATTCAATATTTTATAAAAAAAAAACAGAGTTATAAAAAAAGACAACACATATAAACATTCACATAAGACGTTCGCTCCCAATTTATCGAAACGTTTAAACCAGAAAATAATCTATATACTTCTGGCTCAAATCTTACTCCATACAAAACTAGCCAATTAACTTTTACATATTTTTTATGTCCCACTAAAATCACAACACTGAGGCTCATCGTTATCTCAAAGACAATGTGCAGTAAAAAGGACTCCTAAGAACTCATTAGGTGCAGAAAACCATTGTTCCTGCATTTCACACTTGCCCGGACGTAAGTATCGTCCCGGAAAATGGGTCGCGACGAGCTTCCTATAGGAACTGTCATAGGCGTATTATATTACGGGAAGGGTCGATCGACTAGTCTGCATTTTGTGTTGGTTGGAGAAAATGACTGATTAGAAATCTTTACAGGATCAACGCCTGATTTAATCTCTAAAAAGTGTGTAGTAATTGTCAATACGCATCCGACTCCGAAAAAACAGAGGTTTTAGGGAGGAGACAGAGATTCAAACCCGCAACTGCCTTAGTAACTGCGCCCGATCAGTCACCAACAGGCCACCACGCGCTTCAAACTTTCGAACCTTTACCTACAACCACACCTAGACTTAATCTTAAATCTATTTTTTTTTACTGCGATGAATGGCGAGACGAGCATGACATTCGCCTGGTGGTAAGGGATTCGACTGTTCATGGACAAGAGATGGATGGAGTAGCCAAACCAAACAACACAACGAATTACAAGGTAATGCTTGGCATTCTACTGTGCTCGGCATCCTGAGACATAAGATGTTAAGTCTTATCATGTCCAGTAGTTACTTCGGCTACAATGTCCTTCAAATCGGAACACAACAGTAAATTTACACTGTTGTTTTGCGGGAGTAATAGACATTTCGGCCATACCTAGGCCGCCTCTCATATAATATGAGAGACCGACCAGCAGTAAATACTCGTATAAATATACCACCAGTGTATTTCATTATATTTTGTATTATCTCCTTTCTTCTTATTATAAAAGAAAAATACCTATGACCTTTTACACGAACAAAAACATCAAACATCCGACTAACAGCACTGTAATTAGGACGAAAATTAATGGCAAAAACTCGAGTATTTCTCAAAAACAGACGGTAAATATATTAAAGTGAATAAAAACGACTCGAGTAAACAATTATATACTCGTCAACGTACTTGTAATAAAGTCTCAAATTCGCAATTTCGCTGAAATGACAATTCGTAAGTGGATTAAAATGTTCGCGTGTTTTTTTCTGTTGTTTCTCGGATAATTATCCGGTTCAGTTGCTTAGTGAAGACAATTATATTTCTTCGTGTTGGAGAATTCCTCTAACAAAATAGAACAAAATAAATCTTTGTAATGTTCTTTGTACGTAAATAAACTTACAAAGCCGCATACGATTACACAAAGAACTATTTTTCATTATAATTTAATTTGAAATGACATTCTACGAGGAATTGAATTATGTATAATCAATACCTCATTAAGTTCTTGGAGAAAAAGTATTTTAATTTTGAGGCGAAATGTCGCTTAACTTCGGCTACCTTGTGCCTGATTTTCGTCATAATTCTTTTAACTTTGTGAAGGTGAGAAGTAACTTAAAAGTGTAAAGATCACTTCGGTAGTATGAAGTAAGGGTCACTTTATATATTTTTTTTTCTCCTTTTTGACATTTATTTTTGAAGACAATGGAAAGATTAATAATTTAATGTATATAGAAAGGTTCCATAGATATTCACAGTACACATTCCTAATGTAAGCCCCAAATGTAGGGAGAATTCCAACGGTAATTTAATATTAGTCGATGAAATAAAACGTAGATTAACCAACTTCGAAATCAAATCTAGAACCTCATAGTTAATTTAAAGAATGGGGTTTTATTATATAGGTATATTACAAGCGTGAACTCATATGTATATGTATGTAAGTAAATATATGTACAGGGTGATATGACCATTAATTTAACCCATGTGTTTAACATCACCCCAGGTGAAATAGTACAAAATTTGGAAAAAATCCTAGGTGGTTTTTTTTTTGTAAATCATGATTTTAGTTTTTACGATATTTGGCCACTCCATAAATAAGTCGATACGTGTAGTTTTACCGCTCAGCTAAACTTCGTTCGGTTTGGGAACTTACCTGACCGGTAAATAGACTCGTACCTATACGGGTTGATAAAAACCCTTGAAAACTAAAATTTTTGACAAAAGTACCAGGCAGTTTTTTTAAGCTTCACACAAAGTTACCTAGGGTGGGGAGGAGCATGCGGTTTAAATTAAATACTGTATATCAACATCATCCTGTATATCAACATCACCTGTATATCAACATCATTCTTTATATGTAAAAAAAAAAACAGAAAGAAAACAATTAATTAACCTAAACCACTCTCTATGATTCCAGTTTAAAGTAAATACAAATAAAATCCCAACCTAAAACCTGCCAACAACATTTTTTTACAAAACAGTGAATATTGGCTTATATTGTATATCCTATGAAATACTTGTCTGGCAACATGAAGCATATAATTAAATCCGTGTGTGCATCAACAAATAATTGTTAGAAATTGGAACAAAAATTTCTTCAGTTGAATTATGAAGAGGATTCCGTCGGAACCTAACATCTCTGGGAATCAAAATACATATCGTACAATGCTACCAGTACTAAGAACTATTCCACATTGCATATTCCGCTCAAAACTCGATTTGAGTCGGGCAACAATTGGACCCTGTTAAGCAAAAATGATCCAACAATTTTTTTTATGAAATCGAGTAAAATATTAATAATCTCCTAATCAAGTTTCATATGTGTAATGTGAATAAAAAATATATCTATATATTTTACGTTCAAAATAATGTTTAATATTTCATGTTTTATTAGTCTTATTACTCAACTACTCGTAATTGCCGATCACTTCCTGCACGATAAAGCGCCATTTACACGGGGAGAGTTTCTCGAAGCGAAAATCGTATGCGATGATCGCATGATAATATAAGATAATAAGATAATCGCGGTCTGACAATGTTTACACAATGCAACTTTTATATATCCTTACGATAATCGTATCTTCGCGGCGAGAAACTCTCCCCGTGTAAACGAGGTTTTATATTTTTTAAATTCACCGTCAAACTTTAAATAGCAATTATTCGAAAGTATGAAAATACAGATGGTTCTGTTCTGCTTAACAGGGTCCAATTCTAAATTTGAAAAACATTTTTCTGCAGACCGTCTATTCCATGGTCTTTCATCCGGTACGGTCCACATGCGACGTTGTAGAGAGTAATTTGTCACGTCGCCGCCCTTTTTCCTCCACATCAAATTGAATTGCACGGCAGTTTTTGCTTAGTTCACATTAGTTCTGTTTTATCTGTCAACGCCCGCGTGACCGTAATTTGTGGAGATTTCTTGTGTTATAAATATTTGTGTATGAAGCGTAGGTATCTATGCGATTTGGTGGAAAATGAATAACACTGTGGAAAACCTCTACTATGGTTCCTCGTTAAATTAATAAATATGGTTTGACGCAATCATTTTCTACTATATAATCAATAAATACTTTCATGGAGCGGTTTTGTTTTTATCAGAACATTCTCAATTCTTCAGTATTTATTTATTAAGGTTTTCTAACATTTGTTACAATAATACATTATTATGAGATCTTATAACACATATACGAGTACAAATATTATGCTTGTTGCACAACCACTTGCAAGCAAACACAACATGCAAATAGTATTAAATACTGACACTCTCCAAGTACCAATAAGTAAGAAGACAATTTTATTCTTATAAACGGTAAGAATCCTTTAAGCCCCATTTACACGGAGAGCGTTTTTCGCCTCGAAGATTATCGTAAGGAAATAAAAAAAACGCATCGTGTAAACATTTGTCGGAACACGATAATCACATACGATTCTCGCCGCGAGAATCTCTCCCCGTGTAAATGGCTCTTTATTTGTTTAAGAGAGAGTGCAACATTAAGGTTCATTTTGCAATGACTACCATTTCGCCAATATGATAACAAAAAACATTATCATACACCATAATACAAGCCCATCTATTTAACACGCACTACCGTGTGACAAACTACACAGATATGAAATGTAATCATAAATCCAGGGTGATAGTTTCGTCAAAATATTAACGACGGTTAGCGGGCCTACCTACGTCATTTGCCAGGTCACGTGACTAACGATATCTGCCACTGACGGACGGCCCTAAAGGATTTGTCGACTTAGGCCTCCCAATCTGCGCCTCTAATGGTTTTTACAGAACATGCCACGTTAACTTGTTACAAAGAAATGTGGGGAAGGACAGAAAAAATTGTAGTGTTTAAAATTAGACGTTTAAAGCATTTTGAGCAAAAACACAAGGTGGACGGACGACCTAGTTAAGGTTGCAGGAAGTCGCTGGATGCAGACTGCTTCCAACAGGTCTATGTAGCGATCCAGGGGGTAGCCTTATGTTCAGCAGTGGACTTCCGTTGGCTGAAGAGAGAAAGACAGAGAGAAAGCGTCTTGTCCTAGTTTGTCTTCTGAGAGGTGCGAAGAATAGAAGTGACTAGTGCTCAAAATGAGGGCATTTCCTGTTCTTATGAAATTTATGAAGAGCAAGTATTCTCTTTGTAGTGTTTCATAAATCCGGGCTGATAGTTTCGTCAAAATATTAATGACGGTGTGAGGGCCTACCTTCGTCATTTGCCAGCTCACGTGACTAACGATATCTGCCACTGACACTCCCGGTACTAAAGGATTTGTCGAGTTAGGCCTCCTAATCTGCGCCTCTTATGGTTTTTATAGCTTCAAATATGTATACTACGGTGTCTTTTTGTTGCAATGGAAAGTGATAAAGCAGAATTATTGAGGATACTGTTAAAAACTAGGTGTTTGGGGGTCTTTTCTAAATTTGGAATTCGTTTTTATTATTAGCAAACGTTTATTTGGTAACGGTCTTATTCACAGACGATTTTAAGACCTATTTTAATTATCGAGTGTTTTGTCCCTTTCAAACGACTGTTGAATTCAGTTTTAGTTAAAATTCAACCTTATCACCAGAATGTAATTCACATATTACTATCGAGATAAAACAAACGACTCGCGTCGTCTGCTACCGACAAGCGCCATTTGTCTTGACAAAAACATGTGCATTTTTAAGCCCGTAAGGGCCGCCACACACGCCGATATAACTGCAAGTCTGAGTTTACACCAGTATATTTGAACGTATGTTGGCAAATAACTGCGCAAACTTCATACTATGACGCTCTTTTTGACAGAAATGATGTTTGCGCGAGCCAGACTTGCACAGTTATATCGTTACATGTGTGGCGGCCATAACAGACAACCAACAAGGGGGGTTACTCTATAATCCGAAACGAAACTTCGGAGGTCGTACGTAAAACTGTGCGTATATTCTTAGGTATACCACAAAATGTAAAAAATCCAAATTCTCTATCGTATGTCCTAACTATTGACTTAGATCGGAGTGAATTTTAAGTATCATAGAGAATACTGTTGATTTTTCGAAGTGGGAAATTAAAAACGTACTACAGTCGAACTTCCGAACATTCGAGTTTCGTTTCTGATCATAGAGTAACGCCCATGGTACGGACTACGGAGCGAACCGCGAACTTGGCGCGCTCAAGACCATACTGGAATGTGTGGAGGGCAGTCCGTCGCACATTATTATTACCTTTGTGGCTGGTGATCTAGACTCGAACCATGCGAGAAGTAATTTCTAATTGCCCTCTCGTCTGTTGCGCACAGCGCACCGCATTGTACGGTAGAACGGACGCACCTAGTTCCATCGTCTAATACGATCTTTAGTTTCTATAAATACCCTACATACTTACAACAGTCGTGCCATAGAATTTATCCTATAGTTAAAATTCTATGTACCGGCATAAACATTTACTAAATTCATATTTAGGTGCAAAATAATGGAATACACTCACTCTAGAGTCCAGACAATCCATCAAACGTCACGAACATCACTCATACCGAAAGGCTGGTTTAGAATAAACACATATCAAAACAATATATTGTGTATACATTTTTTCCGGTTTCCCCACACGCTGACACAAAAATTTGTGAATCATCCTTCAACTTCAAACATTAGCTGTGATGGCAACGCGGGTTGTCGCGCAAATATTTATCCCCCTTTCGTTAGGGAAAAGGGAATGCAAAATGTATTGAGACTTGAGAGCTTAGCACACACGTGGCGACAACAAAGGATTCAATCAATGAAAATGTGGTCGCGTCTTTATCTGCGGTATTTTAACGCGATTACATTTTATTTTGTTCGAGCTGACTTGACGGACTTTGCTGTCCATTTTGTAATATTAAATTAGAAATAAAAACTTAACTGGTAGAAAATACCGACGGCATCAATTCCGCCTGTACAATTATTCTACTTCCTACTACTATTATAAAGCCGAAAGTGTGTTTTTTTCACTTCTTCACGCACAAATGGTTGCACCAATTTTGATAAAATTTGGTATGAAGGTAGTTGATACCGTGGATTTACACATAGGCTACTTATTATTCCGAAAATGTAGTGTTCCCGTGGGATGAGCAAGGAATTCGTATATGTACAGGTACAACTCAAATGAATGGTTTTGGAAGAATATAGGGCGTATGAAATGGGATATAAGACGACAGGATTGCATTCTTAGACTCGTGGAATATATTTAGAGGGGACATGACAGAATATAAGAGGAGATAAACAGTATGAAGGTCGGCAGTCACGATGAGTTTAAATATTAAACAGTTAGTACGCGAAATAATATGTGTCTGATGTGTACTGGACTCAAAATTGTCTGGACTCCAGCGAAGCCGGGTCCGGCTGCTAGTATCGTATAAAGTTTAAAAAATAGATAAAATAAAATATTTATGTGAAAAATTCTGTGATTTTGCCACCATAGTCTAGAGCCATAGGAAGTCCAAGCCTTACAAAAATGCTCTCGCGCACCGTAGGATATTATAAAAAATAAGTCGGCTATTCCATTACACCTTAGCATAGCTAGAAACTTTTGCCTTGATAACACCAATATATTATAGCAACAAGACTTCAATCATTAACACCGTTCAAAAGTTATACGGTCAGTAACAAACACACACATTATTATACATTTACAATTCCTTTTGTTTACGTAGACTGCATCGATCACTGTCGATTCCATTCAGAATCCGTGGCTTAATCTGAAAAATGCAGATTTACTTCACCAACCATTTTGTATGCGTTGGAGACATGCAAATATATTCATTATTGGACATTTTGTATTCATATCAAGTCTGTTGCGAATCCGCTGGTTTCATGTTTTTATAATTTTTTCGAGCGTGAAATATGCTGATTTATGTTTGCGTATGTTTAGTTAAACAAGAGAATGCATGTAATGCAGATCTGATTGTGTTTGTGGGGAGCAATGTTTCAAATAGCTGTTGGCAGATGTCGCCGTAAGCAAATTTAGTTTTCCAGAAAATTGTGTCGTTTGATTTGTGTTCGTCAAAGCTGTGTTTTTATATTGATTTAAAAGAAAAAAAAAGAGTTCTCTTAGGTGATAAGATTGCCTGCCTAATTGAGAATTGTTTCAAGAACGCTGCAATTAAAATAAATCTTAAAAATAAGCCTAAATTTGTCGAGAGCAGCCTTCCATACAAATATACATGATACATTGGACCTCCAATATAGGTTTATACCGAGAGAAACAAAGTAAGTTTTATTAATTTCTCGTATGTTTACGAAGGGCGATAAATAAGAAGTTTTTCTCAGGGCCCACGCGGCAAAGGTTCCCCGTCGGCTGTCGAACACAGCTGCCTCTCTATATGGTAAGTGATAGATATATCTCCAATATTATATAAGAGAAGGCACCTGACTAGAAATTTGTTTATAGTAATATTTGTATAGATATGGCCGCCAATATAAGCCTCTTGTAGTTTGTACATACATAAACTCACGCCTTTTTCCCTGAAGGAGTAGGAAGAGGTGTAACCAGGATACCCACGTTTCACCTTGTATTTTCCGTCCCACGATGTGATAGGGGGCAAGCCCATCGTCATATCGGGCCCAAAATCTAGACTCCGGGATGATAGTGAATTGAAAAATCCAATATTACTTTGCCCGACCTGGAATTCGAACCCGAGACCTCAGCTTTGTAATCATACAACTACGTCACCGAGGCAGTCAGTCATAAGCCTTTTGTACTTATAAAGGTAATAATATCATTTGATATGACATCATTATAAATTACTTAAGTATCAATGTTGATAGAACCTAAGGTAAATAATTAATTAATAAGGTCAATAATCAATTGCGTGGTCTTAATTATATAATACCACAAAGATCTAACCATAGTACGGTACGTATTCAAATTATTCCTGGAACTTAATATGCAATTTTACGTAAAACATAATAAACGACATTCAGATTACGTTTTGTTAAAAAAATATATATGCACGTAATATAATCAGGATCTAATAAGAGCATCCTTAAATAAAATCGTACCTAGCAACATGTGCAATATGAATAAAACACCCTACTGAAAATATCGCATAAACTAATGAACTATCAAACCTCCTTAATAATTTTCAATTCCAGCACGCCTGGATAATCCCAGGGGAACTCCGTGTAAAGAAGGCTTTCACGGGCGCATCCATCACCGCAGGATCGATAGACAATTAGCTCCGGTCGCCATGGCAACCAGGTTGAGTTGACACCTCGTTAGCCCTTACACTGGGTCTACATGGCATAATTTCTCATGTAATTATTGGTGCGTTTTGTTTACAAAATGTGGCTACCAAAAATAAAGGTTTATGATAAGATTTCTTGAATTACGTAATTTATGCTGTAGTTTAAAAACAGTTAGCAAGCCTCAAAACTGGAGCTTCTTTTCAATGTCATTTCAAAGTTACGGTTGGTCATGTCTGACTGACTTGGAGTAGTCCAAGTGTGGGTCATAATAAAAACTAGATTCTACAATCATGAAACAGTGGAAATTAAAGACGTCGAATTGAGTAAGAATTTACCAACATTATTATTATTACATCCACCAATTAAAATTACATCGTAATTGCACACTTCAAAGTAATTCCTATTAACTTAACAATTAAATATCAGATAAATAAATTAATAAATTGACAAACTGCCATCATTCAATTCATAAATTCCTGCCACTTTTCAACTACAAGCCAGCGAATTTGACCAATTTTATCTCGCATCACAGAACACAGTCGCATACCTTCCACGGACCGTGAGGATTACGAACGGAGCGTAAACGTTGCGGAAACGTCATGTAATCCTACCTTTACATAGGATTAGCTCCAGACTCCAGACTCAAATGTTTTGTAACGCTGAAGAATCCACGGCTGATTGCGGCCGTGCGAAATTTAAAAGGGTTTTTTAGAGGCTTCAATTTAAATGGGAATTCTTGTGTGTTTTTAGTTCTTTTGTGAGCTGCCCGATGTTTTTATTAGATGAATGTTTATGAATTCTGATGTACGTGCCTTAATCGAGTCATTTGTGCATGAAGATATGTTAATACAAAATTATTAATATTTTTTTTAATTTAGTTAGGTCCATTCATAACTTATGCTAGCTTAATAATTTTTGGAGACTTTGTGGCAAAGTGTTACTATCTTTAAGCATCTTTGATAAAATGTAATTAAAGTCACCCACATTTTGCTTTAAGTGTTCCGTCCCGCAATGTGACGAGACTATCGCCATATTAGGCACAAATTACTGAGTCCGGGCTGATAATGACTAGAAAAATCTAATGTCACTTTGCCCGACCCGGGATCCGAACCCGACACCTTGGCTTTGCCAAGCTTTGGCAACTGTGCCACCGAGCCAGTTTTACAATTTCCACATAAATAATCTACAATCATGTGCCAACGAGTGATCAACTGAATTGAACATCCATATATGGTTGTTGTTTATTTTGGCCAAAGATGTGTACACTATCATGGGCATTTACATTTAAATACAGTCATAATATCTATTAAAAAGGTAAGCGATGTATCGTATTATGCTGTTGGTGTACCATTTTAAAATACATACATACATAAACACACGCCTTTTTCCCAGAAGAGGTAGGCAGAGGTGCTAGCAGAACACCCACGTTTTGCCTTGTATATTCCGTCCCACGATGTGATAGGGGGCGAGCCTATCGCCATATCGGGCACAAATTCCTGACTCCGGACTTATAATGAATAGAAAAATCCAATATCACTTTGCCCGACCTGGGCTTCGAACCCGAGACCTCAGCTTTGCAATCGTAGCGTAGTACCACTACGCCACCGAGGCAGTCACCATTTTAAAATAAATAAATATATTGCACAAAAGTTGTAGCTAGTTACACGCGTTCTATTAACACGCACGCGCGGTTCGAATCACTCAAACGTTTTAGCTTTGACGCACGCAATATAAATAAACGAACTGCCGGACCGTAAATATTGACTGATTATTCACAGCCTTTACGCGTGAAAATAACATGAAAATTTGCAAAGGTTTTCAGTTTTTAGACCTATTATTCCTCGTAGCACCTCATCTGCATACATTACACCTTCACGCGTCAAGATTATTAACCTACATAGGAGGCTTTGTTTTTTTCTAAAAAATCTACGTCACGGCCCATGAGACTGTGAAATTAATGACGTCATAATTTCTGGGCCGCCGGTCACCCGGCTGAGAATGATCGTCCAACCATTGCGGTGACGTCAGGCGATTCGAAAAAATCGCGATCACCTTTAAAGGGATTATGGGATGGAAAGGGAAATTGGGGTAGTGACGCACGCTTGTTTATTTTGGTTGGTTTGGGGTGCTGATGTTTTATATGTATAATATCGTATTTCTATTCTGAAACGGCTATAGTTTAAATATTTAAATGTTACAAGACCATAGTTAATTAATTTTGCTCTCAAAGGTACAAATCACACCAATCACACCAGCAAAAACGATTGTACTCCATCACAATGAAAAAAATGCACTTTTTAAATAGGTAATAACTATCACTATAACCGACCAGTTTGTGTAAAATATACCAGCACGCTCAATAGCCCTCATATAGAGCACAAAGAAGGAACATGAATATTAAAAAATAGCTCATAATATAACTAAAATAGCCTTCTATATCCGAGCTAGAACGTTCCCCTCCCAGCCAGTCGTGAGAGGCGATGAACTCGAGGTTAACACCTCGGCTGGTTAGGTCCCACCCTTCAGATAGCCATGCATCGGCAGATAGTATTATTCCGGAACTTATAAAGAAGACTTTCATAAGAAATCTATCTATTGTTTTTTTTTTTTGTAAATGAAATAAATACCAGCAGCACCCAACAGTGACACATACATAGTCCTGACCCCAGACCAAGATCGCGTCTTGTGTCGTGGGTGTCGGAAAGTACGAAAGACTTTTCGGTCTCACGAATAACCAGACCCGAAAGAAATATTTTTGGTTCACATCAACATTTGTCTCGGTGCGGGGATCGAACCCGCGGCTTCTCGTTACAGGCGGCGTTTAACCAACTGCGGCATGAAGGCTAATTTTGATGATTAAAAGATCATTGTCTGTTAAAAAGGCATATTTCGTAAGATCGGAGGTATCTTGCTGGCCTTTATTGATTTATGACGAAAAAAATGCATGTAATAGACCTATACTGATGTGTGACACAAAGACTTAACCCCACATTAAAATATAAAGTTAATATCATGATTATTCAAGTTTAACTTTTGGCTTTATAAAACCCAGGCCGGAATAAAATCCTTGTGGATCGCACATACATTTATCTTATAAAGGGATTGAACCTGTGTGCTCTCGTTTCAAAGCCGACTTCTTAACAAGTAACGAAAACGAAGAGAGAATATACGCAAGGACTCTTGCGTCTAAAGTAATTCTAGCCAAGCGAAACTGCAATATAAAATTCGTTAGTGTCCACCAAAAACACTAAAATGAAGCACAAATAACTCATTCCACTGGCTTTAACTCTTCAGTGGTTTCGCCAAATATCTCAGCACTGTTTAACATTCAGAGTTTTGTATCTGCAGTGTAATTACTGCAATACGCTACCCACAACTTTAACCTCAGGCCAGTGGTCGGTCGTAAAATCAGCCAAATTATTTAGCAACTTGCATAAAAAATAAATTACGATGAATACTGAAATTATTAGATATCAGTGGGTGGAAAATGCTAAAAAATTAATCAGTTATTTTCTATATACACTTAAGAATGGTTTGTATTCTCAAAATCCAGATTGGAGTTATTTTGAACTTACTTTTGAGATAAAACATTATGTCACAGATTCTATCGCGGATTTATGGAAGTGGTAGAGCCACGCTGTTGTCAGTCATGACTCAGCATGAATGGGCAGGCTCATCTGGGGCGGTACCACTGTCTCACAGGAAATCGACGTGAGGCAAGACATTTCGTTCCGTGATTGAGATTGCTGGATGCCCAATACCCTTTTTCTCTTCCCATCCTTTTTCCTCCTCGCTCCTCTCCCAATCGGGCCGGCAATACATTCATGATCCAGCGTTGTGGAAGTTCATGGGCAGCAGTGATCACCTGTTTGCGCGTTTGCCGGACTTATGCAATAAAAAATGGTTTAATTTTACATTCTTTTACAATTTTACAATCCTTTATAGCTTTCGTGTTAAGATTCACGTAAATCGAAGAAGCGTTTACGATTATAACCTAATAACTGGACAATACTAACACTGTATCAACTTGAAGTCACCACGATTTTTTTTTACAAAAAAGACGTTACCACTGCACAAGAAAACCAGAGCAGAAAATACAACTTGGATCCTTAGCCCAGCTGTATCCGAACCCAAACATAACAAATATAAGCCTCTTATTTTACGTGACCAAGCCATTTCCAGCGATATTTACAGCTATCTCAACAACAATACGTTTAACAAAACAACCTGCAAATTGCAAAATCAGATCCAAATCGTGCACTAAGCCCAAGATTTGTAACCAGCACCAACTTTTTCACCTTATTCCATCACTGAAGGTACACTTACAGTTCAAATAAAAGACTACGCGAAGTCAAATGGGCCATTTACTTTTTCATCTCCCTTATATTCGGTTACTTGTAAGCTTTTTTCAGATTTACGACTATAGGAATAGCTTTCAGTTTATTACAGTTAACTTAAGTGAGAATATTAACGTTCATTCCCATACCTTTTCTTACGTGTTACATTTAGGGTTAAAATTTGAGTGTTTCTATACTAAAGCTTTTGAATGGCGCATAAAGGGTTATTGTGATGGAAAATCCATTCGGTACAGGCATTTATTTCGTAATTTTCTTTTGATGTTATTTAATAATATGATTTGTGAGTTGTGCTTTGAAGCAAAAGTAAGTTATTTCGAACAAAATTAGATCTTTGTGGAGCTGGTTTATTTAATTTTACGTACAGAATATTGCCATTTTTTGTATTTCACAGAAATCTGAATAGATTCTTACAAATAAAGTAATCCAAGCATTAATAAAATTCGTTGCTCTTTTTGGATTCAATAAAATTCTCGAAAGACCTGAAATAGGCCAATATATTTGTAATTTATCGATGTCTGTATATGGAGGATAAATGAGAAAAACTAATATGGGGGGGACTTTATTAACGTAATAGAACCCAAAACAATGATTTTTAGAATTTTTGTCTGTGTGGTTGTACGCGATGAACTCAGTAACGGCTTAACGGATTTCGATGTTTGGTATGGAGGTAGCTGACACTCCGGATTAACTTAGGCTATTTTAATATAGTATTCTCATGAGAATCCTCTATAATCCTATATCCTCTAATCCTCATCCCATGGGATGAGGAAGGAATTCCGATATATTTATTACTTTTTATAATCAAAGGGATGTGATGGGACTGGATTACATGCTTTGAGTGAGAATGAGATGGGATAGGGCGGGATTTAATAACAAAAAATATGTTGCATATCAGTACTAACGTGGATACCTATGACTGTGCTATGAACAAGCAAAATGTTTTCTTTAAATTACCATGGAATGCTGCCTTGGTCGTTTCTTAAACAACTATTACCGTTTCATTATACATACCAAAATACTTATATGTCTGATGCGTTGATGGCGCGGTAGTATCCTACGTTATAAGCGTGAGGACCCTCAACCAAAATCTATTATACTTATAGAAAAAATGTATATCTATTTAACACGTTTTATATTAGATTCACTTGTGGGCTTGTATACAATGTAATGAGATATTATACTAGAGAAGACATTGCAAACTAAAGAAGAAAGCGGTACCGGTATCGCTATTTGATGTTCTATCGCTGTCACTCCTTAGCAGTCAAACTATCTTGCATCTCTTTCTACTAGGTTCCCGCTGATTGGTACATACGCAGTGCGCACAAAAAATCAGTGATGTATCTTTTTTTCGTATTTTTTTAACAGTCATTCGTTACAGACAAAACTAACAAAGGGAAACTGATATGTTTTGTACCTATTGCCTTTTGGTTTGTTATAGTTTTCCTCACTGTTAGGATTTCAACTGATTTTTTACGCGACAGGAAAGATAAAATAGTGCGGATTTGTGGTTTTGTGTAAGCCGTTTCCCCTGGCTGTGTTGGGTAAAATATTACGTGTAAAAAATGTATGACTTTGTTGTAGAATTTTATCTAGATAGCGCATTGTGGATAATGGAGCGGAGTCGAGCTACGAAGATCAGAGTCGCGGGTTTTCATCGCAATGCACAATTCTGAATTTTTGATATATTTTATATTTTGTTTTTCTTTATTCCTGTATGAGCCCATATACGTCTCACGGCAAGGCACGGGCCTCCTCTACAATCGAGTGCATGATTGAAAGGGAAGACCATATAGTCCACCACGCTGGACCCCTGGGCACCCACTAGGGGTTGGTTTACATTATTTAGTTGTAGTTAATTCTATCTTTTATTAAACAAGAGGCAAATAAATATCATTGTAAAGTTACCTGCCTAATCACAAACTACCATAGCTAGAAACCGTTGATTGCCATAACTTAAAACAAAACGTCTGAGGTTAATAACGTGACGCCAGTCGTGGATACGAGCGCAACTTAATCGAAGGTATATTGGTGTATTGTGTTGTTAATACCTAGTACCGGCTTCGTACGTCGACACTACCGGGCAAATTGTTACGGTTTACTCTGACTCTGGAGCTTGTGTCTCGTGGAGCTTTGTATTGTGATTTACTAAGCAACCAGAAGATCCTTGGGGGACGCTTATGTTCAACAGTGGACAGTCGCTACAGTTGCGGAGGGATGTTGCCTCTCTAAGCGTGTTCTACCGTCTGTATCACGGTGAATGCTCTGAGGAACTGTTCAGTTTGATACCCTCATCTCCTTTTCTTAACAGAACCACGAGTGCTGGCTTGCGAAGCCATAGCTTGATGGTCTAAACCATGTCGGTGTGAACCAAAAAGTTCGCAAATTCTTTTTTGTGCCGCACCGTCAAGCTGAATTGTTTGCCATCACACGTGCACCCTCCTTCCTATAATCCTGGGTCCTTCCGCCGTAGTATGAAGAAGCATCTCAGCATAAAAGCCGGCATAATTGTATGGAATGGCATGGGACCGCCGTCTGATGCTATTCGATACTCTGTCTGGACGGCATTTGCGCTTACCATCAGGTGTAGTGCAGTCATTATGCCATGCCAGTGTAAAAAAAAAACTTGCTGTCGCTGAGGAGATAGTCAGAGATAAGCAACCAGAGTAATTTGAGATATGTAGTTTATTAAAAAAAGGCAAGACAAAGTTCTAGCAGTTCGGCTGGCAGTAAGTATAGAACAAACTAAATAGGATATTCCGCAGTGGAAGATAATTATTTCTCACTGATCATCATATCAACAGCAAACCTCTAAAGTAAATTTTATTGAAAATATTATAAACTACAAGCAATATAAAATATTGATGAATTAAGAAATTTATGGAATAATAATCTGATCGTAGAGCAAACAATTCTACTTCCTGTATATTTTTAATATGGTGACATCTCACGGCAAACGTGCGAACTTCGAACACCAAACGGTAACAGTAAACAGATCTCAAGTCAGCAAAACCTGCACATAAATAGAACGCCCATCTTTAAACGAAGCGGTTAATTAGACGAGATCGAAGTTGCGACACGATTACAAGAGGCTCTCCGGCCTCCAGAATAATCAAATTGGGGGAAGGGGGAGGGGGAACACCGTCGCGAGACAAATTAGTACCGAGTATAATGTTTGCAAACTTACCGGGCTCCTAATTGGTGGCGACGGTAAATTGTGTTAAAATTGACACAATTTCAACTGGTTCCTGGGTCAATTAGCCCTTTGTATGCAGCGTTGGCGAAAAGGCTCGTGTGTTGTAAGGTTGTGAGTCACAATTACGTCACGACTTGTGACGCAAACTGTTGTTTTAGTAAAGTTTCAAGGGAATAAAAAATATTGTTGGAAATGATTAAATGATGTAAACAAAATTAAATTTTAAGAATGTATTTATAAAATATAATAATTTTAAGAAGAATATGTATATCGGCGCTATTATTTACAAATTAAAAACAATCTTTGCAAAAGCAGATTTTACTGTCGATACTACTGTCGATTTTTTTGCAATAACCACACTCCAATAACTTCTTAATACTTAATACCATATGAAAATATTTTTAACAAATTTTTATTTGTAAAAAATCGCAGCAATTATCAATTTTCAATATTTTCAAAACTAATTGGTGTAAGTTTCCTTACAACTCGTTCTGTTGTGACGTCAGATGGTAATAATTAACAGCTTATATCAATTCTCGATTGAACCCGAACCGATCCCCTATGAACCGATGTAATAGGATTTAAGCCATAATCACCTATCTAAGAAGCCGGGAGGAAGTTATGGGCATTTCCGTTCCGCGAAGATTTTCTATATTGCCCTGGCTTCATGCTTCGCTGATTTTGTGTCACGTGAAAACATCTATGAATATAAATATTTTGTAATGGTTTCTTGGATTTACGCGAATGTTACACGTTGAAATAAAACGAATTCTTAGGGATTTTATCGCGAATTTAATTTAATTACTACATTCTTTAATTTCCCGACGTTTCGATCACTTTACAGTTTTCGTGGTCACGGGGCAGACTGAAGAGTCATCCGCTTAGACTGTTGATAAATATTTTATGTACAGGCAGCGTGACATTTAAATGAGTTACTCTAACGGACTACTCTATTCATTATTCAGCCAGGAGTCCGGAATATTCCCGATATTGCGACAGGTTCGCCCTCTATTATATCGTGGGATGGAAAACATAAGGCGAAACTTGGTTGTCCTGGTTGCATCTCTGCCTACCCCATCTAAAAACGCGTGACGTTTATGTCTGTATGTAATTTACGATACATCAATAATTTCCGTCTCATTTTTTTTTGCATAGGTCCTGCCAACGAGCAAACAGGTCACCTGATGGTAAGTTATCACTGCCGCCCATGAACATCCACAAACAATACTAACTATCAAAAAAATAAGATTATATATATATATTTTTTTTACACTGGCACGGCATAAACACTGCACTGCACCTGATGGTAAGCGCAAATGCCGTCCAGACAGAGTATCGAATGGCATCAGACGGCGGTCCCATGCCATTCAATTCAAATATGCCGGCCTGCTGAGATGCTTCTTCACATAATTCCTAAATTATATCACAAAATAGTATGAAATTTGAATTTATAAGCTAAAACACATTTCTAAATGACAAAACACCCGCATATCGACAAAATATCAAAACGTACTGAACTCACGTTTGATCATTCAGCGAACCAATATCCAATCGAAGATAAATTAATTGCTACCGCGAATAAACCCAGTAAGTAATCTAATAAAACGTACAGTTGTGTTTGAAATTGTTTTCAATTCTGTTTTAGACTGTTCACGGGTCGAACGATCTATTTTGTTGAAATTATTTAGATTGTAGCTTTTGGAATTGCCTGGGGTCGGAATTTGAGGAAGGTATGGTATAGGCGATCAAAATAAGTTCGAAAAATTAGGCGTATTTACATATAGATGCGATCTAATGTAGGAATTTGTAAAGAGAACTGCAAAAATATTAACCCATACATACATACATAAACTCACGCCTTCTTCCCAGAAGGGGTAGGCAGAGGCGCCACCATGACACCCACATTTCGCCTTGTATGTTCCGCCCATGATGTGATGATGAATTGCAAAATCCATGACCACTTTGCCTTACCCGGTATTACAACTCGAAACCTCAGCTTTGCTATCGTACCGTAGTCCAACTACGCCACCGAGGCAGTCTTTAATATACACCCACATGATGTAAATAACAGTGAATAAATAACACTATTACAAAAAGGATATTTTAAATTCTTGCAATGAATAAAAATCTTTGTAAATGGATTGAAACTGTCACCTACCCACACTTAACTTTAACAACTATATGGAACCACGAACAATATATGCCATAAAAGTTACAGCCAGTGTAGAAGCAAATCTTGAAACATGACTCCCAGAAGGATGACTTAAGATGAGAAATTTTACTCCGCCACAAACTTGCAATACCCCGGGAATACAACGCCAATACCTACGCAATCAAACTGGGTTGCTGTCCAAACTTATGCAAATAGGAATATCAACCTTAATATAAAAATAGTAAAGTTTAATATGAAATGTTGTAGAGATGCTGTAATGGCCAATTTTGAGTAATGCGGATGGCATAATGGAGAATAGTATTTTTTAAACTTGCCTACTCCCTGGGAATACAACGGCAATACCAGTGCAATCAAACTGGCTTACTGTCCTAACTTATGCAAATAAAGAATATGAACCTTAATATTTGTAGAATAAAGTTCAATATGAAACGTGATACAAATACTATCATAGACAATTTTGAGTAATGCGAATAATATAATGGTGAGTGGTAATTTTTTTTAAAACTGCGTTACGGTCCAAACGTATGCAAATAAGGAATATCAACCTTAAGGTATTTAAAATAAAGTTTAATATGAAATGTAATAGCGACGCCATAACAGCAAATGTAAGACTTTTTGAGTACTGCTGATAACGTAATGAAGGGGAGTGGACATTTAACGTCCTTTTAACATCACCTTATTTCCATCATTATATTTTATTACCCCATGCTATGATTTCATCTGTATCTTTATATTTATTTCACTAACAAAACATCTTATACTTGTAACACATGGGGCCTTATAAATAAACTCGGATGAGCGATGGATTAACTTTAGTCTAAGGCTTAGAATTGGCTCGATTATTTTGAATAGCGTGGTATTCACGACTTTATTAAGAGACATGGAATTGCATAAAGGGGTAGGCAAACATCTTATTATGGTTACATTATTCAATATAGTCGAATTAATAGTCAAAATAATCTAGTAAATTTTAAAGCCTTGGACTAAAGTAAATCCTTCGCTCATCTGAGTTTATTAGTGAGGCCCGTAGAGATTGAACCCAGAAGATTTTTGTATAGAAGTTAATTGTATATCTTCCATTCTCAGTCCTTACTAAACACCAACTCTTCTATGACTCCATATTATAATATACTGCAGAAGTTTATAACTGATAGTAGTATTTTTATCATGATATTATAAACTATATCATTTGCTTCTTCGTCGCATTAAAATAAAAAATAAAGTTTTACTATTCCCGAATTAAAAATGAGAAACACCGTGTCTATTATTCTTAGATCTATACATTGTAAAATAAAATCGCAAGTTATAAACCCATTCTACTTACAAAAAGAAAACGTAACCTAAGCGCACTGGAATGAAAAGGTGTAAAAACCTCACAATTAAATAATTCATAAGTCTAGAGAATAAAATTTATATAAAACTAAAGCTTCGCATAAAACGCACGCCTTGCACTTAACGAACCAGTTATTCTTTATTACGAGCCTTGGGTGTAACATCTGCGCAATAAAACCTAGTAGGTAGGTCACTAAAATAAATAAATAAATAAATAGAACCAACATTCTTTCTCTCTCTCTACAGCCTCTGCAGAACATAGGCCTCCCTCATGAGCGATCCACATAGAAACAACATTCACGAGACACTAATTGTGAAGATCAGATACTACCAAAGACTTTTTGGTCTCACATCGCCTGTACTTGCAATAAATATTTGTGGGTCAACAAAGGTTATCCGAACCCGCACCCCATCATTTTAAAGACAGCTTTTTAACCAATTGCGTCAACATTTCTGTATAGAAAAAAAATCGTGGTAATTTCTGTAGATTCATCTGTCCATCGCATAATAACAAAAAAACATACTCAAACAAATTTTAGACAAATATTTTTTTAGACCAAAGATTATATCAATAAACTAATCAGATTTATAGCATTTTAAAAAGTATCAATAAACTAACGCAAAGTAGCAACTTTATTATCGCAATTTATCTCATATAAACATTCCTAAAATCGTGAATTTTCTTGCATTATTTTCCATTTAGTTCCCCCTCTAAAATCCACAATACACCTGGATTTTTCCAATTGTAGATGTTCCAATGTTCACACCTTACCTACAATGTCTTGCAGTAAACATTTCTATCTTGATTTTACTGCGACAGTGCAGCGGCTATAAAATTCTATGGCGGAACGTACAGCTCGGAAACAATAAATGGTGTTGTATATTACAAAACAATATTCGTTCGAATTGAGACAAGTTGAGATTTACAGTAACATTGTAGGGAGCACATTTTGTTATGATAATAAATTGTACTTTTTTATGCGCCTACCAAGTCTTCTTTCTGCACATCCCAAAGGTTGACTGGCAGAGAATGCCTCAGGCATTAAGTCCGCCTTTATACTGTCATGGCCTTATTTTTAAACTCGAATGAGCGAAGGATTAATTTTAGTCCCAGACTTTATATGATTGGAGAGAGAGAATATAAAATGCTATCAAAGAGTTTTCCGACCCTTGTGTTTCCTGGACTCTTCAACCATAGTATGAAAAAGTCATCAACTAGGCTACCAGCTAATACCTAACCTAGGATTACTGATTACTGTATCGAACGGCAAGACATAATTATTTGCAACCTATCAATTGTATTGTATTGTATCAGCCCATATACGACCCACTGCAGGGCACGGGCCTCCTCTACAATCGAGAGTACGATTGAGAGTGATTAGGCCATATAATCCACCACGCTGGCCTAATGCGGGTTGGCGGACTTTTACATACAATAGAAATTGATACGAATCGCTATGGTATGCTGGTTTCCTCACGAGTTTTTCCTTCACCGTTATAGTGCGTGGTGATAGCCAATCAATACTTTATCTAAATTCTAAACAGCCAAAATAAAACCCACTACAAAAATTCAGAAATTCAATTTTAACAATTCAAACATTCTGCAGACATTTTAGGTGTAAATTTCCCGACGCAAGTAAAAGTCACATACGTTTTCGTACGTGGCATTGAGTCTCCGGCGCGGGAGAAATATCGCTCTCCTTTCCGCCGCAATCGCGCGCCGTGTCGGTTTAAGTGTATGTCTACTAATATTCGGGAAAGCGTGGCGTAACTTATGTCTTAGGCGGGGTTTTGGTATTGAAGAAGTAAATTTTATTAATAGCGGCATAAGTAAATGTGAACCAATTTATAAAATGAAGATGTATACATTCTTAAGTGCGTGGTGGCCTATTGGTAACGGACCAGACGCGGCTGCCTACATGTTCACGGTGGTCGCGGGTTCAAATCCCAGGGCACACCTCTGACTTTTCGGAGTCATGTGTATATTGATAGTCAATCACTATAACGCCACTATAACGGTGAAGGAAAACATCGTGAGGAAACCTGCATACCATAGCAATTTGTATAAATTTCTATGGTATGTAAAAAGTTCGCCAACCCGCATTAGGCCAGCGTGGTGGACTATATGGCCTAACCACTCTCAATCGTACTATCGATTGTAGAGGAGGCCCGTGCCCTGCAGTGGGTCATATATGGGCTGATACAATACAATACAATACATTCTTGATTTCTTCAAAGTAACGTAAATGTATAAAACGGTTTTTTTTAATTTACACGTGTTTAAATTGAGGTTTTTAGTAAAAATAAACAAAATTGAGAGGTAAGCGGCGAGGAAAAATGATGGGAAGAGGAAAGGGGTAATGGGCATCCGGGAATACTGACATACTTCTTAAGTTACTTACTAATAAATTGGATTATGTTGTCTGAAAATAAATATACAATAGAATTTCCACCAATATAATTATTAATATTTGGAGACTTTTTTTGGTTGTTGAGAGCAAGGAAGCGACATGATTTTTCCCTGAAAATAAATTTAAGTAATATACTCATTATTCTGAAATATAGCTTGGTCTGTATGACAATGTAGTATTAGATTGGTTAGCGAAGAGTAATATAATATAATACGCAATATTTTAACCGCCTTCAAACAACCTACGTGTAACCGTCAATCACTTTGAATGTGCTATCAATCTATTATTAATTTAACACAAAAGCACTGAATCAGAGTCCACCAAACAAAAGAATATCTAAAATATTCAATTGATCGAAAATAAAAGGTTCCCAGCCTCAGATACGTATAAAGGTGTGTACACACTACAGCGTAATATATTAATTGGACCCTGGAAGTATCAGTATATACAGTAACATCAGTATAATGTTATCAGTAAAAAAATATTTGTATGAATTAATAATAATACAAGTATAGGATTATAAATTTTATTGTTTAATTTTTGTGGTATTTTTTTGTTCATAAGCTATCCTTGTTATGTTTCATTTTGTTGTTTTTGTTTATTCTATGTGTAGTATAATTAACTGTAGGTAGAGTAGTTTAGTAATATGTAAGGTGAAATATAAATAAATAAATAAAAAAATATTTATTAGACACATTTTTTTTTGGGTTAATTCATAGCAGCTCTATCTCCTAAACTAAGAAATACTTGAAGAGGAGCAGTTCCTTCCCTATACAATTGTCAATTTTATGTGCCCAATGGTAAAGTAAATAAAAAAAAACATAAACATTACAAAAAAGCAATAAAAAACTAAAACATTACAACATAACTACAAACAAGAAGAGTATATTTTATATTAATTATCTCTTTCCATTCGATATAATTATGTCGGCTTATACAACTGCTTCTTTAAGACACAAGGACAGGACTACAGGAAGGAGGGGATACGTGACGCATCAAAGTTTTCTCCACCATAATGGTGGCGCAAGAAAAAAAATGAGTAGGCGAACCTCTTATTCTGGGGCGTGATAGAGTTCCCACATTAATTTAGACAAAGGATATTGCTCCATCAACTGCCCCAGTGGCGCAGTACTACAGTGAGGTCTCGGATTCGAATCTCGAGTCGGGCAAAGTGGCATTGGATTTTTCTATTCAGTATCAACCCGGAGTAAGGAATTTAGGCCCGATATGGTGATAGGCTCGCCATTATCACATCGTGGGTCGGAAAACACAAGGCGAAACGTGGGTGCACGGTAGCACCTCTGCCTACCCGTTCTGGGAAAAAGGCGTGATTTTATGTATGTATATTTTTTGCCTGATACGTTCATAGCACGATCATGCTACATTGTACTGGACAAAGGCCCTAGCGTCGATCATCCGCAAAACCTCGCATCTTTTCGCGCGTGAAATATTGCCTATAAAGATGTTTTGTCTTAAGTGAAATGGAGGAAAAGTCCGGGCCCAGTCCACTTATTATGAGAGGCCTGCGCCATTTTGTTGGATAAATAAATTATTCCCACGCCAAAGTTATTTCGGCTTATTTGTATTTTTGTTTGGGGCTTTTTGGCGAATTCGAGTGATGTTGATTTGATCTCAAGATTGAAGCGACCACGCTTTGATTTTATGAAATCTGATTTTAGATAGGTTTGGTACAAAAGGTTTTATATTAATCCAGGGTAGATAATGCTTGTATATACCGATATAATGTGTATATAGGGTGATATTGGCATATGAATTTAAATCACATGTACCTAGCCAGCCCAGTTAACATTGTACCAAGTTTGAAAAAATATGCCTGGTCTTTCTGTCAAAAATTGCCATTTTAGTTTCCAAGGTATTTGATTAACCCTTTTAGGTACGATTCTTTTTACGGCTCAGGTAAGTTTCCGAACCGAACTGAAGTTCAGCTAAGCGGTAAAAATACTTTAATCTCAATGGGTTGGACAAAAATCGTGAAAACTAAAATCACGATTTTTGAAAAAAAAAAATCTCCGACTTTATTTAAATTTTGTACAATGTCACTTGGGGTGATAAGAAACATGTGGGTTACATTAAGTAAGATATGTGAATATTATCCTGTATAAATCATGAAATTCAGCCAATTTTATGCCCTAGAATACTAACTAACTTACGTAACGCAGTTAGGCATTTAGCTCACACATACGTATGTAGGCACAGACTGTTTTGTCTTATGACTACGGCACAATATTATTGTAAGCCTCGGGTCTATGCTTTCTGGAAATTACTTGGTCTTACGGTGCATTAAGATTATTGCATAGTATAATTAAATAGCATTTACAACGTATTATAAACAATTCATAACATATACAAGCTTCTCCAAAACTAAAAACTGATATAAAATTACTAAATCAAAATCGAATCCAAGACATTATGGTCACAGAGCATGCACGCTGGCACTGCAATCTTGCCAAATATAAGTTAATGACAAAATTTAATATTAAAATTTAAAATTACGCACAAAATGATTACAAAACATTACGTTAAACCCAAAAGTTTTAGTAGGTTAATACTGTGCGGAATAATAAAACACGTTAAAATTGTTTTGATAAACTCGCAGTTCAACATGAATATTGTATTATTTGATAATAACGCGAATGTTTATAAATATTGTCCTTTATTTGGATGTTGGTATGATTTAAAACACGATGAACTTAAATGTCGTTTTTTGCTGTTTTCCATTGTATTTTCCCTCCCTCGCTCTCCCTCTTTCCCTCTGTCTCTTCAGCCTCAGGAAGTCCACTACTGAACATATGCCCCCCCTCCCCCCATAGATCATCACATAGGCCTGTTGGAAGTGCTTTTTGTTCCATTGCATAAATATCCTAAAAATCGGACAGTATTAATGGAATTTTAAAAGACTCTACCATAAAGAAATAACATACTATCATAAATGATAGAAATATTTGTTATTGAAACATCTTTAAACTAAGTTTTGAAGTACTAGATGAGCCAAGCTACACATGCCACAAAGATACAGGAAATGAATTTCTTTATATTTATTATTTGAATCTGTCCGAATGAAATCGTGCTCATCTTAATCGTTCGTTCAAATCGTTTTCCTCCTCACATTTTATTAAATTAAACTTGTTAATACTATTAGATTACGAGTATAAAGTATAAGTGCGTGGTGGCCTGACATTTGGTAACAGACCAGACTCGGCTGCCTACATGTTCACGGTGGTCGCGGGTTCAAATCCCAGGGCACACCTCTGACTTTTCGGAGTTATGTGTGTATTGATAGTCAATCACCACGCACTTTAACAGTGAAGGAAAACATCGTGAGGATACCTGCAAACCGTAGCGATTTTAAAGAATTTCTACGGTATGTAAGTCCGCCAACCCGCACTAGGCCAGCGTGGTGGCCTAACCACTCTCAATCGATTCTCTCGATTGTAGTGTAGGCCCGTGCCCAACAGTGGGTCGTATATGGGCTGATACAAAAAAAACGAGTATAAATGCTTGTTGTTTTTATATGAAAACATATCTCAAACGATGCGTTATTGATATTTTAATTGTAATTGCAGTACCAAATTACGCCACACTCCAAAAGAATTAAGATAAAATACTCGTATACCATTACTTACTCAGAATAAACCTGCCACATCGTCGAGACATAACCACTATCTTTTTCATCTCAAACCGCAACATATCACAGAATACATAAAGCTAATTGCTCTCACATCAGACGTCTTTGATATCAACCTTTATCTAATATTTACCCATATCCCGACTACTACGCAGATGTTCCTACTATAATATTTATTCAAGGATCAAATAGACTGACAGACTAGGAGACGAATGCTCTGAAAACATATTTGAGCTTCAGACCTGTAACACGTTGTATAGTTGATAAATACATAAATATGTGAGCGACCGCTTGGGTAGGTACAACTGTAGTTTCTATTTCTCCCGCCAAACAGCAGTGTAAATGCACTGCTGTGTTCCGGTTTGAAGGACGTTGTAGCTAGAGTAACTACTGGACATTATGAGACTTAATATCTTATGTATCAGGATGTCGAGCGCAGTGGAATCCCGAGCATTGCTTTGTAATTCATGGTGTTGTTTGGTTTTCCTACTGTCCATGAACAGTCGTATCGCTTACCATTAGATGAATGGTATGCTCGTCTCGCGTTTTATTGGAATAAAAAAATATGATGTGTTCGTAATTTTATATCATGCAATTTAAGTTTAAAATGCTGGATTTGGAGTTGGAGTTGGATTTGGATCATCAATTAATTTCAATATTAAGTTAAGAATATTTCAGGATGTGTTTGTTAATAATACTTTGACATCAATATTTATATTTCTTACTTCATCAAAAATCTTACTCTTTTTGAAATATCGAGAATTATACTCGTAGCACGTGCAGTGTCTATATATATATATATATATATATATATATATATATATATATATATATATATATATATATATATATGTCGGAGATTGGAAAGCGGAGCGTCAAATCTGAAATGATTTGGGCGTATTCGGATACGAGGGTAGGCGACACTAAGGTTGGCAGCTGATGGTAGTAAATGTCATTTGATGCGAATATAAGCGCACGTGGAGCTGTCAACGGACTTCTTTTGGAGAGAGACACAGCGGTGGAAACAAGTGTGGCTAACCTACGTCCAACTTCGCCGCGTTCCGTAAACTATCCATTTTCATCCGGGTTTGTGTGCATATTTCGATTGTGAAGTGAATTAATTAGTTTCATTAAAATCTATTGAGTGCATACCGAGCCTTATTTACTTGAAATACGATGGCTGATGAGCAGAGAGACGAAGAACGCCCACATTCCCCCACGTTCCCTACGTTATATATATGTCGGAGGAAGTAAACGGATACCGAGTTGATTGCTGGTTGTACTATGCGAGATCATTTAATTATTTTGAAACTATTTTGTTAATATTTTTTTATGATTCAGTTTATTTTATTTTAATCAGAGCAGAGGATGTGCCTCGAGCGGGGTCGAGGCGCCATCTTATTTTTCACCACGTTTTATTGTAGTTGTTGTGTAAAAAGTATTGAGTAGTAGTGGAAAGGAGGATCGATCGAGGTGGATCATTCTGAGCTAGGCTTCTGGTGAAGTAAGGCTGGTGTCGCGAACCCGCTGCTCTTGAGTTGTCATTATTGACATTACCTATTTAAAGTATTGAAATTGTTTTAAATTGATTCTTATTGTGCCTTTTGTAAAATAAAATTGTGTGACAGTGAATACTGTGTTTTGTGCTCGTATATAACCTACATGGCGCCCACTAGACCTGTGACCACTAATGATGATGTCGAGAAGAATGGTGTTTCTCCGACACACACATATATATATAAAAGCCATTTTAATTTGCAATATATCTTATTTTATGTTACAATGACCCCAAGAAGTATGGACCAAAGACAGGCAGAAGAAAAAATACATTAGAAAGTAGATTTACAAAAATGGATGCGTCAAGATTCCATTATTTAAGCTTAGGGTCTATTAATTACACAATATATCAGTTTTATCACATGATAAGTTACAAAATAAAAGTAATTGCAATACAAAAATATTTTCCATCATTTCGAAAACGCCGCTTATATTCCCCAACAGTATATTTCCAGCAACTGACAAGCCAATGACAAATTGAATAAACAACACGTCAGAACAACACCGTTGTTTCCACCCTCTCTAGGAAATACCATAATACCATTAAACTCGTGCATTAACACGCGAAATACTAAATCACAATGTGCGGCGCAAATGGGCCGAGATCTCATGACACCGGAATGTCAACATGTATTGGATACTCTCGTATCTTGTTTACGTCACGCGCTTAGGGTATTAAATATCCTTAAAATTTAGGTAAATACTCGTTCTGTGCTGAATGCTGGTTTAAATTTATTTTCACTCTTAAACAAATTGGTTTAACGTAACTTTTGGTGTCAATTGTGGTTATATTTGAATCTGAAATGTTTCATGATTCAAATGAATGAAATGTTTTTAAAATTTCAATGTTTCAAATGAAACATTCTCAACCAATACCAACGTAGTATATGCAAAAATCTTTCTTCCGTAGAATACAGTTGTTATTTAAAATGTACATCTGCGGTTAATTGCAAAAAGTAGAAAACCAGAACACACTAAAATGCCCAAATTAGAAATCGAAACTAGGACATTCACAGCATCCTTTACCACTGGACCGCAGAGTAAAAGTGAGAAAACAGGACATTACACATTCAGAACACAGACTTGGCGACGCACCAACGGCAATTCTAAATACTCTCGACTTCGAAATAAACAAATATTACTTGGAAACTCAACGGAAATAAATCTCGGAAGGTCTTACTTTCAAGTTTGTGGAAAGTTATGTACGGTAGTATTTAATTTCGCTTTTATCACGACATGGATGCATGAAGTTCGCGTGCGCTTGTAAAATTTTTGATGCGAATTTTTAAGCAGTTTCAACCGAAGTTTCACTGAAGGAAACATTAGTAAGGCGAAGTTTTACAGCCTCGTGGGATTTGCGAGAAATTGGCTGTGAAAATAATAGGCTGTGTGGTAGAACTTGCTCAGAGACAATTTTTATTTATTATTTATTTGACACTCAAATATTCGTTTCAGATTTATGTGTAGTGTGTTAAAATAACCTTAATAAATTTAAAGCTGCTTATCTATATATTTTACTCTTAACACCAAGTTATAACTGTTAAATGAACGTTGAGAGAAGTCAATATCTAGAAACAATTTCATAAGAGTCGTAAAAATATTACCGTCGTTAGAAAAATTTTAAGGTCATAAAAAAGGACCAGTAATGTTGGTACTTCATATAAAACTCGGTAGTTTTTTTCACATATAAGAATCTATGAGTTGGCTCTTTAAAACTTAGAATAAATTGTAAATACATTTTAGAAACCGCAACGGACATTCTTCAATTAATATTTTCTTTCCTCAAAACGACCTAGACTTCAACATTCAGCATTCCAATAGAAAAAGGTGTATTATATTAAATGCAAGAATTCCATATATTTTACGGCAGAAAGGGAATTAAATAAAATGGCCTCTGGGAAGGGACGCTAGCTTATGACATAAAACCCTGATGTCGCACCCATTTTCGACTCGAGGTCTGTAAGCCCCGCTATTTTATTGGAATTAAGGTTGAATTTTTAGAAGAAATAAAGGTCTCCTCGTGGAAATGGGTCGGGATTCCTTCCAAATGGCGCATGACTTAAGGGCGCGAAGTTGGGTTGGACTGATTCAAAATTCTGCGATGTATTGTCTAGTAAAGATAGAAATATTTGATTTAGTGAAGTTATGATTTTTTTTATTTATGTTTCGTGTATCGAAAAACTGTGAAGGTGAATTCATTTGTCTGTAGCAAAACCAAACAACACTATGAATTACAAAACAATGCTTGACATTCTACTGCGCTCGAGATCCTGAGACATAAGATGTTAAGTCTCATTATGTCCAGTAGTTACTCTCACTACGAAGTAAGAGGGTGGATTTAATTTACTGAAAATGCAGACAAAACTAGCGCAGCTGTAATAACCTAAAATTGTTTTTGTATATCAGTGCATATCCATGCTACTTCTGGCCAGAATCCTCCCGATGATTAGGCGAAAATAGACCTTATATTAATGCTGCTATTGTAGAAAACCTTTGGGTATGCAATGTGATCCATCACCACAAACATTATGATTTGACTATTGTAAACCTTTAAATAAACCACTCTCAATCGATTCTCTCGATTGTAGAGTAGGCCCGTGCCCAGCAGTGGGACGTATATGGGCTGATAAAAAAAAAAAAACCTTTAAAAACCTAAATTGAAATTGGAGATGAATCTCCCAACTCTATTCCGGTACAAACGAAGCTGTAGCTCGCTCATTAATATAACCTAAAGGCACGAACATTGACTACAAAGAGACGCCATTGTAAGCTGAAACGACAATAAGGGCAGTCTGAAGAAAAAACAAACTGCTCAAGAAATGCGACTATGAGAGATTGTAAGAAATAGAAACGTTTGCATTTATCATAAGAATCATAAACTCGCATCGCAGACGCGCACAATGCTGTATCTTGATGCAGTACTTTGCAATGTCATTTTGTGAAGACGTTCGTTTGTTTTGAAAAATGGGTTCGAATACAGATTCGGTTGTGTAGTTTCGCATTAGTTGCGCATTGATATCTACATTTGAATCATAAATGCATTGCTTGCCGCTCGTAAAAGGAGATCAGAATAGGAAGGATCAAAGAATGGAAAAGAATATCACTTATCTGAAGTGATTAGACAATAAGTGATTTATCGATATCAATGTTTGGTTTCGTTTCATCTGATATGCAGAGTTATACACATCAATTTTTACATAATAATATAACCTCATAATGTTGTCTTTAACCTTGGGTTTACGCGAATGTTACACATTGAAATAAAACAGTCCGTCAGTCCGCCCCGTGACCACGAAAACTGTAAAGTGATCGAAACGTCGGGAAATTAAAAAATGCAAAAACTAAATTAAATTCGCGATAAATTCCCTAAAAAATATTTTTATTTCAACATAACCTCATTAATAAAAGAAAGGACACAGCAGAACCAAAAACACTGTAAATTGAAGCGAAATATGAAAGAATTTGCATAATTCAATTAAAACATTCACAACTAAAAATAACCGTAAGGACGCGAAAAAACCTGACCTCGCCACCAAAACTTTACCCCGACTGATTAACAAACCGAGGAAATTAGATTTCACTCGACAATTTGCATTTCAGAGCCAAAATAAAAACTTGTTTACAATTCTATAGTAACAAAATGTCTGGTGGAAAGCATTTCTACCAACAATGAACCTTTTGAAAGGTCTGGAAGTCTGAATAAACCCTAACATTTGAGGACGGGAGTGCACTTAGACTCGCTTGTAGGATGCGCCTTTAAATCTACTTTCGAGCGACAATGGTATAATCTTCAAGGAGGTGCGAGCACTTCCTTTATATTTTTGAATAAATAACACGCCTTAACAATCAAAAAGAGTTGCGATGAATTTGAAAGTATACTGTTGTCATTTTCTGATTTTTTCTTTATTATTTTTGCTTGTTTTAATCGTGCCATTTGTTTGTTTTTATAAAATTTATTTGTCAATATAAATTAGCTATTTTTTTATTTATTTATTTTTCTATCAAGAATGATATCTTCAACTTTACTGTAATACGTATATTCTTAATTTGTGGTTAACGATGATAAATTTCACATTTATTATATATGCCAGTTTCACACTTGTACTTGTGTTTGTATGTTATACTGTTTATTAACACAAATAAATGAAAAAAATATATCGCAGCAACATAAGATGTTTGGATTTACGAAGGATTTTTTTTATTAACAACAATCATCATCATCTTTAACCTTAGAAAGCCGTAGGACAAAGCCTAGGACTACAACAACAGGTTTAGAACGCCCTGTATCTAATGACTTCCTGGAGCATTTATAAGCTCGTCTGTCCATTACTGGAGTGGACGTCCGACACTGCATTAACCAGTACATACAAGTACATAAAAACCTGGACATGGAAGTATCCACGCAGGAAGAATGCCATACCCAATGATGGTTAACCAGTACATTTACTGATCAATATTGGTTTCAGTAAGGAACATGTATTCAATGGCGGTTCATTAAGGAGGCAGCTTCATGTTTTGTGCAACGGAGGCTGTCAAGTGGTAATTTCTCTCTCTCTCTCTTCAGCCACAGCAAGTCCACTGCTGAACATAGGCCTCACCCATGAAACATCACATAAACCTGTTGGAAGTACTTACTTAATGCGTAATAATAAAAGATAACCCCACGTCGTTTGATAATATATCTCACAACGCTGGATTCATCATCAGTTGCAAAGCAGTCCCTGGTATCTCTATCCAACGTATCTTTTATCCCTGAATGTATACATTGGTATACAATAACATTGTTAATTTTATAGGCTATGTAAACTAAGCATTACCGAGTATATGTTCCACTAACAAAATTAGATAATACAAAATTAATCCATTCATTAAAACGCGGCCTAAAATTCAAACGCAAATTACACCACAATCATCAATCTAGCTACCGCGCGCCAGTTTTACAATCGACGGCGTTGCAATTAGTCCCCGGGAGTGACAGATTAATGATTCATCCGCCTAGCCCCGCGTGGCCCCGCCTGGCCCCCACGTGGCCTTTTCATGGCCCCGGCCCATTGTCCGGCCCTGAGCTGCACTCGGGAAATTTCCACACGGACTTCCCGAAGCGCCTAAGTCTGCACTCGAAAATAGCAAATACGCGCATGAAACATGTTTCGCTTGATTCATGTTGCCTACATTTATAATAGTGAGAACGTATTCAGTTTCCGACGAGTCAAGACTATCTTTTGAAACTTGGAAGTAGGTCAGAAATTAAATCAAATTTTTCTTTTTAAGGAACGGTGAATGGCTTTCAATGCGGCGCTCGGGAAGTCTTTGGGGATGACCTTTGTTCAGTTCTAATGATGATTATTTGATTTATGTATAGTTAATTTGTGGCGTTTCAGTAATGAATAAGGGGTAGAATTTGGAGGTTGTGAGGCAGTGACTTATAAAGGCTTTTTGAGAATTAACTTTTTGTAAAAACCGACGATATTTTCAAAATGGAAGGCAATGAGTACAATCGAAAATTTTCACATTATAATAAGGAATAAATAACATTTTATGAAATGAATTTCTTACATTTCCTGCATTGTTTGATGCAATGCAAAATAATTCCATGTTGTAGCGAGATACACTAAAACTCTTTCATTTATTAGTAGGAATATTCACTCCACACCTTACCTACAGGCGTTCATTTCAAAAGCATTTCACACGGACAAAGACACGACAAAATATAAAGCTCTATTTCTATTTGTCAAGCAAAAAGGCACGATCTGAACTGCGAAATAATATTTGCAAGAAGAATGGAAAAATGTATGAAAGAATGCACCTTTATGTGACGGGAAATATTTGCTTTGGAACTTGTTCTATTTTAGTCATATTGAAATATTGTGTTACAAGGAATACGTGGCTTTTATGGGATCATTAGTTCATAAGATAAATCTTGAAGGAGGTATTTTTATATTTATTGCGAAAACAAAAGTCTTATATACAGAGTTATTTTTCTAAACTCATATTTTTTTTATTAAACTCAAGAGAATAATACTGATTAACACATGGTAGAAAATATTCAAATTAACACGTAATAAGTAAGTTATTTCCAATATCCTAATCAATGTTTAAATTATACTCAACATCTGCTACAAGCACGGACGCCGGTCATTTTTATACACAGACGCACGCGCCTGTGTTCGTGTGTGTTTATCCATGGGTCTATTATGGTTGTGCGTATTGTCTAAGTATTAAATCTAATACTAATATATTTCATTTTATTTTACTAATGGACGATATTCATGGTTCTACACCTTCTGTTAAATTTGAATACTCAGGTCAAAATAACGCTATTTATTAGAGGAGTGAATAGGTGCTTTTATTTTATTTATTGCTTTGTGTAGGCTAAGAGAAATGAATACTTTATTAGAAAGGACGCTTGTCTTAACATCAACTGATGCCTTGTAACACTTAACATGCTACATAATAAATACATCGAATAGAATAAATAAGTACATAGCAAATTATACATACATAGACTCATGCCTTTTTCCCCGAAGGTGCTACCAGGACACCCACATTTCGTCTTGTATATTCCGTCCCACGATGTGACAGGGGGCGAGCCTATCGCCATATCGTGCACAAACTCCTGACTCCGGGCTGATAAATCCCTTTTCCCGATCCGGGAATCGAATCCGAGTCCTCAACCTTTCAATCATACCGTAACACAACTGCGCCATAGAGGCAGTCAGCAAAATATGCTATTATTAATCATAAAAATTTTACCCGCAGCTACAAAAGAAACAAAACTTTAGTTGAACAATTATGTACGATGTTCAACATTTGTTAAAAAAAAAGTATGAGAATTAAGGAAAGGTTTTATAATTTCCCATCACAAATTAAGACAGTAGAAACACAAATACACACTTCATTCGTTCCAAAACCACTCATCAGACGTTGGCAAAATAATAATTAATAAATGTAAACAAATGAATAAATAATACTGCATTTTAAATTTACTCACGAATCGCAGATTAAGCACATTACCACACAAAAGCGAAAATAAAAACAATTAAGCATCAACTTAAATTCACAAACGTGTGAAATGGAAATCATGCCCACACAAAAGTTATTTCAGTAACGCGTAATACTTCATTTTCACCATCAATAACCGACCCACGCGATTTATTCCATTAACATTAAATATTCCACGACAAGAAACATTTGACCTTTAAAAATAGATAATTAATTTATTCAAATATGATTAGCTTTTGTGGACGACCAATATCGCCTATTGCACCCGTTTTCCGTCAGCTAAAGTTTGGTAAAGTTCATCTGAATTCAATATGCGTGTTCTAATTTGGAAATACTCGTATAAATAAAATTACAAATATATCTATTTAATTCATTGTTTGAGATATGTCTTCATAATATGAGCAAGAAGCATTTATACTCGTAATCTATTCAAAGTAATAGTATTAACATATCCAATATAATACTCGTAAAATAGGATAGGCTCGCCTCCTATCACATCGTGGGACGGAACATACAAGCCGAAATGTCCTGTTAGGACCTCTGCCTACCCCTTCTGGGAAAAAGGCTAGAGTTTATGTATGTTTGTATGTATATAATAAAATGTGAATAGAGAAAAACTGTTCCCAATCCCTAGGAATCCTTACTTATATCATATATTCGACAGTGTGTATGACCATACATATATTTATACATTTCGTTTTCACGCTAAAACAGCTGAACCGATTTTGATGAAATTTAACATAAAGATATATAAGACCGTGGAGACGGACATAGGCTACTTTTTATCCCGAAAAACTGTAGTGTTCCCGTGGAATGAGTCAGAATTCAATTCAAATTTACATATTAATACTACTCTTTTTAAATTCAAATGAATGGAACGGGACAGTTGAGGACAGGATTGCATTTTTTCGTCATGGGACGGATTGAGATGGGACAAAACTGGGATATAACGGGACGGAACGGTAAAAGCAATATAGTCGACGGCGATCACATTAAGTTAAAACATAAAATGTTTAGCACGCGAAATATGTTGTTGATGTGGACTGGACTCAAAAACTAGAGTGAAGCCGGGCTCGATCGGTAGTAAATTTATAAATGTTTTCCACTATCCCAATAATAAAAACCTAAATTAATGAACACTGCGAAACAGACAGTGAAAGTTTCTAATTTAATTATTCCAGACGGTCGGAGTAGCAAACGATACGGTGCTAACTTCTACCTTTTTACAGCAACTGAGGATAAAGTTTGGAGATAGATTTTATCTCGTTGCTTGATGAAGTAACCTTCTCTTTTGTAAGTATTCTTGGGGTATACCAATTTCGTTTTAGTAGTGATGTAAACAGATTTTGTTTTTTATAAGTTTTACCAAATTGATAAATAATATATGACAGTTCACAAGTCATCTCATTAGTCTCTTGGTAGTGTGGGTTACGAATCGTTAGGACATCGGTTCGACGCCCAGTTGAAAATTTTCTTTTTGGATAAAACTGCCTAGATCTGGAATGTACATACATAAACTCACGCCTTTCTCTCAGAAGACGTAAGCAGAGGTGCCACCAGGTTACCCACATTTCGCCTTGTATGTTCCGTCCCACGATGTGATAGGGGGCGAGTCTATCGCCATATCGGGCACAAATTTCTTACTCCGGGCTGATAATAGAAAGAAAAATACAATATCACTTTTCCGGCCCCAGGGTTCGAACCCGAGACCTCAGCTCTGTAATCGTACCGTAGTACAAGTGCGCCACTGAAGCATTCTGGAATATATGCTCAGCATAGCGACGCCATCGTCCCCTCTTCTATATTTTGATATGTAAATAAACTTAGAGAAATATGGCTGGCATTAGAGTAACCTCTGCCTACCCCTGCAGGATACAGGGGTGCGCTTATGTATGTATGTATGATTTTGGCATTTTCTATAACATATAAATATTTAAAGCAGCCTTTCTAACTCAAATTCCAAGCCCACACCAACATCAATTTCAAGTGCCAATCAATACAATGACGCAAGAAATCCTTATCTCTTGTCTAAACTAATCTTTAAGTTTTTACACCCTGGCCGCCGTCCAAGCAGCATATCGGGCCTACCGATCGACTCTCCAAATCCAGCCGCAGGTCTGATACTACGACTCAATGGGTTATACTGCCAAGTTTAATCGACCTTTAGGTGTAACGCTGCCAAGTTTAGTGGGTCATGTGTGAGCGTAATGAGGCTGTGACGTGTTATGGTTTCTACTTTAACTTGTATTTTTAATGCTGAGGTGATAAAGTGGGTACTGGGTAGAATGAAGTAAGTGCAGTACAACCCAAGTAGAGATAAAATTAATAAATAAATACACCCAACAGTCACATATAGTCCTGACCCCACATTAAGATCAATTAAACTTTGTGTCGTGGGTATCAGGAACTACGAGAGCCTTTCGGCCTCACAAACACCCAGACCCATAGACATAGCTATCTTTCAAAATTGACACAATTGTGATCCATTAAATTTGTTTAAAATATAACAGGCGACGGTCAGACGACCTGGTAAAGGTCGTGGGACGACGCTGGATGCAGGCTGCCTCCAACACGGCACTGTGGAAATCATAAGGAGAGGCCAATGTTCAGCAGTGGACTTCCTTTCGCTGATGGATTGGATTGAATTGGATAGGAAAATGTAACATAAATTGATAATGTATATCTGAGTGTTAAGGTATTAGTGCCACCCACAATCCGCCGAGTAAGATTTGGACGATTAAGACACCCCTTTCCTCCTCCCATCATTTTTTCTTCCCGCTCCTCTCCTGATGGGCTGGCAACACGTCCATGATCCAAGCGTTGTGGATGTTCATGGTGGTAGTGCCCACTTACCATCAGATGACCTGCTTGCTCGTTTGCCGGACCTATGCTATAAAAAACATCTCAAGATCTAACAGTGGACAAGCTTAGCGCCATGCTAGGCACAGGCAATTAATATGGCATTTCACAAATCTAAAACTCACAATGCATTGCCCGATTTGTGTTTCACATGCACCATAAATATACGCGGTCGTTAGACACTTAAGACTCCTTTAAATCATACAAAGTACAAAACTGGTATTTTTCATAAATTAAATTCTTTTAATTTTATTCACAAGTCACCCAAAAGCGCGGAAATGTAAAAAGTAAAATCACTTGACCAAAGATTCGTCGGGAGTTCGGTAACAGCTGAGCGTAAGAGCGACGTTCCCACGGGCTCCCATTCCCGATGGATTTGTTAAAATATCGAATCATCCAATTTATTTCTCCCATCTAGTGGAAAAACTGCTGGGACGCCACAAATGATCGTGGACGAAAAATAATAACATATTTTATCTTTATTTTTTTCGATACAAGGCTTATTTAGGAGACAATAAACGTTATCTAATACTATTGATTTGTCTAACCGTTATTTAAGTAATAGAATGGTGTATGTTCTAAATTTTTGACGCCTTTCTACAACCCTGTAGGATAGAAAAGTGCACAATAATGTAATAATACAAATCTATCAAATTGTACCCTTTCTGCCCGTCCTTATCCGGCACTTCTAACCTGATATAACCTTCTTTTACTCGCGTTACAGAAGAATTCCCTTATTTTGTTCAACTTTCTTTTATTCAGGTTGCAAGAATTTAACCACAAGTCCACCACACGTCAACCTTTGTAAGAATTCAGTCTCAGCCAATTCACGACTCCCGAAACAAACTCACCCAAAGTCGATTATCCCACCAGTGAAACGAACCTAAAACCACACTATTACAAACCCATTCCATTAATAAACCACACTCCTAATGAAACTCCTGGAAACTCCATTCAGTCTGATTACACGTTATGATATTAAAGCGTAATTATCAAAATACATTTGTGTTCAACAATAAACAACAGCACACGCGGTGTTCCACTCTGTTCTCTAATTACATATACTTATGTAACTGCAAATATTAGAACTAGGTTTAAGCTATTCTACACTTCTTGAACACTTGGTTAAGGATTTTTATACTAGGATGAGAAAATGACTGCAGTACTGGTTATAAGTGCAGTAGAAACCAAATGAATCATCCTTAAGTAAAAAGTTTCTCTCGCCAGTCGTCAAAATAATGCTGACCTGATCAAAATTGAATGTACTGTACTGTATCAGCCCAGATACCTAATATGATTGAGAGGAGTAAGGCCATATAGTCCACCACTCTGGCTTAGTGCGGGTTGGTGGACTTTATATACCATATAAAATCTTGCAAATAGCTATCTGGTTATGGTATGCAGGTTTCCTCACTCACTGTGGGACTCACTGTGAGTCTCTGGTATATTTTTACGTCCCATCTTCGCTGTCCCCTCTTTTAGTAAAATTTAGATGTACCTACTACAAACATAACTACAAAAAAACTCACACAAACTACACGCCCAAGCAGTCCTCCCCTCCAAATAGTTCCCAAGATGATGACGTCAATTCACCACGGAACTAATTAAACATTCCGGCTTCATTGTTCAAACACTCCAGCTAATTACGTTACTGGGCCAGCCACTCCGTAACTTGCAGACATAGAAAGTTTCTTATGTGTTTTCATCGGCTCTATAATTATCTTAGACTTCTGCGGATATTGATTTGTGTTAATTGAATGTAAGTGCATGGTGGCTTGTTGGTAACAGACCAAACGCGGCTGCCTACATGTTCACGGTAGTCGCGGGTTCAAATCCCAGGGCACACCTCTGACTTTTCGGTGTCATTAATGTATTGTGTGTGTCATAATCTCTTAGTCATTAAAATTATAATATTATTTTTTTTGCTATTATTATAGCGTGCAATATATTAAAACTTAACCTAGGTAATAATATTCATAGATATTATATAATTGATTCATATACTCGTAGAAACTGCCACAGAATAACACAAAGCCACAGAGAAAGTGCGCAAATAGACAGACGCTAATATTGATCAGAATATTTCCATAGACTGAATTATTATCATCTTTTAATAAACATTAATACAAATGAGTCAGTCTATCACAGAACACATAAATCATAAATAAAGATTGAACAGATTCAGCAGCAAATATTAATCTATTCTATTCAATGCTTATATTATATTAATAGAAGCAATTATAAAGTAAGTTCAATATCTTTAAGCTGGAATAAATAATCTTTTCACACTACATTGATGTCTAGACAGCCAATACTAATCACTATTTTGACATAAAGCACGTAATGGAAACAATAAATAAAGCTTAGCCTTAATCGCTCATTTATATTTACCGAGAATAATAGTTCAAATGCTACGAGGCTACGTGTGCTACGTGACGTAGCACTTTACAGGCCGTAGCTTACACTGTAGAGCCCCATTTGTCATGTAAATAGTGTTGTTGCAGGCTGCCCTGATTTTCACTGGTTTATTTGTTTATGTTCGTGGAAACGCATTTTTATGATGTCAAAGACAAAATAATATTTTTTTGTCAATAAAGACTTGGGCTTGAGGAATTATCTACCCGTCAATCGTAGTGTGAGACACAGACGAAATGAGGTTGATGCGAAAATAGCAACCAAAAAAACAAATATTGATATTAAGAAGAATATCATATTACTGTTATATAACATCTTCATTCACATACGCATGTAAAATAACTAATAAAGCTTTACCAAAATTAACACAATAAGGATTTCCTGAGCGAGTACTAAGCTGAGATCATTTTTGTCTAGCATAGACAATAACCAACTTATTACCAAGCAATTTGCTTACTCGATGAAAGTAGCTATCAATTATAAACATTAAAAGTTTAAGAGAACCGACATGGCGCTTTTGGTTGAGAAATTGACTGATAAACAGAGACTATCAGACAAATATTTGTTTAGGGAATTTATGAGACCAGACCGGGCTCTGTGGCGTACATTGAGAGAAGCCTATGTCCAGCAGTGGACTGCAACGAGCTGATGATGATGATGATAATTTGTGAGACCAAAACCTCTCTCGTAGTTTCTGACTTCCACGTCACAAGAGTTGACATCACCCTATGGATTCAGGTGTGTGTGTGACTACGCAATGTAAAATTAAATTCTATTGACCTGTAGCGAAAATTTGAACTACAAATAATATTTCAAAAATATCTATTTAACGCATTGTTTGAGATTTTTCATAATATAAACAAAAAGCATTTATACTCGTAATCTAATAGAATTAACAAGTCCAATTTAATAAAATATGAAAAGAAACTGTTTCTAATATTTTGACAACAGCATGATAACAACGCATTCGCACGCTAAAAGACCGTAGCCGATCTATATTTATTTATTTCATTTATTTTGTTTCGGTGTAACAGTCAGCCGAGAGCCTTGTAAAAGAAAATAAAACGCTTGCTGAGAAGCACGTGTGATTTCTTAGAGCAATAAATATTAAAGCGGTCTTGCCCTGATGAAATCTCTGGGTAGTGGATAGCTGTAGTGCACGATGAATCTTCAGTTGATAGGGAACAATCTTGGTAAGTACTGGGGGATTTAGATTAAGTTTCTAGTGTGACGTAGCGGTTTGTTTATTGGATCGCCAAGGATTCAGTAAACAGATTCTTATCACTAATACTTACGACTGTGGTGGCGTAGGTATACTACGATACGATTACAAAGCTGAGGTCTGGCGTTTGAATCCCGGGGCGGGCAAAGTGATATTGGATTTTTCTATTCATCATCAGCCGAGAGTTAGGAATTTGTGCCCGATATGGCGATAGGCGCGTCCCCTATCACATCGTGGGACGGTACGTACAACGCGTAATGTGGGTGTCTTGGTAACACCTCTGCCTATCCCTTCTTAGGCGTGAGATTATGTATGTATGTTTCACTAATACTAATGCATGTTATGTAGTGATTGCTATTGTAAACCGTAGCTACTGCGTACTATTAAGATACTACTAATTAAGATTTCAGGCTACAAAAAAAATATATTGAAAAAACACAATATTATGTCAATCTATGTCGGTCGAAATAACTTACCTAAATCCCCAATAAAAATATTTTGCTTCACCCACGCATCGATTAGGGTAAGTATAACATCTAATAATACTTACGTTATAGCCTTAGTTGTATTAAATAAATATCTATGAAATTAATATTTAATCCTCCTTTAAGTAGATAAGTTGATTTAAGTAATAAACTTTCCAATCTTTCTCTGGGTAATCCGTCTACATTGTAGCCCTCGAGGATTTAATCTGCGATATTAAATAAGTACTGTAATAAACTAGAATCTAGGCTAGTACTTGGATCAAATAACTCTTATATGGCCATAGGTAAGGCTAGGTTATTACTGAAGTTACGACAGCTTCTATAGTGCATCAGGCTTTACTCCAGCTGCGAAAGACGAAGCACCAGACATGGTCACCGAAGAATATGGAGGTATGATACACAAAATTGGTGCTGTGAAATTTAAAATTATATCTTAATTTCTGAAATCTACGACATGGAATAATTAATATCATAGAATAATGTCAGGATTACATAATTGTTCTTGAATATATTTATTTTAAAGTATTATAGAGTGCGGTGACGCAAAACATCGTGAGGAAACCTGCATACCGTAGCGATTCGAAACAATTTCATTGGTATGTAAAAGTCCGCCAACCCGCACTAGGCCAGCGTGGTGGACACTGGACTATATGGCCTAACCACTGTAAATCGCACTTCCGATTGTAGAGGAGGCTTCTGCCCAGCAGATTATACAGTGGGATAAAAGTGAAGATGTTTGCAGAAACTGTTCTGTGCTTGATATTTATGAAAGTAGTCGCAGTGAAAGTACTTTTTCAGGATCGAGCAAAGTGGAAATCTATAGCCTATGTCTACCCCTATAGGATGCAGGTATGACGTATATGTATATATCTATGAATAGAGTTACTTATTTACGTAAAAGACCGCAAGCTTTTTTAATTCATCGTGCATATTTCTAAAATGCGTCGCATATTGCCGTCGTTGGCCACAGACATTGCCAACAAAGGCATCTTTAGTCAGACCTTTTGTTTTAATCCAATGTCTAAAAATCCCAAAAGGGTCATAAAACAAACTAAAAATATCCCCAGTGTACTGTAAATAATAATTCAACTTACAATATCAGAAACAATGTTATTGTTTTACTAGAAAACAAAGCAAGAGACGTAGCATTCCTTATCTATTTTACGAAGAAGCTATTGCGATTGGCTCAGAGAAAATATTTTTCAGTATAATGTTTTAAAGAAGGAATATTTGTATTTTTCGCTGTCAGAAAAATTGCTGTGCAATTGATCACTCTTTAGCTACAAGCAGAAGAGCGTGTAGGTAAATTCATAAAATGTATTTCTTGTCAAAAAAAATACACCCAACAACTCTACTTCAAGACACAGATATTGCGTCGTGAAATATGTATACATATACGTACACTATGAAAGACTGTTGGGTCTCACAACACCCATACCTGTATTCGGTCAATAGATGTATACCTAGAGACTCTAAATCTGTACTGTATCAGCCCATATACATCCCACTGCAAGGAAGGCTCTCCTTTACAATCAAGAGTGTGGTTGATAGGGGCTAGGTCATATAGTCCACCACGCTGGCCTAGTGCGTGTTAGCGGACTTTACGACCCATAGAAATTCTTGTAAATCGCTATGATATGCAGGTTTCCTCACGATGCTTTCCTTTTACGTTATAGTGCGTAGTGATTCACTATCAATACACACATGATTCCGAAAAGTCAGAGGTGTGCCCTAGGATTTGAAGGCGCAGCTACCAACATCTGCGCGGTAGTCGTGTCTGGTTCGTCACCTTCCAAGTCACCTTATAATATTAGAAGCCTGTCCTCTGCCCAACTGAAGGACAAAACGGGCTGAAATAAATAAAAAAGGTTGAATTTGATAAAAAAAAGTATTGAAAGTAAAAAAATAGAAAGGGTCGTAAGAGAAAATCTACTCTAAAACTTTGAGTAAAAATATTAAAACAATAGAACGTTAAAAGCCTTTGGTGATCGAATAGATTAATTACTGTCCCTGCTAATTGTACTTCGTTAGTTCACTTAACTACGGTTCCGATGCAAATTCCCAGTAAAACGAAGCTACGGTTTAATCAGATTTTTAATCGAGGTTTTTCTTTATTAATGAAATTGGAAAGATTAGTGTGAGCACTGTGTGTCTGTTTTCTACCTGTCCTTACATAAGGTCACTTCGGGATGAAGCAGTTTAAGAATTCGGATGGTGAAAATGGTTCCCTTTCGTTGGATGTTGTTTTTCATACAAGCAGGGTCAAATAACTTAAATTGAATAGAAAATGAGTGCAAAGAAAACGTTCTTGAAAACAAGCCTCCGTGGTGCAGTTGGATAGACGCCAGCAGTGAAACATGAGGCCGCGGGTTTGATCTCCGTACCGTGACATATATATGTGTGATCCACAAGTATTTGTTTAGGGTCTGGGTGTTTGTGAGACCTAAAAGTCTCTGGTAGTTCCTGATACCTATGTCACAAAACTCGATCTTAGTGTGGGGTCAGGACTATGTATGTGACTGATGGGTGTATTTATTTCTATTTATTATTTATTTATCTACTGCTAGAACTGACTGCTAGTAAATATACCCCTTCTGCCACGGATGTCTATAATGATCTGTTAGAGGCGACCTGCATCCACCGACTTATAGCAACCTTTATTAATTCGTCAACGTTGTCACCTCAACCAAATATAAAACCACCTGTTTCATCTAAAGTTCAGTCATGTGTCATTATAAAATACAATCACTCTGTAGGGTAATTCACGTAATTAAATAAGTTTAGTTGCAGTGCAGTTGCAGTTAAGTTTCGATCAAAACAGACCATTTTGTATTCTCGTAATTTTGACAACCGTTGTCAGATACGCTCGCGTCAAGTTCGCGTCACGCGAGCGGTTTAGCGTATTCTACTGCTGCGTGTTTTATGTGCGTGATTCAGATCGCAACTTGATCGGTATTCACGTATAAGCTTCTTGCATACGACTGACGTACAGTTGACGCGCAGCACACGCGCAGTTTACGCATAGCTTAGGTGCAGTTCACGCGCAGCTAAACAATTACAAGAATACCATTTTGCACTAAGACGTAAACTTCATTGCAACTGCACCGCAACTTGATCGGCGCGTCAAAAAATTACGTGAATTAGCCAGTTGAATATAATTGCACCAATAGGTCTCGGTGCACCGCGATCACCACAAAAGGCACTTAAAACTCAATTACATTACTCGCAAAATGTATCGAGCTCGCACAATTTCATTTACGCGTGTATTCATTGTTTAATAGCTATTTTTATAATTTACATACATCCACAAACGTCACGCCCGTATCACATAGGGGTAGGCAGAGACTATGGATCACCACTTTGCCAGATCCTGACATTACTTTCACTTGATACACTTTCATCAATCTCTTCAAGTATGCTCATCGGTTGAGGAGACTTTCGACCTGACCCTTGTTGAGGGTATCACCGATTTGGATGGTGTAGATTCGGTGAAGTCGACCCCTACCGACTCTTCCATTTATAATGTATCAGGTAACATAAGCACATAACGTGCTGTAAAAACAAACAAACGTACTACCCGATAAGTTCATATTGACATTGGTATTGATAGATAATGGAAGATTCAAGATGCAACTACTATTAAGAACAATCACTACGTAATATGAAAATATTAGACACCATCCTTACTGTTGACACCATATTAATTTACTAAAATAATGAAGGAAGTGAACATAGACAACATAACCTAAAATCACAACTGACATTAACCATAGACATTTAGTTTTTTTAATGTATACATTACAAGTATGTGTTGCAGACCCTTGAAAATTAGGAGAGAAAAAGAGGGCGGAGTCATTGTTAGGTACATATGTATGTGTACCTATAATCCTGGCGCAAGAAACATGTAGGATTGAATAAATAAACCAAACTGTCACGTACATAGTTCTGAACCTTCATTACCATAATTGTTTAACACGTGAGTGTCGATAGCTGTTAGAGCATTATTAGTCAGAATCACACAATTATTTATTATTTTACGGGGATCGTAACAGCGTCCATGGCGTAGTGGGTTAGACGCCGACTGTGAAAAGTGAGGCCTCGGGTTCGATCCCCGCACCAATACAAATGTTTGTGTTGGGTTTGGGTGTTTGTGAGACCGAAAAGTCTCTCGTAGTTTCTGATACCCACGACACAAGACTTAATTGATCTTATTGTGCAGTCAGAACTATATATGTGACTGTTGGGTGTTTTTATTTATTTACTTATCGAACCCGCATCCTCGCGTGTTACAGTCGGTGCTTTAACCAACTTATCCACGGATCTGTGAAATTCGGTGATAGCAAAGATTCTAGAACACCATGATATTCTATGAGACAGTATCAGTATTATCTTAAGCTTACGTAAACTTGGTATTTTACTATTAAGCACTGTCGTTCTACCAAGCTGCATGTCCTCCATAAGCTTCTATGTGTACGGATATCATAAATATAAAATATGAGTTGCACGTGCGGCCGTGCAGTTGACGTAATGACTGCTCTACACACAATCAAACTATGCGCCATTGGTCTAAATAAACCAAGTTATGCATATTTAGCTTACAATTGGATAATACTCGTACTCGGAAAAATTGTCGGAATCGAAATAAGGGAAATTGAACCCAATTTCTTACAGTCCAGGACCCTTGTAAGTTATCACTTGATAATAAACCGTTCTATCGATGGTAGTCTAACAAATTTTGGGCCTGTTTATGAGCTCGATGAAAAAAATCATATTTTTTAATAGCAAAACACGTTTCCCTAAAGAAAATGCTTTAAAACACTCTTATTCTTATCTTTTTTGAGTCGGCAGTCTTCAAAATGTCCTCCAAAAATAGTAATTAATCAAATAATTTTCTACATGTGCATCAAACAAAATATTGTCTGTAAGAAATGGCCGAGAGCGATAAGACCGCCATCTGTACTTTTTTCTTAATTTGTATTATCTTTGTGTTTTTCCTTTCTGTGTGCAATTAAGAATAAATAAATAAATAAACAAACAAACAAACAGTACACATTTAAATTAACACTAGCTCGATAGATCCACAAGCGGATAATGTGTTCAACACACAGTCCACGTGGTCAGCCTTCAGGAAATGCCAATCACGATCCAATGAAGCAGGCATGTACATTGTTCTCGGAAATTCACTTCCAAGGAAGTTCCATCGTATAGTAAATAGTTCATTGCAATATATCTTCAAGTAACTCGAAGCTTGTTGAAGCTGAATCAAATACTTAAGAACAAGTATAATGTACATAGTTAACGTAACTACTCGTATAACAACTGACTAGGTGACACACAACGTAACTAAATACTGCAGATGAGTGTATTATTTCCGAAAGACTGCCCTTTCTTTCTCCTTATCCTCATCCAAAGGGTGCCTGGAAAACATTGCCTAGTGCATAAGGCCGCCTTTTGCACTTACTTTAATATAGTTATAATTTATTTTTGTTTTCTTTCGATGTATTGTGAAATAGACAAAAAATAAATAAATAATAGATAACAGTTATGAAAGTATTTTTTTAATTCATCAGCTAAAGCAACGTGAAAAGATAAAGAAATTTCTCATGTAAAAAATAAAATACGAACATTAATATTAAAGAATTTGAGACATAGCAAATGCAGAATTCCATCGGCGAAATCTTTATATAGATGTAAACAATATGCTCTGGATGTTTATATCTTGCACGGTGCTACTGTAAAACCATATTAATATTACTCCGTAAGGGTGAAATTAGCGTAAATAATCGTAAAATAACAAACGAACCATTTTCTGTAGCACGCATAGTATTAGTATATGATGTCCACCATCAAATGGGTAAACAATAAGGAAAAATGGAAGACAAAAACAAAAAAATAAACAGAAGCTTTACTTTTGAGTACCAATTTTCTCCAACACAAACAATTACTAAGAGAAACAAATGAAAAGAAATATTCAAGGCCCAAATAAAATATTCAAGGATGCTATGAGTACAAACAAAGCTCGTGAAGAAAACAATGATTTAATATGATACAGCCGGATATTTTATTTGAACAAAGAATAAGAAATTACTTATGATACCAATACTAAAGAGATATGTATAGTTAATGCAATTAAAGTTAGAGATTGCGCGAAAAGAGTTAAATAAGAAATGTTTGGTACCAAGGACCCTTCACGAGGAGATTTTAACAAAGTTAAAGAGGCAAAAGAAGTACCTTTAGGACATAGCTTGTAATGATCGATGGTATCTACATATCTATCTATCTATTTTGATTTTTTATAGTGTAAGTAAATTTGTAACCACCAAAACCACCAAATTTGGTTGTCCAAATAAATAAATAAATGGAATCTGCCTATGCAAAAGAGACACAGCACCACTTTGTATAGTGACAATGAAGTTTAAAAAATACGTTTAGGACATAGCCTGTAGTGATCTACGGTGTCTGCCTACCCAAAAGAGACAGAAAAGACAGCCGTGAGTTTATAGACCTAATTATAATATAGGGGACAACATGTATAAACATGTTTTATGTACTCGCTTAGAAAAATCTCTCTTGGCCCACCGTAAGACTAACACCAAATCCTCATAACCATATAATGCCTCAGCCATTAAGTCCAACTTGGTATATACAATTTGTATAAAAAATAAATAAATCATTGAAAAAAACGATTATATACAAAATACGCAAGTTAATATAATATGCAACGAATACTGTATTGCAGGAATCAGAGCTACTCTAATTCCTGCGAGCGATATCAGGTCAAAGTCCCGGTAACCTAATTACAGTAACATAAATTTTGTTATCGACAAAAGAGTTTTAGTGTGGATTATAATTACATTTTCTCAGTTTAGAGAGAGAAATAGCATTGAGACGAAAGACGCAGACTAGATTTCATTAGTATGAATAATTCGCATTGTCCTTTATTTGACTCCTTTGCAATAAAAAATGTGTGGCGAAAACCTTCTTGTATCCTCTCGTATTTATTTTATATGGATTCTGTATCAAGGCTTTAAATACGTATTGCGTTAGTCTTGATTGTAATTCCAACTAATTGCCTACTACTGCATTACGTGAACATGCATATCCAAACATTATTATGCACTTAAAACGTAACAACGCAAACTTGAAATCGTTGTCTTTATTACAATCATACAATACATCCAAGTAAACCTAAAATAAATATAACAAAAGGAAATCGCATAACAAAAATCACGTTCAAACTGCATCGATACGTAATATTTGATATCTTCGAAGAGCTGTCACCTTCATCGCCATCCAACCGAATGTGGTCCGTAAGGAAGTGTACATTGCGCCTGAAATTCCTGAAAAGCTTACCTGATCTCAATTCGAAAGGCATGATCAAGCGTGAAAACCGCCCCTCCCGTGCACCCGGTCACAGCGGCCCACCTCCCCGCGACATTGCACACCTAATGCATTGCACACACTGACACTCACTGGCCACTGGAAACAACACTAGTTCCGTACTGTCACTGTAGGCTCGTTAGCTATTATATCATGACGTATTGCGATGTTGTTACGTCAAAAAAACGTGTAGGGACGGTTTGGGGCGACGCAGCGGCCGCGGCGGTGGCGGGGTGCCTTCTGCCGTCCTGCTGCGGCGCGCGCCGCTTGCGCCCCCCGTCGCCATGGCGACCGTCCGGGCGATATCTCCCCAACCTTTCTTTCGTACAAAAACAAAAATAGCAAATTAATTGCGTAATCGTGTGCCGTGAAATTTTTGCTAAGGTTAATAAGTACTTGGTACATCAAAGAGGCCCAAGTGAAAAATGGCCACCGATCAGGGGTGAGTTATATTTATATTTTTACCTTTATTTTGCGTTGAATTTGTGGAGTTTTTTTTTTATTTGAGGTAGTTATTTCTTGTGATGATTTTCGGGTGTTATTTAAGTCCTATCTTTGAAGTACAAAGATACGCTTTCTAAGAGGTAATTTGGAGTGGCGTCCCACACAGTTCCCTGGAGTATTCTCAGTACCCATTCATGATTCGCCCACATCTAATGTTGGTAAGAGCTCAATAATACCGAGCGTCTAGTCCTTAGTCTGTCATCATTCAAGCACATTTTACGGGTCTGGTACGTAGGTGTCTACACTTTAACATTTCAGGCGACGATTCGTGTTCAGTCAGCTGTGTGTTATCGTTTAAGTTTCACTCCTGACGTGTGATTATCTTGCTCATTGTTAGGTTTGCTTCATTACTCGCGGAGTGTTCTCTAGGTGGTATAATATAAGGGTTGCGAGCAATATAGACTTTACAATGGGTTGATATCATTTTAGGCGAGCTGAGCGATATATTGTAAGGAAAAAAATCATATTAGGTTCGCGTTACCGACATGAGGCGTGCTTATTGCAATATGTTAATATAACATTTGCTAAGTTTCATCGTTGTTAAACTGGAAACAGCTTTAGAAGGTAACTTTGCTGTAGCTCAAAGCTACAGTACAAATGGGTCGGCTCGACCTTGGCAGTACCCTCTCCTATAGAAAACCGACGTGAAGTAACAGCTTTGCTGTTGCGTTTCTTTCGGTAAGCCAGATTTTCGGAGACTTAATAGCTGATAGTGAGATTCATATCCAATTTGAAGAACCACCGTTCACGATTTTGGAAAGACCGTCATAATGACCAACGTAAGAGTGGCGGATTTTAAGCTTAGCATGATTATTGAGACGATGGTGGTCAAGGTCAGAATACCTGGTAAAGGTCGCGGTACGTCGCTAAATGCAAGCTGCTTCCAACAGGTCACTGTGGAAATCATTGCGGGAGGCCTATCTTCAGCAGTGGACTTGGCTGATGGATAGATAGATGCATGATTATTGAGTACGTACGGTTCCGAGTAGACGCGCAATTGTTTTAACCGGCACGAGTAATTCTCTTTGAATAATCAATTTGGATCGCACTGAACTTTACTACAATTTTAAAAATACATTCAGTAACAGATATTAGATACCACTGTTTCCTATTGCTGTTTTTATTGGTAATATCATTCACAGTAGTTTTATTTCCAGAATATTGTTTTAATTGTACGATTCGCATGCCAATGTTTGTGTTATTTTATTTGAAAGCTGATCTAATTACTTTGTCCTGTTACTATTGAAAACTATATATTTTGTGATTGTTTGCGCTACTAACCATCAGAGCGTAAAGACTGTTTCGTTTCGGTTTGAAGGACATTGTAGCCAAAGACATTACTGGGCATTAAGAACTTAGTATGTAATGTCTCGAACTGAGGAGCCTCAGTGCTTAACAATGACAAGATTTTTGTTAATATTTATATTATGAGCAGATCTGACGATTGCCATGATTTACATGAATTAGGTGTGAAAGTTTGGTATGAATTCACCGTGTTTTCATTATTTGCCAAATAAAAAAAATACTTTTAACGGCCCATGTCAGCAAGAAACTATGAGACCAGCCATCATAGAAGAGTATATGGACTCGATTCATGCACCGAGATAAATTTTTGTTAGTAAATTATATTAAACAATATACAACGACTGATTAGAAAAGGGACTCCTATTTTAAGTTTGTACTTCTTGGACATGACATGTATCGCGGATGTATTTTTATATAGCAAATATTTATTCTGAGTCGGATTCAATTCTCTCTCTCTCTCTTCCTCCAGCCACAGGAAGTCCACTGCTGAACATAGGCCTTCCCCTTGGATCGCCACATAGACCTGTTGGAAGCGGCCTGCATCAAGCGACTGCCTGCGACCTTAACTAGGTCGTCCTTCTGTCAGTATATCAGGAATCGTTCAGGATCGAAAATTCTCTCATTATTTTCAATACTCATGACACCTAATGTGTATAACTGGTGTATTTACACAATTTATTTAATTTCCATTACGCGATGCTCCACCAAGCGGCGCTTTATTGAAATACTATTGAAGCTGCTTCACGCAAGATCTTGTTTATTCACAATTTACATATGAATAAAACCGCGAAATCATATTACGTACGCTTGCTTTCAACACAATCAAGTTTAATATGAAAACGAACGCTTACGTCGAAAACAGGGCCGGCCGAAAGTTGTTCGCGGTTTTGCTCAAGTCACTTTGTGCAGAACTTCAAAATTACTTAGACTTCTGAACATTATTAATTAGCGTACTTTTGTTTTAAATTATATGACAATCTCAAGATTTAATAAATCCCACAACAGGACACGGGGTTTGTCTACGATTGAGAGGGATAAGCCCTTAATGGGCTTAGGCCGGTGGGCCATGCTAGCCAAAAGTGGATGGGTGGACTTTACATGCATACTCTAGAAATTCTAGTGGGAAAATGTCAGTTCTTAATTCAAGTGGAAAAAGCAATAATTAAACATATAAATAGATAAATCAATCAATGTATAAGGGTGGTTTAGACATAAAAAAAATGATTGTGCTTTTTTTTCTTGCAATGAATGGCGAGACGAGCATGCCATCCATTTGCCTGATGGTAATCGATACGACCGCTCATGGACAGTAGCAAAACTAGACAACTAAACTACAAAGCAATGCTTGGCATTCCACTGCGCTCGCCATCCTGAGACATAAGATGTTATGTCTCATTAAGTCCAGTAGTTACTTAGGCTATAATATCTTTCAAACCGGAACACAAGGGTGCATTTACATTGCTGTTTGGCGGAAGAAATAGACAGGCGACCTCTCACATATTATTATGAGGGACCTACCACCAGTATTATATATTTAATTTATCGGAACAATGTTGAACAATTAAGATTCAATGATACCACTGCCCCAACATGCATGCCATATTAAACCAATGATAGCTTAGCTTAATTTAATACTGAAATTGAATTCGCATCTATTGTTATCAAATAATTAAATACACGAAACCTCAATATCTTTGAAAGATTATTCAGTACAATAATTGTGACAATATTGAATTCGCGGTTTGACATTTCACACACGACTTCTCACTGCGCTACCCCGCTGTGGTTTTCAGATTTATATAAAGTTTTTATTTTTAAATAACTTTTTATTTTATTGCGCTAAAAAAATATTTTCCTTAAAATTTACTATGTTATAAAAGCTTGCCGCGAGATTTACAGTTACTATTATATTAACTATATAAAAATGACACAAAAAAATCAAATACAACCTATTCAAAACTAAACTTAAATGTGCGTCAATTAGTGAAGTAAAATGTGAAAGAAAACCTCGGCTCGGTTTACATGCATGCAATAAATACTTTCGGTATACTAAGTAAAAAACATTAAGTCTAAAAGTTTTCGGTTTTATTTTTTATCGGCCAACCCTAAAAGCGAGTGCAGTTTTTCTACAGTTTATAGGCTTTTAAAAAACCCCGGCGTTGGATCGCAACTGGGTTGAGTTCCGAAAATCGTGGCCGAAAAATAAATGAAATTTACTCAGCTCGCTGTGACGCGTCCATCGCTCAGCCGGTATCGTATCAGTGGGTTTTACCCCCCTTGAAAGCTCGAAATGTATGCAAAACTTTATTGCAAATTAATTAACGCTTAATACTCGTATAACTGTGAAAAGTGCGTGCGCAATTGCTGACACAATAGCCGTCGGTTAAAATCCCAGGGAATTACATATTGAAGGAAATCATCGTGAAGAAACGACACACCGTTGAGATTTTTGACACCATGTATGTGAAGTCGCCAATTGGGCTAACGTGGCGGACTACGGAGTATAGCTATGGCCTAACCTTTTTTAATCGTATTCTCTGTCTTATATTATCATAACTCTGAACGAAAACATGAGGAAACTAGATTATTATAATGATTACAAAACTATAAACTTGCCCTAACAGCTAACAAACTAACGAACAATTTATACGCATAGAGTATAGACATAGATTATGCAGTACAAATAGATGAATTTATAATTCATGAATCAGTGTATTTGAATCGTACACTCTGTGTATATTTAAAGCAGTTTAATTGTAGCATATTTAATTAATTATATAGGCTGGTAGGCGTAACCAGAGCGGTTGGTTTTATATGACAGTGATAATGTTTAATAAAAACTACTTAATTTCTGAGACATAAAAATGCAAGTTTTTGTTAGGTAACCGTCCAGGACACCAAAAATTAAAGAACGTCACAAAAGCTTTTTCTACTTTTTGAATCGGTTCGGATGACAAAATATAATATGGCAAATTATAGCAAATTGTTCTGAGGCACTTTAGTAGTCTCAACCAGCGCGTCCTAGCGATCTCATCCATTATAAGTAATGTGTTTAAACACGCTTGATCTGTTTATTGAATTATCACTTCCACTTTACTAAATCACTATAACACGTTTGTCATTGTTTACGGTGTCTGCGTGACGAATAGTTTGCCGTTTTCACAGCTCGCGACAGACATCATTTGCATTGCCTATGAATGACTAAACTACCCTCAGTTATCACAGCTATTTCGACAATCTAAATTAGCAGTATTAAAATCAGGACGTTCTCGCCTTTGTATAAATTACTTTTTAATTTCTCGCTCCTTTTTTCGTGACATCGGTAGTAAGTAATAACAAAAATATATCTCCGGAGAGAATCGAAATATTATCATGTTTTGTATTTTTATTTTAAATAAAAAAACCATTACTTTTGTGCTGTGCAGTTCTATGATACGTTGATGTAGTTTATTATTACATTTTTTCTTTCTATTCTTATTGCTCAGTGGCGTGCCTAGGGTTTTGAAGTAGGGCAAGCCCAAAACTTTTTTTTAAGTATAATACATATTGATTTAAAAGGAAAAAAATACTAAGAACGAAGAAAACAAATGTACGTCAGCTGAACTAACAAACAATCTATAAAATATTAAGATTAATAAAATTATAGATTACATGTGGATATGCGAACGTAACTTGGTAATACACTAACTACTGAACACTTCTAGTAGGTACACTAGCACAACGGTAGCTACTATGTTGCCGTGATTACTTCGCAGTTAACCGAAATTGCGGAGAGAAAATATTATTAATGCATTAGCGTTAAGTTTTTATGAATTACAAGTAATAACATGCCTTTTGAAAGGTCCACCTAAGTTATTAAAATCATTATATTATACATAATACAAACATTCTAATATACAAGTGTCGCTTGAAAAACATGTGAAACACGATTGTTTAATTACCTATTTGAAAGGGAGCATGTAGAAATCAAATTACGAAGGTAGTTTTTTTAAACTGGACTGATAAATGCCTCCTGTAATTTACCACGAATTTAGGAAATGCACAAACCCGGCGTTGTTTTCGCGCCAGTTTTTTTTTTCAATATAATTGAATTAAATTACCTTTATACCAGCAATGAACACTTTTATCATCACAGGAAACAATACAACTCATTTTAGTTTCAAAAAGCTTAATGAACATAAAAAACTAATCATTAACCTAAAAACAGAACTATTTACAATTGCACAATGCCAAAACACCTATGAAGTTAGTACGAATTCGTTCAGAAATTGCGAAACGAAACGTAAAAATAAACATTACAACATGCAATTACAATTTATTAAGAAAATATAAAAACCACATTATTTTTACCTAAAAAATTATAAAATAATTTCAAAAAGGAACAAACATTATTTAATAATAACAAATATAATTTACTAAACGAAAAATGTTACACGTGACGACCTTGAAACGTACGATGTTCACTCCGCGAAGCCGGGCATAAACGGTTTGATTTTTTAGTACAAATTGCTATAGTTGCATATCTGTAGCTACAAATTCGTAGTGGCAGAGTGTAGCATTTCAACCGTAAGTGTGAAAGAGATAGCATGAGTTTCCAAAAGCCTCGTAAAAGCACACGAGAGAGAAAGAGACATTTAAAGAATGCGAGTTCCGTCTTTTAGAAAATGCGTGAAGCTACGCAGAGGTTAAATTATTGAATGAATTTAATACAAGCGTTTGCGAGGCGCGGGCGGCGCTCCGTCGCTCGTAGCTGCGTTTCATTGAATTGCGCCGCGCAGCGACGCGACCGAACGCGGTAAATTCAAAAATCGTCTATATGTCGTAATAAATTACTGTAATGTATTGAATGTAATGGTTTCTGTCATTATCATGTATTTGCGTATTAAGTAGGGCAAGCCGGGCTTTTGGGCTTGTATGGAAGTACCGCCACTATTATTGCTAGTTCCACTGCAAATGCTAGTAAATGCTGTGCAGTCCAGATAAAATATCTAGGTACTGTTTCAGATCATATACGTTTAACTGCAGGCCACAGGCCGCCTCTACAATCAAGAGTACGATTGAGAGGGGTTAGGCCATATAGTCCATCACGTTGGCCTAGTCGTCTTGGCGGACTTTCCATACCGCAGAAATTCTTTAAAATCGTCACGATATGCAGGTTTCCTCTCGTTGTTTTCCTTCACTGTTAAAATGCGTGGTCATTGACTATCAATACACACATCGCTCCGAAAGCGGTGTGCCCTGAGGTTTGAAACCCCAATCACGGTGTACATGTTGGCAGATGCGTCGGGTCCGTTACCAACAGGATACAACGCACTTTCACCACGTCCTGATAAAGTGCTGAAAAAATTCAAAACTTGTAAAACCCAATTTTGTATTGCATCTGACAGATGAGTGCCAGATAGCTATCAGGGACTTTATCAGGACATGGTGAAACTGGCCTTTAATATCGACTAGTGATAGACAAACACGATTCCTCGACCGATACAATTCCACTCAATTCAAACAAATATTGCCAAGTGTACCTACAAAGTTAAATTAACTCACATTCCTCAAATACCGAACGGACGGGCGATGCCTAAAGAGTCTGGAACAAAAATACTCGTCTCAGTTAAGCAAAGAAAAATATTCTTAAGGGATTGGCACGTACCTACTTAGGAAAACAATTTGGTAATGTGTTTCCAATAATACTAAAGGTAAGATTTACCATATTTTTGTTAGAGATATCTTCGTTTTGTTATTCAATCAATTATTTAGGGCCCGTTTTGAGAACTTAATGTTTGTGCATGTTGTACTAATAAAATCTGCTGTATTATGTTTGATATTTTCGGGTCTTTGTGTTGTGATATCTAAAAGGTCCTGGTAGTTTTGGATAACAGCAGCACAAATTTCATATTTTACAATACCTACACGGGGGCTTTGAAAACCAACGTTGAATTTATTTTTTATTTATTAATCAACGCCTTTTTGAGAATTTTGAGATTAGCTGAACTGGAAAGCTGTGTTAAACTTAATTTCAAAGAATACACATACACTAAAATCATATTGACAAGTTTAATATCTTAATTTAAGGGTGAAGAAAGACGTCGTAAAGAAACTTGAACACATCATGGACAGCGCAGACCGGGAAGGCATGGCAAGAGATTTCATTTTTTACCAAAGGATATTCAAACTTATCTGGTAGGAATAAGACAAAAATTGCAATATTTCAAATTGATACCACGGCATCTAGAAATCCCTTCCGATGCCGCTGCGTCAATTTCATAAATCCCTTGCCATGGCGTCTCGGTATCCGTTGGCCCTAAAAGATTTCTGCAAGAATTTCATTTCCAGATACGTGCTAGCTGCAATATTAAACCTTTGCTGAGGAGAGACGTACAGATATAAAATTAAATGAACAGATGCTAAGTACACTATTTTGTATTGTATTGTATCAGCCCATATACGACCCACTGCAGGGCACGGGCCTCCTCTACAATCGAGAGTACAATTGAGAGTGGTTAGGCCATATAGTCCACCACGCTGGCCTAATGCGGGTTGGCAGACTTTTACATACCATAGAAATTTATACAAATCGCTATGGTATGCAGGTTTCCTCACGATGTTTTCCTTAAGTACACTATACTTAGTCTATATTCCTACGTCTCAATGTTCTGAAATTCTATTGTACACAAATGCGTAAATCTGCATTTTAATCACAATACTGTTACACCTCCCTTCATTCCCTACAGCACTGTTTACATGCTAATCCAGACGAGATTTCATTTTATGATAATTATATTTAATTTGCTTAATGTAAGCAATGGATCTCGCTGATTACTTTGAAATTCAATTGTACCGTCTAGCTTACGAAGATTTCAATACTCGCCATGAATTATTCATAATTTGTTTTATAAGTTTTTGAAAAATATTGGTGGCATTCAAATGAAAGGGAAAATTCTTCTTCTATTTTTTGTATTTACTTACAGCGTTTATTAAGTTGGCTGAGTACGTTTATGGTTGTGAGTTCGATCCTCGTGCTCTTATATGTATTACTTATACGTATATTGTAATGTTTATATCGCCGGAAAACCAGGTGACAACCTCCAAAAAGTAATAGTGACCAGGCGAATAGAAGGCAACAAATCAAGAGGCAGGAACGCAAAGCGGTGGACGGACCAGATCCAAACCACACTCAACATGAATGTAGTTGAAGTGCTTCGTGTCTCCAAGAACTGCACTAGATAGCACAACATCGTTTGCGAAGGATTATTTCCCTGACTCAAGATCCCTAGCATTGGGGAATCGATGGAATGAGGAGGATATTGGGATGTTTATCTATGTCTGAACGTTTGGACATGTCGAATAGTTTATTGCAACTTTATATGTCAACAAAAAAGCCACAACAGCGTTCAACGTTCATTATGGTGAAATACTAATGACTGACCCAAGCACTGCAGTGTATGCCCAGAGAGGTTACTCTATGATCCGAAACGAAACTCGAATATTCGGACATTCGACGTCTGCAGTACGTTTTTAATTGTTTACTTCTAAAAATCAACACTGTTCTCTATGATACTTATCATTCACTCCGAACTAAGTCTATAGTTAGGACGTACGGTAGAGGATTCTAACGTTTTGTGAAGTACCTAGGCATATTCGTACAGTTATACGTGCGACTTCCGAAGTTTCGAGTTTCGTTTCGGACCATAGAGTAACCCCCCAGATCCGGGTTCATCCGGAGTATAAGAAGATATTCATTTCCAACGAGACACTCTTTCTATGTTGCATTAAACTGACCATCCTACCGCGTACGTTACAGTCACCTTGCTCCAGTAAAATAAGTACAAAAGACTACTGAACCCATCACCGCCATTTACTTCTTGTAAACCTCTTTATTTGATTTATCCCGGACACGGGGCACATAGCAATGCCCTATATTCCGGTATTGATTCGTTGCCTTCTTTATCATTCAAAGTGCGTTTGTTGAAATACCGGTGTAGCCAAACTGGGTGCTAATAAAACCGTTTGCTGAAACAGAGTAATGTTTGGACAAAATGAGGGATTTGCAAGAATGAAAGTGGAAAATATATTATATAAGCGACGATTAGAATTATATTAGGTACCTACATTGCATTTATGTCGTGCCAGGATAGAAAACGGCGAGTAACCCACACATACATATTGTTACCTGGAACTAAAAGTTAGACCACTTATAGTTGACAAACAGATTAAATAAGTTTTTTCGTCGTGGGTGATTTTACTATTATTATAGGTACCTAGCTTTTTTATTCAGGATAGATATATGTTTTCTTATGTGTGTATATTTGAAGACAATTGCTTCATAATACAATATAGTGTCTGATTTTAGTTCCTAACTTTAAATTTCATCATGATTCTAAAATAATAAAAAAATATTTGCAGTAGTAATACTGCATTATCCAATTGCAGAGAATAATTTAAATCCCCACAGTGTTAAAATATATACAATAAAGGTAAAAGCGAAGTTGTGTTCCAAGCTTGTTTAATTAGAATGAACGTTTCTTTCGCATTACTACAGAGTACAGAACGCCTGCGCTTGAATTCTGAGCAATTTTAATTTGTTATTAAGCGAATTCGCCGCGAGTAATTGCTCTTGACTTTTTTAAATGCTATCTTGCTGTTTGTTGTGTTTTACTTTCCAATTAAGGAATATTTCTTATTGCTTTAATTCTATAATGTAAGTAACTAGAATTAACAAAAATGTAAGATTTTGTTCATTGTAGCAACAAATTACCTATTTATATTGTAATATTAAGCACATCGTAAAGAAGTTTTAATCGTTCATTTAAACAGGAATATTTTAAGCGCCTACCGTATAATTCGCGCGATGCGGCACATTGCACAATGCTATTCTAATATTAACAGTAACAAATGTCTGCAGATACCGAGATAAAGACATGCCTGTAATCTTCTACAAATACTCTGAGAACTTAATTTATAATGTTGAAACAGTAAAGTAAAATTGCTGTTACCTTCGCATAGTTTAATTGATGTTTCAATTTAGCCTTCGGACATTTACATTAGGTACTCTGCTACCTATTGTTACTACTTACTTATGTTTACCTAAATTATATTTCTTTTAATATGCAGTAAAATAATAGCTCCTCAAATTAACTATCTATCTTTCATGATGCTCACGCTCACTATCATTTTACCTACTTCCCAGGCTGATAGAAAAAAACTGTTAGAAATATCATATGGAGAAAAAAAATCTGCAAAATAAATCCACTGAGTGGCGAAAAATGATTATCTCTCGTTAGCCGTCACTACTATGCCGGCCTTGTGAAAACAGGATACATTCTACTTTGTACCTACTCACGCTGAACCTGAGAGCTACAATTTTATTTTTTCCTGCTATCTGCTGATACTAATGTCTTACCACCAGCTTAACCTAGCAAAAATAAACTGCATCGACCTAAGAATAAGCAATAAGACGGTAATAACTTATAAAATCTAAAAGCAGAATTCCCGTTTTTAAATTAGACGGCTCCGGTACAATTATCTGGGGAAAACTGTGACCTACCGACCGCTCGAGTAGCTTCAAAAGAGACGGTTTTATATTCTTAGCTATAACCAGGTTTATTTTTTACCCTTATCGTGTTGAATATCAAACGAAAGGGGTTTAAAATTGAAAATGTGCTTTGAAAACGGGGACCCTAAATTATGTTCTTTAATTCGAATGAGTGTGGATTTAGTTATGTAAAGCTGGCTAAATTATGAAACGGAATTGTACTTCACAAGGCACCTACCTATCCTTAAGCCCCACTTGCGTGTGGCCGGTGGTATATTATTTTGATGGATTATTGTAAAATTATTTTACCATCATCATGTACCGTAACAGGAATTTCACTGCTAAAGCCTTCCCTAAGGATTCCCATAACGACCAGTTGGAAGCTGCCTGAACCCAGTGAATTCCCTTGACCTTAATTAAGTCGTCTATACATACATCATTGGCCACAGAAACTTGACAGATGACTGATAACATTTTACAGGTGGTAGGTCTCTCATTTGTGACAGGCCGCCTGGAAGCTATCTAAATTCAGTGTTGTGTTCCGGTTTGAAAGACATTGTAGCCAAAGTAACTACTGGATATAATGAGACTTAATCAACATCTTATGTCTCAAGATGGCGAGCGCAGTAGAATGCTTGACTTTGCTTTGTAATTCATGGTGTTGAATGGTTTTGCTGGTGTCCGTAAGGCATCGTATACATCAGGCGAATGGCATGCTCGTCTTGTCAATCATCACAAAAAATAGGACTGTTACAGTGTTTGTGGAAGTAGCAATAATTGCGTAAGTGTAATAGGCAATTAAGACGCCCGTAATCTATTGCTAGCACACTTCCTTCTGGGACTGAAATTGTCTGTACAGCTTTTGAACATATGTACATCCAACGCTACGCTTGCTAGTACGTGGTCTGCACACGAGAACGTCTTGGCCCTATTGGCTCTCAATTCCCTGCGCTATGTTCACTTCCCATAGCCACTGCAACTTGCTAATCTACTTCTACTTGGTAAACTATTCGTAAGATTTATCGTACGTATTTCTGATTCGATCAATGACTTAGATACTTATAATTATTACCACTGCTCGCCTGCTTGTCCATACTTTTGGAAATAACGTTATTTGTGAATCCTTCAAGCTTGGTCAATACGGATTGGTAGATTTTACGTCGCTGTGATAATCATGCTTTACAACTCTACCATACTATGTCTTTTAAGAAAGCATTTCGGCACCACTCAAGCCCTCTTTCTTCCTGTCATCGAAGTCTTGCCCTTCTATTAACAAAGTGGCAATACAAGTGTTTATGGAGCACCCAAAATACTTGAAAATGATAAAGAATAACAGGTATCAGTAGGTTCGTCGCGGTACAGTATCGCTAAAACTGAACAATACAATCGGAACTACACTCAGCGGGACACTCGACACTTGACTCTCATTGTTCAAAGCAACAATACTTACTTAACTTTTCATACAATTATTTTCATTGTTTGATTGATTTTTGGTTCCCCATTGGTCTGTTTTACTGTATTAGTATTTTATAGATAAAGTAAGATAAAATCTCTATAGTCTCTGCCTACCCCAATGCTACAAAGACGTAATTTTGTAAGAAAAATTAATCAAAGGTACGACTTGATATCGCATAAACTCAGCTTACACTTTTTCAACACTAACTGGGTATTGCTGGAAGAATGTGCAGTGAAAAGGGTTAAAAGCATACTTGTTTGCCGCCTTGGATGTTTTAAAAAACTGGCTTTAAATAAAAGAAATACGCACACGCGACACGCGTACGAAGTTACTGTCGAGGAGGAAGTAAATGTGGCAATTGGCACCCACATTTGCCGAGCTTATTTTTGTACCAAGATGCGACACGAAGCGAGGCTATCGTCATGTCCAGCAGAAACTCAAATCCTGAGGAACTCATGTAAGATTGTTCAAGCGAAAAATCTCAGAAAAAGTGGAGTGTCTGACATAGGAACCAAAAGCAGGACCCAGTCTATACATACTGCCCACTAGATCGTTGAGGCGAATAAATTAAAGCAGCTCCGTTTAAAAGCATGCAGCATAGCAATGCATCTTTTAAACTGAAAAATGTCTCACCAACGTACTCATAAATTGTAAGTTTCTTCCGCAGCACAAAACATTCTTGACACTTTGAACAGTCTCTCATTGTTGTGTTTGTTTGAGTGTTTATAACTCAGGAAATGAATAAAAAATGTTTGAGGACGTGGGCTGTCTATCGCTTTATTGTTCATTTGCGGTTAACAAAGGGCTGAGTGTTTTTGTTTCCACTTGGATGAGGCAGTGTTATGATTATTGACAAGCTAAATCATAAAGGGTTCTTAAAATTTCTTCGATTTCATGCTAGTTTCAATTAGGCAATTGTAAATGCGTAGTGTTTACTCCACACAACAAAGAATCGATATAATTTGAAGTCATACTTTTGGGCTGACCGCATTGGCTTTAGCAATAACGATGAGTGGACCATAAAGCCTAGGTTTCGGTGCCCAAGATAAGCAATCTACTTTGTATAAGGCCTTCGGCATGAAGTTTTCTTACGTTCCCCGAAGTGGAATTAATGTATTCGCCATGGTGTTTGACTCGCCCCTATCACATTTGGGGACGAAAACTGCCGACGCAAATAAGCTCGGCGAACTGTGGGTGGTAATATTGGCACCTTTAGATCGTCACCGTCACCTCGGAGGCTGCACATTCTTATTTTAGCCATAGATTCATATCATACGAATAGAACAGATCGTATTGATTAGTTAAAGTAGAATCGATTTAGACCACATTTAGACACAGATTTAGATTACACTGCTAACAGTGTAGTTGTTTTCAGTAAAAGTACAGGTAGGTATTGAACGCGAGATCTGGGTTTAATTTTTGGGATTTTTTAAGGAAAACATTATACATCCTGGGATTTAAACTGTAAAGGTAAGGGTTTGAAGCTCTGTCAAAGTTACTAGTTAAACAAAAAGCTCGGTAGTTATATCATTAAATCACAGATTTATATAATGCATGGCCCAAATATGTGTGTGATCGATAAATTTAATGTTAAATAATTCTTTAAAGTCGAAGCATTGACTTACACAAATCTATAGGTACGTTTAGACTAGGCGCTCGATGGTCACTCGTCCGTAGTCACTAGGTTAAATACCTAACTTGTATGACGTATTTTATCGTGACCCAGGCGCTTCGGATTATGTGACTAATAAGATGTTTTTCTTATTGGGTATATGGTGTTACATACCCTTATTTTTTGTCCAAGAGGAATAGCTCCCGTTCTGGTACCCCGAGGAAGGCCGAAAAGGGTATGTCAGTGTATCTGGCCTTCCAGCCCGGCACGCTGCGGATTGTGGCCGGGCTGGGCTAACAAAACCTACGCCAGCATACTGACTAAAAACTCCTTGGTGATCTTCACACGTATTATGGACGGGACCGGACATTCCAGGGCGAGAAGCGCCCCGATATACCGCCCGGCGCAAAACCGTTGCTGGTCGTTCCATTGTGGAGGGCCTAAATGCCCCACACTTACTACTATCTTGAACGTCCGTGTAAGATGTTGTGGGCGTCCACGACAGAAGCTAGCCCATGCGCTCTATCGCACATCTCGGAGTCATTTTAAGTGAATTTAAAGAATTAAAATTTTGATATCTTTATCCAAAAAATATGATTTGCACGAATTGCACTTTAGCCAATTTTTTTTATCCCATAATACAGAAGGTCTGTATAATACAGTACATCGTTATTGTTGCCGACATGCTAATGGAATTGTTTTAACTCTGGCGAACCCTCTTATGGATAATAATATTCTTTTGTAATGAAATATACAATGTAATAATGTATACAACATGACTAACTTAACCTATAAATATACAATTGGAGGCATATTGGAATTTAGTAAAAATGTCCAACTATGGCCGACCGTTGGCCTCTTTAGTATTCCTTACTATGCGCTAGGATTGAGACGACGCTATAAATATACTGGATATGACATTTTTAATTTTAGACTCATTGGATTGATTATTTTAATTATAATGAAATTATTGAATGAAATGGTTATTATCATAAAATTATGGAAAATAGAGATGACTGTAATGTTCATATAAATTAATAAATTCAATAATATAATTATTATGTTGAAGGATATATTGTATGTAAAAGTAATGTATTACGGTGCTATGGCCCTATGCTATTTGCATTGGAAAAAATAAATAAGGCTTTATTTAACCCAGAATTATTATAATCAATATTCAAAAATCTCGACTGCCTCGGTGGAGCAGCTGTATTACGGTATGATTGCAAAGCCGAGGTCTCGAGTTAGAATTCTGGGTTGGGCAAAGTGATATTGGATTTTTCTATTAATTATCAGCACGGAGTTAGAAATTAATGCCCGATATGGCGATAGCCTGGCCCCCTATCGCATCGTGGGACGGAACACACAAGGCGAAACGTGGGTGTTCTGGTATAACCTCTGCCTACCTCTTCTGGAAAAAAGGCATGAGATAGTGTATATATGTACATATATTAAAAAAACGTTACTATGGTGCATTTATAAATTTAATAATCTTTACGACCACTTTACCACCACGGCTTAGTTTTAATTAAAATTCTAATTTTTGTGTGGCCAATTACAATTTTATGTCAGGTCGCAGCTGTCAGCGTGCCTGGATTTTAAGCATCTCCTTTTTTGTTTTTTTTTTCTATATTATACAAACATGTAGGCTAACGATTTTCGCTGAAAAGGATTCCTAAATATTTGTTTTAACCCAGATAATGGGTAATGAATCATTTGATATGGCACTTAAAAATATATTTTGGAAAAAGTAATGCACTAAAAACGCAGTTCGTGTAGTGATAAAAAAATAATTTCATAATTCAAATATATTCAATCTTCTCTTTGTAGTAATTATGACAAACTACAGAACAAAGCATCAATCGCGCTTGTTTTAATTCTCCTTATAGCATTATTTATTATCGCCAAATCAATGACATTGTCGGTTACAAGTTTTTCAACCTAAACTGCCTTCATCCCTCAAATAAAGTATATACAGCTGTACACGTCACACAGCTGTATAGGTACAATAGACTTATACGTAAAACTCAGGTACAGATCCCGTAACCCTCGTTTATTACAATACATCCTTATTTGAATACATTGTAGGCTCGTGAATAGTTTACTCGAGCTTAAAACACTGAAGGTAACACCGCCTCGTTTCTCAACGCCGCGGTTTAATTCAAATCTCTTTCCGAGTCGTTGTAATTTGTATCGCTTTCAAAGTGTTCAATATTAAATTAAACCGGCCTTTGATGGGCATTCATTTGTAAATTTAAACGGATAATCAAAGTTTTGCCTTTTTGATTTGTTATCTTATTTAGATTGGTTAGGGTGCGGCTGTATTAATCTTTTTATACAATTGTGTGAAACTATATTTATTTGTGTTCGATTCGTTTTCTTCTAATATTCATCTATACAAATTCGTACTAAGTAGATATAGTTACTTCTATCTCTTTACAATTTTACTGTCTTTTAATTAAAATTGACTTTTTTTTACATAATGCATACATAAACACACTTTTTTTTGCCAGAAGGGGTAAGCAGAGGTGTTACCAGAACACCCACGTTTCGCCTTGTATATTCCGTCCCACGATGTGATAGGGGGCGAGCCTATCACCATATCGGGCACAAATTCCTGACTCTGGGCTGATAATGAATAGAAAAATCCAATATCACTTTGCCCGACCCGGGATTCGAACCCGAGACCTCAACTTTGCAATCGTACCGTAGTACCACTACGCCACCGAGGCAGACTTTTTTTTAGTTAATATACTTATCAAAACTATTCAAACAATTAGGTTTTGAAGATCGGTGGGCGCAGCGACTAATGATTTTGTAAAGTTTCTTCACAAGACCTTCCGCGGCATATAATTATTTGTGAGGTATACACTTACACTTCGTTTACACCTACATGCAATTTATAATACCTAATGTTTGCCATAATTTACATCACGGATTGCTCAGTCGTTCGAACGATTACTATAGCTAATTCATCTATAATTCTCAATATGCCGCACCCAAGGCGATTAGTCAACACTCAATAGCTATAGAGCTTGAGTTATTTTCATCCAAAATTCATACGATATTTTGCCCATTATATCTGTCGGGATAAAGCTGAATTCAAAGAAATGCATAATAAATGGTAATTAATTGAATAGTTCTATTTTTTGTATTGGTTCGCAGCGTCTTAATTCATGTCAGGCTCTGTGAGATCAAAGTGGTATAATCAGTATCAATTTATGCGATTTGGGGCTATGCTGGCAAGATCAAAGTATTGTAATATTATTTAAAATATGAAGTGTTTAATATTGAGAAAGAGTACATAGCTAAGGTTTAACGTATAAGTTTTCGACTTCCATAAATTACTTCTACTTTATTTAACAAGTACAAATTTACACAATCGTAAATATCTGATTTCTAACGGGCACCCGCTAAGGTATAGATCAAGTCACAATACATCTCGAATACAATTACGTCGCATTTCTGAGGAATTCCCGCCTGACCTCCCCCGTTCACAAAGGCATTTAGTGAATGGAGGGTGCCGAGACAAGATGGCGGTTCAGGTAAAAATATCGCCAGATAATGTATAGATTGCTCAAAAAAATTTCATCATTCCTTTGTTACAATAATATCACACAATGCGTGCCTATGTTACATGGATACTTTTTCCAGAAAATTGTAAAATAACGCATGTCTTGCAGAAATAGCTTGAGAAAGACGTATTGCCAGCTTGCAATGTTGATCGTGTTTATAGTAAATCATATCAAATGGGTTTCCTCTCTTTTACTGTCCATTCTAAAGTTTATTATTGATTATAAAATACGCAGTTTAATACCTTACACGCCCTAATATCAGCCTCACATGCCTAACAATTTTAATTTGCTTATTTTACGAGTGTAAAGCGGCTGATTCGACTAACCTTGGCGAGTTCATTTACTTACAAAACTAGCCGAATGTTGACAGTGGTAATGAGTTAATCTGACTATTCGCTTCTGTGACGTGTTATAGATGAAGCAGTAAAATTTAAAATATATATATTATTAATAGTATCATTGACATGCAATGATAACAGTTTATCAAAGAAGCAAAATTCTGCTTATTGTGATTATTTTTGCTGATTGTACGCCGAAGACATACATAATATTGTAAATATGTAGTTAGAAACAACAAAAATATTACCAAAATTGACTAATATTAATAGATTAGGTAATTAAAAAAAAAACATTTGGATCTTAGCACACCTCTTAATGTGCAAAACAAATATTTTTCTAAATAAAATTATATGCGTGAAATTATTCATGTTTGAAACGTTCCAATTCAAGTGCAACTTAAAAAAAACGGTAGCATTCCGAAAAACAAACATCCACAAAACCCATTGCGGAACTAATAATTGCGTTTCAAGTACTTAGACAATGCTAAAGGTTTTTTCTGTGGCCGTTTCAAGTAGGTGCAGAAATTCTTTGTTTACTCTCTCGAGAGAAAAGGGCCGTTTTTCAATGAGCCGTTTTGTCGGGCTTCAAGTGGGATGGTTAGAGTTGATTCGTCATTTAGCAAATTGCATTGGACACTTTGTTTCAACTATACATTTATATTGTCTGGACTGCTTTCATTATTTGTTTTTTTCTCAATATAATAAATATAAAATACATGTGTATTTACAAAATATAACTAGTTAAATCGTATACATATCAGTTGGTTGGTAATCAAACATACGGTTAATACAAAACGTTTTAAAGATATAAATAGTGATAATTTGTGTTTTTTCGTCAGTTACTTATTTGTTTTAGTACAATCTCATGGTGTTTACTTGCAATATCACAAACACATTTTACAAGCTCTCGTTTAATCTGCATTTTTAAAATTGGAACGAATTCCCGTATAAAGTGCTCTTTTGTAGATTAGAACGTCATGTTCCTTCACAGCTGAGTTTCGTTCAACCCCACTTGTTTGGCTACACGTGCTACTGGTTTTTTATAGAGCAGTCACTCTTTAATGAACCGTATGCTCGGAAACGGCCGCCGGTGCGCCCTGCAGGATATCCTGTTTAAAAAATAAAAGAGCTACCCCAACACCTTTGCGGTTCACCTTTAAAACTTATTTTTATCTTTGATGCCTTCAGATAAAGTTGAAATTAGATTGTGCGGTCTAAGAAGCATACACTGCAGACTCCCAATATAATTATATCTGAGCAACCGCTTCCAAAAGCGACATTAAATTTGTGAGCATGCGTTTTGGAAACGCAACCCCCGGTTTTGCGTCAATGATATCAGTAAATCTGATTTCGGTAGATTCCGTTTAAAAGGGGGAAGTTTGTGAATATGGCTATACCGAATGGGGTTAATCAGACTCGTAGCTGACGTAAACAACATTATCTTCGTTCGCTAGTATTATCATGAGGGGGACTGGAATTTATTTATCAATTGTGGAATACGAAAAATACACAACATTAAGACCTTCTATTATACCAATTATTTCATTCACATGTAAACTTAAATAAAGGCGTGTCTAGCATTCAATTTATTAGGTATTAATGAAGCGTAACACTAATTATTTGATGTAAACGGAAAATAATGGATAGTCAATTTAATTGACATCACGAAAATAATGTCCTACAATTTAGGTTTAATTATTAAAAACAAAATAATTGAAACAATAAACTTACAATGTTCACAGGATACCAGCCAGAAGCCAAAATGTTGCTTGAAGAAGGGATTTATAAGCAAAAGGGGTCAAGTGTAAGAATGTTATTCATTATTTGTCCGAAACGTTATTTCTTCGTATGTAATGCTAAAAGGAGAGGGTCGAATGCCACCCTAGCTGATATTAGATTCGCTCATGCTGTCAAGGATAAAGGGAATAAACGTAAATATTTCATATCCCAACTTCCCTATAGATATTAATTACAATCACCACGGTTGTAGGTCCTACATAATAACGTATATCAGAGAGAAAAATATTTTTTTAGTAAAAAAAAACACATACATACACAAATATCACGCCTTTTTCCTAGACGGGGTAGGCAGAAGTTCGACTAGGATACCCAGAGGAGGAGGGCGAGGAGGCGAGCCGATTGCCATATTAGCTACATATTCCTGACTCCTGGCTGATAATTAATAGAAAAATCCAATATGTCTTTCCCCACCCGGGATTTGAACCCGAGACCTTAGCATTGTAATCATACCGTAGTAGAGGCAGTCAGTAAAAAAAAAAAACAATAACAGCAATATAGTTAAAAATATCTTGAACATGTTTTTTTGGAACACGTAATATAAATATTATACTTCCGCGTCTTAATTTTTAAAGTTCTTTTCAATGTAAAAATACACTTAAAGTTAAGCAAACAAGGATTTTTTATGCCACCATAAGAAATAACTGTATTTCTACAATAATTGTTAATGCAATGCGGTTATAAACCAATCATTCAATTTTGAATCAGTGTGGTTGCTAATAAATTATCCGTACACCGGTGATTAATCAGAATGATTCATACTAAAAGTCGGCCACACAGGTCGTTTCAAATAACGCAATTAAACCAATTCAAAAGTTTAAATAATACATCAACATAATTTATATTTATTTTTTAATAGGAATTAAGAATATTGTCTCATAGGAATATCTTATATCTTATCCATACATTTCTTTCGCTTGCATGTCTGGTGAATAAGGCTATCTCTTTTTAACTTGTGAGGAAGCGTGTTTGTCCATTTCTTTCTATTTTTATTGAAGCGCGTTCCTCGTTCATTTTTCTTCGGTTCAATCAGTCAGTTTGCGCCGGCAGTTGAGGGTGGAAGTGTACTGCGCATGTGCGTCCGACAGATTGTCAAACGAACGAACGTAAATAAACAAGTGAATTTGTGTGCCAAATATTCGTAGTTTATTTCTACGTATTTTATATACATTTTATAGGGATTGTGAGTATTTTTTACGGTGATACTTGGGTGATATAGTGCAACAAATTTGCGTGTAAGTTCTTTTTTTTTTATTCGCATGCGATCGAGAATGGTTCGAACTTTGATTTCCTCTTTAGTCCTGAGGGAATACTCGCCGATTATCCCTGATTTCGGGCCATATTAAATTTCCTTTCCTCGTTGTTATGGCATCTTTGTTTTTTTGTTACCTTCTTATTAAAATGTAAGTGTGTACATGAGTAAAGTGATGTTTGTTCTAAAGTACAAAAACTAGTTTTTTTCCTTTACAAATCAGTACTTACTTATTGTTTGTTTTATTTAATATTCAACCAGCTTTTAATTCTAGACTTGTTTGTGACTATGTATTATGAATGCAGTGTCGTAACGTTTTTTATTAATATGTAACTAACTTTATAAAGTTCATAATATATAAAATCTTAATACATTTTTTTTCTGTTGCTATGGACCATGGTACTTTGCAGCCTTGATAAATATTCAACATTTGTTTTGTTCCTGATTCACAGGAATAGGGTTGTTTCAAACATTCATAATATTTTTGTGGGGCTGATATGCCCCTATTTTATTTCGGAGGGTGCTTGATTGTAAAGTATTAGGTTCATAACAAGGATAATAACTTTATTCACATATTCTGAATGGGTACCCCATTTAGAATTAGTATTCGCGAATAAAAGGTGTCAATTTTTAAAATGGAATTTAGTGACATTTAGCTTGGATTTACAATTTAACTACCTATTATATATATAGATTTTTTGTAAATATTTTTTCAAATATGTTGTAGACTGAGATGGTTTTCATTTTTCTGCCCAGAACTTTTTATATCTCCACATTTTTGTATAAATTGTGAGAGTTAAATAAATAAACTTTTTTTTCTGTTTTAAGAGTTCCTTACTCTTTCTGATTAGTAAAACACCAGCTAAAAAAAAATTTATGTCCAGTAACTACATCAAAGTATCCATACATTCAAGATTACTAATGCAAATGAGCAAACCTTTTTCTTGCATTAGACCTTCATAATGCCTAATACAATAACGTTACAATGTAAGAAGGCTCAGAGAAGTTTATAGGTTGAATATACTGTAAAAAAATAATATGTAAAAAAATCAGCATTACGTCTTACTTACCTAATTTAGATAGTTAAAATTGAGGAGTCAAATTCTATATATTCCGCTGAGCTCATTACAGAAATCACATAATATATGTTCGTTGAACCCATGCCAAAAATAGTGCCAGCTGATCGGCTAGCTGCCCATTAACAATATGTGTGGGCAGGTACTAGTTAACGGTTGCCAGTGTTTAACGTTATTAAAATAGTCCGTTCCAGGTGGATACTGAAGGGTTGGAATTAGAATCACTGATTGTATAAACAAAGGAATGTGGGTATTGAAAACGGATTATATTAAACAGCAAGAATTTAAGAGTATGAATAAAAATAATAATTTAAATAACTAATGTAATACATTATTTAAATAACTATACTTTATAACTTTACTATTATGGCATTGAAATGAAAAAATATTAAGATTTAGGAACTTAGAAATATTGTCAATTGTTAACTATAAAGACTAATTTTATATCTAAAATAAAACCAAACAGAATGTAAAAGTATCTGGTACGTAATTCTCATTTGTTTCTACATTTCATTTATTTACTTCTCAATCTCGTTGAATGGCTGTACTGAATACAAATTTATCTTATTCAGAAGCTAATTTAATCCCAAACATAAAAATACATTGACCTTATTTCTTAAGGAAAAAGGTTTCCCTTCCCTTATTCATCATCTGAAATATTGCTTTAGATAAATTATGTTAGAGATTGTTTAAGGAAAAATATATTAAGTATTTATTAAAATTTGATTTTAATCTATATGAATTGCTATAATTTATAAACATGCTATGAATTTCTAGATCTTTCCAATTGTCTATATGCTATTTCATATCAGGTATGTATGTTTATTTGCAAAACATACATACATACATACATATATAAACTCACGCCTTTTTCCCATAAGGGATAGGCAGAGGTGCCACCATGACACCTACATTCCGCGTTGTATGTTCCGTCCCACGATGTGATAGAGGGCGAGCCTATCGCCATATCGGGCACATAGTTCTGTCTCCAGGGTTGATAACGAATTGGCAATTCCATTATCACTTTGCCTGACCCGGGATTCGAACCCGAGACCTCAGCTTTGTAATCGTACCGTAGTACAACTACGCCACCGAGGCACTAATTTGCAATTGCATTGTATTTAAGTAAAATTTTATGATCATCCATGTAATCTAATGTGCAAATGATGTTTGGTAACTACTGAAATCTCTTAAAAAGTAGTTTATCACATTTACAAATTGTGCCCAAAACTTTTACATTAAAATCTTACATGAGGGACATTATCAATATAAGCTCTTAAAGAACACATCTTTTTATTACGACAGCTATTATCATCTCCATAATTTCTAATTAAAATGGAGGTCCCGAAGATATGTATTATGAATTATAGGGCGTATTAAGAATGAAACAAAAAATATATTCAATGTGATACCTACGGGTATATGTAATGTACTATATTCTATGCGAAACTATTGAGTTCTTTAGCTAGTCAGTCACAATTCCCTAGGTAAATTTAAGCTTGATCACTTTCCTTCAAGCCGGCGTCCACAACCATAAAAAAAAAAACTTTCGAATACATTGCTCTCTTAAGTACACATTTCCTTCACGCTCGAAGCGTTCGACCTCTTGTAAGGAAATCATAATTAAAGGTTTGCCAGAACAAAACTGTTAAAGCAGGTAAACACCTCAGATACTTGTCGCGCCATCTAGATAAGCTAAACAGTGACTTCCTGTAACGTAGGGGGTCCATGAGGTAGGAAAAAAAAGTACTGATATAGAATAAGTCCTTCTATTCTTCTTCTTTCATCCTCTATTTATTCATGGCGTATGATCTACTAATCCTTAAGATGAAAATGAAATAACGTATAATTTACATGATAATTTTGCAATCCTTTTAACTTGATTGGATGAAACAGAAGGCTTGATTCACTTTTACTAACCACATGACGACAAATTATAGATGCGACCATTTGGCTTGCTGCGTATTGCGTAAGATAAGATTCAGACTACTGTCGGGCTGATGCCCAGATACGTCCCACTGCAAGGCACAAGCCTCCTCTACAATCGAGAGTACGATTGAAAGCGGTAAAATGGCCTAACCGATCTCTAATTTTCATGGTTTGTTGTAATTTTGTTAGTTTTAATATAAATCCAAACGGTTCAATTTATAATGCACTGTTGCTATTGTTACATCATTAGAATATTTGGTTAAATAAATGGCTTTTTAATATTCTTACTTGTTTGTATTCCCTTCGTATTTCATGTTAATTTGCTGATTATTAAGCCAAACAGATGTTCAGAATGCGGGGTACTTGCTCCTGTGTTTGTGTTGTTTTCTATTTACTCTTTAGAAGTTATAATTGCCGGGAAATTCGAGTGTTCTAACTGGGTTGCGATACTGTTGCTCTTCTTAATTAAGAGTAAACATGTACAGCAAACTTTCATTAATAATAATTGGATGGATATTCAAAGAAAAATGATTGTAGGTACAATTTGCCACATTAATGTTATAAAAAATGCTATTTATATAGGTTTCTTTATTACTTAAATACAGAGCAATAGTTATTAACTACACTATTACCTACGATTAAATATATGATGTCTTTGATACTGCATGGCATCATGACTACACTGCTCCTTAATCAAAGATCAGTAATGTCTAGATTCAGTACTAAACAATAACTTCTTGACGGTTAATCCAAATGCTTAATTACTTCCTCACCTCTTGCAAGAGAATTAACAATGTTGCTGTCTGAATATTTGCTCCTTTTCACAGCTCAACTCCATACAGCACCTAATATTTTGACTCTTTATCGTAGGCATAAAACCATGTTTAACCCAGTGTAACACTATCAGAGTCTGTTTAATGACGTAACTTTTATCACAGACCTTCAAACTTTTTACAACGCAATAGAGTTGGGATTATCCTATTATATATTAAAATCGTGTCGACCATACCGTGGCGTTGACTCCGCGAGTCCGCGTACTGGCCTCGACCCCCGAGACTCAATAACGTTGTATTTTTAGTTTTCATCACATGGTTGTGACTCACACTTAAATAGGTGGGAAATAGGTACTTGCGTGTACTTTATTATCTATGGAAATGTGGTCGAATTTCGTCGGTTAAATGGGCCAAATTCCGCGCTGTCTGGTCGGGATTTTATGACTCAAGGACAGGATGTTGGGAAGACTGTTTTGTATTCAGTCTAGCTACAGTTCTGGGAAGCATGTAATATAGGGAATTCTACGGAATACGTGAAAACGCAAGTATCGATTGGGAGATGATCATCTGTTGGTATATAAAACTATTCGCTTACCATCAGGAGCTATGTAATTACTTTACTGAGTCACTATAAAAATACATACAGACCAATAGAGTTCCGGTAGAAAAGAACTTACAACTAGTCTGCGTTCCCCAAGGACATTCAAAAATGTACCAAAAACACTAAACCCGGACGTTCCACCGTTCATATTTCGGCTAAATACAGATAAAAATCAACACTTCAACCCGCCGCGTTATGGCTCCGAGGTGCGAAGTGTCAGGCATTTTTGACCTGCTCGCTTTGTGATTTTTTTATTCATACTCGTTATGTATGAAAATAAAATAAGATATCAAAAGTCATTTGTGTTTTTGCACTGAGTTGACGAAAACTGGAGACGCTTTGAGCAGTCGTTTTGGGTATTAGCGTCGCGGCAAATATTTTTATGGCTGTTGAGTTATTTGCGCCGTCTGGGTCAAGTATGAATGACATAAGGAACGTTATGTGTTACGTGCTTTGATGTTTGAAATTATTTTATCGATTTGTTGTACCAATGCGATCCATATTTTAGTTTACTTGTTATTTATATGTTATTTAACGTTGTTGTACTTGAAGGTATTGAAATTTAATATTTTCCGGTAATATCGAGTCAGGCCTTGTACATCAACATTTTACTGCGTTTCTGTTGTCTGCTGGAGATCGTATCTCGGATGTTATTATTGTGTTGAACAGGGAGGTTAAGCCTGGGTTCATGAATAATGTATATCTGCCTATTATGCCTTTACTTGTTATTTTCAAGATCATGTCATTCTTGACGGTATACCTTCCACATCCAGCTGTTCCAGAAAGGGCTATAAAATTACACCAAGGCCCATACCGTTCCACCAATTGTATCACATACAAATCATATGAATTCAACCGTTGAATTGGTGGTCTATGACTTAAGCCTTTTCAATTCTAGAGCAAGCTCATGCTCAGCAGTGGGGCGTATATGGGTTGACTAATTAATTATCATCTACTCTCTAATTACTCGCTCAATCTTAACATCCGGTGGAAGGACCTAGAGTCCACGTCATTCGCATTGTTTTATAATGATATCCTACTTTCATTGCGTTTGCGGTGACATTTACTCGTTTGATATTATCCGTGTAGGTATCTTACGAGTAAATAGTGTGATGTCATCGGCGTCGGCTCGTGCATATTGTCGTTTTAGCAAATACCTCGTTCTTAGAATATGTTGTTTGTAATGTACGTGTGAAATTGAGTTGTGTACAAGTGCACTCTTCCTCATTGCTAGCCATTGAAAGCCTGTTGCTAAAAATCACTTCTTATATTTTGAAGGGCGATCTTTTCAAGCGTGTTCTTGTGATCTCTGTTATCTCATATGTCCATGTGTCTCGGCAATTGATTTATTATAATCGAATGGTCTGGTTTGAATCGAGTCGAATCGAAATCGAAAATCGAATCTAAGAGGCATGCTGTATTATAGAAAATTGGTGACGTCACGCCTAGATATTTTCTAATATTTAATGTCGCTAATATGGCATGGTCGGTTAGCTCTTTTTATTTTCCATCCCATTAAAGTCTATATCGTGTTTTGATGCTGGAATCAATTGCTGTGAAAAAAAAAATTATTATAGACGTTATTACGTTGCGCATAATTCTACATTCCAATTCGTATGAGTAATTATGTATGTATTTGGAATAATTATGCATTTAAAAATATTTATCATAATATTGTACTTATTCAAATAAAGTTAACCGTACTATTAACGTTATTTTGACGCACATTCGCTTATATTTTAACTTAATTTAAAAACATTTCTTATGCATACAATTTAGTGTCTTACAGCGGTGTTTCGGATATTCCTTCGAGTTGTAAGGGCCGCTCTTAATAATAAGATCATAGATTTTCGTAACATTAATTCAAATATTTAATTTTTAAAGCATGGCTATTGTCGTTATTTAACCAATTATTGTTTCAATACTTAAAAAAAAATACTCTAAAAACAATAATGAATCTACTGATTATCCAAGCGTTGTACCATAAACAAAACCTTATTCATAAATTGTAAATCCATTTAGAACCGGCACGGACGCGACTCGAAATTTCGAAACTACAAAACGCGTCCTTATTTATATCTTGTTATAATAAAACGGTTTCCTTGCCCCAACGCCGTGTCAAACATGTAAAAGATCAAACATTTCGTTTCCCATAGAGTATTTGAAATGTTCGTGGGAGTGGTGGAGGTGCTAATGATAACAAAGATGCTACGGTTGAGTTTTGTGAATGGACCTGTTCAATGTGGAACGCGTTTGTGATACATTTGATGAATGGTGTATGGATTTGTCTTTTGATCGCTTGATAGCTCTTTGATACCACGCACTTTAACGGTAAAGGAAAACATCGTGAGGGAACCTGCATACCGTAGCGATTTTAAAGAATTTCTACGGTATGTAAGTCCGCCAACCCGCACTAGGCCAGCGTGGTGGACTATATGGCCTAAACACTCTCAATCGATTCTCTCGATTGTAAAGTAGGCCCGTGCCCAGCAGTGGGACGTATAAGGGCTTATAAAAAAAATAGGTCTTTGACGAGGTAACTGTTGAAAGTATTGATTTTGAATAAAGGGCTCGATGGGGAATGTTTGAGTCGTAATTTTTAACCTTTCAAATGAGTCTTCAAAAAGGGCCAATGCACTAGCAAAATGATGAAACAACTAGACATTGCAAATGATTTAGTTTTTAAAAGTGGATGTACTAAGGTTAAATATATCGTTATTTACCAATACTTCGATAATAATTATGTACGAGTTTACTAAAGTGTACTTAACAAAATTAATAAACCGATGAATACGAAATACTTTAAATTGAATTTTGAACTCATTAACTTTTGGTGTAAACATCTATTCTTATTACGAAACTTGTCTTATGCAATATGTGTGAAATTCCAATACTCTTTGCTAATTAAAGAAAAAACTAGTGTTTGTGCGTAGTGATAAATCAACGGGCTTGTTTTATTTATGACGCGTCATAAATTTCACACCGAAAACGTTTTACTTTTTGCGTGTTAGTACTAAAATGTTTTTATATTTTATTTTTTATGGATGGAGTTGACGAGACGCTAAATTGCCTACAAGTGATTTACAAGTTTATAATATGTGGTAGAGCCACGCTGTTGTCAGTCATGACTCAGTATGAATGGGCAGGCTCGTCCGGGGTGGTACCACTGTCTCACAGGATATCGACTTGAAGCGACAGCTTATCTGTCGCGTTTCATTCGGTGAGTGAGATTGCCGGATGGTCGATACCCCTTTCCTCTTCCCATTATTTTTCCTTCCCGTTCCCCTCCTGATTTTAAGGCCGGGCAACACATCTATGAAGCGTTGTGGATGGTTATGGACGTCAGTGATCACTTACCATCAGGTGACCTGTTTGCTCGTTTGTCGAATCTATGCAATAAAAAAAGTTAAGTGTTCTTCAAAATTGATATTCATAAACATGGGAATGTAAGCGTAAAGGATTTCATTGGTTTAACTGGATTGATCACAATTTTTTTTACTTGTAATTTTTTTTCTGTCACACGCTCTGATAGGAACATACAATTATTGTACAATCGGTATAGATACTAATATCTGTGTTAAAGTTAAACATGCAGCGTTAAACGCAGAAGTTCTTATAAAATTTATATTGTAAATTTGCGCGAGATACCTAAGAGTTTTCACTTTTTACACAGATGAGTTCTATGCGCGCAGTAATCGTGGAAAGCAGCGGAAATGGTTCAACGTTTATGCTTTCTGCGGTCTTACTTCTTTCTATGATTATTAACCTACTTGTGTCTGCGTTGCGAGTGCTGCCGTATTAGAGTTTGTTTGAAGCAGAATTGTGTTAAAATTTTTGAGGAATGGTTTTGAAGCTGATGGGTACTAGGTATCTACCCAGAGATATATCTAGAGCGTATCTTATTACGATTTTTATTATTGGTATTGTGAGAAATGCGAAATTACATGTTCTTATAGTTTGGGGAGACTGTTTGTGTCAGTTCCTCAAAATTATAAATTGTTAATTTCATCGCAATTTCATACGATACTAACGGCCTTATTCCTAGACCTATTTTAGTTATTGAAAGCTTTGTTCCTTTCGAACGACTTTTGAATTCAGTTTGAGCGAAGAAGACAAAACATTCAATAACTAAAATAGATTTTAAGACTGTCTATTAATAAGGCTGTTAAACTAAAAAATAGTTGACATCAGGCAAGACGCCGGTCGTGAAATCATGAGTCGTAGTAAAATATTCCTTGGACTTGTAGATACATATGTATTATGTACATACATAAGGGCAGGAAGAAGAGATACTGATACTTAAACAAGCCAGAGCGAATTCGCTTCAATCAAGTTTTATAACGCACAATAATCGTAAACCCTAAGCAGTAATACCTTGCTGTTTCCACACATTAACTACTTCCAACAATGTTGCGAGGTCAGGTTAACGCACAGGTCGAGCTTTTCATCATACCGCCTAAATTGTAGGGAAAATTCCCACCATTATTTTCTTAGTCCATACAGCAGGGTCAGTGATACCTGGACGTGCAGCTACCGTCTTTCAAGTAAGTTCCTCAGTAAACAGAGCAATTCTTAATTGTTTTATTCAAATATATCACCTGTAGTCTTCTTACAGTAGAGCAAGCTCTTGCTAACTTCCCACTCATCTTTATCCGCCTGAACTGCTAGTCGAAGTCTGGGAAGACATAGTTTGCACGAATTCCTGTCATTACAATGTCGGATGCCAATTACACCTGTCTTCACTTCCCCAAAGAAGTTATTTACCGGCGTGTTAATGAAACTTGGCAAAGCTGATTTGAATTCTTCAGCAGTATAGTGAGCGTGAGTTAATTCTAACGTGCAAATTCAGCGGCTCTTAAATAACTCAGACTTTGTGTAACGCCTTTGCTAATGCTTCCATATACATCACTTACATTGTGAGAACGTAAATTAACGAGTAATGAACATTACTGCCGAGATGAGGGCGGATTTGGGCTGAAACGCCGGGGCTGTGTTCTCTGAAAATATTATGGATATTATTACCAGCTGCCTATCTTTTTTTAATGACGCAACCGCCGCTCCGTTGCGTCATTAATCCGTTGCGTTGTTCTTATAACCATGAGGTTTTAAAATCCAAATGTTTGTGAGTTTATCGGTTGGAATTTTTTGATGTATTAGTGTTGGATATAATGCGAAAGGTATGCTGTCAGTCTGGTGACTGACTTTAATATTATAAGCCGTATAATTCTATAGTGTAGAAGTGTGGAATTAAATCACGCACAATAGCACCTGACACTAAGGCTTGCTTTGCGAATGACGTAGTAATGAATAGCTTTTTTGATGACAAAATTGCTGATCCGAGAAATGAAGAAATCGTTTTGAATGAACCGACGTCAATGGCTTTGTCAAGTCGATTTGAAAATCGCACTTTTGTTGCGATCGACATGATTGGAGTTTATTTACAGGCTGCCGAAAAACTTGGCAAATAACTTTTTGCAGCTTATTTTTATCAAGTTTTTACATTACATTTTTTCTCATTTAAAATGAATCAGATTAAAATGTACCAATGTTGACATGACCACTTATTGAAATACGAAAGTATTAACTTTTGATGTTAGGGGATAGCGTGCCCCTATGATATAGTATAGGGGTTCTGGCTTGCGATTAGATAGCAAGCATTATTTGTGTGTATTGTAAAAAAACCCCACGGTAATGAGTCAGGTGTGACTAGCGTACCTACTTTGTTCATAGTCATAGCGTAGCTGACGTCTATCAGTCATCTTTTCAAACTCAATTGACGAATCGTTGGCGCAACGGTTAAGTAGTTGTTAGCAGATAAGTATTTATGGCCTAGGAATATTTCTTCCCGGGTCATGTGGATGCTATTAAACAAATCACTGTACAGGATATATTCTAGGATTTAATTTTTTTTTTAATTACGCATCATACATAATATGTAATGTTAAAGTTGCCGTACTATTTTAAGCTATTAACTTCTTATAACTGAAATAAATTATCTTTCCAATAGATATTGTTTATGAGCTGGAAAGCAAAACGGGTTACTTTTGATTCTGGAAAATGTAGCATTCCTATAACATTTATCGGGTAATTCTACGCATTGAATGTCCGGGTAAAATATAATATAAAAAAGTCCCCCGATCTACATCCCTGGATGCGTGCACATATTATGAGTCACATGTTTATTCCATAACATCTGATGGTTAAAGACGTGTCGTGACCGGTTTGTTCGTGTCGTGAACTTGACAGATCCACGCCATTTGTTACTCGGATGTGTTCTAATAAAACTGTATGGATTGCAGTAATTAGTTTAATTACGCGCTGACATGTAGCTGTGAAATTGTCGACGATTGCGCCAGAGGATGTAATGTGTAATTTGTTTTTTTTTTTATTGTTCTACTCGTTTATTAGCGAGTGATGTTGGCTTTGTTGGGACGTTTCCTTCGTCAATTGGTCAAGGGAAACGTTTTGCGTATGGGAATAATTATGTTTTGGAATCGTGTTAGTCATAGTATTTAACTTTACGACTTCCCATGGTGATAGGGGTGGTCTTAGTCAGTCTTGAGTCAACAGTTCTAGTTAAGTGCGAATTTTAAGATTAGAGCATTTTGCTTGATTTAATTGCTAAATTAGTGATTAGTTTAATTGGTACAGTTTACGACTTTCTTATTATATTCCCCTGATATTCTCATTAGGTTCCACGGCTGTTTCAATTTATTTTCTATTTCCTCGTTTCTTAGTTTATTTATAAATAAATATATTTATGAATATTAGTATACAATATCTGCCCATGCTTCTTTGTGGATGAAGTCTGTTTTTGCTTGTCTCCGATTAGTATTGTTGATGACCTTTTAATGGTTACAATAATGTTCAAATATGCATTGAAAAAAGTGTCAGATATTATGTTCAATTTAAACTTCTTTGTTATAACTGCGCATAATGTGCTTTACCTTGACTTTTAGCAGCATTGATGCGAGTTAAGCTTTCATATCTTTTTGTTATTTTTTGCTTATGTATTAAACAAATATTATTTAATGTAAAACCTATATACAACACTCATTTTGAACTTATATTAACTGTATTTCTTCCAAAATCGGGTTACCTAATTCATATATTTTATTAAATTGTATGTCATTAGGTCAAGACGGGCAGTTATACTAAAAGCTGAACATCCTTCTCTCTCTCTCTCTCTTCAGGCATAAGAAATACAATGCTGAACATAGGCCTCCCCCATAGATTGCCACATAGACTTGTTGGAAGCTGCAAATGAATAAAAATATTTTGCTGACCAAACCAACAGGTGTAAGATTAAATCGTACTAGTGAAAGTTGCCTGTTGTTATAGGTGTTTGATCCCCACAGAAACAAACTGATACAATTGCGGTTAATTGTTACGATGCAAATATTGTACACGCGTTGTTTGAGTCTTAATTATCTCATATTCCTTTTCATTAAGTTTGATTCACATTGATTAGAAATACTTCATTACAATAACTTTGAACGATTCTATATCTCATTGCTATATTTATACTTATAAATATACATTCATCTCAAAATCTTCAACAGACAAGTATAATTGTATTGAATGTTGAGATGGTTCTTTCTAACCGGTCAATACTATCTGGACGGCTCTTACCACCAGGTAGCGTAGTTACTTGGCCGTGTTTAAAAAGAACACCAGAAGCTTTGAAAACTAATTTCATCAGACACAAAACGAGAGCTCATTTCAAAGCGCCCAGTCGAAAGTTATTTCAACCAATTATGTACCTCACGTGGCTTTAATCTTTTACTGAGGAAATGGATGATTAACAGGTTTCGTTATCTTCAATACTGGACTGCCCTGATTCATGCCAAGTGGCACTAATTTGGACATGTTTACGAAGCGCTGTCGTTCAATTGGACGAGATTTTTTCCTTTGTGAGTCCGAGTTAATTTAAGGCTCATATTGGATTGGATGAGGCGTCGGCTATGCAGATTGCAGACGTTACGTCTGATTCATGTTTCTCGCGATTTCTCAGTGGTTTATGTGGAAATATAAGTTTGTAAATCCGGGTTATTCTTATCTTTAGAAGTGGAGAAATGTAAGAAGAATATATGAATTGCGTCAAAAATGAAATTTGTCAAATGTCGTGAATAGTTCAAACTTATTTTCTCGGGTTTGGTAGTTTAACAATGTAAAGTTTGTGCTTCAGTCATCAACGTCCTGAACATATCTAGTATGAGGTTTGAATTTAAACAGTTTATTTAAAAGAAATCGTGATTTGATCCCACAAAGTAAGATAAATCAATTTATTTGAAATAAACCTACTATATTTGATTCTCCCAGTATGCCTCGAACGGATAATTATCTATTATTGTGTATGTACATCATATTTCGTGAGTTTATTACTTTCTTTTTCGCATTACGCGGGGTTCTGATTACTGCCTATAAACCGTTGGATAATTTCGCTCTCAAAGAAAAGGAAAGGAAAAATGTGTGGTATTGGTCGGCGAGGTAGTGCTCTTAATAAAATATTTATAAGATAACTCGGATAAATTATGTTCATAATGTTTTGGCCGTTGGATTAAATGTAAAATATTCATTTAGATTATTGGCTTGAGGTCTTAATCTAATGCCCTCTGATAAAGCTCCAATTTTATTATTAAATTATTGATGTTGAGATGAGCCAAAAATGTTTATTATTGCATTAAAAACCAATCAACTTAAATATTTATTTATCATTTAACGCTTTTTCTTTTTATTCTTATGAGTGTAGGACAGTACTGATTTTGAATTATTGACAATAAGTTCAAGCAGAAACAGTTTTCGCAACAAAAATTGACTAGTCCAGTTTGTAAAGAATTTTATATAGAATTAAATATATTAGAGAATACTAAACAGATATATCAATGTTCTTTTGAATAAACAGTTTAAAAAATAATTGCCTTTCACAAGATTTTTCACAGCGATTCGTTGAAGTAACACCTGCATTCAGCGATTTCCTCCGACCTTTAATCAGGTCGTCCATTAACCTTGTGAAAAAGAACTAAAAAAACTATCTTCCATTAATAAAACGTCGTGTTGGCTCGATATTACACCTAATTTCCCTGCAAAGTAGCATGAAATTTTATTGACCATCGAAAGTAGTAATTTAACTAAATTACCGAAGTTGTCATCAGTTTTTTGCACATTAAATATTACCGTTCGCACAGCCCACATCCTGCGCGATAATTTCAAGATCAACCCGTTTTATGAACGCAAATGAGAGGAGAAAAAAAATGGATCAGTCGGGATATAATGACCCCTCATACCGCGACGGATTTCCTCCACGCATGTTTTGAGGAAACAGACCGCTTTTGTATTCTGCTACTGTTTTTTGCCAAGCTTCGCGTGTCGATGATCACTAAAAATGGTAATGCGTATGCCAATTTCCATAATTATGAAGTTGAAATTATGCAAATGCTATCGAGCTGCCTTTTACTCGGCGTGTGCAGACAATTGGAGTTTGCGGGTTGTAATTTGCGAGCGCTAAATGTGGGCACGTGGAGTTAAGAGTGGTGGTCATTGAAGTTTTAATACATCTAGAGCGGACACCGCGGACGAAATCAGTGCGCGCGTGTCTCAGACGCGAAGTTAGTTGAAAAGGAGAGGAAATAGGGTTAAATGTCACGAGCCCATTTATATGTATAATACTAGAATTGCCGTAACACTTCATATTTTCTAATGCCCACAACAAAATACAAATGTCCGATTCTGGGGGTTTTATTGGGACTATGTAAGTGATTCTTCATTTGAAGAAGATCTATATTGTTCTCAAGAGTAAAAATAATTATAAAATAAATGAATAAAAGTATTTTATTTAAATAAATATACAGTTAATCTAAATGTGGATAATTTATGCCGTGAGCAGTGACAAAAGGTCGCACAAAACATGAAAATGAATGACGATGTGGCCTTAATCTATTGTATGTTATTTTTAACTTTTACGAGGCGGCTGTCTTCGCGTATTAAATTATTTCACATTGAAATTTTGTATCGTTGACAAACTTTCCCAAATTACATGTGTATTTTAAAGTAAAGTTTAACGAAATACATTTGGAACTCGACAACTTTGCAGACAATAACAGTCACGCTGAACTTTGGATTTATGGGATGTTAACACGGTTTTGCGATAATTTGGAATATATTATCGGAAATTGGACGACTTTATTACGAAGGGTTCGGTTTATTTCAAAGATCGTACTTATATTTTACTTAAAGTGCGTGGTGGCCTGTTGGTAAACGGACCAGACGCGGCTGCCTACATGTTCACGGTGGTCGCGGGTTCAAATTCCAGGGCACACCTCTGACTTTTCGGAGTCATGTGTGTATTGATAGTCAATCACCACGCACTATAACGGTGAAGGAAAACATCGTGAGGAAACCTGCATACCATAGCGATTTGTATAAATTTCTATGGTATGTGAAAGTCCGCCAACCCGCACTAGGCCAGCGTGGTGGACTATATGGCCTAACCACTCTCAATCGTACTCTCGAATGTAGAGGAGGCCCGTGCCCTGCAGTGGGTCGTATATGGGCTGATACAATACAATACTTATATTTTGCAATTATTAATGTCATCACGTAGGTGAGTCTTTTGGCATATAGATTTGAAATACCGCGCGGGAATTAATGTTCCTGTGTTTACTAACTCACATAAAATATTCCGATTGGGAAACCTTAAACACCATAGTTCAAACTTCAACGTCAATTTACGTCACAAGTAAATCAATGGGAGCATTCATTCGGGTAATGAAATTATTCATCGATAAAACTAAAACACCTAAATTCAGAATGCTCATGTCTACCGACAAACAGTAGAAAGCCATAATTATCCTGCTCTAATCCAATTTCAGCCCCAACTGTACATTATGTTAAATCAATTCCGATTCTTAAATCATAAGCATCCCAATTTGAGCGGCGTTGGTTTTTGTATCCAAATAATTACCCACCACGGTTAGTTCGCCTTCTGGCGGGTTAACCGTCCGGTCAAATAACTTCTGATGATGAATGATTACTGAGATTTCGTTTAATGACGCACTCAGCTTCTGACGGGATAAAAAGATCGCCACGAGCGTACCTTGCCTGTGTTTTAGAGTTGTTTCATTTTTGTATCGAAACTGTTGGTGAGTGTGTGTGCTTGATTTTTAATTTTTTCGTTCGTTTCTTGTTTTCTATATCTAGTTTCTTGTTTTCAATAAATGTAGTTAATTGTAACATACGTACATATACAATACGCCTTTTTCCCAGAAGAGGTAGGCATAGGTGCAACCAGGACACCCACGTTTCTCCTTATATGTTCCGTCCCATGATGTGATAGGGGGCGAGCCTATCGCCATATCGAGCACAAATTCCTTACTGCAGGCTGATAATGAATATAAAAATCCAATATCACTTTGCTCGACCCGGCACTCGAACCCGAGTCCTCAGCTTTGTAACTGAACTGAACCATCGAGGCAGTCATTGTAGCTCGATCTTTAAATAATAGATGTTATATATTTTCGAAATTTGTAATATGGTCTTCGTTATTTATGTTCTCCATCTGTATCTTTGTGTAGATTGACAATTAAATCCTACTTCGTTACCGCCTCCAACAGACACCTCACCTCTACTTATAACAATAGGTATTTACTTATTTATAAAACTCGATGTGTAGACCAGTTGTCCTTAGGTACGCCAAGCACCACTTATATAAAGAGAAAACACTTAACAGAACAGTAAAACTTCATGGTACGGAACCCAATGTGCTAGGTACCGCTCCACTTGACGTGTTTTTTTCTACTCATATTGCTATCGACTAATGAAATGTGTAATTTCTTATTGATGTAATGATTGATCGTTCTATTACTTGGCATTGCTCATTGCCTATGATTTCGGTGGTACAGATATGAATTATTTCTGAGAAGCTGTTTTTTATTGCTCTTTTTTGTTCTTTATATTGATAGCTGTTTGTTAGGACTTGAAGATTATTCACCTGATTTAATATAGACAGCAACTGCTAGATTCATGGAATATAGCTGTTGTTGGCTTACAAAATCGGTCTATAATTCCTACAGGTGTTTTAGAATTCTTAGTTTTTAAGTCAGCTTTGCCATCATAACTTTTTTTATCATAATTGCTTGATTTAAAAACGGCTTCGTTTTCGCAAATCTTGTCAAGTCACGATCATTTACGTCATTCGTAATCTTTTGCAGCCATTTCTTCTCTTTGAATTTCCCTGGAAACAATAGTTGAAAACCCGAGCACTGAAATCTGTAAACCATTTCATAGCACGAAGAAAACAAGGCGCAACCGGAGCTTTGCCAGAATGTAAACCCACTACGCCGCGACAGCTCCGTACCATTTTAAATTCAAATGTGTCGAGATCCGAATCATACGGTCCGCGTGCACGTCTGCCAGCCACCAGATCTCGGCAGATACGAGTTTTGCATCTCTCGACCTGGTGCCTGTAATCCGAAACTCGTATAATGCACGTATCTGATTGTAGCTCCGGTTAGCTGAAGTGTTTTAGGCAAATCAGGACGGGTCATGTTTACGTTTGTAGGGTGAAAGTCGTGTATCTAATGCCTTATCAACTAGTTTACTTTATATTATCTTATAGAAATCGACAGTAATGTATCTACAATGTCTAGTAGGTAAGTGTTTCATGACGAGTCTCGTTCGTCATCCAAAATATTTTTAAAACGGTTAATTATTGTCATAGTTTCGATTGGTTGTGATAGTATTTTTTACAAGTATGATGCGTTCATTGTTTTGTTTCTGTTTAAAACGATTTACGTATTATATTTTAGTGCCAACCCATTTTTCTTACATCATTGAACCCGCTGTCGGGTCGGCAAGTTTTGTCCCGGCCGCGCAGTTTATTTAATCAAAATTTCGCTACGTCGCGTCGCGTCGCTACACGCTCAGACAATAACATACGGGCAGGGATTTCAAGTCCCAAAATAAATTAAAACCAATTTAATATACGCGCTTCTTGTTGTCAAATGAATTTAAAACATGAACCCGACCGCCTAAATCCTGTTTTCCGTTGACCGGCCGCTTTGACCGTTGCAACATATTGTAAGGGAAACGATCCATTCATTGTTACACTTGGTACGCCTTTTGGTGTGCACTTTAAGCGAATTGCGACTTTGCGATGTAGAGTTGAAGCTTTAATTTCAGTTGTTGTTTTAATGGTGGTTAAGATGTTTTATATTTGCAGTGAGTGCGGGAACGGACGTTAAAAAAAGGGTCACGACGGGAACGCACCTGTCAGTAGTGTTGCCAGTTTTTGATCGCGGCGAATGAATGGCGGGCATGGACAATGGCTTGTTTAAATTTTGAATTTGGGAAACGCTTTTTTGAAAGAGCGATTCTTGTTACCGTCCATTCATGTTTCTTTCGCGCTTGCTCCTGACACATCAATTTTGCGATCACGATTACGAGTATACACAATTCTTGGATTTTGCTTATGATAAATAGACGAAAAAGCGTATCTGATAGGACCAATATTGCACATATGCAATTTTTTTAAATTTTAATCGTTAGTAGCGGCATACATCTTTTATATTCCGTCGTTGTTCTAGTATTTGTAATTAGATTTTGATGGGTTTTTAGTTCTACGTATATTTTTTAAACACCCTCTTGAATAGTGCCATTTATTCCGACTTTATTCGAATTCATGCGATTCTAAAATTGAATCGGTCTCCCGAGGTATATCTATTCTTGCACCTGGTGTCTTGTTCCTTTCAAAAATGTATTTCAACGTTGATATGAATGTCCGTATTCGCCGAGTATTTTAATATTCTTATAATTTTTTCTATTATAAATATCATAGAGTAATATAAAAAAATAGAGAAAAAAACAGTCGATTTGTAGTGAAAATAAAACACTAAAATGTTCACATGACGAATGCAATAATCTCTAATCGCAAATAAAACCACGTTTCATATTGAATGTTAATAAAATAGATAGCTCTACGGCTATTAAACTAATAGACCTCCCGTAACATCCGTGTCGTTTTAAACATTCACTTACATCACTCCATCGGATCTGATAAAACATTCGCCCACGACACAACCCAAACTTGATATAAAAAAATAAAATTAGCACTTTTTGTTTCATAATAAGGACTATTTTATCTTCGGTGTTCATCAAAATTCAAGATAGCAAGAACAATGCACGCAAGTTAAACAATATATCAATTATGCATTTGAATTTAATTTACGTATCTATGGCCGCATGAATGAATCTCGAGAGCCCGTGACGTAAGCACAATAGAATGCCCAAAAAGCAATTGTGTTGTCTTTCGAACAAAGGCGTACTGTTAAATCATTTTGTTTGTATTTCTCAAAATAATTTCTAGAGGCAACTACTGAAGACACTGAAAAAGCAATAGCTTTAGAATTTAATGATGATGAGTTTCTTAAAATGGATTAGTTAAACGCTCCATTAGGTGAGTTGGACGAAAATTGAACTGTCATTCAAATTAAAGTAGCTCTTGAAAAATTGCTGCTTGAAATTGCAATATAATGCTAGCAGACCTAAAGACCGTCAAATTATTTTTAGAAGCAGATACAAATTAATGGTTCTTTGTTTGGGTGGTCGTTTACATTAATGGCTGTAGTTTTTATCGATTGTTTTCTCATTGAACGGTTGTCACATTTTATATTCGATTTTAATTTTATAAGTTTTAAAATTGTTGAGTTCATCGTAGATAAGCGGGACTGAATCATCTAGCGTTTAGTTCTTCTAATATCGTATAATATTACGATGCTCTTTCAGATTATATCTCATATGTATTCCATTTAATTTTATAATTTGCCTGAGTTGTTCACGTTTTAAGCTTGCAACGCTTTTAATGTGTTCTCTCTGTAAGTAATGTGGCCGGGGCGACACAAAAAGCGCTGTTAGTGGAAAATTGAGTGGACCACAGTGCTCGTACAGCGGGGTTTTCATTTAACATAAATTAGACACTACAAAGTTGTGTAGTATTAGTACTACGAAACAGGGTTATGCACTTTTTAATTACTTAATTGAATTTTTTTATTAAAATTACCCTTATCATATTGAAAGACGTAATTTAATATTGCCATTGAGTGGATATTGCCCTGCATATGGCGTTGGTTATATCGTGTGTTTTACAAAACGACAGTCTTTGTTTGACGAACCTAGAACGACTCAACATACGAATTTAATGTTAGTCTCTTTTGTACTGCACTTCTATTTTGTTTAGATTAGCGAGGCACAGGTCATCAGAGTTAAACAAAAAATTATTGCATTAGTATTTACTTGTCTGTCGGCTATTGAAAGGGCAACGCTGATGCGCACTGCCAGTTTAATTCGAAGGGCTCTTCTGTTCCCAGAACAGCAAATGCCAATGTTCTTCATTGACATTTGATGACACCTACAATTCGAAGAGCTCTATATGTTTACATGGGTAATATACTGGCTATATAGGTCAGGCATTTGACATTACCGACACTAGATTATGAAATTACACACTCACATTGTCTTATGTAATTTAAATTTGGAACCAACTTTTCATACGACTATAAACAATTTGTTGAATTTACTCAACTCCTTTATATCCGTCTCGCCCCCTATCACATCGTAGGACGGAATATACAAGGCGAAACGTGGGTGTTCTGGTAGCACCTCTGCCTAGCCCTTCTGGGAAAAAAGGCGTATGTTTATGTGTTTATATTCGTTTTTATTACAATGTTTGACTACTTACTGGTTATATATAGTCCAGTAGAGATGAGAACTTACGCAAGGTCTTAAATTCTTAGCTTACGAAATATTGCAAAAATCTCAATCTTCTAAATATTTCCATCACGTCTTCCCTCATACAGTTTCTCTAGAAAATTAATACTTTCTCGGCATCTGTATTGAATGCTCAAGAATCACACACTCAAGTTTCTCGCGTACGAGAGGATTGTGTGCGCCGTTCGCAAGATTTCTATGAATGCGATATCAATTTCCCCTTCTCACGTGTTGATTAATTGTTTCTTCCGCTTTATTGGAAATGTCACACGTTTTCAAGGTGAAATCAAGTTTTCACTTGGTATAATGATGATGTAATTTTGGTCCTTTTTAGCTTGCATATTTATTTAAAACTATGCTAATTGAATTATGAATTGAATGAATTATGTGCATTTAATAATAGCTCGTCTGGTATATTTGTGAGTTAGTTTATGAAATTGGTTTTATAATGTAATATGTAAATGAGGTGATTGTGATAGTGTTGGTTATGCGTTTGGGTTTAATTTGATTACGGAGAGTAACACTAAATATTTTGTTTCGTTTAAACTAACACCAAACTATGAAATTCGATTTGGATGTTTTGGGTGGTCTATAATTGTTTATTATAGCTTTATAAATGCGTACCCTCCAGATTGCTTAATAAAGCGATAAGTTGAATTATTTAAAGCCTCATTATTTTCTTTAACCTCCAACGCTAATTTATAATGACGCAAATTAATTTATGCTTCGCCGGTGTGGGACGGTCGATCTGAGATATTTGCGTTAGATAATACAAAAAAGAATTAATTCTTGATACCGATACTGGTATGAGTCAAGAGCCAGTCGTCATCGCAGCAATAAAAAGAAGCTATCACATAATAAAAATAAGATATTACAACATCTACTTACTTCGGAATGTGGATTAGCGTTTACGATTTGCTTCCCATTGTAAAATTGTACGCTTCATCGTTGTAAACTTCGGTCGTGCCAAAAGATTTACAAGTTTTGGATTTAGATTTCGAGTTAGCTAATTTCATGGTTGATTTGCATTCCGTTATTTAAATATCGTGAGAAAACTAATGAATATTGATACTTGTCTTGCACGTTAAAAATAGGAGCATTATTTTTATTTATGATTGAAATTTGTATTAAAATTTAAAGCACATAATAATTTTTACATAATTATTATAAATCTTAGACCAACGTAGCGGTTAACGCACTTGTGATTGGTAATACAGTTCTTTGAAGTCTTAAAAGATTGACTATCCCAAGTATAGATCTATTAATGTTTAGTTTTCCTCATAGATTTTCTTTTTATGATTCCGTTTTTGTGGTCATCTAACACGTAGCAACAATAGTATAAAAAGTTTGTATGACATTTTAATTAACTGATTAGGATCTAAATACATCTGTATCCAGCCTGGCTGCCCGCAATTTTAAATACATCGCAACAAAAAGTCGAAGAGTGTCTAACACCGTGTAATCTTTGTAAAAACCCGAGCCTCTTGTCTGATGTATTGCCAATTATTGTATCGAATATTTTACCAAAGACGTCGGCGAGGTAATGCGAATATAAATACAAAAGTCCTGCTTAAATCGATTCACGTAAATAAAAGCTTAAAAACAGTGCCTGAAAACACTCCTGAGAGAGCTAAATGGAAGGAGTCTGGATGGGAATTTTAGATTAGGCAAATAAGTACAATCACGATTAAGCCCTGGCATCCGAGGGGATTCTTTGGCTCGCGAACCGAATATCCGTTATAAATTATACTTTTTTAGTTTTAGTACTTGTTCGTTCTGCTCATTTAGTCTTGCAAATGAGATCATTTGCAATTTAATCGAAAGTATTTAAGTGGTAGAATATCAGATCTATTCACGCATTCAAAGAAATGAAATCGAACCGATCCGAATCATCGCTTATTCCAAATGTCTTTTTTAACTCAACAGGGCAGTTGTTTATGAACGAAAATAAATTTGTCTCTGTTCAAACTGTAGCGTTGGAAAGGGACAGTAAGACAAAGAATCTGGAAAGCGTCGAATCTCACCTGTCCATTAACCCTCGGAATAATTTCTGTAATGCGATAAACGATTTACGATAGCGTAGCAAGTCGAATCGGAAACAAGGCCGTGTTGTTGGTGGCGTGTTTTGAATAGTGTTAATTACGGAGTCACTGCGGCCGTTTTGCCACGGAACCTCTCTGGCGGTCATTAACGGTGTTGCCGTGAAGACGGGGGGATTAGAGACAGCGTGCGCCGCAGCTGCACGCACGGCTAGCTATCTACAATCGATCAGCTTTTTTTAAGAACAAATTTGTCGCTGGGTGGCAAAAATTGGCGTGGGTTGGTAATTGTCGGTTTGTGCCCGCGATCAGATATTGTCGGGGAGATCAATGCGGATATTTTGAGAGACCGTGGAAATATTAGTCATTTTGGTTTAAGATATCGGCCTCTGTGAACGTGGATCAGTTTCCAGTGTCTTAAAAATACAGTCACATTGATAGGCATAGATCAAGATCTGAGCAGTCCTATAAAAAATATGACAGAGTCAACGTGTGGCCAATAGTAATTAATGTTGTGTGCTTTTTAACTGGTACTTGCGCTGTATCTCTAACTGAAGTCTTTAGCCAACTCCAAGTTCTTGTAAATATGACTATGGACATGAGTCGTAATGAGCGTACTGCGTTCGATAATGCCTAACAGCAATATCAAACAAACTGGGTAGAACTTCCCGTAGAAAGTGGCGTTTCCGTTCATAGCATTCCTGACATCCAATTGATATTTCCACTTCAAGCTTATTATGGCTTTAACGCAACGCTTTTAGCATCATTTATACTAATCATAAGAACAAACCTCACTGTTTGATAAATGAATTCTAAACACTTTTTTATTGTTGCGGCTTTAGATCCATAGTAAATTTTATTTCATTGTGACTCGGAGTAAATTCTTCTTTCTTTACTTGTCTGTTAGCAAATATTTACGTCTATTCAATCGTGACATTATTAATTAGAATTCATCTATCATGATTGCTTTTGCTTCTTTCTATCTTCTTAAATTCTATTCCAAAGACATTTTTACGGAATGGCTCTTGTTCATTGGAGTTCCTGGTATCGGTAGAAAGCAAGATAAAAGTATTGTTGACGTTTTTGTCTGTGCCGGTTCGCTCATGCTCGGTGGCCGGTGGAATGTTCACGCTCCGTGGCTTCTTTCGAAACACTCTGGCCGTGCTTGTGCGAATGTTTTTTTGTGTGGATATGCCTTAACGGATTTCAATCCGCGTCGAATCGCCGTTTCGATCCGGGAGATCTGCGAGATATGTTTTTGTAGTATCGCTTTGGTATTGTCATAGTTCATTTGAGTTCATATACAGTTTTTGAGTAGATTTGACAATGCTTTCTATGTGATGAAAGTGAGACATTTCACACTTACCAGTGAATCACTTGAATGATGAATACATTTTTCGGAAATGTTCAGTCAGTCTATTTGGGGCGCGGTCAAATTGAAAATTTAACGTCCCCGCTTTTTCAAATTAAACTGGCTAAAAAATTCTCTCTATAACGGAATTGATTTTGGAAGCTTTTTGCCGGGCATCTTAATGAAAATACCGTTCCCAACAACCTGAGCAAAGTAACAACACTTTGCATAATAGATGCTTGACCGCACAAAAAATATGAAAATTAGGTAAAATATAGCACCGCTCTAGGCTCCCAGACAATAGCTGTGACCAATCGGTTTCGTGGATCTGAGGCAAGTCTGAAGAGAACGAATTTGCGATCCCAAGAAGCGGCTGGTGGTATGCCAGGTCGTGATGGCACAGGTGCAGGGACGTTGCTCTCGCCGCTCGTGCCCGCTTCGGCCGCGTTCGGCCGCCTCCGTGACTTTTGAATTAGGAACGAACTTTGATTGGTCGTGATTACGCTCTTAAAGCTTACTAAGTTTAACACTTGAATGGCTGCTAATGTGAGAAACATTTGGATGTTTGTTCTCTGAAATATAGGTAGGTTGTTTACGGAAATTTTGGGCTTCATGATGCTGCTAGTTTACGGTGTGATCTTTGTAGTGCGGACAAATAAAATTTATTTAGGTGATTTATTTTCCAAGTTTGAATATTTTATTCAGGTATTCTCATGTATCGATTCATATTTTTGTTCCTTCGATCCTTCTTACATTCTAATAATCCTTCCCCTTCGTCCCATACTCTATTTATCGATCTGTTCATAATTAAATAACTATCGATTTTCAAATTTCCCAATACGATACATCTCAGTGGTGATCTTAAAAGGAACAGTGAGTCATAGTGAATGGCTTTAGTTAGCATTTGCGCTCAGGTATGTGGGTTACTTATTGCGTTTGGTACAGTGTATATGTCTTCCAGATGAATTATTGCATTGCCTTCTCTTGAAAGCCTTTAGTAGCCTCGTGGGTCTAATTGCATTGAACGAACCGTGACCTGAGAATTTGTAACGTTTATTAGATAGAGGCATTCTAGTTCATTTATTTTAGGTTACAAAGTAATTAGTAAACTAAAAAAACTGCATATCATATATTTATGTCTTATATAATATAAATGTATAAATTTAACAGCCCCAGTTATATTTCTAACCCGAAAATATTATGCAAGCGTTGCGTTATAATATCAAGGATTTAGTGGGCATTTTCTGTCCCATAATTTGTCCCGGGGAACCAACACGCAACTTCTCGTTTCACTACTTCATAGAATACTCGTAGGTTATCAAATTGTGTATTTTTCTTTTATTAAACCTGCATAAAGATGTGTATAACATATTTATAACTATTTACTACGTTGCGAAAGTCAACACTACATGCTTCGTGTGACTGGTCAAAAATGTTACAATGTGCCAACACTTAGATTACTAAACTAGAACAAATAACATGCTACGTTATAAGATAACTGCTGCAATTACTATACACGGTGTTTCAGTAACGTAGATTACATTTAAAAGGTAAATTGAGTAGTCATTGCACGTGATAGTTTTCACTTATTTATACAATTAAATTATTATTATATGGCAAAAGTCGACAGTTGAGCTTTAAACTTATAATTAAATTTAAAATTTCAAGATACTGTGTCAGCATTTGAAAAGGAAGCAAAAATAAACTTGAAGTTAATTTTAGTACTCAGTTAAGACATATATCTCGTATATTCTATAACTTCTAAATTAGGGAAATCTAGCCACATGAAAAGAACTATTTGCCAAATTATGTGAAACAATATTTTCGTAACACCCTGTATACTCCGCGTGGAAAACATATTGTTGTGGTCTATATTAATGCACTTTCACAAATGAATTCACATTGTCATCGGTTTGCAGATAATGTTTATTTTGTCATTAGAGTGCTAAAGGCGTCATTAAGTCCATGACTTGTATTGTTGTGTTTTTGTGAAATTACACGATTGCTGTTTCTTTAAGTCTGTAGCGGTATTGAGGCAGGTAATAGTTATTACTGGAATATCTACTATTTTTTTAAATTTTATATTGCTTTGTGAATGTATATTATCTGCTTTAGTCGATAGAATTGCTGTCTAATAATGTTTCATCACCTAATTCTATATCTTTTATTTTTCTTCTGATCTTTATCAGGACATCTTAGAGGCCGTTTTATTCTCCTGAGTTAATTGTGGGTATAAACGCAATCTTTATCTGATTACCTATCCGATAAGCTACCAACTCAAGGTACCTTTGAGTTATCCATAAACGGTATTGTTTTAATTCTTTCTCACATAGTGTTCTCGCGTATAATTACACTTATTATGTTACTACAAGTTAAGTGGAAGTTTGAGTTTCCAAGTTTTCAACGTCAGCGGCAGGTGGTCGAGCAACTTGAGTATCATACTCATAAGTTTTAATAATTGTTGCATAATACAGTAGCATATGCACTTAAGGCTTTCACCGTATCCCGCCAAGACTCCCAGCAACTTTTTTAAACATTTCGAAAAAAGAACGCGATCAGAAAATAAATTCATATAGCCAGTTATTACAATTAGCATTTACAGATAATAAAAATTCGGAAACGATTTTGCACACACAACCCACTTTCTAGTCTTTGCGTGCGACCGCTTTTATTTTATTTCGTGTACTTTTTGTTAACAAATTCGAGATATTAATATGCTTTCAGAAACCGCGCGAAAACTGCACGAAATGCTAAATTCTTTAGTACTTTGTGGAGCACGTAGTGGTGAAATAGCTGTATAACTTTTGCATACCCAAATCTCTGTTAAAGTAGTTTAAAAAAGATGGGAATATTTTGTTGGACTTTACGCATAAAGGTTTTTGAGTTTGTAACTTCAGGTAATAGCTATGTTTGTATGGGAATGTAACAAAATCCATATATTGTATATTTTTATCCCTAAAATTACATTATCCGTATCTTACGATGTTAACAAAATAAACAATATCTCACACTGTCTCGTCAAATGGAAGTTTACGATTATAACCGTTAAAAATCCACAATCGATTACGCCTATTATACAAATCCGCAGTTCGAATTAAAAATTAGCTTCGTTCATAAAGTTCGTGAGAATGTTTCTTCCCATACAGACGCGCTGCAGTGTTGTATGACAGTCATGTGTTTTGTTGACATGCAATGTAATCGGAATCGTAAAGAATATTCACTTAAGTAAGTATAAATGGAATTAAATTGATAATTTCAGTTGTCTATAGTCGATGTAATGGAATTCGATTATGTTTCATTTATTCCTTATTGTTAAAATACCTTCAGTCCCGTGTTACCAATGGCGAGATTTTCCTTAGCAAAGGAAACCCAAGATCTTACAGCTGATAATCTATGAGACAGACCGTTTGTTTATTAATTGCAAACATTATCATTGACAAATTACACCGGCAAAGCGCCAGATTGTCTGCCAAATTTCCACAAATAAAAATAAAGGCTTGCACCAAACGCAATTGTAAGATAAAAATTAGAAATGCTAGAATTAATAGTGTCCATCACTAATTTGCATACGTTCTCGCGCTTTTTGCAGGAAATAAATTTGTTTTTGTGTTAGGTATTTACGTGGTTGATGCAGATTTGTATTCCAATACTTACGATGAAACGACATTAATGAGAACATTGGGAATTAATTCTTATATATGCAGTGGGTCGTGAACTCGTGGCTGTCGATGTGGATTGCTGATCCTAGCAATTTAGACAAGAACTTTAGTTCCATCTTCTACTCTTATTACGCGCTTCTGTTAGACTTCTATGAACTTATTAAAAACTAATGAATACCTGTGAAAACCAATGTCATTGTACTCACCACGTACCTAACGTTTTTAATAAAGCATCTAACGATTTCCAGTTTCCACGCTCACGAATCGAGACGCATGTATTGTGACGTCACCGCGATTCTTGTCAACCACCGTAATAACAGCAATTATCCGAGCGAAGCCTGTGAACTTGTATGTTAATTAGCCATTGAAACTTGCGAACCCGTTATACAGGTAGCAATTATTACAAAAAAATTAATTCAACGCAGCAAAATCAAGAGGCGGCTAAAAGCCACTAACAATGTTCCTGTGATTAAAGAAATTAGATTTTTGTACAAGCCACCGTGTTTTGTTTTTGCATTTGTATAATTGTAATTCTATTTAAATTGCTGGCGTCCGTTTCGATTTAATTTTGGCGGTTGGGTTTGTTGAACTTGTGAATGTATTCGAAATGTGATTATAATTATTTTAATTTTCTATGTTCTCGAGGTGATTTGGCTAGCAGTTACGCTTTGGACAGTGTTGGATGCATGAATGAAATCTCACCGCTGTCTTATAGATTACTGAATTAAAACCTTAAATACAGCTAATACCCCAATGCCCCTTTCCTGTTCCCAACCTTTTTCCTTCCCGCTCCCCTCCCGATCTGATGGACAATGGCAACACATCACACTTAAATAACTGCAATTGTTTTTTTTTTCATTTTTCTGCGTTGTATTTTTCTCTCATCAAATCAAAATTATTTAAATGTGCTAACAGGGTTTATGAGGTTTTTAGCAGGTTGAAATCGTGTACCTCCCTCTGTACCATATCTACAAACAGGGACCCAAGAATATTTTTTGCTGAATTTCAATCCTGAAAAATATCGGGCTCCTTTGAGAAAACTATGAAATGTAACTCCATGGCGACGAAGTTACGTATAAAAGCTACCTACTATCCCATAAAAAACTTGACTACGCACAGTACATAAATAAAGGAGTATGGCATAAATCCGATATGATATGTGCAAACACTGTTTCATCCATATTCAAGCAACAGGTTGGGTCTAGAAAGAATTGTTAAGCGGTGATCTATTATTCTGAGCCTCGATACACGTTAGATTTATTGCCTTGTATCGACTTCTTGTACACAACAATGGCAATGTGTATTAAGGATTACGAGGGCATTGTTAAAGAATTAAGTGGAGTAAAATTAAATACATATGGTTTTGGTTTACGTTGATTTGGTTTTGAATAAATTAATAACTTTACCTAGATATTGGTTTCAGAAAGGGTCGTCAATGATGTCAGAGGGTTTGATGGACACATTTCTGTTAGAATGTTTGGTCTTGGCTATTAGCTTACTGCTTACTGCTGGTTAGGGGACAGATGAATTATATCAGATTGGTGACCATCGGAATTATTAAGTTATTCAAAAGGGTTTTGATGTAGCTTATAAATTGTTAATTTTCTATTTGAATCAGGCTATTCTTTTTAAGAAATGCTTCTAAATTATGTATTGTAATTTTTAACATTTGCACAAATAACTTTACCACAAAATTACGCAATAAAAATACTCACATAACTTACAATAAAGCAAAATTCGCTCCAATTTCTGAATCGTAAAAAATGCCAAGGAATAATAAAAGAATTCCTGCGGCCGGCTTCATGAAACATGTACGCTAAATCCCCTCTCAGCGTAATAAGCCATTTTTATACTCGGTAGAACAATACCGGGGTATTCTGACCACGTATGCCATTAGGCGCACGCGCCCCTAGTTACAAGATAAGCAAAAACATTGCTATCAATCTTAGGAACTGTTCACCGTTGCATAGCAAATGCAGGGTTACGGATGGATGGGTCCAACGTAACAAATCGGACTTGTGAAATATATACGTTGGTTAGCGCTTGATGTCAGTTTCGTAATGTTACTGGGTTGTAGTAACTCCAACTTCATAGTTTTGGTACCACTGAAAATTAATGTGTCCTGTTCGCACTTCTGCCTACCCTTTCTGGAAGAAATGCGTAAGTTTATGTATGTATGACAATTAATGACTAGGAGATTATAAATTAAGTGTTGGTATGTTTCTTTTAAGATTTCGAAGTGGTTCTGTTTCCGTTCTAGTTTAGTTGAACATATTTTATCTCATCTTATGCTATGGAAGGAAGCAGCTACTTATATTAAATTATTACCCCGTCTTTTATTTCTTCCTGGTATGTTTTATTGCGGATTTTAAACACGGTAGTCTTGCAATTACTTAATTACATTCGTCGAGCCAACTTGATGTCAGATTCTCAGAGGTTGCTGTCTGTTCTAGCTCACAAACATTACATTAGCTGCGAGGGCGGGATATAAAACAGACTAAACAAGGCTTATTTACAAGCGTTCAATGACTATGACCGCAATTAAGCAACGCTATAGGCGGTTAGCGCTTTGAATAACCGCATCATAGCAAAAAGTTTGGTGTTCGTGGCTCGGCGAGCACGGTAGCTGTTAGTCCTGTAGTTACCAAGATGTAACGTACCATGGCTACGGTTGTGGGATTTTAATTGATGATTATGTTGCTAGAAGAGCAATGTATTACTGTAATGATGTGGAGTAAATTATCCGCGGGGGTTGGTAGTTTGTGATCGTTTCAATGCTGCTGATTCTCCAGCGATTTCATTAACTTCGCTCGTAAAAGCAATACTGTTACTTTATTTTCTTTTTTCTTGATTTTCTTCGAGACATAGAGCTGATTTCAAATTATAAACATCTAGTTTTGCTTAGCAATTTATAAATCAGATTTACCTAGTTTTATTTCAGATAAAATCTATTTATTTGGAGATCGGCTCGACCTTTACGTCTATTCAGATCTGTTGTCTAAATAACATCAATTATAATAAAACCGATTCGGCTAGATTATGAATAAAGCGCCACCAAATATTTCGGATTTCTAAAGCTACAAATATTAACATAATTCCAGGAATACTTGGCTAGGTCAATTTACACCGAATAATCTGTCAACCGCCGTCGTCTGGGATATTGATTAACCCTTTGGGAAAGTTCAGATATTTGTTTACAGTAGCCGATTTTGAGGTAATTATAATGACGAGCCTCAGCCAATCTTTTATTAAACTTTTGTTGGCTTTGTTGTTGATATTTATGGTTTAAGTTTTCTTTTATCAATAATCCGATTAAGTGCGTTAGTTGGCTGTTTTATCCTATTTTAATGGATTGATTCAACTTTAGTCTGGATGATTTCATCATTAGTATTTTGATAATACGTCACCGACTTGACTCATTACTATCAGCAGAGTTTCATTGACGTAATCACTTTGCCTAATGTTCTGAACTGTGGAAAGATTTTTTCCAGTACATTCATCGTTACATCTGCTGTGACTCCAGAATAAATTGTGCAATACTCACATTTATCTTTCATTGGTATAGTTACTCACATTGAAAGGAATTTTAATATTTTTATATCTACTTCGATAAACGATTAGTGTTAGTTATAGCCTGCCTCAACACCTGTTGCATTTTCCCACCCGAGATCTATTTAACTGGAAGACACGGAAGATCCCATGAAACTAATTTTATACAATACATCTATGGGTCTGTTTGGTATTAGATTATCCGATATTACGCTTCTCACAATTAATGAATATGCAAATTGGGAACCAATCAGCGGCACAATTACCTATTTATCGACGATGGCGTGTAGTGGCGATGGTAATTGGAATTTGTCGGAGATTGCTTTTATATTGCCCTCTTAGGTATGCTAAAGATTACTAATAAACTATTTTAATAAGCGTTTTGACTGCTTCAGAGGTGCCTAAAATTTCAAATTGAATATTAACATTTAGTTCGTTAAAATTTATAGCGCTCGTGAGATTCAGAATAAGTTCAATTGACTTTATTTATAATTATTATTTAAATAATCTATTTTGAGAATTTTATTTACATTAAATTTTATGCTTTCCTCACCCGCTGTTAATTTACGATAATGAAGAAATTTCGAGGTGAAAATTTCAATATTAATAAATTCTGTTTCACAATGATGAATTCACTTATCCAGTTGCAAACCAGTTTGATTAACCATGCCATTGACCTTAGTATATTATGTGAATCATTAAAATAATAATATACTAGCATTAGCGACGTATTTCGCGAGCTCTAAAGTTTTTTGAACTCATACTTCCGCCCTGAGATTGATTGCTGCGAGTCATTTTAATATTATTTTTAATGTCTATTTTAATGGTCTAAGTCTTAGGCGGCGATTTGAGTGTCTTTTCTCGTCAATTTTTATATTTGATCTTAATAAAGTCAGTATTCCTTCAGCCCCCTAAACTATCTAAGAAAACGCATACAGGGCATGCAAATATTTGTCATTAGAATTCAGAGAGATGCTAATTACAAGAGTATTAAAAGTATCTTGTCTAGAACTTTTATTACTTTATTAGAAAAGGAAATGGCCTTGTATGTAATAACGACTGTCACCTAGACGCAGCTCAGACTGGATCGCGTAATAAAATCTAGATTTTCCATATCCACTGCTAATGGCTGTCATCGCTGCTTCTTTTTATAGACCATTCACAACGGAAGCTGTGGGTGTTTTCTTATCACGTCCACAAACGGGTGTAAAAGCAATAGCACGCAATGAAAGTTGAATGATTTGAATGTTCATTAATCAGGTTTTCATTCATTGACTGCTTCTTGGCATTTCTATTCAAGAGAATCAGCGAATGGTATGAACTTGATCATTAAGAATTTAGATTATGCGAATTTATTTTAGTATCTTTTTTCGTATTGGCAGATATGTATTTTATTAACGAGCTAAATATAGAAAATATGGACATTTACATTTAAATTTTATGACTTCATTCTGGCAGCGTTTAACTTTAATCATTAATTGGCCAGCTGCAAACGGGTAAGTTTTAAGGGTCCCATTTGAATCGTCCATTTTACGAAAGCCATGGATTTTGTACATTCAAAACTGGTGTGACAACAATAACTAACAACCGAAAGTGTCGAAAACAGCGTCTGATTCGCGATATTGTCGTAAAATTTCAACTCTCGTATCAAGTTGAGGTGCAACAACCAACAATGTGGTTCGTCGCTCTCCAGCCAGCTCGTTAGTTGCTACCACTTTTACATTATACGAAAGTTTTTTTCCCTACACCCCGATGAGAACGCTGAGATTCCCAGGATTAACTATGTTCCGCTTTGCCTCTGTCTATCGGTTTAAAACTCGCTCGAAAAGGCTCCGATTTTAGTGCATTCTCCTGTAAACTGTATAAGGTTACGTGACCTTGCCCGGCTTTTTATGGACGCTTCGAATATTTCGACTCCTTCTGGTTTATTTTTTAGCGTTTTTGAGTTTGCGACTTGATTATCTATTTAATAATGTTATCTGTTGCTAGGTAATGCTATTTATATGGTCTTAATTATTTCATTTGTTTTTTAATTTAAGCTATTATGGATAGCTTTTCGGATTCACGATAGTTAATTTTGTTTGTATTTTTCATCGTTCATAATTGTGATAGTCTTCAAGAAATTTCGTAACATTCCCGAAAGCGTGAGAACATTAACTGCAGAACGTGTTATCGAAATCAATATGCATATCGATATAAATCGGATCGTCGGTCATCGATTCTGGTAGATCGAGTTTTTCCGTCGAAATGCTCTTTCATTTTGTACATAACGAGTGTCGAACGGTCTTACTTCCTCCCAATAAGTGGATAATGATGTCTTGTTTTGTAGCGAGACCGCAATTGCCGTTGTTTTTATAGTTGATCGCCTTTCCGTCGTGATTACACGAGAAAAAAATAGGCGAATCAGTGACGCCAATTGAATCTTTGTTACATTTGATTTGAGTTGTGTGTTAGGTATTCTCAACAACGCAACTTCTTGTGCTATTTTATTTGATATTAATACCAAAAGATTTGTCTTGAAACCAACTACAGGTGCAATAGGAGATCTAAGTTGAAGGGTTTAAGTACATAAGCATTACAAGGGTACATAAAAAAAAATCTAAAGCTGCCCTCTTTAGTGTTAAATTATACATTGCCAGATAATCTATAGTACCAAAATTAAAGAATCCTCGTCCTAAAACCCGTAATTTGATTTTTTTCTTCAGCGAAGCATTTAATGCGTCTTCGTAGGTTGTCGCCCATGTAAACAGCTCACATGATTTATTCAGAGATTTGCTCGTAAATTCGGAGCGCTATCCGACTTGCCCCGGGGAACAGATGGCGGGTCCCACTTTTTTGCACCGAATTAAATTCTCACGTTTATTATTTGTGCGTATTTTGTTCGCTTCAATTCGATATCTTTGAATCTATGGGCCGATTTGTTCCTTTTTGTGCATGGGAACTTTATTTAAATAACGATCGGTTTGATCTAAATTATGAACTCTTTTCTGAGATATATTATATAAAAAAAATATACCAATTAGTACCACTACCGTTGAACCGTAAAAGAGACAAGTGCATATTACGTATATGAAAAAATGTGGAAGTAGCAAACAAATTACCTAGGTGTTTGTTAATAACACCTAATTGGGCAATTTTGTGAATAGCCCCGTCTTTATGAGACTATTGACTCATTCGAATGATGGCGCCAAACTGTGACTAGTATGTTAATCAGACAGTCGCCGCTACCACAGACACTCGACAATTACCCAGCGAGATCACAAAACGAGTTTTTAACCGCACTTGTTGTTTGAAGCGAGTTTTTATACGGTCCGTGGTAGCGGCCAGGCCGGAAATGTTACCTGTTTATTGACTGCATCCTTGTGCTACAACATTTTTTGTGTACCTTACATTATTTAAACAATGTGGCTGTAATTAAAGCCTTCGTGTCGAAAGATTTGTTGTTTTAACGTCACTTACCTTGTACGGTGACCATTTCAACTATTTATAACAATTATTTTCTATTGTTTCAGATCTTCGATAAGTAATGAGCGGACAATAAATTAAGCGAAATGCATTTACAAGTAGCTTTAACGTTGAGCATATTTTTATTATGCGATGCCAAACTGCCGAGGTTCAAGCAACAATCTGTACCAAATGGACTGACAAATCCCAAACAAAACGCGCAGGCAATGCGACTACTTCAAGTAGAGAAGAAAAACGAGAAGACTAGTCGAATCGTTGGCGAATACAAAGCGAGACATCGGCGAGACGTGTTCGATTCGAAATCGTACGAATCGAGTTTGATATGGGCGCATTCGGAGCGATTGGACGACAACGGCGATGTATTATTGCGATGGGTGAATTCAGATTCGAGTATAACGTTCAGATTGGAGGCGAGAACCCGTGGTTACGTCGGTCTGGGCTTTAATTCCGCGAGAAACATGAGAGGTGCTGATTTGGTGGTCGCCTGGGTAGACGACAGGAACGGCAACGCTCAAATTTTGGTGAGTTTCGTTTAACATCTGTTGTTTTGTTCTCACGGTGTTTTGTATCTGATTTTTATACGATTGCGTATAGATTATGTTTAGTCGTTTAGATTTGGTTATCAGATATCAAATGATCAGTATTAAATGAGAAATGTTTATTTATTTTATTAGCGGCTGACAGGTGTTTTAGTAAAGATGGCGATATAGTCTCTATATATAAGTATAGTAAAATCCATTGACAAAACATCTATATTGGGGTTAAATTATATCTTCACATTATAATGTTTAGAGACGCTCGTGAACACCATTGAGATTGAACTGAGATAAACTCTTATCGATATCAAGAGATCCGAGATACGATCAAATTAATACAGGTTATGTTTTAAAATATTCTCAGCTCTATTAATATTGAATAGGTCTTAAGCGATAATGAACAACATTCTTCTGTATTAGGCCATATACATTTCACCGAAGGGCTCGGGCCTCCTCTACAATCGAGAGGACGATTGAGAGTGGTTAGGCCATATAGTCCACCACTCTGGCCTAGTGCGGATTGGCGGACTTTTACATACCATAGAAATTTATACAAATTGCTATGGTATGCAGGTTTCCTCACGATGTTTTCCTTCACCGTTATAGTGCGTGGTGATTAATTAACACACACATGACTCCGAAAAGTCAGAGGTGCGCCCTGGGATTTGAACCCGCGACTACCGAGAACATGTAGGCAGCCACGTCTGGTTCTTTACTAACAGGCCACCACGCACTTCGAACAATGAACATAATGAACAACATTGGATGGAAATATTTTAATATCAATGAAATTCCCCTTCTAAGCAGGATATTTTGATGATAAAAGGGTTTGAATAATGAATTAAAAAATACGACCGCGAGCTAATTTTTGTGAATCTTGAAAAAAATATAAGATTTCTTATCTCTTCCGCGGCGCATAATTAATATAAATTGCAGTTCCTTCAACTTTATTTTTGTTTTTATTTTTCTCACGGCATAACGTTTTAGAGCGAAATTAATGCTGTTTTTAAGGAAACGAATTATATTCTTACTTCTTAGACAAGAAGTACGGTATCTTTAAAGCATTATTTTTGCATTAATTATGGTAATTGTTCAAAGGATTTTTGTATGAATTATTTATTCTATTACTCGTAGATGGTATCTTGTTTTCTATTAACAATGCCAGGTTAATGTGCGTTTATTATTTTTCTATGCTTATCTTCATCTATAAAATAAAATCCCCACAGGCAACTTTTTGCAATATTATGTTTTTGCTTGAGAAAAAGAAAACTTCTCTCTTGTTTGACATTTCACGGCTTAATTAGTGGCTGTTCTCACCTAAGTCTCGAATCCAGGACTTCGCGGTTTAAATCCCATATATCCTGCCACTAATCCAAATAAAATGATAAGATATATTGTTCATTAAACATTACACTTTATTTCACCATTAAATGTATCGTCATGCGATAATTTTATCTGTTTTGAGTCATTAACATTGCTAATTATTATAATGAATCACCGGAATCCGAGGTCAGGTCGCGCTTGTTGGTTGAATATTATTATATTTTGCAATATGTAGGCTGTAGTTACTAACACCAGCCTGTTTGTACATTGTTATTTGAACACAATTTTTATTTATTTTATTTCAAGGGTCTTATACAAAAATCTTTCTATTTGTGTTTAAAATTGGGACGTACACAATAAATAAAGCAAATCGAGTTGAGTGCTCCTCTGAATACAGAAAATCATAGCATTTAAGATAATATACTTAAGGATTATTCTGCAAAACGAATGGTAATACTCTACCCCTGTGTGTGTTATAAGGGTAGGCAGAAGGGGGTACTAATCCATCAACATGGTTCTTTACGGGCTAATTGATGGAAAATTGTATACTTTATCGTTGGTAGTTTATATATTAGCAGTGACGCAAATTCTTTGCAAAAGGAGACCTGGAACATTTGCATCAATTTGTCAGACAACGGTTCGTTTCATTCAAATAAATTGATCAAGTCAATTTTGTTATTGGAGCAGTTGTTTCCATTTAAAATGTGTCAATTTTACCGTGCAATTTTATCATTCCGTTGTCATTCGTTTTGTTTTTACTCTTCATAATTCGCGGGTCGATCCCTGCATCGAAACAAATGTTTGTGTTAACCACAAGCATTTGTATCGAGTCTGGGTGTTTGTAAGACCGGAAAGTCTCTCGTAGCTCCTGATATTCACGACACAAGACTCGATCTTAGTGTGGGGTCAGAACTATGTATGTGACTGTTGGGTGTATTTTTTTTATTCTATGACTATGATACACCCCACGGTGAGTGTGATATAATTCATTTTAGAATCCACATTGATAACATGATTTTCTTTCGCCGGTGGGCACTATCATGCCTATATAGGCTATTAGATACCTCAAAAAGAGAAACACTAGCGTGGGACATCATTTATGGATTGGCAAATGCGATGGCTAAGTTATCCTAACTGGGTGTACTCGTATAATATGATTACCTATAATTTTCATGATGCATTAGTATATTGTTTGTCATCTCAATACTTCCGCGTGCACGTCTGTACCCCAACTTCTAGTGTCACGGTGCATGACACGAGTCAAGTGATTTTCCGCTGCGAAAGCAAGCCGCAGTAACTGACGCCATCAGATTTTTTACCATAGAAACAATAGTTTGCGGTTTTCGACGGCCGTGTCGACGACCCATTGCCGAACCGTGACGGTCAACATTCACTCAACGGATTGTGCTGTAATGGCCAGATTAGCTATTGTAGGTTGTGATAAAGGTGTACAGCTCGAACTATATTTAATTATTTGCTCTCTTTTATTTAATTAAGTGCGATATCAACAAGTATTTTAATCCTGAATGACTCGGTGGCGTAGTTGTACCAAGGTATGATTACAAAACTGAGCTCTCGGGTTCGAATCCCGGGTCGGGAATAGTGATATTGGATTTTTCTATTCATTATCGGCCCGGAGTCAGGAATTTGTGCGCGATATGGCGATAGGCTCGACCCCTAACACATCCTGGAACGAAACAGACAAGGCGAAACGTGGGTGTCTGGTTACTACCAGGAGAACCTCTGCCTACCCCTTCTGGGAAAAAGGCGTGAGTTTATGTATTTATTTTAATCCGCATAAAATCAATTAGTTAGATAATGGTCAGGATCACTGCTTTTTATTTTTCCGCGAGAATATTTTCAGTTTAGTTTCCAATCTTTAAGAACTTAAGATAGTGAGAAGGTGAATAATAGAGATTATTAACTTCACAGCCATTTTGCCGTCATTTTCTTACATGTCTTGACTACAAGTACATAGGTGTTTAATTTACTCTCTAAATCCATAAGACATTCTTAATCAGTAACGTTTATAATCATGAACCCCTTATCTGAAAGGCAAGCCAACTCACACGAAGCGATAAGTTAGGTCGGGATTAGCTGAAAACATCTCGGGACCGTAAGTCGACTTGACCTGTTAGCGAGTCAAAGCCGCGGTTGCCCCAGAAATTATCCGGCCAAAGTGCTCAAAGCCGATGTGCGAGCGTGCGAGAATTTGACTCGACGCCGCCAACTTTGAATATTTAATTGATCTCTTTGTAAGTTTTAGTGTGGAAAAGATGTGGGTATTTAACAGAAATAATGAGCCTCGGTTTCGTGCTAAAGGAATGAAGGGAATTAAGGACGAATAATGAATAAATACACCCAACAGTCACATACATAGTTCAGACCCCACACTAAGATCTTCTGTCGTGGGTATGGGTACACCCAGACCCGTAACAAATACCCGTAGATCATACAAATATTTTTGTAGTTAAAATATTTACAGGGCCTTCACGAAAAGCAATACATACACTTAGCGTCATCGAAGTCCTACCTTCTGATTTGAAAGTTAAAAAATAATATCAATTAGTTTGACAAATCTACTAACCTGAATTCCCTTTGCGTGTGCATAATGTGCACCTGTACTTTAGTTTTACAGGTGAGTATATTTTATTTCTTATGGCCCGCTGTTGTTGCTCGACTAAGTTGAATAAGCCAGGTGCATCATTCTTTTGCTGACCTCCACGTTCAAGAACCTGGTTCTTGAGTATCAGTTTAGAATTGACGTATAAATTAGTTTTAATGTATGTCCATTGATTCGGAGTGCATAAATTAGCGGAACCTTCAATTGTGGGTTGATTGAAATAACAAAGTTCATTGCGTCAGCTGAAGTTGGTCGTGCGCGGTCTGCGCATAAATGCATTTCAAGTTATGCCGAATGTCGGTCAGTTTATCTCCTCTGACCTGTGTTATCCTAGTACATTTTCTGGTTCAATTATTTCGTATTTTTGAATAAAATTAATTTAGGGTAGGTTTTCAATTATTGCAACAAATTGGAAAATTGCTTTTTGTTAGTCAAATTGTCTAGTACAGACCTAAATAACGTAATAACTAAACGGTAAATAATAAAGTTATTCGATAAACACACAGATGGTTTATTTTCGTGTTGCGAATATCAATTGATATTTGTTGATCAAACGTTGTCGTCATAGTATCTTGTTTGTAGACTGATATGAATTATAGACCTTATCGAATATAACCTTTTTACTAGTTTAAAGTCCATATTACACCTACTATTCTCCAGAACTTTAGGTTTTTACGGGCGCAGTAATTATAAATTAAAAAAGGTGCTGTGCACCCGGAGCAATACTTGTCAAAAATAAATAAGTATCAACCAACGAGACGTTACGTTTTTTTGTCATAATACATTTCTTTATTTAAGAGATTTATTATGCGGGTTTAATATTTTAAAGTCTGGATCCAGTTGTGAAACCGATCCAATCAATGCAAGTTTTTTTCCCTATACCAAATGAAATACTTTTATGAGAAAGAATTAAGCCCGATTCACACTTTACGTAAGAGACGCAGGATTATTTTGTTAACAGAAAAATACGATTCATATTTAACTAAAAAATAAATTTAAAGTTACTTTGAATATTTTTTAATGGTTTATCGCGAAACAATTAATTTAGGGATGAACTCGTCAGCATTTTTAATCATAAGTGACTAGTTATCGAAGATTTGTTTATTATTATTTTTAGCATTTTAGAAGACTTAGTTGAAATGTCAAAAAAATAACTTAGGTAGAACGAGAGTACCGTAAAAACACATAATATTTAACATATTCTTTTCACACATTTTATTTTCCCATTTTGATGCAATTGAAATAATTGAAACAGCGCTGCCCCGCAAAAAAACGTCTCGGTTCCGTGTCGTGACTGCCCCGTGACGTCCCAATGTGAACAGACTTTAATACAATATCGGAAATCCTCTCCTTCGGAATCATTTCTTTCTTATACCTGAAAGTTTCCGATAACCCTTCACCGTACAACTGGTACCCGTAGCGTTATACAAAGCCCGTCTGCGCAGTATTTCACACTTGATATATTGCGAAAAGGAAATTGAAGGCTTTTGCGAACGGAAGACATTATTTTCTTCCAGATTTATTTTAAATATCTGTTCCGATTTTGTAATGGATTCTGAGTGTCAGTTTTAAAGTAATGTTTGAGTAGGCGTCTTGTTTTGTTTTAAATTGAAATTATGTTCACTTGGTCGGTGTCTTGGTATTGTTGTTGTTTGTTGTCACTGCCACAGATTTGCGTTAGTCATTTGATGACGGTCATTTACAGAACGACCGACGAGTCATGGCCGCCGTGAACATAGCCACAGAACTATTTTTGCGCACGTAAACTAAGGAAAAAAAACTTATATACAAAAATTTACGAATAAAAATACACTTGTTAAAAAGAACCGAATATGATAAATGTTTTCATAAAATACCGAATTATAATAGCGACAACGAAACGAAAGGAAATATATTTGCGCGAACTTTAGGCCGGCCATAACTCGTCTGCTGCACTGTACTTAGACAGGATTTCTGACTGCGTCAGGTAAGTGAAAAAAATAGTAATTTAAATGATTTTTTGTTAATACAAAAAATAAACATGCGTTTAGATATTTTATATTAGGTAGCTTTTAAAGAAAAAGTTCAACTACAACATGACACTTATTAAATTTTTAATTCGAATTTTTATACTAATTTATTTTATTTATCATATCACTTACATAAACCCACGCCTATGTACCATTGGGGTAGGCCATCATTTTATACTTGGACAATAACAAATCATCGTAGTAATATCGAATGCGTACAAAAACAGTCTGAGCGGATATTTCTCACGTTTTTACGCGGAAGTCGCTGGTAGCTGTTACGTCATAGAAGTTATAGATCCTTGTGTGTAATTTGTATTCATACTCGCCACGGCATAATAGGAAGATATATGTGGGAATATCCTTTTAATATCGTGTCTTGGCGAGTAAATTACTGTAAAGCGATTGGTTCTCACATTGGCTTTAATAAGTAAATTGCCTTTAATTTGTGATCATCTTCAGCCACAAGAGGACCATTTCTGAAACACAAAAATAGGCCTCAATTGTAATTCACAGCAATCTGTTCCCCCGTATCAATGACCATCCCGGGGCTTTTTTAGTTCCTCGTTCTACTTGGTGAGAGGACGACAAACGCCAGGCTTGTCGATCGTTGTGGTCTCCATTGGAAAAACGAGTTACTAAGATTTTTCTTTATATTTACCTTAATAATAACAGATGATTCCAGGACCCTTGTGAAATTATTTTGTACGATTTACGATGGACTGCCTCAGTGGCGTAGTGGTACTACGGTATGATTGCAAAGCTGAGGTCTCGGGTTCGAATCCCAGGTCGGGCAAAGTGATATTGGATTTTTCTATTCATTATTAGCCCGGAGTCAGGAATTTGTGCCCGATATGGCGATAGGCTCGCCCCCTATCACATCGTGGGACGGAATATACAAGGCGAAACGTGGGTGTTCTGGTAGCACCTCTGCCTACCCCTTCTGGGAAAAAGGCGTGTGTTTATGTATGTATGTATGTATTTACGATGGAGAAAATTTGTCTCTTCCCTATTATTTTTAATCAGTATTATTCAATTCGTAACTTTACACATAAATATTACAATATTCTCAATACAATTTTCCTCTTCCTTTCCTTTTTCCTACCCCTCCCCCCTACCTCCAATCTGACGGGCCGGCAAGTGGCAACACATCCGTGATCCAAGCGTTGTGGATAATCATGGGCGGCACTTACCATCAGGTGACGTGCTTGCTACTTTGCCGGATCTATGCTGTATAAAAAAAAACACTTAAAGCTCTCTCTCTCTCTCTTCAGCCACAGGAAGTCCACTGCTGAACATAGGCCTGCCCCAAATAACCTCAGTTCTTGTTGCATACAGCGTATAATAAGCAAACTAAAACAGCTATGCACTTTCCATTCCCGTCCAAATTCATTCATTTGTAGAAACGTCTATTGTAAACAACGTTAAGAGTACCCGGATTTGTAAACACAGGAAAAAAAAACAAAGAATAAGGACATAAAACCTTTACAAGTGGCTCTTATGGAAACAATGCGAGCGTTAGAGCACAAAGCTCGTAACTATAGCTATTCCAAATAAGTACTTCGTGAGTACATAGACAGCAATTGTTTTATTATGAGTGGAAGACATTATTTATGTTTTTTTTGTTATTTGTGACAGTATTAAGTATTGTATCCTATTGATCATGTGTCTGTATTGAACTGATGTGCAACGTTTTGTGTGTTCGATTCCCGAGTTGATCTTTATTGCGAATCCAGAATATAATTTTAATTTCTGAGTTAATTCTTTGTCGTTTGTTCATCATGCACTTGCCGTAAGATGCTTGTTTAGATTCCTTCAAACTTGGGTACCTTACCTTTGTATGTCGACAAGTATTAAATGTTTACGGCTCAATTGTAGAATAAAGGTACCTATGCTTCGAAACTACCTAAAATAAAATTTATTTCGTTTCGCGTTTCGTTCGGTGCGATTGCCGGATGCCCAATACCCCTTTCCTCTTCCCATCCCTTTTCCTTCCCGCTCCCGTCCTGATTTTAAGAACCGGCAACATCTATGAATCAAGCGTTGTGGATGTTCATGGGCAGCAGTGATCGCTTACCATCAGGTGACCTGTTTGCTCGTTTGTCGGACCATGTGATAAAAAATATAATGATTAATTCTCAGCATTGACCATAAACGCAATAACAACGGAATAACAGTCACAATGAGCGTTAACTCCTTATCTTCTCTTGTAATTGTAACCTTTGTGTTTTCGCTTATTTTCCGTTACCATGTTTATCTCGAGTAATGATTATAATGGTTCTTTTGTTTTACTATAGTGGCGACATTTGTTATATCTTAGATAACCCTTTAATTGACGCTAGGGATGTTATTCATAATGATTGTTTTTATACTGGCATAACAATGACTGCACTTCACTTGATGTTGTGTTGTGTTGTGCATATATTTTGACAGCCTCCGTGGCGCAGTTGGTTGGACGGCTGTGTAACAAGAGGCCGCGGGTTCGATGCCCGCACCGAGATAAATATTTGTGAGGCCCACAAGTATTTGTCTCGGGTTTGGCTGTTTGTGAATCCGAAAAGTCTCGTAGTTTCTGATACCCACGACACAAGACTTAATTGACCTTAATGTAAGGTCAGGACTATTTATGTGACTGTCGGGTGTATTTATTTATTTATATTCATTTGTATACTTAGGTACAAGCTGTGATAAATTTGGGGCGATTTTTGACAGAGGTATAAAATCTGTACTCGTAGTATCGAATGAGCCGCCATAATTGTTTCAACTGGTGACATAGTCGCCAATGATTTTAAACCGTTGTAAACAATTTCGACAAAGTTGAGGTATAAACATACTTGTACCGCTCTACGCTTACCACGTGTCGGTGGGGTCACTTTACCGCTGCTTAGAAAACACTCTTATCGATTAAAGCATTACGACTTAATTATTCACCTCTAATAAAATAAATCCAATAATTATGTAAAGTACGTAACGGGTCATAAGCAAAGCCGTACAATATCCCCCTACCCAATAACAAATGGTTAGCCACTCCCGTATAGAATCCCCGCTTTAACTACACGTACGCTCGGGAACAAAGGGCTTTGCGCCTAATTTATTTGCTGAATGGAGTACTGGTACAGACTAGTCGTATCTGTCTATATTGATAAATCTAGTGGTAAGACAATACCTTAACCACCACTGCACTGTCAGCCAGGTTTCTAAGATATTCGTCTTGTTTTGGTTGTATCAGAAAGTGTGTGGAGTTTTATGTCCCGTGTATAAAGAAACAAATTAGATGACATATATATAGTATTTGTTGCACTCGAATCCGTGGCTTCTTGTTTCATAGACCCTTGCCTACATAATATAGTTTTTTCAATAAATGGTTAAGGAAAAGCAACTGAGGTGTTCAAGTGTCAAGTACCGTCAATGCCGCAATTCCGTCTGCTTAGAGTCGACTGTCTATAGACAGTCGACTCTAAGCAGACGGAATCTAGTAACATTAGGTGCTAGTCTATAGACTAGCACCTAATGTTACTAGATTATTATTAGTATAGAAACATTATTAGTATTCCATACAACATATCTATTAATACTTATTTTAGAAAATTACGTCACGATTCGAATAAATTCAAATCAACATTAAATACTTACGCGTTTAATGGCACACCTTTGAGTAATAAAACTTCTCGAATATTCTTTCATAACGTACTTTTTTTTTCAAACATCATTAAAACCCGCTCACGTTCACGCATGACCAGAAATCGCGTAAAACATGTAAAATACGTCCCATTTTATATGTTTAATTGTAACTTCATTTAAATTCCACTCGGAACATTCGATGACTCACTTTCAAATGAACTTGTGCTGTCATATTCAATGTTGCCAAGTGCGGAAAACGATTAAGTTCCAAGTTTAAGGAAGCGAGCAACTTGCTAAAGAAAGCGAAGTATAGAAAATTACTGTTTTGTCTTTGAGGAATTAAATGGATTATTAAATTTAGAATTATTATAATTTGAACGCCTTTTTTCATAATCAATTTTAATAATTTTTATGTATAGAGAAAATGTATTGTCATTAAATTGTTTTACACTTCAATCTGACAACCCTAGAACTAAAGGTTATGTGTAAAAGGAATTACTAAAAAAAAACAACAACACTAAAAACAGGGTTGTCTCATATAACCGTGGCAACATATTCCACACACCTTGTAGCTAATTACTATGCAACATGCTACACCAAGTTATGTTCGGTTTCGGGAATTCCGTGCGTTATCAATATCGTGCCTGACTGTACATAATGTAAGGCTTGTCACACGCATCACAGATTACCTGGTCACAGGCATAGTACAGTCACAAAGTACAGTCACGTACAACGGTGAGTCATCCGATTTGTTTCACATGCTCGCCGTTAATGCGCACATGTGCGTGGGCAGGTAATTAAATGTTGTTTGCTGCAATCTCCGTTCCTTGTTTATGTTTGTTGGGGTATTGTTTTTGAGCGCGACTGTTCCGATTGTTTTTTTTTATGTGTAGGGTCATCGATTACTTGTAATTGGAGTTGCTTCCTATGGAATTTTTATCGGTGTGAGGTATCGGCCGATAGGGTTATCAAGGATTGTAAATTAAATTTATTTGGTAGTTTTGGTTTTGCAGATATAAAAAAAGTGCAATATGTTTTTATTTTATTATTTTGCCATTTGAATGATGATAATTGCAAACATTGAAAAATAAATGGCAATAATTGTACTTAATGAATCTTGAGGTTTCTTCGAGGTGGCGGAAGGGGAGCTTAAAGGCTTTCCTTTGGTTGGAAAAGCCCTACATTATTTTAATATATCAACTGTACGTTTTAAATGTTAACAGCTTCATTGATGAGTACCTGCATGTGTTATATCTTCTAGTTTTATTTAAATACATCTAAAGGTTCGATAGACCGTATTAAAATCAAAATTATGATTAACATTCCTATTAAAAAATAAAACATAATTGACTTATAATTTGAAGCACATTAATAGGCTACGGTTCCCGAATCCCGCCCCTTAATAATCGAACTCTATGATCGGTATAATTCGATCAGAAGCCCCTTGGGTAGTAATCACGTGTCGGTATTAAAAGGAAATTCGGATTTACTTTTGTAATTCCGAATTCCTAAGCTTCGTCGTTTTTTATAATTAAAAATCTGAGGCATCTCATTTGAGCTTTACCATGATAAACATCTACAGCAGTTTACCTTTTGATTATGAAACATTATTTATTGTTATTTCCTCCATACTATATTGACCACACGAGATAACTACCGGCTCGGTTAAAGCTTATGATTTTAGTTTTTTTTTGCATACGTTAGAAGACTCGTTGCGTCCCTTAAGATGGCAAGGAGACACCATCTATCATGGTAATACTAGGGGCGCAGTTAAATTACTGCTTGTCGTGTGGTTATATTATAACCATGCCAAAAATCTACAGCCTCCGTGGCGCAGTTGGTTGAACACCGGCAGTGGAACGTGAGGCGGCGGGTTCGATCCCCGCACCGAGACAAATGTTTGTGAGGGATCATGAGTATTTATGTGACTGTTGGGTGTATTTATTTAAAAATATATATTTAAATTAACCAATCCAACTAGAATTAATAATTCAGACAAAAACGTAGAAATTCATAAATTGTAACTTTTAAATCACCTTATTTTCCTCGTAATCCACATTTATTTATCAGGATCAGTTGAATGTTTAAGGTGAGATTTTTTGTTTTACTGATCGAGGGTCCTTGGGAGTGCTCGTAAAGCGTAGTCTTATTGATGGTGATTGGAAAAGTTCAGCTGTTTGTATGAGAACCTGAACTGTAGTTTAGCCGAGTCAATACGCGAAAAGTTCATAATGTACGCTAGAGGAAGTGATTGCTTTTCGTTCCGTTTACGTAGAGCTGTATTTGTTTTCTGGTTTCTCGCATTTTGTGATTGGGTAGATGGTATATATATATTTTTTTCTGAAAGTGCGATTTTGAAATGTCGTTGTGGGAACCCTCTATGAACTTCATAATTCAAAAGAGAATATTATTTTCAAAAAATACGCAGAAACACAATAATTGTTACCAATAAGTATGCTCGAAGAAACAAAAATTGGGATTGCTCTAAATTCACAATAAATGATTTGAACACTTAACATATATAGATATTCTGAGAAAACCAATATTTACTTTCTTTAATTAAACCTTGGTACTTCAGTTTCAATCACTAACGAAGGTGCATGTACTACAACATTCCTAATATACCATCATAATGAGTCCTCTTTCATCAGTGTAAAAATACATCGACAATGTTCTCGGGCACGCAGTGGAACTCCTAAGGAAGATCGGAGCACGTTATTTTGGTACTGCCGAGTCTTTCCGTATTTGGATGCCGGACATAACTTGACGCGACCGCAGACGCTACGCTTGTCTCAGACGGTTTTAATTAACTACGCTTTAATAGTATGGCGATCTTTGAGGAAAGTCTAGCTAATAAGTTGATATTAGGTGGATTGGAAAGTCTAGCTGCTAGTGTAATAGGTATTCGGTGAATAGTAAGTTTCTTTGATATTGATAGATAGACCGATAACACTTTTTTGTTCAATACAGATTACGAGTATATACAATAAGTAGTGGTGATTGACTATCAATACACACATGACTCCGAAAAGTCAGAGGTGTGCCCTGGGATTTGAACCCGCGACCACTATGAACATGTAGGCAGCCGCGTCTGGTCCGTTACCAACAGGCCACCACGCACTATAACGGTGAAGGAAAACATCGTGAGGAAACCTGCATACCATAGCGATTTGTATAAATTTATATGGTATGTAAAAGTCCGCCAACCCGCACTAGGCCAGCGTGGTAGGACCATATGGCCTAACCACTCTCAATCGTACTCTCGATTGTAGAGGAGGCCCGTGCCCTGCAGTGGGTCGTATATGGGCTGATGCCTGATACAATACAATACAATACAATAAGTAGTGTCTACATGCGTCAATGTGCAGTCTACATTCTTTTGAAATAGTGAAACAGACCGACAGTTTTACCGCTGTTGCCGATCTTTTCTAGACAACCAAAGCTCATGTGTTAGTAGGTACAATAGATCATCCGTTTGATGATTGACATTGATAAGGTTAATTACACTCCTATCTATATTATCTTCGTAAGTCTGGTAATCAATCCATAGTTCTAGGGACAAAAAAGTTAATGATAGACTTTGGATTAACATGACTGAGCCAGGGCAGATGTTACGTTTAATATTTCTACTTTTTAACCGAAAAGGAGGAACTTCTTAATTCCTCGGAATATTTTTTATTGTACTACTAAAAATAAGTAATTCCCATGGAAAGTGAATGTTTGTCGCTCATGACATGATGACTCTAAGGAGTCACAGGTGCGTTACTGTTGTCAGGATACCAATTACTAAGGCTCTCGCTTTCAGTAGGACCAAACAGCGTAGTAGACAGGTACTTAACGTCGGATTTTTACGTGATATCGCCCTTTCTAGTGTTCATAAACTCAAGGCTTGGTACAGTATTGCTATGCCACCTAATAACCAAAAAATATACACTTAACATTCACTTACACAGATCGAACCCGCAGCCTCCCGTACCATAGCCGGCGTTTAACCAACTGCGTCACGAAGGCTGTATATTTACCTATAGCCTAATATATTTTACCCAGCAACAGTTAGTATAAAATTCCAAGAACAATGCCTAAACATTATTATCAGAATTCACAAGCGCAACAATTTTCGCGATACGCCTTATTAGCATGCAGACACTTGCTATTCAAATATTGTGCGACAAATAGAATCAATCTCACGTACCCGTACCAAATGTGTTGAGACGTCTCCATCCAGCGATCATTTCAACAAATTCATTATACACGTCACGTTCTGTTCGGACGACTTACTTAAAATTCCTTCACCGATGCAGCATTCTAAATGAATCCAGTAACGCTGCGTTGTATATCACATATGCGAGATTACGTTATATGAATTGGTAATTGGTTTTGTACTAAATTCGACTGGTAACGAGATGATTTGGTTACATCACTCTTTCATATTGTCAGGTTTGTGATACTTGAGGCTTGTGTCCTTAAAAAGGTTAGTTTGGGGTTCAGACATAGGAGTAGACTAAAGCTGTAACCGTGAATATTGTGACTTATGTAATAAAGTATAGGATTGTGTACAGGGTGGTGAAAATATGACGTTATTAAATTACAACACGATCGCTACTGAAATAATTTAACATTATTTTGTCACTTTACTGTACTGTATCAGCCCATATACGTCCCACTGCTGGGCACGGGCCTCCTCTACAATCGAAAGTACGATTGAGATGGGTTAGGCCATTTAATCACAACAAAATGAAATAGTTTCTTAAAATGTAAGTGACAAAAAAAATGATATTTCAGAAAGTGGCTATATTGACGTAGTTGGTGATCGGATCAATGAGTTCCAATTTAGAGAACAAGGCCTATGTAGCTTGTGAATAAATTAAAACGGCAAAAAATATCGTATCCCACATTACATTGTTCCATAGACTTACTACATGTTGCTCCCACGATGTGCCTTTAGGTGATTCAATTGACAAACCAAATGCGTAAACAGTTTTCTCTCAACCAAATGCCAGTCCACATGATCTAAATGTCGTGGTTGTCATACTAATAGAAGTAAACATCGCATAACTCCCACAAACAGACCAAAAACCGCGCTCCATAGCGAAAGCAAACACCGCTGTATGGTTATAATCTTCATTTGTAATAACAACGTGCCACTGCGTAGGTGTGGCTTTGAAAGCATCGATTCCCACGATAATATCTGCAATCGTTTTCGCAATTCTCGTGTTTGCGTAGCGCGTTTGTTGGCTTTAATATCTGTTGGGTGCAGGTCTTCCTGCAAGTTTGGGTGGGGTTGGGAGTTTATTGCACCATACGGAATCTTTACTATTTAATCTGCTAGCCAATCTAATGGTCTTTCTTTTGAACAGTTGTAAAATTCACCCCTAATGAAACTCAAGCCATTTCACGTATGCCATGCTGTAAAAGAAAGAAAAAAAATCTTTAATCAACTGATAACCCCGATTACAAAGTAAATGGAGGGTAATATGTAACTAACGTTAAAGACAAAACACTTTTAGTAAATGACCGGTACGGTGTCAAGCAAAGAGATGCAAATAGAGCTAATTAACTAGACGCTCAAATTAATGTCTTTCGATTTGTTTAAAGTTAATCTTAGTGTGAGACAGATGTTCATTAAACAAGTAATCTTGTTTGTAGTGAAATATATGAGCTGATGAAATGCCTTTGTGGAATTAATTTTAAATGACAAAACGATGGCAATTAATATGATACTGTATATAACTGAATTTAGTAAAGTGAACACCGATTTATATTTTAGAAGTATGTATCTGTTATATATATACCTGTGCCAAACAAAGCATATAGAATGATGTACGAAAATCAATATAGCAAAAAATAAGTATCTTATTCCATTACAAATTGAGAATGGAAAACGATTCTTAACTCACATGGTCTGAGATTCAATGAATAAAGCTTAATTGTGCTCTAGATGTTAGAATAGAATATATTGCTCATCGCCAGTACGCAATTTTACCCAAAACTAATGGAGGCCTCCTAGAAGGTAAGTACCTATGCGTTAAATAAAATTTATGGCAACATAACGCCAAGTTCATCTATAAATCTTTTAGTATAATCCAAGGAGGAATTTAAATAGGTTACGTGATAAAAACGACGATAAAACTGAAGATGTTCAAAATGCAAGTGGCATTGCTGATAGAAGATTGTATTTGAGGAATTTTTGAGTGCTGCCGTTGTATGTGAGCGATGTACTGATTAGAATCTGTTTTTGTAATAGATATGTACATGTTTATTAAATATATGTAAATACTCGCAATGATCACATACTCAGAAACGATCCACAGTCAGATAAGGTGTTTTGCATACCTAAAATTACTGGAGTTTTTCGCTAAAGCCCCATTTACACGGGGAGAGATTCTCGCCTAGAACATACGATTATCGTAAGGATATAAAAAGTTCCATCGTGTAAACATTTGTCAGAACACGATAATCTATGAGGGTTATGTCATGCGATAATAGCATACGATTCTCGCCGCGCGAAACTCTCCCCGTGTAAATGGGGCTTAACAAATAATAACCTTGACAATAATCGGTTCCTGCATCTCGAAGATCTCCCCGAGGTCCGAAAAATAACCATCGGATATTTAAATTTCAGATATAACAAAAGAGTTATATCTGCCAAAAACGTAGTCACTAATAAATGTATAATCCTCAACTGGAAACCTTATTATAGTACTTATTGGTGTCAGAGCCACAAGTAGATAGAGCCTTTGTAACAATTTAGGTACAACATTATCACATGTTTTTATTAACGCAACAGACTTAAAATTTATTACTCTAACATGGCTTGTTGAATTATCGAGCCCCCATACAGCAGCGAACAATTCTCTACACGGTGCATAAAATACAGAAATGTGCGTTGGTGAAGTAACTAAGCGACAATGAAGGCAATTACATTCAAAACATCGGAGTGTGAGTAATGGCGATGGTGCAAGGTGCATACGGGCAGACACCTGCGATTCAATGTTTATATCCATGCACGAGACTTGAATTAATGTCGCCTTTGTAATGGTATATATGTGATAAGACGTCTATTTTGGGTGGAATCCTGCGATTGTTGGACCTTCTTGGAGATTGATGTAATGCTATTTGTAATTTGTAGAACAATGCTGGTATTGTGCACGTTTTTATTAAGTTTATATTTGAATTAGATTTAAAACTGTTCGTATTAAGCCAATTCTTCGTTGTGTTTTGTAGTTATAAGGGTCTGTATTTTACTGCGAAGATTTGCTTCACCAGCAAGGTTATTATTAGTAGTAAACAAGCTTAAAACGCTTACATAGATAACATCCATTCTAATTTCAAGATTAGTGTTACTCGCTTGCACACAATTAAAAACTAGAAGAAAATACGGTCGCAATGACTCGCTCCCGTGACTCTAGTTTCTGGATCAGCCTTTACACTAGCTAAACCAGTATAATTACTTATCTCATTTGTTGTCCACTATCCTTATCTTAACTGGCACTTAAAATAATTTACGGATTATGTTATATTTCTATAAATGTTTTTGAGTATGTCCAAAGTCAGCTTAACCAAAATGCATGGCGCTTTTTAACCTATTAGTGGAGATGAAGCTAAAGGATTCAAATTCATTGATGAATACCTCTTGTTAATCAACTGCCTCGATGTTACTTTTGTTTACTACTCGTATTGTAGTTATTTAATTGTAAGTACACTGATTTGTCAATGTTATTAGAATCATCGATCGCATTAACTTAACGCTTCTCTAAGAAACAGTTGACCTTAAATAGTGGTTTTAATACAAAGTACATCCACGTCATCATTACATCACGTATTAGATCACCGTAGTCGAAGCAATAAACTGCACTTCCTGTGGCGCTATCTGAGCCTATCTTGAAATATCCGCTCCAACGGCTTCGTATTATAATGAATCTAGTCTGTGGATAGGTTTAATTGAAAATAAACAGTTTGTATTAGACACTTATCTAACTTGCATATTTTGGTTGGAAAAAATAAAAGGAACGTAAAATTGGAAGACATTTGTTTTGAAGTCTATTAAAGCTTAAAGAACATGAATTGTTATTGGACACTTAATATTTCGGTTATTCATATGCTTTACGTTACATAAATTATGGTGTAGTTTTATATTTTGTATGTAGATATGTAAGTGTATATTACATTTCATAATATTTAATATTCAAATCTCTCTTGTTTAAAATTATATGGTTTCAACGGAATATAATTTTGTTTAAAGAATTTAACGTTTATTTATAATTGGGTGCTCCATCTGCAGTTACGAAATCCCGAGACATTCTCTAAGAAAAAGCATTTCACGTTAAGACATTTCTTCAAAAATACTTGGTATAAAATATTTCTCACCTAAAATATTTGACGCTTCTCTAGCACCTCGTAATGTAATGCAGTTTTAAGCAGGTAGTACTACAAAGATCATTATCGGAGCCAGACACAGATGCAGTTATTGCGCAAAGCGCCCCACCAAAATCACATTCCACACCAGGTAGTGACTATTCACTGTCAGCGTTAATAGTAACCTCTATTACAATAACTGAGAGCAACATTTCCCTCGCAAGATTGATTCACAATGCGGGATTTGCGAATTTTGACGTGAACTGAACTCGCCCATTGTGTCCGCGATTCTCATGCGCGTAACATCAACTCGAATTCTCAAAACTTATTCTTTTGTGTGAACGTAGAAAGAATTTTAATGCTTCCGTTTGAACTTGAACAGAATCCCACAATGGCAATAGCACTTTGTTGCGTAATGCCGGCGCATTTGATAGTCCGCGATCATTTTCTTGTCTCATTTGTGTTTCCGAGCATGTGGATCTAACAGCGGTTGTGTTTGACGTGCGTGGACAGTCATCAGTTTGATTTCGACTGCGTGAGACGCTGAGATATTCCGAATGAGTAATTGCCTTATTAAGCTGCCTCCGTACTGTTAAGGCGCCGCACAGAGTTGTGTTACCTAAACATGGTTGCTTGAACAAAGAAATCTTTGCTAAAAGGAGATGTTGCAATGAACTTTGACTACTTTGACTTAGGCAATAAAAATACGTAAAAGTAAACTGAATGAAATTGTTTTGCATTTAATGAAGAAGAGTTAAAAATAAATTTAGAAAATTTTATATATGAGTCAAATTCTTAGAATAAACAGCATCGCAATACTTTAGACTCGGGGTAATCACTTAAAATATGTATAATGTCAAGACGTTTTACCGTGACGAAAGTCTCACATGAACAGTCAATTTCCACTTACAATCAATGTTTCAATATGGTAATGAACACATTAATTATTGTCAAATTTCCAAACGTCATATTGAGCGGAAACAGCGTTGTAAAACAGGTCAGGTGAGTATACGTACACAATTAAACATAGTATGATAATGTGGTGTTTTTATCGGACCGTGGGAACGCGCCACCATATTGCGACTCAAATCGGCGAATAAATCCATGCAAAATCCTGTTTCGCGAGTTACCTGTCTATAGCATAATAGATGTGTACATATGTACGAGCTACCTATACGTGCTATTGTAGGGTATAAACATTGCAATCTCTTTTTGTAATGTATTTTTAATGGACCTGCGTTGATTTTGGTAGTTATATTTTGTTATTTTTTGTGCCTCGGGTGGATCACGCGTTTTATTGGTGATGCTTGCTAAATTAGTAAACAATACTGTCCTGTATTAAGATACGATTGCTACGATTAATGCTAAGACTATCAGGTGTAAAAAGTATTGTATGCAACTTGTTATTTTGATTCTAATTTTTATTATTATAGCGATTAATTAATTACCTTCGTCCTTTACCCTTCGTGCTTCTTTCTATAAGGGTCAGAGAGGTGAAAGAAAAGGTCACTTTGATTCAGTTAACGAGGTTCATGAAGATTTATAGGTGTCTCCACCGTTTTAGGTGTCGAGTATGTGCGTTGCGTGATATTATGTCCTATTGGCTTTTCCTGTGTTCTATTCCTTTTCAAGTTGTGCAAACCATTTAATTTGATTTTAAAATACTCGAAAAAATACACATTAAGAAGATGATCGCCAGTAAAATGACAATATAAATCATTCTGGAATATGCATCAAAATTATTTTAGTCTCAGTTGCGATTATTTTCATTAACCATATCGACTCATACGTTTGGCATCACAAATCTTTTGGCTTGATATCTTCAAAGTTAATGTCGTTGTAAAAGTTACTTGATAGTTGATACAACTAGGCATCAGATTAAAGGATAATAACAGGTAGGGCAAAAATGTGTTGTCATAGCATTTATAGCGATTGCAGTTGAACAATGGCACGGCGCTTTTAATTCCAATCTTGATTACGTCATCCGTTTCTTCCAGAACATGTTTACTCCGATGACAAGAGGTGTTGTAATGATGAATGCACTTGAAGACAAAATAATATAATGGATTTATATAGTTTTTAATCATACTCTCGACTGCAGACGACTGTCCCGTGCCCTTCGATGGGACGTATATGGGCTGATATAGTATTATAGAGTTTTGAAAGACCGGTAGGTGTAATGTTGATCGGAAATTAAGTAATTCGACTGTCAAGGACTTTGTTTATGCCAGTATTCATTGTGACTCTTTGACTGAGAAAACGTGTGAAATAAAGGGCTGCATGCTTGACCTATAGATAAAGACAGCATTTTGTTAAATTAACAAAAACATTCTCAGGAGTGTAAGTCTGGGTGTTATAGGATTAAAACTTTATTTATTAGATCCTCAAGAACAAATGGTGATCATTTTACTATGAGGTCAACTGTGAGTGTGCCTCTTGGTTAGATTTTTATCATCTGTAAACAGATCGACTAGTATTTCTTAGTTCTTCATCTTGTCAACATTAAAGAATCTCTTCAAAGATATAGTTGTAAATGAGAACGGATAGTAGTTCTCATCCAATAAAAATGTAATTATTGTAGTTGGCTGATAATATTCATCCGACCAACACTTTGTTGGCAATAATTGCTAGGAAGAAACTTTTTTTTCTCCGAGGAAACTGTTCTTTCTAGTGGATGTTCGCACATTTTAAAATTACTTAATATTTGCTTATTGTAGAATTTTGTTAATCTTGATAGTCTTGGTTTTCAAGTCCCAAATATGACGGGTTATGAAGACCTCTCCATGTGTTTTGGTGATAGTATTTTGGGCTTCTAAACTACTTTTTTTATAACATAGCTGCGGCAAACGAGCAACCAGGTCGCCCGATGGTAAGTGATCACTACCGCCCATGAACATCCAAAACCCTTGGATCGTGAATGTGTTGCCGGTCCATCAGATCGGGACGGGAGCGGGAAGGAAAAAGGATGGGAAGAGGGAAGGGGTATTGGGCATCCGGCAGTTATTTTACCAAATACTTGGTAAAATGGATTTATTCGTGAGGACGTCTCGATACATTACATTCCTCAACATAATGTTGAATGGTATTCCCAGTACCCGAGGGCATGTTTCGCGATAAAACAATGTCAGTAATTCCGTTACATATTGGGGAATCCATACATTGATAACAAGCCCGTCTTAAGTAAACGTTCTGAGCAATTTGGTGTTGTTAATTAAGGACTAAGTATTGCCAGTATTGAATAGTGCGTGGTGGCCTGTTGGTAACGGACCAGACTCGGCTGCCTACATATTCACGGTGGTTGCGGGTTCAAATCCCAGGGCACACCTCTGACTTTTCGGAGTTATGTGTGTATTGATAGTCAATCACCACGCACTTTAACGGTGAAGGAAAACATCGTGAGGAAACCTGCATACCGTAGCGATTTTAAAAAGAATTTCTACGGTATGAAAGTCCGCCAGCACGCACTAGGCCAGCGTGGTGGACTATATGGCCTAACCACTCTCAATCGTACTCTCGATTGTAGAGGAGGCCCGTGCCCTGCAGTGGGTCGTATATGGGCTGATACAATACAATACAATTGCAAGAAGATAACCTTATACAGCATCGATATTGTCATGCGAAAGTTTGTTGTTATGTGTGATTTATATCTAAATGTATCTGCGCTCTGCACCGTATAATATCCTGACCGTATTATGAATGTATGAGGCACGATATTATTTTTATCAATTGCCATGGTACTGTATACATATCATTGAAGTTTTTAACCCAAGACCTCACTGTTCACAACCCATACATGCTGGCATTTGAACAATAAGAACCTAAAAAATATAAAGAATATTATAACGTTTGAAATCATTAACGTTTGTTTTAATTATGCTCTTCTTTACTTTGACTTTATTGAAATAAAGGACTGTAGTTAGAAAAATAATGTGTGGTTCTTTGTTTATTCTCTCATTATTCTTCGAGACGAGTAATGAAGTCGAAATTAAAAGAGAACTTAATTAATATATTTGTCTAGCCACGTTTGTTCAGTTTTATTGTTTTTGTAATAGAAAGTTATGTTATCTTACACTGTATATATTGGTAGTATATACACTTGTTTTAGATGAATTAAAATGTTGTAGTAGCGAAGATTTTTTTAGTAGAATTTCGATTATGCGACACAAAATGTTGGCGTAAATACGAATTGAATATTAGCAATTGTAGATATCCATTTACTCGGTTCCTTCTCAAAATAAATTGTGTACCCGTGTCGAATTATAAACACGCTATAATCAAGTATTGCTTTGCATTGTTGAGTGTTTTGAAATCGGCAATGTTTCTTCGACTGCAGGCGTAGCTAATTAATTCTCCACTCGCCTAGTGTTAGTTAAACAGCGATTACATGCATTGCATAGGATTTCGACCATAATTTTAGACCAGACGCCTGTCTTTCTCGACCTGCAATGTCTTAGGCAAATATTGTTTATCGGATCGAAGCAAACATAATTGTTTCCCCAACTGACGTTCCTAGATGCTATTTTTAAACTAAATGTCTACCATGCGGCTTTCCATCATCTGCGGATCCTCTGTAACGTTTGTGACCATCAATTCACGTGACACAGCCGATATAATCTGACCAGCCGTGCTTCAATTGCTGCCTACATTATAGCGTCCGCGAGGACCTTTAGAAATTGACAAAAACATTTATATAGAAATGTATCTACCCCTCACAAAGCGTCTTACAATTTCGCACTCCCCACACCAAAAGGCAAAAATACCACAGCGTTTAATGACATTTGGCGTAACTATCGCGCCACAGCCAGGTGTGGGAACAGAAGGCGCGGCACGTGCGCAACGCATCTGCCGGCAAAAAAACATAATATTATTATTTATCTTTACAACCACACCTCTGAGACATCTGTTCTGTGACGATGGTGGGTCATCTGCGCCTGCTTCATAGGATGTGCCCTGTTAGTACAAAAAGTGAACAAAGAAGTGCAATTTAGAAAAAATGCTTTTAAAGTTTGGTAAAGAACGTTTTTTAGTATTATATAAGATTAAATACGTCAGATGGGTTATGTTAAATAAGGGGAGGATACCTACTGTGAAATAAAATTTAAAACTACCGCATTATATATGAGACATCGAGTCCCATAAATTTATTTACTGTATATTGATTATTCTCCTGTTTCATCTATAACTAATAACCATTAGTTAATAATCAATATAGGAGGATAAAGGAGAATAAAGGAGATGCCTCGCTTCACTTAAAAATATTGTATTGACAAAGCAGATTCTCAAGATCAGCAATCAGTAATCACACACCAAATCGATTTCATATGTTGTGAGCTATAAACTAAAATGTAGTTTAAAATTTGCCCCTAAATTTTATGTTATAAAGGAAACTGCGAAATATTCACAAAGGAAGGAAGACTCCCTATGGTTTCTTCCTTCGCAAATTCGGAGGTTATTGTCCGAAATTAATGCCACTTCCCCAAGAAACCTATGAAATGTTGATATGGGCTCATATTCACATCGATTTCATATCAGCAAAAACAAAGGCACATACGCCATACGCTAGAACTGTTTTTATGCAATTTTTTTGTGAGATATTTCGGTATTCATATAGTTTTTGTTAATTTAGGAAGTTATACAGGAAAGACCACAGACTTGGGTTTTATACGAAAATATTTGGTGACACTTGATCATCGATGGTTAGTTTACAGCCCAACCTTCTGTTCGACATTTTGTTTGTGATTTTGACTCGAAACTGCTGTTGAATTTCCCTGAAAACAATATGTTCTCTGTTAAAATCTTTGATCTCGATCTACATATATGACGTTGACGCAATTAGCAGAATATTGTACTTGATATTTTCACACTGGGTCCTCGTTCTTCAACAATATTTAGAAAACAACCATTTGCACGAAAAACAACACGAAAAAACTCATTCAAAGGAAATTACTCGAACTGGCACTAGAACATTCTACACACACTGCCTCCAAATCCAACTGTGTAATAATTTTAAAAGTTCAAATACAGATTATGAATTTTGATCCGATTCCGATAATACGATAGATTGTTTTACGTATGAATGCAGGTAGATGACAGGTAATCCGGATTACTAAATGCCCCATCACGGCCGCCCGACCATTACGGATTTAGTGTGGTGCACTCGCGATTCGGAAAATCGATTCACTGAATTGTAATATTCGAGTTTATCAGAGATTTACTGAATGTATGATTGTTTCTAACTTGTATTTGGTTTTATGTTAATTACTGTAGTATTAGGAGGCCTGTGTGTGATTGATAAAATATAAGCAGCTTTAAGACTTTAGGAACGTGCTGTGCTTAATCTCTGTATTTTGACAGCCTCCATGGCGCAGTTGGTTAGACGACGGCTGTGAAATGAGAGGTCGTAGGTTCGATTCCCGCGAAGAGACAAATATTTGTGTAATCCACATGTATTTGTTTCGGGTCTGGGTGTTTTTGAGACCGAAAATTCTATTGTAATTTCTGATACCCACGACACAAGACTCGACCTTAGTGTGGGATCAGAACTATGTATGTGATTTTGGGTGTATTTATTTATTTTGTTTATTTTTGTAGATTAATACGATTATCCATAAGGATTATAGTGAGATATAACATTTTTGGAATAAATTCCGATCATTCTTTTAAGTGCTTTCTTCCATTATAAGCCACATTTAATATCACAACCTGCAAACATGCTAGAACTACCGACTTGGATGTATTCCATCTGCTGTTTATTAAACAAAAAAAATGATATAAATATTGCACAATTAATCAACTCAATTTACATAAAGTTTGATCACTTTACCCAAAAGTTGATTGCTCCTCTATATAACTAGAGACTCCTCTCTTAGAACAAGCCCTCCAATAGGCAGGTGTCCAAGTGTATAATCTCCTTAATGACTGATCAACAGACTCGAGTTCGTGGGCAAACCATTATATAAATTCAATTATCCTCAACCTAATGAATGTTGTCATTAAACGTAACGTAATTTCGGTCTCCCTGATTCTTACCCTTTTAATATGTCTTTTAGGTGTTTTAGTAATTGAATGTTAAATATTTTTTTGGATACTTTGTGGTTGTCATTTTTTTTATTGTATTCAATTGTTTGTTTAGTATTTCGAAATATATGTTTAATATTATATTTTTCTAGCGAATAAGCTAAGATTAACTTTGAATTGTTGTTACATATTATAAAAAAAACTGTACTTTATTTGTCTACTACTCTCTATCTTTCTTTCTACAGCTACAGGAGGTCAACAGACGAACATAGATTCGTTCGAGATCTATTTAAAACGGTTTGGATCCAGCGAATTTCTTCGCTGTTGATTGTTTAATTTTTTTTTACCAAAATATTTATATTTGACTCATCGTCTTCCCCAGGATTGTCACGGTCCCGACTACGACGACCTGGCCGTTGCCGACGACGTCCAAAACTACGAGCTGATCTCAGGGTACCAGAACGACACTCACACCACAGTAGAGTTCAGGAGACAGCTGGACACGTGCGACAAACAGGACTTCGTTATTGGAGTGAGTATTCATATAAATACTGATTTGCCAGACTCCGTAGTTGGTTAGAAGCTGGCTGTGAGACGAGAGGCCGCGTTCCATCCCTGCACCAAGACAAAATATATCTGAGTGTTCCACAGAGAGAAATGACGACACAAGACTCGATCTTAGTGTGGGATCAGGGTTTTGTGAATACTGGGTGTATTTATTTATTTTACTAGCGGCTAGCACAACTTTGCCAGATATTCTTTTACCTTTCTCCAAACCAGAAAGAAACCTATGCAATATATACTCAGCCTGTTGCCGCCCACTGCTGGACGTAGGCCTGCCCGAGTAACCATCCCGGTCTTGAGCAGCCGTCATCCATCCGCTACCCGCCACTCTGGAGCAGACAAGTATTGGAGTGGAGACTACGCTTAGGTAAACGTAGTGTAGGACGTTCTGCTGCCCGATGGATCGACGACTTGAAAAGAGCGGCTGATAGCGATGAATGATAGCTGCTCAAGCTATGCAATAATTTAAAAAATACATAAAAAACTGCATTAAAAACCGTGGTGTGATTTAGAAGATCTAAGACTTCGTAGTTAGAGCGTGGAGCCACTTACTTTTATATTAAGTTTCCAAATGCCGCAGCTGATGGTAAGCTACCGTCGCTTATGAACATCTGCAACAATTTTTTTTCTGCGTTGTTCCGTTTTGTTTGGAGCTTAGTCCAACCAACAAAGATGCATTAGAAATGCATCTGCAAAATTTGGATGATAGGTGCATTGTAGGGTCTTTAAAATGATACGGGATAAGGAAGTATAAAAGACGAAACTAGAAAAAAAGTATAAATTGTCGCTCTATTTCTTTTATTTACTTTTGAACATTGCAAAGTATACCTTTTGTAAAGAATTTGATTGTGGAATGATTCCTTGTATTGTTTGTTACATTTTGTAGATTTTTTTTTCTTAATTGGATTACATGGGGCAACGCAACTTTGGTCTGTTGATAAATTAAATAATCAAAATGATTATTACCTATAGAAAAATGTTATTTATAAATATCAAGATATTTAAAAAAAAATGCAAAGTAAAACAATATAGACATCGAATTTAATTCTAATATAATCTGATTACAGGAGGACACGACACAAATCCTGTGGGCGCTAGGCCCTGACGGGTCTGATGGTGAACTACCAAAGCATGTGAAGAGCGGTAACAAGCCTTTGCGGTTGCTGCTGCCTGTCTCCAAACCAAACTCCATACCTTTGAGGCATTGGGATGTTAGACTCAGCAACGTAAGTAATATTGATGTATTCTGAGGATTTTGTATGCAGCTAATTTAAAAATACTAATTTATTAAGACTAATTTATTGTCTGCCTTTAACCTAGAAATATTTATAAAATGAAAAAATCCTTAAAATACTAAAATTATAGACGTATAAAATGACATATTGTTTTTTTTTTAATTCATATTCAAATTGTTTATTACCAAAATAAATTACTATAAATATTTTTAACGCAACTAACCTTAGCTATACCACCTAAAGTCTCAATTACATAATCCTCCATATTCCAGCTCACAGTCCCACACGTGATGGCAACGCTGTTCTGGTGCAAGATCTTCAAAGCGCCAGACTTAGCGAAGAAGCACCATATAGTTGGCTACCAGCCTCTCATCGACAGCCGACCAATCAGAGACGGCAAGCCAGTTGTGGAGAAGGACAGTCTTTCGCCAGTACATCATATGGTTCTGTATGAGTGTGCTGAAGACGAGGACAAACATCTGTGGAACAGCTGGGCTGATTCAGATGGGTTCTTTGGACCTAATAGACCCAGTGGTTTGGCAACTTGCGCGAGACCTATTGCTGCATGGGCTATCGGTTCTAAAGGTGAGAAGTCATTTATACATCACAATTTTGAATAATCTGGAAATTAAAGAAGTTGAAATCGCAATTTGGTTTTTTGGACATCTGCCATATTTGATAAAGTGTTTTTTGTTAACAACGAGTTCACTACTGCTCTTTTAAAGCATCAAGTCACCATACTCTTATTAAAGCTCATAAAAACAGGTGCAAATGTATCAAACTAAACTCAAAATTAAACATTATAGGTGAATTCTTCCCGGAGAACGTCGGTATACCGCTCGGCGATAAAGGTGGCGTGTCGTACTACATGCTAGAAGTCCATTACGATAACCAGGCACTGCATGACGGTAAGTTGTTTTCCATTATTTCATACCTTGAATTAGAAGTCAGTAGTTACGGCCATTGGTTAAGGAACCTTGCTTGTTGGCCCATGGTATAAAATAAAATAAGGTTAATGAAATTCAGAAGTGTGCCCTGGTATTTGACCTCGCGGCCACTACGAACATGTAGGCAGCCGCGTCTGGTCCGTTACCAACAGGCCATCACGCACTTCTTAGTTCTTAGTAAGTGTTAATTCCTATTATCTGTTTGTCCCAGTGCTAGACAGTTCGGGTATAAGGCTGCACTACACCCCGGCGCTGCGAGCTCATGACGCGGCGCTGCTGGGCGCCGGCATCGGAGTGTCGGCCCTGCACGTCATCCCGCCCAAGCAGAGGCAGTATCGGACCGTGGGCATTTGCAGCCCTGAATGTACTGATAACGTGAGTCTTTTGTTGATGTAGTTCAACCATGTGCCGCTAGATGTCGCCGTATATAAATTTTATAGTACATAAAATAATATAAAAAAATAAATAACTTGTTAGAATTACACAGAACGTGTTAGATGAGAGACACATGTTCGTAGATATTTATTTTCCTAAAATTGGTAATACAATGAATCAAAATGTACTAAGTGTAAGTGTGCCCATATTTGCAATAAAGAATATATTAATTCCTCAGAGCCATACAAGTCTACAATCTAGGTACTATTATGTGTTCTAGTATTATTGGCAAAGTAACAAAGATTTTGTATTTTGGGGAGTAAATAGGAGCTTTTATATTAAGCAATTATTTTGTTTACAGACATTACCAGAGGAAGGAATCAACATAGTATCCGTATTACTTCACGCTCACAGAACCGCTAGAAAGATTTCACTGAAACACGTCAGAGGCACTCAAGAATTACCTAGAATTTCAGAGGTGAGTAATAATTCCCGAACACTGCCATCTAGTTTTAAGTGCTTTAAATTAAAAACCAACCAATTTAACACGCAAGATTTTGCGAATGGGCTATTCTGCTATGTAATTAATTTTATCTCATTAAAACAGATGGCGCTGAATACAATTTTTTGAAAAGATTTTAATTGTTAAATAGCCATAATTTCATAACTGCACGATTCCCTTTCCCTCATTTTATTTTTAGTAACAAAAAAAAAAGATTTATTCATATTTTGGCTGCATAATTCGCTTATCTTAATAAATCACTATTTAATTATTTATGCGTGAGTTTGCAAAAATTAAATTTTACAATATATTTTTAATATTTTCAGGAGAACGCTTACGACGCTCGCTACCAACAGTCGCGCGTGGTTCCCGGCGGTAGGAAGTTTATGAAGGGAGACACTCTGATCACTGAATGCACCTACGATAGTACTTCTAGAAGCATTCCTATACTGGGAGGATATTCTGCTCACCAGGTGTGTGTTGGAAATTATGTGAAAGATACATTAAAAACACGGGCTTGATTTTAGATATAAATATGCAGAGTATTCATTAGTTTTTTTTTATATTGGCACGAAAATTCACCTCATTGGAGCAGGGAAGTCTAGATAGAATAGCCAAAGGCATGATGGTTCTCTATCGTCGGTTGATATAATAATGTCGTTCTAATTGTATTCTGATATACACAGTATGATCCTGAAGTAACTCTCTCTCTCTTCTCTCTTCAGCCACAGGAAGTCCACTGCTGAACATAGGCCTTCCCCAAGGATTTCCACATTGACCTGTTGGAAGTGACCTGCATCCAGCGACTTCCAGCGAATGCCTACGACTAGCAAATAATTCAATTTTATTATTTTCAGGAGATGTGCCTCAGCTTCGTTCTTTACTATCCGAGGACGGAACTAGCGGGCTGTTACTCAATGCCGCCTGTTAAAGAGTTCTTTGAAACGTTTGGCGTGAAGGAGTTCTACAAAGTCAGCTTCATGGACGTGGAGAATATATTCTTGTCGTCTGGGTGAGTATTTATACTCTATTTTTTTTCTAGAAATAATGACGATGTTAGGGGGCAAATGTAGTGGAGTGAGTTTTTAGTGGTGGCAAATGAATAATTCTTGCTATGAAGAGCTTGCTGATGTTTCGACCTAGGAATTAATTACCAGGTTATCATCAGTGCTTTGGAGTTCATAGTTCAACACCATTTTAGGTTTTTTGTTGGATGTTTATCACCAGTAATAATTATTCAGTTATAATAATAATAATAATCCAGTTTTGTATTTAAATGTGTAATTATAATATGATGTTTTATATTTAACAGAAGTCTGGAAAATCTGCCGCCACAGTTGGACTTCGACATGAAGCAGCGGAACATGAAGGAGACAGTCATACAGGGAGACGACCAAGGCGTTGGATTGATGAGTGAGTGTCTAATATACTATTATATTTATATTATGTACTATATGTAGATACTTAATTCAGCCTCAAGGGAATAGGCGTGAAAGAAATGTTGAGTAACTATTATACAATAAATAAATAGCTAAAAATAATTGTACAAAAAAAATCAGGTTTAGTGACTACTAAGAAAAATGCGTGATTTTTAATTATCTGTTTAGTTTAAACAAAATAAGACAAGTGGTTAACTCTTATTGGCTTACATCTTATTGCCTTTTTCACCTTTTGATACCAGCTTAGTTTAAATTCAATTTTTTAGTTACAAAGGAAATCTCCAAATAGACATTTTTTGTTCACAGAGGACCTGATAATCTGGGAGCCTCTGGAGTTCCGCAACAAGTCGTTCATGGAGCACCTCAACGAGATGCCGTGGTCGGAGCACCTGCTCACGGAACAGATCGAGAAGTCTCTGTACAAAGGCATGCACATGACTTTCTGCAAGAAAAGGGACGATAGTTGGGGCACGGTGAGTGTACAGTTATTTTAATTTTTTATAGTTTACTGAATGTGATTTTTGGGACGGTGTGGTATAAATTACGTAAGTACACAAATAAAACAACTATTATATCAAAGTTATAAACTTGTTATACATCTATTGGCCCTTAACTCACAAAGCCGATAAAAAATAAAATAATTGCAGGCGAAAAACTAACTTAAAAAAATATTCTTTTCAGCCCATACAAATTCAAAACTACCCAAACTACACTGAAGTGATGGACAACGACACATCAGAGACGTCATGCCACTACAAAAGCGTCAACCTACCCTCAGTTACAAAATCAACTACAGGCAGCGCTGCGTCGAAAACAATCAGCTCGCTCCTTCTGGCAGTAACCTCAGTGATCCTCATCGCACGGTAATGAAAATTAAAAAAAAAAGTTAAACCGGAACCAATGATTTTTCTGTTGTTTTTATATTTTTCGTTTTGTATACTTTTTGTTTTTTTTTTTTCAAAAATGCGGCACTGTTGTCTGGATATAGTATTATTTTGCCAAATTGCGTTTCATCATTTCAATTGCGTCAATTGGAATGCAATTATACTTGGGTGTTATGCCAAAGTCGTGTAACGATTTTGTGTGCGTTTCTAAATGAATTTTGTGTAAATATATCCCTCACTACTAACTTCAAGAAAATTTGTATATTTGACGTATTTCAATGAATTTAATGCAGTTCTCGTCCTGTCAATCAACTCTTCTTTATGCATATTATGTAAATAAAAAATGCATTATGATTGTCCATACACGTGACTGTGACGTTTATAAATACTGCCATCTAGTGACAATCTTACGCAAACTCTAGTATTCATACAAAGTTTATTTAGAAACGCACTTCTAGTGTTTAATAAGCCGGTAAATGGTTTCTCAATGAGCGAGTGAATGTTTTGTGATTAATGTACTTATGAGTTTTTGCTCATGAAGGGGATACTTCGAGAAGCTGTACCATACGTGTGGTATAAAACAAGATTTTTTACAATTGGATAGGATTCCGTCAGGACTGATTTTTATATTCCATTATTCATTCTAATGTCTGCAGATGTGTGATGTTTTATAATGTAACCTCGTTGTGCGTAAGAATGCAATATCAATAAGTAAGTTGGTTGTTGGGCGATGGTTTGTGTGTTACGTTCAGCTCAGTATCAATAGATGGCGTTAATATGCACTATATCTATTAGTTTAAAGAAGCCACCAGTTTCTTAATAGAATTAACAAATGTCAACAATATGATTGTATTTTACTACAAATTAATTTATATTTTACGAACAATGTTCATTTAAAATATTTGTTAGGTATGAATTGTCTTGCCAATTTAATATAGCGACATCGCACGGCACTTGCGCGAATTATTTTGTGCGTCAACCATTGCATCGTCCAGCAGCTTATCTTTAAAGTTCCAATGCAAGACATTTCCTATTGATGTTATAGTTTCATTTTTAATCAACTTGTCTGTCTGATGGGTTTGACTGACCCATTCTAACTCAATGTGTGTTGTTATAGAAATATTTTAGGATATAATGTCAGAATTGTCAAACAGAAAGTTCCATACAATTTCAACAGATGCTATTGCAATTAATTACATTGAAATTATTCTTGTATACAAAATGAACCAAGCTGGTATTGGATAGAAGAGCGAAATTTGAATTGTAGATTTTTCAAGGATAAAAATTGGTCAAAAATGTTAGGCCGTACGCCTTCACGCCCTTAGTCTACGATTATAAAAATACTAATTTTTATAACACGGTGCCTTGAGCCGAGTTGCCTTGTATTTTGATACGTAAATTTTTTTACAAAATGTGTCCATTTTCGTAGATAAAACGTTCACTTAGGGCTGTGCATAATTAGCAATAATTTATCGATTGTTTCTATAACACATTGTACAAACATTGCTCGTTTGGGTTAGTTCATTATTACTGTGGATATTCGAAATTTGAATTAAATATACGTTTATATATTTCGTACATGCATTGTATGTTAAAAGGGCATATTTTGATTGTATAACTATGTTAAAGTAAATCACTTTATAATTTTTTTGTGTTCCAACTCCAAATGAGCAATTTATTTCTAAGGAATTTTGTAGATTTACATATAGGGAAGTTTTAATAATTGACTGTATACTGTATTTACCTAATGAGGTCATTGTTCCTTAATTTAATATTTGATGTTCGTTGAAAAAAATCATGTAATTTGCAATTATAAACTACTATGACGTAATTAGCAGCACTCTTAAATAAGCAATAATGTAATGAATTAATAAATTTATAGATTTTGTAATATAACAAAAATGCTGTAATCTTCAATTATGTACAATATTTAATGCGTTGAAACGTTACTATGTGGTTATAGAAACATTTGTTAAAACAAATTCCATTGAAATCATCAAGTCATAATGTGTAGAGTGAGCAATTGAATTTTGCTATTATTTTTTAATTTATACTCTATTTCCTGAGGGTCTAGCTCTAAGAATACGCTTAGTAATTAAGTTTTATTTATTTAAAAAGTCAATATAATGTGTTTTATTAATTTCACAATTTGTTTCACTTATTAATAATTTACATTACTTTTTTCACAGCCTATTTCGTCCATATAATTCTGATTCACAGTACAAAAAAAAAACAATAAAAAATCAATAATTATAGCTGCTTATCTGTGTAGATGACAATAAATATTCACCGACAATAAATTAATCTCATTAAGAAGTATAATACTTGCTCCGTTAAAAAGCAGCAAAGAAACTTCATCATTTAAAAACGTATAAAAAAACAATAAATTACAAATGGCGCCTTATTAAGTGGCTTGATATAAACTTACATTCTAGATTTATTAAACGCTAATACAACTGGCCGTACATTGGTAGTATATGTTGGCGGTTAAGTCTCTTCCCGCTAGAAGCTTCGTTAACCTTTGGTTCATCTTTGACCGTAGATGGTGGCGGTACTGGGCTGGGCACAACTGGAATAACTTGCTGTAGTTTGCTTCCCGACATAGAATCGGAATTAGCCATCGAACCAGGATTCTCTGTAGTTCCATAGTTAGCAGTCGATCCAGAATTAGGTGTAGATCCATAATTTACTGTCGATTCAGAATTAAGTGTCGAGACAGAATTAGCTGTAGCCGGCTTCACTTCAGAATCAATTTCTTTTTTATTTTCGTTTGAAGTAGAGCTAGGTGTAGGTTTCACGTCTGAGTTGGAATCAGATCCCCCGAATCTATTGGCAGTGGTAACTGATTTAGATGTTGACGCAACGTTAGAATTGGAACTAGATTCTCCAAATCTATTTGCAGTAGAAACAGAATTTGATGTTGCGGTGTTAGTATTGGATGCAGAATTAGGATTAGCAACACCGAAATTTACAGAGGGTGAATTAGCATTGTTCGGTGATGGAACGGGGTCGATAAATGTGTTGGGTCTTTGGGGGTAGGTCTGGGGATTTTCCCTATTCGCTTCATATGCTTGCCAGTTGATGAACCAGAATGGTTGTTGATCTACAGGTAACTTGCTAAGTCTATCGATGAGTTCTAAGTCGCCGTTCGCTTCGATTGGAAGCTTTGGAGTGGTTCCATCAACTTCACCGAATCTAGAAAACGTAAAATGAGATTGTTATCTGTATTTTATTTCGGCGCATTAATGTTCTTTTATATTTATTTTTCATTATTTAATGTTGATAGAACGCAAATAAGTTCTAACTAATCTTTTTTCCTTCATCCTAAATTCCTTTTTTACATTATTGCTTATCATTTTATGCGCCGAAGATTGAAGAAATTGAATTGTGAGAACTTTTGAGGCGTAAAATACCAAATACGCATGACAAAAAAAATGACAAATAATACTTATAACTTGTATGTGTCAGGTTGTGTAAATGTATTTAAATTTGAATAATATGATGATTCACAAAATATGCAAAGTACTACACGCAGTTGACAAACAAAAGCTATTACACCTATACTTATTCCCAGAACCAATGACTCCAGTACATTATGGGCGAGACAAATATTGGTGATAATTTTAGATTATTTAAAACAAATAGTGTTGGGTAATTCATGCAATAATCCTACAAGCAAGGTTTTATCAGTTTAAAATAATTTAAACCTATGTTTTGGTCGTTATTGTCCTAGGTAATATTTTTATGAGGTAAAGAAAGCTGCTTCAATCGTCGAGGATCTTAGGCCATCTGTCCCCATTCCTTGCGTTGTTGATATATAAAATCAACGTGTATTGGTAGCATATATTTTTTCTCAAGTTATAAGTCCCCGAAATAAGTATAAAGAAAGAAATACTAAAAAATTCTTACCGGTCTGCGAGTCCTTCGGTAGTCTTGTTTGGGGTTTCGGGGAACCCGATTGGTCGGGACCCTGCGAAGAAGGGTCGTTGACCCAGCACCGCCGTCGCCGACATTAGCACGATGAACATTGAAAGTGATGTGTCCTAAAATTAATTGTTTTTAATATTTTACATACATTTACCAAAAATCGATTTAAGGCCAGCGCAGACCGCGACGCAATGTCAAGGGATTTAATTTTTTATTAAAGAATATTCAAATCCCTTGGCATTTCGTCCTGGTCTGCCTAGGCCCTTATGACTAGTCTTCTGCCTTTTTTTCGTAAGTAGGATTTCAATCTTCTTCTATCCTCTGTCATGAGAGGAACAGTGTAGTATTTTTTCAACTGTTTTACGGACAGTAGACAGAGAATACTGCTTTGTCTACAGTTACGGATTTATTAAGGTACTTACAATTTTATGTCAGCTGCCTGATATCAACCCTTTCGGATATAGGCTAGTGCACCACATTATAATAATGCGAGTTAGTAGTTAGATTTAATATACATATAAAATGCTTACGCTTATGAACTAGTTTCTATAAATATTTTGATTTTGTTATGTTGACTGAGATCTCTGCTGAAAGTAGTACATACAAGTACCGCTAGATGACTCTGTATTAAGGTTAAATGCCAAGAATCTTTGATATCTTATAATACATGATTTTTCAATAAAACATTGTTGCGTTTATTTTCATCTTACAATGAGCTAGTTGAACCTTAAGTTTATTGAAATAAAAATTATCTCCAGAATACTGTGTGATATACCTTACTTTGCTTTTGGTTGTAATTCTACATAATTTGTACGCCCACGTCATATTAAAATATCTCATAAAATTACCATAATTTTATATACTTATGTATTTATCAAAACAGACAGAAACAGGTATATTTATAATTTTATATTATACAATCCTCTGTTATAGATAAACATCTTAACTCTGTCTTAGAAAATGGATATTCCGATCCGAGTCTCAAACCCATGTCCTCATTGTATATAACCAATTCACAATGTCAATAGACATGTGCGCCAATTTTTTGCATATAGTTAACTTTGAGCCCACATATTCTGATAACAATGTAAATTATATATTTTTTATTGCGATGAATGGCGAGACGAGCGTGCCTTTCGCCTGATGGTAAGTGATACGACCACTAATGTATAGTAACAAAACCATGAATAACAAAGTAATGCTTGGCATTCTACTGCGATCGCCACTCTGCGACATAAGGTGTTAAGTCTCATGACGTCCAGTAGTTACTCTGGCTACAATGTCCTTCAAATCGAAACACAACAGTGCATTTACATTGCTGTTTGACGGATGAAATAGACATTGACCTACCCAGGCGTCCTCTCACCAATATATCTCTCATAAGTAAGATTATTATATTATACACATATATTTCGGCTTTCGCTTATTAATTATTAATAAGTGAAATAATGAACTAGAAGAGCAGAGGTAACCTTAACTGAAACGATAGAATCGTGAGGTAGGTTTTGCCATGATATCTACAGGTTAAAAGGTTTTATGGATACACCAGCAGTACAAAAACACTGAATGAAGTGTTAATTCAGTCTTAATTGACTGTGACTGTTTTCATATCTATTGTATGAACGTCAACAAAAAGTAAAACAAAACTGCAAGTACTAAAATAAATTAACGATCTATATTCTAATAAATAACTTTAAAACATTAACTCAGTGTACCTATTGCTTTCCACTGCTGAACATAGGCCTACATAAATGCCAACTGCGAACCATCCCTGAAGAGCCAAAGCCCAGTTGAAAAGCCCAATTCAAATAACTAAGACACTAATAATTACAGATTACATTCATTTGCATTTATTTTTGTTATGATGTTCGTCGAATGACCGGTTTCATAAAAATATTTAATCCCTTACCTAGTTTCAATTTACATACTTAAATAGATCATTTTGTACGCCATTTAATACAGAAACGTTAAGGTATTATTACAAGAGATTATTATCAAATTTTATTGATAAAAGTGATACTTATACATATACAGTAGTAAATAAACTCACCATGTTTCAAGTTGTGACGGTCCGCCTGGTTCAACGGTAAAGTTACGACTGGTTCTGCCGCCGATGCGCAAACAAAAAATATAAGGCGAACGAGGAAAACTTCGCGGCACAGGCTACCTACGTTATGAGGCCGATATACACCGGTTTGCTTTTTAGGAATTACGGTAAATTTTGTTTACATTTTTTTGTAACAAGTAACAACCTCCTTTTAATCAGAGCTTCCGGAATGAGGAACGAAAAATTCGGGCATTGAGATGTAATAGAGGGGACAAATTGAACAAAATGTGTGTGGTGAAAAACAACGGTTTAGGTACCGCTGTATCAAACTGTCTTTGTCGCTCTTACACAGTTGCAGTATCTTCTCTCTCGTTGCAATACATTGCTGAGTTTTTGGTCGGCAGGTACGCCGTGCGCAAAGATTTTGTTCGTTTTGTCCGCTCTGGAATAATATCTCAATTGAGAAGCCTTAATATTACGTCGTAGTTTCTAGTACCCTTGCCGAAATCACTTCTTGGATAAATAAAAAAGTCAACTACCAAAGACATCAAGAAATATCTGTTATCTACGATGTTATTAGGCACGTTTATATGAAGCATAACTATCTAATATATAACACTTAAAGGATATAAAATGTATGTATAACAACATTACCTACTTGCAGACAAACCAATCAATTTGGTTTTGCAAGACTGGTTGTGTTTCTTTTACTTTTGAATTATAATAAAATAATAAAAAAGAAACGTACATAACATGTTGAAACTAGAAACAGTATTTTTAGCCGGGTTTATAATTCGAAATTTTAATAGTACCAAAATAAAATGACCTTCATAAGAATATAAAAACACTTCTGTAGAACATATAAATAGGTATATTACGCATATCAGTGTCCCAAAGCTTTGATAAATATTTGGCAATAAATAAATCGTTCATTCAATGAAATGTCCATTAGCGATATAATAGCCGCTTTGATAAAGTTGTACTTATCGAGATAAAAAGATTAATGTGATTTAGCTTCACAAATACTTGCTATACCTATACAAAAAACTTACTGCGCGCATTTGAAACTTATGACATTTACGCAAGGGGTTTATTTGAGAATAAAAGTTGAATGGCTTTGTTCTGTATCAGCCCATATACATACTTATGTCCCACTGTATGGCACGGGTCTTCTCTATAATCAATAGTATGATTAAGACGGGCTTGGCTATTTCATTCAGCCAAAATGGGACATGGTACAAAATTCGATCAACGTTGCAACATTACAAACTGTAAAATAAATAAATACACCCAAGTCACATATATAATCCAGACACTAAGATTGAGTCTTGTGTCGTGGGTGTCAGGAGCTACGAGAGACTTTTCGGTCTCACAAACACCCAGACTCGAAACAAATACTTGTGGTCCACAAACATTTGTTTCGATGCGGGGATCGAACCCACGGCCTCTCGTTTCACATCCGGGGTCCAACCAACTGCGCCACGATGGTTGTCCAAAATGGCTACATAGTTCAAGATTCAGATTTAGAAGAGATGATTAAGTAATTGTTTTTTATTGTTTACAATAGCAACTCAAACACTGCACCTGACAAGTGACCGAACAATTAATAACAAATATTTCAGTCGTGATTCTCCATGAATCACTTTAAGTACTACATTTTCCACGATTCTTGACCACGTCAGAAAAGACGTGTTACTAATTACACCCATTGTGTATTGGTCAATCACTTAGTCATTGCACGTCACAGCAAGATGAGAATCTTGATGAATGAAGATTGAAGATGCTTAAAAAACATTGCTAAACTTTAAAAAATGCTACATAATATGTCCCTTCCTTAAGTCTTATTTACACGGGGAGTCGCAGTGACGTGTTTTCAACATCTTATACGGTAGTTGGCACTTAGCGTGGTGGCCTGTTGGTAACGGAACAGACGCGACTGCCAAAATAATAAATAAATACACCCAACAATCACACATAGGCCTGACCCCGCATTAAGATCGAGTCTTGTATCGTGGTTATCAGGAGTTACGAGAGACTTTTCGGTCTCACAAATGCTTGTGGTTACACAAACATTTGTTTCGATGAGGGGATCGAACCCACGGCCTCCCGTTTCACAGCCGGCGTCTAGCCAACTGCGCCACGGAGGCTGTCAAATGCTTACGGTGGTCGCGAGTTCAAACCCCAGGGCACACCTCTGAATTTTTGGAGTCATATGTGAATTGATGGTCAATTACCACGCACTATAATGGTGAAGGAAAACATCATGAGGAAACCTGCATACCATAGATATTCGAAGAATTTCTATGGTACCCATATTAAAGTCCGCCAATCCGCACTAGGCCAGCGTGGTGGACTGTACGGTCTACCCCCTCTCGATTGTAGCGAAGGACCGTGCCCTGCAGTGGGACGTATACGGACTGATACAGATGCAAATAGCATAAAAGTAGTTTGTAGGTAAAGGAAAATATCCGAGAAAACTTAAACGCACGCACTCGGAATGACAATTAAGCAATGGTTATGTGCCCATTAACATACTTCATATATTAATGGCAAGTATTATTTACCCGCCGTATCATATAGGTAGGTAGTTAGGTGGTAGTGCCTATTGAACACGTCTTTAGAACTTGTGTTTGTTTATTGAAAATACTTTTAAAAACTTTTTTCTTTTTAACAGAGGCTAAACCTGGTCAAACTATGAATACTTTATTGTCTTTATGATTTTTATGAGGGCGCATGTTATAAATATCAATTTCAGCTCACGGCGAAATTATTAACATAATTTACTTTTAGGAATCTTCAAGTTGGTGTAGTTCATAGATAACTCAATAGATGGCGCTCCATTGGTTGATTTTGAAGGTGCTCACAGATTTGACAGCTTCTGTGGCGTAGTTGGTTAGACGCCGGCTGAGAAACGAGAGGCCGCGGAATCGATCCCCGCACCTAGACAAATGTTTGTCTGAACCACAGGCATTTGTTTCGAGCCTGGGTGTTTGTGAGACCGAAAAGCCTCTCGTAGTTTCTGATACCCACGATGCAAGACTCGGTCTTCGTGTGGGGCCAGGACTATGTATGTGACTGTTGGGTGTATTTATTTATTATTTATATCATGTGTTGTTCTCACGATACATTTCTGTATACGTAAATACCTGTACCTATAAAATTGTTGAAATCTATAGTAATTCTATATACAATATCATTGGATTGTTTAATGAGTAACTAGACGAAATGTTTGGGTATCAAATAAGTGTATTAATACAATAATAATAAACACAACGTATTCGGACGAAACCTGGCGGCATCGTTAGTTTAAACCACTGACATAATTGAGTATATCTATTACATAGATAATTTGCTCTGTTCATTATTCTTCTAGCATTATTCATCTAACATTTTAGCGAATCAAGACGTATGCTACCACAATCATGTTAAAAGTAGTATGGTTATTTACCTCTTTAGTTCATTTATATATCACTCGCTTTGTTACGAAGGGAAGTGGACTTTGTTACTGGAATATTTCCAATTCCTCCTATTATATTTTATCTTAATGATTTCGTTGTTGAAGACAAGTTAGACATTCCCGGAGACGCGCTGAGCTTCAATGCTCGGTGTCATTAAAATGCTTGCCACTGTGGACCCTGGCGTACAGGAGTTGCAGTGGTGGGCGTGAGGGCGGGACAGACTCCAAAAAGAGAGTATGAACTTATGGTATAAAAATTATTGATCCTTTCGTTCTCCGATGAGTCCTTGTTTAAGAAGTTATAATTATAACCAATATCATCTTATACAAGATCTAATTATGTAGGAACACTTTATAAAACTACTTAATTCTATCCCACATAGTAATTTTATCCAGTATATACCACTAAACAGGGTGAGCAAAAAATTATGTATACATGAACAAAATACATACGTATTATGTACATGGATGTATGTACGTACATCATATATTTCCCCTGAAAGGGGCGGGCAGAGGTGCAACCAGGACACCCCCGTTTCGCCTTATGTGTTCCGTCCCGCAATGTGATAGAGGGCGAGTATCGTCATATCGCCACATGAACAAAATAATTACCGTACTTTAAAGCATGCGATTTACCTTCACGGAAAATAAACTTTTTTATCCATAAATTCAGAGAAACTCAACGACATATTCAATGACTGGCTGATATTACTCGTGCTGCGTGCAGCATCTTCACAAATTTTCCTTCCCGGTTTTTACACTTGAAGAATTTCAACTTTTAATAACCAGATAAAATGTGAACGTTCAGTGAATCCGCTGACAGTTTGTCACAGATTTTTTTATGGTTGACGAAGCAAATGAGCAAGCTTGAAAGGCAAGTTCCTCTTATGCGAGATTCCGTCTGGATAGGAACACACTGCTTTATGTTTATGGCGCTAAGCAGCATTGTGGTAGAACTGTTTAATTTTTCTTTAACAAATATCCAATTTTATTATATCCATTCAAAGGTTGTCAGGTAGAGATCGTTTTTAAGCGATAAGACCGCCTTTTGTACTTTTTTATATATTATGTCTTTCTAATGTTGTTTTTTTCTCTTTGTGTACAATAAAGATTAAATAAAGAAATACATCCAACAGTCACATACATACTCTATCCCCACATCAAGATCAATTAAGTCTTGTGCCGTGTGTATCAGGAACTCAAGAGATTTTTCGGTCTCACAAACACCCAGACCCGAAACAAATACCTGTGGATCACAATTAAGGTAAACAAAAATATTACTTCCAATTAAAAACAACGTGATTTGAAATAACTCTTTAAATTATATTTTTGCTTTCTTTCCAATTTCTTTCCAAAATATTTAAACCTTAAAGCTTTTCTTTCAAACAGCAGATAATACAATCGCAAATACATTTACCAAGACACGAATGCAGCGTTTTCAAAGCAGTCTTCAGTTGACGTTCGAACACTGAGTTTTGAATAATGGACTTTCAGCACGGAAGGGGCACTAAAATTAAATAGGTTAGCTCCTTTGCTACGAAATGATTTAATATTTTATCAAATTTCGTTTTGAGATTCATGTTTTTGTATACTATAATTTATTTTTGTGTTTCATTCGTATACAAATTATATGCGTTGTTAATAATATCAGGGCTTTATGAAGTTCTTTGTACTAACGACTTGGTTATGTCGAATTTCTTATCGACAACGTGTTTAAATAGCCACACTCTTATGTTGTAATTGCTTTCTTCAGCTTTATTTTAAATAAATTTCTAAACATTTCACAATTCTTGACCTGATACGAGGGGCCGAAGATCGAGCCCAGTGGCGTGCCATAGGAGAGGGCTATGTCCAGCAGTGGACGTGGAAGGGCTGATGATGAGACCTAATGATACAGGCAATGTGTGGTCAATGAGGTTGAAACTATGGCCATAGCTCTCTGAGATAATATGAGAAACCCAACCAGCTGTGGTTAAATATCAATATGGACAGATGCTGGATTCGTATGTGTTTCATCTGTCGTAAAACAGCATTCAATGTCATACTAGAAATGGAAAAATTAAATGGAACTGAATAATAAAAATGAATCTCATCCCGAGCTCTGCTTCCTAAACGTTTTCCATACTCTGCGACGTGAGATTGGAGTTTGCGAAATGTCATGAATAGTTTAATAAACATTCAGACTTTGTTTAAGCGGAATGAAATGTGAAAGTTATTTAGGAAAGAGTAAGTTTTATGTTTATTATAAACTTCTACATTACGTTTTAACTGTATTACTATAGCGAAGTGTGGGGCCTTTTAGTTGGGTGGAGTTAGGTTTAGCGAAAGTTTGCTAACAGAAGCTGGATTCAATAACTCTTTGGGCCTAGAGTCTAGACGAAGTTAAATAGCGAATATTATCCATTATTCCGTTTTACCCATATGTTATTCTTATTTTGATGGTTAGACGTCGCCCGTGAAACGAGTTCCCGCGGGTTCGATCCCCGCTCCGAGACAAATATTTGTGTGAACCACAGGTATTTATTTCAGGTCTGGGTGTTTGTGAGACCGAAAAGTTTCTCGTAGTTCTTTATACCCACGACACAAGACCCGATATTAGTGTAAGGTCAGGACTATGTATGTGTATTTATTATTATTTAATAGTGTTTCTCATTGAACGAACTGCACAAGAGGGCCGGCAGCGACTGGATGCATAAAGCAGCAGACCGGGCTCTCTGACGTACTCTGTGATGATGATGGTGATCATTGAACTGTTATAGACTGATGATATTTATGTGATTCCTTCAATATCTGTCTAAAACACAATGCCTTTTTTCTGCTAAACGTTACATAGGCGGATATTTACCTAGGAATTATATTTTTGTAATTAATTAAGCATTTTATTTTACTTGGTAGTAAATGATTCCTATATATATTTTTCGAACAACATAATGCCCTTTGCTACCAAACTAATGAGCCAATAAATATACAAAACTTGCCAGACACAATTCCGTGTGAAAACAAAATAATTTTACATAAAAATGTTAGCGTCATTTCCAAGCATTACTCATACTTTAAACTTTAAAACGGCTAAAGCAAAAGAAAAGCTGTTTCACGAGTACTTGCATGTTTATTTTCACTGAAACTGTTTATTTAGTGTTGTCACGTTGTAGACGTTATGACGGGGTCGGGCATGACCAATGAGACTTGTTATCAGCAAATTTCATTTTGAAAGTATTGAATTTGCTGGATGCGCTTTTTTGTAATATTTTGACTTTTTTAGAGGTAAATGGTTTGGTTCCAATGATTATTACGCTTTTATAATTTTTATTTGAAAATGTGAATAGTGGCAATTTTGATAATTTCGAAAATCGAGGATTGAATGATTTGGTTTACTGTCGCGTTGTCACAATTTGTTACTTATTTTGTAAATAAAATAAATTTATTTTTATTAAGTAATAGTTCTTTAAAGTATAATATAAAAGGTATAAGTAGATTCATACTTTTCAACTGTTTTGTTTCTAACACCTTATGAAAAATGGACGCGAATTAATAGGCAAAAATCTTTATTACGGCACATTTTAATTATGAACTGTCGCGAAGCGCTAATGAATAAAATTAATAATTATTACAAAAACGACATTAATTAATTTACATTATTTATTTCAGAATTATTATTAAGGTAAATAAATATTTCATCTTTGGACGTCAATGGTAATATCAACACCTCAGAGTAAATAATTCTTTGAATAGACTATACAAAAATAACATGTTCTTTCACAATGCTAAAGTTAAGACAGTAAAACTAAAATTAAATACAAAGATAGCAAGCTTTGTAACATCCGTGTAGGCGAAATTGTGTCTGTGCCGCTGTCCTCGGTCTGCTCGTTGCAACACTTGGTGCCAATTTCAAGTACTTTCGGGTAAAAGTCTGTCCAGAATTCAAATGCCTTATAATTGACAGTTTCTGGAGTGCTCATCGTGAAATTTTGCCTATTGATTATCAAGTAACCCGGCTTCTCTATCTCGAATGCGTCCCAATCAATAATTACTCCGGAGTTCGTGGGATTTGAATACCAAGCGAAATTGGACCACATTTTCATTATAATTTCTGAGATGCTTTTATCTCTGTAATCCCATTTACTGAAGTCCTCTGTTAAAGCCAAGTAGGGCAGGCCAAACGTAAAAATTAAATCGAAATTGTGAGGTACACCTATCCAAGCTGGGATACCTTCGTTCGCTATGTCTGAGAATGGTTTTAAATCAAACCTGTAGAGATAAACAGGAGCATGTTTGCTGATATGCTTTGCTAACTGATACGTGGTAGCTCCATGAACTTTGTCGGTATAGAAATCAAGAAACAATTTCCTCAACACAGTTTCATTAGATGTCGGAGGGATTGGTTTGTAAAAGAAAGCCACTGCGTCTTGTATATGATGTTGGTTTGTAAAACAAGAGCTATTGTCAACAGTTATATCTGACAGTATGACTTCATTTCGCATAAGATCGAATTCTCTTTGGCTAACACCACTGTCTCCACTATCGTCTTTCTCAAGAAGTAACGCGTCTTCCATATTAGTGTAACCGGTTAGAACTGGAACTGGAGTGAATGTTTCATCTTGAAACATTTGGCTTGGTAGGTCTGGGAGAACGGGTGTAGAAACATTGCTAAAACCAGAATCGACGATAGGTTTCCATTCAGCCAATGGCTCACCAATGTCAAGAAGAGCTTGGTAATTAACTCTACGGAGGCAATCAAGTAATTGAAATGTTGGTTTACGGAAACAACTGAATGCACTTGCAACTTTGTCCACTGTTATAACTTCTTTTCTTGCTATATTTACTGTTTCTGGCGAAAGGACATTGCCGCTCATTGCTATTGCTTTTTGAAAGAGTCCTGAAGAGTATGAAGAAATTAGATGTAGGCCAACACTGACTGCACCAGCGTCATGTCCAAATATACAAACATTGTCTGGATCTCCTCCAAAACTTGCAATGTTGTTTTTCACCCAGTTCAAAGACGCTACTTGATCCAAAAACCCGAAGTTTCCTGGTGCTTCGTTGTCCAATGTCGAGAAGAATCCGAAGATGTTGAGACGGTAGGCAACAGACACGAAAATAACCTGAAAAAATATTCAAATGTTATTCTATTACTAAGAATTCTAAGATGTACTGATAAAATGATGAATGTCGGTTTTTCCGAAAGCAATAACTTAACTAAGGACATTTGTTACTTGTTAGAACATAATTTAATTTTCCGTGCCGCTTTTGTTAGCTAGTAAAGACAAAGGATCGCGTACGTCTGAAATACCAAGCACAAATATAACCTTTAATTACACGCCTACTCTCGTAAAATGCTTATTAAACACTAGACTGTTTCTACGAATTATTACTGTTTCATTATTAAATGTCGTGACAGAGTTATTAACGTTTATAAATCCACTTCATTTTAAAGAATGTTTTAAGTTTTTATTTCCTTTTGTGTTGTACGCTGATCGTTATCCTGTTCAATGGTTCTAAGGTCCTATGTATTGCCTGCTAATTGTATGGTTTTTACCTTTTGTTTTAATACAAGTTGAAAAGGGTTCATAGTGTTAGGGCTGCCGCGAACAAAATCACCTCCGTGGAACCACACTAGAGTTGGGTAGCTCTCCACTGTCAAATCTGAAAAGAGAGAAAAAATACAATTAAACTAAATCTTTAATTTTTTGCTCGTGCAAGTTTTCGTAATTATGAAAATAACTATTCGAAAAGACACAGCCTATTGTGGCTCAATAAGATCATTATTAGCTACTCTATACATTTTGTTATTACTTTATTTTAATTATATTTAGAACAGGTAAACATTAATTTTATTTTTACTTCAAAATAATTAAAAAAGAAAACGGATAAGTAATAGTTTAACAACCTACAAGAATCATAGATGCATTTTCGCGAAGATGCTATTGATTTTAACCCTTTAATCACACTGACTATAAGAAACAAAATATTAAACAGAACAATTTATTAAAAAAAACATACAGTCGAATTGGGAACCTGCTCCTTTTTTTTGAAGTCGGTTAACAAACAGTTGCTTTTGTTTCAACTGCTTTATTTTCGACCTTGTATTTTTGATAAAAAATATTATTTAGTGGAGGGTAGTTATTGCCTTGCGTCATCTTGCTGGACTAATATTTTAGTTTCTCGTGAACGCTTGCAAAAGCATTGCGCATGTTTCGTTGCTGCGCTAGTTTTTACTAAGTTAGATTGTTTTGTGGACAATATAGTGCAAGGTATATTGAGGTATATTGAGGTATTAAATTAGAGCGGACATCGGGATCAAAATCTCTGCGTATTGTGCTGGTACAGGATTCCCGTGTGTGAGCACACGGGAACCTAGTGAAGCGAATGCGAAGATGATGTTACTGCGTAGGAGTAACAGAGACAGAAACAGAAGGAGCGGTGCCGTACCGTTCATTTGTGTTTAAACATTTTGTTTGCAGTGTCCCCTCTAGTTTAATATCTCATTGAGTGCAAGTGATGTCGAGTGCTACAATGATCATCGTTTTATCGGCATCGTCCAACCAGGATCTGAAGCGAGACTCCGGTGAGTGATACAGATGTTCTATTATTATCATATGCCGTTTGTTACTGTATCACCTGTTCTGTGCATCATTTTGAACAGCAGATTTTATACAGCTGCCTAACCGGTATTAAACATTTTTTTTAAAATTGAAATTCAATAAACTCCTTTGATTTATTTAATCATTAAAGTATTATATAATGCCGAAAAATGTTCATAAAATTATGAATAAGCTAAAAGAAGGTCAGAAGGTGTTTTGACTCCACACTACAAAAATCTTATTTTCTGTTCATACTTTTGTTTTCGTGAACTTCAATGTGTTGTTAGCCAAAATGTAAATTTTAACGATATTATGTACCGGAATGTACGCTGCTCTATGTAGTTAATACTTTTGTCGAAATACCGCAAATGACGTAACAGATTTTTTGAAAATATAATGAATTAGTCACATATTTGTTCAAACTAAAAAAACCTTGTGCAAATTACAGATTCTTTTCTCTATTTATTTCCTTAAAAACTGCAATTTCATATTTCTTAGAAATATTGGAAAGTACTTGCAAAAAAGATCCTTTTCGCATCTGATTAGTATTTAGCTCACATTCTTGCAGGAATTTTAAAGCGAATTTGTTTGGAGTCGGAAAGGTACCGTTGAATTCATTTTAAATTGTTGAAGTAATCCGTTCTTCCGGGTAAAGAAAAATAATCTTGAATAATGACGGAACTTTATATTTTTATTTGTATTCGTTTCTCCTTTTCGGTTATATTAAGACATCATATTAAGTCTACATTAATTTTATGATTGTACCGTTCTTTACATTTATAAAATTTAATTCCAGTATTACTTAGCAGTTATTTGTTATTCAGTGCATGTTGTGACGCCTGCAGATAGTACATTAAGCATATTACCAAAATTGTTAGTGTATTAGATATAAGATATAATGTAACTACCACTGGATGTCCTTAAATAAATATAAATATTTTATCCACTCCGTAAGTGTACAGTGTGGCAAAAAAGAGTAAGGATTTAATGAGGGCGCTGATAGATCTATTTTATTATTGATATGGCAACCCAACACTACGACGTAAAATGATTAAATATTTGTTATTTTTATTTATTGTTGATAATGGGCCCTTTTGTTCATTTCAAATCACGAAACAAGCAATAACCGTACTAGAATTACAGAAATCCGTGTTAAAATTTATCTGCGCACACAAAAATGACGTTTTTAATAGTATTGCCACAATTATTTTCTTTAGTACCTCCTGTCACCACGCCAGACTCTTTTTTGCCAAGTTATACACATATCAGTTATCACTGACAGAATAATTTTATATGCCATACGAGTTATGAAACTCAGCAAAATCGTCTACGCGTATAATAAATTAATAACGTAATATTGAAGAGATAGGTTTTTTTGGACAAGTTAACGCGTATAAAACATTAATAACAATATTGGGCAAGGATGTGACATTTTATTAAGTAAGTATTTAAATTTAATGCAGAATTTAATGCCTACCCATTCTGACTAAAAACCCCTCGGTGACCGTCATACGCGATATGGTCGCCACCGGACAACCCAGGGCGAGAAGCGCCCCTACTTACGTTCGTGTGACCGCCCGGCGCAGAACCATTGCAGGTCCTTCCAATATGGGAAATATATTTTCTAAATATTCACTACATCCTAGCAAATGTATCTTTCTTTTACTCTATACCAAAGCGGTCAAAGGCTATAATTCAATAGGACTTTCAAGCGCATCCATGGACACTGATTAATCGTCCTGATAGTTTTCAGTCTACCGTTCCATTTGTTGTAGTTAGTTATCTTGCTTGGTCGACATATAAATTGTTACGGGAAAGGTTTAGATTCAACTAGACAAGTCAATTCATGTAGGTAAGTCTTTGATGTTGTTAGAATAGGATTAGGAAAGATCAAGGTAAATTACAGCTAGTCTAGACTTATAAGCCGGGTTTAAAGTCCCATTTACACGGGGAGAGTTACTCGCCTCAAAGATACGATTATCGTAAGGATATAAACAAGTCGCATCGTGTAAACATTTGTCAGAACACGACAATATATGGCGGTTATGTCATGCGATAATCGCATACGATTCTCGCCGCGAAAAACTCTCCGTGTAAATGGGGCCTATAGGGGACTAGTATTGTTGAATCGATAAGCCGTCTCTAAAACGACAGCATTACTGTCTGAAAAAAAAAAAACATTTATTATAGTGACAATATCAGAAGTACATTTATTTACTTAACCAACACTTTATTGTACTTCAGGTACATGAAAAGTAGACAAAATATATGAAAAAAATACTAGTGGTGGTTTCATTGCTCAAGCAATTTCTGCCAGACAGCCATGTAATGAATAAACGAGAAAGAACAAAAGTTCGGGCAGTTTCATGTGTACGAATAATTTTACATTGTATTGTACTGTGTTGTATTATATCAGCCCATATACGACCCACTGCAGGGCACGGGCCTCCTCGTATCGAGAATCGAGAGTACGATTGAGAGTGGCTAGGCCATATAATTTTACATAGGTAGTCTAATTTCATCTATAGAGACCAATTTTCTCTTCTTCTTCAGCCTATATCCAAACAATGCTGAGTGTAGACTTCTTGTAATGCATGCCAGGTTGTTAATTAGAGACTGATCTGTCCCTACATTTTCTGCGTCAGGGCGTGTGGTAAAAACAATATTTTAGGCTATGTAATTCCACTGTAGGGCCCGCGCCTCCTCTACAAGTAAGTGATGGGAGATAATTCACCTCGCTGCCCTTCACGTGGGTACATACAACAGAAATTCTTCTAAATCGCCAAGGTACGCAGTTTGCCTCACGATGTCTTCATTTATCGTTAAAATACTTAGTCCTTGACTATCAATGGCTAGCAAAGTGCTCAGTACGGTCTAAGAAAAAAAAAATACGTTCTTAATTTTATGCGTGAGTTACAATTCACTCTGATCCTTAGCTCTTATTGATAAAGAAAGGATGACTTGGATGGTATCTGCTGTAATAGATTTTGTCAAGCTGTACCAGAAATTGTCTTGTAGAAGGATTATCTTCCACTAGAATAAATACTCACGGGACTGAAATCATAAGCTTCTTAAGGAAACTGCAACGATCGTACAGTTCGCACGTCGAACACAATGAACGACTCGATTTTAAAGTATTACGTTGGCATATAAAATAAATAGCGTAAAATGCATCATTTTATAGTTAATAATTTTGTTATTAATTTTTTTTTAATGAATTTCGATCGTTTGTGAATACGGACATAAGTACATATTTTAAACGCGCGTAAAGTTTACACGCATTTGTTGTGACGTCGTCGGAAACGCATGTAATAAATTAATATTTCCATCAGTAGCCGACATAGTCCCAACTGCATAAGATATAGCTTGAGTTTTGGGTAACATTTACATAACAAAGGTTCCACTGGTAGAGAATGCCTCAGGCATAAGTCCTATATTAAATTTGTATTAAGTGTTAAAAATAAATAACGTTTAAGGTGCTGAAAATATTTGTCTGTCGTTTCAAACTAGCTTACAAGCTAAACGCGCCAGTCTGGCTGTTGTATGCATCAGCAATTTAGCCTTACTGTCTATCAGTATATTTACATATCATTCACAGCGAAGCTAAACAAACGAAACGATTACAAGCACGTGCCAATTCTTACCGGCTCCGATTCGGGTCAAGAATTAGATTAAGGCTAGGTCAGCCGAGTGGAGGGCTCATAAATAGTGGGCAAACTATTGGCACGGAATTCTTGCATTAATGACGCCGGGTTACCTGCTTATTGCTGTTTGGACAAACATTGGAACAAAGGTTTGATTAAATATAGTCATTGAGTTTATTTAGTAGTGTAATTTGAATAAACCACCACTGATACAAGGATCTGCCAATTGAGATCGTATTTTTCAGGTTTGGTGTTGCATTTTGTGCGTTTTTCGATTCCAAAATCAAGATTTGATTGGAAATGTTTTAGATTTTTTTATTGGCCAGTCGTAGATTCCTAAGCCAAATCCTTGCATCAAAAATTAAAATAAACTTGTGACAATCTTACATCAACGTGCGATATTTACAAAAACAAATGCCTTGGTTTGTAATTGTTATTCATATAAGTATTTTGAGTCATATGTCCCCCTCAGACAACAATACCTGTTTTTTTATTACACATGCAACTATTCATGCCTATCCTTCGTCATCAGACAAATGCAATGTCATCTTTAAGACAATCATATGCGCTTGCAAGTTATACGGAACTTCCTCATAATAAAAACAGGGAAAATCGTTTTATAGCTTAAAGGTTTGTGTCCAGTAAAACGTAACGTATGACTGTGCTATAATTGCATACATCAAAGTAATATTTTTTGTTAAATTAAATCATTAAAGGGACAGATAATTTTAACAACTATCGTGGATAAAACTTTGTTATAAATACACCCAACAGTCACATACATAGTCCTGATCCCACACCAAGATCAAGTCTTGTATCGCGGGTATCAGGAGCTACGAGAGACTTTTCGGTCTTACAAACACCCAATCCGACACAAATACTTGTGGCTTGTACAAACATTTGTATCGGTGTGGAGATCGAACCTGCGGCCTATCGTTTCACAGCCGACGTCTAAACAACTGCGCCACGGAGGCTGTCAATTTTGATTTGGTGTATATTTTGATGATGTGACGTCAGTTTCGTCTATCTACATTTGCCTGTTTATCGTTGATTTCTTGGACACCCTCTACAGAGGTCAGTACGTTCGTAGCTCCGTCATATCTTGAAGTGGACAGCTACTCTGAGAGTATCATTAACCAATGACTAAGCTACGACATTAGGACACTAGGATCAATGGTTTTACGCCCATAATGCCATGCTTAGAATGATTCGTGGGAAAATGATTTACGTCGGGATGAGGAAACGTGGATGCTAGATGATTGGTTGACGTCAAAGATATCCGTCGTAAAACTTGTAAGCAAATTTTTACCTACATATATCAGTGGTATTTTATGCAGAAAAATTCGTAATCTTTTAGTTTTTTTAAGGAAAACGTAAATGTTTTCTGATTTAAAAATAAGCTTATTGTAGGTTCATTTTCAAGGACATACTCACTATGGTTAAATATGATTACAAGATGCTGATTAGGATGTCAAAGATTGGGAAAATGGCAAAGATTGAAGAAAGAAAGAGACACGGCACCGGCTTGCCTAGTCAATATAGATATTTTAATCTCTTTAACTATCTCTTTAACTTGCACAAAATGATCCCTCTCATGATTAATAAAAAAAAAAAACTTTCATTTTTAAATTTAAGTCAATTGTTATTGTTGTATGTCGTGATAGCCTTAAAAAGAGTCACTTTTATTTTTAATATTTATTGTATTCTTATAGCGTAGTATAACCACCATTGGTTGACCAAATAAATAAATAAATATCGTTAGCATATATAACATATTGTAAAAAAAAATTTAACAATGTAAACATAAAAATTACCTCGAAACCCAAAACAAATAATGAGATTAATAACGTTCAAGAAGCAAAGAGGAAACACAATGCCAGCACGCGTCGAGCAGGGAAGATTCCGTGTGATGGAAATTAATTAACAGTTGCCGGGAGCCGTTTAAATTCCCGGGAAAGTATGCGGCGGCAATTAAGAGAGCTGCCAGATAAATATTCTTCAGCGATGTGGAATTCGGGATAAAAATTTAGTTGGAGCGTATAATATGTTATAAGTGCGTGGTGGCCTGTTGGTAATGGACTAGACGCAGCTGCCTACATGTTCACGGTGGTCGCGGGTTCAAATCCCAGGGCACACCTCTGACTTTTCGGAGTCATGTGTGTATTGATAGTCAATCACCACGCACTATAACGGTGAAGGAAAACATCGTGAGGAAACCTGCATGCCATAGCGATTTGTATAAATTTCTATGGTATGTAAAAGTCCGCCAACCCGCACTAGGCCAGCGTGGTGGACTATATGGCCTAACCACCCTCAATCATACTATAATTGTAGAGGAGGCCCGTGCCCTGCAGTGGGTCGTATAAGGGCTGATACAATAACAATACAATAAAAATAATATGTTGTACTCCTTAAAGTTTGTGTTCAATTTCCAACTAATGTTAATAATAATTCTAAATATGAGTTACCAGGGAGTGGAACTTATGAAACTTGCAAAGTATGTTGCTGCCTTTTCAAAATATGAGAAGAAAGGGAAGGAAAAAGACGGGAGAAGGAAAGGTTTACAGAGCATGCGGCAATCTCACTCGCCAAACAAAACTGGTGGTAAGTCTCCCATATTTGAGAGGCCGCCTGGGTAGACACCACCGCAATGTCTATTTCTTCCGCCAAACAGTGGTGTAAACGCATTGTTGTGTTCCGGTTTAACGGACATTGTAGCCAACGCAACTACTGAACATAATGAGACTTAACACCTTATGTCTCGGGATGGCTAGCGCAGTGGGATGTCAAGCATTGCTATGTAATTCATGGTGTTGTTTGGTTTTGCTACTATCCATGAGCGGTTGTATCGCTTACCATCAGGCGAATGGCATGCTCGTCTCGCTGTTCATTGCTATAAAAACACGACAACAAAGCCGTTTTAGATTAGTTTTCTGTGTCACAACTGTTTTACCCTGGTCGAGCTGTCATACCTACAATAGTCCAAAGTAAGTACAGCCTTCCTTAACCACTTTTATGAATCAGCTGTATCAGCCCATATACGTCCCACTGCAGGTTACCGGGCGTCGTACGATTTATACGGGTTTTTACCACTCTCTCTCTCTTCAGCCACGGGAAGACCAGTGCTGAACATAGGCCTCCCCCAAGGATCTGCACATCGACCTGTTGGAAGCGGCCTGCATCCAGCGACTTCCTGCACCTTAACCAGGGCGTCCTTCCTTGTGGGCGGGCGTCCGACACTGCGCTGACCTGTACGATTTTACCAATACCACTTATATAATATTATATTTTATTATGTTAAATTCCTTTAAAAATTCAACACATGATTTATTCATAGCGTTTCGATTTTATTCCCGTATTCTGATTTTCATTTTTATGACGAGAATTTTACGAGATGTTTGTGAAATATTTGGTGTTAAGGAAAATTGGATACAATATTGGTATAGCTTTGTAATATATTGTCATATTGTATATATGACGTAAGGAGGTAAACAATATTTATAAATTCAGAAATTTCCATAAATTACTGAGCTTTACTTGTCAAATAATCATAAAATGTTAAGCTAAAGTCCTTGAGACTATAAGAATATTGTAGTTTGTTTATTTTTTTTATTACCGTGATTAGCAGACGAGCTAGCGGTCTACCTGATGGTAAGCGCCTTCCGCTGCTCATGGACTCTGCAATGCCAAGGGCATAGTCAGGCCGCTGCCTACCGTAACACTCTCTTCAAGCTTTAGTTAAAGAAGGACAGGTCATAGCGCTCAGGAAATAACTGGTAGAAAAGAAAGGAGAAGGTGGATCGAGGGGCCGGGCGTGCGTACCAATCTGTAAGACAACCGGACAGGTTGCCAGAAGAACGACCCTCTGACCTTAAAATTTAATTTTAAACGTGATAGGTACATAATATTATGTAAGTAAGGATGGTCTAAATTTGCCAAAAACTTTTTGCAAATATAATTTAAATTAACACAAAATTAAAAATTAGCAAGTTTTATTACTTGTACTCGGAGTAATAACAGTTTAATTTTTGTTAATACTTTCACAGAGCCTTCCGTTTAGCTTTGAGCAAAACTTCGTCTTGGCATTTCTTAACGCAGTAGCTTTGAAAGCAGGCGTAGGCAAAAATATTACGAATAATAATTTTGATCGCATTTATTAAGTTGGTCCATAAATAGATTTACAAGTGGGAGGTCCTGGGTATAATACGGGTCGGGCATTTTTTTCATTTTTGTTGAAATCTAATTAACATGATGAAAGATGAAATTGGGCAGACTATAATGGTTTCTTAAATGTAAAAATTAAATCAAATTCGCGATAAAATCCGTAAGAATTCGTTTTATTTCAATGTTTTATTTCAATTAGACAGACTATGGCATAAAATTGTAAATCAATGTGAGAGTTTCATAAAAACATCAATAATTATTTTTTGTTTCTCCACGAATACTTAACATTAACAGACTACAGAAAGTAACAAAATCTGATGAAAAATGATTTATATTTACAACAATAAAAATATACATAAAAATATCGCGATATTCGCAGCTACAGCATACTCTACAGATTCAACTGGATATCACATCGTGTGGTATATTTTTGATATGATCTCACAACCTCCGAGTAAACCTTTCGAAATTTATTTATTTATTTATTTATACTTTTTATACAGAGTATAAAGGCGGACTTAATGCCTGAGGCATTCTCTGCCAGTCGACCTTTGGAAAGTGCAGAGAGGAAATTAGTAGGCGCATAAATTATAGAAACTTGAGAGAATTTAGGGTTTATATGTAAACAATACTTAAATATATTATATATACAAACTTACATTCACGTATAGATACAAATACATATATACATTATACATAAGTATATAGATATATAATAAAATAAATATATATAACACATATGAAATCTAGATTGGAAAAATAATTTTAAAGCGACTCTGCCAGTTTGTTAAGTAAGTGTTGGCGAACCTTCACCTTGAATGTCATACGAGTGTCGGATGCCCTGATATCGAGGGGGAGTGCGTTCCAGAGAAGTATTGATTGGATAGAGAAGGAAGAGTGAATAAATCTGAATACCAGTCTATAAAACTCTCTTTTTTATTGAATCCACAGGAATATACATGCAAAAGTTATTATCTTCGTTTGTGTGTTACCTTTACAGGGTCAGACCTCTGAACCGATTATCATACAATTTTATGCAAAGTTAATTTCAATATTAAAAAGGACCAGAATTAAGGAAGTTCTTAATAAATTCAACTGCTCAAAGGAAAAACAAGCTGTTAATGGTCTTGTAAAGATTGAAATATTTCTGTTTAGATTTTTTCCAGCTTGGCACCAAAGATTTTTGACACGATTACTGGAAAATATGTTTTACTGTTTTACTTTACTCCAAAGGAAAAACGGGCTACAAATGGAAAATAAACATTTTTGGTTACATTTTTTGTTAAACATTTGGGGCTTATTAATAAACTCGGATGAGCTAAGGATTAACTTTAATCCAAGGCTTTAGAATTGAGTCGATTATTTTGAACAGCGAGGTATTCACGACTTTATTAATAAACACGGAATTGTTTAGAGGGCTAGGAAACCATCGTATTGCATTATTCAATATTGAAGTCAAATTAATAAAGATAATCGAGTTAATTCTAAATCCTTGGTCTAAAGTAAATCCTTCGAATTATTCGTGCACCTGAAACTGCCCCGACTTTCGTTTTTGCTCATTTATCCATCCCATGGTTGTCTGGCAGAAATTGCTTTGAGCAAAAAGACCGCCACTTGTAATTTTTTTTTCTGTAATATTGTCTACTTTTATGTATCTGGTGTACAATAAAGTGTTAAATAAATAAATAAAGTTAATGCTCAACAAGGGTCAGGTCAAAAGTACCCTGAACCGACGAGCATGCATGAAGAGATTGATGAAAGTGGATGAAGCGAATGTAGTATGTCAGGATCGAGCAAAGTGGCGATCCATAGTCTCTGCCTGCCCCTATGGGATACAGGCGTGACGATTACATATGTATGTATGTAAAGTTAATGCTTTGCTTATCCGAGTTTATTAATAAGGCCTGACGTGTTAAATAAACGGAGTAAAAAAAAAACCATTTTCCATCCAGGCAAGGCCGGGCTGTGTCACCAGTACATAATACGAATAAACTTGGTGGTTTAATGCCTTCGCTTACTTTTTTCTTCGTATTGGCATGTGATCTCATAAATCGTAAATTTCAGTGAAACCCGTCGTTAACAGTTGATATTAATTCATGAATATACTCGTAAAATAAAAATTGAATTTTCTATTGTGGTATTAAAATATGTGTGTTCAATTTTTCGCTTTTTGATCAGCGGGGTTAAGGACCTTTGAAAGGTTTTATTACAGTTTGTGGAAATGTTTGTATTTTCACTAAATACTAACAAAGGACGGCCATAGGACTCTGTATCAGACCATGTACGTCCCACTGCAGGGCACGGGCCTCCTCTACAATGGAGAGTACGATTGAGAGAGATTAGGCCATATAGCCCACCACAGTGGCCTAGTGCTGGTTGGCGGCCATTAGAATGAAATGTGTTAATTTAATTATTATTATTTTCTATTTTGTGCGCTACGGGTCTTTCTTTATAATACGTGAGAAAAGTAACGCCTTAGTCTATTAAGATATGATAATGCAAATCGTGTCGATTCGTTCGTTACCGTCGCTGAGGCAAATGTTTGCGTGACCAACAAAGTCATGTTTTTTCATCTTATTCGACAAAGTATTCCGATCCACCGTCTTTCTGCAAAACTGACTACGTCTTGTCTTGTGGGTCGATATTTGAGTGCATTTTCAGCGCATCAAAAATATATTGCCTTTTTAGGTCTCCACCAGGAAAAATCGACCGTATTTTCTGATGCCTACTTTCCAATTCGGTTTGAAGAATCTTTATTGTCTTAAGAAGTTTTACTCTTTCACTTAAAAGACTAACATATATATTTACAGTGAGCATTCAGTACATAGTTGCTTTATAGTATAAATTATGTAATTATGACAATTACAAACAATTCCAATGTGTTATGACAGGTACGGTAGCACGCAGTTTATTTCTTACATATTTCAATACACGTAGTTTTCTAAGTTATGAATTAATTATCAATTGATAAATATATTTCATGCACACAAACCAAGTAAACACTATTACTGTCAGGCATATTAATCCTTATTAAATAAACATCATACTAAGAATACAAGTAAAACTGAGTTATAAAAGTTCTCGCTCAGATTGCAAATGTCAGTAAGTTAAGCTACGAGTGACAAACGGCTGGGAGAACGTTGACCGGGATAAACTGATTCTTGAAGTAGTTAGCGCTCTGTTGACTGCAAATGAGGATTTTAAATGGTAAAGACAATGAGTTTAAACATAGGGTTGAATGTGGACAAAAAATATTGGGCAACATAATATGAATTGAGTATTCAAAAGCCAACTATGTTTATTCTCTTCCAAATTGCAGAAGGATTGAGTAAAAATACGGAGTCCTCGAAACCGACGAGCGTGTATGAAGAGATTAATGACAGTTGATGAAGCGAAAGAGGTATGTATGGACTTGTATGGACACTTGGCGCTGAATAGTCTATGCCTACCCCAATGGGACATAGGCGTGAATTTATGTGTCTATGTATGAAATAATATATTTTAATTTAATTATGATAACCAGTTGAATTTTAAAATACCTACGTCAATTAATTTAATCTCTTTTTACACGTGCATGTATGTTTATTCTATTTGCCGTATTAAATATGTCCGAAATAATTATTCAATAGTCATAATATATATATAACGTTGCTAAGCCTTCGTTTACCTTTTTATTTTGGTTGGTACTATCATTTTACACAACAATAACGTAACATCAGCTATCTGAGTTCTCAATAGCAGTTTTCACAATGAACTTTCTATAACAATAGCAAAGTTTCGCGGTTTCAGAAGTGTTGAAAAATGGTTCCATTGAGTACGTATGTGAGAGCATCGGTTATCGCGGCCATTCGTCAAATAAATTGCTGTGTGAAATGTTGGAAAATGTGAAGATGTTTTTGTAGCTACATCGAATAAATATAAAAGACGTTTTCGATATGTTTCTTAGGTTAATCATGTCTTTTTTAAGCTTTAAATGATGTTATTTCTTGAACACAGTGTATCTAATTACGATTTTTCGTATTAAATGACATTTGCTGATCGCAAAACACGAAGTATCTTAAATGAAATGACGTAAATTTTTAAGGCTCAGAAGAAAAAACTCCAAAAGTACTATGCTTAAGTAGAAAACAATATTTTTATGGATAAGAAAACAAAATCTCCAATAGTACAGCGATATTCTCTCTATCTGGAGTCTCGCATTTGGACAATCAACTTTAATATTAGTAATCTCATGCAACTCAATCCAAGAATCTTCCAGAAAATAGCGTGAATTGTTATTCTCCAAACGTTGGATATATGGATTTTTAAGCGTAAATAGTTCATAGTTTTTAATCGCTGGCTATTAAAAACATAAACATACACTTTGATTAAAACATTTTTCATTCTCAATTCATAAGCAGGATAAAATATAATTATTTTAGTTTTTTTTAGTTTGTCTACGACCAGCGTCAGGACGCCGACGGGCGAAATTGCTCTTGTATTATAATAAATAAAAATCTAAATAAAACACGCTTTAGTAAAAGACGCACAAAAAAATTATAACAAGTCCAAATTTAGAAAATGGAGTGAAATACATTCATTTACTTGTTTAAAAGCTAGGGTGCCTGAGGATAAGTCATTGTTGCAAACACCCCACGCGTTGTAACAATAAATTGAATGTATTTCTTATTAATTATTATTATTTTTTTACTAAAGTGTGTTTTTTTAAACTATTATTTATTTATTTTTGACTAAAATACATCTATCTACGACTATCATATCAAAAGAAGGTAGCTATGTCCAAATTACCAACTTCTAAATTTAAAAAAATCTAATGGTTATCCGATTAGGATAATGTCACATATTTTTTAAATTATTGTTTTGTCATCGGTCATTAACACGTATGCATATTTCAAGTCAATCCGATGTTTTAAACGGCTCCAAAATCGACTTCAACGTTTCCGTTACATACAGACGGGCGAAGCTATAAAAGCGTGATGAAATAGAACCGTCTCCATACTTACTAGACCTCAGGACAGAACATAACGTAAAATTATACGCGAACATTCAATGTGATCGACACAGGTTGTCAAAAAACACTATCTTTTATTCTAGATTTGGATTGATTTAGAACTTTGGTAAAATGCATCTGGCTTAATGGAAACTAAAAATTGTATTTCAATAATATATATAAATATAATATGGTACTAGGAACAAAAACTGTTCATAAAGATTGTTTATATATAGATTTTGTCGTTTTTTTGTGATATGAGATGACATTTTCGACTTTGCTCGACACCCTAAGACATAAGTTGTTAACTTATATTAAGTTCTGTATTGGATTTATAGTTGAAGTGCGTGGTGGCTTGCTGGGAACGGACCAGGGTTAAATTCCAGGGCACACCTCTGACTTTTCGCAGTCATGTGTGTATTGAAAGTCACCGCGCACTATAACGGTGGAGGGAAACATCGTGAGGAAACCTGCATAAGTACTGCTTCTAAATAATTTCTATGGTATGCAAAAGTTAGCCAACCCGCGCTAGGCCAGCGTGGTGGACTATATGGCCTAACCACTCTCAATCGTACTCTCGATTGCAGAGGAGGCCCGTGCCCTATAGTGCGACGTATATGGGCTAGTACAGAATACGGTTTGGTTTAGCTTATGGAGTTATTTTTTAACATGCTTAAATAGTATGAACAAATGGGAAATCCTTTACAATCGAAAATCAGATTGAGAATAAATTTATGGCGTCATGCCTCGCAACAGAAAGTATCTCAAGAATATAATTGCGGCGACATTTCTCCCAATTAAATATGAAAATATTTAATAATATCGTTAAATTTCAAGGTAACCGTTTAATTCCTTTGTTTATTCGTAAGCGAGATCTGAAAGCATTCCCTTGTGGCAAGAATTTATTAATAAACGACCAAAAAAGGTAAAGGACCGATGGAATATTAAATACTAGAAAAAATGTAGGTGCGGAAATCCAAATGGAATTTAAGGCGAGGGTCACAAATAAGGTCTGTTGTCAAAATATTATTAAAGGATAAAAGTGATAGTTCTATATACAGGGTATATCAAGACTGCTACCGAAAACGAAGTCAGATGGTAGTTTTAGTCACTACAGACACGATGCAACTAAAATAAAAAAAAGCGACGACTTTTTATTTTGTAATATTTTTTATTTTTAAATGTAATTGTGTTTGGGTGGTAAATCCATAGTTTTTGCTAAAATTAAAATTTAAAGCTTTGCATACTATAGCGTCTTTAAAAATAAAAGGGTGTACATTATTTTTTTATAAAAATGTATGTATTTACCACCCAAATACGATGATAAGAAAAAAATTACAAAAAAACCCTTGCTTTTTTGCATAAAAAAATATTTACATTGTGTCTAAAGTCACTAAAACTACCACCTGTCTTCGTTTTCGGTAGCAGTCGTGATATAATCTTTATATTAGCCTTGGTTTTTTTGTACCACCACGACAAAGGGAGTAAAGAGTCATTTACAATACATGCCTAATACCTCTTTCCTCTTCCCATCTTTTTTCCTCCCCCGTTCCTCTCCCAATTGGGCCGCCAACGCGTCCATGATCCAGCGTTGTGGATGTTAATGGGCGACTTTGCTCGTTTGCCGGACCGTATGTAAAATAACTAGGGCAATTTTTTGCCTCTGGCGTACTATAGGTTTCTTGACTTCGTTTTTCCTGTTTTAATTTAAAAAAAAATGCAATTAAAGACGAGACTAGCTTACCATTCGCCTGCTGGTAAGCGATACGACTGCTTATGGGTAGTAGCAAAACCAAACAACACCATGAATTATAAAGCAATGCTTGACATTCCATTGCGCTCGCCATCCTGAGACATATTTTAAGTCTGGCTTCAACGTCCTTCCAACCGGTACACAACAGTGCATTTGCACTGCTGTTTGGCGGAAGAAATGGACATATCGGTGGTACCTTCCCAGGCGGCTTCTCTCATATTATGAGAGACCTACCAGATACCACCTGTAAAAACGAGTAAAACTAAAAATATATTTGTAAAATTACGATACAAAATGTAGCCACGTAGACTGCATGAAGTTCTGATAACTTATTTGTGCCTACACATGTTTCTTCACACGGTCTGCGTTGGTCCGAACCTCATTCATATTTTATACGATGAAAGGCTTGAGGGACTTAATAAGCAGTTCGCTGAAGGATAAATATTGAACTTTACACTTGAATGGTCTATTTCTGATTCAAACTATAGGGTATCTCAATTTAGTAATGTATATTTTGAAGACATTTCGTTACTTCAGTGGCCTGGAGCTGGTCCTAAGACACAGGTCTTAAAATGGTTTTGAAGGTCGCTCATTTCAGATACGACAAGGTCGATACCAGCCTATGATACGATGATAAAGAAAGTCATAAAAAATAATGTAATAGAAGACTAGGTGTGGTACTCATTATTTTACGTGAAACCATCACTCCGACAGACAGGACACAACAGAAGCTAAGATATAGGTGAATCTGTACAAGTGCCCTATGGTGACTAGTACGTGTAATTGACATTCCTTTCTCCAAAATTCGTGTGCTCGTACTTTTGGAAATAAGTTTATACACAGTTTTTTCCTTTGATATTAATGTGAACATATGAATATTCTTTTACCGGTTTTGTCTGTGTAGATGTCAGAGAGGTACCCTCAAAATTCTTCCAATTTTTGGCATCTAGGTTCCGTGGCGATGTTTTGTACTGATACGACAGAATGGCTACAATACAGATGCATTACCAACAGGTGATGGCAAGTGCAGACCTGATAGAGACAACAAAGCAAGATACAACGTGACCCCGAAACACGGTTTTGATTTTTAGAACAAATCAAAGTAGCGATGATTACGCACATAGATTTAAAAAGCCTTTGGTCCGAAAGCTTAAAATCCTTCTTGGCAATGCGCCTGCATTGTTGAGAAGTCATAAAATTTAAGTAGCATGAGTCAATATTTTTCCTTATAAAACAATTTCCTGCAAGAAAGCAATGCATTCTAATAGCTTCGTTATTAATGTTTGACTAACCCAGTAAGCAGAAACATACAAGTTCATTTTTATGCTTACGTATATACAATAATTATTGCTTTCATTTTCACTAGCATGCAGAAAGTTGGTCCATTTCAACTAGACACGTTGACTGTTCGCGATCGATTGTTGTTTAATACACGCTATGTGTCAACTTTAACTGGACGTTGAGAGGCATTTAGTCTTGAGTATGTACGGCATTTTAGAAAACGATTGTGTTTGTACTAAAAACGGAATTGTTTGCACGTCAAAGTTTTAATGATAGCGCGCTTAAAGCTAGTCCGTCTAGGCTACGATAGTGTTCAAGTTTAATTCTAACCGCCTTATTCATAGACAGTTTTAAAACCTATTTTAGCTATCGAATGTGTTGTCTTCTTCATCCGTCAGCCAAAGGAAGTCCACTGCTGAACATAGGCCTCTCCCAATGATTTCCACAGTGACCTGTTGGAGGCAGCCTTCATCCAGCTACGTCCCGCGACCTTTACCAGGTCGTCTGACCACCTTGTGGGTGGATGTCCTAGTTGTCTTCTTCACTCAAACTGAATTCAAAAGTCGTTCGAAAGGGACAAAACATTGGATAACTGAAATAGGTTTAAAATATGTTCCTGATGAAGGCCGTAAGTACTTATTATCACTGATACATTCCATTTATTTTTTAATACAGGAGAAGAAAGTAAGGGGGAATCAGTTGGGTGAGAAAAAGACCAAAGCAGAGGTCACGGATTCAAATTCATGGCACACCACTGACTCTTGGAACTTATATTAGGTGTGTATTTTAGCTCATAAATTTAGCTATTCTGTACTGTATCAGCCCATACACGACCCACTGCAAGGCACGAGCCTCCTCTACAATCGAGAGTACGATTGAGAGTGGTTAGGCCATATAGTCCACCACGCTGGCCCAGTGCGGGTTGGCGGACTTTTACATACCATAGAAATTTATACAAATCGCTATGGTATGCAGGTTTCCTCACGATGTTTTCCTTCACCGTTATAGTGCGTGGTGATTGACTATCAATACACACATGACACCGAAAAGTCAGAGGTGTGCCCTGGGATTTGAACCCGCGACCACCGTGAACATGTAGGCAGCCGCGTCTGGTCCGTTACCAACAGGCCACCACGCACTAACAATTTTAGATATTCACACGTAGGTAATTAAAAAAATTGATGGTGTGTGGCCTCACGTTTAAATTCACGACCTCTGCTTATGAGCTCATTTTTAAATCACTTCAGCTATATGGAGAAAAAAAATTCAATCATTAACAAACATAACCCTCTACTCAAAAAAACAATGGTTTATTCCGTCCCCCGGTTATCTAATTTTACCTCAATGTTGACATTGACCCAAATCCCTCTCATTTTGTTATTTTCACGAACATTCCTATATCAAATCGAATTGAATACTTCTCGACAGCGTTTCGGTGCGGAAAATCTTGTCACTTAACCCTTACAATAGCGATGTGGGCTCGGGATTATTTGGGGTGTTCTCAAACGCTGGGGGTATAACAGGCCCATATTATGTGCATTTTAAATGTTCAGCTCAATTTATTTCGTGTTGTGTTTTGTTTTGCCTACCTCAAGGGCCTAGTTGTCGGAGCTGTTAATTTTGATACCACACTCCATGTATTTTGAAAACATTAGTTTTTTTTGAGAATACATTTTTGCGCCAAAAATTCTTAATATTGATTTTTTTTAATTTTGATGCACCCAGTGTCGCCCTCACGACAAAGACGAATCTATTGACACCGCTCACATAACAATACGACAAGCCGTTTAGGCTCTAAGGCGTGCCAAATAAATATACATGTACATACTTGAAAAACGTAACCCTCCTTTCGCAGTCGGGTAATAAAAACAGACTGTTTCTGATCCAACGGCATATTATATGGTAATCACCACGTTACCACGTGACGAGGCTGTCAAGTAACATTAGAAACCTGGTTACAACACGCGTACCGAAACCCTGCATTAATTACGAGGGTAAGGGTTTTTATTATTTTCGAATAATTAAAGTTCTAATGACCTGAGGTTAAACACCTTTTAACGAGCGCAATTGGATTTGAAATTTGAGTGGAGTTTGTTAGAATAAATGATCATTAGTACGCAGCTCTTTGCTTTAGATATACATGTGTAAGTATGAATATAGGATGTATTTTTTTTACACTGGCACGGCATAACGACTGCACTGCACCTGATGGTAAGTGCAATCCAGACAGAGTATCGAATGGCATCAGACGGCGGTCCCATGCCATTCGCTACAGTTATGCCGGCCTGCTGAGATGCTTCTTCACACTACGACGAAAGGACCCAGGATTATAGAAAGGAGAGAACACTTGTGACGGCAAACAATTCCACAGCTTAACGGTGCGGCATAAAAAAGAATTTGCGAACTTTTTGGTTCGCACGAGATGGTTTGGACCATCTAGTTATGGCTTCGTAAGCCAGCACGCGTGGTTCTGTTAAAAAAGGAGAGGAGGGGATCAAACTAAACAAATTTTCAGAGCATTCAGCGTGATACAGACGGTGGAACACGCATATGTACGTATGTATGTGTGTTTGAATATCATCCATCCATACATCAGCCACTGCAAGTCCACTGTTGAACCTAGGCCTCGCCCAATGATTTACACAGTGACCTGTTGGAGGCAGCCGGTATCCAGCGACGTCCCGCGACCTTTACCAGGTCGTCTGACCACCTTGTGGGTTGACTTTCTACGCTGCGCTTTACGTTACGAATATAATAATGGAATATTTATATTATTCGATCAAGTGACGCTGCCCCAACTTTCGTTCTATTCTCTTATATCCATCCCATGGTTGTGTGGCAGGAATTGCTTTGAGCGATAAAACCGCCAATCGAATTTTTTATATGAAATTGTAATATCTATTTAGTTTTTCTTTCCTTTATGATTGCAGTATCACAACTTACTTTTGGCCTTTGGTTCAGGCATGGCCACTTAAACTAGACCAATTTAGTACCTAAGCATTAATAATATTTTACTTATTTTTAATATTATGTTTAAAAATATTATTTTTATATACAGAATTCAAACTTCGAAAGTTCCAGCAAAGATATCGTATGTCACCCTAAGAAACTTAGAATATCATTAAATTTCGCGATAAACTTTGTAAAGACTTTTTTAACAACAGTTCGTAAATATTTTTTTAACTCAAAACTTGTAGTAGTTTAGAGTTTCTGATGAAATCTTTGAAATAAATTAAAAGTTTTATTCGGCGTTTCCATTTCTGGTTAAATAAATTGCTTCATTCAAAGGTCAAAGGTGTTTAAACCTTATGTATTTTTACTTAGATCGATTTCTTATTTCACTCGCCCGTGTCGCTTCGAACCAGCCCTGTAAAACAACATTGATAAATGCCCGCCATTATTTTCAGTGTTACCAGAAACGACGCAAGAGAATTACCAAATTCCGTGGATGAATTCTACCAAGGCGCGGGGAAATTACGTGTTGTGTTATGTAAAAGGAGAGTGGGTTTATTGGGAAGAGTAAAAAATAAAGTGAATCGAACACATAATACGTATTTAAGGATATGAGGCTAAAATGAATTCTAGCAAAGAAGTTAAAATGGAAAATAAAATTACTATGAAATTGACAAAATAACTTTTTCATATATTTGTAACATCCAGTATTAATTTTCTACCGTACAATAAAAATAGCAACTTGAAATCAGTAGAAGGGTACAAGAAAATATTTAAGGGTAATGGTGATTCACAGTGGAAATTACACTTTTATGAGTTAATTTAAATTAATTGGCCACACCAACTAAGTAGGTTACTTATCAGTAAACCACGCTCCAAAATGGGCATTTCCCTAATCCGTATCGATATATTCAAATCTGATCAATTCTACCTATTGTCCTTTAGGTCGACAGGCAATAAATACAGATTGGACTAAGGTAATAGAGGCACTGATGACCCTTTAGCTCGTAACGTCGGGCAAATGGACGGAGTTGAGCAAATTGGAGCGAGAGAAAATTAAAACCTGTTTTGGCCGCTTATGGGAATCTACGGTAATTGGCTCATTTGGAGTTTAAATGTTTGGTTAGTAAAGTTTAAAGTGCTTATTAAATGGGATTGATTTAGTTCGTTGGATTGAGCGTTTTCTATTTTGTTTTTTTGTGCACGCATTTATATATAATTTAATATTAGTGTTGCTTATATATTCATATTTTAGATTACTATATAAAAAGTAAAACAAAATACATTTTAGCTATCCTAATATAATGTAATATTATTAAAATGATAACTATGACATTCAACTACGATATTCATTACAAAATGGATACTTAAAAATACAGCATCATTTTGTATATGAACATGTAACGTTTGGTAAATAAAAATTCATTGCGAATTCATGTCTGAAATGAAAATGAAGTGACACGTAGATTACAAAAGGCACGACCACGAGAGATGAAACAGACAAGCGACATGGGGTTGCCATAAAAAAATCTTTCTCATTTTTTACTCAAGTCGGAGCTATCTTTTTCCATACTGCTTGACACTTCGACCCGATCTTTGGTAAACACAATTGCAAGCTTATTTGCTTTTATAATTCGTCGAATAACAAAAAGACAGTCTCGTTTTAATTTTTTTGTGCTGCATAATTGGGGTGGACTATATGGCCTAACCACTCTCAATCGATTCTCTCGATTGTAGAGTATCAGCCCATATACGTCCCACTGCAGGGCACGGGCCTCCTCTACAATCGAGAGAACGATTGAGAGGGGTTAGGCCGCATAGAGGCCCGCTGGCCTAGTGCGGGTTAGCGGACTTTTATATACTATAGAAATTCTCTCGAATTCGCTGTGGCGTGCAGGTTTCCTCACGATGTTTTCCTTCACCGTTATAGTACGAGTACGTGGTGATTGACTATCAATACACACATGACTCCGAAAGGCGGAGGTGTGCCCTGGGATTTGAACCCACGATTACCGTAAACATGTTGGCGACCGCGTCTGGTTCGTTACCAACAGTCCACCACGCACTATTTGTATATTATAAGTATTTGTTTTTGCACTGTATAAATTCAAATTAATTTAGTCGCATTATCACGCTAAAAAAACAACTTAAGGCGGCAAAATACGAATAAATATGATGTATAACCGGAAACTACCTAAATTACAAGAGCCAATTGAAAGGGGAATGGCAACGAAGCAACTTCCACCCCTCCCCCCACACGAGGTAAAATCGCTTTCTTATCTGATCTGGGGAAAACTGGCGGACACACAAAACTGGGTTAATGAAGGACCCTCATTCATATTTACCTAAACTAGCCCAGGTTTTCACTTCGAAATGATTCATACTAAATTACTGTTCTGGGTAAGACACAAATGGCAGTTAGTTATTACGTGGGTAGGAACTTCTAGAAAGTTTTTTTTATTTTTTTTTATACATATGTAATAGGGGGCATAACGGCAAACGAGCAAACGGTTCACCAGATGGTAAGTGGTCATCACTGCCCATGAAGATCTGCAACGCCATAAGGCATGAAGATGAGTTGTCGGCCCTTAATTGAATGTATTATTTAGATTCAATAATTTTGTTATCTACCACTCGGTTCGGAAAGCGGTTTTCACTTGAGAAGAATGGGCGAGTTACTCTTAGTGTTGCTTAGGTTCTGCAGTAGGTCAGTTCACGAAACTATGGCCTAGGCCCACTCTATCGAACTGTCAAATAAAGAAGAGACCTCAGCAGTAGCCGATTATGGGCTAATACAGTATGGAGATAAAAGGAAAGCAACATAATCGGGCGCTGAAAGCAAGATGCCTTGTGCCACTTAATTGTAAGGAATCCAAAATATAATAAAGACATTTAAAATAAGCCTTGTATTATTAAAGGATTTCCAAAATCATGTTTTAGTTATGACAGCAGCTGTTACAATCTGAACTTTAGGTGTTATTAAGCAATTCGTATTCTGGAACAATTCTATACTAGAAGGTTATGGAAATATGTTAAATTATGGCATTTAGTCGTAGATAAAAAAAAAATTCAACGCATCAATCAATCAACTTTATAGAATAATGAGCTGTAGTAGTCTTTATTATTAAAAAAATTAGTACATAATATGTTTTATTGTGAACAAACGGAGAAAAGAAAATTAATATCAGTTCGTCCTACATGACAGGGTCAAACACTTAGTCATGATAATATTCAAACGTGTTGTATTTCTTTTGTTTAAGAAAATAATAAATGACGCATAAAAAGCCATTACAAGATGGCGTCAAAAAAGCGCGGGAAATGGAACAGAAAAAAAATATTGCCAGTCGAAATAGCGTGACAAATAGGGTCGGCCTGTTAAACGACGTGCCGAGTGTTCGCTGATCGATGTAACATATAATTTATCAACAACTTATCTGTGATACGGCGAAACTCTAAGAAATATTTTGTGCAAAAGTTTCTCGCTAGTTGCGGACAGTGATATAAATAATTCTCGCATCAAAACATCCGATATATTTGCTGTGGCAACATCGTTAGGTTTTTGAATTAAGAATTTATTTGAATAAATCGTATATTCATGGTGTTTTTGTTTGCTATTAATTAATTTATTAGAATTATACGGAGACGAGTTGAAATAGATTTTGTTTAAAATCTTTATATTACACGAAGTTTTTAACTACGTAGTTAAATAAATATTAAATAGGAACAAACCAATTGTATTGGCTGTACGTTGTAATATTTCACTGATTTATTCTTACTAGTCAAATAAGCAAAGTTACCCGACTTGGAAACTAAACCCAAGACCTCAAGGCTCATGAAGTATGTACGACTTTACGAATCAGAAAAGCGAAAGAGGCCCTATTATTTACAGAACGAAAATGTACAAAGTAAAATAGTACTAAATATTGCTATACAATTTCAGCTCAAGAAACCGGTGGTTATGTTAATTTTAAACAGTTTCGTTTAGCTATATAAATAGACCGAACAGATAACTGTCGGGCTGAATTGCTTGCAATTTGTAACTGAACAATGGTAAAATAGAATTAATTTAGCAATTTATTTTCTTAATACTTATATTTAAAATCTCTATTTAATCGCATGTTATAAAAATAGGGGTCATCATCATCATCATCAGTCCGTTGTAAGACAGACAATATAATCAATCAGCAGCAGACCGGGCGCTGTGGCGTACATTGGGGGAGGCCTAATTAGTGTTAGTAGTAGTTAGTAACAGAATATATATGTATAAGTACATGTTGCTAAATTGCAAGGATGAATTATGATGATTTTTTTCAATCCAAATGTATGAATTGAAAATTTCAATAAAAAAACACAGTGTCTCAATATTGTTATGCCTCTTTGCATGTTTGCACACAACCATTTCAGAACTTCTGGCTCACAAATTATGATTAATTAAGTAATTTAAAACACACCAAACAACTCACCATCGGGCACATAAACATTCAGATACAGACAGTCCTCTGAAAATTCTCTCGTTCGCGGTTCCTCCATTTGTGTCTCCAAAAGCTTCGCAAACAATTCGTCATGTTTCCTCAAAGGGTTTTCTACGTCTCCTTGTTTCGGATTGCTTTGCATACAATCAGGGGCATAGATCGTCGCGTTCTTAACTCCTTCCCATTGCGGTAGATCGGTGTATTCTGGTGGTGTGAATCTGCGGAAATCTATCGGTGGTTGGGCATACGGTATCCCTACGTACGCAGCTATCCTCTTCGTCCGGAACCTTGTAATGTACATTCCGGATATCGTCCCCTGATTGGCCAGGGTTATCTGTTTCGGTTCCCTGGCTGTTAGGGTCAACGTCGTTTGTAACAGCAGAAGCACTATTTGCAACATTTTTGAGTTTATTTTGATTTTTAATTTAGAATAAATCATTGTAATTTGTTTGCTGATTACAATCTGAGACTAAATTAGCATTCATATTTACATCTTCTTTTTGAAATTCAACGTCAAAAGCAAATCTCCCTACGGGCACGTTTTAATTTTTGATCAGAAACTTAGGAGGCTAATCCATACACTTATATTTTCAGTTAAAGCACAAGTGTTAATATTTGATTAGTTTCGCGGTGTTGCACTGGTATCGTGCGGTGACCGCTCGTGTTCGAAGGTAGTGCGTTACTGTTTCTCGTGCAGACTTCGGCTCGTAAACAGTGGGGTTGTCCGTCGTTATAGCGACCAAGGAATTGCTTTCGTGCCCTTGTGTTTGTATAGAAGTGGCTTTTGTTTTCTAATGTTTGTTTCGTACTATTTGCCTCTGTTTTGCATCGTCTTTATATAAGAAAAGAAAGTAAAATACTTTAGGATTACCAAGTCATGTTCCCGGCTTGGGTTTGAACCTCATTTTATTTCTTGCTTTTTGCTAATTTCTTTCCTTTATTTTGTTTCATTTAATACTCACCACCTTGTACTGGGTAAACATTAATATTACCTATTAGTGCATTATCATGTACCAAAAACACTTAAATTAAACATCACAACTAAAACAGAATTGCAGTAAATTTCTGGCTAAGTCATTTGGTAACTTTTTGAAGTGTCAGAGCAACGCTGTTGTCATTAATGACTCAGCATGAACGTGCAGTCTCATTCGGGTTAGTACCACTGTCTCTCAGGAGATCGACGTGGAGCGACAACCTCGTAGTCGCGTTTCGTTCGGTGAGTGAGATTGCCGAATGCCCGATACCTCTTTCCTATTCCCATCCTTTTTCTTTCCCGCTCCCCTCCCAATTTCATGGGCTGACAACACATCTATGATCCAAGCGTTGTGGATGTGTATGGGCGGCAGTGATCACATATGTACGTATCTGAGGGGTTACTTTATGATCCGAAACGAAACTCGAAACTTTGGACGTCACACGTAAAACTGTCCAAATGTGCCTAGGTACTTCACAAAATGTTCGAATTCTCTATCTTGCGTCCTAACTATAGACTTGGTTCGGAGTGAATGATAAGTATCATAGAAAATAGTGTTGATTCTTGGAAGTGGAAAATTAAAAACGTACTGCAGACGGCGCATTCCAAATATTCGAGAGTCTTTTCGGATCATTGAGTAACCCTCCAGGTGACTTGTTTGCTCGTTTGCCGAACCTATTGTATGTAAAATAACTAAAGTTTTTTTTGTCCCTACTGTACCTTTAAGTGTTATTAATAATTAATATGACTATTGTTCTTTTCTATTATGAAAGTAACAATACTATTAATACGTGACGTAAAAAGATATTGTCACTTATTTCATAACAATCGCAATAAATGCTTGCTGTTTTGGTGTAACGACGAGAATCATTGTTTGGAAACGTGCTTCTAATGCCGATAGTCTTAATTAATTACATTTTACGTTGTATTATATTTCGTTTTCATTATTTGTGGATTTCCCAAGTGTGAAGGTACAGAAAATAGCAACAATTTCTACAGAAAATTTGTAACGAGGGCGTTTAATCTCTCGTATTTCTTCTTACCGGTTCTTTTCTACTCTTTATGAATACTGCAATATGTGATTACTTTTTCAAAATTACAGGTAGAATTTGGCCTTCTGCGCATTAGGTTAGTGTCTGCGTACACTGGATGTTCTTTAGAAGATATGTTCAGACTGCGAATGTCTCATTGCGAGACGAGGCCCCTTTTCCTCATAAGGCCTGGAAACTTGATAACAACTTCGGCTTAATCCGCGCTAGGTAAAGGAATTATTTTCTTCAAAGAGGTATTTTCATATATGTATATTCACCAAACTACATCAAAACATGAATTTTCGACGTTTTATTATATCTAGAATATTAAGATTACTTTTTCGTTTCTAGATAGAAATTCTCGAACGTTCCATAAAAACGACCTAATTCTTTTATCTCATAATGATTCCAATATTTCTTTTCGTTATCAAATCAATATAGAATGTAATAACCTCAGTCCGACGTTCTATATATTTTTGCGGTTCCTTTCACTAAGCTGCTTAGGAAAGGATAATTGATTATTTATCGGTATTTGAACAGAGGATTGTGTAGTGAGCAATTGTTTCTTTCTGTTTCGTTGTTATTACATTCATGCAACAGCATGTGTGTATCTGTAGTGGTTTCTTAAGTTTACGCGAATATTACACATTGAAATAAAACAAATTCTTACGGATTTTATCGCGAATTTGATCTAATTTTTACATTTTTCACTTCCCGAAGTTTCGATCACTTTACAGCTTTCGCGGTCACGGTGTCCGTCCCGTAAGAATTAGTTTTATTTCAATATGTATGTATTTTTTATGGGTCAGATACTTTTGGAAGACATAGCCAATATATTTGATATTATTGTCGTATTTTATAAGTAGTGATGAAAGTCTAGGTAAAATTAAATATTACACCAATGAAAGAAAATTGTACTTTTACATTTTGTCCTAATATGGCATATTTTCTATAGAATCATTGCGTGTTCATCGGGCAGCACTGCATCTACCAAGCAATTATAACCGTTTGTTCATTATAAAAGTTTATTCATCTGACAAAGAAATTTCAGTAAAACATTTATTATTAAATTAATTAAAGACAATCCTATCAATTTTAGGGGATGAATAATTCATTAAATTGCTAATACACAATTGCAAGAAATAGTTCTACTTGAAATTCCACAAATTCAAAATTAAATCTTATTTGAAACAAAATAAGGTAAAATAATCGTAGACTAAACAATACTAAAATATGTCTATTAATATTGAAAGTAGATTTGAGTTAGGGCTTACGCAGACCGGGACCGAATGACAAATGATTTAAATTTTTACTAATCCAATCCATCAGCCAAGGGAAGTCCACTGCTGAACATAGGCCTCTCCCAATGATTTCCCCAGTGACCTGTTGGAGGCAGCCTGCATCCAGCCACGTCCCGCAACCTTTACCATCTAGTGGGTGGATTTCCCACGCTGCGCTTTCCGCTTCGTGGTCCTCATTCGAGAACTTTTTGGCCCCATTTTTACCAAAATTTTTATCACCCAATTTTTTACCAAAGGATATCCAATGTCAAATGTCGTTTTCTATCCATATAAGTTTGAAAATCCTTTGGTAAAAATTAAATCCCATGCCATTCGGTCCCGGTCTGCGTAGGCCTCAACGGAAAATTTTGGTAAAGATTTAAATATCGAACTATCACTGAAAACGATGATAGTAATTTATCAAAGACAATTTTACGTTAAATCTCTATGTTAGATTTTTAGGTTACTAACTGCCGTACTCATTCACGGAAAGGGATTATTTATTCGCTGTCAGTACATAAGCAGTTCAATTTGTTCATACCAACAAATTTGTGGATATTTGTAACTGGTTCTCAAATTTCCCTTAATTAATAATAAAATAGTCGTATAATATATAAAAGTTGTAGTTGACACGTTCAAACCGCCATTACTATTTTCTTTGTTTGTTAACCGACTTCAAAAAAGGTGGAGGTTCTCCATTCGTCGGAATCTTATCTTTTTATGTATGTTCACCGATTACTCGAAGACGCCTGGACCGATTTGGAAAATTAATTTTTTGTTTCATTTACCTATTGTATTTTATAAATTTTATTTCTGGCCACCTCTATCCTCTTCTAAAGGCACATGAAATAGTTGGCAGTAAGCTTGCGACGCGGCGGCTCGCGTGACCGTCACTGAAGCCTGTAGTCATTGCATTCGGTTTCTGGTTTGTTTTTTGTTATATTTCGCCTCATCTCCCCCTATGTGGGTCATTGCGACGTGAATATTGATCGTTGTTATTATGTTTCAACATGTATTTATTTTGTGCCAGGATTTTACCGCAATATTTTAAATGTTTACTAATTAGACGTTCGATTTTTAAAATGTTCCTTTTTTTGTTACACAAATAAGATTTCAAATATTTTTTTGGTCTGAATTTTACTTTAAAGGTGTATCATTGTTATACAATAAGTTATATCAAATTAACTTAGCTGTTATTTAAAAGGAGAAAATACAAAGTACATTAAAATATATAACCTAATAATGGGAAAATCGACGAGGCAAGGCAGTATTTTCCATTGGGACACTTCTTCTTTTAACAATCTTTATCATCATAAAAGTTGTCTTACAATTAATTAATTATTTAATTAATTTATATTAATTATTAATTACATTTACACTACAATCAATTTATATTAGAATTTATATGAGAAAAAAAAGTGTTTTTAATGTTTGGTCAGCCAGAGGCAAATATACCTGACGTTTTATTTTGATTGCCAGACAGGTAACAAGTGATCATAATAAATACATAATTATTTTTAGAAAATTGTGTAAGGCAACAGCTAGCAGAAATTTACAGTTAACCATCAAATTAAATCAAAAAAAGTCATAACCCGTGCTTGTAATTTATTTATTACGTAGCAGTACCGACTTTTCAAAATTACAGATGTAATTTAGTGCATGATTTCGATGAATAGAAACGATAATAGTGAATAGACCATTTTATAGTAATATATTTTTAAAGCTTTATATAAATCAAGTTTCATACTGTTTCATTTTTATCTAGATCGAAGCGGTCGTCACGTCTATCGGCTTAAGTCCACACCGAATTTTCGAAACTCCATTTTTAGTTGCTTTTCGTCCACTATCTTGCAAATTGACATTTTCAAACGAGTCTAATCTGTAATAAAAGGGTTCGGTTCAAAGAAAAAAGTAAAAGAGATTAATGTGTTTGTTAAATTATAATACTGTGTTTTTTTTTCTTTATATATTTTAGTACCTTTTGTATAGAAATGTTTTTTCCTTTAAGGCGCGTAGATTAAAGCCTTTTTCCCGATACCATTATATTATCGGTATTTAATACTGTTCGGGACCAAATTCATTGTTAGAGGCCGAATTCATTGCGTAGAATTGGAGAGGAGTAACAGTTGTATGGGAAGGTTGAAATTTCAAGCTATAAGTCATCTACCATCTATAACGTGTGGCGAAATTTGGAACTAAAAATAAAATAAAATAAAAAACATATTTAACGCATTGTTTGAGGTACGTTTTCTTAATATATATACATCAAGTATTTACACTAATTAATTAACATGTGCAATGTAATAGAATATGAAGAGAGAAAAATTGTTTTATTATTTTAACAATAGCGGTTTCGAAGGCAGAAGACCGTAGACGCGTTATACTCCGTGGGTCATGGAAGACGTCAAGCTGATAAGCCCAACTCTTGCCATTTATGAGATCCAGACACAATTCAGGGTTTGAACTTGAGTGCGGCTTGGCGATAGGAAAATTTCAGCGATGTTGATCTCCTGCCTACCCTTTCAGAATTACAGTCGCGATCTTATGTATTATATTCTAGCATGTTCGTCGTGCGATTTATGCAATTACGTTGTCCCCGTCCAATCAAAGTTAATTACAGTGACTCAATCCGAGGTTGTAACTGAACCATTAAAAATTAATTTATTAACGTGACGTCTCGATTATTGTGTAGTTTGTATGGAATATAAAGTCTAAATTACGAGTAGTTACTATGTATGTTGTTAAAGCTCTAATGATTTTTTTAAATTCTATTTTTGTAATTAGGAAGTTATTCTTGTCATTTTAATCTAAACTATTTTTTTATTGCGATGCATGGCGAGACGAGCATGCCATTCGACTGCCATTCGACTGCCATTCAACCGCTCATAGACAGTAGCAAAGCCAAACAACACCATGAATTACAAAGCCATGCTTGGCATTCCACTTTTTTAAGTCGATTTTAAGTCTTATATGTCCAGTAGTTAATTGCGCTACAATGTCCTTCAAACCGGAACACAACAGTGTATTTACACTGCTGTTTGGCGGGATATATAGACATTGGAGGGTTACGGCCTCTCACATATGAGAGACTTACCACCAGTAAAGACTACTACAGTACATATTGTGAAAAGACTCTACCACATGAAATACACACAAAATTCCATTGACTAAATTGCAAAGACATTGTATAAATCCGCCAATGAATTAACTCATGTGCGAACCTAACTATAATTACTAATTATTATTTTGGTTTAAGAAAAAAATATGAAGCAATCATGGACTATCAGATCCTTAATGAATTTAAAAACTATCATTGCGTTGACCATTTTTATCTACTCAGGCAGCACTTTTAGTTTATCAGTTTTCGAAATCATCTAATGGATTTATTATTTGTATTTAAGCATCGAAAAGCATCTGACTCCTAGAGGCAAAAGGTCTCTGCCATCTACTAAAATCAAAGGTCTTTCAGACATTTTCGGATATAGGAGACAGGATTCTTATCCGTCCGGATGGCTACTAACGGACAATAATGATGAAATATTTATATTATGTGAGTATCCAACAATACAATTGCTTTTAATAATATTGTGTTTATAATTATATGCACTCTAGACTCATTTAATAAAATACAAATTCACCCAACAGTCACATATATAGTCCTAACTCCACACTGAGATCGAGTCTTGTGTCGTGGGTATCAGGAACTACGAGAGACTTTAGGTCTCATAAACACCCAGAACAATATGGCCTAACCACTCTCAATAGTACTCTCGATTGTAGAGGAGGCCCGTGGCATGCAGTGGGACGTATATGGGCTGATATAGAAGCACCCAGAGCTGAGACAAATACTTGTGGGCCTCACAAACATTTGTCTCGGCGGGGAGATCGATCCCGCGACCATACGTTCCATAGCCGGCGTCTAACCAACTGCGCCAAAATATAAAATTGCACACTATTTGCATATTTACTTCATAATTCATCATCATTATATCCACAAGGAGATCTTCGCAAAATACCTAATAAAATAATATTTCTAACTACATTGTAAACAATTTCTATAAAAAACTTGACCTGAAATTGATTTCCAGCGTACTAAAAACATTTTCTGATCCCAAACGGCCTACATGAAGGGGTGAAAAGGCGTGACCACGATATCGCTCAATTTTATAGCTTACAGTCACGTTACATCGGCTTTATTAGTACTGAAACGTTTTTAGTATATATATATATATATATATATATATATATACACATATATGTATTATAATAATAAAGGCTAACAGGGTTGTTGGTAAGAAATGACTTGCAACATAAAGCATCGTCATCATTTTCGGCTAGAGGACGTTCATTGCTGAATAAAGGCCTACCCAAGGATTTTCACAGCGGTCTGATGCTTTGATGCGATGTCCGAACTTTCGAGTTTCGTTTCGGATCACAGTGTTACCCCCCTGGTTTGATGTGGTGGTCAGTTGTCTAGTCAAGATCTTTAATAAATTAGTCCATTACTAACTTGGCCAGTATCATTTCGTTTACAAATTGTAATTTACAGATAATAAATATGAAAAAAACTAACTTATGTCATACTTCAGGTTTAAAGCTGCCTCTTTGATTAATTTTATTAAGATTGGTTTTGGGACAAAAACGAGAACCCGTGTTATTTTTACAATTACAAAATTTTGATGACTGTGAACTAGTTAATACCACATTCTTCTTCTCTGTAGCCACATGAAGTCCACTGCTGAACATAGTCTCCCCCATGGATCACCACATAGACCTGGTAAATGCGGCAATACCACATTATATCTATACATCTTAAACATTTAAATTTTACATCTCATTTTACATGTATTTTTTACATATTTTTCGTAATTTCGTTAATAAAAGAGGTAGGTAGGTGATGTCATGCAAACAATTTTTGTGTAAAACAAAAGTAAAAACTGCAAACATAGACGTCTGTGTCTATAGACGGTTTTTATTTACTTGAATGATATGTAGTAAAAATATAATATCTAGTTTTAAAATATTCGTCGCTTTTTATCATCCTATTGGTTTGGTTGTAAAATTCATGTTTCAAATTGTTTTACATACACAAGCTTGCAGACTGAAAGTGACATCAATGCACGGCTCGCTGAGTTTATGTCCGTTCTAAGATGTAACAGAGATAGATATCACTATTCAAAGCATAGATTCCAACCACATAGAGACAATTTTTACGCGGAAAACTTACACTAAGACAGTTTTTTGTTTATTTATTTTAGGCACATTCTTTGCATAGTTTATCTAAGGTTAACTAGGTGCTTTACTATAGTTCTCTCGTATGCATAATGCCATCTAAATAGTTACCACAACTTTGTCTATTGTCGCCGCTAATCAGCAGTGTATTAGCACTGTTATGTTTCGCGCTGAACAGCAAAAGGTGTAGGCATACAATCCGCTCCAGATGCAACTTTGATGCTGACCATGATCTTAAGGCATGAGAGAATAACCAGAGAGTTTCGGTTTTTAAGACATTGTAGCCAGTGAAGTCAACAACACATCTAAGTGCCAATGGACGTTCAGAGGCGGCAGTGATCACTTACCAAGAGGTGACCCGTATGCGCCTTTGCCGGACCTACTGAATAAAAAAACTGAACATTAAGAGATCTAACACGTAGGTAGTATTTCCAGATAGCAAGCGCAGTACAATGCAGTGCTCACTAACAATAAGTTCTTAATGTAATGTACTGTACTGTATCAGCCCAGATACGTCCCACTGCAGGATACGAGCCTCCTTTACAACCGAAAGTACGATTGGGAGGAGTTATGCCGTATAGTCCGCTACGCTGGCCTAGTGCGGGCTTGCGGATTTTACATACTATAGAAATTCTTGCAAATCGCTATTGCATGCAGGTTTCCTCATATGTTTTCCTTCATCGTTATAGTGCATGATTTACTACCAATACACACATGATTCCGAAAATTCAGAGATATGCTCTGCGATTTGAATCCGCGACCACCGTGAACATGTTGGCAGCTGCGTCTAATCCTTTTACCAACATGCCACCAGGCATTTAATGATGTTGCTCCTATTTATGGGCAGGCGAGATACTTCCACTCCTCATTCTCTAATAACAAAGGAAGTGCCTTTCGTTCTTCCAAAACGATCATAACAATCCTTGGTGGGGAATAACCCTCGAACCTTGAAAAGGTTTCGATCGCACCTGCCAAGGGTCCTCGTTTCGGCAACGCGGTATTATCGCAGATTACAGCAGTTAAAATAATGGTTCTGTTATAGCACAGTTAACCTTGCCGACGGTTTGATAGCTATGGCACTGTGGCACCGAAGTATTTATTACGACTGATTTGAATAATTTTTTGCCCCAAATTTATCGTCTTTATGGGAAAATGGTCTTTCGTCAATAAAATTAAGCATATTGTGGCGATGACCTAATGAAGGTAGCTGGATGACGCTGGACAACTGTCACTTCTAACAACTAGCTTAGGAAACCCTTGAGCGAGGCTAACGTTCATCAGTGAATTGCCAGTGGTTGAAGAGACAATGTTTTCAAGCATGTTTTGCTTGTCCACCACAAGTAACACTAACGGAGAAGTCCCATTGGTTATTTATTATTATCACTGTCAATATACATCAGCACAATATTTCATTATATGCTTTGTCAGCCTTTAATATTCGGAGAAAGCGAAGAAGCACGGAAAGAGGGGTAGAGTAGATTATAAGGATGTCATAATAACTTACGAAATTAAATGAATCAGCAAAACTTGCTTTACGTCGATGATATATGTGACTTTAGCCCAACTCCAGTTCCAGGGTATCTTTGTATCAACAAGCGAAACGACATATTAAATACGAAGTATTGGTTTTCATATACATTCAACGAGTCGCAAGATTTGACTAACAAAACTACCTGCCAACACATATTTAAAGAAGATCTTCATTATCATAATATATAAATTATTTTGTTTCTCTACATCTTAATAGTCTTAATTCTCCTATCATTTTGCAGTTGCAGAGTTAATTACTTAATTGTAACCAGCAGTCACGAGGATTGAAACTTATAACTTGCATTATGGCTTACTAAATTCTAAGCTAACAATTACTTTATAATTAAATACGCAACCTTCAAAATCAACAATAAAATTCACTACGTCAAGCACATACTTACGGGATTTGAATACATTGAATTTAGTAAAGCCACAAAGAACTTCACAAATGTCCTTGGGCGCCCTACACATCAAAGCCGCCGGCCGCCGGCATATGTCGGCGACATTTTGTCGGCGGGCTAGCCGTCAGCTTTAGTCATTGCAAGTCGAAAAACTTTGACGGTGACATGGCAGCGGCTCGATATAATAAGGAAGATTTTATGACGTTGACGAGCAGTGCACTTGCGTTGTAGAAATGTTATGTCGGCGAGCAACACGTGTGGACGCTTGCCGCCAACATGATGCTTTTCTTATGGGCCGCTGGCATGTGTCGCCGGGCCGGCGGGTTCGGTGTGTAGAGCGTATTATTTCGACATTTCATTCCACAAATTCTTCGTTTCCAGTGATTACTAAATCACGGCATAACCTTGCTTTTAGGGTAGCTACTGACCGTTGACTAATAACAGTTCAAGGTTAAATTTTGTTATTCATGAGAGCCAATAGCTTATCAGATCGAATGTGTATATTACGTTTCGTAGAAGGTTTTTCTTTTAAATCATTATGTGATTGATGTCTGGCGGAGATATGGTCTGGTTTGAAACTGATTTACTTTAAAATGTTTTTGAGGAATGTTTTAAATCATTTGGATCTTGCTTGGGATTTCTGTGGGTTTATAAGGGCTTGTTCGACAAGTTAAACATTAGACTATGCCACGACAAGATTATTTTTATTTGGTCATTATTTTGGTTTATCAAACCCTTATGCTTCATTTAGCTTATGGAATTATTTTAAACATTCTTAAATATAAGCGGGACACCCATAAAATCAGATTGAGAATGAATCTATGGCGTCATGGAGGACAACCGGGATGAAAGGCAAAACTGGAAAATTGTTAAATTAAAAAACCTTATGGATGAAATAATGGAAAAAAAAAACTAACTTTACCTAGTCATATAATATTTCTAACTTTACCTAGTCACTGGTTTCTGAAATAAAAAAAAATAACATGAATAAAACTTAAGTGCATTTTTTAAAAAGATTCGTATACCAAATGGCGAACAATACCTAAAACATAATGCACTTGACAAGCTTATTAGATTTTATAAAATATTTTTCATGGACGTTGTGAAAATTAAATTGTGTAAAAAGTTATTTATGAAGATTAATGATGTTTTCAATGAAAACTCGATTCATACGGTACAATATCATGATTTAGTATAAAACATGTATATTAGTTTAGTTAAGAACACTCAGACACGATAATCGGGACAAGATATAGCTGGTTTAAATCCCATATTTTAGTAAGTATATCTTTAGAAGTGAAGTATGTATAGCAGAAGATAATTTTGATGACAAAAGGTTAGCAATTTTGCTAGTAGTTTTAGGTTTCACTTTATTCAAAAAACCTGATACCTCTTAAATAACTTATAAAGGTACCTATCAGGTTTCTAACTATAGAATTTTATAAAGTTTGTAACTTCGAAATATCAAATATGTTTTCGATGCAACTTTAAAGTTGAAAAACAAATATGATACGTTAATTGGAACCAAATATTACATGAACAAATTTTTAGTTTAATTTGACTCATTGTGTTTGTTATTTTGTGAGGTTTCAAGTAAGTTACTTTAAAATATTTGATTTCATGTTTTAAATTAATTTATACAAGGTAAAAATAAATTTCATTGTTTTTTTAGTTACGTTTCGATGTTACGTGTCTTTTATTAATAAGCTGTGCCTAAATACTAATTGTCTCAAAGACAGGAATTTGTAGAAAGGGTTCTATAGCGGATTATGCCACATTTATCACGTCACTCATATTTTTTCTAACAAAATAACGAATATATTGTCTTTAAGTATTTTATTTAGATTTCCATAATGTTTCCTGTTCTTCTTATACTCTTGTTACATTTATATGTTTGCTAAACAATACTTTTGGTGCGTTTTGGAGAACATACATATGTACATACATAAACTCACGCCTTTTTCCTAGAAGGGGTAGGCAGAGGTGTTATCAGGACACCCACGTATCTCCTTGTGTGTTCCGTCCCACGATGTGATAGAGGCCAAGCCAATGGAGCGAGTTTTGGTGAACAATTGTTTTATATATAATATATTTATATTATAGGGGCCAAACGAGCATACGATTCACTTGATGGTAAGTGATCACCGCTGCCCATGAACATCTGCAACACCATAGGGCTAGGAGATGCGTTGTCGGCCTTTAAAGTATACGCTCGTTTGTTAAAGGTCGCTATGATATGTATATTGTGTTATGATTCAGCTAACTTGACCAGGACAGGACTTGACTGCCTCGGTGGCGTAGTGGTACTACGGTATGATTGCAAAGCTGAGGTCTCGGGTTCGAATCCCGGGTCGGGCAAAGTGATATTGGATTTTTCTATTCGTTATTAGCCCGGAGTCAGGAATTTGTGCCCGATATGGCGATAGGCTCGCCCCCTATCACATCGTGGGACGGAATATACAAGGCGAAACGTGGGTGTTCTAGTAGCACCTCTGCCTACCCCTTCTGGGAAAAAAGGCGTGTGGTTATTTATGTATGTATGTAACTTGACCAGGAAAACTGTCTCATAGAAATCCGTGTCGTTCTAGCGGTTTTTACAACGTTGCAGACTGCTGAAGGTTCAACAATATTTTGTAACGGGTGATTTTTATAAGCGATGAGTGAAGCCACCTATTTATCATGACGATGTTGCTGACAGTTATATTAAGAAGAATAGAATAAGGATTTGAATACAGAACGGAGTTGTCAACGGCTGATGTGAAGGATGGCCGAGTCGGAATATTATCACGCCACGATTATTCAAGTTGTAACGTTTTACACAATTTTAATATACGAGTTGTATGTGTAGAGAGCCCTGCTATGAATGTACATGATGTTGGAAAAGAATAGAGGAATTATGATTACACAACCGTCGATTTATTATTCGTCTTAATAGTTTACCTTCAGTCGTTCTTTGTCTCCCTTTCCATTTAATTTTGAAAGGTTAATGATGATAGAGGAGCCAGATATTCTGTGTTTAAAGGATGGCCATGATCATGTACTCTTTGCAATTGTCTGCGTTATGCGCTCTTATAGTTTAAAAAATAAAATCTACTTGTAAATACACTAACATGTGAATCTGCCGGTAAGTAAATATTTACGACCCATCTAAATAGTAGTTTAACTGTTTATAAAAAATATAATTTTATGAGCTCACTGTATGTGGATATGTATAATTATCCATATATATGTAGAAGTAGGCAGAAGGTTTCCTATTAGTAGGTACTACATGAAATTCACAGAATAGTATAGTAATGACGCACTTAGTCTTACCATACATAATATAATTTTAAACAAATACCTAGCACTGAAAATAAGGAAAATACTAAAAGAAATGTCATAAAAAATTTAAAAGTCAAAATATTACACAATTAAATTGAATGAAATGTATATTTGGTATTTATTATAGCGATGAAGTCAATATAACCCGCACCTATTCAAATAACTTTTGCATTCTAAAATGATTATATATTTTTTTGGGTCCCGTACAAAAATGGAAAAACGGAACCCTTTTAGGATCGTTTCGTTGTTTGAATGTGTCGTCAAAATTAAATCGAAATATTCTTTATTTAAATATTCTTCCACAAGGTCTTTTGAATCGGCAATTACTGCTACTACCGCTTCTTAATGTGTTGTAGACATAGACATAAGCACACGCCTTTTTCCCAGAAGGGGTAGGCAGAGGTGCTACCAGAACACCCACGTTTCGCCTTGTATATTCCGTCCCACGATGTGATAGGGGGCGAGCCTATCGCCATATCGGGCACAAATTCCTGACCCCGGGCTGATAATGAATAGAAAAATCCAATATCACTTTGCCCGACCCGGGATTCGAACCCGAGACCTCAGCTTTGCAATCGTACCGTAGTACCACTATGCCACCGAGGCAGAATGTGTTGTAGCTGTGAAGAAACGGCGCAAGAAACTCCCTCAGAGACACGAAATGTCTCCTTTTGTTTTGTTTCTTTCTTTTTCTCCTTTTTAAAGCCGTTAACACTGTGGTGTACCTTGACTTTGAATTATTATTTGTAAGGTCGCATGCACTGTTGTAGTAAAATACAATAACTTTAGTGATAATCCAATTTTTTGGCGATTAAGCGTCATTCACACGGGGAGAGTTTCTCGCGGCGAGAATCGTATGCGATTATCGGATGACGTAACCGCCATAGATTATCGTGTTCTGACAAATGTTTACACGATGCAACTTTTTTTATATCCTTACGATAATCGTATGGATGTGCGTGGCGGCCTGTTAGTAACGGACCAGACGCGGCTGCCTACATGTTCACGGTGGTCGTGCGTTCAAAGCCCAGGGCATACCTCTGACTTTTCGAAGTCATGTGTATATTAATAGTCAATCACCACGCAATATAACGGTGAAGGAAAACATCGTGAGGAAACTTGCATACCATAGCGATTTGTAGAATTTTTTATGATTTGTAGGTCGTTTGAGTTAAACCTAATTCTTTAAACCACGGGTATTTATTTCGAGTCTGGCGGTTTGACGATCGAAGCCTATATCATAGTACCATCATCATCAGCCTTTTATTGCTCTTTGCCGGACATAGGCCTCCTCCGAAGTGGAGTAGGTGGAGTGACGATATGCGAAAGGTCGCTGGCAGATGCTGGATGCGGCAAGCCGAAGGTAGGGTGAAATGGCGAAATTTAGGGGAGGCTTATCATAGTATCGATACCCATAAAATAAGACTTGAACCGTGGCCTGTTGGTGAATGGACGCGGCTGCTAACGTATTGACGGTGGTTGCGGGTTCAAATCCCAAGGCGCAACTCTGCCTTTTCGGAGTCATGTGTGTAGGTATTGATAGCCAATCAACACACACTATAACGGTGAAGGAAAACATCGTGAGGAAATCTCCACACCATAGCGATTTGCAAAAAAATATATGATATGTTAAGTACGCCAACCCGCACTATGCCAGCGTGGTGGACTGTATGGCCTTACCGCTCTCAATCGTACTCTCGATTGTAGAGGAGGTTTTTGGCCTGCAGTGGGACGTATATAGTCTGATACAGTTAGACCTTTTATTTGCGCAAAAAACAATCTTATCATTTAACCACGACCTGTAATCTCCTCTAAACTAGCTAGCCGAGCAAAGATATTGCACACGTCTTATGATCATACACAATGGTACTTGACTAATATGTTGTTCAATTGTTTTTTACGTTTTATTACATATATAAAAAAAACAATATACATATAAAAATATTTAAAAAAAGATTAATCCTTCGCGGTAAATCCGTGGCGAGGCTTAAGACCCAAGCCACCGGTGGTAAGGGATCCAAAGTGAGGAACCTCCTCACTATGCGTGCCGTGTCCAGCAATAACGCCTTTTGAATCTGGCCGTAAAAATAATATGACTAATATTATTATTCTAAATTATTTATGAAATTCTCCGAATTCTACTTATTTTGAAAACAGCCACGCTAGAGTTTCTTGCCCGTTCTTCTCTGACGAAAACAGCCTTGTGAACCGGGTGGTAGTAGAAAAAAAATGTCTGAATCTAAATAATGTGTGATGGGTTCAATGAAATATTTTCATTTAATTTAATTTCATGGTTTATTTCTTAAGCCGCAGTAACTCTGAAAGTTTTTATATTTTCACAACTGCTTTCAGGCTGCACATCAGACGATAACCAAATACATATTATAATGTTAACAAAAAGAACTACTTTATGCCAAATAATCTATTGGTACATGTATGTATAATGAAATGGTAACTGATCGGTGTTTGTATATGGAAGATGAACGAGGTAGAAACCAAAACTGTTAGGTATCTGTTTGTGTATATTACATAAAAACTATTGCTCGATATCGGATGCGGTTTTTACATATTGTATATTGCACGTCTAACTTGAAATCTGAAATATGTATGTTTTACCTTACGCCGCCTAGAAGCCGAAATACACACATACTATTGGTATTTTTTGGCTTGATCTGTAAGGTATTATTGGAAAGCTGATTTAAGAGTGTTTAGAAATTTAAACGTTACCAATGATTTGATACAAAATTATCGGAATGCCACACACATGTCGTACTCTGGGAACAGTCTGTGTAATGATATCAATAGATGAGTTTTCTTTCTTCTTACATGCAAAGAAAACAATACACATATTTCGTAATTCTACGCGTACGAAGTCGCGGGTAACGCTAGTATAAGATACATTTATTAACATAATTCTGGGATATAAATGAGCTCGCACGCTGTTATCATCATTGACATCTCTCGACGCTACTCTCGAATAGAACTACGAGTATATTGATATTTCAATCGAATTTGTTTAAAATGTGGCTGCTAACAGCTGTAGTCGTGTCCCTCACCGTAAACTTTGGATATGCTGATAACATAACCGAGTGGGGTTTCGAAGGTAAAAACGTTTTAGTTACCGGAGGAGCTAATGGCATTGGCTACGCTATCCTTGAACACTTTTTGAAAAACAATGTCAACAAGGTATTCATAGTAGACAAGGATGAGACCCAAGGGGAAATCGCAAAGAGCACCCTCAACGCCGTATATGGTGAGGACAAAGTGGAGTTCTACCCTGGCGATGTCACCACCGATCCGGGCGAGATCTCCAACGAATTACTGAGCAACTACTACATAGACGTATTGGTGTGCAACGCCGGTGTAGTGGACGAATACAACGCTGAGTACACTTTAAATGTCAATGCATTAGGAACTATACGATGGGCCTTGAAGTTCTACAATGCCATGAGAAAAGACCAAGGCGGCAAAGGAGGAACTATCATTAACGTCTCCTCTATCCTCGGCTTCCTCAGAGATCCTTTCCTTCTTCTGTACAAAGCATCGAAGGCGGCTATATTAGCTTTCACCTACGGCTTAGGCCATCCGTATACGTACAGGACTTCGGGAGTTCGAGTGGTTGGTTTGTGTCCAGGTTTCACTCGCACCCATCTCACCGAGGCCCAGTTGTGTATTGACGAGCAGAAAGAAATATTCGAGATGTTTAAAAACAGCGTAGAGTGGCAGGATGCTGACCACGTGGGTGAGTGCGCTATGACGGTGTATCAAACTGCTCCGACAGCCACCGCGTGGACTATTGAAGAGAACAAAGCAGCAGAACTCTCTCCTGCCAGTCGGGATTACACTGTCGAGCAGCTGGACGCTCTTATGGCTTCTAATACTGCATAGTTCATGTATAATAGGATTAACAGTAACAAATGTATCTTATGTGCTTTTAAACATTTTTAATGTTCTGTATTTTACACTTTATTTTCATTTCCTTTTGTAAACTATTGTACTTTTTTTGTATTCTGAAATTAATAAAATATGTTGAAAAATAATTTTCCAAATCGGTTCAGGCGTCTTCGAGTACTCAGTGTACATAAAAAAAACTAAAGATTTTGACGAATTGAGAACATTCTCTTTTTTTTTAATTCAGTTAAAGAGCACCAAAGCAACAAAGTATCTAAAACTATCAATTGTTATTAATTTTACACTAGCACGGTAAAGTGACTGCAGTGCGCCTGATGAAATGTGCAACGTAATCCTAATATCCCTATATTATTGAAAAGAGTAATTTAATGTCGATATGCTCGCCACTTATGACACCGTGGGACGAAACATACAAGGCGAAATGTGGGTGTCCTGGTAGCACCTCTGGCTAACCCTTCTGGGAAAAAAAATTATGTACTATGTACACGAAGTTTAAACACATCAGAAATATCTCTTATCGACCTTTCTTATTAGCACAAGTAATAAATATACTGATAACACGCATTGAATTTACATGAGGTTAATGAGGCTCGTTAATAGTTTTACCCTTGGAGCGTTTTATCGACGGATTTAGTATATTTTGGAGCTAATAACATAGTTTTAATAGTTTAAATTAATTGGAGAACCTGAATTCAATAAAAAAATAATACAAAAAAAGTAAGTGAAAATCAAAATGATCAGAATGGATCTGCGTCAGGCTGTTAAATGGGCAGATATCGGGATGCTTATAATTGTCGCGTCACAACCTGTGCTGCTATTATGCACATGATAGTCACTGCCCTTTTAGCCTATATTAAACTGATGCAGGATTTCTTAATGTAGTATGTAGCCAAGCTGCAATTTTTTGAAGTCTATCGAGGTGGAAGACCAGAGATGCTCTTACACCTCATTTGGTTCTTCACCTGTATACAATTTAATAACATCTCAACAAAAAAAAATCTGCTTAAAATCTTTTTATGCAAAGAAAGATAGTTCGATAAGTGTGAACAACTACATAATATAATTCAAACACCAGATCATTGGATTTTTTATCGACTCTTACTAACGTAACGAAGCGTAAAATCAAAACTGGACACACTCCGTTAGATCGCCATGGCATTAGTACAGATGACTGTTGAGAAATATATGACGAGTGGAATTAAACGGCAAACGAGGAAAACTTTCCTCACGATGTATTTCTTTGTATGCCATTGCATACCATAGATATCTTAACAAGATTTTCTATGGCATGTGAAGTCCACTGAACCGCACTAGGCTAGGTTGGTGAACCACGGCCTAAGCCCTCTCAATCAAACTTTGGTTTGTAGAAGCGTTCCACGCTCAGCAGAAACCGGCTATGGGCCGATAGATAAAACTAAAAAATGGTTTGTATTATATGCCGCAGTAACTCTACTTTAATATTTGAACAACTGTTTCCTAAACGAATGAGTAAATGTCTATGTTACCATTTAAGTAATTAGTATTTTATTAGATGAATTAATTAACACATTTATTGAATATAAATTAACTAGCACGCGGTTATTAATGTTATCTAGTTCTTAATGCTTCGTTCAAGCAGTAATACATTTTATATTTGCATTTATTCCAAAATGTGGCTTCTAACGTCTGTACTTGTCTGTATCAGCGTAGCTTTTGGGCATGCTGATGACGCTACTGTATGGAGTTATGAATGCAAAAACGTTGTAGTTACGGGAGCAGCTCAAGGAATTGGCTTTGCTATTGCTGATCACTTTTTGAGAAACAACGTCAATAAGGTATTCATAGTAGACAAGAACACTACCCAAGGGAGAGTTGCTACATGCAAACTCAAATCCATTTACGGTAAGAACAAAGTGAAGTTCTACAATGGCGATATCACTACCGACCTAAAGAGGATATCTACAGACATTCTCAGCAAATACTATATTGACGTACTGGTGAACAACGCAGGCGTAGTGGATGAAACTGACGTTGAATACACTTTCAGAGTGAATGCAATAGGAACTATCCAATGGGCCCAGAGATTCTTTGAAGCCATGAGGAAAGACCGTGGAGGCAACGGTGGTACCATCATAAACATTGCGTCAATATTAGCTTATATTAGATTTCCTTTCCCTATTGCATACAAATCTTCGAAGGCCGCCGTATTAGATTTAACTTACAGCCTAGGCCATCTGTTTACATACAGGACTTCTGGAGTAAGAGTGGTTGCTTTGTGTCCCGGCTATACTAATACCTAGTTGGCGCGGATTCAGACTTATACGGACGAACGGGGAGAAATTTTGAAACTATTAGTGAAGAAAACGGGGATGCAAGAACCTGACCACGTCGGTAAGAGCGCAATGAAAGTCTATGAGACAGCTCCGACTGCCACTGCGTGGACTATTGAAAATAGCCAAGAACCGGTACTTGCGCCTGATAGCCAGGAATTCACTGTCGAGGAGCTAGATGCTCTCAAAGCTGATTCATAGTTTGTGATTTGTGTATGCGTTTCCACTGAAGAAAAGAGCGGAGATGAGAAAGACTTATGAAAAAAAATGGTAATTCTATTGAAGAGAAGCGAACAAACGGACGGTTAAATAATGATTTTGCTGGTTTCTGTCCTATTTTGCTGCTCTCAGCTCCGCTTGCGTGCCATATAATTTAACACGTGTCTTCTCCTTTCCGCTATAATTGCTTATATTGAAGTAGAGCAAGGACAATTTTGAAATTTAACCAAAGGGATCGATTTTCATACTTCTCCGCTACTCTGAGCTCTGTGGAAATGCTGCGTAATAGTAAAATAAATAATATCTTTGTAAACAGCTATTTGGCTTTATTTTAATTAAAAGGTATACCTTTTTAATTCACTATAAATTTTATCGCAACCTTATAAGGTTGCGATAAAATTTATAGTGAACAACATGTTATACAATGTTCCTAAACCGCAACTGCTCAACCGAAATATTCTGAATAGTTATTATCGTCACGAAAAATCCCAAGTAGAGGACTCTATATAAAATATTATTTTAATTTCGGACAGTTTTCTTTTTACAATAAATTATGATCACTATTTTTAATTCGATATGTCCCAAACCACTAGTTCAGTTTCAAGCCTGTTTATTGGTAAAAGTAAATGACGTAATTTTAATATACCTAAACGGCACTTGTTGAAACTATACATCCTCGGAGATTATTATTGAACAATAATATCACTACATTTTTTTAAATTGGAGTTCAACTTAATTTTTCATAATTGTCCCCGTAGCATACCTGTTTTAGTTAAATTTAAACTACAATTTCATAACACATTGTCATGCCATATGCCATGTCATAAATAATTAGCATTTAACAGCATTTGAATTGATGCTGGTCACATTAATTCATTTGGATAAGCACAAAAAAATATTATAAATATATTATTATTTACTCTTCAGTGTTTTTATTCAAAATTGATTTTATTTGTTTATATATTATACGCAGTCAGGTCATAAGTATTGTCACACAGTAAAAACTTTTCTTTTAGGATGCTGGCCACAAAAAAGTTTATTGAATTCGAATTTCGAATTGTTCATGAAAATAAAAATGTATACTTTTTAGAATTTTATTCATTTTTAAATATGGAGTGGACGCTTAAAGAAGACCGTGTTGCAGTTATTGCGTTGCATCGTTGCGGTTACGCGCCAATTCAAATTTTTGACATACTGAAAAATTTTAATATAACCAAAAGATTCGTTTATCGTACCATCAAACGATACAATGAAGACTCTAGTGTAGATGACAGGTCAATAAGTGGTCGCCCTCAGTCTGTTAGGACTCCAGCAGTGATAAAAGCTGTGAAGGCGCAAATTCAAAGAAATCCCAAACGTAAGCAGAAACTGTTGGCCCTTCAGATGGGGTTAAGCAGAATCACGGTGAAAAGGGTGTTAAATGAAGACTTAGGGCTTCGGGCATATCGAAGAAAAACAGGACATCGTTTGAATGCTCGTCGAATGGACCTGAGACTGAAGAGATGCCGCGCTTTGTTGAAGCGTAACGCGGGCAAAAAATATCAAGAAATTCTTTTTTCGGATGAAAAATTTTTACCGTAGAAGAGAGCTACAACAAACAAAATGATAAGGTGTACGCACACAGTAGTGAAGAAGTGAGCAACCGTATTCCGCGTGTCCAACGAGGTCATTTTCCATCCTAGCTCATGGTATGGTTGGGAATTTCTGGTTGGGGCTTAACAGAGGTACATTTTTGTGAGAAAGGTGTAAAAACGAATGCAGTTGTGTATCAAAATACAGTCCTGACGAACCTTGTGGAACCTGTTTCTCATACCATGTTCAATAACAGGCACTGGGTATTCCAAAAAGATTCGGCGCCAGCTCATAGAGCGAAGAGCACACAAGACTGGCTGGCGGCGCGTGAAATCGACTTCATCCGGCACGAAGACTAGCCCTCCTCCAGTCCAGATTTGAATCCGTTAGATTACAAGATATAGCAACACTTGGAGGAAAAGGCGTGCTCAAAGCCTCATCCCAATTTTGAGTCACTCAAGACATTCTTGATTAAGGCAGCCGCCGATACTGACATGGACCTCGTTCATGCTGCGATAGACGACTGGCCGCGCAGATTGAAGGCCTGTATTCAAAATCACGGAGGTCATTTTGAATAAATTTTAGTGTCATAAGAATCTATGTTTTGTTAAGTTCATTTTGGTATATAAATGGTTACATAATGAATAAACTTGTTTCAATTATTTTATATTAAACATGTGACAGAATTTATGACCTGACTAGGTATATAGGATTTTGTCGCAAACCACAAAAATAGAACCCATATAAGACCACTTCACTTTCCGCCCTTCTGTTAGTCTTTCAAAAAACCTGTAGAGTTTCCATTAACCTAAATTTTCGAAATTAGGCTAGAAGAATAGTCTCAGAGATATACACTAATCACAAAAATTAAAGGATATTTTTTTTTATAAAATTTTTAAGGTGTTTTTTGACAGTCTGCATCTTAGATAAAATTTAACACTTTTTGAAACAAAATATCAACAAGGTATTCATAGTAGACAAGGATGAGACCCAAGGGAAAATCGCAAATAGCACCCTCAACGCCGTATATGGTGAGGACAAAGTGGAGTTCTACCCTGGCGATGTCACCACCGATTTGGACGAGATCTCTAACAAAATACTCAGCATAATAATTACATATTATTATGCTACTACTCAGCAACTACTACATAGACGTATTGGTGTGCAACGCCGGTGTAGTGGACGAATACAACGCTGAGTACACTTTAAATGTCAATGCATTAGGGACTATACGATGGGCCTTGAGGTTCTACAATGCCATGAGAAAAGAGCAAGGCGGCAAAGGAGGCACTATCATTAAAGTCTCCTCTATCCTCGGCTTCCTCAGAGATCCTTTCCTTCTTCTGTACAAAGCATCGAAGGCGGCTATATTAGCTTTCACCTACGGCTTAGGCCATCCGTATACGTACAGGACTTCGGGAGTTCGAGTGGTTGGTTTGTGTCCAGGTTTCACTCGCACCCATCTCACCGAGGCCCAGTTGTCTATTGACGAGCAGAAAGAAATATTCGAGCTGTTTAAAAACAGCGTAGAGTGGCAGGATGTTGACCACGTGGGTGAGTGCGCTATGACGGTGTATCAAACTGCTCCGACAGCCACCGCGTGGACTATTGAAGAGAACAAAGCAGCAGAACTCTCTCCTGCCAGTCGGGATTACACTGTCGAGCAGCTGGACGCTCTTATGGCTTTTAATACTGCATAGTTCATGTATAATAGAATTAACAGTAACAAATGTAATGGTGCTTTTAAACATTTTAAATTTTCTGTATTTTACACTTTATTTTCATTTCCTTTTGTAAACTATTGTACTTTTTTTGTATTCTGAAATTAATAAAATATGTTGAAAAATAATTTTCCAAATCGGTTCAGGCGTCTTCGAGTACTCAGTGAACATAAGAAAAAGAAAGATTTTGACGAATTGAGAACATTCTCTTTTTTTTTTAATTCAGTTAAAGAGCACTAAAGCAACAAAGTATCTAAAACTATCAATTGTTATTATTTTTACACTAGCACGGTAAAGTGACTGCAGTGCGCCTGATGAAATGTGCAACGTAATCCTAATATCCCTATATTATTGAAAAGAGTATTTGAATGTCAATATGCTCGCCACTTATCACACCGTGGGACGAAACATACAAGGCGAAATGTGGGTGTCCTGGTAGCACCTCTGGCTAACCCTTCTGGGAAAAAAAAAAGTACTATGTACACGAATTTTAAACACATCAGAAATATCTCTTATCGACCTTTCTTATTAGCACAAGTAATAAATATACTGATAACACGCATTGAATTTACATGAGGTTAATGAGGCTCGTTAATAGTTTTACCCTTGGAGCGTTTTATCGACGGATTTAGTTTATTTTGGAGCTAATAACATAGTTTAAATTAATTGGAGAACCTGTATTCAATAAAAAAATAATACAAAAAAAGTAAGTGAAAAGCAAAATGATCGAAATGGATCTGCGTCAGGCTGTTAAATGGGCAGATATCGGGATGCTTATAATTGTCGCGTCACAACCAGTGCTGCTATTATGCACATGATAGTCACTGCCCTTTTAGCCGATATTAAACTGATGCAGGATTTCTTAAGGTAGTATGTAGCCAAGCTGCAATTTTTTGAAGTCTATCGAGGTGGAAGACCAGAGATGCTCTTACACTTCATTTGGTTCTTCACCTGTATACAATTTAATAACATCTCAACAAAAAAAAATCTGCTTAAAATCGTTTTATGCAAAGAAAGATAGTTCGATAAGTGTGAACAACTCCATAATATAATTCAAACACCAGATCATTGGATTTTTTATTGACTCTTACACACGATTGGTAGTAACGGAGCGTAAAATCAAAACTGGACACACTCCGTTAGATCGCCACGGCATTAGTACAGATGACTGTTCATCATAAGCTGCTTCATAAAATACTGACTTGACCGTAAACCTTTGAGAAATATATGACGAGTGGAATTAAACGGCAAACGAGGAAAACTTTCCTCACGATGTATTTCTTTGTATGCCATTGCATACCATACTATATCTATATATATATACTACTGTATGGAGTTATGAATGCAAAAACGTTGTAGTTACGGGAGCAGCTCAAGGAATTGGCTTTGCTATTGCTGATCACTTTTTGAGAAACAACGTCAATAAGGTATTCATAGTAGACAAGAACACTACCCAAGGGAGAGTTGCTACATGCAAGCTCAAATCCATTTACGGTAGGAACAAAGTGAAGTTCTACAATGGCGATATCACTACCGACCTAAAGAGGATATCTACAGACATTCTCAGCAAATACTATATTGACGTACTGGTGAACAACGCAGGTGTAGTGGATGAAACTGACGTTGAATACACTTTCAGAGTCAATGCAATAGGAACTATCCAATGGGCCCAGAGATTCTTTGAAGCCATGAGGAAAGACCGTGGAGGCAACGGTGGTACCATCATAAACATTGCGTCTGTATTTGCTTACATTAGATTGCCTTTCCCTATTGCATACAAATCTTCGAAGGCCGCCGTATTAGATTTAACTTACAGCCTAGGCCATCTGTTTACATACAGGACTTCTGGAGTAAGAGTGATTGCTTTGTGTCCCGGCTATACTAATACGCAGTTGGCGCAGATCAAGATTTATACGGACGAACGGGGAGAAATTTTGAAACTATTAGTGAAGAAAACGGGGATGCAAGAACCTGACCATGTCGGTAAGAGCGCAATGAAAGTCTATGAGACAGCTCCGACTGCCACTGCGTGGACTATTGAAAATAGCCAAGAACCGGTACTTGCGCCTGATAGCCAGGAATTCACTGTCGAGGAGCTAGATGCTCTCAAAGCTGATTCATAGTTTGTGATTTGTGTATTGGAGTTCAACTTATTTTTTCATAATTGTCCCCGTAGCATACCTGTTTTAGTTATCTTTAAACTACAATTTCATAACACATTGTCATGCCATATGCCATGTCATAAATAATTAGCATTTAACAGCATTTGAATTGATGCTGGTCACATTAATTCATTTGGATAAGCACAAAAAAATATTATAAATATATTATTATTTACTCTTCAGTGTTTTTATTCAAAATTGATTTTATTTGTTTATATATTATACACAGTCAGGTCATAAGTATTGTCACACAGTAAAAACTTTTCTTTTAGAATGCTGGCCACAAAAAGGTTTATTGAATTCGAATTTCGAATTGTTCATGAAAATAAAAATGTATACTTTTTAGAAATTTACTCATTTTTAAATATGGAGTGGACGCTTAAAGAAGACCATGTTGCAGTTATTGCGTTGCATCGTTGCGGTTACGCGCCAATTAAAATTTTTGACATACCGGAAAAATTGAATATAACCAAAAGATTCGTTTATCGTACCATCAAACGATACAATGAAGACTCTAGTGTAGATGATAGGTCAAGAAGTGGTCGCCCTCGGTCTGTTAGGACTCCAGCAGTGATAAAAGCTGTGAAGGCGCGAAAAGAAATCCCAAACGTAAGCAGAACTGTTGGCTCTTCAGATAGGGTTAAGCAGAACCACGGTGAAAAGGGTGTTTAATGAAGACTTAGGGCTTCGGGCATATCGGAGAAAAAACAGGACATCGTTTGAATGCTCGTCTAATGGACCTGAGACTGAAGTGATGCCGCGCTTTGTTGAAGCGGTACGCGGGAAAAAATATCGGGAATTTCGTTTTTCGAATGAAAAAGTTTTTACCGTAGAAGAGAGCTACAACAAACAAAATGATAAGGTGTACGCACACAGTAGTGAAGAAGTGAGCAACCGTATTCCGCGTGTCCAACGAGTTCATTTTCCATCCTCGCTCATGGTATGGTTGGGATTTTCTTATTGGGGCTTAACAGAGGTACATTTTTGTGGGAAAGTTGTAAAAACGAATGCAGTTGTGTATCAAAATACAGTCCTGACGAACCTTGTGGAACCTGTTTCTCATATCATGTTCAATAACAGGCACTGGTTATTCCAACAAGATTCGGCGCCAGTTCATAGAGCGAAGAGCACACAAGACTGGCTGGCGGCGCGTGAAATCGACTTCATCCGGCACGAAGACTGGCCCTCCTCCAGTCCAGATTTGAATCCGTTAGATTACAAGATATGGCAACACTTGGAGGAAAAGGCGTGCTCAAAGCCTCATCCCAATTTGGAGTCGCTCAAGTCATCCTTGATTAAGGCAGGCGCCGATATTGACATGGACCTCGTTCGTGCTGCGATAGACGACTGGCCGCGCAGATTGAAGGCCTGTATTCAAAATCACGGAGGTCATTTTGAATAAACTTTAGTGTCATAAGAATCTATGTTTTGTTAAGCTCATTTTGGTATATAAATGGTTACATAATGAATAAACTTGTTTCAATTATTTTATACTAAACATTTGACAGTATTTATGACCTGACTAGGCATATAGGATTTTGTCGCAAATCATAAAAATAGAACCCATATAAGACCACTTCACTTTCCGCCCTTCTGTTAGTCTTTCAAAAAACCTGTAGACTTTCCATTAACCTAAACTTTCGAAATTAGGCTAGAAGAATAGTCTCAGAGATATACACTACTCACAAAAATTAAAGGATATTTTTATTGATCAAATTTTTAAGGTGTTTTTTGACAGTCTGCATCTTGGATAAAATTTAACACTTTTTGAAAAAAAATGTCAACAAGGTATTCATAGTAGACAAGGATGAGACCCAAGGGTAAATCGCAAAGAGCACTCTCAACGCCTTATACAGTGAGGACAAAGTGGAGTTCTACCCTGGCGATGTCACCACCGATTTGGACGAGATCTCCAACAAAATACTCAGCAACTACTACATCGACGTATTGGTGTGCAACGCCGGTGTAGTGGACGAATACAACGCTGAGTACACTTTAAATGTCAATGCATTAGGAACTATACGATGGGCCTTGAGGTTCTACAATGCCATGAGAAAAGAGCAAGGCGGCAAAGGAGGCACTATCATTAACGTCTCCTCTATCCTCGGCTTCCTCAGAGATCCTTTCCTTCTTCTGTACAAAGCATCGAAGGCGGCTATATTAGCTTTCACCTACGGCTTAGGCCATCCGTATACGTACAGGACTTCGGGAGTTCGAGTGGTTGGTTTGTGTCCAGGTTTCACTCGCACCCATCTCACCGAGGCCCAGTTGTCTATTGACGAGCAGAAAGAAATATTCGAGATGTTTAAAAACAGCGTAGAGTGGTAGGATGCTGACCACGTGGGTGAGTGCGCTATGACGGTGTATCGACCTGCTCCGACAGCCACCGCGTGGACTATTGAAGAGAACAAAGCAGCAGAACTCTCTCCTGCCAGTCGGGATTACACTGTCGAGCAGCTGGACGCTCTTATGGCTTCTAATACTGCATAGTTCATGTATAATAGGATTAACAGTAACAAATGTATCTTATGTGCTTTTAAACATTTAAAATTTTCTGTATTTTACACTTTATTTTCATTTCCTTTTGTAAACTATTGTACTTTTTTTGTATTCTGAAATTAATAAAATATGTTGAAAAATAATTTTCCAAATCGGTTAAGCCGTCTTCGAGTACTCGGTGAACATAAGAAAAAGAAAGATTTTGACGAATTGAGAACATTCTCTTTTTTTTTAAATTCAGTTAAAGAGCAACAAAGTATCTAAAACTATCAATTGTTATTAATTTTACACTAGCACGGTAAAGTGACTGCAGTGCGCCTGATGAAATGTGCAACGTAATCCTAATATCCCTATATTATTGAAAAGAATAATTTAATGTCGATATGCTCGCCACTTATGACACCGTGGGACGAAACATACAAGGCGAAATGTGGGTGTCCTGGTAGCACCTCTGGCTAACCCTTCTGGGAAAAAAATTATGTACTATGTACACGAATTTTAAACACATCAGAAATATCTCTTATCGATCTTTCTTATTAACACAAGTAATAAATATACTGATAACACGCATTGAATTTACATGAGGTTAATGAGGCTCGTTAATAGTTTTACCCTTGGAGCGTTTTATCGACGGATTTAGTTTATTTTGGAGCTAATAACATAGTTTTAATAGTTTAAATTAATTGGAGAACCTGAATTCAATAAAAAAATAATACAAAAAAAGTAAGTGAAAAGCAAAATGATCAGAATGGATCTGCGTCAGGCTGTTAAATGGGCAGATATCGGGATGCTTATAATTGTCGCGTCACAACCAGTGCTGCTATTATGCACATGATAGTCACTGTCCTTTTAGCCGATATTAAACTGATGCAGGATTTCTTAATGTAGTATGTAGCCAAGCTGCAATTTTTTGTAGTCTATCGAGGTGGAAGACCAGAGATGCTCTTACACCTCATTTGGTTCTTCACCTTTATACAATTTAATAACATCTCAACAAAAAAAATCTGCTTAAAATCTTATACTGACTTGACCGTAAACCTTTGAGAAATATATGACGAGTGGAATTAAACGGCAAACGAGGAAAACTTTCCTCGCGATGTATTTCTTTGTACGCAGTTGCATACCATAGATATCTTAACAAGATTTTCTATGGCATGTGAAGTCCACTGAACCGCACTAGGCTAGGTTGGTGAACTACGGCCTAAGCCCTCTCAATCAAACTTTGGTCTGTAGAAGCGTTCCACGCTCAGCAGAAACCGGCTATGGGCCGATAGATAAAACTAAAAAATGGTTTGTATTATATGCCGCAGTAACTCTACTTTAATATTTGAACAACTGTTTCCTAAACGAATGAGTAAATGTCTATGTTACCATTTAAGTAATTAGTATTTTATTAGATGAATTAATTAACACATTTATTGAATATAAATTAACTAGCACGCCGTTATTAATGTTATCTAGTTCTTAATGCTTCGCTCAAGCAGTAATACATTTTATATTTGCATTTATTCCAAAATGTGGCTTCTAACGTCTGTACTTGTCTGTATCAGCGTAGCTTTTGGGCATGCTGATGACGCTACTGTATGGAGTTATGAATGCAAAAACGTTGTAGTTACGGGAGCAGCTCAAGGAATTGGCTTTGCTATTGCTGATCACTTTTTGAGAAACAACGTCAATAAGGTATTCATAGTAGACAAGAACACTACCCAAGGGAGAGTTGCTACATGCAAGCTCAAATCCATTTACGGTAGGAACAAAGTGAAGTTCTACAATGGCGATATCACTACCGACCTAAAGAGGATATCTACAGACATTCTCAGCAAATACTATATTGACGTACTGGTGAACAACGCAGGTGTAGTGGATGAAACTGACGTTGAATACACTTTCAGAGTCAATGCAATAGGAACTATCCAATGGGCCCAGAGATTCTTTGAAGCCATGAGGAAAGACCGTGGAGGCAACGGTGGTACCATCATAAACATTGCGTCTGTATTTGCTTACATTAGATTGCCTTTCCCTATTGCATACAAATCTTCGAAGGCCGCCGTATTAGATTTAACTTACAGCCTAGGCCATCTGTTTACATACAGGACTTCTGGAGTAAGAGTGATTGCTTTGTGTCCCGGCTATACTAATACGCAGTTGGCGCAGATCAAGATTTATACGGACGAACGGGGAGACATTTTGAAACAATTTGGGAAGAAAACGGGGAGGCAAGAACCTGACCACGTCGGTAAGAGCGCAATGAAAGTCTATGAGACAGCTCCGACTGCCACTGCGTGGACTATTGAAAATAGCCAAGAACCGGTACTTGCGCCTGATAGCCAGGAATTCACTGTCGAGGAGCTAGATGCTCTCAAAGCTGATTCATAGTTTGTGATTTGTGTATGCGTTTCCACTGAAGAAAAGAGCGGAGATGAGAAAGACTTATGAAAAAAAAATTGGTGATTCTATTGAAGAGAAGCGGTCGAACGGACGGGTAAATGATGAGTTTGCTGGCTTCTGTCCTATTTTGCTACTCTCAGCTCCGCTCGCGTACCGTATAATTTAACACATGTGTTCTCATTTTCGTTATAACTGCTTCTATTGAAGTAGAGCAAGGACAATTTTGAAATTTAACCAAAGTGATCGATTTTCATACTTCTCCGCTACTCCGAGCTCTGTGGAAATGCTGCGTAATAGTTCAGTTTCAAGCCTGTTTATTGGTAAAAGTAAAGGACGTTATTGTAATATACCTAAAAGGCATTTGTTCAAGCTGTACATCCTCGCAGATTTTTATAGAAAAATTAAACCATTCCATTTTTTTTATTGGAATTCAGTTTAAAAAAAGTTATATTTCTATAATTTGTATTTTGTCCCTATAAAATGACCTGTTTTATTAATTATCCTAAACCAGAATTTCATAACACATTGTCAAGCCATAGTCCATTTCATAAATTAATTAGCATTTAACAGCATTTGAATTGATGCTGGTCAAATTAATTAATTTGCAAAAGCACAAATAAATATTATAAGTACTCTTATTTTCTCTTCAGCGTTTTTATTCAAAATCGTTTTTATTTATTTATATATAGGATTTTGTCGAAAACCACAAAAATAGAACCCATATAAGACCACTTCACTTTCCGTCTATCTGTTAGTCTTTCAAAAAAGCCGTAGAGTTGGCATTAAACTAAAATTTCGAAATTAGGCTAGAAGAATAGTCTCAGAGATATAGATATAGAAATAAATCTGAAAACATGTGGTTATGATGAAAACTATTTTTTGATGTTCACACTATTACTCATGTAGTTGTAAATTAGTCGTAGCAGTATAATCATGTATGGGATAACAACATCTTATCAAGTGCAAAGTTATCTGTCACGGTCCGGGAACGAATTCGTGGCCTCGTGTTGTACAGCCGTTGTTAACCAACTACGCCTCAGAGACTATCAAAATAAATTGATGTTATGGGTATGTCGCAGTCAACTAGCTTAACTAGCCGTTCAATCAACAGCCTAGCATCATTACCAAACAGCGCCGGTTCAACTAGTGGCCTGAATGATATTCAGGCCTGATAGTATTTCCTCGTGTCTGGGTGTTTGTGAGACCGAAAAGTCTCTCGTAGTTTCTGATACCCGCGACACAAGACTTAATTGATCTTAATGAGGGGTCAGGACTATGTGTGTGACTGTTGGGTGTATTTATTTATTAATTATTATTCAGCCATTTGATCGAACGGCTAGGTTAATTTGCTAGTAAAGAAAGGCTAGGCTATAGATAGAACGGCTAATTAAGCTTGGCTGCCACAGATATACAATGTAGTTTTCAGAAACAATGAAACCAAACAATAAAATAAATCATTTGGATTAATTATATTTATTATAACAGTCAAGTTGGACTTTAAAATATGAATCACAGGTCACGCAACGCACGCACATAATGTTAAGCGGTTTTAACGATTTTAATGAAATGTAAGGTCAACTACCAATAAAAAAACTAGTGAAAGGGTTTTTATTGTATCGAAACAACAACTGCGTAACTAGTTATAATCTTTGTTTCTTTTATTTTGTCTATTTATGGCATTGGGGGCAAACGAGAAAATAGGTTATTTGGTGGCACATGATTCCAGCTGCCCATAACATCTACCAAAATTGAATCGTAGGTACTGCGTAGCGGACTTTTCAAAATCATCAGGGCAAGGAAAGAAATTAAGGAGGAAAAAGTTTTCTGTATTGCTACTCCGGTAATGTCGAACGAAACTCGACAGCAAAGTCAAAGTAACCCATCCGTAATAGCAATAGTTCCTATTTTGAATTTCTATGGCATTAATTTTCTAGCAACTAGTAATGGACTTTTTATGGAAAATAAAATATTCGCAGTATTGACAATACATTCATGTAGGTACGAGTATTATTTGCCTAGACATAAAATATTTATTCAGTTGATAGGAAATATGGAGCGTGAAATCCTGCGACAGAAGGAGTAGAGCCACGCTGTTTTCAGTCATGACTCATAATGAATGGGCAGGCTCGTCCCAGGCGGCACCACTGTCTCACAAAAAGCGGACTACTTCGTTGTCGCGTTTCGTTCGGTGAGTGCGATTGTCGGATGCCCAATTCCCCTTTCCTCTTCCCATCCTTTTTCCTTCGCGCTCCCCTCCAACTTGATGGGGAGTGGATCGAGCGTTGTGGATGTTCATGGGCGGCATTGATCACTTACCATCAGGTGATCTGTTTGCTTGTTTGCCATAAAAAAGCATGGCTAAAATGCTTTTTACTGTGTCTTTATATGCTGACACGGCAAAATGACTAGAGAATTGAATGTTCGTAGTGTTTATGTGATCTTTGCAATTTGTTTTCTCAATACCACTTCATTTTCGATTTGAAACACGTGCCAAATTACTTAGCAACAGTAATTTATCAAAGAAAATACTAGGTAATAAATAACAGACACCTTATCTAGGCTAATATGTATGAACTACGTGAGAAACATCTAGGGAGTACAGTATTCTATATATTTTGGAAGGTAAAAGTACTTTTGGGAGTTGATTGATTAAGGCCGTGTAAATGGCGCTTAAGTCTGTTTTTAATTTGACTTGGGTACATAAGTATAAGGTTTGCGAGGTTGCCTGTTGGTAATGGACCGGACGCGGCTGTCAAGACGGAGGTCGCGTTCAAATCCCAGGCCCAACTCTGACTTCGGAGGCATGTGAGAACGTATAGTTCATTACCACGCAATTCCACAGGGAAGAAGAAGAATGATGAAAAAACTTGAATAGACATCATCATAAGATTTTCTTTGGTATATGAAGTCTGCCAATCCGCACTAGACCAGCGTGGGGTACTATGTAGTCTCTCTCTCTCTCTCCCTTCAGCCACAGGGAACATAGGCCTCTCCCATGGATCGCTAAGGCCTAAGACCTCTCATTCCAAATCTCTCGGTTATAAAAGAGGTTCGTCAGCATACGCTTTTATAGTCGTGTTTCGGACCACAATCGAAAATCAGACCAGAATCGAAGTTGAGAATATTTTTTGTATTGTATTGTATCAGCCTATATACGACCCACTGCAGGGCAAGGGCCTCCTCTACAATCGAGAGTACGATTGAGAGTGGTTAGGCCATATAGTCCACCACGCTGGCCTAATGCGGGTTGGCGGACTTTTACATACCATAGAAATTTATACAAATCGCTATGGTATGCAGGTTTCCTCACGATGTTTTCCTTCACCGTTATAGTGCGTGGTGATTGACTATCAATACACACATGACTCCGAAAAGTCAGAGGTGTGCCATGGGATTTGAACCCGCGACCACCGTGAACATGTAGGCAGTCGCGTCTGGTCCGTTTACCAACAGGCCACCACGCACTTAATTCCCTACTATTACTAGAATATTACTTCCCTACAATCACGAGTTCGATTGAGAGGGCTTAGTGATTTCCATAATGGTTTCTTAGACGGTTTTTATCGCGAATTTGATTTAATTTTTACATTTTTTCAACTTCCCCACGTTTCGATCACTTTACAGCTTTCGTGGTCACGGGGCGGATTGAGGTATTAGTTATCCTCTCAGTGACTGTTACAATTTAACTATCCTTAATTTACAATTATTAAATTAAAAAGTTAATTGGTTTTGGCGATCCGATAAAATATGTTAGAATTAGTTTAACTTCAAGAAGGCTTCAGTCAAGCTGTATTGCCTTAACGAATGACGTCACTGACAGATACAACAACTGGGACTTTATATAATATTTTACAGAGTAAGGAGAACAAGACGATTTTATTCATCTATTTTTCTATACAAATTATTGTACTAGCCAAAAAAAAATTGTCTGGGATCGAACCCACACTGCCCCAGGCAACTATCAAGAAAACAGCTTTCATTCCCTTCAAGGTGAAAGAGTAATGTAGCCATCCATATCATTATTAAACTCATATTCATACTTTACGGTTAAATAAAATCATATCACATTTATGTTATATTAAGAAGCACTCATAATTTCGCTTTGTTCTCCTGAGACAATATATCTCGGAACAGTAAGTCTGTTTTATTTATTGCTGTTAAATTATTTCCATTTAGTCCACGATAACAAAATACAAAAGGTATAAAGCCTTGTAAAAGTACAAAACTAAAAATATACGAGTACAAAATATCACAACAGAAAAACTGTTTTTATTTTCCGCAGAATTTGATAAAATATTTCTCAATTTTATTACTTTATATTGGAGATATCCATGTAAGAGTCATCATTAGATGTAGTTGTAGCGTAGTCCATACATACTTATACATCATGCCTTTATCCTCGAAGCGGTAGGCAGAGATTTAACCAGGACCCCCACGTTTTGGCTTGTGTGTTCCGTCCCACGATGTGATAAGGGGCGAGCCTATCGCCATATCGGGCACAAACTGACTCCGGGTTGGTAATGAATAGGAAAATCCAATATCACTTGGCCCGACCTGGGATTCGAACCCGATGCCTCAGCTTTGTAGTCGTACTGTAGTACAACTACGCCGCTAAGGCAATCAGTACCTACATTTTATATGCTATACTCACTTCAATACTGGGGCATTCCTTCACTGTGTTTCGCTCATCCTTCATAGCCCGCAGCGTGAAGTGTTACGGATTTGAACAGCTTATTACCATGTGATTTGAGTAGGTTTAGGCTTATGAATAATATTTTTAGATCGTCTCACAGCTATTACATTATGTATTCTTTTGGTATTAAGCCTTTAGGGGATAAATACATACATACATAAACTCACACCTTTTTCCCAGAAGGGGTAGGCAGAGGTGCAACCAGGATACCTACGATTCGCCTTGTATGTTACCTCCCACGATGTGGTAGGGGGAGAGCCTGTTGCCATATCGGGCACAAATTCCTGACTCCAGTCTGGTAGTGGAAAGAAGCCAATATCACTTTGCCCTACCCGGGATTCGAACACATGACCTCAGCTTTGCATACCGTAGTACATCTGCGCCATACGCAAAATTGAGGTGGTTATTTAATTGCGGAAGATTATGGAGTCTAAAAAAAGTATTGGAATCGGGATTTCTGCATATCTTAATTTAACATTGACATGGGTTCGGCGTAGTAAGACTTCAAAGGCATGTTACAAAATGATTTTTATTATATATAACTTTACAACAGCCCTGTGGCTGACATCAACCGTTTTCGAAAGAAGAATTTTAAGTCTAATTTAAAACTCTAGTAAATAATTGTTAATTATGCAGATTTCGTCAAGATGTTTATTTTTACCATTAAACAAACTTGTAACATCAATAACACATGTCCTTTTCCCCTGAAGGCGTAGGCAGAGGCGGTACCAGAACAACCACGTTTCGTTTCGTTTCGTTTGTGTTTCGTCCCACGATGTGATAAAAGGCGAGCCTATCACCTATACCTGAACTCTAGACCTCAGCATTGTGATCGTATTGTAGTACAATTGCGCCATCGAGGAAGTACACACGTAACTTTGAAAAATGATATACTTGTTGCAGCATCTTAATTCATAACTTGCATCGTGTAGCGCCTTTTAATTGAATTAGCAATTCGTCCTGTGACACGCTTTGTTGTGATTTACGTAGGCGCCTGTTAAAAATTAATTGTCATTTTTGTAAAATTAAAACGTCATTACGCTGGATACCGCTGCTGTTGAAGTTTCATTTTTTTTTTAAAACCTCTTCATCCGATCATTAAAGTTACTCAGCTTATCACAAAATTATACATGGTCCATTACGAACCGGATAAAGGATTATAAACACCAGGACAAGTGGTTTTAAATAAAATCATCAAGTAATTGCGCAGTTAGCGGCTTACCTGATTGTGTGGAGTGGAGAAGTGCTTTGGTCTTATGGACATTATTAGTTAAATATCAGTGCCTCATAAGGACAAATTAAGTAATTTATACATTGTGCGTGAACCCACCACTCTATAGTCAATTATCAGGTAATATAAATCCAATAGGTCACCTTGGACCTTGCAAAGGTCAGTGCTGTTATTTAATTTTACTTACTGTGTCTATTAAACCTTTTTATGTTTAAGTAACAATTCCGTATAAAGTAGTTACTAGACATTTAAATAAATCTTATTTGTAAAAGTTACTTTAATAAATAGTTAACACGTACTTATTACATACAGTACAGTAACGTTAAGTTACATTAGTTGACTACTTTAAACTTTACAAATTTATTATAGGTAATTAAAAGACGTTATTTATTGTAAGTACTTATCGGTATAATACCAGTTGTACATTCAAGCATTAATTGCATTGCATTGCATTAATTCATTAATTAATTCTTAGCCTACCTACATTAAGACATTCAAAGCGTAATAGGTAAATACAATTTATTTTAATTGTTGTTAATATTAAAACTGTAAATTTACAGGATTGTGGCACTCGTCTCCTAAAATGGCCGATATTAAAGAACTGAAAAGGAAGCGAGGCAGTTATAAAGCAAGGATAACTATTTTTGCTAACTATTTATCCCAGGTGTCGGATGCAAAACTGGACCCTTGTCAGGTATTGGAGTTGCAGGCGCGTCTTGATAAGTTAGAGAGTTTTTATGACGATTTCAACGAAGTTCAAACACAATTAGAGTGTATCACTGACAATCTTGATTTCGAAATTAATGAACGATCGTCTATTGAATCCGAATATTACGCATTAGTGGCTCAAGCCAAGCATATGTTAGCGATGTGCAAGGTAGATAATGATGATGATGTTAAATCTATTAACAGCAGTTCTAAACGTAAGGTCGCCCAATTGCCCACTATAAATTTACCAGTGTTTTCGGGTTCATATGATAATTGGCTCGCGTTTCGTGACACTTTCATTAGTCTCATCCACGATGATGACGATATTGACGACATTAACAAATTCCATTATTTAAAAACATCTTTAGAGGGTTCTGCTGCCGAAATAATTCAGTCAGTGGACTTTTCCGCTGACAATTATGCTCTGGCATGGGACCTGTTATGTGGTAGGTTTGATAACAAACGTTTGTTACTTTCGAACCATGTATCCGCTATTTTTGATATGGAGTCATTACAAAACGAGTCGTCGGTTGCGATACGAAACATGATTGACAAAATTAACAAACACATACGAGCCTGTCAAAAGTTAGGTGAACCGGTTGAAAGCTGGGACACTTTACTTATTCATTTATTTAGTCATAAATTGGACTCAAAAACATTTCGCGAGTGGGAAGGCCATAAAAAGCGACTAGACAAAACAAAATCGATACTTTTTAAACAATTTATGGAATTTATGCAAGAACGGGCTGATTTTGTTGAAACGTTAGAACGCGCCCAGTTGTCTAAAACTAAAAAACCGAACACTATCACAAAACACTATACTAAACTCAAATCCATGGTGTCGTTGAGTGAAAACACTAGCGCTTCTTCAACCGGTTCTAGTTGCCCGAAATGCAGCGGTGATCATAACTTAAACACCTGTTCAGAGTTCCTTGCATTAAGCGTCGATGAAAGAATGTCTATTTTGCCGAGTTTAAAGATCTGTTACAATTGTCTTCGTCGCGGGCACTACCCCAAAAACTGTAAAAAATCGGGTTGTAAAATTTGCACCTATAAGCATCATACATTAATTCATAACCCAAATAAAGCAAAACAAATGAGCAACAAACCTATACAACGCTCGACCGACAGTAGCCGGGCCGGTGCTCCCCCACTACACATTGATAACGGCGCCGGCGCAGTCCCGGAGCTTGGACATACCCGCTCGATCGTATTATCTGCAAATATTACTGCACATTCGCACACGCCTACGTCGCACGATGTTTTATTGTCGACTGCGTTAGTTAGATGCTATGATATTAATAACAAGGAGCATGTTGCGCGCGTACTTCTTGATTCAGGCAGTTCGTCTTGTTTAATGACGGAAACATTATTTAATAAATTAAATTTGCCGTTCGTGAACACTGATAACTATATACAGGGAATTAACAGTTCATTGTCACCTGTAACTAAAATGTGTCGTGTTCATATAAAGTCGTTGCGCGAATCTTATTGCAAAAATATTTTGTGTTTCATTTTGCCGTCGATTACTGACAATGTGCCTTATAAGCAAGTTCATTTAAATATACCGACGAACATAATTTTAGCTGATCCCTATTATCATACTCCAGCGCCAATAGATATGATATTAGGCGCAAACATATTTTGGAGTTTATTAGGATCAGACCGCATTACACTAGGTAGTCAGAAACCTATATTATTTGAGACTAGACTTGGTTGGGTAATTAGCGGCCCAATTGATATTGGTTTCGCAAATAAAGTTAATAAGCCCTTAAAATGTAATTTCGCTAATATTGCCAGTGACAAATCTTCACAATTAGATAATGTACAAACGCAATTGACGCGGTTTTGGCAAATTGAAGAAGTGAACCATCATGAGTCATCGACTTATTCTGCTGAGGAATCACGTTGTGAAGAACACTTTATTATGAATACGACACGTTTATCAAATGGTCGGTTCTGCGTTCGATTACCGCTTAAGGAAAGTCCTGATATTCTAGGCGATTCGTTTCAACGTGCAAAACGGTGTTTCTCATCAATTGAGCGACGAAACAAATGTCAAACTTTACGCGATAAAATGTACAAAGAGTTTATGTCGGAATATATCTCGTTAGGGCATATGTCTGAATGCCAGGCGGACAAAGATAAAATCTCATATTTTATACCTCATCATGGCGTACTAAGAGAAAGTAGTACTACCACTAAATTACGCGTAGTTTTTAACGCCAGTTCTCCAACTACTTCAGGAATATCGTTAAATGATATTTTAATGGTAGGGCCTACTGTTCAGGACGACTTAACATCTATTTTGCTCCGATTTCGTATCTACAAATACGTACTTTCCGCCGATATAGAAAAGATGTACAGACAGGTGTCTATACATCCAGAGGACCGGCATTTATTAAAAATTATTTGGCGCGATAACGAAACTGATGATCTTACAACTTATAAACTAAATACCGTAACCTATGGTACAGCTAGTGCACCGTTTTTAGCTACAAGATGCTTAAAACAAATTGGTCTGGAATGCGCGGATAAAAAGGTCGCTGAGGTCATCCTGCATGATTTTTATGTCGATGACCTCTTGACTGGTGCAGACCAACTTGATGAAGCCATCAGCTTGCGTCGGCAGGTAACTGATGCTCTTGCTTCTGCTTGCATGCCGTTACGGAAGTGGAAGTCCAACGAGCACACATTGGTCTCGACGCAATCTGACCAGCTGCTTGTAGACCTAGGTATAGAAAATAGTAACTCTCTTAATAAAACTCTAGGGCTTAGCTGGCATACGCAATCTGACACGTTATGTTTTCCGATAAACATCCCTGAAACGGCAGAAAATACAAAACGCGACATGTTATCCATCATTGCGCGAATATTTGACCCACTGGGTCTACTATCGCCTTGTGTCATCCGTATGAAGATGCTACTGCAAAGGTTATGGTTAGAAAAACTTACGTGGGATCAAAGGTTGTCCACTGAAGTCACCGCCGCTTGGTCTTCATTACTCCGAGCCTTGCCAGCGCTTAATGATTTGTCTGTTTCTCGCCGCGTTGTTATTGATGCGTATAAGCATGTAGAATTTCACGTTTTTTGCGATGCGTCGGAACGCGCTTATGGTGCGTGTTTATATGTGCGTAGTATTGATGCGGACGGTACTGTCGGCGTTTATCTTTTAATGGCCAAGAGTCGTGTCAGCCCAATTAAATGCCTCACTATTCCTAGGTTGGAACTTTGCGCTGCCGTGATTGGCGCTCGTCTATACAACAAGGTCATTAATTCACTCCGAACACAAATCTCGAACGTGGTTTTTTGGACCGACTCCATGGTCGTGTTGGGTTGGTTAAGGATGCTACCGATAAAATTAAATACCTTCGTTCGCAACCGCGTCTCAGAAATTCTAAACACCACTGATTTGTGCACTTGGAGACATGTACCCACATATGATAATCCTGCAGACCTTATCTCACGAGGAGCTGAAGCCACCACTCTGCAGTCATTAGATTTGTGGTGGTCTGGGCCTTCCTTTTTACGAAAGGACAGCACGTCATGGCCTTTCATTAAACAAAACGTGCAATCTTTACCTGAACTCAAAAAAAACATTTGTCTACACAACACTAATCACGACAAACAGTTAGAGGTTAGCTGTATCGATTTTCAACGTTTCTCAAACTTGATCAGATTGCAACGCACTATTTGTTACGTATTTCGATTTATAAAATTATGTAGACGTCAGTCTGAGAATTATCAATGTTTATCTGCCCACGAATTACAAAATTCATTAAATTTCATTATAATACAATCTCAAAGGGAATCTTTTCATGAATATAATTTACTAATAAAAAATCATAAATTGCCGTTTAAAAACCGTCTATTGAAACATAATGTATTTTTAGATGAAAATAAAATAATTCGCATTGGCGGGAGATTACATAACTCAGAATATTCATTCGAAAAGAAGCACCCAATCTTATTACAGTCCACTCATCACTTCACAAAACTTTTATTTAATTATGAGCACCGAAGACTAATGCATGCAGGTCCACAATTATTATTGGCTACAATAAGACAAACCTACTGGCCGCTAGGTGGACGTAGTTTAGCTAGAGCGTGTTATCGCCAGTGCGTTCGCTGTCGACGTTTGAAAGGGCAAACTCTTCAACCACAGATGGGCAATTTGCCTTCAAGCAGATTATCACCAGCAGATTTTCCCTTTCAAAACGTAGGCGTTGATTACGCGGGTCCCATAATGTCAGCTAGTCGTCAGGGTCGTGGATGTCGACTGATGAAGGTGTACATCGCTGTTTTTGTATGCTTTACGACTAAAGCTATTCATTTAGAGTTAGTGGGCGATTTGACGAGCAATAGCTATTTGCAAGCGTTACGTAGATTTATGTCTAGAAGAGGAAAACCTCTTAATATTTATTCCGACAATGGGACATCATTCGTAGGCGCCTATAATGAGCTCTCTAATTTTCTCAAGCGTAACTGTAGTTCCTTGGCTGAAAGTGTGGCCCATGACGGAATTAATGTCCATTTTATACCTGCCTATGCTCCTCATTTTGGTGGTCTTTGGGAGGCGGGAGTCAAATCCACTAAACATCATTTAGTGAGAGTGCTGGGCAACTGTCATTTAACCTACGAGGAACTTAACTCGACATTAATACAAATTGAGGCTATTTTAAACTCCCGACCACTCACTCCATTGTCGTCGAATTCTGAAGATTTGTTGCCCCTGACTCCAGGTCATTTTCTAATCGGACGGCCCCTCGTTTCTCTCCCAGTTGAAGATCTTCGGGACTTCAACTACAATCATTTAGCTCGACATCAAAGGATCGAGCAACTGAGACAACACTTCTGGGCAAGGTGGAGCAAAGAATACGTTTCGGAGCTGCAACAGCGTGTGAAGTGGCAAGCCTGCAAGGACTCTTTGACGGTCGACTCCCTAGTGGTTATTAAGGACGACAACATGCCGCCATTGAAATGGAAGTTGGGTCGAGTGATCGCATTGTATCCTGGCAACGACAATGTATGCAGAGTTGCTGAAATTCGCACGGCAGACGGTGTAGTAAAGAGAGCTGCATCAAAAATCTGTCCACTATTAGAGTCTTCTGGTTGAATTCCACGGTATTCAACGGCTGGGGGCATGTTGCAGCATCTTAATTCATAACTTGCATCGTGTAGCGCCTTTTAATTGAATTAGCAATTCGTCCTGTGACACGCTTTGTTGTGATTTACGTAGGCGCCTGTTAAAAATTAATTGTCATTTTTGTAAAATTAAAACGTCATTACGCTGGATACCGCTGCTGTTGAAGTTTCATTTTTTTTTTAAAACCTCTTCATCCGATCATTAAAGTTACTCAGCTTATCACAAAATTATACAATACTCAAGGTTCGAATCCACGACCACCGGTTCAGCAGTTCGTTTTTTACCCAACCGAGCTATTATTCCCTTTAATATAAGACACACAAACATTGACGAAAACATTGTAAAAATGAAACCGACTTCAAAAGAAAAACATAACGAGTTAAGTGGCATATTTCAAACCAGTATGCCAATAACATTTATGAGCAATATTCTGGTACTTTAATTTTGCTTTTAACTTGCCATGATTAAATTGTTTATTTCTTTACATGAATTTAGTATGTCTCTTTAGGTTTTAATATAAATCTATTTTTAAATGTTTATTTGACGAATCATCCGTGTATTATCGTCAATATCTACAACAGACAAGTTAAAATAAATAAATACACCCAACAGACACAAACATGGACCTGACCCCACACTTAGATCGAGTCTTGTGTCGTGGGTATCGGGAACCACAAGAGACTTTTCGGTCTCACAAACACCCAGACTCGGGACAAATACCTGTGGATCACACAAATATATATTTGCTTCGTTGGGGGGATCAAACCCGCAGCCTCACGTTTCGCAGCCGGCGTGTAACCAACTGCGCCACGGAGACTGTCGAGTTAAAAAAAGTTAATTTTTTAAATAGTGGACATTAACATAGCTTGGAGTTAAATCGACATCCAAAACCAAGGTTCGAACCTTAGGTATGGTCTTCTGAGTATTCGAAACTACGCCACATTTATAATCACTTAAAATTTTGTTTATTTTTTATTTAACACCGCATGGTGACTGCGCTGCACGTGATGGTAAGCGCAAATTCCGTACAGACAGAGTATCGAATGGCATCACGCGGCGGTCCCATGCCATTCGACACAATTATCCTGATCTGCAGAGATGCCTCTATACGCTACGGACATTTATGACGAAAACAAAAAATAACGACCAGGAAACCTTGATTAAAATTTCAAAGGTTTCTAAAGTTCACTAACCCGAGCTACATTCGCGTAAATAAGTAAGAGGGTAATTCTATAAATAGGAGTCCCCTTAATTTAGGATTAACTATATTAATTACTCTCTTTTATTGTAGAGGTCATTTCCAACTAGTAAAGAAGCTTTGGGTATATAGATTTTGATGTTTAATCAAACAATATAATTTTTTATTGCATAAAGGCAAACGAGCATACAGGCCACCTGATGGTAAGTGATCACTGCCACCCATAAACATCCGCAACGCTGGATCATGGATATGTTGCCGGGCCATAAAATTGCAAGGCGAGCGGGGAGGAAGAACGATAGGAAGAGAAAACGGGTTTTGGGCATCCGGCAATTTCACTCACCGAGCGAAACGCTGTCGCTTCAGGTCGCGTCGATTTCTTGTGAGACAGTGATGAAGACCCAGACGCGCCTGCCATTCATGCTCAGTCATGACTGACAACAGCGTAGCTCTACCACTTCCAAAAAAATATTAACCTAATTCTAACACAGATCATATTAATATTAAATGAAAACAATATACCTACACTATAAAATCCTAACAAAGCATATGCAAGTATGCATGCAAAATGAAATCGGAGGAATATTTGTAGTTATACAACTAAGAACGCAATAAAATCATTAAAATTGATTCACGATCTCATTATATCTCATTTATATCAATTACACGATTTCGAATTTTTCCATACGTTAATGTCACTTGTTTATTAACGAATTGACGCCGCAGCTTCGATAAATCCCTTTCGATGACGAGGCGTCTATTGAAAACATTGAAATTTATGTCGTATTCCTACCAGATAAGTTTGAATATCCTTTGGTAAGAAATTGAATCCCTTGCCATGCCGGTCCGGTCTGCGCTGACTCTTAGTCTTTATATTGTTTAGTATTTTATTGTATTCGATACGTCATATCAGTAATACATTCGTGAAAAGGGAACAAAATATATTTTTATTTATTTTCTTAGCGTAAAGCTGGACAAAAGAAATGAAATATCAACTTAAAATTTTTACCGCCGGCTTAGAAAACACAGAATTACGTTACATATTTTATTCCATAGCAACTGTGCATTAAGAAAATATGCTTCTATTTGGATCATAAAATTAATCCACGTAAAAACAATTTCAATCCTTCGGTATTTTGCAGTCAGGAGAAATCAAACACGATTCTGTTAAAGACAATCATTATGAGAGACAAATATTTCTTCCTTTTATATTTTTTGAGTAAATTAAAAGGCTCTTTCATATCAACACATAAGGTGTCACTCGTTCACTTTATTTACGATGATGAACTTTGAAGGTCCCAGACGACCTCGTTCATTTTAATATCAGCTTCCTGCTCCACCTTTTCTGCACTGGTTTTCCAAATCGCTCAATTTTTCGTATAAATAGAGCGTTTCGGTTTTGATTGGCATCAGTTGATCCATAGATCTGCAGTCATCTACAGCAAAATGTTCAAGTTTGTGTTCTGTGCCCTGTTCGTGGTCGCGGCGGCTAAGCCCGACATTCTGCTGACAAATCAACTGGCTCCATTGACGACCACGACCTACCTGGCTCCAGCAACTACCACCATCACGAAATCTGCCTCCGGCTTCATAAACCAGGGACCTTATCTCTACTCTTCGCCATTGTACGCCCATTGGATCAAGAAGCGTTCTGCCCCGTTGACGTACATCGAACCAACAACCTACATTACTAAGCCACTGTTCTCTACATACTCTTCACCCCTGATCCAGACTGCACCTTGGCTTCACTCTGCACCGCTCCACGGGTCCATCGCCACCACGCACTTCATCAAAAAGAGGTCTGCTCCCGTCTTTACTACGTCCTACATTGCTCCTACCACGTACTCGGCTCCCTGGTACACATCTACCCTTTCTGGAACCGCTCGTTTAATTTCTACTCCTTTCTCAACTCCCCTTGTATCTCAGCCCATTTCCTACGCCACTCATCTTATCAAGAAACGCTCTCCGGGAGTCTATAGCTCCTACCCCGCCTATTCTCCTGCCATCAACTACGACTACCATGGAATTCCCACAAACACACACGGTTACTCCTTATCGACTATTCCCACTGCCCACGCCTACTCCCACGTTTACTAAATGTAAAAATGATTATATTTCAAGCATTATATTCAAAATTGTTCCACAATGTAAAATAGCTCAATGAACATACACCTGTTTGCAATAAATTTCAATAGTAATTATGTGGTTTTATTTTATTCTGTTAGTCTCCTTTCATTGTAGGAGCCTGTACGAAAAGTTAAATTTTTAGTTAATTACATTACTGAAATAGTTGTTCATCACATCATTAGTTTAAAGCAAATACCCTTTTAAATACGATTACTAAATATTATAATAGCTGGATCTTTGGTATTTTTTATAAAAGGTAAATTATTTTTGTGTGTTATCAAAAAATAACATTTCGGACAACTAAATGGCGTGGATTAACGTGCTAAGAATCTGGGTTAAACTCCGGAAATATTTCATCTCCTTTGATAAGATCTATTAAGTATAAAAGGAGCGCTGTTGAAATATTCTTTTAAATTTTTAAAAGTTGTACTTCGTTATTTTAAGGAGCACTATTATTTTTAGAGGAAAAAACATATGAATGATCTAGCAAAGACTTAATCTATGAACTATAAGATGCTAGGTATAGTTAATTATAACATAAGTAGTTCTGATCATAAAACATAATTTTCTCGAAGTTTTCACAAGATTGTATCTTTCCTCACAATAGTTGCCGCGAAAGTTACAGAAAGTAATAATTAACTACCTTTGACGTTTTAAAAAGTCAAATATTCCAAGATTTAATCACTCAAGAAATGCTCTATTAGTTCTACACAGTTCTGACTCGGTGCGACTTCCATTTACATATAAATATTACACATAAAAGTAATCACAAACAGTAACCACCAAAAGTAAAATATTAAAACAAAGCACTTTTCGTACAAAAACCAAGTGAAAATTGCGACAATACGAAATGCGAGAATACGACCCAAAACATAATCAAATAACGTTGAGCTGACAAGCATTAGCATGAATGATCCATTTTGTAAAACAAAAAGCGAAATGGCAGAAGTCTCTCTAGATAGCGCTTAGGAAATTAATTTCTCCTTTTTTATTTTATTCTTGAATTCGTAATTGGTTCTTGACGATAGACAATTTGCTAAGGGTTGTTGAGGGTCTGTTCTGCTGTTTGAACTTTGAATATTGAGGTTTTAAGCTTCATATTTTCATTTGAAGTGACTATTGTATTGTATCAGCCCATATACGACCCACTGCAGGGCTTGGGCCTCCTCTACAATCGAGAGTACGATTGAGAGTGGTTAGGCCATATAGTCCACCACGCTGGCCTAATGCGGGTTGGCGGACTTTTACATACCATAGAAATTTATACAAATCGCTATGGTATGCAGGTTTCCTCACGGTGTTTTCCTTCACCGTTATAGAATAAAACCACTTCACCACTATAACGGTGAAGTGACTAAAAGTATAATATCTAAGAGATCAAAGTATAATTTCTTGAAATCTGATGCTATTTTTGAACATATTTTTTGTAACTTTTAACGAAAGAAATTAAAATAGCTATAAATAATATATTTTATGTCGTATCTTTGAGGCAAGAAACTCTTCTTGTGTAAATGGGGCTTAAATGTGATTAACAGTTAGTATTTTATGCTAACCGTGATTATAAAACCATAAAATTCCACTCTGAATCTAATCGATAATTGCAAAAATAATTCAGAAATTACAAAGCTTTCAGAATGATTACATCAAGAAATAAATGCGATTCAGAGGGACTTTGACACAAATCACCAATCATCCAAAAAAGTTTTGACAGCAAAAAATCTGAACCAGATCTGTGTTTGAAACAAAGAATCGTTGTTCGGATGTTAAATAAATATCAATTGCGCGAGGGTAGAATCTTTCAGGAAAACGTTTCCGCTCGAAGTTTCAATGAGGTTAAGCGAGTTTGATGTGTCTTCCGCCCGTATGCTTTGACGTTTTATTTGGTTGAACTTCACGCAACCAAGTTAAGCTATTTTCGGGTACCTGTGAGAGTGTTAGAGGAGTGATAATTTATTATGTAAAAATAGTGCATGGCCTGTTGGTAACGGACCAGACGCGGCTGCCTACATGTTCACTGTGGTCGCGGGTTCAAATCCCAGGGCACACCTCTGACTTTTCGGAGTCATGTGTATTGATAGTCAATCACCAAGCACTATAACGGTGAAAAAAAACATCGTGAGGAAACCTGCATACCGTATTGAATTCAAAGAATTTCTACTTTACATTTGCTGCCCGGGGCACTATAACAGGAAATGGAGCAGCGTTTTCAATATACACCCTCGTTTTTATTTTCGCCTTATTTTCTTGAATATTACCTTTGTTTCTGGGAAACTACGCTTTTTATTATGATTTTTTGCCCTATCGCAAGCAGAGAGGTAAGCTTGATGCAATTGGTTTATAGTTACGGCTACTCGTGGACTTTCACAATAATTTTTAATACATAATGTCAGCTCATTTATTCATGTACTATATCCGAATATTTTTTTTCAACTCCTAGTCTGGAGATGCATCCATTCTCTTTACACACCATGCTTTTCAAACATCAACATCCTTTATAAATAACGGTAATTGAAATTCACGCAATAATCACCCTTACTTTTTTTGTAAATAAGGCTATTTTTAGAATAAGAAGGAAACAAAAAGTATGCTTGTAGTTTTCCCTGTTTATTTTAAATTACATTCCGATGCCAGCTGGCAGTCTCACCCACGCTTTAAATTGACAACAATTAACTTGCTTTATAGCAGTTTCTTTGTAACAGAAAAGTCGGCTATAACACATGAAGTGAACATATCGGAAGCTTGATGACCTTAGGGCGTTTGCACACGGCGCATTTTTCACGCGCCAACGTCGCGCTTATTGCGTACGCTCGCTCATGGCGCTGAAGGTGACCAAAAAGCAGATTGGTGTATTTGTATCGAGTCAAATGCGCGTACACACCGATATAAAGGCGCACGAGAATCGCATTCGAAGCTCGTCTGTATTGCCTTTATTTATGAATTGTAGAAAGGGATGTGGGAGAGCAGAATACCGCACGGCTTGCGGCTCACTTCACCTAGTTGATTTCTATATCAAAATACATACGCGCGACTGGAGAGCATATGTATCGCCTTATTATATAGTGTGATTGTGTAGCGTTTACCGCGCCACAATTTTTTTGACCATGTGTAAAGATTCACTTACTGCGTCTGAATTGCGTTTAAAGCGCGCGACTTCTCCGCGTCCTCGGCGCGTAAAAAAATACGCCGTGTCCTAAGACTCTTAGTATTCTAAAAATAACCAGTGGGTAACATGCCGGTTGTGACAAAAAGTCAGGGGGTTCGATCCAGGCACCGACACAATATGGACGGCATTTTGCTTATCATTACATACAATGTATTCACTTTGCCGAAATAAAAGAAAAATCCTGCAAAATTTGTCCGAATTCGCAACTTTTATTTCAATAGATAGTGGATGAAATTAATTGCGACGTGATATTCAAGTTTAGGTAATACTTGATAGATTAATTTGTAAGAGCCATATATTTCATTTCTTATTTCACTTGCCCGGCCTTTTAATATCAGCAACTAAACCTATAACCACAACAAAGTACAATGAACAGACACCTGCGAATAATTTCCAAGAAACAATTCAAGTTCAGATAAATTATGAGCTATCACTCTATTGGAAACGCAAAAGCAATAAATCACACTCTGCTTGTCTCGAGACAAGCCATCCAATTGTTATTTTTCAGCAAAGCTAATTTAATCCTTTAGGAGCAGAATTTCTCCATAAATATGGCTTAAGCTCATTATTACAGTCGAAATGATTGAATTTCTTAGGGATTAAGGTGATATTTAGTCAAGTTAAGTTGCTTTGATTCTAAAACACATTTTGAATAAAATCTAGATTAAGAATCGGTTCCACGAAACAGAGATGGCAGATTTAAGCTTAGGGCAAATATTTTTTATTTTTTGACGTGATGTGAAAATACTACGGCCTTATTCATAGACAGTTTTAAAACCTATTTTAGTAATAGAATATTTGTCCCTTTTGAACGATTTAGGTTGAGCGAAAAAGACAAAACTCTCGCTCGTACTCTACATCGTGTCTGGGCTAATACAGTACAGTACATAATCACATAAACACACACCTTTTTTCCCATAAGAGATAGGCAGAGGTGCTACCAGAACACCAAACGTTTCGCCTTGTATATTCCGTCCCACGATGTGATAGGGGGCGAGCCTATCGCCATATCGGGCACAAATTCCTGACTCCGGGGTTATAATGAATAGAAAAATCCAATATCACTTTGCCCGACCCGGGATTCGAACCCGCGACCTCAGCTTTGCAATCGTACCGTAGTACCACTACGCCACCGAGGCAGTCTACAGTACAGCACAGTATGAATTGAAATAGTAAACTTTGTAAAGGCCATACAATGAAATGTGTTGTTAACTCGTGAAACCCTTTCAGAGTACGTATCTCATAAAATAACGCTGAAAGAGGTATATTCTAGCTTCTGGATTGCGTGGCCACAATATTAAAAAACAAATGAATCTTGACATCAGACAATTTGTGCATCATAGTGCCAAACTAGACTTCTTCAGGCATCTCCAGTCGCAATTTTCTAACATATCTATGTCTTTACTCGTATATGTCGATGACTATCGCCCCAATACTCAAATGCTACTTAAATATTATATTGAAACTACACAAGTCCCGTTTAAATGTACTGATTAAGTGGGACGTGGGTAGTTAAGTGCAACTTAATATTTAAATGGCGTTTGAGTGTTCGGGCGTATGACATTCACAATATATTGTTTTATTCTCTACTATTGTGTGCGTTAGTGCGCACTTGCTGTGAATAAATTACGGGTTAAAAATACATGCTTGCTGATACCCAGTCTGGTAGAAGAATTGCAGTAAATGTGTGGGTAGAATAGTTTATACCCAGTCAATAAATGGCAGTAGGCTAACCGCAACTAAAAGTAATTGATGTAGTTCAGTTTTTACCTGCTTTTTTGTCTGTGTTTGTATTTCTTTTGTAAAGAGGAAGTTTTTAGTGTAAAGGTCATCCGATGGTAAGTGATCACTGCCGCCCATGAACATCCACAACGCTGGAACAAGGATGTGTTGCCGGCCCTATTGAAAGGAGAGCGGGAAGGATAAAGGATGTGAAGAGGAAAGGGATATTGGGCATCCTTTGTTATAGTAAATAATTCATTATAATTAATATTTAGCTACAATAACTCCATAAAAGTACAGCGATCTTTCTCTTAAAATGAGATAACCCAAGGTTTGTTAACATCGTAAACTAGGGCGGTATCTTACAGATGAGTTAGTAAAACTGTATTCATAGTCACGCCCCTACATAAACATGCACCTTTATAGACTTAAAATAAACAGTTTTCTTATCCTCTGTAGTAACCTATTATTTTTATGTTAATAGTCCACTCCATCCAAAGGTTGCTTGGAAGAAATCGCAGGCGATAAGGGCGCTTATTGTTAGCATGCCTATAGATTTAAGTGTTTTATTATTTCTTTTTTATAAATAGCGGTGTTCAATAAAGTAGTGATTAAAATAAACAGTCTCATATTTATTTTAGCTGATGTTCTTTTGACCTTGAAGCATTATCTGTATCTGTATCTTTATCAGCCCATATACGTCCCACAGCAGGTCACAAGCCTCCTCTGCAATTGAGAGTGGTAAGGCCATATAGTCCACCACGCTGGTCTAGTGCGGGTTGGTGGTGTTTTACCTACCATAGAAATTTATACAAATGTGTGCCCTGGGATTTGAACCCGCGACCACTGTGAACATGTATGCAGTCGCGTCTGGTCCGTTACCAACAGGCCACCATGCACTTTGAAGCATTATATAAGAAGAAATTCTCAATTTTGTTGCAGAAAGAGTTCAAATGACTTAAAATACAATGCATGGAGCAAAGGTGTTTAATGTTTATCTACCTCCCTACATCATAGGTCTTTACACCTGGGCGCTGCAGTGTTGCCTTTACACACTGCAGCCTAACTGAATGGGAGGCTCATTGTTGGCGTAAAAGTTGTTTATACTTTGTATCGTATTGTATCAGGCCATATACATCCCACTGCAGGGCACGGACCTATTCTACAACCGAGAGTACGATTACGAGTGGTTAGGCCATATAGTCCACCACGCTGGCCTAGTGCCGGTTTATACTTAGTTGCATATTTATTACTATTGTCATGATTTTTTTAATTTATTTTTATTGTTAATTTATATGTTTGTTTGCGCCTTCAATAAATGTATTTCTTTCTTTCGTTCTTCTGTACGACTGCGTGATCATAATGCACGTGAATTGCAATGAATCTGTCATCTGATGGTTAGGACAATACAAATCAGATAGCGTATCCACCCAGGTGAGATTGTTGGCGCCTAGTGATACATCCATAGCAATACGTTTCAGTCATATAAGACGCAGTAATTAGTTAGGCGTTGTCAAAGTTCTGTTTTTTTACACGCTACCCAACAATATTTTTCTAGTATAATATTTACTTCACGTTTGGTACAACGTTAATCGCTCTACTAATTATAATACGTAAGAAATACAAGTATAAAACTATCCAGCAGTTTCATTTATGTCCAACCCGAGACGTAGATCGATATGTCTTTACATAATTACACCAGATTTTAATTCTAATCCGAATATACAAAGCTTGAACTCAAATACCTCCATGGGTTATTGTGATGCCTGATGACTTTTCCACCATTGTATAAGGTGGTCGCTATCCAATAGCGAAAATCCTACCACCTGACTAAAATGTGGGATAAGGACAGATCGCACTGAACTGATTTCGTCTTGTCTATTAGCTCAGTCACAATGTCCCATTTGCATATATCAGTGCTGTCATTTCAGAGCAATAATTATGCAATACCGTCCTTATCTTGAGGAAAATTATGTAGGTTTACATTTCATCCGAGTACCTAAATCGCACATTGAGCACAAGGTTGCTGCATGATTTATTTTGCATATATTGTATCTATTTTAGTAAATAAGCTAGTAGAGAGGAGCATATACTGGTGGTAGGTCTCCCATATGTGAGAGGTCGTCTGGGTAGGTACCACCGCAACGTCTATTTCTACCATCAAACAGCAGTGTAAATGCGTTGTTGTGTTCCCGTTAATAGACATTGTGGCCAGAGTAACATGGACATAATGAGACTTAACATGTTATGTCTCAGGATGACGAGCGCAGTGAAATGCCAAGCATTGCTTTGTAATTCATGGTATTGTTTGGATTTGTTAATGTCTATCAGCAGTCGTATCGCTTACCACCAGGCGAATGACACGCTCGTCTCGCCATCCATTGCAATAAAAAGAAATATATAATTATGTATTCGTAGCTAATAATGGCCTATTTATAGTCCATTTTTAATAATTATTTATTTTTTAATACGTACTGAAGGCTACAAGAATAAAAATCATAGTACGCGTGATCGAATCCCAGGGCACGCATGAATTTTCGGAGTCATGTCACATCGTGGAACGGAACACACAAGGCGAAATCTTGGTTTCCTGGTTGCAATTTTACCTACCCCTTCTGGGAAAAAGGCGTGATGTTTATGAATGTGTGAAATAAATAAATAAAAATATATACATTGATAAATAATAAGTGTGCGCAGACATTGCAACCGTAACATGTATCATAAAATATATCAAGCGCGACAGCAGAGATTTAAAGTCATATCAGTTAACTTTCTTACACGATGAAGTGTATCGTCACTTAGTTAAGAGTTTGGTAATGATAACGGCGGAGTTTAGGACGCGAGAGTGACGCGCATTCAAACACTAGTTATGCAAAGTGTCATAATTTAATTCCACGGAATATTTATTTATTTCTCTCTCTCACACTCTCTCTCTCTCTCTCTCTCTCACGCAGACAATTGAATATGTATGGTAAACAGCTGGATATGGCCTGAAGTTGGTAAAAAAATCCAGCATTATACGTACATATATACATACAAAGGCGCCACCATGACACCCACATTTCGCCTTGTATGTTCCGTCCCACGATGTGATAGGGGCGAGCCTATCGCCATATTGGGCACAAATTTCTGACTCCGGCTTGATAATTCATTGAAAAATCCATGATCACTTTACCCGGCCCGGGATTCAAACCCGAGACCTCAGCTTTGCAATCGTACCATAGTACAATTACGCCACCGAGGCAGTCATGTTATTATTAGTTATTTATTAATTATTAATAATTACTATTTCACCTATTAAATAATGTCATCAGTCGGGATGAACGATGACGCAATTAATGAATTACAAATTATATTCATATGTTTATTATTCAAAAATTTGGGTATTAGTTTCGTGTTTGTTAGTTTTTATGTAAGAAGAAGCGGGTGAAGGTATCTAAAGTTAAATTGGCGATATTTTTCCAAGACTTGTTCCCGCTGAAAAAGAGTCCTTTTTAATCGACTAAAAAAAGGAGATTATTTACTTTGCTGAAAGCTGCAAAAGATCTTAGTCATTGTCTCAAATTGAGACATCTCAATTTCTTTTTTAATTGGATATTTGATATGAGAAAAGAAAGTTAGAATTTTCATTGTTAATAAAACAATGTATTCTCTACTTCTAGTTTTAGTTTATGTAGATAATGCATTTTACGATAATAGTAAAAATCTTCAAGTCATTAAATGTTACTAAAATATTACGACATAGCTATAGGTTGTTAAATAAATTCAATATACCTATTTAACTTTTTTATTTCAATATTCATTATTTGTGTAAATATTTAGCTTAAAACATGTATATTATGCAGCTAGCTTTTTAAACAATTACACGCGGTCATATCATTAAATAATTATACATTTTGACTCATAGTTTCAGTCCAAATAACCCATCATATTTGACCCATACAAGTATGCCTTTTAAATGCCTTATTTTCAGTTATTGTTCAACCTGACATTTTTTTATTCATTACATCTGACAAACAAGCAAACAGATTACCTGATGGTAAGGAATTACTAAAATGGAAATGTGGAAATCATTAGGAGAGGCCTATGTTCAGCAGTGGACTTCCTTTGGCTGATGGATGGATGATGGATGGAAGGAATTACTACAGGCCATGATCATCCACAATATTTGAATAATAGATGTGTTGCTGGCCCATTAAATCGCGTGGAAAAGAAAAAAGGAAATTTTATTGATAACTGCTAAACTACTTTGACAATGATAGGAGTACAAAACCACTATTTTCATTTTACCTACATTACCAACTCAAGATCAGGCATCTAAAGTGACAATATTTGGAATAGTCGCCTGTTGTATAACACCATCCATCATTTGCTTAAGTATGATGCCACAAAATGGCGTGGCATAATTCAAGCACCGCACCAAGTTCGCTGATACGTCGTGATAATATTTTATAACGTCACATTGCAAGCAATTTCATAGCACATTTGTAAAGAGATTCATTTTATCTTTATTTACTACAAACTTTACGAAAAACAACAGTGGAAAGAAGAAAGAAATGTTTATACTAAGTTTCCGGTTAACACGCTAAAAGATTTATTTTTCTCGGTACAGTCGGTTACAGCCCAGATACAACCCACTGCAGGGTGCGATCCTCCTTTACAATTGAGAGTACGATTGAGAGGGGTTAGGCCATATAGTCAATACACACATGACCCCGAAAAGTCCGAGGTGCGCCCTGGGGTTTGAACCCATGACCACCGTAAACATGTTGGCAGCCGCGTCTAGTCCGTTTTACCAACAGGCCACCACGCACAATACACTGGTCATCACCCTATTGCGACACATATTATAGATTCAGAAAATTATGAAAGATACCCATTTGCATACCCACGACGACTTACAAACATTTAATTGAATGCGATGAATACTGCAGGAAGGAAGCCGCTGAATGCGGGCCGCTTCCAACAGGTCAATGAGGAGATCCTTTGGGGAGGCCTATGTTCAGCAGTGGACTTCGTGTGGCTGAGGAGAGAGAGAGAGAGAGTGAATACAGGAAAGAAGCGCAAGATACAATTATCTTAATATATATAAATCTCGTGTCACAATGTTTGTCCTCAATGGACTCCTAAACTACTTAACCGATTATAATAAAATTTGCACACCATGTGCAGTTCGATCCAACTTGAGAGATAGGATAGTTTAAATCTCAAATTATAGTCGCAATTTTAATTTATTGCTAATTATTTGTCTGTTATTATTTGACAGTCACAATCATCTGTTAACTCCAAATGATTCTAACAGATGTCGATACCTTTCGACTGGGTTGAGTAAGTAATCAATAGATGGCGCTGCTATGGTAAATCTACGAACGTGTCATATAAGCTACATTTTAACAGTATAATTACCACGTGTTGTTGACGCTATAAAATTAATTAAATTTAAAATAAGTAGTTCATTATACTTTAAAAAATCAATTTCGTAGTCAGAATTTTGGCTGAGCGGAAAGTTTTAGCAGGAATTTTGCAAAGTATTTGTGTTTGCGTATTTTTTAAATGATATTCGTCGTATTTTCGTGTTTATATAAGGCCTATCTACAAAATAAAAGCAATTACAAAAAATTTACAACTTGCCTATTTAGGCATTAAGGGATGAAATGGGATAAAGTGGGACGAACGCGATGAAACCGGTCGGATCCGGATTGCATTCGATGGGAAATAATGGGACGGGATGTAACAGAAAGAAAAGGAGCCAGATGAGATGGGATGGGATACGATAGGAAAAGGGATAGTAGGTACTTAGGTTGAGTTCAGGAGTTCAAAAGTTTGAACGGGAATAAGATATTTCTGGTGTGGAGTGGAGTCTAAACATCTTAGCACCCAGGCGAAGCTGGGCCGGGCCGCTAGTTGATTGTTATATCAGAAGGGAATTCTTATAAACATTGCCAGGTTTTGAGTATAGACTAACGAAGGAATGCACTAAACAAAATATCTTATTTAATTCTTTCGAAATAAAGGCTAGGAGCTACACTTTAGCTTATCTCTCAAAAATCGGTAGGTAATCAATGAATTATTTTATAACTATTTTATATTTTACGTACATTTATAGCTAGAAGATAAAATATACTTCTGAAAACATGTGCATAAGACCAGATAACTCTCCTTCACCGCGACATTAAAAATAAACAAATGGTTTCACTCTGTTTTCTTTTCGAAAAGTAATAAATAAATTTCCGATCCAATGAATCGTGAATAAAAAGAAAGTTGTGTGTCTTAAAGAGCATCCTAAGTAATGATGTGAGTTAACTAATTCCCTAATAGGTTAGTTTTCTAAGTAAAAGTATAGATACATTACAGGTGAAAGGAACAAAAATTGAATTAGACCCGTGCCGTTGGAATAAACCCTATTTTTTTTCGCAAAGATCTATTTGAATCTCGAGCACTTAAGTTTAATAGACTGTATCTGTCGTGGTAATTGGTCGAAGGGAATAAATAATGAAGTGGTTTAAATTTTTAAGAGTTTGCAATGAAATAAATTGAAATAAAACGAATTCTTACGGATTTTATCGCGAATTTTATGTAATTGTCCGCATCGTCACCACGAATACTGTAAAGTGATCAAAACGTCGGGAAATTTAAAAAAATAAAATTAAATCAAATTCTTGATAAAATCCGAAAGAATTCCTTTTATTTCAATGTGTAACATTCGCGTAAATCTAATAAATCATTATGAGTTCGCAATTAACGCTTTTTTAAGGACTGTGTTTGGCTTAGCTGACGCAATGCGATTTCTTGATATTGCTGACTGGTCTCTCATGTGTCAGAGGCTGCCTAGGTGGATACCACCGCAATGTCTATTTCATCCGCCAAACAGTGTATATGCACTGTTGTGTTTCGGTTTCAAGGACATTGTCGCCAGAGTAACTACTGGACCAAATGAGACTTTACATCTTATATATCAGAATGAGGAGCGCCATTGGAGAATGCCAAGCATTGCTTTGTAATTTATGGACATATGTGGTTTTGCTACTGTCTATGTGGTCGTATCGCTTACCATCTGGCGAATGGCATGCTCGTCTGACTCGTCATTCATTGAAATTAAAAAAAACCTGCTGGATTGCGTAGTTCGACAAAGATCGTTTGTTATTTTTGATGATAGATGGATAATTTGTTTGCTTGTACCGCTATTAGACATACTGCAAAGACACGAGAGAAACGGGTGATGAATTATATCTTCTCACCTAGCATAGTGCTATGTCAGCAACGCGATAAAAGGGCTTTGGTGTGTTCCTCATGAGATCTCGGAGTCCCGTATTTGTGCTGAAGGAGGTCACGGGATTTTTGCTGGTGGAATTTCGGCATATCCTGTCTATCAACCCCCAAGGTAACCAGGGATGCAAGAAAGTTTTCCCCTTGCTAAAAAATAGTGGTTAATTTGTTTACTTATGATTCATAATGGCTCTCTCTTCAGCCCCAGGAAGTCAACAGCTGGACATAGGCCTTCCCCATGGATCGCCTCATAGACCTGTTGGAAGCGGCCTGCATCAGAACGGCTACCTATTCTTTGTGGTGAAAAATAGCAACTTTATCAAGTTCTCAATATTAAATCAAGTAATTAAAATTCAAGTAGGTAGAGGAATGTCAAATTATAGGATCTGTGGACCTATTTATGAGTATGCAACCGGTAAGTTCAGTGCAATCTTAAAATAGTATCAAATGACGAGAGTTAGTTATTTATCTCCTCGGCGTAAGGACGATGATGAAATAATAAAAAATAAATAATAAACCCAACAGTGACATACATAGTCCTAACCCCACACTGAGATCGAGTCTTGGGTCGTGGGTATCAGGAACTACGAGAGACTTGTCGGTCTCACAAACACCCAAGCCCGAAACAAATACCTGTGGATCACACAAATATTTGTCTCGGCGGGGATCGAACCCGCGGCCTCTAGTTTCACAGCCAACGTGAACGATGATAATAAAACAAATGACGTCACAAAACAGGAAAAATTGTGGGCATAGGTTAACAGGATTTTAAAACCGAACATTCGTGACAATGTCGACGCATTAACATCACGATCTGGAAGCTGGGAAATATCGAATGTCCATGCACGTCTGCTATTAATTGTAAGATGATTCAGCAATAAAATATCTGTTATTTAGGTTTATTGTTCTCGTATATGATTCATATTTATATATCAGGGAATTTAGTTCATATGCATTGTCCTGTCCACAAATTGCATTTATGTGCAACTTCATGATACTGTTGAGTCGTTTTGTTCAAAGAAACTTTTACAACAATGATGTTTCAACTACCTTGGTGGCGTAGTTATACTACGGTATGAATACAAAGCGGATGTCTCGGGTTCGAATCCCGGTTCGGGAAAAGTGAAATTGGATTTTTCTATTTATGATTAGCCCGGAGTCAGGATAGTGTGCCCGATATGGCGATAGGCTCGCCCCCTATCACATCGTGGGACGGAATATACAAGGCGAAACGTGGGTGTTCTGGTAGCACCTCTGCCTACCCCTTCTGGAAAAAAGGCGTGTGTTTATGTATGTATATCTCAGGAGAGATGATCCATGGGGTGCGATGCTAGGAAACCTCCACGTGGTGTACCCTGGGCAACGGAGGTCTTATCGACCGACGGCTAATATCCTGGCAGCGACCGGTTGGCAGTCGTCGCCTTCTTGTGTGACGCCTACCGCACGGTTTTGTGTACTCGTACTTCGGGTGGCCTTCAGTTCTGTTCTGGAGGCATCGGCGAGTTCGGTGTGCGTTAACACCGCCGCCGAGCTGGCAGTGGGAGAGGCTCTCCCACTGTCATCGTCGTACATCGTAATCCGATCATAGGAGGGTCAGTGGTCAAGTCTCGCGCCTCGATTGGACCGAGGGTCTTGGCTTAATTGCCTGGATCGCGAGGGAGAAATCCTCTATAAAAAGTTACCCCGAATCTCAAGCGGCGGCGCACCGCGAGGAGATGCATGGCCGATGGGAGGTTCGGTCACGAGTGCGACCCCCGCCAGAGTACCAGCCGACACTCTAGGTGGGTCACACATAGGCTTGCCCAGCTACAGGGGGCTCTGGCTGGGTTGACTTTTTATTTCCCCCATACTCGTGGGACTAAATATGGAGAACAATTTTTTCAAAACACCCATTTCGACGAAGAAGAGAATACCTGGTGCGGTACCTAGTGGGTCCGAGCAGGTGGAGAGTGGAGGGCATAAGCCCGATAATACGAAGGTAGGAGAGGAGTTACTGGGCGTAAAGCCCTCTGAGATAGTGACCGTGGAAAGACCGACGACAAACATGGAGCTTGACTTTGATTCGGGGCAAAGCTGCTCGTCTTCGCTACGTAAGGGGACTAGAGGAGGCAGACTGTGGAGTGCTTCACCGTGCCCGACTGACCGCTCTCGGTCATCTTATGAGAGTGATACAGATGCCGAGCCAGTAGTAAAAGCTATTAGGTCATCCTCCCGTGGGAGAGGTGGCCAATCTGGCAAATACGGGGCGTTTTCTGCTGCTCAGAAACTCTCTTATAAGAATAATAACAAAAAGAGGCTGTCCGCTCACAAGCGGAAAAAGAAAGTGAACAGCGGATTCGGTACTTCATGAGATCACCACCTCCCTCGACCTGTACACAACCTGACAGCGTTGAAATGCCGCGGGTAATCCTCCCTGGCGATCTGAGAGAGGCTGGAAATCTTATCAAGATGGTATCCAGCAAGTCGGGAAACCTAAAAGGCGTATATAAAAAAGTATTAAACGAAGTGTACGACACTCTTGTTACATATGTCAACCAACCCGAATTCCAGGGCTTATCTGGATTGGAGGCAGAAGCCAAAAGATGGCAAGAGTTAAGTGCTCGTTTAGAGAAGGAAAAAGCGGAACAGGCAGAGGAAAATGCCTCCCTCCGCCGTCGCCTTGATCAGCTGGAGACTGCGTTGAGTAATCGGTCGGCAGAAGAGGCAATGGCGCTTCTTGAGGCCCGTTTATCCGCTCGAATTGAGGCAGCCATGATGGGGCCGACTAAAAGGCCACTTCTAGCTCACGAAGCTAGAACATCAAACTGCGTGCCCAATGATAAGGAGTTCCCGGAACTTCCCTCTCGGGTTGCAACTTCCTTGCAGCCTACGGAAGGTAAAGGGAAGGGAAATAAAAAGGGCAAAAGGGTGGTAAGGGCTATTCAGCGCACTGACGCTGTAGTAAGTAATCCGGTCGCCGGGTCTTCGCGTAGTGCGGACAATTTATCTGTTGCGAGTATGGTGACCAAAAATAAAGAAGTAGATCAATCGGTACCTAGGGTAAATGGTCCATTATCCGTAACTTCTAAGCGTGAGGAGGCACCTTGGACTCTCGTAAAGGGCAAAAAGAAAAAGAAAAGCAAGCCTCAGCGTGCACCTTTGAATAGCCGAGAACAAACGCGTAAGGCTGAGCCAAAGCTCCGGCTGCCACGGTCCGCGGCGGTCGTAATAACTTTAACTCCGGCAGCAGTGGCTAAGGGGCTTACTTACGCCAAAGTGCTAACCAACACACAACATAGTGTGGACTTAAATGGCCTAAACATTACTAGACTCAAGCCAAAAGTTGCGATCACGGGTTCTTATATGTATGAAGTGCCCGGGGCCAATAGTGAGGAGAGGGCTGACGCTCTTGTCGAACGGCTTAGAGAGTGTTTTGCCAATTCGGAGGATGTCCGCATCTCCCGTCCGATAAAATTCGCAGAGCTAAGGCTCTCAGGACTGGATTGTACGGCAACCCCTGAATTGGTCGCGACAGCTCTTGCCAAGGCTGGTGATTGCAGTACTGAAGCAATAAAGGTTGGTGAAGTCCGCTGCGATCGGTCTGGTTTGGGTACGGTATGGGCTAAGATGCCAATAAAGGCAGCCCAAAAAGTCAAAGGGGCGACTCGACTATTAGTCGGTTGGGTCGCTGCCAGAGTGACCGTGCTCGAGGCACGACCGTTGAGGTGCTATCGATGCCTAGAGACGGGGCACGTCAAGGAACGGTGTGAGAGCGGAATCGATCGTAGCAACCTTTGTTATCGCTGCAGCATGCCAGGTCACAAAGCCCATCAATGTAAAGCCGCACCGAACTGCGTTCTATGTGCCACTGTTGGAAGGCCCGCCGAGCATCACATCGGAGGGAAGGCATGTCCTGTTTCTTCCAGTAGCGCCCGACGATTGCCTCGTCGTATTGTTGATAAACCGGTCAACGCAGAGGTCACGGTCCAGCAGCAACCGGAATGCCCACCGCAAGTAGAGATGGAGACCATGGAGATCGCCCAGTAATGGACTTTAAATTCCTCCAGGCGAATATTAACCACTGCCGTCGTGCCCAGGATATTTTATCAGAGAGTATGGCGCAGTGGTCAATGCATATAGCCGTGGTCGCTGAGCCGTATTACATCCCTCCCTGCGATAGCTGGGCTGGGGATCTGAACGGCTTAGTGGCTATATTCAGCCGGGGCGCCGCTGGCTCCCCACCCTTCGAAAAAGTAGCGAAGGGTCAGGGATGCGTCGCGGCTCTGTTGGGAGACATCTGGATTATAGGAGTCTATTTCTCTCCTAACAGACCCCTTGCTGAATTTGAGAATTTTCTCATCCAGCTGGGGGCTCTGGTGGTACAAGGCCAACCTCACCCGGTAATTGTCGCCGGTGACTTCAACGCCAAATCTGTTGCCTGGGGTTCACCGGCGACGGATACACGTGGTAGAGTACTGGAGGAATGGGCGATTTCGGCAGGCCTATCTATCTTAAATAGGGGATCGATGAACACGTGCGTCCGATACAATGGTGGCTCCATTGTTGACTTAACCTTTGCAAGTCCAACTGTTGCACGGCGCATCCGTGACTGGAGGGTTGTGGCGGACGTGGAAACAATGTCAGACCATCGTTATATTAGGTTTGATGTTTCCGCGCCCGCCCGTGTTCACCTCGGTAGGGAATCGACCTCCATACAATTTAAGGGTCCGCGTTGGGCATTAAAACGCCTTAATGAAGAGACTCTAGAGGTCGCCGCTTTGGTAATGTCATGGCTTCCCATACCAGACGGACCTGTGCAGGTGGATCAGGAGGCGGAATGGTTTGAGGTCGTAATGTCAGACATTTGCGACACATGCATGCCTCGAGTCCGACGCTTGCCGCCGCGACGCCATGTGTACTGGTGGTCGTCAGAACTAGCGCAGCTGCGCTCTTCGTGTGTAGCGATGCGCCGACAGTATACTAGGCATCGTCGACGGCGGCAAAGAGCAGAAGACCACGACTACCAACAGCGGCGACTCTATGGCCTCTACAAGGAGGCGAAGAGAGCGCTGCAGTTGGCTATCAAAATAGCAAAGGCCGTGGCCAGAAAAGAGTTTCTGGAGACTCTACATAATGATCCATGGGGGCGGCCCTATCGCCTGGCAATGAATAAGCTGCGCCCAGCAGCACCCCCGCTGTCACAGAGTCTCCGAACGGAGCTATTAGAAGAAGTGGTCACGACCTTGTTTCCAGCCACAGTTGATACTACTCCTCCACCGATGGTGTTACAAGAGCCAACGCCATCGTCGAATTCGGCAAGGGAAATCCCAGAGGTTTCACCCGCAGAGCTGAGGGTGGCAGTGTTTCGGCTGCGGAGTAAAAACAAGGCTCCGGGGCTCGATGGTATACCTGGAAAGGTCTGGGTTCTGGCCCTGAAGTACCTAGGTCCGAGACTCTGCAGCCTTTTCTCCGCCTGTCTGGAGCAGGGCGTCTTCCCGTCCCGCTGGAAAATCGGGAAGCTCGTCCTGCTCAAGAAGCAAGGACGACCCGCAGAATCGCCTTCGGCGTATCGACCTATTGTGTTGCTCAACGAGGTTTGCAAACTGTTCGAGCGGATTATTCATGCACGCCTTGTTGGGCACCTTGAGACAGTCGGTCCGAATCTGTCCGATTACCAATTTGGCTTCCGGAGGAATCGTTCTACAATTCACGCAATTCTGCGGGTTAAGACGTTGGCGGAGGAAGCAGTGGCCCGGGGTGAAGTTGTGTTGGCGGTGTCTCTTGATATTGCCAATGCATTTAACACCCTGCCTTGGGCCTGCATACATGAAGCACTGCGGTACCACGCGGTGCCACTCTATCTGAGACGTCTGGTTCATTCGTACCTGTCTAATAGGGACGTGATGTATCCGGGCGCTGATGGGTGGCACCGACGAGCTATGACTTGCGGTGTTCCACAGGGCTCAGTTCTGGGCCCACTACTATGGAACATCGGGTATGATTGGGTGCTCCGTGGTGCCAACCTCTGGGGTGTCAGCGTAACCTGCTACGCTGACGATACTTTGGTTACAGCATCTGCCAGGACTCTCCAGGAGGCCGTGACTTTGGCGGCAACTGGCACTGGCCATATAGTCAGTCGCATTCAGCGTCTTGGCTTAAAGGTGGCCCTCGAAAAGACCGAAGCTCTTTGTTTTCATGGGCCTCGGAGAGGGCCACCGGCCGGTTCCTATATTGTTGTGAATGGGGTGCAGATTCCCATCGGTTCCACCATGAAATACTTGGGCTTAGTTCTTGATGGCCGGTGGGCATTTCGTGCCCACTTCAAAACTTTGGGTATAAAGCTGTCCCGGGCAGCGGGTGCTCTTAGTACCCTGCTGCCTAATATGGAAGGTCCTGGCATCCTTTGCCGAAAGCTATATGCGGGAGTCGTGCGGTCCATGGCTCTTTATGGTAGTCCCGTATGGGCTGAGTCCCTGAGTGACCGATGCGTCGCTCTTTTGCGCAAGCCCCAGAGAATGGTGGCGCAGCGGGCAATCAGGGGCTACCGCACGGTTTCCTTCGAGGCGGCTTGTGTATTAGCTGGATTCTTGCCCTGGGATCTGGACGCCAAAGCCCTTTCGGCTATGTTTTACTGGCGAGAGGAGGCGTTCAGACTAGGACAGAGACCGGTTTCCAGGGAGGTGGAGGTAATGCGTACCTCTCTCCTCAGAGCCGCCGTGGAGGAGTGGCATCTCAGGTTGGACAACCCGACAGCGGGTGTGAGGACGGTTGCGGCAGTGCGTCCTGTCTTTAACCAATGGCTAGACAGGCGCCACGGCGTGGCGACGTTCCGACTGACACAGGTACTCACAGGACATGGTAGTTTTGCCGAGTACCTGTGTCGTATAGTTGGCGTGGAAAGATTGGCCGTGTGTCACCACTGTGACAACTGTCCAGAAGATACGGCCCAGCACACGCTGGAGGTTTGTCCATCCTGGGACAGCGAACGCAGCGCTCTCACAGAAGTAATTGGCACCGACCTCTCTCTGCCGGCTGTGGTTTCGGCTATGGTAGGCAATCCAAGGTCTTGGCGTGCGGTGGCTAACTTCTGTGAGAAAGTAATCTCGCAGAAGGAAAGTGCCGAGAGGGATCGAGAGCGGTTGGATCCTTCCCGCCGCCAAGGAAGACGTAGGAGGCGCCGACGTGACGCATGATCGGCGACTCTCGCCCTGTGGTATGGGGGCGTTTCAAGAATTCCGCCACGGTACCCCCTGCCTGTCGTAAAAGGCGACTAATGGGGATTTGGGGGTCGCGGGCACGCAGTGGGGGACTGTCGTAGTGCCATTTGTATACAAATACAGTGCGACCCCGGGATGCTCAGCAGCAGTAAGAGCCGCAAGTTGGCGGCAGTGTGCAGGAACGGTTCCGGTAGAAGCTGAGGCGCTCTTGCTTCGGGTCCCCGGGGCCGTTCCATTTGTGCCGAAGAGGGCCACGCGGGGTTTTGGTTGGTATGCCCTAGACCGGTGAACCCAACATAATCGCTCCACTTTCCCCCAAGGTGGGACGATACCGGTAACTCGGTTTCCCCGCGTCAACAAAAAAAAAAAAAAAAAAAAAAAGGAGAGATGATCCATCGCAATAACATTAGTTCATACCAGCTCCATATAAGGTTAGAGCAAAAAGTAAATGCATATGACATATGACAGCCTTCGTGGTGCAGTTGGAGTTGGTAGACATACTATAACTTTTGTTGTTACTTATTATAATATGTTGAATTTTTCTAATCGCGTTCATACCGCCAATAACTGTAAGCTGTATTGTATCAGCCCCTATATGTCCCAGGGCAGGGCAAGAATCTCCTCTACAATCATGAGCACGATTGGGAGTGGTTAGGCCCAATAACAAATAATAATAAAATTTAACTATTCTACCAATAGTGTGTAGGTGGGTATTAAAACTGTTTAAAGGTACGCTCTATTATTTAATTCGTCAAAAAAAAGACAATTTATCCACTAGTATCCCTTTTTACTTCCGTCAGATTATCATGACATTTTAAAATTGCTAAAATGTCTAAAACACGACAGGTGCAATAAAAAAATAAAATTATAAAATCAGTTTTTCAGATTTGTCAGATTCCATAATTATTGTACGTCAAAGCTTTGTTTCTTTGAAATCACTGGTTCTAATCTTCATACTCCAATTATTAGATTAATACCTTTTGTAAACATCAATACGTCATAACACAAAGCGAACTCTTGCATAAAGTTAATATAATTCATAACAAAAATCTAATTTAGGTCAATAAACTTGAGCAGTTTTGCTAATTGCACGACCTTACGCACCCGTATCATGTTCACCTAACAGTCGAGCTGATTCATAAAGTGGGAAAAGTAAATGATGATTAATTTAACCGCAGATAGGGGTCCTGTAATTGTGGTAGACGAAACTGCAAGTCATTTTCGAATGCAGGTGCGAAGAAGTCATAGCGGATGTGTGAAGGAAGCCGTGTGAGTATCATTTCCGTTTGTGGTAGGTGTAGATAATTATTGTGATTGATGCGCCTGTTTTGTCACATGTTATTAATAAATACACCTAACAGTCACATATAAATCCTGACTCCACATTAAGATCGAGTCCTGTATCGTGGGTATCAGAAGCTACGAGGGCTCTTCAGTCTCACAAACACCCAGACCCTACACAGATATTTGTGGGCCACACAAAAGTTTCTGGTGGAGCGAGGATCGAACCCGCGGTCTTTCGTTTCACAGTCGGTGTCTAACCAACTACGCCACGGAGGCTGTCAGACTATATACTCGTAATATATATATATATCATCCATCCATCAGCCAAAGGAAGTCCACTGCTGAACATAGGCCATAACAAACATAACATAACAACATATATATATATATATATACTTACATATAACATATATATATATATATATTATCAAATAATATACTTTACGATAATTATATGGATTAAATTATTTATTAATTTATTTTATACGGCTGCCTACGGAGTTTACAACATAAAAATTAAGTTTAAATTAACACATTAGGAAAATCAATGTAAATTCAACTATAATAATGGTCTCCGATTCGAGTCCCGGGTCGGGCAACGTGATATTGGATTTTTCTATTCATTATCAGTCCGGAGTCTATGCCAGAAATGGCGGTAGGCTCGCCTCCTATCGCATCGTGGGACGGAACAAACAAGGCGAAACGCGGGTGACCTGGTTACTACCAGGAAAACCTCTGGCTACCCATTCTGGGAAAAAGGCGTGAGTTTATATATGTAAGCACTCACACTAGTATAGAAACAGCTTATTTGGCTCTATCAATATCATCCCGAAGCAGATTGACATTCTTTAGATTCAGAATTGTGTGCGTAATTTTTAAATCATTAGCGACAAACATTTTATTTTATTATATTATGAGTAGGTATTAATATCGCCGATATATACACGACATTAATTAAATAATAGTTTAACTTTTTGCTACTGTTGTATAATTTATTACAATCGTCTTCTTTCCCTTCACAAAAATTCATCTTTTAGTTAATTACACTCGCTTTATTTTTTTCTTTTGCACGGCTAATGAATGACTTTGGGTTTTAAATTAGCGCTCTGAATTTACGCTGCATTTCATTTTTAAACGCTTTTTGGCTTATTTTTTTTACAGTAATTATACAATACTGGCTGTTCGCCTGGGTAATATTAATGTTTCTTTAAAGATTTCTTAAAGCGAATTAACAGACAAAGTTGCAAGTTGATATAAAGGGTGTTAAGTAATCTTGCTACCAAGGCATTGTTTCGCCTTGTGTGACAATTTCTGACTTCGGGCTGACAATGAATAGAAAAATCCAATATCACTTTATCCGATTCTAGATTCGAACCCGTGAACTCAGTGTTGTATTCGTACCGCAGTACAACTACGCTACCGAGGCAGATGAAATACGGTTTCTCTGTATCAAATAATATACTATGATTTTGCAGCTATTAGAAATTGATTTCCACTTTAAAATGGTCAAATACAAATTGATTTATAATACGAGTTATTAGAAATTCATAAAATAGCCATTAAATAATGCTTATATATAAAACCACTGTATGGAGAAAAACATGCATTTTACGGTACTTCAAAAATATTGTGAAGAATATCAAGCTAACTCGCATTACATGAAATTATGTATATCACATAAAAATAATTCGATTAAAAGGCTTTCAATCAAAATTATGACAGACAAATTATTTTTTTAAGCCCTAAAGCTTTTAGTTGTTAGTCATTTAACATAAAACTGATGCTTTAAATAACTGTATTACTCGTAGCATGATATTGCATTTTAAATGATTTTTCATATTAGTCATGAAATTGATAACGATTCGTACTTAATACTCACTGGCATCCTTATTGTTTGAGTAAATTACGTGAAATGTGGTTTTATGAAATTTATATTAAAACAAAAACCTAATGATTTTTCAAGCCTAAAGATTCTTACATACATACATAAACTTACGCTTTTTTTAGAAGAGGAAGGCAGAGGTGCTACCGGGACGTTTCGCCTTGTGTGTTCCGACCCACGGTTTGATAGGGGTGAGCCAATCGCCAAATCGGGCACACATTCCTAACTCCGGGCTGATTATAAATAGAAAAATCCAATATAACTTTACCCGACCCGGGATTCGAACCCGAGACCTCAGCTTTACAATCATACCGTAGTAGGTACCACCGCGTAATGATTCATAAAACAGTCCCAAGGATTAGAAAATCTGCTAAAAGTGCGGATCAAATATCATGTATTGATCCGATAAAATTGAGATAAAATAATAGTTTGAAAGAAAATTACTCGCGTTTAATAATAATATTCCAATAAAACATTCATATTACAATAACACAGATTTAAATTCACCCGATATAATCTACAACAGTCACAGACTTATATTTAACAAATAATAAAGAAAATAAATCCATCAGGCGAATTGCTCGAAACAATGTCTCATAACAAGTTTTCGAAATTAAAATTAAGTTTCATTGTAACAGCATCCAGTTCCCACGAAACTTGGAAACGGTCCGAATGAACGTTTCAAACTTTGCCCAACTTTATTGAACTGTTCGATTTAATAATAGTTTAATGTAGACTATTTATAGAAATATTAATTATCAATCAACACACGAATTGACGCTTTTGTAAATAATTCATTGGAATACAAATTTAAATTTTGAGAAGTTATTTTAATGATTCTGTAGTTTTGCTTGAGTTGGGAATTCGTCGTATTTGCTTATGGCAAACGCTAAAGAAGGTTATAATTTCTGCATGTACCTATATTAATTGTTGTATTGGTTAATTTATACTTGCTGAAACAGTCATCGTTTTTTAGCGAAGAAGGCGACTTTTTCAGCATTTTAATTAACGGCTACACCATTTCCCATTTTTCACATTTTCTCTCTGCATCGGTGTTTCCTGAACGCTATGACCTGTTCTTCTTGAAACGAGGCTTAAGGAGAGTACTCTCCTTAAGGTAGGCAGCGACTTTGTTGTGCTGGACCCCTAGCACTGCGAAGGTCAATGGCCAGCGGTGGCCGTTTTCCATCAGGCGGGCCGCTAGCTCGTCTGCCTATATCGGCAATTTTAAAAAAATCGGTGGAAGTACATTAAATTACTTTACCTTCTATTTTTACATCAATTTTTTAAACTAAGGAGACTCTCCTGCCCTCAAACCCACCACTGCAACTCCTGTAAGCAGGATCATCAATAGCACGCATTTTAATGACACCGAGCATTGAAGCTCAGCGAGTCTCCGGGAATGTCTAATTAATCTTTTCTAAGCCAAGTTAAATGACAAAATTAGCAGACTATGATGATTAGGAATGTTTTAATTTATTACACAGCACAATTAAGGAAATATGAACTTGTCCACCCATTCCAAATTATACTGTCTCTATTTATTTTGTTTAAACTTGCTTAACCTCAGGTTAAATAAATAAATACAGCCAACAGTCACGTACATAGTTCTGATCTCATACTAAGCTCGAGTCTTGTGTCGTGGATATTAGAAGCCACGAGAGGCTTTTCGGTCTCGCAAACACCCAGACCCGAAACAAATACTTGAAATTTACACAAATATTTGTCTCAGTGCGGCGATCGAACCCCGGCCGTTCGTTTCACAGCCGGCATCTAACCAACTGCGCCATGAAAGCTGTCATTGTATTCAATTTGTTGCGCTAGAATAAAAAAAACAAAAACAATTCCTCAACATTGCAAAACACATTTTGATTGATGTCAAATTCCGTGCGCGTAATCGACTTCGCACAACTTTCGCAATTGTCCTAACCAGGATCCCTCGTTCGGTCGAAGAACACCGGCATCCGGATAAGTCGATCCATTAAATTGATGAGATTCAGTCGATCCATTTTGTCCCGGCCTAATACTCCGGCGTTCCTCATAATTTGTACGTAACAGACTTATCTCTCAAGATAAAATAATTTGACCTAATTTTAAAGAATTATTGAGGAAGCCATCTGTAAAGAGCCATTTACACGGGGAGAGTTTCTTGCGGCGAGAATCGTAGACGATTATCGCATGACATAACCGCCATAGATTATCGTGTTCTGTCAAATGTTTACACGATGTAACTTTTTCTATCCTTACGATAATCGTATCTTCGAGACGAGAAAGTCTCACCGTGTAAATGGGGATTAAGAATTATAAATTAGACAATTATTATGTAATTGGTTAAATATGAGTGCAATTTTGATCACAATATTTTACATTAATATTGAAATACGAGGCAAGGAAAATTAATTTTAGAAAGATATATTACTTTTCTGTATTCAGCATGGGCTGGCAGTGGAACTCCTCTACAACTGAAAATTCGACTGAGACGGGTTAGAGTTAGATTGTCCACCACGATGGCTTAGTGCGGGTTGGGTTATATATCGTGCAATATTTATTGATTTTAATGTATTAGGCAATCTAGTTTTAATTTATTATAGTCTATTTTAAATCTATACATATAATAAATTTGTAACCGATCGATGTCTGCACATGGAAGATAAATGACAAAAACTGATATGGGATTATATTAAAGTAATAAAACCCAGACCCATGATTTTAGAATTCTTGTCTGTTTGTATGTGCGGTTGTGCGCGATGAACTCAGAAACGGCTTAACTTTACTACTTTTTATCCCAAAAATGTAGTGTTCCCATGGGATGAGAAAGGAATCCCGATATATTTGTTTCTTTTTTGTACTCAAATAGATGGAATGGGACTGGATTACATATCTTGAGTGAGAATGAGACGGGACCAGTCGGTATATAACGGGACGGGAAGGGATGGGATTTTTTATCAAGATAACCACGCAAACGAAGTTGCGGGCAGAAGCTAGTGTTGAAAGATTTTGTAATGGTCCTTTCCAAAAGCTATTATCGTATAAATTTTTTTTTAAAACTTCTCCGATAGATCCTTTCCAATGTTTATCAATTCTAGTTAAATCCAATACAATCATTATTTACTTTGACATCACATAGCTCTTGAAAATATCTATGAGCTGACGTCATCAAGGGTTATCTTTAATCGTATAATCTGATAAGAGTATATCATAGGTTTAACAATACCACACTGTGTGATTTTCAAATAAAAATATCAAGAATGAATATGAATCACTTCTGGTAGATACTCCCGTTTGGTAAGATAAGAAATTACTTTGATGAAAGACGTGAATAACCCATAAATAAGTTTTATTCCTCAGTTGGGTCAAGACTGAAAACAGACATGGATATTATTTGCCTAGTTCTATTTATCATATTTCACGCAACATTTTTAAATTATGATAAGAATTTTTAAATTATGATAAGAAAAATTCTTATCACATATTACACGCAACATTTTTAAATTATGATAAGAATTTTTAAATTATGATAAGAAAAATTCGACGCAAATACGACGAATTCCCAACTCAAGCAAAACTACAGAATCATTAAAATAACTTCTCGAAATTTAAATTTGTATTTCCAATGAATTATTTACAAAAGCGTCAATTCGTGTGTTGATTGATAATTAATATTTCTATAAATAGTCTACATTAAACTATTATTAAGTCGAACAGTTCAATAAAGTTGGGCTAAGTTTTATGAAACGTTCATTCGGAACGTTTCCAAGTTTCGTGGGAACTGGATGCTGTTACAATGAAACTTAATTTTAATTTCGAAAACTTGTTATGAGACATTGTTTCGAGCAATTCGCCTGATGGATTTATTTTCTTTATTATTTGTTAAATATAAGTTTGTGACTGTTGATACATTATATCGAAGAAATTTAAATCTGTGTTATTGTAATATGAATGATTTATTGGAATATTATTATTAAATGTAAGTAATTTTGTTTCAAACTATTATTTTATCTCAATTTTATCGGATCAATACATGATATTTGATCCGCACTTTTAGCAGATTTTCTAATCCTTGGGACTGTTTTATGAATAATTGCGCAGTGGTACCTACTACGGTATGATTGTAAAGCTGAGGTCTCGGGTTCGAACCCCGGGTCGGGTAAAGTTATATTGGATTTATCTATTTATAATCAGCCCGGAGTGAATGTATGCCCGATATGGCGATTGGCTCACCCCTATCACATTGTGGGTCGGAACACACAAGGCGAAACGTCCCGGTAGGACCTCTGCCTCCCCCTTTTTAAAAAAAAGCGTAAGTTTATGTATGTATGTAAGAATCTTTAGGCTTGAAAAATCATTCGGTTTTTGTTGTAATATAAATCCCAGAAAACCACATTTCACGTAATTTACTCAAACAATAAGGATGCTAGTGAGTATTAAGTACGAATCGTTATCAATTTCATGAGTAATATGAAAAATCATTTAAAATGCAATATCATGCTACGAGTAATACAGTTATTTAAAGCATCAGTTTTATGTTAAATGACTAACAGCTAAAAGCTTTAGGGCTTAAACATTCAATTTGTCTGTCATAATTTTGATTGAAAGCAGTTTAATCGAATTCTTTTTATGTGATATACATAATTTCATGTAATGCGAGTTAGCTTGATATTATTCACAATATTTTTGAAGTACCGTAAAATGCATGTTTTTCTCCATACAGTGGTTTTATATATAAGCATTATTTAATGGCTATTTTATGAATTTCTAATAACTCGTATTATAAATCAATTTGTATTTGACCATTTTAAAGTGGAAATCAATTTCTAATAGCTGCAAAATCATAGTATATTATTTGATACAGAGAAACCGTATTTCATCTGCCTCGGTAGCGTAGTTGTACTGCGGTACGAATACAACGCCGAGGTCTCGGATTTGAATCCAAAGTCGGAGAAAGTGACATTGGATTTTTCTATTCATTGTCAGCCCGGAGTCAGAAATTGTCACACAAGGCGAAACAATGCCTTGGTAGCAAGATTACCTAACACCCTTTATATTAACTTGCAACTTTGTCTGTTTAATTCGCTTTAAGAGACCTTTAAAGAAACATTAATATTACCTAGGCGAACAGCCAGTATTGTATAATTACTGTAAAAAAATAAGCCAAAAAGCATTTAAAAATGAAATGCAGCATGAATTCAGAGCGCTCATTTAAAATCCAAAGTCATTTATTAGTCGTGCAAAAGAAAAAAATAAAGCGAGTGTAATTAACTAAAAGATGAATTTTATGATTGTTGTATATTTTACAACAGTAGAAAGAAGTAAAACTATTATTTAATTAATGTCGTGTATTTATCGGCGATATTAATACCTACTCGTAATATATATATATATATATATATATATATATATATATATATAAAATGTTTGTCGCTAATGATTTAAAAATTATGCACAAAAATCTGCTTCGGGATGATATTGATAGAGCCAAATAAGCTGTTTCTAAACTAGTGTTAGTGCTTATGTATATGAACTCACGCCTTTCTCCCAGAATGGGGAGACGGAGGTTCTCCTGTTAGTAGCCAGGTCACCTGCGATTCGCCTTGTTTGTTCCGTCCCACGATGTGTTAGGGGGCGAGCCTATTGCCATTTCGGGCACAGATTTCTGACTCCGAACTGATAATGTATAGAAAAATCCAATATCACGGTGCCCGACCCGGGACTCGAACCGGAGACCATTATTATAGTTCAATTTACATTGATTTTCCTAATGTGTTAATTTATACTTAATTTTTATGTTTTAAACTCCGTAGGCAGCCGTATAAAATAAATTAATAAATAATTTATTCCATATAATTATCGTAAAGTGGCGTAATTGATCAAGATGCCGGTTATGGAACGAGCGCACCGACACAGAGAAGTTCGCTGAAAGTCGGTGAATGCAAGTAATTTTCAAAAAGTATATTTTTAAGTCTACAACGAAAGCCTATATTCAGCAATAGACTTTCTGACTATTAATTACCACCATTATTTGCTGAATCACCTACTGTTTCGCATCAGTATATTGACCATCACAGCACAGGCCTCCTCTACAATCATCAGTTCCATTGAAGACTCGATTATTATCCACTACATCCTTACTACAAGCCGTATATGGAAAACAATACAAACAAACACATATAGAATTATAAGTAGCATGCAAAGAAAGAATGCACGTTGTTAGCTTGAAGTGCATGAGTCAAAGGTGTGAAGGATGCGCTGCGTCGTGGTTTTACGCCGAACCGTATCGTCGCAGTTCGGTCGTGAGCTTTGCATACGGTTAAGTAAATACAGACACGGCTCATGTTTTGGCGGTTAATGCCCTGGGAACAAGGAATTTGGGATGGAATTTGGATGAATGAGGTTGTAAGAGCTACTTAGACAGCCTCCGTGGCGCAGTCGGTTGAACGCAGATTGTGAATTGAGGCTGCTTGTTCGATCCTCGCACCGAGACAAATATTTGTGAGGCCAAAGTATTTATCTCGAGTCTGGGTGTTTGTGAGGCCGAAAAGTCTCTGGTAGTTTCCGATACCCACGACACAAGACTTAACTGATCTTAATGTGGGGTCAGGACTATGGATGTGACTGATGGGTGTATTTATTTATTTTAGAGATGTTGCTATGGACATTCTTGTGAAAAGCATTGGCCTTCGTCTTCCGCTAAACATAGTTTCGAGAGAGAGAGGGAGAGAGAGAATGCTTGTGAAATAGAAAATTCTAACATAGTTTTCGTAGGAAATAGTTGTATGGACAAGAATCTAGACTTATTGTAGTTATTATGATTACTGCATATGTAGGTATAACCATACAAAATTATTAAAACACACACCATCGATTCAGCCGGAGTGGTACTATGGCTGAACAAGGATCCCACGTTAAGTACCTTTGTGGCAATAATGCTTTGGTGACTAAGATTTTCAGATATTTTATAACGCTGACCGATCCCCTGTCTCACATATCTCATATTGGCAACTGGAATACTCAATTAAAACAATTGTAAATACGGTTTATCAAAGTTTCTAGTTACTGCTAAAATACATAAAAATTTACAAGTAAATATCTCGCAGAAAATAGTTCGGGATTAATTTGAAGTTAAAATAACTTCCACTTATAAATATCACGTCTTATTTAATTAGAAAAAAATTAACAATGTTTTTACACAAGATAAAATTTGACTTAAAAAATATTCTTTTGAACCAATATGTATGCAAAAGTTTTGCGCAGTTAAAATAATTTCTTTAAATGTGTTTACGTATTCGTTTGCAAAGATATTTTTGAGAATACAAAAAATACCTACGAGGTAATTTTAACGGTGTGTGACATTTATCATTAACAGGGTCAGGGATTCAGAACGTGAATGTAGTCCAACTTAGTTTAATAAAACATTTGTTATTTTAACATTCAACCGCAAATAAACCAATTAAGCTAATAATGTATGTATGTATCAGACCATATACGGCTCACTGCAAGCCACGGGCCTGTACAATCGCGAGTGCGATTGAAAGTGGTTGGGCCATATAGTCTACCACGCTCGCCTAGTGCTGGTTGGTGGACTTATACATACCATAGAAATTATTTTGAATCGCTATGGTATGCAGATTTTCTTACGATGTTTTCTGTCACCGTTATATAGCGTGGTGATTCACAGCTCATAAACTATGTTATTAAATTCAGAGAGCTCATTTCACTTTCTTAATTGTGCTTTCTAAAATTTTTGATCGCAATTATTTTGCGTTTGTACTAAAAAGCTGAAATATACATTTTCATAGAAATAACTTAAGTTGTTTCGATTTTCGACACATCATTTCAAACCTTTTAGAAAACCTATAGCCTATGACACTCAGGCATGTTATACCTTTCTAGCGATTGAACATAAAATCGGATCAGTAGTTCTGGAAGTTAGCGGCTACAACGAAAACAACGTTTCCGCTTTATATTATATATTTATTTATAAAATAAACATGTGTTTTAAATGATAACAATATAATCATGAAGGATATGCCATCGTTAAGATTCGTGATAAAAGTAACTTTCTTAAAAATAAGTATAACTTCTTACTCACTCGCATTTTTTTTTGTTTTTTTTTTTTAAATTGAGTAATTTGTCATTTGTTCTATCTATACGCCATCATCCGATTATTGTGGATAAATTTGATTTGTGGAAGGAGCTTACCGTATGAACGCAATGAACATTAATTGTTTGACAATTACGAAACCCATGGACATTTTGTATGTTTTTATCTTTTATTTAATTTTTTCGTAAATTTTCCAATGTTTTTAATAGCTATTATGGTATTCAGGGCGCAGGCAAATACAGTAAATCAAAAACCACGAAAATCGGTCCAGCCGGTCTCGAGTTATAAGTGTTAGAAAAAAAACGACATTGTTTTGTATATAAGAAGAAAATGTGTATCAATAAAAGCATATACATAATTTATAAACACAATACATAGCAAAAATATTTATAAGAAGGAAACTATTGACTGTACTTACTTATCGTTAATTTCGACTTTTCTGACATAAGCCGAAATAGCTCAGTTGGGAGAGCGTTAGACTGAAGATCTAGAGGTCCCCGGTTCAATCCCGGGTTTCGGCATTTCGCCACATGTCTTACGACTTGTTTATTTTTACGATTAGACTTAATATCTGTATTTGATTTTGTCAAAAAATATTTTTACCACAAAAAAATGATTTTATAATTTTATTTTTTTATTGCACCTGTCATGTTTTAGACATTTTAGCAATTTTAAAATGTCATGATAATCTGACGGAAGTAAAGAGGGATACTAGTGGATAAATTATCTTTTTTTTTGACGAATTAAATAATCGAGCGTACCTTTAAACAGTTTTAATACCCACCTAGACACTATTGGTAGAATAGTTAAATTTTATTATTATTTATTATTGGGCCTAACCACTCCCAATCGTGCTCATGATTGTAGAGGAGATTCTTGCCCTGCCCTGGGACATATAGGGGCTGATACAATACAGCTTACAGTTGTTGGCGGTATGAACGTGATTAGAAAAATTCAACATATTATAATAAGTCACAACAAAAGTTACAGTATATCTATCAACTCCAACTGCACCACGAAGGCTGTCATATGTCATATGCATTTACCTTTTGCTCTAACCTTATATGGAGCTGGTATGAACTAATGTTATTCCCATGGATCATCTCTCCTGAGATATACATACATAAACACACGCCTTTTTCCCAGAAGGGGTAGGCAGAGGTGCTACCAGAACACCCACGTTTCGCCTTGTATATTCCGTCCCACGATGTGATAGGGGGCGAGCCTATCGCCATATCGGGCACAAATTCCTGACTCCGGGCTGATAATGAAAAGAAAAATACAATATCACTTTTGCCCGACCCGGGATTCGAACCCGAGACCTCAGCTTTGCAATCATACCGTAGTACCACTACGCCACCGAGGCAGTCTCTCCTGAGATATCTACTTGCATATTGTAATACATCATTATCCTGTGCGTGTGATATAGGTATATCAATTAAATCCTATATATGCAGTGTTTGAACAATGAGTCGATAATTCTAATCATCTTTTAAGAATCACATTTGACGTCAGGTCTGAGTGTTCGTAGGGAGTTGTAGGGCACGGCTGAAAAACTATATATTGTGTTGTGTGTGCGCATACAGACATTCCTTTCGCGATAATCGTGTTGTTTGCTTGTGTTGCCGATTAATTACTAACGGTAAATATTTTTTTCAATTGTCTATTATATTTATAAATCGAATTAAATTTTCAAATTGTGATTGTGTGTGGAAATTATTAATTAGATCGATTATAGTGTGGTGTGGAAGTTTAAAATCGTGGTAGATTTTTGCTGGATAAAATAATCGTGTTGAATTAAATGTAGCAAAAGATCAGGATGAAAGAAAACATCGTGAGGAAACTGCTTACCATAGAGATCTTTTTATATATTTTTTTTTAATTAGGTTTGTTAACAGCTATTCAAATGTTCAAAGTTTTATACATTTCTGTGGTACCTATGATGAAGCTCGCAAGCCCGCATTAGGCCAGCGTGATGGACTAAGAGCTTAAGACCTGACTGGTGGTAGGATATCCCCACCCAGATGGAAACCATTTAGACAGTGGTTAAGGACTCCTCACAGTGACCTACGTAGCCTTGTCGCATTTCAGGTTCATTCTGTGTATATTGAATGATTGTATTCCAATATTGTGGCCGGCATTATTGTGTTATATTTTTTCTGGTTTGCCTGGCCAGATGCGTTTTATTGTCTTGGTAACGAAAGTTAAAACTGAAAAAACGGGGCAATTTAAAAAAATATAACAATTGCAACACCATTATTATAGGGTTACTTAGAACAACCTATTAAAAGAAACAGAAACTAGAAAATAGAAATAGAAAATGTTAACTGATTTTTATTTAAGAATCCTTTATTTTATAAAATACGACATACAATATTTTATTTCATTACATATCGTTTTGAAATACGTCTATCGACTATCATATTTGTTGCTTCTATTTTTATCAAATTGTCTCTGTGGCCGAAGGATTAGGGTCCCGAGGGAATTAATTAGTCGGGGTTTTTAAAACGAGCATGAAAGGCAAAAGCCGTAATATTATGTGGACAAAATAAAGTTTTAAAAAATGTATTTACTATTACGCCTTGTTAAAGTGGCAGGCAGAATTGTTACAAAATTAAGTGTCAGTCATTAGAACGAAGAACTTAAACTATCTACGAGTAGATAGATAAGGCAATTATGTCAATAAATTACTGTATGTAATAAATAAACTAAATTTCGATCTATTATTATGGATATCAGAGTTTCAGTTCGAATAAAACATCTTCTATGCCAATAAGGCATTCAGAATATCTTTATATGCGAATTCTTACCAGAAATAACATTCAAGTGTCTGGAGATGCTATTTTCCCGTAAATTCTCTACTATTATTTAATTTGTACAATCACTGCCGCCCATGAATATCCACAACGCTGCATCATCATAAGTAATAGCCACCGGTTCCATTATTATTAAATGATAAGCTTTGGCTTGTCGAAATTGATTAAAGGTTTATCGTACATACATACATAAACTCACGCCTTTTTCCCAGAAGATGTAGGCAGAGGTGCAACCAGCTCACCAACGTTTCGCCTTGTATGTTTCGTCCAACGATGTGATAGGGGGCGAGCCTATCGCCATATCGGCACAAATTCCTGACTCCGGGCTGATAATGAATAGAAAAATCCAATATCACTTTGCTCGACCCGGGATTCGCAACCAACACCTCGGCTTTGCAATCATACCGTAGTACAACTGCGCCACCGAGCCAGGTTTATCGTAGTAAAAGATAAACATCACTTTTTATCTTAATTTCGTTACGATTTAAGTTTTTTAAACCAGACCTCACAATAACATACAATTGGTCTTAAAGACTAAATTACAAATATGATTTTTATCCAAAAATATTTTTTATTAATTTCAGAAACAATGTCGCCCATATCTCTAGTCCTGGTATTGTCAATAGCTTTACCCAGTCTCTGCCAGAGGCCGTTCTACGCTGGACTGCGGCCCATAGGCTTCCCGACGACCATCAGACCACAAATACAGACAAGGTTTAAAAACGAAGCGTTGCCATCTCAGTTGAACGGAGACCAGGAGTACGCCAACCGTCTGGATCAAATGCCGATTGACAAGCAGCCGTTCTGGTACATCAACAGGAAGCAATATGCTGATATGATGAAGAATCCTCAGACCTACCCACAAAGACCTAGCCCGTTTAATGAGAATGCTCAGCGAGGTTAGCTTCATCCAAATATAATTTTAAGTTAATATTGTTAGTGTTTTTATTTTTCCCTAATGTTACAGAATTACCTTATTCGTATTTTTGAACGATTTACCATAAAATGATGGATTGGTTTTAGAAATCAGAAGTTTTGTTACTGCATGAACTATGCTTTAAAAGAAAAATGGCAGCATAAAAAATTCGGTGTTGGTATTTTGACCCTGGGTCTTCATACCTAAAGCATCATCAAAAGAATTTCAAAGTTAAATGAATTCCGCCATCCCACCCTGGGCCAACTTTAGGCACTAAGACTGAATTCCTCTCAATCACAAAAGAGCCCCGTGCTCTGCAGTAAGGACACGTTATCCACTAATATTAATGTTATTTATTAATTGTAAATACTGTATCAGCCCAGATACGTCCAACTGCAGGGCACGAGCCTCCTTTACAATCTAGAGTACGATTGAGAGTGGTTAGGCCATATAGTCCACCACGCTGGCCTAGTGCGGGTTGGCAGACTTTACATATAAAAAATACCTACGAGGTAATTTTAACGGTGTGTGACATTTATCATTAACAGGGTCAGGGATTCAGAACGTGAATGTAGTCCAACTTAGTTTAATAAAACATTTGTTATTTTAACATTCAACCGCAAATATACCAATTAAGCTAATAATGTATGTATGTATCAGACCATATACGGCTCACTGCAAGCCGCGGGCCTGTACAATCGCGAGTGCGATTGAAAGTGGTTGGGCCATATAGTCTACCACGCTCGCCTAGTGCTGGTTGGTGGACTTATACATACCATAGAAATTATTTCGAATCGCTATGGAATGCAGGTTTTCTTACGATGTTTTCTGTCACCGTTATATAGCGTGGTGATTCACAGCTCATAAACTATGTTATTAAATTCAGAGGGCTCATTTCACTTTCTTAATTGTGCTTTCTAAAATTTTTGATCGCAATTATTTTGCGTTTGTACTAAAGAGCTGTAATATACATTTTCATAGAAATAACTTAAGTTTTAACTGTGGAAACTTCACTGGATTGTGTGTTAGTAATAGTATTGTGGTTATTTTGTTTATTGTTCTGTATGTTTCCCAAATATATATAAAATAAAAAAAAAAAAAAGTTGTTTCGATTTTCGACACAACATTTCAAACCTTTTAGAAAACATATAGCCTATGACACTCAGGCATGTTATACCTTTCTAGCGATTGAACATAAAATCGGATCAGTAGTTCTGGAAATTAGCGGCTACAACGAAAACATTGTTTCCGCTTTATATTATAGATTTATTTATAAAATAAACATGTGTTTTAAATGATAACAATATAATCATGAAGGATATGCCATCGTTAACATTCGTGATAAAAGTAACTTTCTTAAAAATAAGTTTAACTTCTTACGTGTGTACATAGGAACACACTCGCATTTTTTTTGTTTTTTTTTAATTGAGTCATTTGTCACTTGTTCTATCTATACGCCACTATCCGATTATTGTGGATAAATTTAATTTGTGGAAGGAGTTTGCCGTATGAACGCAATGAACATTAATTTTTTGACAATAACGAAACCCATGGACATTTTGTATGTTTTTATCTTGTATTTATATTTTTCGTAAATTTTCCAATGTTTTTAATAGCTATTATGCTATTAAGGGCGCAGGCAAATACAGTAAATCAAAAACCACGAAAATCGGTCCAGCCGGTCTCGAGTTATAAGTGTTAGAAAAAAAACGACATTGTTTTGTATATAAGAAGAAAATGTGTATCAATAAAAGCATATACATAATTCATAAACACAATACATAGCAAAAATATTTATAAGAAGGAAACTATTGACTGTACTTACTTATCGTTAATTTCGACTTTTCTGACATAAGCCGAAATAGCTCAGTTGGGAGAGCGTTAGACTGAAGATCTAGAGGTCCCCGGTTCAATCCCGGGTTTCGGCATTTCGCCACATGTCTTACGACTTGTTTATTTTTACGATTAGACTTAATATCTGTATTTGATTTTGTCAAAAAATATTTTTACCACAAAAAAATGATTTTATAATTTTATTTTTTTATTGCACCTGTCATGTTTTAGACATTTTAGCAATTTTAAAATGTCATGATAATCTGACGGAAGTAAAGAGGGATACTAGTGGATAAATTATCTTTTTTTTTGACGAATTAAATAATCGAGCGTACCTTTAAACAGTTTTAATACCCACCTAGACACTATTGGTAGAATAGTTAAATTTTATTATTATTTATTATTGGGCCTAACCACTCCCAATCGTGCTCATGATTGTAGAGGAGATTCTTGCCCTGCCCTGGGACATATAGGGGCTGATACAATACAGCTTACAGTTGTTGGCGGTATGAACGTGATTAGAAAAATTCAACATATTATAATAAGTCACAACAAAAGTTACAGTATATCTATCAACTCCAACTGCACCACGAAGGCTGTCATATGTCATATGCATTTACCTTTTGCTCTAACCTTATATGGAGCTGGTATGAACTAATGTTATTCCCATGGATCATCTCTCCTGAGATATACATACATAAACACACGCCTTTTTCCCAGAAGGGGTAGGCAGAGGTGCTACCAGAACACCCACGTTTCGCCTTGTATATTCCGTCCCACGATGTGATAGGGGGCGAGCCTATCGCCATATCGGGCACAAATTCCTGACTCCGGGCTGATAATGAAAAGAAAAATACAATATCACTTTTGCCCGACCCGGGATTCGAACCCGAGACCTCAGCTTTGCAATCATACCGTAGTACCACTACGCCACCGAGGCAGTCTCTCCTGAGATATCTACTTGCATATTGTAATACATCATTATCCTGTGCGTGTGATATAGGTATATCAATTAAATCCTATATATGCAGTGTTTGAACAACGAGTCGATAATTCTAATCATCTTTTAAGAATCACATTTGACGTCAGGTCTGAGTGTTCGTAGGGAGTTGTAGGGCACGGCTGAAAAACTATATATTGTGTTGTGTGTGCGCATACAGACATTCCTTTCGCGATAATCGTGTTGTTTGCTTGTGTTGCCGATTAATTACTAACGGTAAATATTTTTTTCAATTGTCTATTATATTTATAAATCGAATTAAATTTTCAAATTGTGATTGTGTGTGGAAATTATTAATTAGATCGATTATAGTGTGGTGTGGAAGTTTAAAATCGTGGTAGATTTTTGCTGGATAAAATAATCGTGTTGAATTAAATGTAGCAAAAGATCAGGATGAAAGAAAACATCGTGAGGAAACTGCTTACCATAGAGATCTTTTTATATATTTTTTTTTAATTAGGTTTGTTAACAGCTATTCAAATGTTCAAAGTTTTATACATTTCTGTGGTACCTATGATGAAGCTCGCAAGCCCGCATTAGGCCAGCGTGATGGACTAAGAGCTTAAGACCTGACTGGTGGTAGGATATCCCCACCCAGATGGAAACCATTTAGACAGTGGTTAAGGACTCCTCACAGTGACCTACGTAGCCTTGTCGCATTTCAGGTTCATTCTGTGTATATTGAATGATTGTATTCCAATATTGTGGCCGGCATTATTGTGTTATATTTTTTCTGGTTTGCCTGGCCAGATGCGTTTTATTGTCTTGGTAACGAAAGTTAAAACTGAAAAAACGGGGCAATTTAAAAAAATATAACAATTGCAACACCATTATTATAGGGTTACTTAGAACAACCTATTAAAAGAAACAGAAACTAGAAAATAGAAATAGAAAATGTTAACTGATTTTTATTTAAGAATCCTTTATTTTATAAAATACGACATACAATATTTTATTTCATTACATATCGTTTTGAAATACGTCTATCGACTATCATATTTGTTGCTTCTATTTTTATCAAACTGTCTCTGTGGTCGCAGGATTAGGGTCCCGAGGGAATTAATTAGTCGGGGTTTCTAAAACGAGCATGAAAGGCAAAAGCCGTAATATTATGTGGACAAAATGAAGTTTTAAAAAATGTATTTAGTATCACGCATTGTTAAAGTGGCAGGCAGAATTGTTACAAAATTAAGTGTCAGACATTAGAACGAAGAACTTAAACTAACTTCGAGTAGATAGATAAGACAATTATGTCAATGAATTACTGTATGTAATAAATAAACTAAATTTCGATCTATTATTATGGATATCAGAGTTTCAGTTCGAATAAAACTTCTTCTATGCCAATAACGCATTCAGAATATCTTTATATGCTAATTCTTACCAGAAATCAAGCGTCTGGAAATACTATTTTCTGTAAATTCTCTACTTTTATTTAATTTGAAAAATCACTGCCGCCCATGAACATCCACAACGCTGGATCATCATAAATAATAGCCACCAGTTCCATTAATTATTAAATGAAGCTTTGGCTTATCGAAATTTATTAAAGGTATATCGTATATACATACATAAACTCACGCCTTTTTCCAAGAAGATGTAGACAGAGGTGCAACCAGCTCACCAACGTTTCGCCTTGTTTGTTTCGTCCAACGATGTGATAGGGGGCGAGTCTATAGCCAAATCAAGCACAAATTCCTGACTCCGGGCTATTAATTAACAGAAAAATCCAATGTCACTATCCACGACCCGGGATTCGAACCCAAGACCTCTGCTTTGCAATCATACCGTAGTACACTTACGCCACCGAGGCAGGTTTATAGTAGTGAAAGATAAACGTCATTTTTTATCTTAATTTCTTTAAAATTATTTTTTTTTAACCAGACTTCACAATAACATAAAATTGGTCTTAAAGACTAAATTACAAATATGATTTTTACCCAAAAATATTTTTTATTAATTTCAGAAACAATGTCGCCCATATCCCTAGTCCTGGTATTGTCAATAGCTTTACCCAGTCTCTGCCAGAGGCCGTTCTACGCTGGACTGCGGCCCATAGGCTTCCCGACGACCATCAGACCACAAATACAGACCAGGTTTAAAAACGAAGCGTTGCCATCTCAGTTGAACGGAGACCAGGAGTATGCCAACCGTCTGGATCAAATGCCGATTGACAAGCAGCCGTTCTGGTACATCAACAGGCAGCAATATGCTGATATGATGAAGAATCCTCAGACCTACCCACAAAGGCCGAGCCCGTTTAATGAAAACGCTCAGCGAGGTTAGCTTCATCCAAATATAATTTTAAGTTAATTTTGTTAGTGTTTTTATTTTTCCCTAATGTTACAGAATTACCTTACTCGTATTTCTGAACGATTTACCATAAAATGATGGATTGGTTTTAGAAGTATGAAGTTTGGATACTGCAAGAACTAAGCTTTAAAAGAAAAATGGCAGCATAAAAAATCCGGTGTTGGTATTTTGACCCTGGGTCTTCGTACCTAAAGAATCATCAAAAGAATTTCAAAGTTAAATGACTTCCGCCATCCCACCCTGGGCCCACTTTGGGCACTAAGACTAAATTCCTCTCAATCACAAAAGAGGCTCGTGCTCTGCAGTAAGGACACGTTATCCACTAATATTATTGTTATTTATTAACTGTAAATACTGTATCAGCCCAGATACGTCCAACTGCAGGGCACGAGCCTCCTCTACAATCGAGAGTACGATTGAGAGTGGTTAGGCCATATAGTCCACCACGCTGGCCTAGTGCGGGTTGGCAGACTTTTCATACAAAAAATACCTACGAGGTAATTTTAACGGTGTGTGACATTTATCATTAACAGGGTCAGGGATTCAGAACGTGAATGTAGTCCAACTTAGTTTAATAAAACATTTGTTATTTTAACATTCAACCGCAAATATACCAATTAAGCTAATAATGTATGTATATATCAGACCATATACGGCTCACTGCAAGTCACGGGCCTATACAATCGCGAGTGCGATTGAAAGTGGTTGGGCCATATAGTCTACCACGCTCGCCTAGTGCTGGTTGGTGGACTTGTACATACCATAGAAATTATTTCGAATCCCTATGGAATGCAGGTTTTCTTATGATGTTTTCTATCACCGTTATATAGCGTGGTGATAGAATATAGCTCATAAACTATATTATTAAATTCAGAGGGCTTCTTTCACTTTCTTAATTGTGCTTTCTAAAAATTTTATTTGCAATTATTTTTCGTTTGTATAAAGATATGATACATACATTTTCATAGAAATAATTTAATTTTTTTCGATTTTCGACACAACATTTCAAACCTTTTAGAAAACATATGGCCTATGACACTCAGGCATGTTATACCTTTCTAGCGATTGAACATAAAATCGGATCAGTAGTTCTGGAAGTTAGCGGCTACAACGAAAACAACGTTTCCGCTTTATATTATAGATTTATTTATAAAATAAACATGTGTTTTAAATGATAACAATATAATCATAAAGGATATGACATCGTTAACATTCGTGATAAAAGTAACTTTCTTAAAAATAAGTTTAACTTCTTACGTGAGTACATAGGAACACACTCGCATTTTTTTTGTTTTTTTTTTATTGAGTAATTTGTCAATTGTTCTATCTATACGCCATCATCCGATTATTGTGGATAAATTTGATTTGTGGAAGGAGCTTACCGTATGAACGCAATGAACATTAATTGTTTGACAATTACGAAACCCATGGACATTTTGTATGTTTTTATCTTTTATTTAATTTTTCGTAAATTTTCCAATGTTTTTAATAGCTATTATGGTATTCAGGGCGCAGGCAAATACAGTAAATCAAAAACCACGAAAATCGGTCCAGCCGGTCTCGAGTTATAAGTGTTCGAACAAAAACGACATTGTTTTGTATATAAGAAGAAGATGTGTATCAATAAAAGCATTTACATAATTCATAAACACAATACATAGCAAAAATATTTATAAGAAGGAAACTATTGACTGTACTTACTTATCGTTAATTTCGACTTATCTGACATAAGCCGAAATAGCTCAGTTGGGAGAGCGTTAGACTGAAGATCTAGAGGTCCCCGGTTCAATCCCGGGTTTCGGCATTTCGCCACATGTCTTACGACTTGTTTATTTTTACGATTAGACTTAATATCTGTATTTGATTTTGTCAAAAAATATTTTTACCACAAAAAACTGATTTTATAATTTTATTTTTTTATTGCACCTGTCATGTTTTAGACATTTTAGCAATTTTAAAATGTCACGATAATCTGACGGAAGTAAAGAGGGATACTAGTGGATAAATTATCTTTTTTTTTACGAATTAAATAATAGAGCGTACCTTTAAACAGTTTTAATACCCACCTACACACTATTGGTAGAATAGTTAAATTTTATTATTATTTGTTATTGGGCCTAACCACTCCCAATCGTGCTCATGATTGTAGAGGAGATTCTTGCCCTGCCCTGGGACATATAGGGGCTGATACAATACAGCTTACAGTTATTGGCGGTATGAACGCGATTAGAAAAATTCAACATATTATAATAAGTCACAACAAAAGTTACAGTATATCTACCAACTCCAACTGCACCACGAAGGCTGTCATATGTCATATGCATTTACCTTTTGCTCTAACCTTATATGGAGCTGGTATGAACTAATGTTATTGCGATAGATCATCTCTCCTGAGATATACATACATAAACACACGCCTGTTTCCCAGAAGGGGTAGGCAGAGGTGCTACCAGAACACCCACGTTTCGCCTTGTATATTCCGTCCCACGATGTGATAGGGGGCGAGCCTATCGCCATATCGGGCACAAATTCCTGACTCCGGGCTGATAATGAAAAGAAAAATACAATATCACTTTTGCCCGACCCGGGATTCGAACCCGAGACCTCAGCTTTGCAATCATACCGTAGTACCACTACGCCACCGAGGCAGTCTCTCCTGAGATATCTACTTGCATATTACATCATTATCCTGTGCGTGTGATATAGGTATATCAATTAAATCCTATATATGCAGTTTTTGAACAATGAGTCGATAATTCTAATCATCTTTTAAGAATCACATTTGACGTCAGGTCTGAGTGTTCGTAGGGAGTTGTAGGGCACGGCTGAAAAACTATAATATATTGTGTTGTGTGTGCGCATACAGACATTCCTTTCGCGATAATCGTGTCGTTTGCTTGTGTTGCCGATTTATTACTAACGGTAAATATTTTTTTCAATTGTCTATTAAATGTATAAATGGATTTCAAATTGAAATATCAATTTGTGCTTGTATTTGTGTGTGTGTGATTAATGTGTAAAATGTAAATTATAATTTGGATCGATTATAGTGTGGCGTGGAAGTTTCACTGTCTCGGTGACGTAGTGGTACTTAATGCTGAGGTCTTGGGTTCGAGTCCCGGGTCGGGCAACGTGATATTGGATTTTTCTATTCATTATCAGTCCGGAGTCAGGAATTTGTGCCTGATACGGCGATAGGCTCGCCCTCGCCTATCACATCGTGGGACGGAACATACAAGGCGAAATGTGGGTGTCCTGGTATACCTCTGTCTACCCTTATGGGAAAAAGGCGTGAGTTTATGTATGTATGTATATGGAAGTTTGAAATTGTGGTAGATATTTTACTGGATAAAAGAATCGTGTTAAATTAAGTGTAGGAAATGATCAGGGTGAAAGAAAACATCGTGAGGAAATTGTATACCACAGGAATCTTATACATTTCTATGGTTTGTTTAACCCCGAAACCCCCGTTAGGACACCCTGATGGGCTAAGAGCATAAGACCTAACTGGTGGTGGGACTATTCCACCGGATAGTTACCATTTACACAGCGTTTAGGGGCCCCTCATAATAACCTAAGAAGAAATATTGTGTTATATTTTTTCTGGTTTGCCAAGCCAGATGCGTCGTACTGTCTGGCTAGCGAAAGTTAATACTGAAAAAACGGGGCATTTTTTTTAAATATTACCATTGCAACACCATTATTATAGGGTTACTTAGAACAACCAATTAATAGAAACAGAAACCAGAAAATAGAAAAAGAAAATGTTAACTGATTTTTATTTAAGAATCCTTTATTTTATAAAATACGACATACAATATTTTATTTCATTACATATCGTTTTGAAATACGTCTATCGACTATCATATTTGTTGCTTCTATTTTTATCAAATTGTCTCTGTGGCCGAAGGATTAGGGACCCGAGGGAATTATTTAGTCGGGGTTTCTAAAACGAGCATGAAAGGCAAAAGCCGTAATATTACGTGGACAAAAAAAGATTTAAAAAATGTATTTACTATTACGCATTGTTAAAGTGGCAGGCAGAATTGTTATAAAATTAAATCAAATCATAATTTATTTCAGAATAAGAATTCCATAAAATGTTAGTAATACAATGAAATTAAACTATGTTAGTAATCAAATTAAATACTATTTTATTAACCCTATAACTCGTTCCACCCACATCTTTTGTAGAGGACAGTCACAGCGGTCCGCAATCATTTTTAGAATTAAATTTAGTGTGAGTCATTAGAACGAAGAACTTGAACTATCTACGAGTAGATAGATAAGACAATTATGTTAATAAATTGCTAATAATTAGACTGCCTCGGTGGCGTAGTGGTACTACGGTATGATTGCAAAGCTGAGGTCTCGGGTTCGAATCCCGGGTCGGGCAAAGTGATATTGGATTTTTCTATTCATTATTAGCCCGGAGTCAGGAATTTGTGCCCGATATGGCGATAGGCTCGCCCCCTATCACATCGTGGGGCGGAATATACAAGGCGAAACGTGGGTGTTCTAGTAGCACCTCTGCCTACCCCTTCTGGGAAAAAGGCGTGTGGTTATGTATGTATGTATGTTAATAAATTACTGTATGTAATAAATAAACTAAATTTCGATCTATTATTATGGATATCAGAGTTTCAGTTCGAATAAAACTTCTTCTATGCCAATAAGGCATTCAGAATATCTTTATATGATAATTCTTACCAGAACTAACATTCAAGCGTCTGGAGATACTATTTTCTGTAAATTCTCTACTTTTATTTAATTTGAAAAATCACTGCCGCCCATGAACATCCACAACGCTGGATCATCATAAGTAATAGCCACCGGTTCCATTATTATTAAATGATAAGCTTTGGCTTATCGAAATTTATTAAAGGTGTATCGTATATACATACATAAACTCACGCCTTTTTCCCAAAAGATGTAGACAGAGGTGCAACCAGCTCACCAACGTTATGCCTTGTTTGTTTCGTCCAACGATGTGATAGGGGGCGAGTCTATCGGCAAATCAAGCACAAATTCGTGACTCCGGGCTTTTAATTAACAGAAAAATCCAATGTCACTTTGCCCGACCCGAGATTCGTACCCAAGACCTTGGCCTCGCAATCATACCGTAGTATAACTGCGCCACCGAGGCAGGTTTATCGTAGTAAAAGATATACGTCATTTTTATCTTAATTTCGTTAAGATTTGAGTTTTTTAACCAGACCTCACAATAACATACAATTGGTCATAAAGACTAAATTACAAATATGATTTTTACCCAAAAATATTTTTTTATTACTTTCAGAGACAATGTCGCCCATATCTCTAGTCCTGGTATTGTCAATAGCTTTACCCAGTCTCTGCCAGAGGCCGTTCTACGCTGGACTGCGGCCTATAGGCTTCCCGACGACCATCAGACCACAAATACAGACCAGGTTTAAAAACGAAGCGTTGCCATCTCAGTTGAACGGAGACCAGGAGTACGCCAATCGTCTGGATCAAATGCCGATTGACAAGCAGCCGTTCTGGTACATCAACAGGCAGCAATATGCTGATATGATGAAGAATCCTCAGACCTACCCACAAAGGCCTAGCCCGTTTAATGAGAATGCTCAGCGAGGTTAGCTTCATCCAAATATAATTTTAAGTTAATATTGTTAGTGTTTTTATTTTTCCCTAATGGTACAGAATTACCTTATTCGTATTTTTGAACGATTTACCATAAAATGATGGATTGGTTTTAGAAGTCAGTAGTTTGGATACATGAGCTATGCTTTAAAAGAAAAATGGCAGCATAAAAAATCCGGTGTTGGTATTTTGACCCTGGGTCTTCATACCTAAAGAATCATCAAAAGAATTTCAAAGTTAAATGACTTCCGCCATCCCACCCTGGGCCCACTTTGGGCACTAAGACTAAATTCCTCTCAATCACAAAAGAGGCTTGTGCCTGCAGTAAGGACACGTTATCCACTAAAATTATTGTTATTTATAATTAATTGTAAATACTGTATCAGCCCAGATACGTCCAACTGCAGGGCACGAGCCTCCTCTACAATCGAGAGTACGATTGAGAGTGGTTAGGCCATATAGTCCACCACGCTGGCCTAGTGCGGGTTGGCGGACTCTACATACTGTGGAAACTCTTGGAAATCGCTGTGATATGCAGGTTTCCTTACTATGTTTTCCTTCACCGTTTAATTGTAAATAACAGAAATATATTTTTTGTGAAATAAATGTATTATTTGTAAGACTCAATCTGTTCCAGCTGTTTTAGCTGTCATTGTTCTGCTCTTGTAGTAAGAACAACTTGTTAACTACGCAATTGTTTCATACGTCCAAAAGTAAAATAACTATTATGATTATTTTTTTATTAATTTTAACAATGTGGTATGGCCCACCTTGTATTAATTGCAATGTCGTGAAAATCGTTTTTAATTTTAGACATTTACTTTGAAAATTTGTCACAGCAAATTTTGTGTAAGCTGTTGAGTTACCAAACAAATAAATAAATATGATAATTATCAAAGCTTACCAAGGGACGGTAAAAATTATTATGCAGATATTTTTACACATAAAGATCAAACAGAACCGTGTTTAACATTGCACTTTATCATTCCTACATACATAAACTCACGCCTTTTCCCATAAGTCGTAGGCAGAGGTATACCAGGACACCCACAATTCGCCTTGTATGTTCCGTCCCACGATGTGATAGGGGGCGAGCCTATCGCTTTATCGGGCATAAATAATTACTAACAGAAATATTTTAAAGTTGATACAAAACATCTGTATTGCTAATGGCCCGTATCATTTTTCATGCCCAATATAAATGAAACCATTTTATAAGTTGGAACATTATCATTTGTGATCTCTCACTTTCATAAATGATTGATATATTGTTTGTCATCTTTATAAAGGTTTCAAAAGGTTGTTGGACGCAGGTCGCTTTGAAAAGTTTTTTGAAGGCTTATAACAGTCTGTGGTTGACAACAATTCATCGGGCCCGCGTGATTGTATCGAATGGTATGAGACTGTCTGATGCCATTCGTTAATCTGTCTGGACGGCATTAGCACTTACCACGTGCAATGCTGATTGTACTGTGCCAAAAAGTATAATAAAAAATTATATTTCTGATATTTGATTGTAATATGAATATTCTGACTGCCTCGGTGGTGTAGTGGTACTACGGTACGATTGCATAGCTGAGGTTTCGGGTTCGAATCCCGGGTCGGGCAAAGTGATATTCGATTTTTCTATTCATTATCAGTCCGGAGTCGGGAATTTGTGTGATATGGCGATAGGCTCACCCCCTATCACATCATAGACCTGAATATATGTACAAGGCGAAACGTGGGGGTTCTGGTAGCACCTCTGCCTACCCCTTCTAGGAAAAAGGCGTGTGTTTATGTATGTATTATGTATATGAATGTTCTTAATAATTTATGAGTGTGGGTTTATGGGTTTAGAAGCTTATTATTAAGTGATTATGTTTGGGCGACAGTAATCATTCAGCATCAGACGACCGATCAGCTTGATATTCAGATATATTCCATAAAAGTTTAACGTCAGTCATTTGACTTCCAACGTGCATCATCTTTAGTCACAGGAATGTGACTCTTGAATCTAGATTCAGGAAGGCTATGACTGCCAAGGATTTCTATTGACCTGTTCGAAGATTAGCATAATATAGAACTAATGATCGTTATGACTGAAAAGTTATTGAGGCCATGCAAGACAAACGCATTTCTATCAACAGAATGGGCAGACGATTACACATTACATTTTGTTGTTGTTTTCTTTTGTTGTTGCATAGATCCGGCAAACGAGCAAACAGATCTACTGATGGTAATTGATCGCAGCCGCCTATTACGATACACAACGTTTGATTTATAGATGTGTCGCCGGCCCTTGAAATCAGGAGGAGAGCGGGAAGGAAAAAGGATGGGAAGAGGAAAGGGGTATTGGGCATCCGGTAATCTTTACACCGAACGAAACGTGACAGCAAAGCTGTCGCTTCACGTCGAGTACGTGTGAGACAGTAGTACCATCCCGGACGAGCTTGCCGATTCATGCTGAGTCATGAATGACAACAATGTGACCCTACCACATGTTTTGAAATATTTTTTATTTTAAGATAAATCCTCTTTGCAACGGTACAATGTAGCTGCCTTGGACTGCAGTATAAATATAATAATTCATAAATACACCCAACAGTCACATACATAGTCCTGATCACATTAAGGTCAATTAAGTCTTGTGTCGTAGGTATCAGAAGCTACGAGAGACTTTTCGGTCTCACAAACACCCAGACCCAAGACAAATACTTGTGTGCCTCACATACATTTGTCTCGGTTCAGGATCGAACCCGCGACCTAACCAACTGCGCCACGGAGGCTGTCAAAGGCTGTAGGCATGGGCTGACACCACCGGTATAGTATCGTATATAAAACATACTCTATCGGGGTAGGTATCACTGTTCCGCAGAAAGACTACCTAATACGACAGCTTTTCCGTCATGTTCTGTTAGATGAGTGAGATATTCCTTTTACTCCTCCCTCCTTTTTGCTTCCCCTTCCCCTCCTATGTTACGAGGCCGGCAATGCATCCACAATCTAAGTGTCGATGTTCACGGGCTACGATAATCACCTACAATCAGGGAAGCTATTTGTTGGCACCCTTATCTATATGCCCATAACCCTTTCCTGTTCCCGTCATTTTTTATTTCCACTCCCCTCCCAATCTGCTGGGCTGGCACACACATGCATGATCCAAGTGCTGTGGATGTTCATGGGCGGCAGTGATCACTTACCATCAGTTGATGCTTGCTCGTTGGTCTGACCTATGCTATAAAAAATCAAATAAAATAATACAAATCTAGGTTATGTTGTAAGAATAATTACACTCAATTACGTTATTCCGAGGAAAACATCGTGAGGAAACCTGCATACCGTAGCGATTTTAAAGAATTTCTTCGGTATGTAAGTCCGCCAACCCGCACTAGGCCAGCGTGGTGGACGATATGGCCTAACCACTCTCAATCGTACTCTCGATTGTAGAGGAGGCCCGTGCCCTGCAGTGGGTCGTATATGGGCTGATACAATACAATACAATACGTTATTCCGTAATAACTGTCTACCGGGTATTTGTCAGAACATGCTGTTTCAAGGTTCATTATTTTTAGTACAAACACGCCCTTTCATTTTAAATGGACGTAGGGTCTCGACACAGGGATTTCGTTACATGGCGAAATAAATGATTCATAAGCAACCTTGTTTAACAGACATGTTTAATTTTAGATCTTTTTTTTCGGGTCCACTTTCATTGATATTAATAGTCAGTCGTAGAATTAAGTGCTACACATTTTTCGAACATATAGGTATACTCGTACAAGATAGGCATAAGTGTTGTTAAGCAATTACTGATCTCTATTGATAAGTCCTTTTCAAGACAACCTCTCAACATACATATTTTTTCTAACATTATGTTTTATATATAAATCTATTAAGGGTCAGCTACACATCCTAACCTCAAGTGCCTACTTCATTGTTAGAATTATATTTGTTGCCCTATCCAGTAAAAGAAAATATGACGATAACATTCTTAAGGTCCAGTTTTTGTTGTAACAAACGGTGACTTACTTGAATTAATATATCGTTCATAACAGGTTTACATTGATAACTTTAAATACAGCTTTATACATAACAGGGCTTCCCTTTGACGCAAAGCAACGGTACATGCGTAATTAATTAGTTATCTATAAAGGAAAAGTGAATATAGATTAATGACGTGTGAATTTTTATAAACAGTGCAAATATTTTTCCGTTAAGTCGGATAAGCAACCGCAAAGATACAGTATATATATATATATATATATATATTTTATGATTTATTTTTCTATCGTGAGAGAGATTCTAACCGATAACTCAATTTTATGAGATCAAATATAATAATATTGACGTGGACGGTCGGTGACAAGGTACAAAATTTGAAAAAAAAAATCGGAGATGATTTTTTTGTCAAACATCGTGATTTTAGTTTTCACGATTTTTGGCCATCCTGTATAGATGCGAGTATGCGAACTTCAGTTCGGTTCGGGAACTTACCTGAGCGGTAAAAAGAATCGAACTACCTATACGGGTTGGTCAAAGACTTTGGAAACTAAAATCGCAATGTTTGGCAAAACTACTAATTTTCTTCAAACTTGGTACAATGTTACCTGGGATGGCTTGGAACATGTGGTTTAAATTTAATACCGTATGTCAAAATCACCCAGTATATTATTTTGTTAAATACTATAGGTACATAATTTTGAAAAATTAACGGTACACGAACCTCCGACTTTCGGTTTGTTATGCCAGGCCACAACCTACCATGTTGCCGCTCACTCTATATAAAGTGTCTATATAAATTCCTATATCAGTACATTTCCTTATTTTATGTAAGGTAGTTTGGGACTCGGCCAACAGAGCTGACAACGGCGGCTATACAGATGAATTTTATTAGAGTTGCGGTCAGTATATTACTGAACCACATAGGTGTGGAATATTTATACTCGGAGAACTACTAAACGTGACATTAATTTTCACTTAGGAATAACTAAAAACAGTCTTAAGTATTCCAAGAGGCATTAAGGGGCTAGAGGATTTTGCATAGCTTTACCTCCCTAAGTTTTATCACTCTAGAGGCTTCATGAAAAGTTATTCTAACTGCTAAAACTGAGAGACTGGTCGCTTTTAGTTAATACATATCTAAATTATATTTTAAGCATAGTTAATTATATTCGTATAAGAAAATACTGCATTAACTATAAAATTACTACACATATATAAATAACATTAAATGAGTATTTAGAGTGGCATACACACATAACATACAAACATCACGCCTTTTACCCAGAAGGGCCAGCAGAGGTGCTACCCACGTTTTACTTTGTGTGTTCCGCCCACGATGTGATAGGGGGCAAGCCTATCGCCATATCAGGCACACATTTTTGACTCCAAGCTGATATGAATAGAAAAAAATCAATATCACTTCGACTCGATTCGAACCAGAGACCTCAGCGGTGTAGTCGTATCGTTACAACTGCGCCACTGAGGCAGCTAGTTTAAGTAGCATACTTGTTATATCTGTGTAAGAGGTAGGTTTTTAAGCTACTGCGCAATTGTACTGAATCGACTAGTGGCGCCATTGTTTCGTAGAAAACCGTGGTGACGTAAAAGCTTTGCTGATGCGTTTCGTTCGCTGAGTGAGATTGCCGGAGATGCATTCTCACTGATAAATACTCTGGATCAGTGTATTTCCTATCATGTGGTTCGTGACGGAGATGGTTATCTACAGACAAGCTTGTTGACATAATCGTGCCAATCTGCTCTGTCTGTATTTATTATTTGCTCAATACCCCTTTCCTCTTCCCGTCCTTTTTCCTTTTCGCTCCCCTCCCGATCTGATGGGCCGGCAACACATCCATGATCAAAGCGTTTTGCATATTCATGGGCGTCAGTGATCACTTACCATCAGGTGACTTGCTTGCTCCTTTGCCGGACCGGATACACACAGTCTGAATCGGAAACAAGACAAAATTAGTCGAATATGATAGGATTCTCAAATCCTGTACGATGGTAGTTATCCGGGCGTTTTTGAAGATCCTATTACCTTTAGCCTCCAACAATCTTTAGTAAAATTAGGTAAAGAATTACTGACCAATCTATCTAAAGGTATGTCACTAACCGCTCCGAGTCGAACAAACCTCGCTGTTTCTTCAGTGTAACACCCAGTTTAATTGTGAGCGTTAATTAAATTAAGTTTCGCATCGATGTAGTTATTAAGCGCATGCCAGTGAAGTTCAAGCGTTCATGTCATCAGTACGTGTCGGGGAATAATTTGTTTCGAGTGCGTTCCACTTTGCACTCGCGGGCGCGAAAACAATCCGGGCGCAAGTTTTCAAATCATTTTAAAACAGACGTTATTTTATTTCATAAATTATTTATTAAAATATATAATTTACTGGTGGTAGGTCTCTCATTAACCTCAATGTGCATTTCTTCCGTCAAACAGCAGTGTAAACGCGTTGTTGTGTTCCACTTTGAAGGACATTGTAGCCAGCGTAACTACTGGGCATAATATGACTTAACACCTTATGTCTCAGGATGGTGATCGCAGTGGACCGCCGACCATTGCTTTGTAATTCACGGTGTTGTTTGGTTTTGCTAGTGTCCATGGGCGGTCGTATCGCTTACCATCATGCGAATGGCATGCTCGTTTCGCCATTTATTGTAAAATTAAAAAATACAAATCATAATACACAAATCGTAGTACAGGTGGTCATAATGTTAGGTGATACTTGTGTTAGTTTCTAATGCAAATTAACATTTTATACTAAGCTTAATGTCAAGTCATAATTTATAATATAGTCAATTTTAAAATAGACAAATTATGTTTTTATTGCTATTGCCTAATAACATTAGACAAGTAAAGGTTACAGACCGTAAGGGCCTAAATTTCATTCTCAAATTCAGGTAATGCAATAGGTGAGTTTGAATTTTCGCTTCTAAAATTCCATATTATTTATTTATTCTTAACTGCACTTATTTGTTCCGAAATATCTTAAACACGCGAAGCCGCTAGCAGATGCAATATCAAAATATACCTTATACAAAATCGCTTGCATTTGAAGGCAATAACCTTCGAAGCTTTCGATCATCGTGTGTTTCGAATATTGTCGTAAATTCTCCTTCACAGATGCATTCGTAAGAATATCTATCTAGACGAACAATAAAATTGCGGAGCGGTACCCAAAATGTTCTAGCTTATGAATAAATTTCGCTTTTGCCGACTAAATTGCGATGGCGTAGTTTCAAACTACTGCGGTATTGCTTTAGTTTTATCCACGGTTTTATCCAAAAATACTATTCTGATTTTTGTGTGTCGTATAATACTATGGAACCATTGGCTTAAAATCTATCCTCTTACGTTCACACGTAGACATTTGCACCGTGCAAGTTTCTGGTCTTTTGAATACAATTAACGCGTGATGTCTCAAATTCTGAAATTCTCAAAGAGCCTCAGCTGTAACATAATCAACTAAAACTACATCATTGATAGCATACCCTTATTCCTTCTTGCCTATAATTATCACAGAGACGTAATAAGTCATCTGTCTTCTTTTGGCGTGTGGTGAAATTTGGAACTAAACATATAATTCATAAATATTATTATATATTTAACGACTGCGACGACTGCCTCGGTGGCGTAGTGGTACTACCGTATGATTGCAAAGCTGAGATCTCGGGTTCGAATCCCGGGTCGGGCAAAGTGATATTGGATTTTTCTATTCATTATCAGCCCGGAGTCAGGAATTTGTGCCCGATATGGCGATAAGCTCGCCCCCTATCACATCGTGGGACGAAATATACAAGGCGAAACGTGGGTGTTCTGGTAGCACCTCTGCCTACCCCTTCTGGGAAAAAGGCGTGTGTTTATGTATGTATGTATGTATATGTAACGCATTGTTTGAGACGTTTTCAAAATGTAAACAACAAGCATTTATACTCGAACTCTAATATTACCATGTCTCATGTAATAAAATGTCCAAGAGAGAAAAATTGTTTTCAAAATTTTGACAATAGTGCTTTCGGCGACAGAAGATCGTAGACTATCCATACATATCCCATCAATCAATAAACGACAGTAAGTCGGTTTAAAAATTGCCGGTCTGTATAATTGCCTTTTCACGCCTGTCATAAAGGAGCTTCGCTGTAATATCGACTCGCCACATCGGTGAGATCGTGGCCTTATTCCATCTCGTGCTTAATTACCGCTGGGAGATTTCATAAGCTGCGGCACACTTAAGCACAACTTATGTTCGAACTTGAAATAATTACGCCAGGGAAGATTTTGGAGCGAAATTAATAAGACAGGCTTACCCGAGGGTCCTGTTAGGTATACTCGTGATTTGTGTAATTTGTGAAATTCGCCTCTAAAGTAGTTAGTATATTAAACAGGATATGTTACGGCCATTAGACAGACTATTAAGTTACATGTTTGGTTGGAATGATCCCGAGTCTCTTTACGGTACTAATACTGACCGTCTCTCATAGTTAAGAGACCGCCTGGGTAGGTACCATCGCAATGTCTATTTCTCCCGCCAAACAGCAGTGTAAATACACTGCTGTGTTCCGGTTTAAAGGACATTGTAGCTAGAATAACTACGGGACATAATGACACTTAACATCTTATGTCTCAAGATCTCGAGCGCAATGGAATACCGAGCATTGCTTTGTAATTTATGGACATATGCCGTTTTGCTACTATGTCTATGTGTGGTCGTATCGCTTACCATCAGGCAATGGCATGCTCGTGTCGCCTTTCACTGCAATAAAAAAAGGACGCGTCTCCTATAATCGAATGTTTCATGGAGAAGATTTAGATCATGGTCCACCTCGCAGGCCTGTTCTGGGTTATCAGACTTTATATACCAGCTGTTAATTCTTAGTTCATATCTATTTTCTGTGAGGCAGAAGTTTTACTAATTCAGCTGACCAATCACAATAAATTAGATCGCTGGTATCATAAAGTCACAGGTCAAACATACACATTTGTACAGCTTCAAAGACCTAAAGCAAGGCTTAACCACTTCAGAACATAAGTTTGTATGCAGCACCGTCCACCACAACTCTAGAGATTTATAGGAAATCATTCATCACAAATGCACCATGCGTGCTCCATAAATGTCATCGACTAGAAATATGACACGGCCCTTTATTTAACAGGGTAAGTGATATTTATATGAGGGTAGAACGTAATAAATATACAGTAGAAATAAAAGAAGACGTAAAACGGTTTAGTGCCAGTTGTTGTAACATCCTGGGTGGCGATGAAAATGTTAGGCATCAAGATTTTATGGTTTAACTGACGAGACAAGAGAATTGTGACAAAACACGGTATATGTAAATAATATAAATAAATAAATACACCCAACAGTCACATACGTAGTCCTAACCCCACATTAAGACAATATGTCGTGGGTATCAGAAACTACGAGAGACTTTGAGACAAACACCCGGACCCGAGACTAATACTTGTGGGCCTCAGAAATATTTGTCTCGGAGCGGGGATCGAACCCGCGGCCTCTCGTTTCACAGCTAGCGTCTAAACAACTGCGCCACGGAGGCTGTCGAGATGTCGTAACACTGATTGATGGTGACCAATAACCGAACTAAGACCAAACTTGCAGGTTTGAACCGTAACTACCTGCTCACATTATTTTCATGACTGAAGATGCCAATATCAAATACGACTTTTTTAAACTTCCTAATCATATTTTTATTCGGGATGGCAGTCACGTGAGCGATCGTAATTTCGTTAGCGTAATTCTTCCTTTTATATTTTTATACGAAGGGCAAATATCAGAATAATAATTTTAGCAACATGCGTAAAAAGCAGTAATTGGGGGGTTACTCTATGATGTGAAACGAAACTCGAATATTCGAACGTCACACGTAAAAACTGTACGAATGTGCCTAGGTACTCCACAAAATGTTCGAATCCTTTATCGTGCGACCTAACTATAGACTTAGTTCGGAGTAAATGATAAGTATCATAGAGAATAGTGTTGTTTTTAGAAGTGGAAAACTTTTATCTTACTTCAGACGTCGAAGTCCGAACATACGAGTTTCGTTTGTGATCATGGACTAACTCCCCTAATCCGACAAATGCGTGGGGTAAAGGTGAGCATAATTTAATATATAACAGACTTTAAAACACACAAAATATTCCAAAAGCTCATAGTACCAACAAAGGTGTAGACAATGAAAACATTAGTAATTCAGGCGTAATATTAAACCACATTCTGACCTTTCTTGCCCACACACGGTATGTAGGCATCCTAGGCATAATAAACATTACCGCGAAAGAAAATGTTGCAAACTTAATTCGATGTAGAAAATTTGCTTAAATATTACTCTGGAGCTAAATATTTGAGGCCTTGTGAAGCCAAGCCGTCTGTCCCGTTATTATGTGAACTTATGAGGTTTAGAAATTGTGCTGAGCCAAGGGTTTTTTTGTGTAAAAGTTTGTAGGGAATAATAAAAGCTAGGAAAAATTGCAGTGCCAAAAATTATAAACAGATGTTAGTAAACGCATATATACAATTAGTGCGTATGTTTCCTTAGCTACGTTTTTATTTAACATTTTGGAAAAACTACATTCATAGGTTTTTAAGGTAATGCGTTCTAGAGCCTTTTTCTCTTTAGAAGATATTGGAATGGACAGCAGTCGATAGCTTATAAAATAGTGACATGCTTTACTTTGATAGATTTGATATATTTTTTTGGGGAAATTCAAATATGTACTCGCAGTTGTACATTAACGATTAATTTAGCGATTACATTAAAAGTTAGCACGTTACATTAAGAAACTAGGAAACATACAGAACCACTCGTTATTTCACTCAATAGTTTATTAGAATTCATTATTTAGCTTCGGGAATGAATATAAACAAATAACACTATCGCTCAAGCAACAATCTTTCAATATCCTATTCTGTTCTCAAAAGTGTTTTTATTGTAAGCTTGCAAATAAAATGTATGGGCTAGAGCCATAAATCCTTATTGCAAAGTAATATTTCTGCGCGTCGGAAATCTCGGTCAAATGGACGACGTAGCAACCTGGGAAAAGGCGATATTTGTTTATGATTTCATTTTGATATGTCGTTGATTCGTGTATCGATTTTATTCTACCAGAAGATAAAATTTGAAGCGAAGTTGAGGGATGATGGCTAATTATGAGCTCTGCCTACTGCTAGAAAATCAAAAAATTTTATAGGTTTCATTTACTACTGAAAACACAAAGCCAAAATAAGCTCTAACTCGAAGTTTTAAATAAAAAACTTTCAAGTAGTAACATATCAATTTACATATTAAAATGTTGGAAAAAATTTATGGACGTTGTCAAACATTGGATCAAAGCCAAACTCGAATGCACTAACCCATTTTGCTAACTTAAGCACGAAGTTTGGTGAAATATTAGCTCCCATTAATTTGAGAATAGTTGGAAGCGGTAGCAAAACGCCATATAAAATTGTTAAAGTGAATCTCGGCGCTTACCGGGACACTGATATATTGCCTCGAGATTTAAAGCATTTTGACCAATGCAATTTATTCAGAACATAAGTACAAAAAAAAATCGAGAAAGTTTATAAGAATTAAGTGGGAAAGACCACCGAGAGAAATTAATTTCTACAAGTAAAAGTTTGTAGCAAGAATATCGTCCTGTTTAATATAATTATCTGTCGAAAACCGACCGTCCTTCTTTTTATCGAAAGTATAATGACGCTTTACGTTGACCCAATTTTCGATAGGAGAAAAGGTCGTGAACACATGTTATAGGTATTTTATGAACTAATGACGTCGTGCCTAATTGGTCTAATGTTTTTTCTTTGTTTGACTGCCAGATTATTAGAAAAAACACTTTAACAATACCAGCTTAGGAATTTGTTTATACAGGGAAGTAGTCGATAGCAATTTACACGAACACAAATAATATTAAGAGAAATTCTTATAGCATTGGAAAAAATAATCAATATTATGCAGAAATAGAGAAATTACTTGAGAAACGTGAAAGAACTGTAAACAAAGATTTTCAAAATAGCCAACAAAAACAGGGCAAAACATCAAAACACACGACCCAAAAAATAAGATATAAATCAGTTCATTCACAGAAATAATCCATACCCGAGAACGGATCCGAATCCGGGTCGGGTCACGATGTGCATCGTAATTTATCAAAATAGTGAATGGTATTGATGGACGACATATTTCACGACCGACATGACGTGAGCCGGGTATAAATTAGGGTGCACTCGATACGTGTAAGCAGCTAACGATACCCTTATGTAGTCGTTACGGTAGCTTCGGAGCTTTCCGATATTCAGCTTCCGTTGAAAACTTTGTAGGGATTTTGTATCGTGTCAAGGCAGATTCTAGTAGATTTGTCTTGGTGCTGGAGTAGCGTTTTAAAAGCCAGTTGCAACATGATCATGTTTTGTGACTAAAATCCCTAGTGTGTCTCGGGAGAGTATGTTAATCTGTAGAGCTGTTGAGTCAACATTTTCGCTTAGTTTTAGATAAATTATATATATTGTTTACTAAGTATGTGTTGTAATTATTCCTTTGTTGAATAAACGTACGAACGAGATAAATATAGACAATGACATTTAATGACATAGAAAGAATAAGAAAAATGGTTAATAAAATTTTAATGTATTGAATATGAAGATTGTTGGTAGGACGATCATTCATAAGAACGATTAAAATATCACCGTTCTAAATAACACACAAATATTTGAGAATTGACATAGGATATGTACACGAAACCCGTTACTAAAAAAATTGACCCACTTTTAAATTGTTTTGTTCGTGCGTTCACGGCACACGTTTTCTGAATACCCAACGTAGGTTTATCCCGAGCAGTCATTGAGTTAAGAACTTGGCTTAACGCTGCCAATTTTAGTAAGCCTCTTTAACAAATTGTCACGGTGCATGAAGGCCTCATTTGCCAAATTTGTGACAACATAAGAAGGTAAAATAGACACTGGTGGATTTAAAAAATTACTACTTTTTGAGCATAATTTAATTATCATTATATTATTATTTTAACAAAAATTTAAGACAGATTAGGAAGTCTTTTACAGATGCTCCGGATAATTCGTTGCAAACATTTTTTGTCATAGGCATTTGTAAACGGGCGGTAAAATTGTGCACAGCAATAAACAACAAAATAGAAGATTAGGAAATCTTTGGTCTAAAAAGTGTGGTCTTTTTGAATTTACTGTTCGACGAAGCTGTTAGGTCTTTGTGCGTAGGTTTTAGGGTTGCTCCTATAGGCTTCTAGTGCAAGCCAGTTGATAAGCCAAAAAGGCTGTTGGTCTACTGGAAGCTTGCTTAGTCTTCTGACGAGGTCTGCGTCTCCTAAGGCTTCGATAGGCAGTTTGATTGTCGTTGTGTCTTCATCACCAAACCTGGAATTAGTGATTTTAGAATTTAGTGAATTAAGCATTGTAGATTGTGGTAGTTTGAGATTTCGGCTTATACTCGTAAATCAAAGGTCAAATATTTTTCCGTTTATCTAATGAAAATGTTCAGTTTCATCTTACATAAACCGGTCTTTTATTGATCTAATTTTATTTTTTAAGTACTCGTAGTATTACAGAAACACAAGCTAGTTAACACTTGACATTAAGATACTTGACATCTAAGGCCTTATTCATAGAAAGTTTTAACGACTATTTTACCTATCAAATATATTGTCTTCTTCGCTAAAACTGAATGTAAAAATTGTTCGAAAGGGACAAAACATTCGTTAGCTAAAATAAGTTTTAAAACTGTATATAAATAAGGCCGCTAATGTCGAGTGACTAGTGTTTCAAAGTGCCATACAGTTAGTAATACTAAGGTCTGTTCATGATTGAGTAGGTGATACGCTTACCATCAAGCGAAGGACTTGCTCTTATAATTCTGGCTAATTAAAAAGATTGTACCTGTTGGCTAATCCGTCGGCCGATGGCGTGCTGCTGATGACCGGGTATCCCACTGGTTGGCTGGCGAATGGTGACCTTTGAGCGAAGCAAGTAGCTGCCATCACAAACACTAAAGCGATCAGGACCTTCATGGTGATTTCTGCAAAAATATAGACGTTTGTTTTAATTCTATGATCTTAATTTATTGATACCATGAATTAGTTAGAGGGCTTTTTGAACATGACGACAAGGAAATGAACAAAATAGAATAGGCTAAGTACATACTGCGCGCAGTTTACTTATTGTGCAGAGTCAGGTTTACTATGCGCGTCATACACAAGTTTTATTATTTTTTATATAAATAAAATGTATCACCATAATTATAATACCATAACAGCTTTTAAAATTAAGGCGGCATTATACTATACATACTATTCTATACATGTATGTACAGCTACATAGAATAAACACAAAAAATAAAGTAAAACACTTATGCCTAATTACCACGAATTTACAACAGATCACATTTAAAAAAAAAAAATTCACCTTCAATGCACCTTTGAGCCAACTCTGGATGACGTCATATACATTTGAATTTATATATTGAGCTGATTGGTATGCAGGCTTTCTGGTATTGTTTTTTATCGATAAAATAATAAATAAACCCAGCTGTCGCACACATAGTCTCGAATCTACTAAAACACCCATTTTTGTATTGTATCGGCCCTTATACGACCCACTGCAGGGCACGAGCCTACTCTACAATCAAAAGTAAGAATGAGAGTGGTTAGGCAATATAGTCCATCACGATGGCCTAATGCGGGTTGGCGGACTTTTACATACCATAGAAATTTAAACACCCATTAATAAATAATAATAAATAAGTACACCCAACATTATTAGCGGCTTATGAGCATCAAAGTTATTAAAAAACCTCGTTTCACAGTCGGCATCTTAAGGAATAACACTACAGGTGCTGCTTAATCAATTTAGTAATAGCGTGATGCGTGAACTGCGGTCTTCAATTTCCTATTACAGCCTCAGTTGCGCTGTTGGTTAGATGCTGGCTGTGAAACGAGGGGCCGCGGGTTCGATCCCGCACCGAGAGAAATGTTTGTGCGGCCCACAAATATTTCTTTGTGAGACCGAATAGTCTCTCGTAGTTTCTGATACCTATTGTATCAGCCCATATACGACCCACTGCAGGGCACGAGCCTCCTCTACAATCGAGAGTACGATTGAGAGTGGTTAGGCCACCATATAGTCCACCACGCTGGCCTAGTGCGGGTTGGTGGACTTACACACCGTTGTTTTTTTTTTTTTTCAATCGCTACGGTATGCAGGTTTCCTCACGATGTTTTCCTTCACCGTTAAAGTGCGTGGTGATTGACTATCAATACACAGTCTGGTCCGATACCACGAGGCCACCACGCACTTTTTTCTGATACCTGAAGGTAGGTTTCTGATACCTACGACACAAGATTTCATTGATCTTAATGTGGGGTCAGGACCATGTTACTATTGGTTGTATTTATTATTATTTTTAATTATGCTCTTTAAATCTCGGCTAGGGAGCCGGTTAGTCAAGTGCAGACGGACCTAAGTCAAGTGTACATCTACATTATTATTATATAAATAACACCAAATATCTATGATAAATAGAAGAATAGTTTTATCACAGCAAGTATTTCGCAAAGACCTTGATATACTAGTGATTCGTCGGTGAACACAAAAATATTTACAAAACGTTTATCAGAATGACTCAGGTCAGGTCAATATACAGATATTGAAATAGACATTCATATAATTATGACTGATGGGATTTAAGCAGCTTAATTATGATTTTATCATATTTGTTTCCACACCAAATATATAGTCTGTTTTTCATTAATAATTACCGAATTATGATAATGTTTCTTTTATTGTTATTGAGATTAAAGCAGTTTAATTCGGACTATAACTGCCTGGCACTTCTCTAACTCTAACAGTCCCCACATATGGGAAACTAGAAATAAAGTTAGGTAAATTACACTACACTCTTAATCGATTCTCTCGATTGTAGAGTAGGCCCGTGCCCAGCAGTGGGACGTATATGGGCTGATATAAAACAAGAAAAAAAATATTATACTAAACTTGCGTCTAACATTGATCATAAAATACTTTTTCCTCGTAATGTGAGTTTTTGTTACATTACACAAATTGTCTAGAATTAAGCCTCATTTACACGGGAAGAGATTCTCGCCTCGAAGGTACGATTATATTAAGGGTATGAAAAAGTTGCATGGTGTAAACCTATGTTAGAACACGAAAATCTTATGGCGGTTATGTCATACGATAATCGCATACGATTCTCGCCGCGAGAAACTCTTTCCGTGTAAATGGGGCTTTAGGCAACTGTTTTTAAAAAACGACCTTTTGTTCAAAACTTAACAAAAACAGTCAAAGTTGTGTGACACGTCAGCGTGGGATAAAAGTTGATAGACAACGGGACGATGTGTTATCCAAAAAGTAATTAAAAATAACACTGAATTACCGTAATGTTAAATTGTGGAAAGAAAACAATTCTTATAAATCGGCACAAAGTGTACCTATACCTCTGTATCAGATAATGTCCAACAATTAATCGAGACAAGAACACACAAAGGTTAACCAGTAACAATTACCGCAGACATTGTTTACAATAAAAAACTTAAAGGTCACTGACCGCAAAATCTTATTTATATCATCAAAATAATTACCTGATTATATTTTAATAAATCACTTGCACAGAATAAATATATTATTTAATAAATTAAATTGAACGAGTTCTCACAACAACGGATATAAACATACTATTAAGATCGACCGTTGCATATTTATATAACAAAATAAGATATGTAATAAATCTGACCTGAAAGAGACGGATATATAATTCCAAGAAGTAAGACAAGGACATCAGATTGTAAAGCAAGCGATGTGTGACGCAAGCGGTTTTGCATTTTTACGTTTATCTGACGGGTTTTTCCCATACACATAATTTTTGAAAATGGAATAATGATGACGTATCGACTACTGCCTACGTCATAAGGGTGAGTAATAGAGATGGGCAATCGATATGTACTTTTAACTGATTCCATAAGTCTAAGTGGGTTTTTGATATTTATATATTACATTTGCCTTAAAATTGACTGCAAATAAGTTCATTGATAATTATAGGTTAAAATTTCCGGGTTAAACAATCTGTTTGGCTTTTTATCGATCACTTTTTATGCCAAAAAGTTAGGCGATAAAGACCTACTTTAAAGTAAGCGGTTATTGTTGCTTATTGGCCTTGATAATGTCAGTGGCACGGCCAAGCCCCGGAGTGCATTCTTTCACTTCGTTTTATAAATTTTAAAAATATGTAATAACACTTTAAAAAGCTAAAAGATAGGAATTGATTTAAGAATAAAGGTTTGAGAGTATTTTTTTTATAAATCCGAATTATAATTATGAATTCTGTAATCGGTGTTGTAATAATATGGGTGTGTTGGTTGTTATTATTTGACCCGTATCGATAGGTTTCCTCATATCCGTCATATCAATTCGGTTCTAGTGAGTGTACTGTGAAATGGAAATAACTCACCAAATGCGGGTACTTGCATATTTTTTATATTTTTTACACTGGCGTTGTTTTATCGATGTACAGTTCACTCTAGGTAATCATAAAAGTGAAATGCGTGGTGGCTGGTTGGTAAAGTACCAGATGGCCACATTTTCACGGTGGTCGCGGGTTCAAAGCCCAAAGCACACCTCTGACTTTTCGGAGTTATATGTGTATTGATAGTCAATCACTACGCACTATAACGGTGAAGAAAAACATCGTGAGGAAACCTGCATACCGTAGCGATTTTAAAGAATTTCTACGATATGTAAGGTCCGCTAACTCGCACTAGGCCAGCGTGGTGGACTATATGGCCTAACCACTCTCAATCTTACTCTCGATTGTAGTGGAGCTCCGTGCCCTGCACAGGGATTATATGACCTGATACAAAATTATGAAGATAAAATCGTTATTTTGCGAACCGTTCTTTCCATCACTTTAATCCTAACTTCTATTTCGTCCTTGTTATAACAGATAATATTTATCTTCCTTTAAACCGGTCAATGGCAATCTGAGTGTTGTTGTGATTATTCTCAGAAAGCAATGACATTAAGATTTAAATTAATTATCGTCACCAAAACCGCAGACATGTATCCTCAAACGTTGTTCTATAATTATACGATGATTCGGCGTATTTCAGAATATATTAATAGTAATATATTAATAGTATTGCTATATTTAATTTTATCCACTTATGTATGAACAATCTAATTAATATCAAGCTTCAAACAAATCGCCGTGGAAAGCCTTGCGGTATGACTATGTTAAATAGCTGAACTGATGTGGCTGAAGATAAAATGAAACACATAATATATAACTATTGAATATAGACATCTCATATATACGTAGATATGGGGCACTACGAAATTTCTCCAATACGCAGCATTTCATGGGTCCATTAAAGAAGGACTAAATCTAGGAGTGCTAAAAATAACACAAAACAAACTTTTAATTTCGACAGTTTGTAACACCAAATCGTTCTGTTTAATGATTGGAGTCCTTAAGTGCCCTTTCGTCTACGCGGGTGATTAAAACGCAAATAAAGCACGAGTGCTCAGTAACCCAATTTGCGTAAATCAAACATTTAACACGCAACAGAAAGGATTTCCGCGTTTCGTTTAAGGGTGCGTGTTCATCAATGTGCGAGGTAGGTTAGAGGTTCGAGCATTTGTGACAAAACTATGGAGTAGTGGGGACATCGGCTACTGTTTAAATCTAAATGATAGAGCCTAAGTTACCTAGATTATACGAAATCACTTGCTTGGTACCACTCCAACTCACTGCTTCAAGGGATACCGGAGTAAAACGACGGCTTACTATCGTGTTTTGTTTCGTGACTAAGATTTTCGAAGGTCCAATAGTTATTCTTTTCTTCTCCTGTCCTGTTCTTTTCTGTCCCCTTCTATTTAAACAAGACTATAAAAATCAAAATATTCTTTATTCAAATAGCCTTCCACAAGATCTTTTGAATCGGTCATTACTGCTACCACCGCTCCGAAACGTGTTGTAGCTGTGAAGGCGCAAGAAACTTCTTCAGCAACACGAACTGTCTTCTTTTTCTTTTTTTTTTTAGGCCATTTATAGTTACAATGGTTCATGTCATTAATGATACAATATAATGATCCAGGAGTTTCAGATATTCATAAGAGGTGGTATTCATTTACCATAAACAATTGTAAGGTGAGCTATTTGTCCATCCACAAGGTGGTCAGACGATCTGGTAACGCTCGCGGACGTCGCTGGAAGCAGGCTGCCTCCAACAGGTTACTGTGGAAGTCATTGGTAGAGGCCTATATTCAGCAGTGGACTTCCTTTGGCTGATGGATGGATGGAGCTATTTGCCCGTTTGCCGGAGAAATGCAATGAAAAATGAGAAAGTGATACCTACCTGGTGGATACACAGCCTTAAACGGTTTAATGAAGTCATTCATTCCGTTACATTAATTAAACGTTTAACATGTGACTCGCGTATTTCACCGGCTTGGGCCTATCTTTTTCCCCCTCTAAGAGGGCCTAAAAGAAAGAGAGGGAAGAATTTACCTTTGGTAATTACATTTGGCAAATATTGTGTCACGAGTTAACTCTTGAGTGGAGTTCAGAATTCTCTTATGTTTGAATGTTTTTCCTTTTTTATTGCATATAGTAATTACATCGGGATTCATAGTTCAAAGTTTCTACATTTGAATGTCCATAATAATAATAATTTCTTTATTTTTTTGTTCTTTGGCATCTAGAAATCGTGTATGCATTGCGATCTTGCGTATAGACTTTGCGTCAACGAGGTCTAAGGTTCGGAATGTATGTAGGTCAAGCAGTGCAAACTGTGTAATTATTACGATTTGGAAATACAGTTATTGCCAATCACTGTAATTTGTGCCTGGTTTATGTAATTGGCCATAGGCCGGTTGAGTTCGCTTCCTATCATACGAGTAATATGCTATCCGGGGTGGAAATAGGTTCGGAGATTTTTGGTTCGCGTTAATATCGCTTCAGCCTACTCCTTTAGGGGTAACCGGAGTGAGCTTATGTAAAATAACTTTTTAAATGTTTTTTCTGTTAGACCGCATCTCTTATATACTAGAAATCATAAGTGAGACGATATTTTTTAAATAAAATGTGTTTTGATAGTAACATTAGGAGCATAATACGGTATACGCGATACTGTAAGTCTTACATATTTAAGTCCCGTTTTTAATTTGTTCAATATACTAAGCGTGCATACTGCATCGTTATTATGGTCATTAATTAAGTTTTACATTGAAAAACCAGTATTGAAATGCCAGCCGCGGATGATACGCGCCGCGTTTTATTGTCAAGGTTAATTTTTTAACCTTGTAGTAAATAAATACAAAATAAATAAATGTGATCTCTTTATTTATACTTGTTTTTATTCCACAGTTATTTGCACAATTATTTGGTGTAACATTTGACGAAGGGCTCACCCTACCTACTATTTATTTATTTATTAAGGACCATCAAACTGAGAATACAATTCACGAAGTAATAGTACTTTGTGTAATGTAATGTATACACATTTACATGAATATAGGTAGATTTTCATTGTATCTTTTATAATAGATAGTCACATCATGAGTACTTTACAGAAGTAGCGAAGCATAAAAAACAATTAAATAATATTACAATAAATTAAAACATTTTAAATTCAAAAGGAAATCAATAACAAGAAAAAAAGAAACACTTGTGTACAATAAGAATCGTTCAAAATATAAAATAAAATATATAAATAAATAAAATATTCACTTGTGTACAATATTTCGAAACATTTTGAGGCCTGCGGAAACGTGTTTTCCAATCATAATTGACATGAAGAGAAATCTCCGATGAATGGATGCGCAATGGAACTCATGACTTCACGTTAGCATCCGTATGGTATCTAAATGCCATTTCATTATGCTTCGTTATTTAATATCTTTCTTATTTCTTATTATCATGAACTCTAAGAAATTCATTAATTGTGTCCTGTTATTGATTAATTATTCTCTTATCTATTAATTATCACTATCCACAACACCTCCGTCTGTACCATCAACGTCATTATTAGCATAGAAAATCCACTGCTGAATACAAAGAAAGGACTAGTGGAGGAAAATTAATCAGGAAAAGCCCTAAAATTTCCACTGTCACTGGTCAGAAGGTACGTCTATACAATATCTAATGATGAAATTATTTTATTTGTAATCTTATTGGCTGTTTACTTTGCTTTTGCATCATCACCCCAAAAAATTTGACGTAAATTTGTGCTGCATCGGGGTTCCATTACTGGGTTATATCTAGGACTAATATCCATCCATCAAGCCATCAAGCTTCGCAATCCATAGACAAATTTCAGTTAAACTGAAAAAAAAAACGGTTTAAGCTATAAACTTTTAAATACATAAAATGTAAAGTAAATTTATATTATTAAAGATTTCAAAACCTGCGTTTTAACTTACTGATACAGCTATCTTTCACAAATTATACAAATTCTTGCCGGAAGATAGATTAATTCGAAATCGTATTTCCTTACAAAATTATTATCCCTCAGAGACATATTAAATATTTACGAACAAACGTCTGCTACATTTGGGAGCAGTACTCGTGTTGTGTCACTCCACACCGAAGTGATATATTATTTTTACTCTTAACCAGGAAGCCTCATCATAAAATATGTAAAAATAATTTGCGTCTCTGTTCTCGTTATCTGTTTTACCTGGCCTTACACGGTTACGTAGGGTCGGTACAAAAATACCCGAATTTATGAACTGTTGACATTTTACGCTTACTATTTCGGGAAAGTGTATAATAACCGTCGTATTATGTTGTTCTCATCTTGTGACTCTGCCTTAACTGAATATTACATACTTACTATTATTTTTCTTGTATTCTTTTTGCTTTAACATTTATATGTACAACATCTATTTTAACCTTACATCAACTTTAACTTTAAATATATGTATCCGTTTCGTAACTCCATAATTTGTGAATAGTTGTAATTGGCTAACAAATTGTAATAGCGTATTTTTAAGCACTTATTGTATACAGCTGTAACTGTTCCTTTCATAAATAAATAAATAATCACATTTTTTTTTGCAACTGCGCTCATTATTAAAATAATTATGTATTCCCCTTAAGTGTCTTAGATAGATGAACAACAAAAGAAAAGGGGAAGATAAATGTCTCATGGGTTCAGCTTTTGACAAATCGGATTTTTGACAAATCATGCCGGCCCGCTGTGATGCCTCTTCACGCTACGGTGGAAGGACCCAGACTTATAGAAAGGAGGGTACACGTGTGGGCAAACCGTTCCACATGGTATTTATAAGACAGAAAATGTCACATATGTTTATTCAAAACCTGTAATTTATTATCTCAAAGCAATTGCCGAAGTTGAATAAAAGCGTTAAAATCTCTCAAAACATGTTTTTGGCACAAACTTCCTACATAAATATGAAAAGGCATAAAGTCAGACTTTTGACAGTCGTTCTGAACAATATTAAACAATTGTTTCAAATTGCGTATGCTAATTTATTCTATGAACATTTATTCCGGGACAAGTTGAATTTTTGAGGGCATGCAAATTAAAAAATAATGTTGCTTCTTTGTTGAGAATTCTCCAGTATTTATTATGAGTTGACATTTCATTGAGTTTTATTTCTGTCTGTTTTACTGGACTTGTTGCCATTAAAGTGTAAAAGTAAATTATTGAGGATATTCACTTCAGACTGGTGTTTTCTTTCCTTATTTAAGTATTTATACTTGCGTTTATAGCTTGGAGAATTTAATATTAATAATTTTACAGCCGAAGCTTAATTCAATTTCAAGTGAATGTACGGTTTATTTCGTGTTCGTAATATTTAGTTTTGATGTAATGTTAGCATTTCCGAAATGTGGAAAATGGGCAAAAAGCCATTTTGTATTCGCGCATTGCTTAGAATGTCATTTATAATTATTGAAATCGATACATTTTTATAAAACATTTTAAATTTTATGAATCGCCCAAGCCTTTTAAGTTAAAAATTCCAAGCCCAAACAAGGTCTTGTGTTTAGGCAGAAATAATAATACAATGTTGTTACGATACGATGTATATAAAACTGACAAATAAATACTGGTATAATTAGGTAAAAATACATAGATACCATAACCATAACATAAACAGGAAAAATATACCGTATTGATAAAATCAAATAAATACACTTGGGAGATGGAAGACACCCGATCATTTCCAAATTGGAATTACCTTTCTTAGAAAATACATTTCGTATACAGTTACTTCCTATCAGAACGTAAGACAACATCGTAATTAAATTACATTTCATCCATACATTTATGCGATTCTTAATATATTGTTTACATAAACATCGAAATTCCAAAAATAGCAGTGGAATTGTATTTTTTCATTATAGTGTCTGTGTTCTAGAACCGTTGATGAAATATTGCTACGCTGTTGGTCATGTGTTTATAATTACTAGCAGGCGCCCATCGGTTGAAACTGATCTATGGTTCATTAAATAAACATTTAATGATAATAAAAAATTAACTGAGAGTAAATATTAAGCGCAGCGTGGGACGTCCATCCACTAGGTGGTCAGACGACCTAGTAAAGGTCGCGGGACGTGGCCGGATGCAGGCTGCCTCCAACAGGTCACTGTGGAAATCATTAGGAGAGGCCTATGTTCAGCAGTGGACTTCCTTTGGCTGACGGATTGGATTGAAATATTAAGTTCAAAATGGCTGTCAAAATTTTCACATGTAATTCCCAAAAACAAGCGAATGCAAGATTTAATCAATCGAATTGTATTCGGCAGTACACTTCATGTTTTTGCGTTGAAGCCGGCGGAATTCATACCTCGGTGGCGTAGTGGTACTATGGTATGATTGCAAAGCTGAGGTCTCGGGTTCGAGTCCTGGGTCGGGCAAAGTGATATTGGATTTTTCTATTCAATATTAGCCCGGAGTCGGGAATTTGTGCCCGATATGGCGATGGGCTCGCCCCCTATCACATCGTGGGACGGAATATACAAGGCGAAACGTGGGTGTTCTAGTAGCACCTCTGCCTACCCCTTCTGGGAAAAAGGCGTGTGGTTATGTATGTATGTATGAAATTAATACCGCACTGAAAACGTCCATGTTTTTGCGTTACTGCTACGCTGCAGGAAATTTCACCAACAAATACAAAATGAGCGTTCAAATACATTTCTACTGTCTAAATGAAAATTCTTTCAGTTAATCTGTACCGATAAATCAGAGGAATTCTTTCGCTAAACTCAGCGTGTGTTTGAAATGGAGTGTTTACATAACATCATTGTTTTCTCGTGAGGATGTTGTTTTCGATTCGTCAATAACTTTTGCGTATAATAAGTCTATTTTGTGTGTATCATCTGTCTTGCTATCCTACTTGACCTTTTATTAATTTAAAAGAACTATTTTCAAACAGATTTTTCTTATTATAAATATATTTATGTTCAGAAATGGACGTCATGATGAACACATAGAGTTTTGCCGTTTTTGACACACAAATAGTCAAAAACATGGAATTTCGCTACATAAGTTTGCTAATGTAGTATCTATAGAAGATTATAATAGACGAGGACCACTTACTATCAGAAAAATATGTCTCTCCTTAATTTGTTCCACTACAAACAACAATCTGTAAATAAATTTAAAATAGCAAACACAACTTCCCCGTCAATATTAAATATTTTTTCACAAAATTAAATGTATAGCGTCATTTACACGGAGAGAATTTCTCGCGCCGAGAATCGTATGCGATTAGCGCATGACATAACCGCCATAGATTATCGTGTTCTGACAATTAATGTTTACACGATGCAACTTTTTGATATCCTTACGATAATCGTATCTTCGAGGCGAGAAACTCTCCCCGTGTAAATGGCGCTTTAGAGATGTGTTCTACAATGGTGCCTAGAGCGATGCTTATGGTGAAGATAAACCTATATAATAAAACGGGCCACGTTTTAAGACCATTAATAAGGACCCCGTAGTGATAAGCCCCGAGAAATGAAATGTTGCGTACGTGGCCCCATACATTGTTATCTTTTGTTTTTTTTTTCATTACAAAATATCCCGTAGAGGCACGATAGCGTAGTATTTATCCAATTTGGGTATTAAAAGCATCAAGATTTTATAATTTTGTGTAGAAAAATTGGTCCTTACTTTGTATTTTTGCTGAAATATACTTTGGTTAAAGCACTACTATATTATTAATCTTAATCTTAACTTTATTTTATATTACATATTGTTCTGGCCAATTTCAACAGCTTCGCGGCAAATACGTGTTGCGGAAAAATGTTAAATCTTTTTCGGAAATATTTAAGGAACGAAAATAACATTTTCCTGAAAACTCGTTTGAAAGGGATGGTTAGGCCCAGAAATTGAACATGTCACATCATTAAATTAAATTATATATACACCTACACACAGTCACATACATACTCCTGACCCCACATTAATATCAATTAAGTTTTGTGTCGTGGGTATCAGACACTACACTACTACTACTTTTCGGTCTCACACCCAGACCCGAGACAAATACTTGTGGGCCTCACAAACATTTGTCTCGGTACGGGGATCAAACCCGCGGCCTCACGTTTCACAGCCGACGTCTAACCACCTGCGCCACGGAGGCTGTCATCATGACTTACAATTTTTGGGGCTACACTACTACAATTCAGGCAGTCTGATAATTAATATATTCAAGGAAATAGTGAAATGTAAACTAATAAATGGAACGTGATTTTATGGAATGTGATTTTATTACTTTTCAGAAGATAAATTCTTGTCGAGGCCTTTGTGAATGTGACCTTAGTAATATCTTCAGATATGAAGACACATAAAATCATTTCCTCTTTTGTTTTGACCCGGCACGCACAAACAAAGGAGATTGCTTTCCTCTTTGGATCGATTCCAGGAATTGGAATCAATTTAACGTTAATTAAAGTTAAAATACTTGAGTATCAGAGTCAAAATTGTGTTTATATAATCTTGAATGTCGTAATATATATTGACATTTAATTATTAATGATTACAATGATTAGCCGACATAGCTCAATGGTTTAGAAAATTTAACTGACAGGGCATATTATAGTGTATACAACTGAGCTGATAGAGCCGAAAGATTTTTGAATGGAGGCCACGTTCTCGTAAGCGTATTGTCGATCTTCCGCCCATATTATAAGAAAAGGCTAAGATTGCTAAACACAGCAACGGGTTTAGCATTAACGAAGCCCTGGGCGAGATTTCTACGGCGCCCTATAAGTACTATCCAAATCCAAGCGATAAAAATATACATAATAAATAATAGATAATACAGTATAGGTTACAGTAAGTCCCGGCATTCGGCTCCCTTTCGGAACTGGCGCCTTACGGCCGTCGCCAACCGTGCCCTACCCTAACGCCGGTACTGGATAAACATATTAAAAAATGGGGTTTCTGTGACTGAAAATCATAATAATCAAACTACGTGTTTGTTAGCATGGTTAATTATTTTCCAAAATCATCCAACATATCAACCTACAATTTAAAAAGATTTGGCCAAACTTACCATACACCAAAATGAAATTGAAAATAGGTTAAATTCCGCCATCATTCCAGGTGCCTGTCGTCATTTCAGAACAAACAATAGAGGCCCGGTAAATACATGAAACCGTCCAATTAAAACGGTGAGCGAAAACAATGGGGTCTGGAAGCCGGTAGCTGCAATGTTTCATTAACTTGCCGCTAGTTGTAACGTTAAGCCTGCGAACTGACAATATCTAAGAAAATTGTGATTTTTGAACGACAGCGTTGTAACTTTGAAGTCATTTCAGTAACGACTTACTACCGCGTAGTTACTACCCAGTGTAACGATTCTGGGCAGAGAGTACGAGGTATTATGGGACTTAATTAAAGTCTAATAGAGTATTAAATCCTTTAATACCTTATGTCTCATGAGCGCGGTGCATTAGTGCTCTTTTTATGGGGAGGCGTGAAGCTGACTATCAGGCGATCGATCAGCTGTTCTCATCATTCTTACTAATAAAAAGAACGTACTGTATCAGCTCAGATAAGTCCCACTGCAGATAATTCCTCTAAAGCGTAATAATAACGTACTTTTATGGACATGGTTTGTTTTTATATAGTGTAGTGTTTCATACTCTTTGGTTATTATACGTACTGGCTGGCGAACGGCAGAGGGCGCTAGTTTTGTGCTTCCCGCGCCATTCTGCTCCCGGACGTCAAGCAAGGCTTTGTATTGGCTATATTTTTTCATTTAGTACCGACCTATTAAATTGTAGAGGAGGCTCATGCCCTGCAGTGCTTCTCCAACAAACTATAGTACGATTGAGAGGGGGATTAGGCCGTATAGTTTACCACGCTGGCCTAGTGCGGGTTGTCATACTTTTACATACGCAACTTCTTCAACAGAAATTCTTCCAAATCGATCTGGTACACAGATTACATTACGATATTTTCCTACACCGTTATGGTTCGTGGTGATTGACTATAAATATACACATGAAGTCAGAGGTGCGATCTGGGATTTGAACTCGCTACCACCGTAAACATGTTAGCAGTCGTGTCTTGTCCGTTGCCAACAGGCCACTACGCACTTCAATATAATATGTATGAGAAAAACAAAAAAGGGTTGTTTCATCAATATCTACGCAATGACGTATTCATAAAGATTTTTCGTTAATTTCAAAATTCTCTTTATCAAAATTCATCCTTAGGGAAAATATGATAATGACGTCACAAAGCCTTTTATATACAAGCTGAATGAAAAGTAATGGTCGAATAAATTTTAATGGGTGTGCTTGTCCACCAACAATGTGTTTCGGATTATGCAGATTTATTCTCTAAAACAATCATTTAAACACAACAAAATTTGTTATTCGGAGTCTCGTGAATTAATATAAAATATAATTTTAGAACCATTTTACTCAATTGTTTTCAAAATTACTTGTCCGATTAAAATCTTAGGCGCTGTGCACACAAACCAACTTTGAAGAAACCTGTCAAAGTCTAGAAAAATTACAATCGCGGCAACTGAAAACTGTTGCTGCAACTTTTATCGAAAAGCAGTACAATGTTAACAGTTTCCTAGAACTAATGTGGCTCTATGTATATAGCGCTTTAGAAATCGATTCTACAAATATAGAAATAAACAAAACAAATAACAATCCCACCTTTCAGCATTATTCTACAATATCTGAGCTGTACTGTACATCTGACTTATTTAATATACGATGACGTCATAAATGCAATGTACTGTTGAGTTAACTATTCGACTTTACGACCAACAGACGTCAGATAGCAAGTAAATGCAATTTCACAGTTACGGCCAGCATTGGTACATTCATGTATTGTTTAAGATTATTTCAAGAATATTAGAATAAAGATAGTCAAATGAATTATTAGACTATGTCCTATGACATCGCAACATTTTGAAAAACCTTATAAATACACCCAAACTATCATACATATTTCTGTCCCACACTAAAACTCCATTTACACGGGGAGAGTTTCTCGACTGAAATCAGGCGAGAATCGTCATTCTCGCATACGATATTTATTATACGGTTATCGTATTCTGCCAAAACGTTTACACGATGCAACTTTTTTTATATCTTTACGATAATCGTACCTTTAGAGGCGAGATACTCTTCCGTGTAAATGGGGCTTAAAAGACAATTCTTGTGTCGTGGGTGTCAGACACTACGAGACACTATGTGTCAGTCTCAAAAACACTCAGAATCGAAACAAATACCTGTGGATCACACAAATATTTGTGTCGGTGCGAGAATCAAACCTGCGGTACATTTCACAGCCGTCGTCTAACTACACCACAAAGGCTGATTATCATATGCAAAATCGGGTTAACCCAAATTATAATGGACAAAAAAAAAGATTCTTTTATACAATATTTAATTATAATCGCGATAATCGTCGAAGTTTGATATAATCACTTGTTCTTTGAAAATGTTCTTCATCAGATGATTTTGGCAGTATTTCAGAGGAACCTCGATGTAGCCTGAAAAAAATGAAGAAGTATTCATAAAACTGTCTAAAAGTAGCGGATTAAAAATATATGACGTTATAAACAGGAAACGGAAGGAAATTTGTTTTAAAAAACCAGCGTTGTCTCGTTTCATTCCAAAATATAAGAATTTATTTAGTTTTTATATATATATTTTTTTTTTATTTTTTTTATTGCTTCACAAACTGGTTACAAAATAGAAAGTACACACAACAACTTTTCAACAATATAAACATACGGACAATTTATAACCTATTAAAGTGAAGACAGCATACACTAAAAACAAGATAAAAAAGCTCAACAAATAAATTATAAAAAAAAAAGATATCAGTGCTTAAGAACTACTTATTGCTAATGAATCTGTGTACAATTTATGAAGCTTATCTTTTATTGAGGTCAAAGAACCAGTAAAAATGTCTAAATTACTACTGATGGAATTATAAGACGATGTGATGCGAGAGATACACGAGTGTTGGCCAACATTGGTGGTGTGGAAAGGAACTACAAATGTCTTTCGGTTTTGGAGCCGACTACCACGACGAGGGACTTGAATTTTCAATCGATGCAGCAACTCAGGACAATCTACGCAACAGTTTATAATCTTATACAAAAAAGCGATATCAAGTATTTTTCATGTATATAAACTCCATCCTTTCGGTCGTTTTAGAAGATAGTGTATTTTTATTTTGTTATCTCTGTTTGTTAAAATATACAAATTGTCGAAAAAATCTGGCAACGCAACGGTATCCGGAAGTCGAAAGTATTATTTTCATAATTAACGCAATACTTTAGCCAAGTCAAATATAAAAATGTTAAACAAATCTTCTGCCCGCAAACTTCGTCTGCGTGATTAACTTTATTGGAAATGTCCCGTTCCGTCCCGTTATATCCCGCTCTGGCCTGTCTCACTCTCACTCTCACTCAAGGCACGTAATCGAGTCCCATCCCATCCCTTTGAGCATAAAAAAGTAACGAATATATCGGAATTCATTCATCCCACGGGAATACTACATTTTTCGGAATAAAAGTAGTTTAAGTGTTCATCCAGGCTGTCAGCTACCTCCATACCAAATTTCATCGAAATCCGTTAGGCCGTTTCTGAATTCATCGCGCACAACCGCACAGACAAATAATTTAAAAATCATTGTTTTGGGTTCTATCACGTTATTACAGACCCCCCATATAAGTTTTTCACATTTATCTTCCATGTACAGACATCGATCGCATGCAAATTTATTATATTTATAGATAGACAGAAGATATAGATTTAATATGTATAATGTAAGTTATGGAAACCAAGTACTAATACTCTAATCTTTAAGTATTAGTGGCAGTAATATTTTTTGTTTGTGCTCGTTTATACATAAATAACATCCTATTTTATTGTTCATTAGTACCATAAATACCCATTAGTATTCATAATTCATATTGCCAATCAACTAAAATGTAGCTATAATATTTGTTAATGTTCCAAATAAAATAAATTTACTTATTTTTTTTTTACTCATAAGAAATAAAATCCATGCGACATATAGTTGCTACTTTATTCCATTTTAATATTATCGAAAGACTCAATAATATTTTCAATACCAAAATAGTACATGGTTTGAATATTTCTAGAAAAATGTTATTCGTCTAGACAATATAAACGTTTGACGTCATTGAGTTAAATTTTTGATTGCCATAAATCTATTTTCTTTCGTCGTGTTCTTATGAAATATTTATTATGCAGTGGCTAGGAATATTTGATTGGTAAAATGGCAAATATTTTCTTAAGATATATGCGTCTTTTCCAATCCAATCCATCAGCCAAAGGAAGTCCACTGCTGAACATAGGCCTCTCAAGGGTTTCCACAGTGACTTGTTGGAGGCAGCCTGCATCCAGCGACGTCCCGCGACCTTCACCAGGTTGTGTCTTTAAATAATTAATTATTTTTACCTAATAACATTAACAGGCACATTAATGCACGTTGTCATTACCCATAAGTATCAATAATCTACTCCCCAGCGTAAAAGAATGGTATTAACTACGAAAATTGCTACAAAAATATTATTTTGGTTTTATTTTTAAGGAAAGGAACGAGGAAAATTCGACACTAAAGAGGAAAGGGAAGCTTAACGGGTCTTAATTATAGAGGAGGCCTTTACCTAGCACTTCGATAGTGTATTCTCATTGATAATATTAATTTTCTCCTATAGAAATACCCGTTGCAAATGATACTCCGCAATGCTGATTAGACAGGAGCTACAATAGATTACCAAGCTTATTTTGTTGCGCTCTTTCACAAACGACAAGACACTAGTGATTTGCATCCTGTTAGCGAACTCTGTTTATTCACTTTGCATTCTTCCTTAGACATTCTACATTAATAAAATACATTCTCAAAGCACTAGGTTAACAGAATATTGTTTATAGCGATTGGTTTGGTTCTTGATTTAACGATTGAACGCTTGATATCAAACCTTTTTGTAAATTACGTTATCCCTACGGAATCATATTTTCGCAAGAAAACTGACATAAATTGAATACCATTTCGAATATACAAAATTCTATCAGACCAGTAAAAGTAATAAGAAAACTAATGATTTGGACACTAGGTCGGTATCGGCTCATATACGTCCCACTGCAGGGGACAGGCCCCCACAAACGAGAGTACGATTGAGAAGGGTTAGGCCATATAGTCCACCACGCCTGTGTCTGGTGCGGTCACGTGGTCTGGGGCCGGTTAGTGGACTTTGCATGCTGTAGAAAATCGTTAAAATCGTTACGGTATGTAGGTTTCCTCACGATGTTTTCCTTCATCGTTATAGTGCGTGGTGATTGACTATCAATACACATATAACTCCGAAAGGTCGAGGGATTTGAACCCGCGACTACCGTGAACATGGTAGCAGTCTGGTCCGTTACCAACAGGCTACTATGCACTAATAATATCTGTGCCAAGATATAAAATATCTTCATCTTTTTTTTAAATACTATTACTTCAAGGAGAATAATTCATTTGACTACTTCAGAAATTCAACATTAATAACAGCTTCTTTTTTTTTCGACTTTATAAAAGCAGAATTCATTACAGACATCATTCGATAGAAACGAAAGACGCACATAGTACTTCTAAGTTAAATCTCAGATAACTTTTTACCCTACATCACCAATCTTCCCACTAAAGACGAAGAAACTAATGAAGTCCCTCTAATAAAATTAGTCAGTATACCCACCACTCAAGTCTTCATCTCCCCTGCAGTTAATCATATCGAGATAGCACCCGTTGTTGAACGTCCGGTATATGTAATCCCTGAATTTGGACGCCCCACAAACAGGCCGGTAGTAGTTCGGACAAAATACAGGGCAGGATTCTCCATACATCCTTCTTGATTGGGTAATTTGATATTTTATGCAGTATTTAAGAGGTGTTGACACGTAGGCTGCGAACCAATTAAAATTATATATTGGGGTATTCCCATCTTAAATCCCGGCAACGGATCATGCCCTATGTGTTGCAGGTGTTCATGGGCGGCGGTGATCACTTATCATCAGGTGAACCGTATGCTCGTTTGCCATCAATGATATAAATATATATAATGTACATCACAAAGCAGTAATGTAAAGCATACTCTTATGCATCTTATGCATTAAAAAAGAAAAAAATGTAATGAGTAAAAATGGAAAATAAAAATTCCGAAGATAGTCACTGCCTAGTTTGAAGATGTCATTCACTATATTTAGTGCAATCTAAAGTTAGTAATCAAAGCAACGTCTGCTGGCAGTATTAACTCGCACCGAAACAAATGAAGTAGCAAAACTAAACCAATTATAGATTTCTCCGATGAAACCCATCTCGTTAGCGAACAACAGAACATCAAAACAAAAGAACTCGCAACTGTAAGCATTCCAGATTTTTCTAGAATCAATCTACTCGTTTTGTATTGAAGGCAGAACGGCACGGATTACAAACATCCGGTAGTTATAACGCAGGAGTTGCATTGTTTTGAAACTAGAACGGGCCGGCTGAAATGGGACAGTTTCGAACAATGAAATATTAATTTATGTAACCTCACTCGCGTGTGGTGAGCAGTTTGTTGTTACGTGTTTACTCCGTTCGATACATATTATTATTTACTGATTGTTTACTGTTGGTTTACATAAAAGGGATTGATTAGGTGGGAGCGAAACAGAGCAATAGACGTGTGACATTTCGAAGTATGTTCATAGCTAGTTTATTGCTGATGGACAACGGAATGCTTTACGAGAAAACCTGCATACTAGAAAATTATTCGTGAAGATTTTCAAGATCTATGAAGTTTTCCAAACAGCAATAGGAAAGCATATACCATATATACTCTCCCAATTTGAAGGTAGACATCTCAGAAAACAACTGTTGTTAAAATCATAAACCAAATCCTGTGGCAACATACATCAAAATCTTGTTGTTGTCAAAAATATTGTGTAATTTAATAATAGCAGATATAGACTATCTGAATTTTAATTACATAATTCTCATAAAATACTCCAAACATTTCTATTTTTTTAATTTTACACGATAAAAATTGTTTCATACTCCCTAACATGAATAAACTAGTATTTTAATAAAGTACTTACTCGAATTAAAACATTTAGAATAAGCATTCATGGCGCATTTGCTCGGAAACATTTTGTATGTCGTGCTTTTTGCATCAAAACCGCAATTCATTTGGTCATCTCCGGAGGGACACGACGCTTCGCATGCCTCTTTAGTTGCAAAACATGTTGCTGGAACAAAATTAATTAACTGAATTAGGACGTAGAAACATATTACAATTTTGATTATAATGAGAATTTATAAGTTGGTCTAGTCACTAGGCGATAGTTCAAGAAAATGGTACAAGTTTCAGTTTTGCAGAATATGTTCACGGTTCAAATCTCAGAGCACACCTCTGACTTTTGGAAGTTATGTGTGTATTGAATTGCTTCGTACTATATCGGTGAAGAAAAGCATCGTGAGGAAACCTGCATACCGTTGCGATTTTAAAGAATTTTTACTGTGTGTAAAGTCCGCCAAGCCGCACTGGGCCAGCGTGGTGGACTTTAAGTATATAGCCTAATCCCTCTAAATCGTACTTTAGATTGTACAGGAAGCCGTGCCCTGCAGTAGGACGTATACCGGCCTATACAGATAAAGGTAAATATTTGCACTCTTGTTTCATTTAACCAGTAGAATAATCGAAGTTACTAAGCCTTATCCCTTTTCCTTCACTACTTTTTCCCTTAATTCTTCAATCTCATTAGCTGAATCCCTACTTGCTCGATAGGTATTCATCTAGAAATTACATGAAGTTCATAAAAAGACTTTATTGCAAAGTGTAACAATGTTCAAGAAGAAAAACGAGGAACCTCAGCTTAGTGCAAAGTGAATTCTATTATAGAATCTAAATATAATTACTTTTTCCAAGCGGTCGTAGAAACTCAGCAAGGAAGTTTACCTATTCTCTTACAACGCGATTACTGAGCGCTTAAATTTTCATTCAACTTCCGTGCAGGTTTTACGTGAAATCTCGAAGGATATTTAAATTCTAAACACGACTTTTAGTAATGAGCGCTAATGATGTGATGAAATTTCGGGCTAACTTTGTTGTCTGCTTTTCGGTGCAAAATGTTTGTGTGTATTTGAAAATGCAGTTTACAATGCAGCGTCTAATTTGTGATTTATTTTGCAACTACGTATACCGTGTTAACAAATGAAAAAACATTATTTTTATTTGACTGTACTATCGAATAAAAATATATAGATATCAATTATCATTTTTAATAAATTATTCCTGCATGCTTAGAAGATGATCTACACAGTAATAAACGTCCTTTCTTTTCTTCTTCTTCTTTTTAAGCCCATATACGTCCCACTGGTGGGCATGGGCCTACTCTACAATCGAGATAATCGATTAAGAGTGGTTAGGCCATATAGTCCACCACGCTGGCCTAGTGCGGGTTGGCGGACTTACATACGGTAGAAATTCAATAAACGTCCTCCAAGTTTTAATATAAAGCGGAAAGCGCAGCGTGGGACGTCCACCCACTAGGTGGTTAGATGACCTGGTAAAGGTCGCGGGGCGTCGCTGGATGCAGGCTGCCTCCAACAGGTCACTGTGGAAATCCTATGTTCAGCAGTGGAGTTCCTTTGGCTGATGAATTGGATTGATTGAAGTTTAAATACAAGAATCCATAAAAACTGATGTAAAGATCATCAAGAAGTCATAATAACTTTGACATTGAAACGAAAAAACTGGAGGCTTGTATATAGCTCGTGAAAACGTAGTTCTTCAAATATCATACTTTGCCGAGAATTCCCTTATCTACAACATTATAAATCGATATGCTAGAGACACAACTACCATCAATATTCAATAACCTGTACTGTACTGCACTGTATCAGCCCATATACGACCCACTGCAGGGCACGGGCCTCCTCTACAATCGAGAGTACGATTGAGAGTGGTTCCCGTTATAGTACCGTACCGTTATAGTGCGTGGTGATTGACTATAAATACACACATGACTCCGAAAAGTCAGAGGTGTGCCCTGGGATTTGAACCCGCGACCACCGTGAACATGTAGGCAGCCTCGTCTGGTCCGTTACCAACAGGCCACCACGCACTTTATTTTATTCAATTCGCACATTTTTTATTCAATAACATAAGAACACGTTTTACTTGAAGAGGCAACTTATGTATTTATGGTTTAGTTACTGCACCATAGAGGTCAAACAATACTCCACGCATAGTCCGTGATTCTGCCACAATTTGTTATGATTTATCACTGCAGGGAACACAATAGGGCGCGTTGAAACCGCTTATTGTGTTGCGCATACCTTCATATCCTGAGGCCAATGGACGTTGCATTGTCATGTTAGTTAAGTCTGTTTGCATATTCATACTAACAATACTATATTCCTAATCAGCCATAATTTTTTTTATTGTATAGGTCCGGCAAACAGGTCATCTGATGGTAAGTGATCACTGCCGCCCATGAACATCCACAAAGCTGGATCATGGATGTGTTGCCGGCTCAATTGGAAGGGTAGGTAAGGAAAAACGATGGGAAGAGGAATGAGTATTGAGCACCCGGCAATTATTAAAATAACTTAAATGTTTCTCATTCTGGAATCAGACCATGGATATACGATTTGGAGTATTAATTATACAAATGCATGAGTGGCAGAAGTTTAGTTCTTAGTTGATACTCAATCTGATCAAGAATAAAAACACCGTAGAAAATTGATTCTATTTTATAGGATGTTTAAAAAGACATGTAAATATTGATCAGAGAGACATCGTCTATGGTAAATTGTTGGTATCATAATGTAATGTAAATGTACAGCTGCATAATGCTTTAGCTTAAATTGATATAATGGCTTAACTATCAAACACACAAACTATGAAACATGAAACTGAACTCACGAAGAAGCACCGCAAGAACCACCAAAACGCACCTCATTCCGTTCATTATCTAAAACAAACACAAAAGCAATCAAATGGTTTCAAACAATTAACTTTTTATGTTTAAATTTTTAATTAAACCCAAAATAATTACTTTCGGAGAGACCAAACGAAAGTGTAGGATTTCTACTGAAAATTAAATGAAATCAAAATAATCGGTTGAGCTTCTCGAAGATTATTCCATTAATTTGGCATGTTTTAGCGGTTGAAAGCGGTGTGGCATATCGGAATGGCTCAAGATAAGACGGCAAATTGGTGAATCCTCGTTTATTTTATTAATACCGGATTATGAAGTTTATTAAAGCCGGGGGGAATGTTAAGCCGTCGACCTCGGTATTTATTAATGGTAAAAATTGTGGGGGCGTGTTAGAAACCTCAGAGGATAATTTTAGATTATTAAATTAGGGTGCTTTTGTTAAACCATTTTCCAAGAGCGACATTTTTGGACAAATACGACTTAGCGAAAAACGAGCGTATTCCAACCTTGAAGGCCGGCAACGCACCTCCATGCTATGGTGTTGCAGATGGAGAAACTACAAGAGACTTTTTGGTCTCGCTAACATCCAGACCCAAAACAAATACTTGTGATTCACACAAACATTGCGGGTGCGGTGCGGGGATCGAACCCGCGCCCTCTTGTTTCATAGCTGGCATCCAACAAACTGCGCCACGGAGGCTGTTAATGTCGAAATGATTGGACTGTAAAACAGGAAGGCCTAGGTTTGATTACGAGATAGTATAATTCACTTTCTTTGAGATTTTCGGTTCGAAAAATGTCGAAGTTAGATAGATATTAGGAATGACAGTCTAGCCCAAAAGTGGGCGACTAAGACTTAAATTACAACATAGCTTTTGATTGATTAAATACAGAGAGTTCAAAAAGAATTTGCTGAACAAAAGGGCAATCCATCAACTTCGCGAAAAACGTAATTTAAAGGTCATCATTTAAGAAATGAAAAAAAAATATTGAAAAGGTAAACAACTTATCAATCAAGCGACAATGTTCAATGCCAAAGCTCTTTAATTATCACAAAGGAGGAATTACTTTGTTTCAATATAATCAAGCAAAGACAGGACGAAAAAAATATTTCGTAAATTTATTAAACGAAAAAAAAAACCTTTATTTGTTCAACTCATTATGGTCTTTCACTGTTATCATCCTAAGCCTCAGGAACTCCATTATTAAACGAAGACCTCCACCAAAGATCTTCACAGCAATCTATTGGAAATGGCCTGCATTAAGCGATTTTCAAATTACATTAATCGCGAACATTTAAAATAAAACTTGTATTACCCACATAACATAGCAAGATTTGTAACTGCAAGCCTTTTTTTTAATGATGCAGCTAATTACAACTCCAGAACAGATATTAATAAAAAAGTAAAAGTAAAAAGTAAGTAAAAATATATTTATTCACCAAATTGCGTTACAATTTCTTAAAACTATGTAAATAAAATAAAATAAAGACAGATACATCACTCTATTAAACCATTTCAATCATTCAATGCTATATTAATGATCTACCTCAAATAGCGATTCGCATCAATCAACATCCATCTCATAAAGGAATGCAAAAGCCATTCATATCTTTGTAACTCGATGGTCGACGTTTTGGGACATTTTGAGATCATTAATTCAACAAAAGAGCGAGTTTCATTGAAACCTTACTTCTTTGCATAATAGAGGCCTGGCAAAAAGGAGCGTAATGGAGCCACTTTCGACCAATCCGATGTTAAACAAGGCATTATGTTGCTTATTTTCGGAATACCAATTTGCCAAAGTAAATGAGGGATTAATAAATTTGGGACACCTTTTGTTCAGGTCTTATTATAGTAAATGTAGGGTGCCGGGGTTTGTTAGGACCTGTTAGTAAGTTTTGTGTAAGTAATAATAAAGATTGAATGGAATTTAAGGTTGTTTAATTACTTGCCAGTGCTTAGATGTTTGAGATGTATCGGCATCAACCCGTGTGGCTTTACTTTGGGAATAGTTCTTCAAATTATATGAGGATAAACAAGAGTTCTAAAACTAAGTGTGCTTCGCAAATAATGAAAGCACGTCACTAAAGGTCATCCATCTAAATTAGGAACGCTCCATTTTATTTTCTTCAATGATTCGAAGGCAGAAATAGATCGCTCTTTAATTACAGGAATCCTTTGTTGGGCAGAAAATAACAATACAATAATGCTTACATTGTTCCTTATCATTAAGGAATTTAATTTGTGAATGGAGGTAAGACAATTTCTAAAAAAGGTATATCCTGAAATATCTGTTGCATTTAAATAGCTACAATTAACAAGCAAGAACCGTTTAAGACATCGTTCTGTCAACTGGACTTTTTGGACCCTAGATCAATATGCATTTAACGAAGGATTTTGTGTGAGCAGGTTCAGTAAAGGTCTATTTATTTGTCCAGAATCTAATCCAGCACTCAAAAATCTCTCTGCTGGGTACTGGTATGAGGTCTCAATACGCATAAGTTGGTCAGGATAGTACCACTGTTTCACAAAAATCCGTAATTTGCTAGTATCAGTTACAACTAGGACCCATCTCTAGTGTTAACATCCTTTACCTTTCATACTGGGTACCTACATTCCCATATGACTGTACCGCAACTAAAATTCTTGTGGTGTTGTAAGTGTTCATATGTGACGAGAATATTTTTCATCGATTAAAGTTATAGAAGTTTGTAAGGTTAAATGAAGTAAAATATTTTGTTTTGCGTTATCTGTAACAGGGTATAATATTATTGTCTAAAGGCTACAATTGATAAATTCAACATATGTATACATACATAAACACACGCCTTTTTCCCAGAAGGGGTAGGCAGAGGTGCTACCAGAACACCCACGTTTCGCCTTGTATATTCCGTCCCACGATGTGATAGGGGGCGAGGCTATCGCCATATCGGGCACAAATTCCTGACTCCGGGCTGATAATGAATAGAAAAATCCAATATCACTGCCCGACCCGGGATTCGAACCCGAGACCTCAGTTTTGCAATCATACCGTAGTATCATTACGCCACCGAGGCAGTCGTGGCAGGCAAGTGATAAATTCAAATATGAATAAAATAGCGACAAACAGCTGATATGGTACAAAAATATGATGCAGCCTTTAACATAAGTATGCAAATACTAAAAGTGAATTTGCGTTCAGTTCTCTCGTACAAATATTATGAAAATAAAGTAACTTTACAAAGAGAGAAATTGTTAGGCTAAAAAAACAATGTTCCAGTGACGGATACAAGTTAAGCAAAATAAGAATTTCTTATACTTTGCGCATTTTATTCACTTTTGTAGAAAGAATTTTATGTGATTCGCGAGGGTACGATGCTGAATTTTATTATAAATTGTTATTAAGTACTATTAAAGTGAAGTACTATTTTCTATTCACAAGGGATTGTAATAGAACTGTTTTTTTTTACGCGTAGACATATGAATCATAATCGGCCCGGATTCGTCTTTTAGAAACAGCTTCAGTCCACCAAGGACCTTCGTTATGGCGGTAGAATACTTCATAACATGTGAAGGAAATGCTTTCTAAACTTCGTGTAAAGGAGGATAGATTGGAAGTGGTAGAACCACGCTGTTGTCCGTCATTAGCATGAATGTGCAGGCTCGTCCGGGGTGGTACCACTGTCGCACAGGAAATCGACGTGAAGCGACAGTTTGGCTGTCGTGTTTCGTCCGGTGACTGAGATTTCCGGTTGCCCAATACACCTTTCTTCTTCCCATCCTTTTTCCTTCCCGCTCCCGAATTGATGTATAATTCAAACGTAGGCGGCAGTAATCACTTACCATCAGGTGATCTGTTTGCTCGTTCGCCAGACCTATGCAAAAAAAAAAACGCACACCGCAGCAAGAAGTCAATTGCAAAGCTTACTCGTGCGTGGTAGAAAGACTTGGTAATGTATAATAGGGGAACGAATTGTGATTGGTGATGTGAACGAACTCTTCTACGATAACGATTGGTCAAGTACGAGTAGATAAAATTGTATTATTCTGATGAATCGTGTGATCCGAAATTGAGATAATAATTACAATGTAAATAAGAAGCCAATAATGCTTTCAATTATCACTAAATGGTATCATTTAATATGATAATAACACAACAAATGAAGCTTGCAAAGAACAATTGCAAATCAACAAAAATAAACAATTTCTCCCTTAAGCAGCGAAATAATTAACACCATATCGTTACGGCTAGCCTTATAAAAATATACATTACTAAGTTAGTTATGACTGCCTCGGTTGCGTATTGTACTACGGTACGATTATAAAGCTGAGGGGTCAGGTTCGAATCCCGAGTCGGGCAAAGTGATATTGGATTTTTTTTTCGACATCCGCCTGGAGTCAGGAATTTGTGCCCGATATGGCGATAGGCTCGCCCCCTATCACATCGTGGGACAGAACACACAAGGCGAAACGTGAGTGTCCTGGTTGAACCTCTGACTAGCCCTTCTGGGAAAAAGGCGTGATGTTTATGTATATACTCGTATGTATGTAATAATAATATTAATAAATAAGTATTTCTGTGCTGTTGTAAACTTGTGTCAACCTTAGTGGTTTCGTTGATGCTGTTTATGTAATTATTTATGTATGTATGTACATATGTACCAAGTTAGTTTAGAAAAAGGAAGAGTTGTAAGAACGAATAAATATAACTAAACCTTACTAAGAAAATCGCAGCAGTTGCAAGATTGCCATTTAGTAATTTTATTATTCCTGTTCAAGATAGGTAATTTTATGAATAAAATGGGGGTTGTATGAATGGCGATAATTCTTAAGAGGACGTAGTTGCGGATAAAGGTTATAAAATAATTATATAGTAACACACAAAACAGTTTACAATCAAAGTTCGCTTTACACATACAAACATCTGTCTCCAGACAATCATAACTTGATAACGAAGACAGGGAATTGATTAAAGTTTAATATACATTTGGTGAGACACGCTTTACAACAGGTAAACAGAACTGTTAAAGGTCATAGGATCATAGGTAGTTGATGAATGTGGGTTGTTTCCACTTTCCAGTAGTTTGCTGCGGATTTTTTTCAAATAAGCTTAATTACAGCAATTAATTTTCTGAGCCTGAGGATAAATTAAAAAAAAACTATAGGTAGTTTTTTTTTGGGTGTAGGCACCCAAAAGACACATTCATAATCTTGACCCCACACTACGATCGAGTCTTATGCCATGGGTATAAAAACACTAAAGTGTTTCACAAACAAATACCTGTGGATCAAATAAACATTTGTTTCGGTGCGGGGATCGAACCCACGGTCTCTCGTTCCACAGCCGGCGTCTAACCAACTGCGCCACGGATGCTGTCAAAGGACAATAATAACCGATAAGGATTTCCTACTAAGACGAAATACGACTTGAATTACCGGCGATTCTGCTTTCATAGAGTTTGGAATCACTGAATGTGCTGAAGGACATTGCTTTATAGATTGTTGCAAAGGAAGTTATGAGAAAGTTTGAGATGTAACCTATTCGCCACAGATAGAATCTATATTATTAAACAAAATATTTTCTGGTATTTTGAGGACATTCAAGGACCTCACTGCGCTTATTTACTTATGGCCTTATTCAAACAGATTTAAAACCTATTTTCGTTATCGAACTTTTTGTCTTCTTCGCTTAAGCTGAATTCTAAAGTCGTTCGAAAGGGACAAAACATTCGATACATATAATGTGTCTTAAACCTGTCTATGAATAAGGCCGTTAGAGTTTTTGTGTATTCCTCAAATATTTTTTTCTTGTCTGGTCTAAAAATAATATTGAAGTTTCTGATAGTCGATAGGAATATAGTGTGAACGTTGGTTATTTTTAATTAGTCTAGAAACTATTTCCCGGTGAAATAAATAACTTAAAACAAGCACAACTGAGCATAAAGAATCATGGAAATTACCATACGTTAATAAACATAAGCTTGAAAAACTTATTTAAAACGCTTTCAACTTTCATACGATGCAGAAAACTAGCGTACATGTTTGAAATGTTAACAGAATTATCTTGACTCGTTTGTCATTCGCAATGCTCACGCCACGCCCGCAATTTGCATACTAAACGGTGGAGTAATTCCTAGAACTGTGTACAACTTGGTTAAATCTAAACATAATTTAACTGTGCAAATTAATATGCACTGGTTGATTGTTTTTTCACTGAAAGTAGTTTGACGCTGGCGGTGGTTGTTGGCCTTAATATATTCTTCTCGGTCCCTCTCGTGGGACAAAGGATAAGGCCATATAGGGAGTCATATAGTATGGGGTTGTACCCTAAAAAAAGGCCATTACAACTGGTCTAAGTCGTTCGCTTGTCGCTACCATCGGAGACATGTAAAATCTTTATGTCACGATGTGCTTGCGACCGTTGGCTCAGTTTAGATAGTATCTACACCTTAGAAGTTTTGACATAAGACTAGCTTGGCTAATTATTTCAGGCTGGCATAATTGTATCGAATGGCATGGAACCGCCGTTTGAAGCCATTCGATACTCTGAACGGCATTTGCGCTTACCATCGTGTGCAGTGCAGTCATTATGCCGTGCCAGTGTAAAAAAAACAGTTTTTCACGAACCTACGTAAGACCCGAGTGGTAGACGGACCTCTAACTTCATAAAGAATATATGAAATACTCAGCAACGGAAAATAATGCAATAATCTTAAATGAAATGACATAGTGCATCGTGATATAAAACACTCAACTGCAACTTTGTCAAAGCGAGCGCCTTGAAAATACTTTATACAATAGTTTTATACCCATAATATCTTGCAATAACTCGGGTATTGCAGTTGACAGTCATGCGGCATTGTATAGAATCGTATATTAGAGCTTGCAGAACCTATAGAGCGAAAGAGTACGTGATGGCAAGGAGTAACTGTTTCTAGATGTACTACGGAAAGTAAATAAATACACCCAACAGTCACATACATAGTCCTGACCCCATACTAAGGTCAAGTCTTGTGTCGTGGGTATCAGGACCTTCCAGAGACTTTTCGATCCCACAAACACCCAGACCAGACACAAATACTTGTGGTTCACATAAACATTGTCTCGGTACGGGGATCGAACCCGCGGCCTCTCGTTTCACAGCCGGAGGCTAATCAACTACGCCACGGAGACTGTCCAGTGACTGCACTTTTACTGATAGTAAGTGCTAGATACAATGTCAATTTTCAATAGACGATAATCTCTTGCTATTCGTTATAATATTTCTGATGTGGGTTTTTATACCATTTTTGCAGCCCGCTCGTAGAAAAACACGTCGACGAGTAAATTGCTTCACAGTTTTATTATGCTTTTTTGTTATCGCTTGTGATCAAAGTGGGTGTGATTGTTTGTTACGGGTATACTATGTATGTTGTGAGAGCGGAAAGAGTCTCGTAACTTGATTGATGATACGAAAGCCTTTGACGACATTTTATATTCAAGTGTTAGTATAAAGTTAGAAAAACTTAAAACATATTAATATTCTTAATTTAAATAGTTAGGGAAGTAGCTGGATGCAGGCCGTTTCCAACAGGTCGATGTGACGATCTATGGGAGAGGCCAATGTTGAGCGTTGGCCTAACCATGGCTGAACAGAGAGAAATAGTTGGGGCGCCATTCGATTTTCTAAATAATTCTACCATAGTTCCGAAACTTGAAGCATCAAACAAGAAACGACGTCAGAAACTCTTGCAGCAGCACGACCTGCCTTCTTACTTCTATCCTTTTTTTGAAAGCCTCCGTGGTGCAGTTGGTTGGAGGCCAGCTGTGAAACAAGAGGCCGCAGGTTCGATTCCCGCATCGAAATAAATGTTTGTGTGAACCACAAGTATTTGTTTTGAGTCTGGGTGTTTGTGAGACCGAAAAGTCTCTCGTAGCTCCTGATACTGACGACACAAGACTCGATCTTAGTGTGGGGTCAGCACTATGTATGTGGCTGTTGGGTGTATTTATTTATTATTATTTCAAAATGGAATAGATAACCGTTTTCCAACTCCGCTTGTTCCAAAGAAACAAAGATTTATAATGTGCAAATCCATCTAGGAAATTAGAATCGTTGTTTCTATGCTATCAATTTGCGTGGACGTGTTTACGAGCAAACCGTCTCCCCTCATTCTATTTATTCGCTCGGATAGATGCATGTTTGTACTATTTGAGTGGACTAATTTCGTTAAATGATCTCTAATGTTACTATACGTTTAATTAAACTCTTATCAAACGTGTTTATCTGATTTAAATTGGTTATTTTAAATGAATCAGAGATTTTGTAGTATTTCGATTAAATTTTTATTTGAATTAGTTCTAAAGTTTTGTTCTTTACTTTAGTTACGAAATGCCATTGTCGTATTTGAAATATACAGGGTGTATATTGCGACCGAAAATGAAGCCAGGTGGTAGTTTTAGAGATTACAGACACAAAGCAACTAAAAATGTCTTTAAAAAAGTGATCGTGTTTGGGTGGTAAATACCTAGTTTTTACTAAAATTGTTTTCAGTCGCAGACTAAATATACCCTGCACATGTAGTGATTTTGTTAATTGTTTTCAATTATAATTAAAAATAATAATACTAGCTAATAGAGTCTGGCGGCCAGCGGCTTTTGGTCTATAATAGTTTTGGAGAACCTAATGGCTTTATCTCTGTTATTGTAGACGGAGAACCAACGGTAGAGATTTGTCGTTGAATTAATCCCTTTTATTAGAGGAGGGTATTAAACTCCATGTTTCGTTCGTATACAAATATTTTTCGAAAGGTTTTTTACGTATTTTCAGAAGTCGCAGATTTATCTTTTTCCAGGATTTTGAAACGACAGTTTTAAAAAGTTGGCATTGAAAATATTAGTTGGATAGATTTTAATTGTTATGGATCCCAATATATTTTCTAAATAAAATACTTGATGGCTATATAAATGTTTAATGATAATGTAATGCATACTCATAGTCCTTATCACAAAAATATACATGCAGGGTATACCAAGACTGCTACCGAAAACTAAGCCAGATGAACCAATTCTAGTGACTGCAGACACGACGCAATTAAAAATTTTGCAAAAAATATGCGACGATTTTTTTTGTCCATTGTGTTTGGGTGGTAAATCCATAGTTTTTGCTAAAATTATAACTTAAAGCCTTGCGTACTATAGCGTCTTTAAAAATAAAAGGGTGTAAGTACATAATTTTTTGAGGAAAATGTATGTATTTACTACCCAAATACGATCATAGGGAAAAAATTGCAAGAAACATCGTCGTTTTTTTTGTAAAAATTTTAGTTTCATGATGTCTACAATCACTAAAACTACCACCCGACTTCGTTTTCGGTAGCAGTCTTGATATACCCTGTATGTACATTTCTTGTGCCGTGGTTGTAACTGTTTTTTTCTCCCTACTGCGGTGTCACGGAGGCGACAAATTAATTCAATCCTGGTTAAATCACGTTTTTGGTATGGAACGGTCCGGTGGAAAAATCTTATACTTCTCGGTTCAAAGAGCATTTATTTCGCTTTAATGAAACGCCGTCTATCTATAATGTTGTTTTTACTATGCGCTGTATGCAGTATTCCAGTATTTTATTCCATTATATTAAAATGGACAATAGTGGTACTTTATAACAAATAAATAAAGTTTTTATCTACTCTGATCTTTTTAAAAAGTCGTATTGCAATATCAATTATTAAAATCTTGATTTAAGAAACTCTTTCATATTTCAAATAATTATTCTTCAATATTAACCATGCAAGACGACCATTCATGTATTACCTTTACCATGTCAGACAACCTGGTAAAGGTCGCGGGACGTCGTTGGATGCAGGCTGCTTTCAGGACACTGTGGAAATCATTAGGAGAGGCCTATGTTCAGCAGTGGAGTTCCTTTGGCTGATGGATGCATAACTGATGGATGGATGATTAACCATGTAAATAACTTATTTCATTAATTATCATGAACGAGTAGTTTCGTCTCAAAATTATCACAAAATAGTTTGCTAACATTCGCGACAGTTTCCATTGACTAATGAACTAACTTTGTGACAAGGATGAATTTCCATAAAAAAATGTTAAATCAGCAGACACAAGGATTTATTACCTGATGTCCTATGATGAATACTACTGACGTCAGAGAAAAGTTATTTTATTTTTAATTATGTATATTTACAGTATATATAGTATTTATGTTTATATTTGCTTGCATATTTTTGTCAGGTACAGCATTAGTTTGTTTTTTTTTTCTTATTTCACTTTCTTGGCTTGTCTACACCCGTTTTCCTACTTCCACTCACTCCAGTCCTTCCAAAGGTTGTCTGGAAGATATCGCTGATAGCGATAAGACCGCCAGTTGTACTGTGCATTTAGTTAAGGTGTTTTGTTTTGTATTTTTTGATGTACAATAAAGTGTAATAAATAAATAAATAAAGTCTATTTTGGCCACTTCAATAAAATAACAGGAAATTTTTGAATTTTATGTATACACCCTTTAGCTCCGAGGTATCAATAATACTATGTTCATAAGAATTTACACTTTTACTATACCAATAGCAATAAAATAACAATAGGTAATACTGTATCAGCCTATATACGAGTACGTCCCACTGCAGGGCACGGGTCTCCTCTACAATCAAGAGTACGATTGAGAGTAGTTAGGCCATATAGTCCACAACGCTGGCCCAGTGCGGGTGGCGGATTGTTACATACCATAAACTTTTTTTACAAATTGCTATGGTATGCAGATTTCCTCACGACGTTTTACTTCACCGTTATAATTCTACAATAGCTAATAGCAATAATAAAAAAAAATCTACATGAATAAAGTTTTCCCTCGTCGTGAAATCCAGTACATATGCATTCAATGTAAAAATATTTTTACAAAATCAACTCTATTATTTTATTAATTTTTTATTGAATTTTATATTAGAACTAATGAAACTTTTTTAAACAAACAAAAATGTGTCGGTGTTGGAAATGTTCGGTTAGGGAATATCTACATTTTTGTGTCTTTATTTTTAAAACATTTTTATACATTTCGGTAAGGCTTACATGTAGAAAATTGTTATTTGGTAACCTGTTTTCTGGTATTATATTTTTATGTGCCATAAAATGTAAATATTGGGCGGTAATTTTCCGTTTGAATTGTGTAGTTGAGAAGCCAAATAAAATATTTATTTATTTATTTATTCTTAACTGCACACAGAAAGGAAAAACATACAAAAAATAATAATAAAAATAAGAAAAAAGTACAGATGGCGGTCTTATCGCTCAAGGCGATTTCTTACAGATAGCCTTTGGATGGATATAACACAATGAAAAGAAGACAGGGCAGTCTGGAATATAAAAGAGACAAGACAAAATATATTACATTTTTATTGTAAACCATAATGTCACATTAAAGTACCTAATCAAAATATGTATGTAACGATGGCGCATATTATTACATTGCGTGGTCACATCGGTTGGTAGGAAAAACAATACTCCTATCTTTAAATATTTTAATATATTTTGCTAGGCCTGGGATACCAACTATTGAAATTAATTTAAAATTGATAAATTTTCGCGTTCTTCAGAAAATTGACCGTGACAGATAAATAGACGGTAGAACGAATCGTATACAATTTTTTTTCATTTTGCGATATCATAAAAATGAAAAAATAATCTTCCTAAACTAACTTATTCCTCGTAAAATTCAATAATGGAGTACTACAAATTCCGTACAAAAAAGAAAGTTGAACAATTTAAATCCGGGCTTTGTAAACTCAATTAAGATCTGATACCTTGATACCATTCTATTAACAGGGACACCGTCACAAAGCCAGGCAATTTGCTCGTCGCCACAGCGCAGACTAAATAATAATTAGACGACAACAAACATATATATATATATATTGATATTAATTTAATTCTACGCGTTTACTTACTCGCTTGGTTTAATCAGTTGCGTGTAACATCTTTGTTTAATGTATTTTGTTGGCTAATTAATTAAAGTTATAGTTTTATTAAGGTAATTAATATTTTGAAAACATATGATTTACTTAAACACACCCAACAGTTATTTACATAGTCCGGACCCCATATAAGATCGAGTCTAGTGGCGTGAATATTAAAAAGTACAAGAGACTTTTCGGTATTAGAGACCCATACAAATACCTGTAGTTCAAACAAATATTTTAAAATGTATGTAGAGAATAAGTGTTGATAAAATTGATATTATGCGTTTAATGAAAATAATTTTACAAAAATCCACTTCGTAATAAAACAGATTATGAAAATGAATCATGTTTTACTGAAAAGAAACTCGACACGTTTTCCTTAATAAAGTAATACATCCAGCCTCTGAAAAGGTAGTCAAATTTCCCGAACATGAAAGAAATAAAAATGTACTGGTAACCGCGGAAGGGGCATTAATATTGTGTCTAATGCAACCCTCATACATGTAAGTGTAAATGGCGTCGGAAGTTCATAAAAGCCTCTTTGATTTTATTACGCGTGGGTCGTTATTCGCATTTATATACATTGTAACATACATATTTATAACTTTGTTAAACTTGATTGTGTAATAAACTGGGCTACATAAATAAAATTCAATTGAATGTAAGTACTAATTAAGTGCGTGGTGGCCTGTTGACCAGACGCGGCTGCCTACATGTTTACGGTGGTCGCGGGTTCAAATCCCAGGGCACACCTCTGACTTTTCGGAGTCATGTGTGTATTGATAGTCAATCACCACGCACTATATCGGTGAAGGAAAACATCGTGAGGAAACCTGCATACCATAGCGATTTGTATAAATTTCTATGGTATGTGAAAGTCCGCCTACTCGCACTAGGCCAGCGTGGTGGACTATATGGCCTAACCAGTCTCAATCGTACTCTCGATTGTAGAGGAGGCCCGTGCCCTGCAGTGGGTCGTATATGGGCTGATACAATACAAAAAATAAAAATAAAGGTTAAATATTTTTTTATCAAATAAACCATTTGTAGCTTACTTTGCTTATATACATATATATAGCTTATCCAAGTCAAAATAGATTGTAATTTAAAATATACGAAATGTTTGATGTTGGCATTTCAATTTATTTTATATCGACAACTATACTATAGTTTTGATCAACCCGTATAAGTACAAGAGTTTTAACGGCTCAGGTAATTTCCCGAATTGACCTGAAGTTAAACTACGCGGTAAAATACCCGTATTTATACGCGTGGGTAAAATTCCTGAAAACTAAAATAACGATTTTTGACATAATATCATCTCCGATTTTTTTCAAATTTTGTACAACATTATTTGGGCTAATGAGAAACATTATGGCTTAAATTAAATACTGTATATCAATATCACCCTGTACATGCTGATTGCTGCTACTAGACAAACTAAACATTTTGTTACATTGCCTATTACTAACCTACTATAATTAAAGACCAACGGAATATTCCGAATAATTCCGTCCTTATGGACCGGAGGGTTGCAAATAGGCGCCCTTCACGCCACCTGGTGTTAATCTCATGCAATATTCATTTCACTGTCTCTTCTTACGGACTTTGCCTCTCTTAATGGAAGAACTATGGTAACTATATATATGTATAAGGGAAAAGTTGGACCCTTATCATGCTAAAAGGTTTGTAACTGCTGCAATGCCGCGCACAGATTTTTGTTGTTTTTTATTGTAAGGTCAGTGATTTCGATATTTCATAAGCGAGCTATGTGAAACTTAAAATAATTAAACATTATATTATTTCTTCAATATTTTACTTACTTTTCTATCAATCAATCCATCAGCCAAAGGAAGCCCACTGCTGAACATAGGCCCCTTCCAAAGATTCCCAAGTTCTCGAATGAAGGCCACGAAGCGAAAAGCGCGCGGACGTCCACCCACTAGGTGGTCAGACGACCTGGTAAAGGTCGCGGGACGTCGCTGGATGCTGCCTCCATCAGGTCATTGTGGAAATCATTGGGAGAGGTCTATTTTCCATTACATTAAGTCCGCCTTTATACAATTAATGTACATAAAGGATTAAATAAATAATAAATAAATATTTTTCCATATCATAATTTAATTCCACCAACCCGCACTAGGCCAGCGTGGTCGATTTACACGGCCTAACCCCTCTCAATCGTCTTCTCGATTATAGAGAGGCCCGTGCCCTGCAGTGGGACGTGTATGGGCTGATACAATACAATACAATAATATAAGAGCGTTTACAAACTCTCTTCAGATGCAAAATAATCCATATTCAGAACTTATGGTAAAAAATCATTTCTAAACCTTATAATATAAACGTGGAATAACAACAGGTATAAGAAGAAACTATCACAATAAGGATTACTAGAAAATGTTGTTTAAAAGTATTGTTACCGGACAACGACTTTCCAGCGTGTTCTTGACATCTTCGTTTGGAGTGTAATTATTTTTATATTCTCGTATCCAATCAAAGTTCTCCCTAGTTCGTTCCTTGCTTTTGTTGGAATGCTCGGACTATTACACACATTTTACTTTAGTATATCTAGATGAACGGAGAACTGATGGCCGATGGGGCCAAAAAGTTCTCGAATGGAGGCCACGAAGCGGAAAGCGCAGCGTGGGACGTCCACCCACTAGGTGGTCAGACGACCTGGTAAAGGTCGCGGGATGTCGCTGGATGCAGGCTGCCTCCAACAGGTCACTGTGGAAATCATTGGAAGAGGCCTTGTTCAGCAGTGGACTTCCTTTGGCTAATGGATGGATATCTAGATGGTAGATAGATCTTGGTACTTTATTTGATTTTCTAATTTATTATTCCTTTGTGCGGGAGCCACACACATCGACATTGCGACTTCTATCAGCCCAGATCAATAGTCGTATGCTAAAAATTAACATTGAGCACTGAAGCTTACTATAACGATGAAGGAAAACATAGTGAGGTAACCTGCATATCATAGCGATTTTAAAGAATTTCTATGGTATGTAAAGTCCGCTAAGCCGCACTAGGCTAACGTGGTACACTATATGGCCTAAACCCTATCAATCGTACTCTGGATTGTAGAAGAGGCCCGTGCCCTGCAATGACACGCATATACATGGGCTGATACAGATACATGTGAATGTATACAGACAAACCGAAGCTCAGTGAGTTTTAAATTAAGTATTTTTCTGTGAGTGAATAGGTGTGGTCTTAAATTATTATAAATATGAAACAATTAAAAAGAACAAATACATCCAATAGTCACATATGTATAGTCCTGACTCGACATTTAAATACTTGTCTTATGTTGTGGGTATTAGAAATTACGACAAACCTTTTTGGTATCACGAACACCCAAACCCGACGCAAATACTTGCAGTCCACACAAATATTAGTCTCGATGCGGAATCGAACCCGCTGCCTCTCGTTTCAAAGCCGGCGTAAATCAGCTGCGCTGTCAATAACTAGACATACCTTCTTGCTTCTTGCCCAATAGCAACGTTTTTAAACACTAATAATTGATGTTCGAATAAGTAATTCACTCTTATCCATAAACGAGAACCGATAAATAACATGCGAAGTACCCGTATTTCAATTATCTCTTTTATCTTCGGTGTAATTGACAGATCAGAAAAGAACAATGAAAATATTTATTGTGAAAATATCCTTTTACGCTACATTTAATTTATATGTTTACATATGTATGTATATTTATATTATGACTGCCTTGGTGACGTAGTTGTACTACTGTATGTTTACAAGGCTGAGGTCTCAGGTTCGAATCCCGGGTCGGTTCAGTTACAGCCCGGACTCAGGAATTTGTGCCCGATATGGCGATAGGCTCGCCCCCTATCACATTATTGGACGGAACACATGAGGCGAATCGTGGGTGTCCTAGTTGCACCTCTGCCTACCCCTTCTGGGAAAAGGCGACGTTTATGTAAGTATGTATGTATATTCTTGATATTACTTAGATGAATTATAAACAGAAATGGATGGGATGGTATATTTTATATGATATTGTCATACGCAATATAGTAAATCGTATCGACCTGTCCCAACTTTTCGGTTACTTAGAAACTATCTATGTTTATGAACACAAAGATTCTTGTCGTTATGTATTTATACCGAAGTTTTTATATTTGGCAATAATATATCAGGCACGCACATTGTGGAACGGAACATAAAAGCCGAAACGTGCATGTTCTGGTAGCACCTCTGCTTACCCCTTCTGGGAAAAAGGAGTGTGTTTATGTATATATGTGTGTATGTATGTATGGATGTATATAATTATGTAACAATATATTTCTTAAATAAAATTGGCTCGTTCAACACTGATATTGTTGGAAATATGATATTCATTGATATTTTCTACAAAGAGATCAAGGTAAACTCCATTTATTCCGTGATCTTTGTGTCTGGTAGCTTTCTTTACGGTTTATTTACCTCGGAATTCGATACCACATTTTCCCCGGTCGTTTTGTAAAAACAACTGTGGAAGATATTTTGTATTTTTCTAGGACTGTAATATGGGATGTTGCCGATTTGTTTCTTTTTTGTTGTAATTGCTTTTGGGTCTTTGCTTAAATTCGATTTTAAAAACATAACATAAAAATAGGTATAAGTATAGAATGTGCGTGGTGGCCTCTTGGTAACGAAACCAGACTCGGCTGCCTACATGTTCACGGTGGTCGCGGGTTCAAATTCCAGGGCACACCTCTGACTTTTCGGAGTTATGTGTGTATTGATAGTCAATCACCACTCACTTTAACGGTGAAGGAAAACATCGTGAAGAAACCTGCATACCGTAGCGATTTTAAAGAATTTCTACGGTATGTAAGTCCGCCAATCCGCACTAGGCCAGCGTGGTGGACTATATGGCCTAACCACTCTTAATTGATTCTCTCGGTTGTAGAGTAGGCCCGTGCCCAACAGTGGGACGTATAGGGGCTGATAAAAAAAAGTATAGAATGCGTTGTTCACATGCTGTTGTCAAAATATTAGGAACCGTTTTATTTTCGTCACATTTTATTATATTGGACATGTTAATACTATGAGATTATGGGTATAAATGCTCGTTGTTTATATTAAAAATCATATTTCATGCAATAAGTTCAGAACATAGTTAAAAAAAAGTATTTGTAGTGGTATTTAGTATTTGTATTTGTATATGTTATAAGCTATGGAGAGGGCTATGCTCGGGGTTTCCCTACGAGATCGAATCAGAAATGAGGAGATCCGTAGGAGAACTAAAGTAACCGACATAGCCCAGCGGATTAGCAAGTTGAAATGGCAATGGGCGGGGCACATAGTACGGAGAACTGATGGCCGATGGGGCCAAAAAGTTCTCGAATGGAGGCCACGAAGCGGAAAGCGCAGCGTGGGACGTCCACCCACTAGGTGGTTAGACGACCTGGTAAAGGTCGCGGGACGTCGCTGGATGCAGGCTGCCTCCAACAGGTCACTGTGGAAATCATTAGGAGAGGCCTATGTTCAGCAGTGGACTTCCTTTGGCTGATGGATGGATGGATGGATTTGTAGTTCTAAATTTGGCCACACGCCAATATAATTTAGATGAACTACTTACCTACGAGTATATATTTTTTGATAGGTCGCCGTATTAAAAGCGAGATGACAAAAATTAGGTTACACGAGAATGCCTCGATTAGATACTCGTAAACGGTGGTTCATATTCATACATGCAATTAGTATTTTATTGTTTTATCTAATAAGGAAATTACCCCAGCAAAAGCTGCCATAAAATAAAATTCCACCTTTGCCTACCCCTTTGAAGCATAGGTGAGATGGCGTATTTGTTTCGTATTCATAGCAATTTAGAGGACAGTTGAAGATCAAAAAGGGAAAAACTCGAGTTTAGCCATACAATTGAAAACACCCCTCACGTCGTAAATTTTATTTGAGCGAGACAGCTGGTAAACTCATTGCGTCGAATGTTCTCGACGTTCATAAGCAAAACTTTTGTAATATCTTTATCCTTTCTTTGATCAAATGTGTTATATGTGTATGTCTTAAAATAATTGTATAGAAACATGAATCGGACTTTATTACAAATATATTATCGTCTCCTATCAAAATCGCAAACTTAGATGTTCAAATTAAGTCTTTTTTATATTTTGTCAGGCCCCAAGAATAGATTCATATGAAAGACAATATTATGTTAAATTAATCATTCTCAGGGAAAAAATACATTATTTATCAATGTAAATATAATCTATTGTAGTATACACGTATATTCCGTGCAATAAAATAAGCTTTCTAATAAAAATAATAGGTAATATTCACAATTCAAAATCATTTGCAATAAACACACTTCTATTCCTTACTCTCAATTATACAGAAAAAGATTCTAATCTACAAAACTGCACATAATCTTCATTCATTCCCAAGTAAAATGAACCAAGTTAATACTTCTTTGAGAGAAACTTACGCTTGTAACGCACAGACCATTAGTTCAGGGTTTGAGTAGGGTCCACCTTCCCTCGTCTTCAGTGGTATTTATCAGATGGAGCTCGAATATTTGGCATTATTTGTTAGATAGGAATTTATAGGGCAAAACGCTTGAACTAAGCATTATTACAGTGTAGTAGATATATTTTAGTATGAAAAGGGAAGTAAGAGAATTCGTGGAAAAATACGAACGGAGCTTCTTGGTAAATTATTTTAGATTATTTTTTCCTTAGAATAATTATGTAAATTTTTAAACTAAACTTAATTAAATAGGAAGCGATGTAGTATACTACATTATTATACGGATTCTGTCTCTATGAAAATAATATTATAATGATGTTATAATTCATAATATTTCTCCTAAATTATGGACAGATCGAAGACAAAGATACCCATGCGTTTTTTATTGCGCTACCGAGGCAGTTGATTATTTATAACAATGAATAAATCGCTTGAAGACATTCTTTAAACATTTTTTTTCTTTCAACTAAACGCGAAACAAAATTACCCAAAAACCTCTTTTTGTCCTTCCCATTTCCCTTCGATTTAGAGCACTGAATTTAGAGAGACGGCGGCAACCAATTTGCGATCTAAGTGTTTTAGATGTTCATGAGCGGTACTAATACGGTTACGGTTACTTCAGGTAAGCCGTTTGCTCGTTTACCTTTGCTGTACTTAGCAAACGAAACGTACAAAACAACACCATTAAGATTTTACGATCTCGCGGTACTTATGTTATTTTCTAACACTGAAATTTTAAAAACTTTTTTTATTGCAATGAGTGGCGAGACGAGCATGCCATTCGCCTGATGGTAAGCGATACGACCGCACATGGACAGTAGAAAAACCAAACAACACCATGAATTACAAAGCAATGCTTGGCGTTCCACTGCGCCATCCTGACATAAGGCATTAAGTCTCATTAATTACGCTGGCTACAATGTCCTTCAAACCGGAATACAACAATGAGTTTACACTGCTTTTTGAGTTTGGCGGAACAAATAGACATTACGGTGGTCCTACCCAAGCTGCCTCTCACATATTAAAGACCTACCACCAGCAATAATTGTGATATTTTTGGTAACGAACCAAATAGAAATTTCACAATTTTTTTTCTCGGGTAGATAATGATTTGAGATCTCTAAATGTCATGGAAGGAAATTAACCTTCATTAAAATTCTATAAATTTTCCATCAGAATTTCATATTGTCGCTTTCATCCCACAGCTTCAACCTTATTGATTAAAATAGTTCCTTCCTCGGAAGGAATTTCACTTTTTTTTACTCCTGGCACGACAAAGTTCCCACAATGCTCCTGGTGAATATGGATATCCTGCCAATCTTACAATCTCACTCACTGAACAAAACGCAACACCAAAACTGTATTTTCAAATCAGCTTCTATGAAAAAGTCATAACGATACTCGACCACTTCTTCTTTATCAAAAACTAGCGGCCCAGCCCGGCTCCCCCGGGTGCATACACTTTTTTGAATATAAGTATTTATATGCTGTTGTTAACTCGTGTCAGCTTTAGTATAAACCTTTAGTAGTAGTTTCTTTGATGCTCTTCATGTAATTATTTCTGTACAAATCACATTTCTATCTAATCAATAAAGTAAAAAAAAACCTATGTTCATTAGGGATAATGTAGGTATCTAAAGATGACAGAATTTTTCACATCGTTCCAGTAGTTTCGGAGCCTATTCAATGCAAAAAAACTTTAGAAACTTTAGAAAAACACTTATTCTACTCCATGAGTTAGCAAACTCTAAAACATTGCCTAATTAACAATATAAGCGGGAATGCCCGCTGTTATAAATAAGAAATACAATTAGGTCCTATTAGTAACATCTAAACATTTGTATTTATGTTCGAGGGTAATAATGAGGGACCTAATGAGGTGTTGTGGGTTGCCACCCTTATCAGAGCGCTTTATAAATTACCCGAGGTAATGCGAAAATATTTTGCGGGACTTCTTAAGGCGTCTTGAAATAGCTGGTAATATTACAGCTATTTGTTCTTACAAATTGTTTTTTGGGATGAAGATATTAGTGAGTGCAAAGTGATATTGTTGTTTGATAGATGGTTGCATTTTTTTTTCATTTGTCTTTTAGTAATATCTAGTGTTTTCTTTGATAGCTATTATTGGGATAAAAACATCTCTTAAAAGAGATAAGTAGATATAATCATTAATCATATTGCTTCTATCATTGAAAGTTAATGACTGCCTCGGCGGCGCACTTGTATTATGGTATGATTGCAAAGCTGAGGTCTCGGGTTCGAATTCCCGGTTGAGAAAAGTGATATTGAATTTTCTATTCATTATCAGCTCGGAGTTAGGAATTTGTGTCCGATATGGCGATAGGCTCGCCCCCTATCACGTCGTGGGACGGAACATACAAGGCGAAATGTGGGTGTCATGGTGGCGCCATTGTCTACCGCTTCTGAGAGAAAAGCGTGAGTTTATGTACATATGTGTATTGAAAATTAATACTAAAACGGATATGAGGTGACCTAAAACCTTTGCAATTCTATGAAGATATTGAGTATCCATATTTTTGTCACGAACATTTAGATAGACACAGAAAAGAAGAAAAACATACAAGAAATATAAACAAATATTGCACCAAAAAGGACCACCAAGTGGTCCGTAAAACTCAATCAAAAACAGGTTTCTGCAACGGAAATTGTCTCATTACAAAAATTGTATGTTAACGATGCATTTTGGCTCTGATTTGTCGTTGATTCATATTCCTCGGAAGAACTATGCATTAAATTTCCATGAGAGTGATGAAATTTGAGCATATGCATATACCGAGTGGTAATTTTAGTGACTTCAGACATAATGTACCAAAAAATTTGGGCAAAAAGCTTTACATATTTGCATTGTGCATAAATCACTAAAACTACCACCTGGCTTTGTTTTCGGTTGCAGCACAAAATATATACTCGGTATAGTAATGGTATGGTTTGACAATTGTAGATTTGACTTTAGTTCTATATCTCGAGCTTATAATATATGTTAATCAGCTTATATATATATACCTATTTATATATATATATATATATATATATATACCCTCTGCAAAGCTCTTATACTTTAGACGTTAAACCATATCCTTCACACCGGCCTAGTGCGTGTTGGCAATGTTATTTCTTAATTCGGAATCAAAGTTTCCTATAATGTTTACTATTGTGATTACAAAAAAAGCATGCAGTACAATTCTCTAACATACATACATAAAAATTACGATCTTACGTGAAACAAAAAAAGAGTATGAAGACATACAACCAGAATTTGTATTTACTAAGTATACATATATACACAAACTCACGCCTTTTCTCCTGTTAGTAACCAGGTCACCCATGTTTCGCCTTGTTTGTTCCATCCCACGATGTGATAGGGGGCAAGCCTATCGCCATATAGCACAAATTCCGAAAATGTCCGACCTGGGACTCAGACTCGAGACCTCAGCATTAAACCGTACCGAAGCATAACTACGCCACCGAGGCAGTCACTAATTTACTAAATCTAATCAGAAACAAAATAAGTTTGTCGTATAGATTACTGTTTGTGTGAAGTCGTACAAACTTTGCCCAAGTGTGTCTACGTGACCCTAAATGTCTAGAATCTTTTTGGCTTGGCTGATGTACTCGTAATTTCATTTCCCAACTGGAATAGGTTCAATCTGATAATCTAGATTTATTTGATATAGTTTTGTATACTATAATATTTTAATTAATAATATAATAATAATATACTTTATTTTAGAAAAACATAGTTACAAAAGTACAATACAAAGGCAAGCTATGATATGATATCACAATATTATAAGCTAAAACCTCCGTTTACTGAACTAGGTAAAAACTGTATTTCAACAAACGGCGCCTCTCCCCTTAGGAGTAATTGAATTCTAGACGTAAAATGCCCTAAATCAACAAGAATGGCTGAGTAGAAGATGCAGAATTATTTTGAATTCATCTGACCGCCTGACGTCATTAATTTAAATATCGGTATATCAATATGCGGGCGTAGATTTATAAAAACAGATTTTGTTCTGAATTCAAACTAATTACACGTTATTAAGCCTAACAAAGGGATAACGACTTAAAGTTGTTAAGGGAACTTAAATTAAAACATTTGGACACAGTTGTGATTTGGCGGAACGAACCGTCATTTAGAAAATTATAGTGACCCCATGAAACTTTTGCAATTGCAACCCAACCATGAGTTTATGGAAAATTCTGGTATGGTATTCTAGAATGTAAGGAAAAGTCAAAATATCGAATTTTAAATTTTGACTGTGTTCGTAGCACAGAGAAAGTTTGATTCAATGCACCTAATTTGTTTATGCAATTTTTTATGTGACCAAAGAAATTTTATAGCAAAATAACCGGTGTCCTTCCTTTTGCTTTTACAATAATACCTATTGTTTATAGTTATTATAATAAATATTTTAAGAATAAATCAGAGTAGAACAACAACAATAAGGCTACAAATGAAATAAGTGTTATAAAGTAGCGCGTTCACTGCAACGTATAATGCGCTAGGCATTAGGTCCAGATGTTGTTCAAAAGTATGAGAGTTTATCCCCCCTTGCCTTCTTGAGGAGGTTGTTATATTTCTGCCGCGAAAACTGACTTCACACGAATAAAGTATCGAAATTTGATAATTAATTTAATATTTCTATCAGCAATAAATATATTTGACTTTTTCTAAAAAAGTGCTTCCCAAAACAGCTGCTATTAAATGTTTGATTTCAACTATAAGCATGAAAAAATTGTACTAAAATAACCTTAACTTTAAACAAATAATCCTAATTTTTTTTTCTTTCAAATCATTGCCCCGCACTATAATTGCCCCTACACTGTACCTACATACATAAACTCCAATCCGGAACTAATACTTGTAAAACGATTGACTCTACCTTATTCTTATAAGGTAGAGTAAACAATAACCTGATACCATCCAACATTACTATCAAATTCTCGTCTCCATCTATGATGTAACATTCGCTATAAATCAGTCAACACTCCTTCAAGAGCTTGTGGTAATACTACAGGATATTGTCTCGTTACGTTCAAGAAACTGCATTTACATTTGAAACGATCTAGACTGCTGAACTTTAATGACCGGCATTTAGCTCCATTTACAATTCCTTATGTTTCTCGTCCTTGGTTATATTTTTACCATTTAATATTTATTTTAGAAAACTAAACATATACATTTTGAAGTTTGTAATGTGTACGGGCTTAGCTGATTTTTCATTTACTTCCCAATTCCTCGAGGAGAACCTCCAAGATTTCTTGTCACAGTATCGAACGCCCGCCTACAAGGTGATCTGACGACCTGGTTAAGGTTGCAGGAAGTCGCTGGATGCAGGCCACTTCCAACAGGTAAATGTGAATATCCTTGAGAAAGGTCTATTTAACAGTAGACTTTCTGTGGCTGAAGAGGGAGAGAGAATCAGGCGATGATTAACTATGAGTACACAAACAACTTCGAAAACTCAAATATTATCTTTCTTAAAATTCATTCCAAAACTTCCGTCTTGGTACATCGCAATTAATTTTGATTGATGTTCATTCTAATAAAACAAGGCAATACTGTAACAAACCGATAAATTATATATTTATTTCAAAAGACATCTAAAAGATTGATGATGTAAACGAAGGTATACTGAATGGAAAACACGAATGGATTCTGTTCAAATCGAACTCATTCCATTTTATAAACCTCTTTTCACAACCATTTGACATACACGTCAAAAGGGAAGCTCTATACAAATCGTTGACATTTCCCTGCAATCTATTTCAGTCTCGGAAGTACTAAGCCGCTTCGTTTGAATGCGGTTACGCGATGTAAACTCTGCCTTTTCATATATGTTTATGTACTTTTACATTCATTAGGTAATACGAGTGGAAGTGCGTTGTGATAGAAAAAAATATTTTATAGAACATTATAAAAGTCTTATGTTTAGGATTCTTTTTTTGTAATGTAACTGCAATCAACCTGATGGTAAATTTAGATAGATCCAAAATGTATATCCATCGGCAAGAGACGATCAACTCTGCAATTTAAAAAAATAGGCTGTGAAACAACCTTGACCACTGGATCTAAAGGTGCGTAGGTCTGGCAAACGAGCAAACAGATCACCTGAAAGTAACGATCACGATGTGTTGCCAGCCCAATTGGGAGGAGAGCCGGAAGGAAAAAGGAAAGGGGTATTGGACATTTTATAATATATAATATTCCATGATAATTAATTAAATTAACAAAAGCCTAATACTGTCTTAGCATAGACTCGGTGCTACTATACTGGGAAGAGATTTTGAATTATAAATCGGGGTATCGTAGAATCCGTGCTCGGTCAAAGTGCCGAACGATGTAATTTAGTATTTAAGCGGATCCGCTCTCCCCAATAGTAATGCCCGAATACTAACCTTTTAGGAATGGGAGAAAACAATAAAATTCTTCACTACATTAAACGCCAGCCAGATAAAATACAATATGTATGTGTTTTGATAGAATTGCTTTAGCAAAGTTAATTCGGTTTATGTAACTCAATGTAATGTGTAGTTTAGTTTTTTTAATAGCAATTTTTAAAACCACTCTCAATCGATTCTCTTGATTGTAGAGTAGGCCCGGAGCCAGCAGTGAGACGTATATGGGCCGATACAATACAAAGAATAGTGACATGAGTGAACATTTTGTTCACTACAGTAATCGCTGTAAAGCCATACACATAAACGGAAAATAAAATTTACATGTGCCAATTCCACCACAAAAATCCTAAATCCCTCTCACTCAAAGAGAAGGTATATAACGTATATTATCACTTTTTATATTAATATCAAATACTCATGGAAACAATTGCATTAAATTTCATGCAATAATTTATCTCCTTCAGTGCGTTTTCGCTTCTGAAATTTCATACACAACAATTTGTCATGGTTATACATTTGATCCTTTAATTACTGCATTATGTTGTGATTAATATATTATTGTATTTTTATAGTTTTTAACGAACATGAGCATAGAACGTGAGGACACCAGCATTTTATAGCGATTTGTAAAGAATTTCTGCAGTATGTTTAGTCCACCAACCACCAGCCAGTGTGGAGGACTATATGGCTTAACCCCACAAAATCGAACACTCGATTATACAGGAGGCTTGTTGCAGTGGGACGTATATAGACTGATACAAGATACAGATACAGAACACGAAATTTATTTGAAAATTAAACAGACAAAGCATCACTATAATTCCTTCCCCCTTCCCACTCCTTTTTATGTACCAGCAAGATATCTATGATCCAAAAGTAGATATTCATGTACGGCGATGATCACATACCATCAGGTGACCTGTAAGCTCGTTTGCCGGACCTAATGAATAAAAAAAATGGAGTAATTTTGTCACGTCACTATAATACAAAAATACCACCATATTATCACCGTAGGCAGCGGCGCAAAAGCCAGCAAAAGGATTGGCAGAAATGGAACGGCACAGTTCTTACGAAACTCGTGAAGCGTTTGAGAGCTTTCGCGTCGTGCGCCGCCCCAAAAAGCTGTCTCGGCGCCGGTAGAGCCGAGAACAAAGGGCTTGCAGTCATTCAGAACGCAACGTGGGAAATTAGGCAATATCAAAGCTAGGAAAGGAGCGCAACGCACAGAAAATCTGGATGTTTTGAAACAGAAATCTGAGGTTTATAGTTTTTATTCACCGTTTCAAAGATCTCAAGTGTTTGTATTTTATAAATAGCAGTAGCTAATGTAACATTTCTAAGATATAATACATAAAATTAGCTATGTAGGTAACGCTCTGTTAATCCGGTTAGATATTATTTAGGTTAAGTTGATATACATATTGTTTGTATCCTATTTTAAGTGAAAGTACACGGGCACAAACTACCAAGTTTGTATGGTGCAATACCTACCAAAACTGTATTATTTGTTTTGTCTTATATAATGAAAAGCATGGCTAGTGGCTACAGGCCTTATCATTGACATAGAAATTAGATCATAAGTTATTTTGTTATCCACATAAATGAGCGTCACAAATGCCCTGCAGTGAAACGTACTTGGAATGAAAACCTATCATAGAAGATGATGATGATAATTTTTATTTTATTTTATCACCGTTTTTACTGGTGGTAGGTTTCTCTTATGCAAGAGGCCGCCTGGGTATGTTGTCCACCACCGCAATATCTTTTTCTCCGCTAAACAGCAGTGTAAATTCGCCGTTGTGTTCCGGTTTGAAGGACATTGTAGCCAGAGTAACTACTGAACATAATGGGCTTAACTTGTTATGTCTCAGAATGGCGGGTGCAGCGGGGTGCCAAGCGTTGTAATTCATGGTGTTGATTGGTTTTGCTACTGTCCATGAGAGGTCGAATCGCTATCTGGTGAAAGGCATACTCATCACCACTCATCGCAAAAAAATGTGTGTGGATTTAAATCCACATCGTGCACCGAAAACGTACAGTAAACTATGTATTGTAGACTCTAGACAGTCTATTTGTTACAACATGTATTGTAGGATACGTTAATTAAGATTAGTGTTGTCTTTGATTAATCTCAGTCAATAACAATGACCACTAATTAACAGGTAAGCGCCTTAGGCGCGCTTTAGGCTGAAAATTGTGTACATCAAAGTCCGGTACACTTGAGGGACAAAGGATGATTAATTGGTAGCCATCATGTGATTATCAGACATGTCGTAGGTAATAAAGCAACACACTAGCTTAATAAGTAAATAAATAAATCAAAAATTGCAGACGAATCAGCCCATAGTGTTAGTAAGTGCATAATAACATATAAGAAAAATGATAGCAAGATATGTAATCAAAAATATATATATATATAATTAAAAAACAACAAATTTAAAAGAGGTGGGCCGGTGCACGGTTATAAGAACTCGAATAACTACTTCTCAATTCTCGTTGTAAATAACATAACTGACAAGAAGATTACCTTGCCTTAATACGAATCTATGTGACCCACTCGATAAATGAAAGGATCTGAGAACGCCATTCCTTATAAAAACTAGTAAAAGTATGTATAAACATGTATTAAATTTCGAATACAAATCCATAACTCCTACTCTTTCCTCGTCTATCATGTACCTACTACCTACAAGAAAAAAAAATCATTTAAAAACATCAATATTTATCATGCTGACGCCAAAGAACGCTTCAACGAACTCCTAGAAGACATTTCTTAAATATTCAGAACGCGTCGGTGACTACAATGCCTTCCGATTTACTTGCATCCGCTCCATTCACTCCAAAGCTGAACGTTTGAAGAAAATCACCATGCCTATAATACCTCGGCATTGATGTTTTGATGTGGAAAATCTTGTGTTGAACTGTGTGGGGGTAATTCTTTCTTTTGTATAGGGTATTGAGATGGTCTTGGTGGATGTAGTTACATTTTTGCCTGTTTATAATTCTACAGTTGTGCATTGATAGTCAATCACCAGGCACTATAACTGCGAAGGAAAACATCGTGAGGGAACCTGCATACCATAGTGATGTGTATAAATTTCTATGGTATGTAAAAGTCCGCCAACCCGCAATTGCCAGCGTGGTGGACTATATGGCCTAATCACTCTCAATCGTACTCTCGATTGTAGAGGAGGCTCGTGCCCTGCAGTGGGACGTATATGGGCTGAAACCGTATTACTACGGTCATAAGTGTGTGATAGCATGGTGAAATTGGGTGTCATGGTTGCAGTAGTCCTGGGCCGGCAACACATCCATGATCCAAGCGTTGTGGATGTTCATGGGTGGCAGTGATCACTTACCATCAGATGACCTACTTTACGTTTGCCGGACATGTGCTACAAAAAAAAACCTCTGCCTACCCGTTCTAGGAAAAAGGCATGATGTTTATTTATGTATGTAAAAGTGTGATAGACTAGACTGCTTCATTAGAGGTCACATTTTCGTGTCGTAAGTATATTTTGATTTGTAAATTAAGTAGTACCAACGTATATTTAGCTCTCTATAGCTTATTTTACCGGTGAAGGAAAACATCGTAACAAACCGTGCATATGTTAGAGATCTCCACGTAATCAAGGAATAGCATTTCAATTTACCATTTAAAGAAACAATAAAAAACCCGTTCATCGGTTCTACTGTATTGATGCTAATCTTAAATGGCATAAAGGTTTCTGAGAAAAAAATCAATGAATGTCGAATGTGATTGATCCTTAAATGCCATAAAGACGTCATCAAGGGTATGGAAAAAAACTGTTCTAAAATGACGTGGTCGATGTTATTATAGAATGATGCGAAGAGAAGAGGGGGATTGAAACATGGGGGGAAGGGTTAAAGGGGTTTCGTGTATCAATATCAAACAGAAGTCTTTAATGATGGGTATTTAAAAGCACCTGACTCATATTTTATGTTTTGCTTTTGTCTCGTAAAAGCGCTTTAAATAAATAAACCAATAAAAAAGAATAAAATAAATCTGATTAAATTAGATCTCTTTATAAATATGTATAAAGGATGATGTTGCGATCGCATATTGATATAAGACGACAGATCAATAGAAAATGATTAATGGCAACCTTTGAGATGTGAGACAACTTAAATGGGGCTTAACGGAAATTATGAGCTTATGCTATGTTATAAAAAAATATGTATTTTATACTGCAAGTGGTAGAGCCACGCTAATGTCAGTCATGACTCAGCATGAAGGGGCAGGCTCACCCGGGGAGATACCAGTGTCTCACAGGCTATCGATGTGAAGCGACAGCCTCACTATGGCGTGAGATTGCCGGATGCCCAATACCCCTTTCCTCTTCCTATCCTTTTTCCTTTCCGCTCCCCTCTCGATCTGATGGGCCGGCAACACATCCATGATCCAAGTGTTGTGGATGTTCATGGGCGGCAGTGATCACTTACCATCAGCTGACCTGTTTGCTCGTTTGCCGGAACTATGCTACAAAAAAAGTAAATATATTTTTATATCATAAAATCACCCCGGCATTGTTAATGGTTACCTTTACCTTAATAGGTTAACTGCATGTAGCAAAACAATAATCGAACTGCTTGTATCAAAACGTCATGATCGTGACTACAAGGCGTTGTTATTACAAATAATGCGTGTCTTGTTTTTATTTTTATTTGCCGCAAACAGGATCTTGTGAGAGACCTCAGAGGTCGGGAGCGCCCTTCTTTCGACAACTTTGTTTATTTTCCCCAACTTCAACACTGATGTGATCGAGTTATGCGATACATGTATTGTGTTTTCCTTTACTTCGCAAAAAGGATCAATTTCGATATAGTTATTTACGCTTTTTTATTACGTTTTTTACGATGAATGGCGAGACGAACATGCCATTCGACTGATGGTATGCGATACGACCCCTCATGGACAGTAGCAAAACCAAACAATACTATGAATTACAAAGCAATGCTTGGCATTTCAGTGCGCTCGCCGTCCTGAGACATAAGATGTTAAGTCCCATTAAGTCAGAAGTTACTCTTGCTACAATATCCTTCAAACTGGAACACTATAGCCTATAGTGCATTTACACTGCTGTTCGGCGGGACAAATAGACATTGCAGTGGTATCTACCCAGGTGGCCTCTCACATATGAGAGACCTACCATCATTTTGGATCTGTGATACAAAATCTTATGTAAAAAAACTATTTAAAATAGAATGGTGTGGTATGAAAGTGTACCACTAGATGTCAATGTTGTCAAATGGTTATTTATTTTACAAATATAAAATTATTTATAAAATTAAGTATTTGACAATGGACTTAATTATTTCGGATATAAAACAACTTACTGCATAATTCGATATAAGCACGAAGAGTTTCGGAAATTCTTACTAATTGATCACTTGGTAATCGACAAATGACATTTATTGACTTAATTACGAGTTTTTAATCTAACCACAAACTGAGTGGCGCAAATGCATTAAGGTAAACAGGAAAACATTACAGAAAATAAAAGATAAATCTATTTATAATTTATAAAACAAGAATTTATTAATTGTAGACGCCGTCAGCTTGGGAAAAATGGTTTAATAATATTGACATTACATAATGATTTTTACATCGTACCAACGTTTTTCTAATTGGTACGGGCCATCTCTCAAATCACATCCGATTATGACTAAACATCATACTTATAGATCCACCAAGTTATCTGTTCAGTCGGAAGTTCGGAATCGTCGCTAGTGAGGAATTGAGAACTGCCACTTTAAAAAAATCTTGAATTAGATTAGAGTAAATTAGAGAATTATATGCACAGTTATGTATCTTATAAAATACGGTAGAAACGACACGGTAATATAACATTACCGTTGGCAGTGTTTTGGTAAAAAATAATAATGTGCATCTGCAGTAATTACCGTATATCTGATAACACTGGTTTAGTTCCAATTATGGCCACCTGAACAGATAAGTTGGTGGCTCTGTACATTTCTATGGTATGTAAAAGTCCGCCGACCCGCACTAGACCAGCGTGGTGGACTATACGGCCTAACAACTCTCAACCGTACTCTCGATTGCAGAGGAGGCCCGTGCCCTGCATTGGGACTTATATGGGCTAATACAGTACAGTACAGTATCATGCTTACTACTTACTTACTTTTAAAGGATATATGTATGTATTATGTTTGTACTATCATGCCTATAAGCTCGTCATTTGTTTAATAAAGAAATTGAAATGAAATCGTCTCATATGTGTCACTTGGAGTACTTCTACCTATACCTTCGAGGAATATTTTATACTATTGTATATATGTATATATTTCATGTGAATTCGTGGTGGTCTGTTGGTAACGGAATAGACGCGACTCCCAACATGTTTTCAGTGGTCGCGATTTCAAAACCCAAGCCAGACCTCTGACTCAGGAGTCATGTGTGTATTGAGAGACGCTCATCATGCACTATAACGGTGAAGGAAAACATCTTGAAGAAACTTGCATACCATTGCGATTCGAAAGAATTCCTATGGTATGTAAAAGACCGCCACCAGGCTAGCGTGGTGGATTATACGGACTAACCCCCTCTAAATCGTATACTAGGAGACTTGTGCCCTGCAGTGGGACGTATATGGGCTGATCTATTTTAAATTATTAAAATATTTAAAAATATATTTTATCTTAAATCTGTTTATCGTTACATGGGTTTTTGATGACGCATATCACACAAATAATTGCCTAGTATCATAGCCAAAATTATCCATGAACATTTTCCACTATTTCTGACACTAAAGGACAACAGACCCTTTAACCTAATCTTAAGAACCTAAGCCATGTTAGACATACGATCCCGTGTCACGTCTTTTGCCGGTGGACCTGAAAATTACCACCTGAATATAGAATTTTGTAAGTGGGCGTTTTATCTTCACAGCATGTTTGTTTTGTTTGAGTGGGAGGACGCTATGATATAAAATAATTCGTCAATTGTATTGTGAATGTAATAGAGCTGAAAACAGTTTAGGTTGTTTTGAAGAGTGCTCGTGCGTAGTAATAGCAAGTGCGTGGTGGCCTGTAAACGGACTAGACGCGGCTGCCAACATGCTCGCCGTGGTCGCGGGTTTAAATCCCAGGGCATACCTCAGACTTTTCGAAGTCATGTGTGTATTGATAGTCAATCACCACGCATTATAACGGTAAAGTAAAACATCGTGAGGAAACCTGCATACCATAGTGATTTTTTTTATAGCCGTTATAGGCAGACGGGCTAGCGGCCCGCCTGATGGAAAGCGGCTACCGCTGCCCATAGACCTCCGCAGTGCCAGCGATTTACAAGAATTCCATGGTATGTAGACTATATGGCCTAACCCCTCTCAATCATGCTCTCGATTGTAGAGGAGGTTCGTGCCCTGCAGTGGGACGTACATATGTATCTGGGCTGATACGGATAATACACCTAATACTTATCGTGACACTTAAAACAAACTTTGCCATGCCATTACAAAATAAAATAACTGTTATTTTATGCCAGTATTCTTTGAGATGTCGAGATTAACGTTTTCAGCCCCATACCATTTAATTTGCAATCGGAGTTAACCCTACATTTCATTACCACGCACAGCCATTTCCACTTAATACTTGTTTTCTCAAGTGACAACAGTTCAAGAAAGTTATTACGCAATAGTTATAAAAATCGGACATTTTCGTTATACATAATCCAAACTTAAATTATTTCGGAAAATGCTTCGTGAAATTTGTTAAATATCTGTAACATCAATTACTATAATTTTGCGTACTTAAACATGAATTTTACTCTCGACCTTAACTGTAGTTTTTTCATGTTAAATAATTGGTGGAATTGTGTACACACAATTTATTTTTTATAAGCCCATATACGTCCCACTGCTGGGCACGGGCCTACTCTACAATCGAGAGAATTGATTGAGAGTGGTTAGGCCATATAGTCCACCACGCTGGCCTAGTGTGGGTTGGCGGACTTACATACCGTAGAAATTCTTTAAAATCGCTACGGTATGCAGGTTTCCTCACGATGTTTTCCTTCACCGTTAAAGTGCGTGGTGATTGACTATCAATACACACATAACTCCGAAAAGTCAGAGGTATGCCCTGGGATTTGAAACCGCGACCACCGTAAACATGTAGGCAGCCGAGTCTGGTCCGTTACCAACAGACCACCACGCACTTCATACTTACTTTTATAACATACTTTTATAATATTTATAATTTATTTCTATAAGCCAGGACAGAGGCAATTAAAAAGAATAAAAACATCGACTGGTCTCTTAAATAAACTTGACCTCTCAATGAAATTAAGACAAACTTTACTATAACAGTAACAGAAATTGCAAACTAAAAACAATTCACAAGATTATCTAATTCGCCGAGCTGTTATTGAGATTGTTTCCCATTTAGCGCCAATTACATCTTGTTTTGTTTTCTCTAATTGGAGTTGCGTATTCCATCTTGGCATTATTTGTTTTATTAACGCCTTCTCAACGAAATAAGAGCCTATGATAATTAATTAGCTATATAATTTGAAAATAGAATATGTAATTAATTATGTTCTCTTTAGTTTGTCCTGGTGAAATTGTTTGTTCTATTTCCAAAACTGATAATTAAACTTTGTCACAGTTTTTCCATATTGAATTAGAAACCTACTCTGTAGTTGTTAAAATCCGTTTTTAAAATGTATGTTAATTGCATGCAATTCTAATTTTGTTACTCCAACTCCATGGGCATTTTCTCAAATATCCATATGGGAGGAATAGAAGATTTTTTCCTCGCCTATACTGTCCCCCTGCAGGGCAAATGCCTCCCTTTCCTTCTTCAACCTTTCTCTATCCAGGGTTTAAAATAGAAGAATAACATAGAAGAATAGGTAGAAATACAGAAGGTAGAAGAATAGGTAAAAATAGAAGAATAAATGTTCCAAATATTGCATATTGGTGTTGGTTACAAATCTTGTGAAGAGAATACGCCGTTCCTCAAATTACATAATATTCAAAGGAAATTTCCAATTATTCTAATACCAACTGTGGTAGGTTTGGTAAGTCTCCCATACTATGTGAGAGGATGCCTGAGTAGGTACCACCGCAGTGTCTATTTTTGCCGTCATACAGCAGTCTAAATGCACCGTTGTGTTCCGGTTTGAAGTACATTGTAGCCGGAGCAAGTAATTGAAATAACGACACTTAACATCTATGTCTCAGTATGGCGAGAGCAGCGTAATACCAAGCATTGCTTTTTAATTTATGGTGTTGCTTAGTTTTGCTCTGTCCAAGCTGTCGTGTCGCTTATTATCAGGCGAATGGCATGCTCGTCTGCCCATTCAATGCAAAAAAAAAAACAACTAAGCAGCAACACTAATGCAGTAAATAATATTAGCGAATGCACTAAATTCGTGTTTGTTGATGAATGTTGTAAGCGTTAATTGGTGCTAGTCAGTTAAATTATTTGACTGAGCATCCACAGAATAACCCAGCTGTCTGATTAGCCAACGATGCGATGATTGATCATTTGTAAATCGTATTTTCGATATTGCAATAGATATCATCATCAGGCTCATCTATATAATGTTGGTTGTTCTTATTGTAAATTGGATATTCATACAAAAACATGATAGCAAGATGAATATTGTAGGAAGACGCTGGATGCAAACAGCTTTTAAAAGGTAGTGAGGATATTTTCGGCGGCTCAGTTGTACTACGGTATGAATGCAAAGCTGAGGTCTCGGGTTCGAATTCCGGGTCGGGCAGTGATATTGGTTTTTTCTATTCATTATCAGCCCGGAGTCAGGAATTTGTGTTCGATATGGCGATAGCCTCGCTCCCTATCACATCGTGGGACGGAAAATACAAGGCGAAACGTGGGTGTCCTGGTAGCACCTCTGCCTACCCCTTCTGGGAAAAAGGCGTGAGTTTATGTGGATATTTTTGTAGAGGTCTTAGATGACCCTTTAATTATCGATTTAATAAGGGGACCATATTATACATATTATGCATTATGGTTCATGAGAAGTCTTACCTTCAAGTTAAAGTAGTCGCATGCATCGACGTACCAAGACGTCATTGCCTTTGAAAGCAATTTTTTGAAGGTTTTATTTTCTTCCCAGGTATGAAAAATATAGAATACACTTACGATCAGATTCAATGTTATCTTTGGCACATAATAAACATAATAATAATGCCAATCATTGCCCCACTGACGTTTAGCTCCATTGACTAATTTTGCCGATCACTGGTTTAGAGGATTGGCCGATTGTGTGGACGCAGTGAAACGTTACGATAGTCAGTTAACAAAGCTGGTGTTGATTTAGACTTCATATTGTTATTTATAAACGAATTTGGACCTTTCATTTGCTTTGTTAGATTGCTACTGGATATATCAACAAAAATACCTATATCTCCTCTCTTACTCATAAGCCACAGTATGCCCACTGCTGTACATTGCAGGAGAATTCCTAAACGACGATATAATAAAGACGATATAATGAAGTGAGCAAAAAATATCCTAATTTAGACTTATTCCATAATAATATCAACTTTTACAAGCGTCTAATTCACTATATCCTCAATGATTCATTACACACTAACCGCATATAACTCCTTTGTACGCTTATTTGTTAACATATCAAATGTTGCTTGTTACTCTTCATACTTGATATCTTATTTAACTTAGTACTATGTAGCTTTACTTATTTGTTGTTTTATGAAACACATGTTTTGGGTTATAATTATAGTCCAGTATTTGTAAACTTATATTATGTTTGATGCTTATTTGATTGTAACCTTGTGTTTATTAATTGTGTTTAATAAATAAATAAATAAACAGATCTGTTATACAGTATCTCGCTCTCTTCAGCGACAGGAAGTACACTGCTGAAAATAAACCTCCCCCAAGCATCTCCATATCAACCTGTTGGAAGCGGCCTAAATCCTGCGACATCCTGCAACCTTAACGAGGTTGTCCGTCCACTTTGTAGGCGGGCCTCCGGCACTTGCCTGTACGTGGCCTCCACTCCAGGAACTTTCGTCCCCAGCGGCCATCAGTTCTTTGTGATAACAGCCTTTTTATATCTATATACTAGGTAAATCCCTGCATATCTTAGCCGTCATATGGGTATAAAGGGATTTAACTGACACCTACAGGAACCCAATTCAACTTTGACTTCATTTGAATGACGCCCTAGCGATTATCGTGGGTGTCAGGAACTACGAGAGACTTTTCGATCTCACAAACACCCAGACCTGAGACAAATATATGTGGTCCACAAAAATCTGTCTCGATGCGGCGACCGAACCCGCGGCCACTCGTTTCATAGGCCGCGTCTAACCATCTGCGCCGCGGAGGTTGTCTATTAGATAATATTTTATGTATATGCCATACCATATGTCATGGGCCCTATTTCAGTTTCTCTTTAGCCTTAATTAATTAATAATATCTTACTGGCAATATTGCCAATATCATACTCTTAATGACATACAGAGCCAAGACGCGAAATTAACAATAATTCTCAAATATATTTGCTTAATTAAATTCACCAGACTTGAAACGTGGTTCACCATATTAGTATTACGACTATGGTATATTCCATTGCAATGAATAAAGTATAAACTATTATTAATTATACTATATCATTTTAATTACAAAACAGGTTTCTAAACCAATACCTTATATATGACTTTCTCTAAATACTTTGATTGCCAACAACATGGTTTTTATGCATCTCGCATAATGATTAAGTCTGACCAAGTAATTACCGTCATTTAAGAGAATTAAATAGACAGTAGACCACCTCAATCGCTAGTCTGTTGGGGGAGTTCACATATCTTAACAGCACTTGTACAATACAAAATACGGGCACGCATGTTCCCTGTCGTAATTTTAGGTTCTGTGAGCTTTCTTCAAATAAATAAATAATTTAAGGAACCATATTTTATAATTACGCGTAATTTTGGCTAACAAGGTCTATACTAAGTACTTGCGGAACATGTTATGCTTATTGGATTAATCCTTATTAATATATTAAAAAAAGTTGTTCACATTTTCTCACTTTAAAGTGCAGCTTCAAACCCATTAGAACGTTTACTGTGTGAAGTGTTATCTTAATGGATAATCGATAGTATTTTGAATTGCAGAGTTTTAAATGAGCACTAAAAGGCAGGCGTTCCATCTACATATTTATAATGGATTTAAAAATCAAATTCTACTGAATTATTGAATGATAATATTTGCTTTCCGAAGGCAAGAACAACTATTATTGTATCGTATTGTATCAACGTCATACGTCTCACTGCAGGGCACGAACCTCCTCTACAATCGAGAGCACAATTGAGAGGAGTAAGGCTCGTGAGTTAGACCATATAGTCTACCACACTGGCCTAGTGCGGGTTGGCCGAATTTACATTCGATGGAAATTCTTACAAATCTCTATGGTATGCAGGTTTCCTCACGATGTTTTCCTTCACCGTTATAGTAGATAGTAACCATCTTAAAGTCTGATTGATAACCATGCAAGTGTGTCGTAGTTCATGTTAATTATGCGTAGTACCTTCGAGCATACCTGTACAAATAATGGACTGGCATAGCATAGATCCATTTTTCTAAATACTTTGTTCCTCTCAGTAATACTCTATTGAAGTATACTGTTTCGTGCAATAAATTCATCACTGTTGTGCGGTATGGAAAAGTTCACAAATTACCTTCAACAGTAGGTATCATAGTCGACTGTGAGCGTCATTCACCAATTATTATGAGGCCAACCACAGGATTTTTTGTCGTATCTATGTTTAAAAACAACCAATTTTCTCAAAGTGATTATTTCGCCTATCTTTTATATCTGAATATTGGTAGTAAAATTTAATTGTCCAATTTAATTTCAAGAAAATAGCAGTTTTAAAAGCGCGATAAAGGGAAAACCAATAGCAATTAAAACTTGTAAATTTGAACGTAGTTTCGAATAGTTAAGTTTGGGGGTACACAAGTAAGACTAACATTTGGACAAAGTAATTTTGTACGTAAAGTCATAATCTTATTTAATACGTCAAACTAAAGTTTAAGAAAATCACCGGATACATGCCACTTCCCACAGGCCGCTATGGAATTTCTCGGGAAAGACCAGTTAGTGGTCTTTTAGGTTAGGTTAGTGTTCTTAGTATTTAGCAGTAGATTTCTATCGATAAAGAAGTTCATTGCGACTACACGTAAGAGCCTTTCAAAAAAATATAAATGCACCCTACAGTCACATACATAATCCTGACCCCACACTAAGATCGAGTCTTGTGTCGTGTGTATCAGGAACTACGAGAGACTTTTCGGTCTCACAAACATCCAGACCCGAAACAAAAACCTGTGGTTGACACAAACATTTGAAAAATTAAGTATCTTTGTCGATTATAATTTAAATAAACATCTAAATGCGATAGGCCCTTAATATATCAGACATTCGCACCAGACATACCTTTTCAATTAGGAAGTTTTTATTCCAAATCGGCTTATAACGAAAAAATAAAAATGCCACAAGTGACGTCATATTCTCGAATACAGAACTTCTGATATTTACACCAAGTTTTGATATTTGCGGTTTGACTTCGGTATATTGGAATTTGACAGGCTTATTAGTTCGGAGTTTTAGAAACTGCTTCTGAGAACGGACTTGGTGTTTGTATGTTACAATTTGATCGTGACTAGTATTAAGTATGAAGTAATTCTTGAGAACAAAGCCTGTTTCTTAATAACTACAACACGAAGAAAATAAGTTTTAACTCGCTTTTCTATTTTCTTTTATTAATTGTATACAAAGTCGCTATGGAAATCGCATGTGTAGCATATATTTCGATTTTTATTTCTCTTGTTTGAGGAATTGAGAAGTGTTTCTAGAAGTGTATGTGTATTATTTTAATAATATGTATGTATAAATGAATACCAGGTACTGATTTTCAATATATAATATAATTAAAATTCTTTCACGCAACATGAAAATCTATAAAAAATCAGCAATAAAAAAGTTAGATCTTTGGCATAGGAACTTATAAATAAAATTGTAAAATTTTATTATTATATCAGTCGATTCGATCATTTTTTGTATGTAATATTCTGGTTTAAAATAGCTACTATTCTACCATTCTGTACGGAAAAATAACTTGTAAATAAATCAGCGAAGGAGGGACTTCACGTACTTGTTCATCGAAGCTACTGAACCAAGAAATCGAAGACGTTCAAAGTCGGTACAAGTTCTAGCATACATTTTCGGTAAACATGAAATCTTGGATTTGCAGAACTTGGTGCGAGTTCATTCATGTGGCGCAGGTTTGTCGTTATGATATTGACTTTAGACATATCGGAGTTAAAAATTTCTAGTATCGGGAACTTTAGTTTATGCTTTAAAAACATATTAAGTCTTTTTAATCAATTTCAGCCTCCGTGGCGTAGTTGGTTAGACGCGGGCTGTGAAACGAGAGGCCGCAGGTTCGATCCCAGCACCGAAATAAATATTAGTCATGCCCACAAGTATTTTTCTCCGGTCTGGGTGTTTGTGAGACCGAAAAGTCCCTCTTAGTATCTGATACCCTCGACACAAGACTTAATTGATCTTAATGTGGGGTCAGGACTATATATATGACTATATATATGGGTGTATTTATGTATCATTTAATTAATTAATTTATAGTTTTTATTGGTAACTGTTCCTAAGAATACATTTTACATACGTACATAATCGTCACGCCTGTATCCCATAGGGGTAGGCAGAGACTATGGATCGCCACTTTGCTCGATCCTGACATACTGCTTTCGCTTCATCCACATTCATCAATCTCTTCATGCATGCCCGTCGGTTCAGGGTACTTTTGACCTGGCCCTTGTTGAAGATATCACCGATTTGGATGGTGTAGGTTCGGTGAGGTCGACCCCTACCGACTCTTCCATTCACAATAAAAATAAAGAATACATTTTGAACTTTTAATATTCAACTTCGTAATTCATACTGCATGTAAAGTGTTTCCATTATTTTTTTCAAAGATCTACATTCTATCTCTAACTTGGATGTTATGTTAACGACCTGAAAACATATTTTTTCTAACTTTCGCGGGTTTATCAATAAAATAAGCAAAATTTTTAATAACACTTTAAACAAAAGGTTAAATAAGTTTAAGTTGCGTGTATTTATTTAAAAATAAACAAAAGTGGAATTTAAATATTTTTTGAAATTCAAAACACTTCTAGTTTGTATTTAACTTCCACAATGTAAACACAACTTTGTATTAATAGTGTTATTTTTTTTACAAGTTAACAAAATGTTGTTTCTTTATATGTTTCTATAGCTTAAACGACTTTGTACCGTTTTTCGACAACATGGACAGCAATAGCTAATGAGTTGAACAAACAAAATGTGTTATATAACCTTTATCCAACCAAAATTTTATTAACGACGACGTTTTCGCACAGCGGCAAATAAAATGCTTAATGTATGCTGCAAATGGTGGGTTGATTTCTTTATAGATAAAATACAACTTACAGATATCCGAGTTTGAGAGTGTATTTTTTTGTTTGTTGTAAAAGGAGTCCAGGTATAATGAAAGTACGCGGCAATATTTACTTACAAGAAAGTCTTACGTGAGAATTTCCTCAAAAAAACTGCGAAACAGTTGGTTTGCCCAAATGCCCTTAATTGTATTGTATTGTATCAGCCCACATACATCCCACTGCAGGGTACGGGCCTCCTCTACAATCGAGAGTACGATTGAGATGCGTTAGGCCGTATTGCCACCACGCTGGCCTAGTGCGGGTTGGCGGACATTTACATACCATCGCTATGGTGTGCAGGTTTTCTCACGATGTTTTTCTTCACTGTCATAGTGCGTGGTGATTGACTATCAATACACACATGACTCCGAAAAGTCAGAGGTGTGCCCTAGGATTCTAACCCGCGACCACCGTAAACATGTTGGCGGCCGCGTCTGGTCCGTTACCAGCAGGCCACCACGCACTTAAATGCCCTTAATACTAAAATTTAACTAATAAAGCATCCCAAGTTCATGATACTCGAAACAGGCATTTAAGTAACAATAAATATAATTAACCACATAAATATAAGATAGACAAAACCAGTATTTTATTATCGAACAAGATAAACGCTGTAATTATAGACTTTACAGTCATGTTAATGCGATATAGCCGTTTAATATGAATCCTCACCACAATTTATACTCGTAGCATGACTTGTAACTATTTGGGTTTTTCCTGTACTATAGCATTATTTTTATGGTCTTCCTTGTGTGAACATGTCAAATGCCTAGGGCAATTAATTCACTGTAAAGCGGATATATTCTATTATGATTAATTATTATAGAATAATATTAGACGAGACGACGCCATAAGTGTGAATGATTCATGTTATAAGAATCGGTGTGTTAAAGCTTTTATAAGATTCATGAGTTCATAATACGTCTTAACATATATACATACATAAACACACGCCTTTTTCCCAGAAGTTGCAGGCAGAGGTGCTACCATAACACCCACGTTTCGCCTTGTATATTCCGTTCCACGATGTGATAGGGGGCGAGCCTATCGCCATATCGGGCACAAATTCCTGACTCCGGGCTGTTAATGACTAGAAAAATCCAATATCACTTTGCCCGACCCGGGATTCGAACCCCGGACCTCAGCTTTGCAATCGTACCGTAGTACTATTACGCCACCGAGGCAGTCACGCCTTTAGCTGACCTATTATTCTCTTCAACATTATCTCTCACTTCGTCACTATCATTTGAATCAAAAGAATCATTTCGACGACATTATCTAAAAAAAAACTATAAATAATTCACCTATTATTAATTAGTAGTCACCAAAAAGCACAAAACGATAGATATTTATAGAAGTGGGGCGCTGTTATATTTCGTTTTAAAGATCACAGTAGACAGAGTAACTAATGGACATAATGAGACTTAACATCTTATGTCTCAAGATGGCGAGCGCAGGGGAATAGCAAGCATTGCTTTTTAATCCATGGTGTCGTTTGGTTTTGCTACTGTCCATGAGCGGTCGGATCGTTTACCATCAGGCGAATGGCATGCACGTCTTGATATTCATAGCAATAAAAAAAATATTTCTTGGCATGCGGCTCCTTATTTTTTAAATGAACCACCGATACATTGCATTTAAAAAAGTATCTGTAAAGCCTACAATGCACTACTTTATGTAAGTAGGTCATTTTGCTATCTCACCGTTCATATTAATTATAATATTAATTCATATAAGTCCCGTAATGAAGACAGGAAAGAGGAAAAATGCAGTCTGTAAAGGATAAATCATACGTTTTCCCATATCGCGACAATAAATGAAATACATAATTCATCAAGCATTTGTATTTAAACAAATGATTTAAACCGAGAACGCATGAAAAACGCTATCTTTAGTTTAGATGAAGTCGTGACCAATTAATTTGCATAAATAAACAAAACAATTATACGCTGTGGCGTACAACGGAAATGTCTACTTAACATTATCATATCAATACAATGAATATAGAAACAGGACTTGTAAGCAAGCGGGTTTAAAATTGCTTGGTAGTGTAGGCCTGGGGCCCGAAGCGACTTTGCACTGAGGAAATTATAAAGAAATTACAGCCTTTGTATTATTTGGAGTTATAATTTATAAATATATACATACCTAAACTCACGCCTTTTTCCAGGAAGGGGTAGGCAGAGGTTCCCTTGGTAACAACCAAGACACCCACGTTTCTCCTTGTGTGTTTCGTCTCACAATGTGATAGGGGGCGAGCCTATCGCCATATCGGGCACAAATCCCTGACTCCGAGCCGATAATGAATAGAAAAATCCAACATCACTTCGCCCGACCCGGGATTCGAACCCGAGACCTCAGCTATGTAACCGTACCGTAATATAATAGACGTCGAGGCAGTCTAATTAAGAAATACTGTATAATTTAATCAAAATGTAAACTAAGAGTATTAAAATGCGCTGACGTCATGTCATCAAGGGAGATAATATGGAAGCCAGTTATCTTAAAATAAAATAAATTTATCTGCAATATGTGTCCAGGCAACGGCCATGGTCACATCAGATATAAACAAATAATATAAATAAATACACCCAACAGTCGCATACATAGTCCTGACCGCACACTTACATCGAGTCTTGTGTCGTGGGTATCAGGAACGACGAATTACTAGTCAAAAAATCACCCAGACTAGAAACAAATAATTGGGGAACCCACAAACATTTGTCTCGGTGCGGGGATCAAACCCGTGGCCTCCAGTTTTGACAACGGGCGTCTAACCAACTGCGCCCTATAGGCTGACAAATAGTAAAGCTTCTTGCGGTTACTACATATAAAGTTTCTAATTCGTAGTTTCAATTCGCAGAATCCTTATTGATTTATTCCGTGTTAATTCGGATTACGCTTCACTATTTACAAAGTATGTTTGAAATTGTAAGTGTGGAATTTTGTACGTAACAAACAAAAGTTACAACATTGTGAGAATGCCTTTACAAATGTTCTGTCTGGTCTATGTCAAAACACTATGGGCCTTATGACAAACTCGGATGAGCGAAGGATTAAATTTAGTCCAAGGCTTTAGTATTGATTCGATTGTAATAGCGAGGTATTCAAGACTTTTTTGATTAACACGGAATTGCATAGAGGGCTAGGCAACTATCGTATTGCATTTGCACTATTCGATATTATAGTCAAAATATGCAAAATAATCAAGCCAATTTTAAAGCCTTGAACTACAGTTAATTCTTCGCTCATCCGAGTTTATTAATAAGGCCGTATGGGTAAAGGTTTGTATATTTCCAATCTTACCGGTTCTGCCTCCTTGTTGATTTATTTTTACCTTAAGATGATATACCTGTATTATCTTATTCAAGACAAGTTATTGGTAAAATGCGTACTATTTTTTCACTTTTAGAAAATATTCATTGTGTATTTACTCACAGCGATAAAACTATTCACCTTACACATTTTCCTTTACACACAAATCTTATTATTTATCTTGAGGTTTATTTATAATTATGAAAATTCCCATTGCATTATACGTATACTTTTATATTAAAGCTTTATGTTAAAAATACAACATCACATTTATTTCTTATTCTACGGAATTCGTAATTATCATATCCCACGCTACTAACAGCACCGGATTTCCAGAGAAACAGGGATTTACAAGTTTCCCCGTGTTTATGAGCGCGCAGCAATCTCTAGCACAATGCTTTGCAAGCTGGTACTGCTTAAACAAACTTCAACGGTGATTTTCTTGTTGAAGGAAAATTTAATACAAAATACTGAATGACTGCCTCGGTGGCACAATTGTACTACGATACGATTACAAGTTGAGGTCTCGGGTTTGAATCGGGTTGGTCGGGCATAGATTGGGTTTTTCTATTCATCAGCTCAGAATCAGGAATTTGTACCCGATATGGCAATAGACTCGCCCCCTATTACATCCTGGGACAGAACACACAAGACGAAACGTGAGTGTCCTGGAGCATCTCTGCCTATCCCTTCTGGGAAATAGTCGTCAATTTATGTATTTATGTATGTATGAATAAAGAATACTGGGAACTGACGCACGCATATTATGAAGAGATTAATGACAATTGATGCAGTGAATGAGGTTTGTACTCGATACTTTGTAGTTTCTGCCTACGCGAATGAGACACATTTGTGGGTTAAAGTATGTATACAACTGGATTTTATCAAGATCCTGTCTATATTTATAACAAATTACTTTATTTCCCACCTGGTAAATAATTCTGATCTATATTGTTGTATAATATATATATATATATATATATATATATATATTGTTGTATAATCTCTAGCGCACGATATGAATTTATTTTTGGGTTCAATTATAATACAGAAGTTCCAAAAAAATAGTGTTACTTAGATGTTCTATAATCATTTAGTCATTAAATTCCGATTCATAGTATAGCTAAGTAATTACAATGATTAATTTATGTTTAACTTGTTCTATAATTAGGGCCCAACACTCAGATACAAACCTTTTTAACGTGGGTACGAACAACCACACAAAATTTTGTTCTCACAACATGCTTACTCAAAAAACCTATTTGCGGACAAACATGTGTATGAGAAATCGAATTACCGACCTCTTGTTTCAAATACCAGCTGTTAGCTCACATAATATTATTGTATATTTTTGTGATGGTTTCTTTTTTTTATTGTAATTTAATTGTTATTGTTGAATGTTGTGATAGCTTTAAAACGTGTAACTTTTTTAATCGAAAACAAAAAAAAAATAAAAAAAAATATTGAAATAAAAATAATATTTTTTTAGATTATAAGCTACGAGTATATAACATCCATCACGCTACGAACAATGAGGGTAAAACCGCGTGGTACAGTAGGTCGGCTGGCATCGACCTCAACCAAAAATTGTTTGCATATTTAGTATTATAGACTTATTGAAATATTACTTTTGTTTCTCTCTTTTTACTACACGTTTGAAGTCGGTTTTTTTAATGTTTTCTTATAGTGTAAGTAAGTTTGTAATCACCACTGGTTGTCCCAATAAACAAATAAATCCAGCGTATAACCAGCTGCGTTACATAGTCTCTCTCACAGAACATCATTTTACGAGTAATTTGGCTCATCGAAACTACGTCAGTACGATGCTAATCATCCTCTTTGACACAAACCAGCAATTAATCCAAGCCCCTGCGGTTACTGCGATGCTATATTAGACTGTAATACCACCAATATTAATACTCATCTATTTACGTACAATATTGAATTGTGGTTTCCTTTGATTCAATTCGTTCTGCACAAATATTACTGCTTTTAATTTCTAAGAATTACTGCAATGAAGAGTAACGTTAAAAATTGCCACCAGATGGCGCTTCTTTTTTTCAATTAATATTTTTAGTTGTACCTAATAATAATATTATATGTACCAAAGAGCCTCGATCAACATCTACAGAGGCTCTCAATTGGCTATTGGGTCAAGAGTCAGAGACAGAAGGCAGTATTGCTTGATACGGCACGCATTGTGAGGACGTTCCTTACTTTGTCTTCCTAACCGCCGGTGGCTTGAGTCTTGAGCTTCACCACCGCAGGGTAAATCATTATCTTTGTATGTGTATATGTATATTTGTTTTTTATAATACATATATATGTAGAGTTATACAAAAAATGAGAAATAAATAATGTTAATCGTTGTAACTAAACAGTGACTTTACTTCTTAAGTTTTAATGCTTCGATACTCAGTTCGAAAATCGGCGCTCTCTCTTGAGCCATAGGAAGTCCACTACCGTACATAGGCCCTCATATGCCCACATCGACCAGTTGGAAGCATCGATATCAGAAAAATAGATTCAATATATTTAAATTAAACCGCAGAATATCCGGGTTCGGTTCGAGCATAACTATGCTTGTGTGAAATATTTGTTTTTACGACGAAGCCGCGATTTGAGAACAATCATACTAAAGGGCAAAGGTTTTAATGAAAACAATTAAACAATAACATAATACAGAATATAGTTATTATTATGTAAATGCGAGAGCAAGCAATATAACCAAGTTATAGGTCAAAAAATATTGCCGTCAATAAAAGCTAGACTAGCTAGCTAGACTAGAGAGCTGAAAGCTAGCTTAGACATTGCTACGACATTCTTCATTCATTCATTCATGTAATAGGGTGTCTATTATATTTATCGATAAAGATTGACAAATTCTATGACAATTATTCCCTGATTACATTACGTCTCCTGCCACTGGTAGACTTCTTTTAGTACACAACTTACACTGAAAACATACCTTTTTAACTAGGCAGTAAAGTTGAAATTCCAACTCACTGTCCCAGAGAAATGCCAGATACGCCATACGTACATAGTGTATAAGTTATTTAGGAATGAAGAACGATTATATCTATGTAATAATTTTATAGGTGCAAAAATATTTTTATTTCATTGAGTAAAAGGTAAGTCCAGTTTCAAGCCGGCATAATTATGTCGATTAACGAGAGGTTAACATACACTTTGCACACACATTTGCACTTACCATCATGTACATTCTACTCAATCGTGTCTATAAAATTATAGAACACAAAGCAGCCCAATATTGGATCAAACATTACAATGTTTAGCAATCTTGATACATTTCCCCCCCGAATATGTAGCTAAATCGAAGAGAACTCATCCAATACAAAACTTTGCGGAACCCGCAACTCATGTTCGGACTTCGCAACATCTGGGGATGAATTTGTTTTCAATAGAACTTGGAGTTGTGTATTCGGTTCGTCAGCGGCTGAAGTACTGTATTGTATGGATTTCATTTTCAAATGTTTCATTGTCTTCTATTGAATATCCGACTAAGAATGTGAGAATTTCGTATAAGCACTTCGAAATTCCAGCTAATTATGTTTCTCATTAGTGAATCATTTATACTGTCACGACATATTGACCACAATGTGAATTTATACTGCTATTTCCCCCGCTAAATAGCAGTGTAAATGCACTGCTGTGTTCCGGTTTACAAGATATTGTAGGCAGTGTAACTACTGGGCATAATGAGACATAACAACTTATGCCTCAGAATAGCGAGCGCAGTGGAATGCCAAGCATTACTTTGTAATTCATGGTGTTGTTTGGTTTTGCTACTGTCCATGAGCGATCGTATTGCTTACCATCAGACGAATGGCATGCTCGTCTCGCCATTCATTGAAATAAAAAATATATATACAAATTTGACGATAAAGTAGAGAGCTTCTATAAGATCGACTCAATTATGCCGGCTTATCGAAACTGGATTTAACTGAAGCTTTACATACTTTTGTAGATTTTTCGTGGAGTTTTTTTTTATTGCTTGTTCCAGGCAGACGAGAATGCGGGCCGCCTATTTGTAAGCTGTCACCGCCGCTCATGGACCTTCGCAGAGCCAGGAGTCCAACGCAACCAGGCCGCTGCCTACACAAAATTTCCACCGTCAGGTACACCGTCATATCCGTACGAATATCTTACCAGCGGACTTCCTGTGGCTGAATGAATTCCTAGAATTTAATGCCACATTTTTATCTCACTCTTGTGCTGTTTATGTATATCTTTCTCTTGATCCGCAGGAAATTCACTGCTGAACACTATTACAAACAATCGCAAAGCACTCTTTTTAAAACAAGTTTGAACTCTCTTAGCCTAATTCATAGATTTAACGCCTATTTTAGTTACAAAATGGTTTGTCCCTTTCGAACGACTTCAGAATTCGGTTTGAGCGAAGAAGATAAAAAAATCGACAGCTAAAATAGGTTTTATATCCGTTTATGAATAAGGCCGTTTGAATTTTATTTATTTACACTACGGTCCCTTAACGTCAGCACCACATGCCATTTACCAAATTACAATGGAAGCCACAAACAGCGAAATGATCTCGACATTCAGTTCAGTTAATCATACCCGGTCGGCCACAATGCGATTTAAAAAATCACCGGTCAACTGCTCACATTCAATTTAAATATCACGAGTTTCGAATCAACTCGACCGCCTTTTCGAACTGACTTTGTTTTTTAAGCCATGCCAAAGGATCAGCCTGTAATGATTTTAATTCGATTTTACGATTGACGCTTGGATGTAGTTGGAGTAGGTAATTACCAAGTATAGTTTAAAAAAATGAAACGATTTTGTAATTCATCTCGCTTTGTGTTTCATACTAGGCACGAATTGTAATTTGTCTTTCAGATTTGAATTCATTTTTGATAGGAATCTATACATTATGAGTGTGCATCAATAGTAAAAATATTTTCGTCTATGAAACGTGATTTGAATTAATGTAAAAGAAGAAACTGAGTTTAGCGACAAAAATCCTAACCAGATTAGTAAGGAGATCCTTACTTACATAATATTATGTATGATAAGGTTTTGTTTGGACTATCAAAATATTGGATAGCGTTTATTAAAAAATATAAGTGTTTGTGGTAAAAATAATGATTCAAACTCATCCGGCTTAAGGTCAGATTAGTGTCTAGTAATATGGCGCTGTTTACATAGTATGAGATAGTAAAAAAGCACAACGTTCTTCACAATTTTCATTTATTTTTACAATAAATTAAATGCATTTATTAAAATACTAAGTACAAAAAAACATAATATGGCACCGCGCATTGTACTTACTATCTAAATACTACCACGGTTTTAAACGCAGTACATCAACATAAAAGTTAAACAGTAAACAATAGATAAAAACTTATAAAAATACTTTTTCCTCAAAAAATGAGAGGTCCTTCAAAAATTTTAGAACGTGGATAACAGCAATCGATTTTTTCAGAACTGCGAACACGTTTTTATTTCACACATATTTTTTCCACGACCAATTGTTTCTTTTTTATAACTGGCAGGCAACAACATTCTTTAAAAAATATTCAAATCTCGAATGCTGCGTTTCATTTTGTTCGCGCCTTTTTCAAACGTCATGTTTTTTTTAAATTTACTTTTTAACCGATGAAGGAGTTTGGCCTCTGTGGGTAAGTTTGAGGCTGTTTCCTGAGAGCTTCGTAAGCCCTCCAGTTCAAGTACCAAAAAGGTCGGTTATCTACTGGCAAAGCGTTCAAACGGTTCACTAAATTCCTATCGCCTTTAACTTCTATTGGCGCGGGTTCATCTTCACCGAATCTGTTTGAGAGTAAATCGCTTTCTGCGGCCGGATACCCGATTGGTCTTAATCCGGCGTAAAACGGCCTTTGGGCTTTAACAAACATTGCGAAGAATGCAAGAGCGAGGATGATTTTGTATGTAACGGCCATCTGGAAATAAAAAAATATATAATTTCAAAATATATAAACGTAATCATACCTAACTATCCGCAGAATAAATAAATTACATTGTGTTAGCTGTGAAGTGAGCGATCGAGATAAATGTTCATACGATCAAAAAATATTAATTGTTTTTGCCCTATATGTCCTTTAAAACGACCTTTAAATTCTGTTTAAGCGAAAACGACAAAAAATTCGATAGCTAAAATAGGTTTTAAAACTGTCTATGAATAACGTCGTTCAAGTTTTAGACCGAGACGTATAAAAATATTTATAAATAAATATACAAATAAAATATTTGAAAATAATCCTTCGTTAACAATTTATCTTTAAAATATTAAAAAATGTTCTTACATAAACTAGGAAAATAAAAGCTGCGCTTTAATGATACGAGGCTAATTGTTAGGCCTTCAATTGTTTCGCTCAGTATCACTTGACATACTTAAGCTTATATGTACACAATTTCGCATTAACAGCACGCGAAATGACATTCTTTCTTATTCTAAACAATACGAGGAACTGGCAGGAAGTACATGTTTTTAAAAAATATTAGCTGACCTACTCTTAAAGAGCTTACGATCGAAAACTTGTCATTCTGGTGCTATTGCTTCGCATCCTTTTTTTATTTATTTTAATTTATCCTATTATTTGATTAAATACGGTGCCATTTAAAAAATTAAACAAGTAAGAATTCCTACCTAGAAATAAATCGAAAAATATTATAAGAAAAAAGCTGCCAATCCTTCAACTCTGTTATGGATTGATAAAACAAGCTGAATGCTAAATAACAAGTTATATGTGCTGATTCTTATCATCTCGTTAAATAATAAGTTAGTTATTACTGTGTATTTAGTTATATAAATGTCTTCGGGCAGTTTCATATTAATGATATGATCAATTTAAATGCCATGATCGTGCATCCTCCATTACAACAAGCAAATATTCGTATTCAATATACTATTGAAAACTATGGGGACCCTGTTACATAAAAATTAAACTTGACCATGACATTTTTAGAAATGTTTGAATTGAACTGATTTCTATCGCACTATGTTGGTCCGCAAACCATTGCGGTTCGACAGTATACAGGGTATCAAGACTGCTACCGAAAACGAAGCTAGGTGGTAGTTTAAGTGAGTACAGACACGATGCAACTAAAAATTTTGCAAAAAAACGCGACGATTTATTTTTGTTATGTTTTAAATATCATTGTGTTTAAGCAAATAATTCATATGGACATATTATATTTATTCGTCTTTTTAAGTGAACAATAACTGTAGTATTCACCCTTAAGCAAGTTACAAAAAGACTCGTAAAGCTCCGCTAGCTCGCTGGCATTTACAACGCAAGGAATTTTAATTTGAGACCAAAAACAATTGCTATTAAAATGTTACGTTTATTTTCGTCTAGACATAAGCGTTTCCAAGGACGATATTTAAGTATTTTTTAATGAATTCTGATCCATAATTTTATGGTAATTGAAATTCGTATTATTAAAAGTATTTCGCCTACTTTTTAAATCGTAAATGATCGAAGTTAATAACAATAATACCAAACCAGAATAGTATGTTGTTTTGTTTTTATTCAATTACCTACTTAAAGTTAAGTTTAATGCGTACGAAGCATTTCTTCCTAGTATCTACTCTTTCTGGAAAACAGGCATGAGTTTTTGCGTATACATAAAAGAGAAAAATAAGAAAATGGCTTGAAATATTGCTTAGGTTAAATCAAAAACCATTAAAAATCTACAATATGACACATGACATTATTAAAGATGTAGTTTACCTTTATTATTAAATCTTGGAATTTTAAAAGTGAAACTGGGGTGATTGCACCTATTGTTGACACTGTTACTGATCACTTGAGACTGTGCGTCCATGAGACTCGTCTCGCTATAAATATGAACTGCCTTCACGGGTTACCGCGTGTGGTGCTACGTAGACTTACAATGTAATGGACATGGAAAAATATGTACGCCTTCAAACTTAAACTATGAATTAGAAATAGAGGGATTAAAAATATAAATAATTGACTAAATTCTATATGCAAATATGCCAGGGTGCTTCTTGTATTTTCAGATGAATCCATAGTAATTGTAGGTATAAAAAAGTCACATATTTAACTGGCAGAGCTATTTCATTCTCAACAAACTTGAAGCGATAGGAAAAGGTACCTACTTTTATAGTTATCGACCGGAGGGATATGATAAAAACATGATAATTATAGTAGGATATTCGCGTCCTCCCGGATAGCACACACAAGGCGAAAACCCTATTAAACAATATTATAAGAATTTATTCATAAAAGTTTTTCGCATTCCGGGATAATTCAGTGTAAATATGGTATCTAACACTCATTACTGCGTTGCGTGGCTAGAGATCATTATTTCCTAATCGATTAAATTTCTGGAAAGTCAGGAATTGATAATGATCAGTTGCGGTGTAAGAGTATAAAATGTAATAATTTTACTCATACGCTGAAAAATAAATAGTGACCCAGAAGTGGTAACTTTCCCTCTACTTTCACTTTTTAAATGAAGGTTTCAAAAGTCAAGACACATAATTTTAAAAATAAAACTGTATTTAGTACTCAATATTTACATTACACCTGAAGACAATTAATATTTGTAAATAAACAAAACGCGTGAAAACTCGAATGCAAATGAACCAAAACTCATTAATAAGTCAATGACCTAAATCATTACGACCTAATTTTACGGTTCCAATATTATATAACAAACTAAGCATTTGTTAACATAATGGAACATCTAACATATTGTAGTCGCAACGTAAAAACCCACTGTAAGTTCGTGGGAACATTCGCATGAATAACATATCGAGTGACGTATTTATCTGCTGCACGAACGAACCAATGTCCAATAACACAAGACCCGTATTGCGCGTAATTTATTTCTCTTAAAGGCTTGATTGAGGAAGCGCGAGGGGTCTTCATTTATTGGCTAGTTGAATGTTTCTGAATCACATATTATGACGTTTGTATGGGTTTTGGATTTTGCAAGTCACTGTGACTGCAATACACCGTAGACGAGTAATTTACAGGTTTTTATGCGTTTTGGAAATGATACGATTTTTTTATTGCAATGAACAGCGAGACGAGCAAGCCATTCGACGGATGGTAAGCGATTCGATCGCTCATGGACAGTGGCAAAACCAAACAACACCATGAACTACAAAGCAGAGCTTGGCATTCCACTGCACTCGTTATTCTGAGACATAAGGTGTTAAATCTCATTATGTCCAGTACTTACGCTGATTTAGTATTTTTTGGACATTGTATTGTATGACAACGGTAATTATACCGTTGTGTGGTTATCGTGAAATAACTGAACTGTTGCTTCTGAAAATAGTGTTAATAGCTTTCATTTCACGCTTGTTGAACACAAAGTGACACAAAAAGTGTTTTGTTGCAAATACATGATTTGTTACTCGTCTAGTAGTGCTCGAGGAAGCATGTAAGCGTTCTAAATGTGCGTATCAAAGAGATCCTAGATTAGAATACCAACTCAGGCACTTCAGTTTGGGTGATTAATATGAAAATGTAGAATAGAAATCCATCATATCGCTGATTGGGACCACAATTTTTAACCATTTTATTTTGCAAAAGACTATCTACACGTCTAAAAAGGCAACTCTTCATTTTTTTAAATGCGCATCAACTTTATGTACTTGTTGATGCATAGTTTATTAATAAAAAGCATTATTTTGTTTAAATATGTTTATTTAAATAATGCTTTAATAATTAAAACGTCCACCCACCCACTAGGTGGTCAGACGACCTGGTAAAGGTCGCGGGACGTCGCTGGATGCAGGCTGCCTCCAACAGGTCACTGTGGAAATCATTGGGAGAGGCCTATGTTCAGCAGTGGACTTCCTTTGGTTGATGGATGGATGATTATAAGCAAGTACATGACTAGTTTAAACTTCTAATAAGGTAATTTGATTCGACAAATATATCTATTGACTTACATCTATTAATATTAATAGACTTTCTATTATAAAACCTTTAGAATTTCTAGTGGGCCTTGCAATCTTCCTGCCGCTCCGGCGGTTATTATTTGGTCTCTTTTTAGTAAAAGCTATACTTTAAACCTTCTGTGACCAAATTGCCTGCCGGTCAGAGACAGAGATATTTTTTTTTATAGCACAGGTCCGGCAAACGTGCAAGCAAGTCACCTGATGGTAAGTGATCACTGCCGCCCATGAACATTTACAACGCTGGATCATGCATGTCTTGCCGGCCCAACTGGAAGGGGAGCGGGAAGGAAAAAGGATGGGAAGAGGAAAGAGGTATTGAGCATCCGGCAAGCTCAAATATTGCAGGTCGAGGTCTCAGCCTCAAAGCAAACATTTTAAACATCTCAGTATTCGAATTTATGTATGTACAAATATTTAATAATCGTTTACTTTTAAGGAGAAAAAAAGAAAAAACTATCTTGGATGAACCTAACCTAACAGGACTTTATACGAATTTTTAAAAATATGTGAATACCACCAATGATTCTCTCTCTCTCTCTTTCTGTAAATAAGATAATAGACTCACAGAGGATCGTCTGATAGTGCATAGTATACGAGTAGTACCAAGTTGCAAATACCGTAGTGGTATTTGCAACACCCGCTCCGCCTTTTGCTACCACCTTTTGGGACTCAGTGGGACAGCCTCCTTCGTGCAATTAGCTATATGCTGGCTGTGAAACGAGAGGCCGCGGTTTAGATACCCGCACCGAAACAAATGTTTGCGCGCTCGACAGAAATTTGTTTCAAATCTGGGTGTTTGTGAGACCGAAAAGTCTCTCGTAGTTTCTGGTACTCACGCTCAAGACTTGATTGCTCTTAATGCGAGGTCAGTATGTGTATAACTATGTGTATAACTGTTGGGTGTATTTATTTATTTATATTTTTAGTAGTGTCCGACCGAAACTAGTTTTTCAGCCGAAACTTATTAAAATTATTTAAAAATACGATTATTTACTAAAATTCACTGTTTTTTTTTTACATGTACAAAATAAATTTATTACATAAATGTAAAAATAAACAGTGAATTTTAGTAAATAATCGTAATTTTAAATAAATTTCGGTTTCGGTTTCGGCTGAAAAACTAGTTTCGGTCGGACACTAATTTTTAGTGTGACTTTGAACAGATGTTATCCCTCAGCTGGGACAAACCTTCACGTCAAAACTTCACTACAATAATAAACTTTGCAAAAACAATCAATAGATGGATAAAAGTCTTTTAGACCGCATACCAATTCAGTGATTTAAAACATCATTTTTTTAAATAGGAATATTCCAGCCACTATACATTTTGTTGAAGAACCTGGGCCTTCCATTAAAATGGATTATACTACAGCCCATTACGCTAGTGTAATGAGGGTGCACTTCATACACGAAGATACAAATTACTGGTGGTAGTTCTCTCGTATATGCGACCGCCTAGGTGTCAACAACTGTACTGTACTGTATCAGCCCATACACGACCCACTGCAGGGCACGAGCCTCCTCTACAATCGAGAGTACGATTGAGAATGGTTAGGCCATATAGTCCACCACGCTGGCCCAGTGCGGGTTGGCGGACTTTTACATACCATAGAAATTTATACAAATCGCTATGGTATGCAGGTTTCCTCACGATGTTTTCCTTCACTGTTAGAGTGCGTGGTGATTGACTATCAATACACACATGACTCCGAAAAGTCAGAGGTGTGCCCTGGGATTTGAACCCGCGACCACCGTGAACATGTAGGTAGCCGCGTCTGGTCCGTTACCAACAGGCCACCACGCACTACGCAGTTACTGTCAACAACGCAGTGTCTTATTTCTCCCGCCAAACAATAGTGTAAATGCGCTGTTGTGTTCCGGTTTGAATGGCATAATGAAACTTAACATCCTATGTCTCAGGATCGTGAGCGCCATGGAATGCCAAGCATTGCTTTATAATTCGGTGTTCTATGGATTTGCTACTGTTTATGAGCGGTTGTATTGCTTACCATCAGGTGAATGGCATGCTCGTATCGCCCTTCATGGCAATCCGAAAAATGTATGGAAATTTATCGAAATCCCTATGCTCCCTCTATGGTAATCAGGTATCCTCGCCAAGTTTCCCTTACCTTTAAAATGCGTGATACTACTGTACTGTACTACCAATACACACGACGTCGAAAAGTCAGTTGTGCCCTGGGATTAAAACATGCGATCATTGTTTCAGCGTCTGTGTCTGATCTGTTACCATTCATTTATACTCTCGTATACAACTGGATACATAAAGCAGCAGACCGAGATCTGTGGCGTACCTTGGGAGAGGCCTGTGTCCAGCAGTGGACTGCAATGAGCTGATGATGATGATGATGATGATGATGATGATGATGATACAACAGTATCAGTAACAGATAAGTGTTGCTTAAATAAGTTTCTTATAAACAATTAGGTATCTCAGTGCTTATGAAATTACTGTTTTAATATACTGAAATGAGTCACCAGATATTCCTGCGTTGTAGGTGTCAAAAACATAAGATACACTCGTCCAATTTAGGGATTGCATTGCCTTGCTTAGTTTCTTTAATATTTTAATAGGACGACATTGACAGCCGCCGTGGCGCAGTTGATTAAACGCCAAATATGAAACGTGAGGCCGCGGGTTCGATTACCGCATTGAGACAAAATTATGTTTGTGTGAAGCACAAGTATTTGCTTCAGGTCTGGGTGTTTGTGAAACCGAAAAAGTATCTTGTAGTTTTAGATATCCACGACACAAGACTCGCCCTTAGTCTGGGGTCACGACTGTTGTGTGTACCTATTTATTAATTTATTTATATGTGGAATACCTATCGGAAGTGCTAAAAAGGAAAAATTATGGTAGCAAAAATGACCAATTTTTGATTCCCACCAATAATAATGAACCCATAATATTCGATTCGAACTTATTATAGACATAAGTAATAGTGTAATTGCATAGGTACCTAAACCTAAGTACCAATGACGAGATGACTTTTTATTTTTGCAATTTATTGTATATTGTGACGATGATAATTAAGAAGTGATAAAATTAAATGTATTGGTTTAGACTATTTAATAACGATATAATAAAATTATGTGTACTTATCTATGGTACATTTCAACTATTTAAAAAGTTTAGCGTCTCTGTTAGGACGTATTATAAAAACTGTCACTACAACAAACAACAATTTTAATGTTTTCAAAGGAGCTATTGTACCATCATATATTATTTATTTATTAAAGTGATTGCTAACAATAAATTATCATTCATATAACCAATAAGGTATAAATAAAAAATGGAAAGTTCCTTAATATGTTATATTTACAATAAATAAATGCAAGACTTTTTGTATAAACACACTTAATACAAAATATGGCACCGCGTTTTTTACTTAATAACTAAATACTGACTCGTTTTTATACGCAGTACGTCACTATAAAAATAAAACAATCAAAAACAACAAACAATAAGCAAAAACTGATGTAAAAAATATTACATTTTTCCTTATAGTGGTAGAGGATTTCCAAAAAAAAAATATTACATAACAGCGATTGTTTTTGTGTTCGCAAATACACGTTTTCGATTAAAATTAACACAAAGAGTTTCTTTTCACAGCCAATTTTGTTTTTTCTATTTGATTACTGGCAGACAATTTTTTTTTAATTCTTTGGATATTCCAACTTCGAATTTCGATCCACACTTTTTTCTTTCCCTGGCACATGGTGGTTTGCACATCAGCCAATATCAAAATGATCTGCAATTTAAATTTCCCGCCGATTCCATCAGTCACAATACTTTTTAATTTTTTACATTATCGATGAAAGAATTTGGTCTTTGTGGATAAGTTTGAGGTTCTTTCCTTTGAGTTTCGTAAGCCTTCCAGTTCAAATACCAAAAAGGTTGTTTATCTACTGGCAAAGCGTTCAATCGGTTTACCAAACCCCTATCCCCTTTAGCTTCTATCGGAACAGGTTCGTCTTCGCCGAATCTGTTTGAAAGTGGATCTGTTTCGATAACCGGATATCCGATTGGTCTTAAACCGGCGTAAGACGGCCTTTGGGCTTTAACAAACACTGCGAAGAATGCAAGAGCGAGAGCGATTTTGTATGACACGGCCATCTGGAAACAAAGAAATAATAGTTTATCACCACATGCATACATATACTTAAGATTATGTTTATATAATTATCATTCTCTTCTGGCATAATACTGTTGAATATAAACGACTAAGGATTTCCGGAATGACTTGTTGAATGTGGAGTGCAACTAACGACTTCCTTTATTAGCTCGTCTGTTCACTTCTTATGAACTGAATATTCTGAATATACGTATTTTATATGCAATTATTTTGTGTTATTTGCCCCTGAATACTCGCTTTAATGAATTTATTTATAACGTTTAAATATAACTAATCCGCCTCTGAAATCTTTTAACTATGATTAAAATAACAACGAATATAACATCTACACCACAATGCGTATATCCACGAGATTAATTGTTACGCTTGCAACGCTTACGTCTAGCAGCTCTTGACACGATTATCATGCATAAAATGTTTCATTCTAAGCCCATATTATTTAGCTCATACACATTTTCTATTAAAAATATGTAGCTAGAAGGGTTTAAAATAAAATGACTTTATTATGATAAATGTTTTAAAACATTTTACTAGTCATTAAATTCATCATTCTCAATTTAAACCAGATTTTAAATATTGTTTTTATTTAATGATGATTTAACATCACAGTAATGACTGTAATAACATGACATAACAGTAATCATTGGTAGGAAATAATTGACTTTTAAAGCAACTTTCACTCACAAAGTCTATAAAAATTTAAAAGTACAAAATGACGATCGACTGGCTGGAAATAACTAGTTGAATGAAAAAGTATGAATTTCTTTTCTAAATACGTATATTTGGAATCCAATAAACGTTAACGAATTAATTACTGGTCGAACATAATTATTTTTAAAAAAAGAACAAACTTTTTATGGTGATACTGCATCGAAAACGAGAATTTAAAACTGACGCACGTGTGCAATTTTATGGTCTGTTTATCAAAACCGGCTTCTGGAATATTACATTACTTGCGTCAATAAATGTAAAGATTATTGTGTTTATTTTTAACATACATGTATGGATCGTATACAAGTATGTGCTACATAGGTTCGGAAATAGATTGATACGTGATGATTCTAATGATACGTCAGAAAAGGTGATGTTTGTTTATGATTTTTATCCTTTTATGTAATAAAATCTTCCTAATGAGCATGTATAAAAATAATAACTTTTTAAAAACAATTGTTTTAAAATCATAAACAACTTGAAGTTGCACACACAATGTTCTGATTTTTTACTTAACATTAATTTGTTTACTATTTTATATAAATACTTACACCCCACTTCAAGCCACATGAAAAAATAATAGTATTGAAACAATTTATAAAAATAAAAATAAATATCAGTACTCCACAAAGTAGCTGGGATTTACAACGAAAATAATTTAATTTTTTAACAAGAAAATTTCTTTATTAGTAAAACATTATGTTTTGTTTTCGTCTAGACATGAGATTTGTCTAAGGACAATATTTAAGTTATTACATGAATTTTGGTATAAAATGTCATAACATTAGATTTGTTTATACTCATATCAACATAAATTGTATCACAAAAAAATATTTTCTTACAAAATGTATGATTTATAATTATTTAAAAAATAACTGACTAATCAAAATCTTCAATTAAAAAATAAAAACATTTAAAGTAAATATTAATTAAATATCGGAAAGTAATAGTTTACCTTAGATTATAATTATCGGGTTGTAAAAAGTGAAATTGAGGTGATTGCACCTATTGTTGACACTGTTACTGATCACTTGAGACTGTGCGTCCATGAGACTCGTCTCGCTATAAATATGAACTGCCTTCACGGGTTATCGCGTGTGGTGCTACGTAGACTTAGGAAGTTACAGACATGACGCACAATGTAAACAACTTTACTCAATATATTTTTCTTGTTAGGAAATAAACTCTGGGATTTACAATTTACCAGATTATACTCTGTTATTTGCTTATTAAAGTTATTGCTAAAAAAAAATTAACTATAATATATTTTAAATTAATAAATATAATATGTTAAAAGTTTATTTAATCGGTAAGTTAATTATATGTGCAGCTCTTCAAATCTTCAGATGTAATCGAATATAATTCATAATAGACAAAACGTAATTATATCGACATTATAAATTCTAAATGGTATTTAAGTATAATTTTACGCTACTTTTATACTAAGAGTATAATTAAAACCGCACTGACTTTAATACCTTTGCAAAACGACATAGACAATGCAATTCCCATAAGTAAATACCAAAGAATGTCCATTGTCTTGACCAAAGACTCTTGACTCGGTTGCGGTGTAAGTAGCCCTCCAATATATTTAATCACAGCTTTCGGTATGTCCATTCAACTGCACCAGGCTTTGAAACGTTAGAACTTGCATTTCAAGTCGGAATAACTTGAAATTGATGATGCGTTTCCTTTGATAATGGTTCGGTGAAGTGAAAATGGAATAAGGGAGAAGTGCCGTCTTTAAGGATCTATCTCTCCTTTTCTCATCTTATAAGTGGATTTATCCGGTGCATTGACCTCAAAATAAATAAGATTTTGGATGAAATAAGAACTGGTTTATGTTTTACTTTCTCTTACAAAATAAATTTATTAAAAATCCGCGATAAAATCCATAAAAAATAGTTTTAATTCAAGGAATTTAAAATATAAAATGATTATATATTTAAGTTAACACTTTAAACATATGATAATATTTATCACGCAGATCTAAGCTATGAGCAATGGTTAGTTTTATTCCATGTTTATATTGCGTTTCTAACCATTTGTAAATCGAACACTAAAGAAAACTCATTTACAAGTCAATGCTCTGAAATCATATGACCTAGTTATTTGCGGTTTAAGAATATGGGACGAATTACTTAATATTTATTTACATAATGGAGCATCTAACACATTGCTATAACAACGTAAAAACCCAGAGTAAAAACGCGGGGCACTCGCGTTGTATCGTATCGAATGACGTCACGCGGCCGGTTTGCTCGAACGAACCGAGGACCAGTCACACAAGACCCCACTTGCGTGTAATCTTGTACTTATTAAAATACGATTGGTGAGCCGTGAGGGGTCTATAAATACTGGCTGTTGTTGCAGAACATTTCTGAATCACGTATGACGTATATGGGTTTTGGTTTTGCAAGTCACTGTGACTGCACCACACCCCCAGTAAATGAGTGTTTCACGGGTTTTTGTCATACGTTTTAGGAATGCATAGTGCATTCTAGTACAATTTGGGTATGATGTAGTAATTGACAATATTAATGTACCGTTATGTGGTTACAACTTATTGATACGTGAATCAGTGGCTTGCTGATAAAAAGTAAATTGTTTGGGCATGACATTTTCGAAGAGCTGTTTCTTGTGTGGTGTAATGACCGTATGTTAGAGCGACTACAAACTTAGTTCAAAGTTGTAGATTTGCGGTCAGTTAATAATATCGTTTTAAAAACCCCTTAAAACTAAATGATTTTGAAACTTTTTTAAACATACATACATACATACTCACGCTTTTTTCCCAGAAGGGGTAGGCAGAAGTGCTACCAGGACACTCACGTTTCGCCTTGTATGTTCCGCCCCATGATGTGCTAGGGGGCGAGCTTATTACCATATCGGGGACAAATTCCTACCTCCGGACTGATAAAGAATTGAAAAATCCGACATCAACTTGCCCGACCCAGGATTCGAACCCGGGACCTCAGCGTCGTAATCGTACCGTAATACAACTACGCCACCGAGGCAGTCGGTCTAAACTATCTTAAAATTAACAGATTTTCCAAAACATCGACGTCGTGCTGGCTTTACGTTTGCTCGGTCCAATGGTATTATTTTCTTCTTCTTATTTTCATCGCCTTTTATATATCTCTCCTTCCGTAAGAAATGTAGAATATCGGTTAGTACTTTAAAGGTCATAGATATTAAATTTACTAACCCATACGTCCCCTTGTATTAATTCTCTGCTTAGGATTCAGAGCAAACTTTTACAGTCATTTTCCCTCTTCCAGCTCGAGCGGTAAAACCAAGAACACCATTCATATCTACGTAAGAAACGAGTCTGTAGTTTGCAATTACAGAGAAAGGTCCGCTTTCACTGGCTGGCTCGGTGAAACAAGCGTTCTGAACTCACCGTGACTTTAGGTCATGAATGAAAGTAAAATAGATCAATGTATTGGTACTGTATTGTATCGGCCTATTATCAACCACTGTTAAACATGAAACTCCTCCACAACCGATAATTCGATTGAGAAAGCTAATTTCCAAGACGAAATTGAATGTTTTTTTGACTTTTCCTTTCAGATATTCATCATCATCATCATCCACAGCCTGTAGAGTCCCACTGCTGGGTATAGGCATATCTCATATTATGCCATTTATCTCTGTATTTTTCAGATATTACATGTACTTCTTATGGAATAGGGGTAAAGGAGCAATCATTCCCCCTGAAGATATATAATCACCGTTGGCTATGATTTTTTTAGGATAGTCCAGAGTTTTTCTTAAAGGACTCTTGTTGTGAAGTGGTAACAATCTGGAAACACAGATGCAGATAGGTTTTCCCCAAAAATATTGTACGGAGAGAAAACTAAAACAAAATATACTTTGCATATTTACAAAAAGAGATGATGATTTATGGATCGGCATTTCAATTACTGAATCAGTCCAGATACGTCCCACTGCAGGGCACGAATCTCCTATACAATTGAGAGTACGATTGAAAGGGGTTAGACCGTATGGGCAAAGTGGTACGCAAAAGAACCTTTGGTCGAAGGAAGAAGTCATGGTTTTGTAACGTCCGTGAATGGACAGGGATCGCGAATGCCTCGGAGCTCTTCCTCGTGGCAAAAGACAGAGTCAAATATGCGGAGCTGACTACCAACCTTCTCTAGTAGGAGAGGCACTGGAAGAAGAAGAAGACCTTATAGTCCACCACGCTGGCCTAGAGCGGGTTGGCGGACTTTACGTGCCATAGATTTTTTTGCAAATCACTATGGTATGCAGGTATCCTCACGACGTTATCTTTCACCGTTATAGTGCGTGGTGATTGACTCTCAATACACACATGACTCATAAAAGTCAGAGGTGTGCCCTGGGATTTGAACCCGCGACCACCATGAACATGTTGGCAGCCGCGTCTGGTCCGTTTACCAACAGGCCACCACGCACTTGTATTTCAATTATACAAATAAAATATGGATAGCAATAATTAATTTCTTGTGTTATCAAGTTGCCTTGAATATGCAATTTTCCTTGAATTTATCACAAAATTGACAGTAACCAAGAGCCAGGAAACAGTTACTTTCGAGGGATAAGATAAGTGATGTGTTTGTTATTTTTGATTAAACTTTTGTTAACGCTACTTTAAGCATCCAATTTGATGTATATTTCATGACGTGTGCATTATTTTTCGTATTTTCGATATTTTTATGTTTCACTAATTGTCATTGTTTGTTTGACTTCTCAAAATTATTTACCTGGAATTGTTTTATCTTGAATACAGTCTAATGAATACAAAGAATACTGATTCATGAAAAACTCTGAATAGTGTTCACCAATTAACTAGATTAGTCTAAATAATTATTGGTGGTAGGTCTCTCATATGTGAAAGGCCGCCTGAGTGGGTACCACCGCAATGTCTATATCTCCCGCCTAATAGCAGTGTAAATGCACCGCTGTGTTCCGGTTTGAAGGACATTGTAGCCCGAGTAATTACTGGAACTTAACATCTTATGTCTCAGGATGGCAAGGACAGCGGAATGCGAAGCACTGATTTGTAATTCATAGTGTTGACTGGTTTTGCTACTGTCCATGAGCGGTCGTATCGCTTACATTCCGGCGAATATCATGCTCGTCTCGCCATTTAACGCAATAAAAAAAAAAAATGTTTTATCTACATTCACGCTCTACCGATTCTAAAATACCCCAGAACATCTTTCCACAAACATATCAACTTATATTTCGGTTTAATAAAAGAAAGTTCGTCATCATATCAAAATTCTATTTAGTTTAATACACTAGTGTCAAGGACCTAACTGAAGAAACTCAAAGGGTTTTTATTCCATCTCATCATATTTTAATGCAATTGCAACGAAACAAAAACACGTCTAATCTAAAGTTTGGGTTCACGAGCGTCTCTTGACATCTCGCGAGCTTTACATCTTATTTTGATCACACTCGAATATCTCGAGTTTCGAGTGCCTTATCTATTATAACAAAAGTAGCTCTTGACTCTGGGATAATACGAGTAGACAATAAGTATTCTGCATGCTAAACATCTCTCGTTGACTTTTCATCGTCATTTGGTTGTTCATCGTCGACTTTTGCTATCGCGGCTTTGGCTGTTAGAATTGTTTGGTATATTGGCTGTGCATGATGTAATTAATGTAGTTTGTGTGTTATTTGTATGGACTTTTTCGTTAGAAAGCAATTTATTGGATCGTAAATTTCTAATATGCTGATGCTAAGTGTCCAATTGTAATATCTTAATTCAAACCTAGTTCTGTTTGCATCGGGAAATTTCGAGTCATGTGTATATTTTTGTTTTACTTTACGTATCAAAAACCTAATTAGGGCAAATTTGGCGACCTGGTCTTTAATCTAGAACTGCACGCTTTAAAGTTCAATTACTTCACCATTAGACCGATTACACAAAAACATATTTTTAACGATTCACAAAAAAGTATACTTTTATTTTGTAAATCTTTCCATACCAAAATACTAGGTACACACGTTCGCATTTGATGACTATAACCTAACCAAACAATCATTAATTACGCAAACCGCAGACACTTCAGTTATCACGTATACATTGTTCACATCAAAGGTTATTACAAATGAAGGTTGATCTGAGGCCAGGCAATGAATTGCGAACTCTGAGTCACTAGAATTTGCTAGTGACTTTGCTCGTCTACTTAAGACTTCTCGGAAACTTACGTTTTTGCTACATATCCCATTTTTATTCAAGATGTCAGGAATTATGTTGAGCTTTTATGTCGATCTACCATTTGCTTTTACTTAACGATCATCTATTAGTAGTTTTTCTATTCCTCAGGAAACATAAGTCTTTTCTAAACACAACATTATCTATATCCTTTTCTGGATCCTAGACAAAGTGTATGTAAAATTTCAAGACCACATGTGGAAAAGTTAAACTGTGAATACGTAACAAACAAATATCACTTTTACATAAGAAAAGATAAGGATTACTATTGTTCAAAATCGTTACCGCGCGTCATTTGTAAATGTTTTGCGTCGTTGATTATGATTGATTAGTTCAGATTTGTCACGCTGATTAGGATGTCTCGTGCACACGGAGCCTTATGAATCGGTACGATATTAATCAATCAACTGTCATTTATTTCTTGTAAATAATTATTTAATTACATTTTAATTATATAATTTGCTTTACAGTTCTTTGTTATTGCATGTCTTTGGTGGTTTCTAATTTATTTACTTTGAAAAATACATTCATTTGCATGTATAAGATGTCTACAGAAATCTTTAGTCGTAAATAAAGCGCCTCTTGCGAACACACAAGGAACTAAAAATGTTTATACAAGTTGTTATGTATCACAATATTATAAAGAATTGTTTCTAATATAATCAGTAATTCCATTATAAATCCAAGAAGAATTAAACAAATCCTTTTCTGGTAAAATAGCTTTAGTGTTTTCGGAATACAGTTAGCCAGGAATAATACAAAGAGGCACTCTGACCTTTCCTTTCATTAACTTCGGTTCTGTAGTTTTGAAATTCTATAGGACGTTCTATGTACTTAGTGCCTTTGTACTCTTGGACAGTGTTGAATTATATTTTACTGATATAGTGAGTATAATATTTTTTTTTATTGCAATAGAAGGAGAGAGTGGTAAGCGATACGACTGCTTATGGACATTAGCAAAACCAAACACCATGAATTAGAAAGCAATGCTTGGCATTCCACTGCGCTCGACATCCTGAGACATAAGATGTTAAGTGTCATTATGTCCAGTAATTTCTCTGGCTACAATTTCCTTCAAACCAGAACACAAGAGTGCATTTACACTGCTGGTTGGCGGGAGAAATAGATATAACGATAGAACTTACTACTTACCCAAGCGGCCTCTCACATATGAGGGACCTATAACCGGTTAAGTTATGAAAAAGATGTTATGATTGGATTATCCGATACAAAGATCGACATTTATTCCGCTATTAATGTAACAATTAAAACAAGATGCCTCGATGGCGTATTTGTACTACGATACGATTGCGAAGCTGATGTATCGGATTTGAATCCGAAGCCCGGCAAAGTGATATTTAATTTTTCTATTCATTATTAGCCCGGAGTCAGGAATTTATGCCCGATATGGCGATAGGCTCGCCCCCTATCACATCGTGGAACGGAACACACAAGGTGAAACGTGGGAGTCCTGGTTGAACCTCTGACTAGCCCTTCTGGGATAAAGGCGTGATGTTTATGTATGTGTGTATGTATGTAATAAAAATAACCAAGTACTAAATAGATTTTTCCTACTATCATTTACCTGCAGTTGTCAAAACGGGAACAAACCAATTATCTACTTTCGGTAAACATATTTCTGATAGTACGCACGGGCGCCGGGACTTTTCCCATCTGATCAGGAAAACCGCGTATCTGCCTAAACACGGGGTCTAACCTTATCTCGTGACGTCACACGTTGTTGCATGATAGAACTGCATTTATCAGTTGTACCGGCTTTCAAAACCATTGACGTCACTCACTTCCATTTAAAATTTATTAATCCCGTTGTTTTTTTTTATTATGAGGTATAAAAATTGATAATTAAGATGGTATCGAACCGGCTCCGCAGATATCATGAGCCGTAGGCACAACTCATACTTTCTCATTGACGTTTTATGCGAATAACGTTTTGAGGAAACCTTCATACCTAAAATAATTGTCAAATATTTATTTATGCCTACCAGTACGAAATAATCATATGAATGGTATGCTCGTCTCGCCATACATTATGATTTAAAAAAATCGAGAACTTATTCCGGGCGGGTACGAACATTAAGTACCATAAGCTCTGTTTATTTACATTTAACTTTTAATTACATACGTATTAAATAAATTCGTAAAGTAATAGTCACACATACTTTTTATCGAGCCCGTAATTTTGAGCTTTAAATCAAAAATCTCCAAATGCGGAAATTCATATTTTCTCAGGCGATAGGAAAAATAGCAATCATTGAATAGTTATCGGGCATAAAACGTTCAATATTATTTTTTGTTTTGCATGGGAGGTTCTAGAAAATTATTCTTCCAAAAGATATAAATGTTCGGTAAAGAAATTATTTTTTATGGAAACTTACAAAAACATTCATTCAAAACGTAACGTAACGTGTATAAGAATGCCTAAATTTCGTCTAAGCATATTTGTACGAGAGAGCTCTTAAAATGGCCCTCGGGACTAACTTGCCGCGTCATCATAAGGGCGAGTACGGCTCTTCTAAGGGATAAATGGGGTACACAGCTTTATTCATACTTAAAAAGGGTCTCGAGAATAGCTGAACTAATAATTAATGTAAAAACTTATTTTTCTGTAGAAATTGTGTTAAATGTCTGTTTTATTAGCTTTACTGGTTCAATATACTCAATAGTTAAAAAAAAGTAATCAGCAGAAATGATAAAAAGGGATTTTAATTATCAGGTTGTCAATACTACTCTACGAAAAGTTTCTAGGTTAAATGATCTCTTATGTTTTTCATAGGTTCTGGAATTGTACTCAACATGCCAATAGACTCGCCCCCTATTACATCTTAATACGCAAATAGCTACTTAGAAATTCCGGCGTACTTACATACTTTCATACATACTGCATACCTTATATACTACATAAAAAACTTATATACTACATGACAAATATTTCCGTATTCTAAAAAATATTCGTGTATTTATTTTATCCATGTATGGAGACCAAATTTCCTTGCGAACGTTAAGTGCTTTTAAGCCGAAATGTACAAGGAAAAATTATTGTGGTGTGCGTACGCGTGAGAAATGAATAAATAACAGGTAAATATTTATACCTTCCACGGAATTGTCTATGACGTAAATGAATTTAACCCCTGGTAGCGGGCGACATCATTGCATTAGCTACGAAGCCTTTTTCTATATGAATAAAAATCCCCTGGTGAGAAAACAGATGGATATTTTCTATTATGCGAATATTGCTATTAACTAGAAATATCTGAATGAAAATATTATATTTATTAGTTTTTAACTAGTCATACTCTGTCTCATATAAAAATATTATTGAGCGCCTGTAAGCCAGCATCAACAGTGGCACGCATTTTAATGACACCGAGCATTGAAGCTCAGCGCGTCTTCGGGAATGTCTAACTTGTCTTTAACCCGCAAATAAATTAATCATAAAGTTAAATTAATAGGAGGAGTTGGAAATATATTTTGTCTACTATCCAATGTTTCCATAAACTCCCTAATGTGTGCAGAAACACTCATATATATAAAACCACGTGCACCTGTGTTGGCGATACGTAATAAATGGTCATTAAGGAAAAGGTACAGCAATTTCCAAAAAAAAAGTCTGATTTAATTTTCTTCCTTTCTTAACTACTCGTCAAGCACACGTCATATAACAGATAATAAAAAAATGTCCCGAAATTGCTCTATCAATCCCACTGACACGTGACATGACATCAAAACTTTTTTCACTCAGACATCTAATATCCTCAGAGATTGATGCTGACATATATATTATGTATACAGGAAACGTGGGAATTCTTTCAGTAATTTTCAGAAACATATTTCATTATGCTATGATATGCTTCCATTATTAAGTGAACCTCACTTTTGCACGGGCAGTGGTTTAAAAGACTGGCTACTTATGAACTATTTCATCACTTTTGGCCATGAGAAGTCTAGTAAGGAACAAAGGCATTCTCCCAAAATTGTTGATTGCGATCTTCTGGAGTGAAAAGACCATGCTTTGTATTTTACTATGAATTCAGAAACAGAGAGATTCGCAAATGAACAAAAAATACCGACATAGGCACTAGGCTATGCTATTTATCCACCATGATTAACAAGTCAAAGTGGCTACGGATAAGACACATAGCACGGAGAAATATGGCCGCTGTGCCTGAAAAGTTCCCTTGTAGAGGCCACGTACCATCAAGTGAAGTTAGATGTGCACAAAATGGAGGGATCACCTCATAAAGGTTCATAGAAGTCGCTGGATTCAGGTTGGTTCCAACAAGTCTTTTGGGAAATCCTGGAATTGAATGAAAGTATCAATAATTAAGTAACACGTCGTATCATTATGCCATGCAATAACATCCTTGTTTTTCTCTCAGTTAAAAAATGTACCAAAAATTAATTAAACCCCAGGCTTTTCCCACTCTCAAATAGACGCCTCTTTGTTTATAGAGGTAATTACATTCGCCGGTTAATTTCGGTTCATCCCACGCCTTCACATGATTATTAGATTTGTATTTTGATTTGCGGTTTTGGTTTTAACAACCTGTTATAACAGATGTATATATATTGTTTTTGAATGAAAATTACTTTGATTATGTGACGTATGTACCAGCCTATTGTTTATTTTTTTCGATTCGTTGTTATCATTAGTGTTTTATTTTGTATGTATTCATGGCATTTCTCATCTTGAAATCTCAAACGGACTTTAAAACAATTATTCTGTTACACATTCATTTCAGTATCCTTACAGATTTTGTAAACGTTAAACACTATTTATGGTATCCCTGTTTCTGCGAACACATAACTGTAAACTTCAATCAATTCTGTTTACCCCTGTAATAGTATTTCCCGTTGCGCTCTATCGGTAGTAATACTGGAAAATCATGAAACAGTTATTATCACTAATGGTTTTCCGTCTTTTAGTTACCTTGTTAAATACCAATTAGTTATTAATTATAATATTATTTGTAATTTATTTACCTTTAAGTGGAACATTAAGCACAATATGTTCATAATGCCCCAAAACAACGCGAACCAGGTATTTTGGGAAAAATATGTTATTAATCAGTATTGATTATGTATGAAAATTTATAGTTATTAAAAGGCTCTCTCTCTCTCATCAGCCACAGGAAGTCCACTGCTGAACATAGGCTTCCCCCATGGATCGTCACATCTACCTGTTAGAAGCTGTCTCCAGCCAATGACTTCCCGACACCTTAATTAGATCGTCCTTCTTGATAACATTAATTGATTAATTATGCACAATGATGTTATGACTCCAAAAGCACATTACAGTGAAATTGTGGCTAAGAATTTGTCACCAGAATGTAACTCTTTCTACCTCCCTGAAGAGTGGGTAGCGGAGGGACGACGCGGTGCGATAGAGAAAAAAGTATTAATTACATATTATGTGCATAGTGCGTGGTGGCCTGTTGGTAATGAACCAGACGCGGCAACCAACATGTTTACGGTGGCCCCGGGCACACCTCTGACTTTTTGGAGTCATGTGTGTATTGATACCACACACCATAGCGGCGAAAGAGAACATCGCGAGGAAACCTGCATACCATAGCGATTCGGAAGAATTTCCTCCTCCTAACCGCACTAGGTCAGAGTGGTGAACTATACAGCCTAACCATTCTCAATCGTTCTCTCGATTGTAGAGCCTCCTCCGTGCCCTGCAGTGGGACGTATATGGACTGATACAAATGTGCACAGTCCACGCGAATAGAGTTATGGGCTAATCTGTCAAAAAAAAATCAAAATCTTATGTTGGCGTTTTTGGATTATTTACATCGCAAACCTATTAATTATGCCATGAAGTCATTATAAAGAGAAAATGGCTAATAAACCATCAAATTCTAATAGGATTTTGGTATAGGCCCTTTGAAGTTTTGCTTTTCGATTGAATTATTAACCCCCGAGGCAGTAGCACTTAATAATCGACGCTGAAGTTAAATTTCTAATTTGTAGCAAACAAATATTTCATTTTGAAACACTGACGGGTATAAATGCCAATACGGATATTAAATGTAAAGCCTAGTTCTCAGAAATACAGCTGCGTTACAATTTATAACATTTGTGCTATTTATTAAGTAGAATTTTAGTAGGTGAATCTACTCGTGAACATCGTCGAACTGAATATTTTTTAATGATAACATTCCAGCAATTGACATGTTGATTTGATCCGTGGTGCTTTACAGCTGGCTTATCTGGCTGTAAAAGTCTTTATAGGCAATCATTACTTACAGATTTTACAGGTAGGTCCTGGAGAAAGAAATTTGCAATTGAGTAAACTTTAGAATGGTTCCGCCCGAGAATTGGTTTCGGAGTGGGGGAAGGGGTGTTAAGGGGGAGTCCCTTCAATGCCCCCAATAACTTTCCGTTTTACATAATATGTTATTTGACGTTATAAACTATTTTTATTAATTTCTGGAACACTAAGCAATAATAACTAACCTTGTAATAAGAGTGATAATGTTATAATTGGGGACCCGTTCCCTAATCAATCACTTTTGACCACTTTTACTTCTCTCCTCGTGTCAAACGATTCTAAAGTCCAGCCGTGCAAAATCCTTCATTTAGTCTAGTTTAGTCTAAAAGAATTGAGGACAACGTGATAATCTTATAAATATGATCACAAATTGTCAAAGAGCTGCAATGCATCTATCAATCACTTGGAGCTTTAGACTTTATGGATTGGGGTGATTACTCAGTTTAATCCGCGCTCGCCCGTTCGACAGTCTCACTATAAATAAAACCTTCGGTGACTGAAATCCACTATTTGACGAAGCCTTTCCTATTTATAGTTTCGTGATGGTACTAAAATTATCATCACATTTACAAAGGTTCATTTCCCTTAGAACGTGTTCATTGCTTCATCGCGTTCATTTTCTCTCACTGATCGTTTAAAAAAAAGGATTTTATTTTAATAGGGAAATAACTTCGATAATAAATAAATGCACTCAACATACATATATATACATTGTCCGGATCCCACACTAACATCGAGTCTTGTGTCGTGAGTATCACAAACGAGAGACTTTTCGGTCTCACAAACACCCAGATCCAAATCAAGTACTTGTAGATTACGTTAGCATTTGTCTCGGTGCGGGAATCAACTGCGCCACGGAGACTGTCATGACTTAACGATTCGCCTTATTGTCGTTGGCTATTTTTACACATTACTTTCTTCTGAGAAAGGCTTTCATCAGTAAACAACAAAAGGAAATGAAACCAGACCCGTCACAACTAATAATAGCAGACCCTTCAAAAACATTCCACTTCGGACGCTACGAAAGAATTACTATTCGTAATTTGTCAACTTCTCGCCAGGTTCATTACATTACAACACATAGAAAGTTCCGCGATACGTTTCCAAGCATTAAGGAAAACGTCTTTGCGGAAGCGAAATTCTTGTTAAATACTACTTTCCCGTGAGCTAATGAAAAGGTTGGTTTAATATTTTCGAGAATTCCCGCTGACTCGACTTTATATAAAATATACGCGTAACAGTTATGACGTCATAGAAAAGTGCATGCCTTATGTCATAGGTATTAGTATCATCTATGTTCAGACATGCACGTTTTTAAATATTGTCACAGCAGTTACTGTAAAGTCGGTCAACAAGCACTAAGCTAGCGTGGTTAACTATATGGCCTAACCCCTCCCGATCATAGTCTCGATTGTAGAGGAGACCCGTGCCCCACAGCTGGACGTAAGTGGGCTCATACAAATAGTTACAATAGGGGTATTACAGTGACTATCGTCGTGGATATCAGGAACTACGAGAGACTGTTCGGACACCCAGACCTGACAAATACCTGTGGTTCAAACAAACATTTGCCTCAGTGCGGGATTCGAACCCGTGGTCTTTCATGTCATAGCCTCCTCTAACCAACTGCGCCACGAAGGCTGTCACAATCATTGACGAATGGATGCCGCAAGACGGATATAGGCGAAGAGACAGACCTCAAAAGCGATGGCGGGACGATCTCGAGAGATTTAACAGGGACTGGACGAAAATTGCTCTCAATAGAGATATATGGGAGAACTTAGGGGAAGCCTTTGCCCAGCAGTAGGATCTTTTAGGCTATTATAAAATATTTTTTCGCATATATGTAGTCGGTCTCAATACAATAGGTGAAATATTTATAACAAAATATGTATTTGACTTAATATTACAACAGGATCTACTAAGTGTCCGTTGCATTAAATTCCAAAAAAGTATCCAATTCAATAATACTCTATCAATTAGCTTAACAAAAAATGCGTTTCATACTACGATTAATTATTATATTGATTTATCAAAAATCTCAGTGAGCAAATCAATTAAAATCGGGCTCGTGACTCCTCTCAGCATTTTTCGCTATGTTTCATACTTTCTGATTTGGCCATCCACGACTCCTTGACAAATTCACTCTGTATAGAAAGAAAAAAAGGAGAAAGAAATACATTTATAGAAGGCGCAAATAAACACATAAAGTATACTAGCAATCATTCAACCACACTAGTCGCAAGGTGCACAAAGAGCTATGAACACAGATCTTGAAGTCAAAGACACGGTGAGAAGCCACAGCTGTTCAGTTTAAATCCTACGCCACACCGCAAATTCACATGATCAAGACAAAGTCGTCTTTGTCTTTAATTATGTCTTCGTACTGTTTGCAGGATTGTTCGTTAAATAAAAAATGCGTTGTATGTCTCTTGGGTAAAACAGTTTTAGTATATATATTTTTTTATTGGCCTATGTTCAGCATTGGACAATAAAGCCACATTTAAACGAAGAGAGTTTCTCGCAACGAGAATCGCATGCCATTATCGCATGACATAACCGCCATAGATTATTGTGTTCTGACAAACGTTTACACGATGCAACTTTTTTATATCCTCACGATAATTGTATCTTGGAGGCGAGGAAAATGGGGCTTAAAAGGCTGATTATGATATATTTTTAACTATATTAGTATAATTAATAATGTATGGATCACCGCAACATCGCTGGTTTCATCAAATTATTGTTAAATAATTTTGAGGGACACAATTTATAGTTCCAGTCTTATATTACCCCATCCAGTGCATCTTTCTAATTTCAAGCTTATTTAGAAATATTCTAAAATTAAAAATCAAAGCCTTTGACGCAGGATTATGTTTTAATATTAGCTAGTGAATATTTATAAGTACATAATTTTAAACTGAATATGTTAGCGCAAAGTTGTTAAAACGTTAGTAGCTGCAGCTAATATAGTAGTTTATCCAATACTCGGACAGGATTATGTTCCAACCCGTGTCCCAGAAGGGGTATGCGCAGGTGCTAAGTATCATTTGGAAAAAATATTTACTTGTCAAAATCTTATGATGACTCTATCGCAAAAGCCAATACAAATTGTAGTCCCTAGAGAATCAAAGCAAATGTATTTAAATTTATAATAACAATGGCTTTAATGGAATCCCAGTAACTTATTAACACTATACAGACTGATAGAGACTAGAGAACTAATTGGAACTACATTCAGATTATGGCATTAGCATTACTTTCACCAAAAATAATCAAATTGAACATTGCAGCCACTAGATGTTTTTATTTTTTATTTATTTATTTAATTTCTATTTCTTCCACCAAACAGCAGTGTAAACGCATATTGAGTTCCGGTTTGTAGGTCATTGTAGCCAGCGTAACTACTGGACATAATGAAACTTAACACCTTATGTCTCAGGATGGCGAGCGCAGTGGAATGCCAAGCATTGCTTTATAATTCATGGTCATTTTTGGTTTTGCTACTATCCAAGAGCGGTCGTATCGCTTACCATCAGGCGAATAGCAGGCTCGTCTCGCCATCATTGCAATAAAAAAATACACTTCATTGACGCCACAAATAAAAAAGTTAACTAGGAACTAAAACATAAAAATAAGTGTAACGATCCACGGTCTTATCGCAAAACGGCGATGTCTTCCAGACAACCTTTAGATGGATTAGACTGATTATAAATACGGGAGAAATGGGTGGTCGCAATGAAAAAAAAAACAAAACGAAGAAAGTACTGTGATTAAATAACTAAATAAATTCATATATTTATTTAGGATACATTATTTTTCCATGTACCTTAACCACACCTTAACCACATGACACCTGATATAATTATGTAATTTTGATCAATTCCAGCGTTCGTCTTAACAACGCTAATAAGGTCATGTTCGTTTATACCTCCAAAATCCATCTTCAAACGATCAGAAATAGAACTAACGTCGCTTACATTTAATAACAGTGGCAAATCGGTGTGTTTGTGTATTATTGCGCTGTGGCCATGTCGGACGGATATTGCTTGCGGTTGCATCGCACCGACGGGAGCGCGCATTGTGACTTATTGCTCAGCCGTTCGCTTTATATTCTAAAAGCTTATTTGCTCAGAGATGTTGGATTATTACAAACGGTTCTCAGTTAGTTTGAGAATTTGAGTATGTCTATAACAGCTGCGTTAAATATGTGTAGGATTAATACGTCTGTTTGCCTCTTACGTTGTAGAGTTTGAGAGTTTGTATGTATGTTTCTTGCACCTTCAAGCAAAAACTACTGAACCGATTTTGATTCGACTTTACAAGCATATAGGTAATACATCAGGATATCCCAGAGTTCCTTATTTGTACTCAAGGAGATCATGGGGTTTTTGGCTGGTAGAAATCCGGTATGCCCCGTCTACCTACCTCCAAGGTAAACAGGGATGCAAAAGGATTTTCCCCATGCCTAAAAAAGAGAATACATTAGGATAAGAATTAGAGCTATTATTAATGGTATGTCGAGTAAGATGGCTTGTTTATGATGATATTTACGGAACCGCATATTGTGATTTACTCCTCGGCCATTCGCTTTGTATTCTAAAAGCTTATTTGCTCAGAGATGTTGGAAAATGATTATAACCAAACGGTTCTCGGAAAGTCTTTAACTGCTGCGTTAAATGTGGCTAGGTCTGTTGAATCTAATATAAAAATTTGTTTTTTAGCATGTATGTATGTTTGTTGCTTCTTTACACAAAAAGTGCTGAACCAATTTCGATAAGTTAAGCCTTAAGGGATATCCCTTAAGTTGTACTTGTTGTATATGAATCAGAATAATATTTAGGCTATAACGTAGAAACGGGATCGGATCGTCAGTCAGTAAACAAATGTTTTTTTTTCCTATTTTATTTCGTGAGGTTTATTGGTCGAACCGTGCATGAAAGCTTTGAAAAGTAATATTATTTACCAGTACGGCCAGTTCATGTGGATTTTTCGATTCGCTTAAAAAATATTTTACCTCCGAGTTTAATTTCGTTATTGATACAGTGTTAGATTTTATACCATTTTTTTTTATATTGCATGTAGGTCAAATAAATATTTATCTAACTTTATATAACTCCCAGATGAAACGTACGTCGCTACCGTGCTAGATAATGTCTTAACAAACAAATAAAAAAAAACTTTGTTAGGTCGCAAAAAATATTGGAAGCCGCAGTCAGGATGCAAAGCTATGCAAATTTAACACATAACCATCCATTAACCTTGATATAGGAAGTTCGCAGTTCCAGTGGATATATCTGGATTTACTGTAAACTTACCTCCGGGAATCAGTGTTGTTTATTCAACGACCATAAACCAGAGTAATGCAATTATACGGCAGAAAAGCGGCCGAGGGGAGATAATTAAAAGGTGATAAATTGGATTTCTGGAGAATCAATAAGAATCCGAAATTAATTGGATGAAAAGAAGCCTACTTCGTGATTAATTTTTTTTGTCTTTATATGAGCCGCGCATTTCTTATGCCGTCCACACAGAGCTCATATTAAATTGTGAGATTCTATTAATGGAAAGGTGTCCGTATCCATTTGGATGGTAATCATAGCACAATGATAAAAACACCTGGTATAATTATCCACGCAAATATGTTACGTTAGGGGTAGGCCTACTAGTTTATATTTACTTTCAAGCTGGCTGACATTTTTAAAAAGACTATGAACTGCCCTGGAACCACCAGGGGCATTGTAATAAGTCGTCCCATAACCAAAAAAACAAAACTGTTACTACACAACGTTGTATTGTCAGATAATAGAAATCCAATCGAGTCGTACGATATAGTCTTGTCCTCACCAAGACAAGCAATCTGAAAAATAAAATGTAATTAAAACTCCTTTAACTTCACGAAGAAAAGATCGTCGCAATTTCATTTACCGGGTGATATCAACGACCATCGTGGGCAATGGAAAGAAAATTACACTTCCTCAAAATTACACCCTGCGTGGAGTTTAATTAGATTAACTCTCGTGTGTGGAGGCCCATTAATTACTTGCGGGAGCTATTTTACGCGCTCTGCCCGAAACACCAGATTAATTTATGAAGGTTTGACAATGTAATCTGATTTTTAAGCCCTTAATTTAGTTGGACAATGTTTTATAGTTGTTGGAATAAAGTTAAATATTGATGAATTATTTGTGGAATAAAATTACCTTTGTTTTTTCTGCTTACGTTGTATGATAACATGGTTTAACACTTCAAAATCAATGATATAGATGAACATGGTATGAGAAAAGCAGAAAAGCTCACCTTAGCACCAGTTGGGAAAATACAGGAGAAGTGAGCACACGAGATAACTATTCCCAAGAATTTTGGTTGTATGTATGTGTAGTCTACAAATCATATTAGGCCAGCGCGTCAGAATAAAAATTTTATTTATGAATGGGTTGACGTAAGGAACATTCCTTACGTCTGATTCTTCTTACTGATTACATAATCAGTCGGAGAATTATAATCCAAATCATTATATATGACTGACAAGTAATGTCAGATCCCATGGATGTGTAGATTATGGATATTTTATTCCACCTACAAAAATAGGTAAATGATATACTGAAGCTTTTTGTGCCCTCTCTCTCTCTCTCTTCAGCCACAGATAGTCCACTGCTGAACATAGGCCTCCCTCATGGATCGCCACCAAGCCGTGTTGGAGGCGGCCTGCATCCAGTGACTTCCTGCATCCATAACCAAGTCGTCCGTCCAGCTTGTGGACGGGCGTCCGACACTTCGCTTGCTCATAGGAGCCTCGACTCCAAAACCTTTCGGCCCCAACGGTCATCAGTTCTACGTGCTTTATGCCCGGACCAGTACCACATACCTAAAACACGTACATTTTTTAATAGCAGTCGACAAACGAGCAAGCACGTCACCTGATGATGAGTGATCACTGCCGCCCATGAACATCCACAACACTAGGATCATGGATGTGTTGCCGGCCCATCAGATCGGGAGGGGAGCGGGAATAAAAAATTATAGGACGAGGAGAGGGCTATTGGGCATCCGGCAGTCTCACTCATCGAACGAAACGCGACAGCATAGACACTTTTGATAATCAAGTTTCTTGAATTTGTGCGCCTACTAATTTTCTCTCTGCACCATCCAAAGGTCGACTGGCAGGAATGCCTCAGGCATTAAGTCCACCTTATACTTTGTATATAAAGCATAAATAAATAAAGCATAGCTATCGATTCACGTCGATCTTCTGTGAGACAGTTGTACCACCCCGGACGAGCCTGCCCATTCATGCTGAGTCACGGCTGTCAACAGCGTGGCTCTACCACTTTTACATACTACGTTAATATTATTAAGTGGTAGGTATATAATGTTCGTAATAATCCAATTAACGTAGATGTAAACGTGTGTCACGTTTCTAATTACATGATACATTGGGGTCCCTTTTATTAATTCTGAAGCAGTAAACATGCTTTCCCTAAATCATTATGACCCATAAAGACTTTTATTTGCAATAAATTTGTAAGGACCTTTTGAGTAATTAGGTCAGGGTATTTTTGATTTTAATTAACTTTTTAACAATGGTAAAAAAGATTTTTTTAGACATTGAGCTACAGGAAAGATTAGGTTTAGTATTGCATGGTGAGAAAGAAGCACAATTTTATAACGAAATCAACATTAACGGCTTTATTTATAGACAGTTTTAAAACCTATTTTAGTTATGGAATGTTTTGTCTTCTTTGTTCAAACTGAATTCAAAAGTCGTTCGAAAGGGACAAAACAGTCGATAACTAAAAACGTTTTAAATCTGTCTATGAATACGTTGAAAAATACCTTTACATAATCTATAGGAGATTGAACTAACGATCTTAGGTGCAGAAAAAGCTACACATCACCTAAAATGTATTGGCAAAATTTGGAACTACAAGAATTAAAAGAAAACCTATGTTTTCATAATATAACAACAAGCATTTATGCTCGTAATCTAATAGAATTAAGATGTCCAATGTAATGAAATGTGAAGAGACAAAAGCTATTCTTATTATTTTGACAACATCTTTCTTTGACAGAAGATTGTCGACGACCTATAGTTAATCGCAGCTCTAACGGGTCATCAAAGCAATGTCTAGTTGAAAGAGGTGGCCCTAAAAAAACCTTTGTATATTTTACACTAAAGATTTTATCAAAATAACAAGTTTTGTAAAGGTTGGGTAACAGTTTTGACCCGGATTCTTTTTTAAACCCGACAAAAAGTTTTTGTCTAGTTTTAGTGAAATGATTGGCCGAAATCTTGTTTTGTTTGACGAAACTTAAATAGTCGCCATATTACTCGGTAATATACTATTTTGGCGTCACTTTCCCCTTTTAATATAATTTGAGCTTCCATATTAGAAATCGTCTTGCAACATACATAAAAGATTATGCGCGTCCACAGTGCGCGGCCCACGTAGACGTCGCTTAAGGTAAAATATCATTATACAATCGTCGATCTCAGTCAAACGTGGGTTGAGTCTTTAGATCGGGAACTCAAATGTATTTTAGATTTGTACGTGGAACATGATTTACTAGCCTTTTTGTCGTAGACTGGCTAGAAACTAAACTGATGATACGGGCAATGTCGCCCAGATCGAGTATTAATTAACAATAGACAATAGGGTATTTGACTCCATTTTTTATTGTATTTATCAAAAGGTATCCAAAATCTAGCAAACAATTTTTTTTTTGCAAATCCATTCCGTATTAAACAAGTCAGAAACGTTTTAAATCTTGCAGTGGAAGTAAAATAAAAGGGACGCACAACAAGACTAGTGACGTCACTAGTCTTAATTGTCCTTTAAGCGCCATTGACACGCAGAGTTTCTCGTGGCAAGAATCGTATGCCAATATCGCATGACATAACCGACATATGATTATCGCGTCAAAGACAAAGTTTACACTGTGCAACTTTTTTATACCCTTACGATAATCGTATCTTCGGGGCGAGAAACTCTCCCCATGTAAATGGAGCTTTACAGTGTGCGCGTGTGAAAGAGACGGTAAGATGACCGCACTACGCTCCCACTTTTTTTAAAATACTAATATTTGCCTTGTGTTACGAGCTACTTTAATACTGTTTTTGTATTGTATTGTATTGTATCAGCCCATATACGACCCACTGCAGGGCACGGGCCTCCTCTAAAATCGAGAGTACGATTGAGAGTGGTTAGGCTATATAGTCCACCACGCTGGCCTAATGCGGGTTGGCGGACTTTTACATACCATAGAAATTTATACAAATCGCTATGGTATGCAGGTTTCCTCACGATGTTTTCCTGTTTAATACTGTTTGCACAGAAATATTTTATTTTAATAGCATAAGTGTTTAAACGAAAAATAATAATAAAAATCGATCATAGACATGTCCCCCTATTACGAGTATCTCCTGCCAATGGATACAAATATGCGGGATTACACAACTGCTTTTTTATACTACGACAGAAGAGCGTAGAATAACTGCTATTAGAAATAACACTTAAAACTTTCGGTTTCCTTTTGTTTGCACTTATTTTACATTTTAACGGGGTTGGCGTAGCATGACTTTTTCCTCATATTGCGAAGTGGTTTGCCTCATAATTATACGACTGACTACATGTTTGACATCATCTCCATCGGGAATGTGGCTCTTAGTCTCTCATACAGACTTAATGCGGGTTAGTGCACTTCGAATATTTCTTGAAATTCTTGTGGAGATTGTTTAGTTGTACAATGTTTTGTGTTTTTTCTTTACCTTTTAAATATCAATAATTAACTAGGTACTACACAGATCATTTCGAAAAGTCGAAGGTCATGCTCTAGGCTTGAAACCGCGATCTCTTTGGGAGTGGCCTTCTCCCAGCTGACCTATTGTTAAACAATTTATTTCACTGCGACATTCAAAAGCTTTAATATTTCTAGCTGCAAAACATTAATTTCTACTCCACTATAATATTAGTTTGAAACATGTATGAGATAATACCCTATATTCCCAGAATGCTTTTGTTCTATACAATACGAACTCCTCACAAACTAGATATCTAAACTTGCACGAATAGTTGACAAATTAGCACATTGTTCAGTCTGTTTGTGTCAGCGTATTAAGATTACATGTGCATAATATTAAAAGTGTCATACTCTGGTGCTGCATTTGCTGTGCTGTAGTGCATCAGCCCATATACTGCCCAAGGCAGGGCACGGGCCTCCTCTACAATCGAAAGTAGGATTGAAAGTGGATAGGCCGTATAGTCCACCAAGCTGGCCTACTGCGAGATGGCGGACTTTTACATCCCATAGAAATTTAGACAAATCGCAATGGTATGCAGGTTTCCTTCACCGTTATAGTGCGTGGTGATTGACTATCAATACAAATAACTCCTTGTCAGAGGTGTGCCCTGGGATTTGAACCCGCGAACACCGTGTCCTTGTAGGCAGCCGCGTCTGGTCCGTTACCAACAGGCCACCACGCACTGCAGCGCTGCATTTACACGCTTGGCAAACTTTGGCAAATGCCCACAAACACAAGTGTGTAAACAATACGTTTGGCTCGGTTCACGTGAGCTTGTCTGAGAGCTTATTGTGATCAGGGTGCGTCGGTTTTTGAAAATTTGTACACTAGCCAAATAAGGCTTGCCGCAAGCGTTGGCGATGCAATTACTCGTGGGCCGTGTTTGGCACAAGAGTTTGCCAAATCTCAGCAAGCGCGTGAATGTAGCATGGACATTTAATAATAATTAAACAGGTCATTCGTATATATTTTCTTCTTAAAATCTGTGCTACGCAGTGCATAAGTTCTGCGTGATATTGCTCTTGTTTATTGGCAGGCGTGGCATGACGCTCAGGCAAGTGACTTGCTCGCCTGGTCGTTGTCACTAATAAATAAAAATTATGAGATTTGCACTTTTTTATTGCATAGATCCAATAATGTAAACAGGTCACTAGATGTATAAGATGGTTAGTGATAATTGTCGGCTAGAAAATATATATTATTCGATTGGGTGATTGATGTATTTCCTGCCCCTCATAATGGAAAAGGAAATAGAATATAGGTCGGAGGAAGTAAACACAGTGGAGCAAATTTTTGTGAACCAACGGCTCCGGAGCTGAGCGGACAAACTCCTTCCGTAGTTCAAGATTACTATAATGTAAACCTACCACTTGGCCTGTTGGTAACGGACCAGACGCGGCTGCCTACATGTTCACGGTGGGCGCGGGTTCAAATCCCAGGGCACACCTCTGACTTTTCGGAGTCATGTGTGTATTGATAGTCAATCACCACGCACTATAACGGTGAAGGAAAAAATCGTGAGGAAACCTGCATAGGTACCATAGCGATTTGTATAAATTTCTATGGTATGTAAAAGTCCGCCAACCCGCACTAGTCCAGCGAGGTGGACTATATGGCCTAACCACTCTCAATCGTATCCTCGATTGTAGAGGAGGCCCGTGCCCTGCAGTGGGTCGTATATGGGCTGATACAATACAAAAAAAAACCTACCACTTGTTAAGTGCATGTTTGTATTTTCAATTATCATATTGCTAGCCACTCCTCTCTCCTTTAGAATGTGTCTTACTTTAGCGTTAGCGCTGACTGATCCTGAGACCCGGCACATTTGCATCCGTCATTATTTCAGCTGTTATACCATTTGGACGACGGTCCCTAACAAGCCTATTCTACCACGAGCAAATGAATGAACGTATCTATCGTTCTATTTGAACGAATGAAATGAGTGAACGTCATTACCGCCTCTGATTGTACGCCGGGTTTTGGGGAAACGGCTACTAATTGGCCCGTTCAACCAGTTGCGGTACACGGTGTTTCATTATTGTTCTGTTGGTGCAGGTTGCTAGATGTCATGTTTTGATATAAATGTTACTGAAATAGGGCTAGTCTACTCGTGTAGTAAGTAATAAATGTATCTATATTAGTTACACACAGACTTTAAATCTCACCACGCGGAGCTGATAAAATACTTGTGAAAAATATTTCATCATCATCATTGCTGGACAGAGGCCTCTCCCAAGGTACGCCACAGAGCCCGGTCTGCTGCTTTATGCATCCAGTCGCAGCAACTGAGCAAATATTTGCAAATAGCAAAATATATGTTTTGTTTAGAACAATATTATCACCTTTATGTTAGGGTACATCGTATGAAAATTCTATCTCTCCTTCTCTTCAGCCACAGAAATTGAACAAAGACATAATAGCAATTAATAATTATTATAAATACACCCAACAGTCACATACATAATTCTGACCCCATATTAAGATTCATTTAGTTGTGTGTCGTGGGTATCTGAAACTACGAAAGAATTTTCGGTCTCACAAACACTCAGACCCGAGACAAATACATGTGGGCCTCACAAATATTTGTCTCGGCGCGGGGATCACACCGACGACCTCTCGTTTCAAAGTCGGCGTTTAACCAACTCTGCCATGGAGACTTTCAATTGTATCCAAAATAATCGAATTAAAATTCAAAGTACTGTTTAAAGTAATCCGCAACTCTTCTTCACAATAGTTTCCCAAAAAAATAGCAACATTTTATTTATCCCTCGCAAAAGTTGTAGCAATAAAAACTGGGAGCTAACCACGTTGACAGTTCATTATGCGTTTTTTATTTATTCTGGAGATAAAAACGTTCATTAGGAGTCATCCATTTCTTTTACCCGACTTTCTTTTACTTTATTTCAGGCTAAACTGTTTCGACGTTCATCTGAATGCGATAAACAAGGAAAATTCGAAATGAATAATATTGCTTAACTGATGACAGTTATGATTCGAAAGTGTAAATAATTTATAATTATTATTAATTAATTATTATGTCTTTGTTCAATTCCTGTGGCTGAAGAGAGAGAGAGAGAATTTTCATACAATGTACCCTAACATAAAGGTGATTAATGAATGAATGAAATGGTGAATATTGTTCTAACTAAAACATACATTATTATGACATTATGTATCTCGTTTAATCTATAATTCGAATTAACCCACCGGTTCCACTCTCTCTCTCTCTCTTCAGCCACAGGAAGTCCGATGTTGAACATACACTTCATCTAGGCTTCGATACTACTGCTCTAAAGAAACATCGACTAAGCTAACAGCTTATGTTACGCTTCATCGTAGTTCATAAGACGATCTGTGTAAATAAATACACCCAAAAGTCAGAGATTGCCGGCTGCCCAATACCCCTTTCCTCTTCCCATGCTTTTTCTTGCAGCTGCCCATCCTAATTGGGCCGGCAACACATCCTTGATCCAACGATGTAGATGTTCATGGGCGGCAGTGATCACTTACCATCAAGTGACCTGTTTGCTCGTTTGCCGGAGCTATTCAATAATAATAAAAAAAGGCACGTACATAATCCTGACCCGACACTAAGATCGAGTCTTGTGTCGTGGGTATCAGGAACTATGAGAAACTTTTCGGTCACGCAAACACCCAGACACCAAACAAATACTTGTGGTTCGCACAAACATTTGTCTCGGTGCGGGGATCAAACCCGCGGCCTCTCGTTTCCTAGTCGGCTTACCAGCTGTGCCACGGAGGCTGTGTAATATTATTGCAACTCAAATCCATACAGAACATTTCATCTGTGTACGTCGTCAAAATATCATTATTAATGTTAGCCAGGGTTTACGCCCGTGTTCATATTTATCCCCGGGGAACCTTTCATTTTCCCGGGATTAGGGTAACTTCGTACCTTATGGTGCACGCAAGATTTTCCCAGTGGTTAGTTAATTGCAGAAAAAAAAAAGTAGTCTTTATATTTCACCAGGCCCATCTATCTACATTTATTTTGTGACCGCTTTTAGCTCGCACATCTGAGTTTTTTAGTTAATTGAAAAAAAAACTGTATATTTTAAGTCGTATTATCTAATACAGAAATCAGGGTGAAAAAGTGCTTAGTAACAATAGGGTCTAAAGGGTGTTGCTCTTACTATTTAGCTGGCTTGACGCTAACCATCAGTTCAACGTCATACTCGTGTCGTCATTCTCGTTAATAGCAATAGAATAAATAGAAGAAGTAATCGTAGCCAGAGAAACCACTGGACATAATGAGACTTAAGCGCACTACACACCAATGCTGCCAGCTCGCCGGCATACATATGGAGACGACATTTTGTCAGCGGGCTAGCTGGCGGCGTCAGTCATTGCAAGTGGGAAAACTTTGACGACGACATGGCAGCGGCTCGACATAATAAGGAGCATTTTATGACGTTGATGAACAGTGTCAACTGTTCTTTCTTTTTTCTTATGGCTCACAATGGTGAGTGGAGTGGAATACCAAGGATCGCTTTGTAATTCATGGTGTTGTTTGGTTTTGCTACTGTCCATTACTGGTCGTATCGCTTACCATCAGGCGAATGTCATGCTCGTCTCGCCATTCATCGCAATAAAAAATGTTATAGTAGTATTTTACGTGAAAGAATAACTTCTGAAAACAATCCATATACCAGTCTTGTTTGTATATAAAGCAGTGGAATAAAGTTAAACATAGAATTTCCACACAACTCATCTCTAATACAAGCTTTGAGCAAACACTTTAGTTTTCAAACAAAATATGCTATAAATGTTACCCTAAAAACTTTGTTTTAGACTCAAAGGTTTGTTTAAATGTAGGCTTAATTAATACAGTTTGTTTTTTTATATGTTAAAATGTTTTTTGTCCTAGCTCATCTTAAAGATTAAATTATTCTTGATGGTACATGCAATGTCATTCAGGCAGTATATCGATTAGAGATAGATGGATAGTCAATCACAATACAACTATCCATCGTTCAGCCAAAGGAAATCCACTGATGAACATAGGCCTCCCGCAATGATTTCCACAGTGACCTGTTGGAGGCAGCCTGCATCCAGCGACGTCCTGCGACCTTTACCAGGTCGTCTGACCACAATACAACTATACCAAACTGCATTTTTTCTTTGTGAATTTTGATGCATGACGTGGTGGCAATGGTACTAGAAAGCTAGAAAAAAAATTAAGCCGGTCTGCTTATCTTAGTTTTTATCATTAACACAGGTTAGAGACAACGGTGTTTGCTGCTGGCAAAACAACGATGGTTACGATAACAGAAAAAATGTTTTTTTTTTCGTTATCGAAATTTTGGTTTTTTGTGAACACGATGTGGTAAAATAAAACACATTTTAGACGTCAATTTTATTTTAATGAATTCTGACATTGTATTACATAGAAATTATAATTAGAAACTTATTTCCAGTATACATGTTATATTTGTTCCATACTACATACCACAGATTAAAAAATCTAGCAGACAGCCGCCATTTTGAATTACCTGACAAAAAGAGACACCAAAATATGCCTATACAGTTAAACACAGCTTATTTTAATACAAAAAGCATTTTACTATTTACAATTTTTATATATCTCTTTATTTTACACCAAATAAACTTATTTTATCTTAAATGTTAATTGTCTTTGGTCTTATAAAATCCTACATTTTTTAACCGTCTTCAATTAGGAATCAAAGTAGTTTTTTTAATATCTTAGAAATCGTGTCAAGAATTCTTCATTAAAATATTCTTATCTTAATATTTATATTATAAATTAAATATGTAATTGTTCCTTTGGTAAACATATAAGTAACTTATATACAAATAATTACATTGTATTATATTTTTAAGAAAAATAAATAAACATTTCGTGTGGACATTTGGAAAAATATTTACAATTTGTAATATTATCTTCGTTTTCTGTACTTACAAACAAGCTTACAATAAATTATTTACGCTAGGAAACTCAAATAACACTATCCATCAAGACTTCCCAAATATATTTGAAAAATAATCAAATATAAAATGTATCTCTTTCGAAAGCAAAAAATACGAAAATTCTGAAATTTTCGGACTAGATATCCATTTGTCATTACCAAAGTATTTTGGCATCAATAAAAACTGAATAGCTACAAATTATATTGACTTGTAAGACTAAATCTCGGCATTACCTTATTTAAAACATCCGGTTAACATTTTGAGCAGCCCTGATAGTGTTCGACATAATGTCTTTTATAGAACTGGAAAACATTTAGAAGGTCTATCTATTGACGCACTTCTCATCGAGGTCTCCGGTGAGGAAGTCGTTAGTGTCCCTGATGGTCATAATGGTGACACCATCCGTACTGTTCCGAGATATGATGTTACTCTTCTTCTTAGTACTTCCGTAGTCGTAGTTCGATATTACCACGCTTTCTGTCGGGTTCCTGCAAAAGTTGGTAGAACAATCACTGCTGCAAACGTTTTGAATTCATTAGGGATGTTTATAATCCACCAGCCAAAAAGTTCTCGAATGGAGGCCTTGTATCAGAAGTGCAGCGTAGGACGTCCACCCATTAGGTGGTTAGACGACCTGGTAAAGGTCGCGGGACGTCGCTGGATGCAGGCTGCATTCAATAGGTCACAGTAGAAATAATTGGGAGAGGCCTATGTTCAGCAGTGGACTTCCTTAGGCTAATGGATGATGAAGATGGATGTTTATTATTCATTTTTATATTACACATATATTGTAAATTAGAATCATATAATAGCTACAGTGACAGTATCCAAGGGAGGTGATTTAGTTACGATTACTTAATTTCCTGAAACTTGAATTCGGGCAGGCCCAACGATAATTCAAATCTTTCAGCCACGTGAAACCTTATTGTCTTGACCTTAAGTGAATACGAAGTAAGTTCAAGATGATCAATAATTAAATACCCAAGTAATTGTTTCTATTTTTTTACATGACGTTAATTACAACGTATTTAATTATATAGAAACTTAGTAAAAGACATATCAATCTTAACAAGGGACTAGATTATAGTAAGAGAAAAAGTAGGTCCGGTCTTCCATCCAGCCAATCCATTTACAACCCGTCGAATTTCTTAGAACGGCGACATGTTTGATTTATTACATTCCGTCGTTACGAGAATACCTCGTACTAATCTAGAGAATGAAATACTAAATCTGGGACTCGATACGAGAAATAACACACACCAAAACAGCTAATAAATCAAGTTTTGAATTGTTGACAAACCGCAACAATGAGAATACCCTGGACAGCTGTAACCAATATTTCACCACAATAGGTGAAGATCTAGCCAACAAAGTCTTAAAGAAAATTGGAGAGACACAAACTACGCTAGCTTCAAAAGTTTCTCTACCAAATACACCAGCTAGTTCCCTATTTTTGCACCCAACTGATGAAACCGAGATACATAACGCAATATCCGACATCAAAACCAATAGCGCGCCAGGGGATGATAAAATTACTAACCGCTTTATAAAACTTATTAAATCTCACATAGTGAAACCTCTGACTCATATTATTAATCTGAGTATTTCTGAAGGTAAATTTCCAGATAGCTGGAAGATAGCTAAAGTTACCCCAATCTACAAAGGTGGAGAGAAAAACATATTTAGCAACTACAGACCTATATCACTCCTAAGCGCTTTATCCAAAATCCTAGAAAAGATTGTTAACAAGAGGCTCATCAACTACTTAGAAAGAAATAAAATACTGACAGATCAACAATTCGGGTTTAGAAAAGGAAAATCAACGGAACAAGCTATAAAGACGGTGGTTGAAGACGTTGTGGCTCAGTTGGACAGCGGGCAACCGTGCATAGGTGTGTTTTTAGACCTAGCAAAGGCCTTTGACACAGTCTCAATACCAATTCTACTAAAAAAGCTAGAACTGGTAGGTGTGAGAGGCTTAGCACTAAAATGGTTCACCAGCTATCTATCAGGAAGATCCCAATACGTCAATATGAACGAAGAAAAAAGCTCTTGTCAATCTATTAATTTTGGCGTTCCTCAAGGCAGCATTCTGGGTCCTACATTATTCCTATTGTACATTAACGATATTTCCATCCAAGCTCTTTCAAACGCTAAAACAATATGTTATGCAGACGATACAGCTGTCATCTTCAAAGGCAGAAACTGGGAAGAAGTGTACAAGAATACCGAAGAAGGTCTGGCAAAGATTGCTAACTGGCTAGACAATAATCTGCTAACTCTTAACATCACAAAGACTAAATTCATATGTTTTCATAAAACCGACAGAACTAAGCCTAGATGTCCACCGGTTATCAGAATCCATAACTGTAAAAATCCTCATAACTGCCACTGTAATTATATTGATAGAACAGATTATGTAAAATACTTAGGAATTATTCTCGACGAAAAACTAAACTTTGGCTACCACATTTCAAAAACCACGGAGAGAGTTCGTAAACTGATATATATTTTTATTCAGCTTAGAGATGTAGCTAGCAAAATTATGTTAAAAAGAGTATACACAGCCATTTGCCAATCTGTCCTAACTTACTGTATCTCGATATGGGGTGGCTCAAACACAACTAGAATCATCCATTTAGAACGCGCACAAAGATCCATCATAAAGGTTATGTTCAAAAAGCCCTACAAATTTAACACACACCAATTGTATAAAGAATCTGACTTGCTTAGTGTCCGGAAACTTTTCATATTTACTGCTATATTACATGTACACAGAAATTATACTTTTTACGAACACAAGGAAACAAGCTCAAGAACGAATTACCTTCATAAACCCCGCACATTAACTTCGTTTGCGAAGCGATTCGGCAAATTTCTTCACCCCCACATATACAATAGTGCTATAAAATCATGCAAATTAAATAAATACCTTACTATCCGTGAAGTGAAATTAAAGATACATGCCTGGTTAGAAACATTGGACTACCAACAAGTTGAAGACCTGCTAAAAATAATTTCATAACACATATAAACTTTATTTTTACACAAACACATATAAACTCTATTTTTACACATACACAAATACATACACTCGCACATTCTTTTTATCTTTTATAAACATCCTAATGATTAACGTGTAGTCACTCATCCCACCATTTGTAATATATTTTGATTTATTCTCAATTGATATTGATCTTCACAATTCAGGTCTTGAACCTAGCGTGGAGATCACCGACAAAATATTTTGTTTTGTAATTTTAACATACATTTGATGTAAGCTCTTTGTATTTTTAAGTTTCTTTTTTATGTACTTATGTCCATTGGTCTTAAATAAATATTATTATTATTATTATTATTATTATTATTGAAGGGATAAGCTGCTGTTTCTGTCGTAGAACTAATGGATGCTATTCCACAATACAGTGGCAATATACAATACACCGCTTGAAGATACGACCTCATTGTAAAAACATGTTAACATTGTCTACATAATTTCATGACTTTAAATTTACAACGTTTTAAAATTTTATTGCGTCGTTTAGCCGTCCACCATTTGTGTATTCGCATCACAATTTATCTTTCATTTCATTAAAACGTTTAGGAATATTAATTAAGTAAATCTAGTCTATATTGAAGTGAATGACATTAAATGAAAACAAAATATTGTTTAAATTGTAGGCGATACATATGTACATAGGTAAGCAAGATTTTTTTTGTTTTAAAGTTGAACTTTCAGGTGGATTTAACTGTCGCAAGGTAGTTACGTTGTTACATTTTATTACCTTTTCGTTGCTCACGAACCGCTACCTAGCAACGACTTCACTTGATTGTCAATTTAACTGCTGCCTATAAACACCCCCAGCATCGATAAAATCAATGAAGCTTTCAAGTACTTTGGGACATCCGAAATAATTACATGAGGCATTTGATGACTAAACTAAAATTATTTTATTGACACCTCTTCCCTCAGAAACTCCGACTCTGAACATAAGCCTTTCCCAAGTATTTCCTTAGCGGCCTGCGACTTCTTGCAATCTTTATTACTCCATCTATCTACTTTATCGATGAACGCCTAAAACTATGCTTGCTATATAATTGTTTTATATGTGACCGAATTTGATACCAATAAAATTCAAAGAAGAACTCCACCCGTACTAACCTGTTACATCGGTGTCGATGGGTGCTCCTGAACGAAGTCTCGCAGATGGCTGTCCGCGACAGACGGGAGCTGCAAGTTGGATGAAGAGTTCCACGTCGGCAGCACAGGTATCGGTTGAAGTGTTGCCTGAAGACTCCACTCACGCAGTACAGAGCCACGGGGTTGACGCAGGAGTTCAGGAAACTAGAAATAATAGTAAGATATGAGGTGATTGAGCTTAAGTTATTATACTGGTAAACAAGAGATACATGATTGCTCCTGTTGAAATTCTAATTGAAGAAATTAAAAACAGAAGACCTCTTAAATGTGGCCAAAGTGTGTTTTATGTTAATCATAAGCACATGATTAAATATAAATAATATTAATTTTAATATTTTACACAACATTTGCATGATTTCTCCATATCCCATAATAAAAATCCTACAGAACAAAATCTAATATACCTGCAGTTGAAGTTAATTTTAAACCGTTTTAGTTATCAATAAATATTGCTATGATGTGTGTTAGCATCAAGAACGCCTCCTCAAAGCTGTCTTTGACACCTGAGCACGCGATTAATTATTCTAAGAACAGACTTCGTCAGAAGACTTTAATGACAAGGACGATAATTAAATGGTAAATTACTAACGATAAATTTGTAAGTTCCGATACTCGAAATATAAAAGCAATATTGTTGAAGCAATTAGCGTCTTTATCGCCATCGACTTCACAAGAAAGGATTTTAAAATAGATATTTCTCGGTAATTTGACGATAGCGAAAATAGTTTATTTTAATATTAAGAGTCTTATGTCTGTGAAGGTGACCCTCACAATTCTAGGTCAACTCCCAATTTGCGAGTTACATAACTTCCAAATCTCACCATTAAATATCATCACTCCGAACTCAAATAAAATTTACAAAAGCCTAAATCTACGAGTATTAAGAATCATCCAACATGAAACTGTTATGAATTTAAATAATTTTCCAGGCAGTCCAGTGATTTACATTTCAATTAGATCCTAGAACTTTCCAACATTAATCTGATTACGCACAATAGATTATCCGCTGATCTAGAGAAAAGCAATTTAAAAACAAACATTTAAGTGATAGAAAGGACGGTATACAATCTGTGACACCACAAATCCAGAGAGTTCGAGAAACCGAATCAATTCTTTCCTACGACACTTGTGAATATAAATCGTTCTGGGCCCGTTCATATTTCATGTACCGACCTTGATTGCCTCTCCTTTGGGAGATCTTTTGAATCTTTAGTTTCTTTACCTGAGAAGGGTTTCGTAAAAGTTAACCCTCATTGAATAGTACTTTCCTGCTCGACATTAGTCCCAAGGGTAGTTGTCATACATCACTAAATCGATTTTATTTACATTTGAATATTTTACGAATCATCACGTCGGATGGCAAGTAGACTCCTTGGAAACACATTAGAGCCTCAGTTCTCATTATCGTCAAAGACACTAACCATGTTGCCAAAGACATCCTATGCGTTAAAAATTGGGATATTAGATTAACTGATAAATTAATTAGCGTATTAAGCTACGTGAAAATTGTGAAAGGGCATGAAACGTAAGTCAAATTTCGTGATATGCGGTAAATTTAAACTCCGATATTACGAGTAAGAATACTTTCCATTGCATTGGTAAGAACTAAGAGCCCGGTACACACGTTCAAAATTTCGCTATGGCAAATAAATTCAGAAACAATTCTAATTAACATTATCAAGTGTCGACGTATGTGAGTATATAAATTAGCATATGTAAGTAGTAAGCATAAAATATAGTTCGACGGACACTACGAGTATAATAACTAGTAATATACTGAAAATAAACCAAAAAGTAATGTTGTAGCACTGAGTTTTGTATTATGTAAGAATTGTCTGGGTGAATTATTGTACCTACTTATTTTAGATATACATACAGACATACACTCACGCCTTTTCCCCAGAAGGGGTAGGCAGAGGCGTCACCATGACACCCACATGTCGCCTTGTATGTCCCATCCCACAATGTGATAGGGGGGTGCGAGCACATTGCCATATCGGGCATAAATTTCTGACTCCGGGCTGATAATGAATTGAAAAATCCATCACTTTTCCCGACCCGGGATTTGAACCCGAAACCTCACCTTTACCATCGTACCGTGGTACAACTACGCTACCGAGGCAGTCACTTGTTTTAGAAATGTGTCTATTCTAGTGTTTCTGTCGTCTCCTTCCGGATGTTAGGTATGACCATTGAATACTAAAGCACTGCAACACTTCTGCAAATCTTTAAGCTGACAAAACGATTTTATTTTACTTCAATACTGACAAACATATTTACGAAAATAACGCAGTTCAGATTAACTTTCAAATAATACTCCTTTACAAAATTCCCGTAAGTACATCTTAAATATCACGCCACCAAATCTGACCGCATTATGGTAATAGGATATTTTCTAATATTATCCTAATTCGATGCTCTGTAAACACGATCGAAGTACAATGGGACGACATGGGATAGTGCAAAAGCTATTGTCTCTCGTATAGTGCCTCGGCTAAAAGGGACAGTAAATATTGGTGAAAGCAGTACGAAGGTTCGTCCCTTAGGGCGGTAACATGGCTACGTTTTAGTACATTTTCTGGTATTGCGTCTAAAGCTTCTTCAGTATTTTCAAGCAATATTTTTCGTATACGAGACGTTTTCATATTATTTGACGAGAATCCGAAAAGGACTTCAAATATTTTAGCCTGCGAATGTGGGAAGGGTCTTATAAGAAGCCTTTTTTATAAGCTCGAATTATGGACAGATTTTATTTAAATAGTGTATGAAATGTAAAAGAGATTAAATATGAAACGTAAATAAAATGAATTTTTAAATATTCAGTTATATTATTACAATTTTAAAATCTAAAAAATAAAATCATTTTAAAATCTAATAAATAAAATCGGAGTATGAAAATAAACATCAAGAAATACAGAAAGAATAAACCATTTAACAATACAATCGGAAATAATTGGATTATTCAAAAGCGATTGAAGCATGAAATCTGCAAAATCAATTTAGCTTTCTCGCAAAATCTTTTTAGTCACTGCAATCTCTTTCCTACCGTTAATGATAGAAAAAGACAGGACGATATTGGCTGGCGTATTTTTTTCGTAACTTCTACAGCTATCTAACTGTTTAATTGCCTTTGCAATGCAAAAAATAGTTTTGGAACTAAGATTACGTAAAAAGCATACGTGTAGCATATTTTAATACCGCGAAAACATTAAACCTATCGTAAAGTGGCACAACGATCCCAAGGAGGATTATTTTGTACATCAGTGTAATCGCTTACCTCAAGCAGAATCCCATTATTCTTAGAGCGTGAGTCCAGTCGTTGTAGTCTGTCTGTGCGGTCGGCGATAGATGAAACCACATTTCAAACGCGTGGTACGGCAGGAAGCAAATGAAGAATACTGCAAAGAATTTATTGGTTCAGTTAATCTTGTCAACGGTTGTCACACAATTGCTTTTATGTTATAGATTCGAGTCATCTTCTTTTCGTTCGAGTCAGGGGTTCAAAATTGTTTACACTAAGACTCTTACAGTTTCCCGGCCCAGTAGGTCGCTACACTTTTGGCTGCGTCGCTGATGATGCCCCTTGTACAGGTGGTAGGGTACAGTGGGCACATCAATAAGTGTAACATATTTAGTTCTTCGAGTGATGACAAAACGTGATATGTCAGTACGTAATTAGCGCGGCTCATTACATCCAAAGTATTTTAAGATATCAGGGAATTGACAATAAATGGATGTAGATGTAGAAAGGGGCCGACTTGGAGAGAAATGAGATGACTGAAGAGAAATGAGAAGAAAAGAGCGTAGGAGATAAAGATATTTGGGTTAATTTAATAGTTAGTAAAAGTTTTGTTAAGTGATTTTACATCAAACTTTATATTACTCGTATAACAAGAATATTATAATCGTGAGTGCTTAAAAACATATATTTTTGTTTCCAAAACGCAGTTTTTTTTACTGTAAAATAAGGTACAACTAAATAAACTGAACATATTGAAATTTAGACTCAAAAATGAGTATGAAAACGCATTTCTGAAGCATGTGGCTTAATCTGCTTAACATTTAAACACACACATATTGATTTTGACTGTATGTTGATTGCTGATTGAGATTATCATGATTTTAAATCATTAGTACCTCTACAATCAAGTTAATCCAATGGCAATGTTTGGTCATAAAGTAATGCAAAATGTACATTAATCAACGTAAAATAACATGTATTTTAAAATTGAGCACTGAATTTTCTGTTCATAGGGTATAATCCCCGATAATACGAAAATTTGGGAGCAAAATGTATAGTAACAAATAAATAAAGCAGTAACAGTAGCCGCATATTACCGATATATTTTACATTTTATGTGATGTCGCAGTGCGCAGAACTTATCAATATACATAAGTTAAAGAAATATACTAAAATGAGTTTACATATTATGAGTTAAATGATATTATGGAAAACTAGTAGCAGAGTTATCTCCATAAGACCAATTGGGAAAATAGCATAATTTTGAGCTTCCAATCAATCCAATTCATCAGCCAAAGGCTGAATAGCTTTCCGCTTCGTGGCCTCCATTCGAGAACTTTTTGGCCCCATCGGCCATCAGTTCTCCGTGCTATGTGCCCAGCTCAATTTTGAGCTTAGGCTACATTAAGTTGTAAGGCCAGCATGTTAAACCATCTCGTTGGTTCCACATTGTCACTACTCTGACTAGAACTGATAAACAGCATAAGCTACAATGGACATTATGGTGGATCGATGAATCTTCAAAACAGAATAAAAAACGCCCAAAAATCCGCATCTGGCCGGCTTGTTACTTAGTAGACAAAAATGTTCCCCGCATATCAATAACGCTAACATAGTGTTTGCATAGAACTTATGGGTACAAGTATTATCTACAGTTAATTAATTTGTGCCATGCGTTGCTATTCTAAGGTTTACGCAACAATTAGCATATTTCTATCCTTTTTTATTACGAATAATTTTTATTCCTCTATCCCAGAAAGTGTAACAATAAACAATCTACGTGATAAACGTCATCTTCAATCAGTGTCCTAATCAGGCAGTGGTCAGAACCTTGTTTGCGGTTCATTTCAATTCAGAGCGCGTGAGTGCTGTTGACAGACGGAACGAGTGTCCTATACTTTATTGCGCAATCGCTTCAGCGTTATTGCGGCCTATTTTTATAGAAGATGACGTTTTCACCACGCTTTCAGGGCTATTTTGTTGCGTGAAATGTTTTGTTTCGCTGAGGTTTTGTTTTTGACGTGAAATAGATTGTATCGATGGTCTACGGTCTTTTGGTGTCCGATTGCGTTGTTGTCATGCTGTTGTCAAAATATTAGGAACAGTTTTTGTCTCTTCACATTTAATTTTAATGGACATTTTAATACTATTAGAATACGAGTATAAATGCTTCTCGTTTATATTATGAAAACATATCACAAACAATTCGTAAAATAGATATTTTTAAAATTTTATTTGTAGTTCCAAATTTCGCCACACGCCAATAGAATTTGGATGAATTTTAACTTGTAAGACTCGGTTCAGGTTGTGGTTTGAAAATTTGGTTTACCTTATTTTTTTAAAATTACGGAATAGCTAATATAGTGGTCATCTAAAAGTTATTTTTTAGAAACGTAAGGGTTTGGAGCTGCGTTGCTGGATTTTAAACAGAATGATTAATAGAGCGGTAACAATTACGAGTATTCCAGGAGGGTTTTCTGTTCCACAGAGTAACTAAACATTTCGAATCGACTCATTCAAAATGTAGACAATCTTATTGTACGAACGACACAAAGTAAATACTAAATACCAACATTTCACGCAATAATTTTAATTTAATTTACCTACCTTCAAATACCAAGGACACGGAAACCAGTTATAAAATGATAAACCCGTCAAAGCGTCTGTCCTACGCAGATTCGCCTGAGAGCAATGTTACCCGCACTTTGAAACTTAACATGAAACTTGGTTTAAGCTCCACTCAAGCTACCACGCGTGTTAATTCAAGATCCCTGTTAGAAAACGGCGTGCGAACCCTTAACCTCATAAACACTTGACCTCATTTCCACAGGTCAAGTGTTTATGATGTAAGATAAAACCACCGAGGATTCGGGTGAGGAATTGACTTCCTTTGGAGGTAAAGAATTTGATTCCCAGATGGAGAACTGGTATGGGCTACTGGTATTTGTGATTGCAAATATTTGGCTCGTTTGATAGTCAACAAGTAAAAGATGTCATTTTTTCTATTTTTCCGATGTTGTCAGTATGGTTAGGAAATCGAAAAAAAAATTGCCGTGATAGGCAGACGAGCTAGCGACCCGCCTGATGGGTAGCGACTTCCGCTGCTCATGGACTCTGCAATGCTTAGGCAAGCCGCTGCCTACCGTGAGAAAGACATCTTAAAAATATTCGTAATATATCATTTATTTGTTAGTAAACTGTCATGTTGATTCACTAGACCATTAATTAATCAATTTTAATTCACATATTAATACACGTCATTTAATTATAAATTGTACGTATTTCGTAAGTAAATATAATTATTACTGATAAATTATGACATCATACGATTAAGCAAGATTGATAAGCTATAAGTAAATGTTGAGGCGTTCAGCCCGTCGATATTACCCCAAATGTTTGTGTGGTCGGTAAATATTTGCTCCAAGTCTACATTTGTTGGAACAAAAGCTTTAGTCTCTGATAGTCATTAAACATATAATCGACTTCTATTTATGTCTTTGTTGGATTTATACATATTTCAAATACAGTGACTTGAACTCTTTGACTTAATAATATAATATTTTGCTCCAACCCCGAAATCTGGTGAAGCGAAAATCTCAAGAGAAATCCATTACAACAGTTAGAACATTTTCAAGATACTGAAGGACAATCCTTTGAGATTTTTTGTTAAATTATTTTAACAAATTTACTGTTAAATATTCAATAGAAATAAATCTCTTGGACAACTTCAAAATTCTTTTTATTTCAATATGTAAATATCACTTGAGCCGAGTTAATTGATCGTTTAAAAAATGAGAGTATTTTTACAGCTGAAACAAAAAACGGTAGGATTTAATCTATTAGCATTTGCATACTTATTATACGTTAAGCTGTGCGAGGATTAATTGGAGATTACTTTTTTTCATCGCAAAGATTCAGCTGTATACGATCATGAAGACTAAAATTAACATCGAACGTAATTCAAAAAGGATTTTGATCCTATAGAGCATATAGTACCTTGAAAACCTTTTCAAAACAGCAAAATAATATATAAGGAATGTTATGTTTGAAAAATATTGCATGGTTTTTCTTAATTTGCGATTGTTTTTTATTCATAAATGTCTTAATTGCAGCCTATATAAGGTTTTTGATATAGTGACGGGAGTTATTCAGTTTTTTATGGTTGTATAAGTATATATAAAATGTTACTTAGAACTTGAGGACCAAAGTCAATGGCAATTATAAACGGCTTCCGTTCTTGACAGTTCCAATTGAAGATTAATTGATGAAATTTCAATCAATTCGATAATAATTGGGCCCTCAGCGATTTCTAGGGACGCTGTATTGAATTACAGATTCCCAGAGACAAAGCTTTTGGATTAATTCCTTTTTCAATGGTGTCTTTCGATGAATATTCATGGAGCTTCTGTCTCTAAACATAATAGATTTGAGGGAATATCGCACCTAAATAAATATACTTCTAGGACCGATTTTGCAATCGTCGATTCAAAAATATCCAATGACGGCTGGTGCAATCAAATAAAAAATATGTCCAGCTGTGTAAATATTATATCCAGTCAGTTTTTATTTGATTGATAACTTTCATTGATTGAAAAGTCAGCCGTACATTTAGGGAGAAAAATCACTTCGTCACTTCCTGTTTCATAGTATCGATTTGGACGTTTATCAAGGGTTATTATGCTTTGAGTGTGTGTATATTAATTATTATTTATCTTCAAAAAACATTTTTGTAACCGATAGACAATGTTTGACTAAACACCAATTATTACAATATTCTTAATATAAAACTACTCACCAATAACAAAAACCAGCACCATACAGGCCACAGATTTCCTGGCCCTGGCCTGAGCCTCGCCCTGGCCTCCGTGCAAGGCCCCAGGCATCTCTCTAGTACTGGCTAGTAATCTCTGGGCCATGAGGGAGTAGAAGAACGCTATCACTAAGAGGGGCAGGCCGTAGTACACCACTGCCTTTGCTAGTGTCATCCATCTGAAACAATTAGGGCTGTTAGTATTTGAATATACAAATTACAAGGTTAGTCATAAAGGGTATATTAAGCTGAAAGGGGGATGCTATACTCGTCATAATGAACAGCTTTAACTATGGAGCCAACCCTGAAATATCGAAAAAAGAATCGGCTGTTCCATACAAATATAATCGTTTGAATCTTCAAAATATGTGGACCAGCTGATTTTCTTTTCGCGATTTCAGGACTGGCCCCATAGTAAAAGCTTATACCATCCCTACCTTTCAGCTTTATATAACTTTTATGACTAACTCTGTATGTTTAGATATTTCAAAGCTCTTGCAGAGATATCAGTAGTTTTTTTTTTATTTTCAATCCATTGTAACCGAACATGACAGAGCTGATTTAAGATCGAATATCTCAAGGATTTGTTTCCAATTTGATGTCATCTAAAACAATCAATTTATTGATTATCATATGTATATCTGCATACAGACAATCAAAACAGTAGATATTATGAACAAAGATAAAGAAATACAAACAAAATTTACGACACATATGGAAAATACTATCGACACAAACAACAGTACAATCCAACATCTTAGTAAAGTCATTAGCGAAACCTCGCTGCATAATACAGTAAGCTAAGGTAATCAGTCATATCAACAAGTGCGTACAATCAATCACAACTCCTAAACAATCGGTAATGTGTACAACTTCTTCACTTTCATAATTCCGAAGTCCACTAGACTAGAAGCATTATTGGATACTTGTTTGTTGAAGCGTGCAACTTTAATCAGCTGGAGGAGAAAATTGAAAAATCTCTTTATGAACTTCAAGTTTCTCTCAATAGTTAAGTTCGATTAATAGTTTTTCGCATTTGTTAAAGTGAAGATTATTGAAAAAAATATAAGAATTAATTCTGAAATATTAACAATAACGATCAAGCAGTTACATGAATTAATTTTGAAGTTTGAATCCAATTCAAATCAGATTTTGAATTGAAACATTTACGATAGACTTAGTAATTATAATTTTGTTATTTTCAACAAAAAAGCTTATTATAAGTTGTACAAGAATATCAGGCAGCAATGCAAATTGATATTGTACGAGTAATACCGTAGATGGTCATTACAGATCAACTGAATAATTATTATTTCCCTCTCTAGTCTACAGTTCATTTATAGTACACTTTCTAGGAAACAAAACACAATCCCATTGCTAAACAAATATAAACATTCACGGAGCTAATTGTCCGGTCAGTTTACAACCCGCATGGAATTGCTCCAATAGATTCATCAGGCGCTTGAATCAGACTGACATCTCTACAAGGAATTGAGACTCTATCATTAAATGTATAGGGTTGATTTTTGGAATTAAGATAGTTTTCCTACCCACCAATTCAATTCAGACTGTATTGGTACATAAATAAGGTTGGTTTTCGTACTTGGGATAGTCTTTCCATTCCGGCGGGTATGGAGTGCAGTACACGATGGTCATATTGTTTGATACAGGGTGGGTGACCGTGCTGGAGAACACTGCTGCTGGCGTGGCAAAGATCAGTGCTGCCCCCCATATTAGAGTGGCGCAAACCAACGGCAGTTTGCGTAGCTGTAACAAAATTTGCTTTAAATTGACTGCTGTGTACTAGAATTAATATTGGACTAGATGAAAATTATGTTGAGCAGTGGACCTTCTGTGGCTGAAAAGAGAGAGAGAGAGAGAAAGTAATAACAAAACCTGTATCGAGTGTTTTTGTTTTCCGCTTCAGCATACATACTTATATCTCGCACAATTTTGTTTTTTTTTAAGTTTTTTAGACGCAGTATCCCTCAATCGTTATCTTACAATGTAAGTTCAAAACATATTTTAAAAAATGATGAATTTACGCCGACATATTTTTGGAGTATTTTGTCAATCTATATTATAAAAAGCGCAATACTTGTTGCGGTACTCCGGGAATTCAGGGATATTTTTACATTAGAGGCACATCCTGAAATTCAAGGACGCAAAATAAATTAAAACTTTACTATACTATACGGTATATAAATCCGTATTCAGCAATTCTTACCAATATAAAGTAATAAAACAATTCATTTTAATAGAATACATATTTTGAAATCAAAATCATCATATATTATGAAAAACAAATGCGGAAAGTCTATTTAAAATGTTAAACATATTTCTGTAAAACAGAACAACAAATATTAATTATTTTCAACTTTAACATCAGCGACATAAAATAATATTTCCATTGTGTCTCAAAACTACCACAATATACACAGTGCAAGTCGTACTAGTGTTGGAACCTTTATTCTGTAACCATTTTAAGGAACTTTTCCAGTATAATTGGTGTGACAGTGCATTTAAGAATAAATAAATACAAATACATAAACCCTACACTCACATACATAGTCCTGACTCCACACTAAGATCTAGTCTTGTGTCGTGGGTATCAGGAACTACGAGAGACTTTTCGGTCTCGCAAATACCCAGACCCGAAACAAATATCTGTGGACCGCACAAACATTTGTCGCGGTGCGGGGATCGAACCCACGGCCTCTCGTTTCACAGTCGCCGTAATAGCTGTAATACGTAGCTTAATATTCATTTTTAGAATTTATGACGTCAGGGTTCAACAGTTTACTAAAATTCGTCATTGCTTTCATAATTGGGTATAAGAAATCTTCTATCGAATCGCCTTCTTTAAGTGTCTATATGTTTTGACATATTAGCATAAAGAAGTTAATAACAGTTAAAATATGATGACTTGTTTTGTATTTAGCATTGTGGGCATCTAAATTATATATAATAGTATATATACATAAATATGTATATACTACTTGTATACTAATTATTGCTGCTGAAAATGATGAAAATAGACGTTGCTCACTCTCCACAAGCTGAGCATCATATCTTACGCGGTATGGTTTAAAAAAATCATAATAAGGTCAGTCCATAACACAACACACAAATTAGGCAAAGTTACGTCAGTCTCGCTTGCAAATGGCGCACTTACTCGTAAACATTACTTAACACGAGAGTAAGTCGGGAGTGGCTGTTTGTCAATATAATTCAAACACAAATCATACCTTAAGATTCCAATTAGTTGAACACGTAAATTAGCTTCGCGTATACAGTATTTCTAATTTACTAGTAATTAAAATTTATTGCCCTGTGGTATTGCAAGAAATTACACGTTAATATTCTAAGCTGTTAAGATCAAATAATTTCAAATATTAATGTAGGTATGAAAATTAAGGTTTGTAGAATTTATAGTCACGCTTATATCTCATAGAGGTAGACCGAGAAAATTGATAAGACTAGAAACATAACATGCAAAATTTGTACGAAACGAAATTTTCACATAAGTACTCGGAGAGATTTAACTTTTTAAACAAAATATTTTGGAGACGCGAACAAGTGACTATACCTGATGATAACCCTAGTGCAGTCATGTAAAAGAATCTACTACCATAGAAAATACAACTCGCTATGGTATGCAGGTTTCCTCACGATGTTTTCCTTCACCGTTATAGTGCGTGGTGATTGACTATCAATACAAACATGACTCCGAAAAATCAGTGGTGTGGAGTGGATTTGAACCCGCGACCACCGTGAACATGTAGGCACTAGGCAGCTGCATCTGGTCCGATACCAACAGGCCATCACGCACTTATAATTAGTACTATCTGTAATGAAAACTGTGGTATGAAAACAACCCTTTGGCCCAATTATAAACAAAATATTGTCAACATAACGTCTATAAAAACACTTAGTGGCTTTGGTTACATAATAGACCTTCTTATGAATATAAAATAAGCAGGTTTCAAATTAATTTTGAAAGGGAAACGAAGCTTGAAGAATTATAAGAGACTTTCCTTATTTGAGATCTTGTTAACAGCTACGAAGCTTCTAAAGAGACGGTCATGAAAAGTAACGAAATTTTATACAAGTCGTCACCATCTTTAGATTCAAGAATTGAATGCATTAAAGATGATAGATCAAACAGCTATCTAAACTTTTGCTATTATACCGACAGGAAAACTTTTTGTGGTTTGAAAATTTTAGAATATATTACTGTTAAATTTGTCGTTTATTAGAGCTCTTCCATCGTCAAGTAATATAACCTTTCAAGATGTGTTGTAGTTGTTATGAAGTAATGCAAGAATTTTTATTTTATTTAAATAAATAAATTTGATTGTATGAGAGTTTCTAATAAAAGTTGCTTGAACGAATGGGTATGTGGACGTTTAGTATAATATTTTAGAGTGAAACCACAGAACGGCCACAACTGCAGTTTATTTATAATTAATACCACCACGTGCTATCAAGGTTAAGATTAAAATAATGTCCGTTTTCACCAATATTAGAATTAAATTCAATGTGATTCGAAAGTCCATAGGAGTTGTTCGCCAAGTATTTCTTGGAATCAAACTAATGGTACTCTTAATCTGCAGTTTTGAATATATATTTATTCGGTAAAAGAATTTATAATATTAATTAATAGCAAGACCGCATTCTCGGACTTGGTATACCCTCTCCCATTGACGTTATTCGTCCATCTGCTTTGCAAACGAGACTGCGTTTTCCATCTCTGCTAATGTTTGTAATATGATCGGCAAGAATTTGGTTTGAATATGGGTGTTCGTGACTCTTAAATGTCTCGTGTAGTTGCTGACGCCCACAAAGACCTCTAACTTAGTGGATCAGGACTATATATGTGACTGTTGAATGTATGTACTGCCTCGATGGCGTTGTTGTGCTACGGTATGATTACAAAACTGAGGCCTCGGGTTCGAATCCCGAGTCGCTGCGAATGCGCCCGAATGCGAAGCCCGGAGTCAGGAATTTGTGCCGATATGGCGATAGGCCCGCCCCCTATCACATCATGGGACGAAATATACAAGGCGAAACGTGGGTGTCCTGGTTACACCTGTGCCTACCCTTTCTGGGAAAAAGGCGTGATGTATAGTATATATGTATTTATTTACTACTCTTACCTGCAGTTTCCTAAAAGGGTTGACAATAGCGCAGTATCGTTCAGCCGACAGGGCTGTCAGTGTGAACACTGACACGCCAATGCTGACGTCCTTGGCAGCCTCGGATATTCGACAGATGAGCTCTCCCCACGGCCAGGACTCCAGCGTGTATATTATGGATACGAATGGCACGCATATCAGAATCACTAGGAGATCTGCCAGTGCCAATGAGAAGATGTACCTGAGAAAATATTAGATAATTAGTGAGGTAAAATTATTTTCCGGTATGACTATTTATATTACAATAACCTTATCATAAATTGTCAAAAAAAAAACAACAGTAACTCGAAGTAGAAATGTTGTTTTCACAAATAATTAAACGAAATAATATGAAACTTTATTTTATTAGGCATGCAATTTACTAGAAATGTAAGAAAATATTGTAGAATCTGTTAATGGATTAGTACTTCTGTCAGTATTCATTACTCGTCTCCTTTATCACCATCAATAATACTCATAAGTATCTCAATATTATGAACTTCTTGATTATAATTAATGTTCAGGAATACTGGCTACAGTATAGTCTGAAGTAATATTCTTTAGTTATTCTCCAACGGGTCACTGTGGAACTGTGTCGCTTACAATCTGGCGAATGGCATGCTCGTCTCGCCATTCATGGAAATTATTTAAAGGAAACATGAGTAGTGCTACCCTGTTTTATTGATCTCATTAAGTGATAGAGAGTGACGTTATAGTCAGAAACGAAGCCAAATCCCGAACAATTCATACATTGTTTTAACTGAAAAACTCATACAAATTGGATGACCTGAACTTAGAATAGATCCTGGCATCTCATGATTCACATTCACAACCTTATCACCTATCTACTAGAGCAATGAGGACTGAGGTGACAATCATGAATTCTATTACTATACCCATATCACCTAAATTATATCAGTTACTAGAAAGGCTGCAATTATTCATAATTTGCAATTACTCCTGATTCCTCATATACCCGGCTCAAATAGTAACACGACACTTCGACTTCCCCATTACTTCTATCAGTTATTACTTCTGTAATTACTATCTACGTAGCTTCTAGGACTCGTGTTGCATTGAAACTATCTTCAACTTTGTTTAATAACTTCAGGTTCAGACTTGACGAAACGCAACTAATATTTGCGCCGACAATCTGCTCTTTATACCTCCTTGCGAATAACGAAGGCACACCCGCTATAGATACACAAATACTTGGCAAAATGACTTTATTGGAAACATAGCTTTTGTTTAGCCTGTTACATCGTATTTCGAAATAGCCGAATCTACTACAAAGCATGTAATAAAAATATTTGTACGAAACTCCTTACGAAAGTCTTGAAGGCCTCTTTTAAATGAAAGTTGTCAAGAAGCTAATTTTAGGAGAAATAAATCAATACACTTTTAACTTTTAGATTAACTCCAAGATAAGAGAAATAATATTAACAGCGAAAAGACGTCATAATACAACATGGGGAACTAATGCCAAGTTATTTGAAGTAAAAGCAGAAAGAGAAAATAATATTAAGAATATTGAATACCATAATAGCGACAGCTTATTCTTAGAGTCGATTATTGTCATAATTTTCACAACCCTATAACGTAGACGACGGTTTCTTATATCTACTACTGCTAAAACGACCCAATTTGGATTTTAAAAAAATAAAAAGAATAAATGACTTACGTGTTAGGAGCATTTCTCATGCCCCTATGCCTGACGTAGACAATCACCAGGGTGCCATTACCAAGGACGCCTACTATAAAAATGATGGCGAAGAGAACTGGCACCAGATAGGTCTCCAACCGATCTTCGTACGGGGTGTATTCGTTGTCCGTCGAGTTGTCGGAGCTCAGGAGACTGTCGTTCAATTCCGCAATCATTGTTGTTACCTGTAAGAGGGAGGATAATTGTATTCTTGAGAATTATAAGGAGCTTTAGATTACTAAAATGCATGGTGTTGATCACTGCTTAAACACTGCTAAATGGTCTTAAAACGAAAGATACTTATTCTCCATTCTCACAATATTTGGCAAAAGTTTCTAATTTCTAAAGGCTTCGTTAAAGCATGTCCGTAGCCTTATGAGTAGAGGGATTAAGATACTAAAGGCTAATTTAGAAAGCATCACTGGTCTAGTACGCCAGCGTGATGCATTAAGACTCAAACTACCTTAAACAATGACGCACTTAAATCTGAAGTACATCTAACAGCAGTAACAATAGCAATCTAGATCTGGATGAACATGATACAACTGCCATCAAAGATTCCGTCTTATTAAAAGGAATATAGGGTACATTTTTCAAATCCCTATTTGGCTTTAGAGAAAATTAAAAAGTAACACCTCGATTTATCTAAGATAAGAAATTTTGTGACTAGAAGCTGCTGGCTCACTGGCTATTAATCATGATTTATTAGCCAGCCAATTTTCTTTTCGCATGCCAGTTTCGTTTTAAGCAACAAAATAATTGAAAAAAAGTTAGTTCGCTGAATAGACTATAAGTTATCTGGTAGTAAAATCGCTTACACTCGTCTGCGGTCAACAGCTGGGTATATCCTAGCTGGAGTAATTTGATATCTGCTCGTAAAATGCGAAATTATGGCGAACGCCCACCAATTTCCATTAAAAATATAAGTTTTGGACGCAAATTCGGAATATTTTATATTTATTTTGTTTCAGCGTCCACCACCTGCTGCTCGATAACGACCTCGTGTCGCCACGCTTCCAACCCTTGTTTATTGACGTGTATTTTTAAATTCATCTCTTCAAATTTTAAAGTCTGAAAATTATTGTGTAGCGTGGTTGCTTATAATTGATGTTACAATTATAATAATCAACATGTTTCTTTTTAAATTTAAATGTTATATTACTGATATTTTTATTTTAGTACTAATCCTTAACAAAAAATAATAATAACAAAATAATGTCCTAATCTTATTCAGTCTTCGTAATATTATCTTCTCTGTGTTTATGGATATTTACAAAAACCCATCATTGACGTAATTCTAAACATGACATTTTAGTAGTATAATACCAAATTGTGTGAAGATCCGGAGGAAAAAAGTGTTTTATCAATTTTTTGTCATTATAGACAGCAGTAAGATTATTATATTGAAAAGCAATTTATTTGCGTTTTTCTGGCTCTGAAAATATAACAATGAGTCAGTAGATATAGCGGAATTCATTCAGCTATTTTCCGCCTCAGAACAGTGTCCAAGTGAATATGGAAAGTATTAATAAATTCATTTCCTATCTATTTTATTTTCACATAAATATATCTTTGTTTTCGTCCACTTTTATTAAACTTAGCAATTCATATAAAACTATAACAAAACATTGTTTCATACATTTGATAACACACTGTCCAGTAATAAAAATCTCAACTCAAAATATTCGAAGCAGATTCCAAACTTCATAAAAATAGAAATCTTATGCAGATAAAAAAGTGAACTATCTTTCATAGAGCAGATATAAAAGCAACTTACTTTTCTTCCTATAAATTAGAGCGAGTTTAACTTGGAAATATTTGCTTCGTAAACTAATTTCATCCAAAGGATAAGCTCGGTACAAACACGTCTCAAGAGATACTATCTGTAATGAATCTTTTTACGACCCTGCTATGGGTTCGAGGATTAACCGCAATTCTTTTAAGCTTTCTGAACCCTTTGATGGCTCAAGTCAGTATGGGTCATATGTAACGGGTTTCACGTAATATGAATAGTGGTCGCTAATCTGAGGTTTATGAATTTTCCACCTATAGTCTTCAGATAATACAGACATTCGTATACCGTGAAAGTAAATTATTTAGTAGTACCTCGAAAATGAATGACAAAGTTGCTGATACATACATACATAAACACACGCCTTTTTCCCAGAAGGGGTAGGCAGAGGTGCTACCAGAACACCCACGTTTCGCCTTGTATATTCCGTCCCACGATGTGATAGGGGGCGAACTTATCACCATATCGGGCACAAATTCCTGACTCCGGGCTGATAATGAATAGAAAAATCCAATATCACTTTGCCCGAACCGGGATTCGAACCCGAGACCTCAGCTTTGCAATCATACCGTAGTACCACTACGCCACCGAGGCAAAGTTGCTGATTGATGTAAAATAACACTTAGACCTCAGAAAGCTCTACTAGAATTCAAACGAAATGAAACTGAAGATCGCTGGTCATCGTACAGGTGTCCGCATCAACCCGGACTAGCAAACAACTGATACAATCCAAGTACACGGTCATATTTTAGATGCAGCTCATGCAGTGCGCAAATTTTTTGGAACAGTTGAGACACAACCGTTTCAATGTGGTCGATACTTTACTAATATTACAGTTCACTAACCGTCGAGTATACTACACCTAGTTTTTTAGTATAATAAAATATCAATATATCCTCACCTCAATCTCGGTTTTAATGGAACTATTCGCGGCATTTCCTACATCCTTCAATTGGACATATATCGGTAGTGACATGTCATGAATGTCCATGGCAGCTCTAGGCGCCGTCAATACCGTCGGAAACGACGTAATGCTGATCGGTATTTACACGAAATACATCGGAATACAGGTCACATTTGGATTCCAAGGTATTTGACTATAATTAAAAACCCACATCTATAATAAGTGCGTAGTGGCTATAGGTAATGGACCAGACGCGTTCAAATCCCAGGCCACACTTCTGACTTTTCGGAGTAATGTGTGTAGGAATAGTCAATCACCACGCAGTAAAATTGTGAAGGAAAACATCGTGAAGAAACCTGCATACCATAGCGATTTATAAGAATTTCTATGGCATATAAAGTCCGTCAACCCACACTAGGCCAGCGTGGTGGACTATATGGCCTAGCCTTCTCAATCGTACTCTCCATTGTAGAGGAGGCTCCTCCTTGTAGTGAGAAGTATATGGGATGATACAGAATTTTATCTGTATTAATATTTTTTTTATCTTTTTTTTTTAATTTTATCAGGTCACTGTTGGGAAGATCTATGTTCAGCAATGCATTTCATGTAGCTGAGACAATAATTATGAATGATTAAAACTGATTACCACGGTGTCAACAATCTGCAATTTGAACTTTGATCTTTAAATGCTGGATCTTCTAATTTCGACATTGTGCAAACGATTTACCTGGTCTAGTGGGTTTTCAAGGCTGATTTTTCTTTCCATTAAATAACTTACATGTATGTTTGTCGAGCTTATCCTGCAAAAAGGTTTTATTCGACGCAATTAACCTTTCGATGTTTTAAATGTTTTAGAGCTTTGCAATAAGTCTCTAAAAAAGAAATATTTTTTTACAATTATATTTGAAAATAACGCATAAAGCTAATGATTCTTGCCACATAAACGGCCAGTGATCAGCGTGTGTTGGTAATAAACCAGCATTAGTGTTTTGCATAGCTGTCAAGTAATTATAGGTGCCAAAGTCGTAATGAAAGTAAATAATATAATCAACTATAATCGCATATTGTATGGTTCCGTATGCTCAGATGTGGTTAGGCGAAACATCAAGGATTATCAGCATATAGAAAGCCTGTTTTCTATACTATATTCGTTAGTTTATGTATCACCTCCTATACATCCCACTTCAGGGAACGGATCTTCTCTACAATGGCAACAACAAAAATATTTGTAATATGAACTCTGACGTCATTAGTGTACATTTTCACGAGGAATGGTATTTTGTCTGATAAAGAGCAGCTCATTAGCGGAGTGCGCCATTTGGTGCCAAAACAGATGTTTTATACGCATTTCGTTTTCCCATTTGAAAATAGGAGTATTCTGTATTTAATGGATCTACGTAGTAATGTTAGTTCATAAACATCACGCCATTTTCCCAGCAGGCGTAGGCGGAAGTCCAACCAAGTCACCCACGTTTCGACTTATGTGTTCAGTCTTTATGTGATAGGAAAGAGCCTATCGCCATATCGGCCACAAATTCTTGACTCCGGTCTGATAATAAAAAGTCCAATATAATTTTACCCAACTCGAGATTCGAACCCGAGACCTCAGCTTTGTGATCATACCGTATTACAACTACGCCACCGAGGCAGTAATTAGAAATCATGAAAATAGACAATATAATATTATGCTTTCGTTTTTACTTGTTTTGTTTGTTTTATAAGCGTCTTTCATTTTGGTTACAATAAAGCATATTATATTAATAAATATTATATTGTTAGCTATCCATTAACCCGACCTGTGTGATCGCGCTTGCTGCAGCCCGTAGTAGACAAACATTGTGTCAAGTACTTGAGTGTCATAGTTCGTGTGTTAATTTTCTTGATGGACGAAGTACAAATTATGATCTTGTCCTAATCTGTTTATTTTAACTTATCTATACATATAATATATTTGTAATCGATCGATGTCTGTATATGGAAGATAAATGAGAAAAACGAATATGGGGGTAATAACGCAATAGAACCCAAAACAATGATTTTTAGAATTTTTGTCTGTATATCTGTTTGTCTATGCGGTTGTGCGCGATGCACTCAGAAACGGCTTAACGGCTTTCGATGAAATTTGCTATGGAGGTAGCTGGATTAACACTTAGGCTACTTTTAATCTCGAAAAATGTAGTGTTCCCGTGGTATGAGAAAGGAATTCCGACATATTTGTTACTTTTTTGTACTCAAATGGATGGGTGGGACTGGATTACATATAATGAGTTCTCACTCAATTTTATATCCCGTTATATTCTGCCTTAGTTGTATTCTGACAAGACTGGATATAACGGGAAGGGACGGGATGGGATTCATTTAATAAAGATAACCACGCAAACGGAGTTGCGAGCAGCTGAAGTTAGTTGCCATATAAAACCCTAATCATATGAATACACAGACCGATCCATTTATAGGTTATAATTTACCAGGTCGGCCTAGTGCGGATAGTCGAACTAAACACATCATAGACAAATTCTTGTAAAACTCTATATGGTGTGCTCAGTTCCTCTCACTGAATAAAATCCAGGGCCGGCAGCGACTGGATACATAAAGCAGCAGACCGGGCTCTGTGACGTACCTTGCGATAAGCCTATGTCCAGCACTGGAGTGCAACGGGCTGATGATGATGAATTAAATTTATTAATATTGCCGCTTAAAATGGGAAATCTGGTTACCTGGTCATGTCATAGGTATATAAGTAATTATCGAACTATTTCGTAATTTTATAACACAAAAGAACAGTTGAAAATAAATATAAATTTATGAAATATGAGTTTAATAGAACAGCAACATTAAGGTATTCACAAACCTAAATATTGTTTTTCTCAGTTAATGTAATAGATAATACAGTTTGTAATTAGCTGCTTTTAGATTTAAGTTTCCAATTTATTATTAAGAACACGTCTTGATTCAAAACGTTCACAGACAATCATGATTAAGTGCTATTGATTCTATAATCTTGTATAACTCTCTTAGAAGTTTCAAAATATAGATTTTCTACATATACTATAATTATTATTTTTACAGGACGACAAAGCGACTACGATAGACTGGGTGGTTAGCGTAGTATAGTCTACATAAATTATCCACTGGCAAGATTTGTTTACCTCTTGTCAGACATCATGATTATGCCAACTTGTTCGAACTGTAATACATTACATGGCTTATGAATGGATCCGAAACACGACACAAAAACGACTGATTCAAACATACCACTCCGATTTAAAGTATAAGAAATGTAATTCCTGGCTGAATTCCATTACCCGGTGTTCGTTTCCCGACCTCTTACTTAAGTCGCGCTTCGATATTCCAAGGAGAAAATCTTTTATTCCCACAGTAGCGAGTTCCAGCCAAGGTCCAACACCGAAGTACAACAATTTTGAATTCCGAATCACTTGTGGCAGAAAATTCTAAGCGCATTCGTTTACTTTTGGCGGAACGTTATTGAAAATTTAAATTCGAATTGCGAATGCGGGTTAGTTTAAATTCCCTACAAACCTATCTATTCGCCGAAGCGTCGGACACGTTACGCGGACACTACAATAGAGTACGCTTTGGAAATTTGTATTTCGAATGGTTTTACTTTTTTTTTCTTTTCAACCAGCAACAATAGTGACAGGTGTAATTTTGTTTTTCAGCCATTACTAGGGAATGGTAATAAATCCTTATCTTATTTTTTGTTTCTGTTTCATTGCCAGCATTGCTAATAACATTTTACCCGTTCGTTGTTTTAAGCAATTTATTTTCCATAATTTAGATTTAGAGCAAGATATAAATTTAACGAATATAAATGATAACATATTACCAGACAATATATAATTAACAGAAAGCAAATATTAAAAGACGGGGTAATGAATGAGCATCGTTTACTAAACTGATGAACAACATTAGTTACGTGTGAAACCTCGGTTCTACTGCTCAAACACTTTTATTGTTTCACAATTATATTGTACATTAACTTTGCCGGATAATATTATTATAATTACAACACACGACTGTATCTTCAGGAGCGATGTTCCAACGGAGACCAATCCAAAGATAATGATTCTGGAACTGCGCGCTCTCAAAACGGCGACTTACTTATTATGTACCCCCGGTTACATTAATTACTTATATAAATCAATAGACCAACTATACTCATAAGAAATATGATATATAAGAATTTAAGATACACAATCATTTATATAATTTCAATTACCTTTTAACATTAATTTTAGAATATGTAATAATTGATATTTTCTTATTATATTTTCCATTATCTTACACGTGGTTGCAATGAATAAACATTTTGAGATGTTGCAAGAAACCGCGCGAGCTTAAACAAGGTTTCATTATCTTGGCGAGACATATTAATTAACATTAACAACATACATACACACGCTTAAGCCTTTATCTAAGAAGGGTTAGGTAGAGGTATCACGAATGCCACCAACTATTCCTCGATCCCAGCGCATTACCGTTCCACATATGAGAAAATCTCACAGGAAGTTCATGAACCTAAGATTTTTCAAGCCGAAAAACTCACTTACACATGTCACAGCTACGGTGCGACATGCATATTCATGAATTATTAAAAAAAACTGGTTATAAGATATTTTGTTAGCACGTACTAAATAAGTACATCGTATGTTGTTGTTGTTGTTGTTGTTTATATGGCCTAACCACTCTCAATCGTACTCTCGATTGTAGAGGAGGCCCGTGCCCTGCAGTGGGTCGTATATGGGCTGATACAATACAATACAATGTTGTTGTCGCAAATAAATCTGCATTCTTTCTTTCTTCTTACATAGACGAATTGCACTTACTGACTATGAACATAATGAAGCTAGAAACGACCAACCCTCGTGCGTTTACGACAGTAAATACACAGATAGTATTCGTGTTTGATAAACTCAATTTACTACTAATACTCGTACTTGCCCTTTGCCGCGGAAAATCATAAAATAGTAAAATATTGGCGCAATTGAGCTACTGTATGATTGCAAAACCGAGGTCTCGGGTTCTAATCCCAGGTCAAGCAAAGTGGTATTGGATTTATCTATTCATTATCAGCCCGGAGTCAGGAATTTGTGTCCGATACGGCGATAGGCTCACTCCCATCTATAACATCGTGGGACGGAGCAAACAAGACGAAATACGCGTGTCCTGGTAGCACATGTGCCTTCTCTTTCTGGGAAAAAAGGCGTGAGTTTATGCATGTTAAGTGCGTGGTGGCCTCGTGGTATCGGACCAGACTCGACTGCCTACATGTTCACGGTGGTCGCGGGTTCAAATCCCAGGGCACACCTCTGACTTTTCGGAGTTATGTGTGTATTGATAGTCAATCACCACGCACTTTAACGGTGAAGGAAAACATCGCGGGGAAACCTGCATACCGTAGCGATTTTAAAGAACTTCTACGGTATGTAAGTCCGCCAACCCGCACTAGGCCAGCGTGGTGGACTATATGGCCTAACCACTCTCAATCGTACTCTCGATTGTAGAGGAGGCCCGTGCCCTGCAGTGGGTCGTATATGGGCTGATAAAATACAATACAATTATGCATGTATGGTCCTGTAGTAGTTTATTATGCCAGTGTAAATATACGTCTCTATTGTAACTCGTAATAAATACAACATACAATAAACAAGAGGATTCTACCAACCGGTGTGTTTCAGTTAAAATCCATTTCAACCCACGGACACAACAAACTTCGCTTTGTAGGTCAACAGAACTTGCTAGTTGGGCTGATATCTCGGGAAATTGTATATGGTACAGCTTGCTATTAAATTATGTCTTGACACGTCGAAACTTGTGTTCTGTTAATTAACACCGCGGGTAGATGCCAGATATGTTTTGTAAGGTTTTATAATGTTTTGGCGTCAATTAGCAGGTGATTGATAGGATGCACAAGCACATATTGTCGAAGTTTTAGGATCCGTGTAATTATTTCGGTCCTCTTTACGCTCATTAGTACAAGATTTTAAATAAAACAGCTCAGTACTTCTGAGCTGTTTTATTTACAAATACATTACAACATTTCATTTAAAATGTTCATGTTTTTGTTTAACTTCTGAACATTTTAATAAAAATATTTTACAAACTCGGCTGCCTTATTTCAGAGACAAAATCGTTCAAACCAAATAACCAAACAAACAAATCTTTGAATTTATAGATAAACTAATTCGTAGCATACTAAGGCCCAGTTGCATAAAGAAGTTAGTTTTTAAACTTCAAAGAGACAATAGCTGAGTTCGAAATATGAATAAATCTTTTAATAATTTTGCCGTTACTAAAAGTTCAAATCTTTTAAAAAGCAAGTAGTTCTTAACTTAAATTAACATTCAAACGAGACAAAAATTATGTTCGAAATATGAATGTTTAAACATTTTGGTCTCCAAAGAGGCGAGTGTTCTTTTGTATACCACCTACACACAGGTCTATGCATTTAGAAACAAAGGGGAATATTCGTCGGCCGGCGTAACAGTAATGTACTCGAATTGTAAATGCCTCTAATTCTCGCAGCAGACCGAATTCACGTGTGGATATTGAATGACATAGAGTTGTTAGGTAATCTCATTGCTTAGTGCGATGGACTACTACAGAATCAAATGGGAATAATGAATAATTAAGAAGTTTTATAAAGTAAACTATAGACGAATAAAAACTACTTTTGGATCGCAGAAGTATTTCAATGCACGTATCAAACCCGGAACCTCTCGTTTCAAAGCTGACACCTCACCCAAATCCGCCAGAGTCTGCCAATCCAAACCGAATTTGAGTAATTCCAAAAATTTCCATAAAAAAATCTTTGAGAGAATCTTCACCATAAATTAATGGAAATTGCATACAGACACGTCATAAGTAGCTTATTTAAAAGACGTGAGGAGCGGCATATGGAAATATCTGTCAGTTCGCGAGACGAATTCTTATTTGGCTTTCGTTTGCATATTTAACTCATTGTAAAAGTCTTCGCGTGTTCCTCGTAAATCTACTTCACATGCTCCAATTTGTATTTGTAAATTAGATTTTGAAAAATTGGGTAAAAAGCGAGTTCTGTGAAAATTAATAACGAACACTAATTCAATAATGTAAATTAAAAAAACCACAGAAGACCTAATCCAAGAATCAGAAATACATGAAGTCGCTACTAAAAGGTTGTTTTTGGGGAAACCTTGTATTTAGCAGTAGCCATTCCGTTACACAAATGGATGTTGTGTAACAATAACTAAAACACGCTTTTAACTATGAAAACAACTTAGCCCTATGACGTGAACAAATTCTGATCATCCAAACATTTCGATTTACTTCTTACTGTAATCGGAGACTGTCTTTATTATTCCAATATGCTTTGCATTGGAAACAAAGCTACTATAAATTTCATTTAACATTATGAATAATGCATCTGCCTTTCCAACCTTTTACAAACACAGGCCATTAGTGAAATATAAAGTCGTTTAAGCACTCCGTCCACTAATTAAGAAACAAAATGTCGCGATGCAGCCAGTTACTAAAACAAAAGCAATTTAACTGCAGCAGTCACTTGTTTAATAGTTTAAGTTGACTACCTAACAAAAACCGTTTAACTGGAAAAGAAAAAAAATATGTAACCATTTTTGTAGCGAAAGTTTTGGTGCGCTGTAGTAGTTTGGTGCACTGGTATGTGCATTGTACAGACACAGGAATAATTGAACTACATACTGGATTGAACGTTAGCAGCACTTTCAATGGTAAAGCCACTGTATTTTGTTTACTACATGGATACAAAGAGCATTCGAATACAATTGAAAGGGGCGAACAACTGCGAAATATTCAGGGTTATTTTGATCTGAGTGCACTTTTAACAGGAGAATCAGATTCTTGAATATAGTCCATTGGTACAAAAAAAAATTAATATTCTTTAATTTTATTTTCATAAAACAAACTTAGACAAAACGCATGACCATAATAAACCCATTCATAAACTCCACGCACTCATACAAACACGCGCGCGTTTGAGTTTTAAAATTACCAGCGACCGTGTTTGTAACAGATGATAAGTATAATTTGAACAACAATTAGGACATTATGAAATAGAAATAAATGACTTATTAGGTATGTGTAAATTTAAATATATTCCACCTTGAGTAAATCAGTATAATTCTCTTGAGTTCAATAAAAAATAATCCATTGTCTCATGGGCCTATTTATTGTTTATAGACAGAGCTCAATTGCTTACTATCCTCAAGCTCATGCTGTTAAATCAAGAAAGGATTATAAAAAAAAGAATTAAAAAAAAAAGAATCCTTCCATTTCAAATTTCAAAAATGGAACCCCATCTTCCAACCGGCCAGTAGTGATAAATCCGCCTTAGTAACTCAGGCTGCATATTTTCCGGCTTCCTGGAAATGTCAGAAGGATAAATAATAACGCACATTGTTGTCACGAGCGGTCGGCGGCAGACAATAAGTATTTACATCAGCCATTGTTCCGACCGAGTGGATGTGTCGAAAACATCAGAGCGGCTGCCGCGGGCAGATACGTAGCTTATGGCCGAGGCTTTAAGGGCTGTGTTGACAATAATGATGGCGCTTGTATGCTTACAGATAAACTGCGGTTCGTGGAGCATTTTTATATATTGCGTTTTATAGTCATTTATTACTTAGGTTATAAAGGGGCCTCGGTGACTGCACCAGTTGCACAGTTGCACTACGGTATGATTGAAAAGCTGAGGTCTCGAGTTTGAATCCCTGGTCGGGCAAAGTGATATTGGATTTTTCTATTCATTATCATCCCGTAGTCAGGAATTTGTGCTCTATATGGCGATAGGCTCTATTACATCGTGGGACATACAAGGCGAAACGTGGGTGTCCCGGTTGCACCTTTGGCTCCCCCTTGTGGGAAAAAGGCGTGAGTTTATGTATGCATCTTATAGAGAAATTGGCTTAAGCGGGATGGTACAACTCTATTATTGGAAAAGTTCAATACAAGAAGTGAAACTAGCGACATAACATCTTACCATTTCAAACATATATTTTGAATTACACGAAAATTGCGTGTATCCTGGCGCATCCTGTAACGCGATAACCAATATACATATCCCGTTGGTCTCTATGGTGGGCTTAATACGTGCATAGGTAATCCAGGGTTCTACAAACATCCCACCACCAGAAAAAAAATCCGAACATTCGCGTGGTAACTGGTTTAAAAATGTTTGTAATAAGATTTTATTATAATGTGTCTCAGAGATCATGCTTAACAAAGGTATAAAAACCGAGTCTTTCAAGTGACATGTTACATAACTCAAGATACGAGCGAAGGTATCCAGCTTAAAGTGACCTCTGGAAAATAATAAAATTATGTAAAAACAACCTCGACGGTTATACACAGGTGTCGATGTTATCCAGACGCCTAAACCCTTTCAGTTTTATGAATATACATTTTGGGATTTTCATATAACCTCTGTCCAAACGCATGTGTAAAATGTTGGTTACGGGGTGCTCGATTTTATTGATATATGTTTGAAAATATCCCTGATTCTGTAATAAATCTACCCTTTATAAGAAATTATTGAAATAATATTTTTTTTCCTAGCCTATACTGTCCCACTGCAGGGCAAAGGGAGGCCTTTATCTTTTTCCACCCTTCTCTATCCAAGGCTTTCTTCCACCAGTTGGTATCAAAATGGTTCAAGTCATCTCTCCAATAATTATTATAATATATACTCGTATATTGCAGTAATTTATTGTTAATAGTACATTAGTATCAGCACGGACAGCGACAGCTAGACAAAAATGTAAAATACCCTTACATACATCAACTCACGCCTTTTCCCAGAAGGGGTAGACAGAGGTGCTTCCAGGACAACCACACATCGTCTTGTATGTTCCGTCCCACAACGTGATAGAAAACGAGCCTGTCGCCATATCAGACATAAATTCCTGACTCCGATAATCAATAGAAAAATCCAATATTACGAGTACTTCGCCCGACCCGTGATTCGAACCTGAGACCACAGCGTTTCAACCATACCGTAGTACAACCGCGCCACTGAGGAAGTCAGCGGTAAAATACCCGTCAAAGTAAGATATCCAAGTGAAATGTGTTGAAATTCAAAATTAATCAAGTGATTCGAACAGGCGGGCGTAATTAATTCAACTGGGAAATAGTTATCTCTTGCTGGTGGATACTCCAATAGGTATTTGACTATAATCGATTTTATTAAATTATTTTGTGTTTAAAGACAAATACCATTAAAATAAAACATTTCTGTGAAAACAGTATTAAAGTAGCTCGTAACATGAGGCTAATATTTGTATTAAAAAAAGAAGAGTGCGAGCATAGTTGAGACACACATTACCGTCTCATTCACACGTGCGCACTGTAATGCATATTAAGACTAGTGACGTCACTGGTTTTGTTTGGCATCCCTTTTCTTTTACTCACACTACAATATTTGAAACGTTTCTAACTTGTTTAATACTGAATGGATTTACAAAATTCCATTTTTGCTAGATATTGGATATGGTTACCTTTTGATAAATAAAAAAAAATGGAGTATAATACCCTATTGAATTGCACTGCATAGACCAGTTGCATTGTAATCAATTAAACCCAATATACAAGAACAATGACCTTAAATACAAATCCTAAAACACAGATACCGTTAAATAAGCACATAAAATAATAATCTTAACATAACAGCTAAAAAAATTACGAGCGCCCGTAAAACCGGCCGTAAAACAATGAAATCTTATTTGAATAATAAAATGATACGCCCAATAGCCAGGATTGTTATTAAACATGATCCATAATCATTTTAGGTGAATTGTGGAAAGTTATAATCCTTAAGTGGGTTTATTTTAGGCTGTGTGCTAAGTTTTATGGTCGTTATTATTAAGTATAGTCAGTTTTGAGATGTTGGTTGAGGCTCTTTGGTAGTAGTAGTATTCCTAGCCGTTTTCGGCTTCTGCGACTGTTATTAAACATAATAACTTTTAAACAGGACGTTGCTGTTCCATCCTCTCGTGCGCTCTTGCGTAACTTACGTACCCTAGCTTGTTAGTAAAGGTACGAGCGCATTTTGGACTAGTCAACACCCCGCTGACATAGTTTTAGTTAATAGCCACAGGTCGGGCCTTTAGCTCGTCTCGTTTTTTGTCGAGACCTTCGCGACGCTCAGTTTCAAAGGCATCTACCTGAACTTGAACGAGACGTCTCCATTCAAGGCGTTGTTCTGCTTTGGCTCTTTGGTATCGATCCATGTGCAGAAAGAACAAACGGGACGATAATTGTTGAGTCCACATCCCACATGTCAGTATTCTCGTGGGCCACATCTAAAGAGAAATACATTCAACAACTTTATAAGCATACGAGTAGTCCTGACCCCACACTAAGATCAATTAGATAAGTCTCGTATCGTGAGTATCAGAAACTACGAGGGACTTTTCGAAGTCCCGAAAAAATAATTATACTCGTGAATTGCACTAACATTTGCCTCGGCGCAGAGATCAAACTTGCAGCCTCTCTCTTGAAGATAAATGTTATTGCAATGAAAAAACATAGTGCGCTATAGGAGAACCGTACTTTTTTTTTAACTGAACCGAGAAAGCTAAGGAGCTAGGAAAGTAAAAAATGTATCTGGCAAACTGTATGTCAGCAAAAAATAACAGATCTATCGGTTTGACTTTAGTTTTCTGTGAAATAGGAGGTTATATAACCGTCCCTTTATGCTATCTAGATTGGTTACATTCGTAATTTATCATTTGTGCATACATAAACTCACGTATTTTTTTCCGAAAGGGGTAGGCAGACGTGCTACCAGGCCACACACTTTTTGCCTTGTGTGTTCCGTCCCACAGTGTGATAGTGGGCGAACCGATCGCCATATCGAGCACAAATTTCTGACTCTCAGCCGATAATGAATAGAAAAATCCAAAATCACTTTACTTGATCTGGGATTCGAACCTGAGATCTCAGCATTACAATCGTAGACTAGTACAACTGCGCCACTGTGGCATTAATTTGTAATATTGTATGTAGAAAATACTTGCCATCTCATTTCAATGTTTTGTTACCTGTGTGTTATTTCCGTAAATACACAATACGAGTACTTGGTCTCATGAAAATGATAGATGTGGGCAATAAATATGAAACGAAGTAGTAAGGATACACTTGAAAACAACGTAATAAATTTCGTTCAATTCGGAAATAAATATTTTCGTCTGTATTTATTATTTTTCTTAAATGTGAAAATTATGTTAGAAGAACTTTTACGATGGTTTGGGGCAGTGAATATAAAGGGTATATCAAGGCTGCTACCGATAACGAAGCCAGGTGGTAGTTTTAGTGACTACAGATACGACGCAACTAAATTTTTTGCAAAAAAACGCGACGATTTTTTTTTTAATGTTTTAATTATCATTGTGTTCAGGTGGTAAATCCATAGTTTTTTTTCTAAAATTATAATTTAAAGCCTTACGTACTATAGTGTCTTTAAAAATAAAAGGGTGTACATTATTTCTTTAGGAAAATGTAAGTATTTACCACCCAAATACGATGATAGGAAAAAAAATTAAAAAACATCATCGCAAATATAAAGCGTTAATTTTTTTGTCGTAATTTTTTTTCGACACAATAGTACGAAATAGTTAAAATTATAATTTTAGCAAAAACTAGAGATTTACCATCCAAACACGATATTTAAGAAATTGCAAAAAACAACCGTTTTTTGAGAATGTTTAGTTGCATTTGTCTGTAATCACTAAAACTACCACCTGGCTTCGTTTTCAGTCACAGTCTTAATTTACCCTGATATCACACGCATATCTTATTTAAAATACGCCACTATATACCGCGATACATAATGTAAGCAGCGTCAGAATATAATTTACCTACATCATGTTATTCCCACATAATTTTTGCCTTTAGGGATAAAGCCTCATTTACACGGGGAGAGTTTGTCGCCTGGAAAATACGATTATCGTAAGGATATAAAAAAGTTGCATCGTGTGAACATTGTTAGAACACGATAATCTATGGCGGTTATATCATGTGATAGTCGCATACGATTCTCGCCGCGAGAAACTCTCCACGTGTAAATGGTTCTTAAAGTTCTACACCGACATAGGAAGGTACAAAATAAAACCACGATAAAGCATTGTCTCACTTCAAAAGCTGAACGAGAGTATGTCAACATCGAACTATCGAGCTCGCAAAATGGAATCGCAATCTTTCTACCGCCTTCCTGTTTGAAGCGGTGCAAAAACACCTCTAACTAAGCGAAGCCTTGGGACCCGTAAAAGCTAGACAATAAATCCGACGCGAGGAAAACGTGACACGTGTCCGGGGCAAATGGTAGGGGTTCTTATCTTACTGTGCAATGGTTTGACGGATTACTTTTGTGAGTGCTGAGTGTTATATGAACAATATTTAACATATTTAAAGAAAACATTGATAAGAATAATATTGATAATGCTGTACATAATAGATGGCCTTATTATATTTTAAATGTATTTACTTTGTTAAAATATTTTGTATCGATTTTAAAGGACAAACATGACTGACTTTTGCATTATTTTCTAAGAGTCGTCATTTAATCATCATCATCATCCATCCATCAGCCAAAGGAAGTCCACGGCTGAACATAGGCCTCTCCCAATGATTTCCACAGTGACCTGTTGGGGGCAGCCTACATCCAGCGACGTCCCGCGACATTTACCAGGTCGTCTGACCACCTAGTGGGTGGACGTCCTACGCTGCGCTTTCCGTGATTTAATCACCGCGACAAAATAAAAAAATGTTAATCCACACAAAAGAACCATCAAAATTACACTTCTTATATCTCCATCGATCTAACTTGCTAACTACCCTGTCTAGTCTAGACAAACACGGGACGGCATTATAAGTTCGTCGGCTAGGTTATAAATCATCCTTTGTTATGAAACGCTTTTACATACCTTAACTCGACGGTCTGATAAATTCAGCGCAAAACAGAATGAGAGTAGGGCGTGAGAAAATAGTATTTTTATGGAATAAAAATATTGTAAGGCGATGAACGGACAATAACATTATTAGGAAACCTCATTTTAGTGAATTGAAGTTATTTTCATTCTACCGGAGTATTTTATGAATCGGAATCGGAAGCAAAAGAATGAATCCTAATGCCGTTTGGTATTAACAGCAGTCCTTGAGGTTTGTTAGAGAAGATCTAATATTTTGTTTCACGCTTTTCTTAGTAGGAAGTATGTGAGCATAATGGTTTCTTGGAGTTACGAGAATGTCATACATTGAAATAAAACGAATTCTTACGGATTATATCGCGAATTTAATTTAATTTTTACATTTTAATTTCCCGACGTTTGGAACACTTTACAGTTTTCGTGATCACGGGGCGGACTGAGGTTTTCGTCATCTTATGAATTACAATTTAGGTATGTAAGCAATTCATTAGCCCCATAATTTTTTTTAAAGCAACGGAATGGAAGGCACCAATAGTGTGGCTCTACCTTTTTGAACATAGCCCATCCTTATTCTAAAATATTCCATCCCGGCGCGGCGTAGCATGTAGAACATATACTTTCTCTCATTACAGGATTTCAGATTCTCGGAAAAAATATAATCCTATGCCAAAATCATGCAAATAAAATACTCGTTGAATTGCAAACGAGTTTGTTATATCGTCGTCTTTGCCACCGTGATTATTATAAATATACACGTTTTCTCGTTACTAAACTTTGAAAATATTAAGACTTATAATGTATTTTTTCCTTTGAAGTATGTTTTACCGTAATTTTAATACTTGGTCCTTAACTTCAATTAGCTTACATAAATTTTCATCAATATCAAAATAAAAATATTAGAATGAATCCAACCGTGGTGGGTCACTATGTTTAATATACGAGCATATATATATATTTTTACTACATTGGTCCGTCAAACGAGGAAACGGGTCACCTGATGGTAAGTGATTAGCCGCCCATGAACATCCACGACGCTTGGATCATAAATATGTTGCTGGCCCGTGAATTCATGAAGAGAGCGGGAAGGAAAAAGGATGGGAAGAAAAAAGAGGCATTGGGCATCCAGCAATCGCACTCACCGAGCGAAATGCGACTGCCGATTTACGTAGATTTCCTGTGAGACAGTGGTACTACTTCGGAAAAGCCTGCCCATTCATGCTGTGTCATGACTAACAATAGCGTGGCTCTACCACATATAATTATTAGTGTAGCTGTTGTAATAAATACACAATATAGGTCTTCAGAGGAGGCTCTCAATTGGTCGTTGGGTCAAGAGCTAGATACAGAAGGCAGTATTATTGGACAAGGCACGCATTTTGAGGAGGTTCCCCACGTTGTCTCCCGAACCACTTGGATCTTAAACTTCCCCACGGGGGGGTATATTTTTCATGTTTTTTATGTAATGTTGTAATGTTTTATGTATATGTAAAAATAAAAAAGGCGACAAATAAAACAAAGAGAAATAATACGCTATATTTTAAGTATCATGTCTTACTGTATTTCATCCAGCAATCTCCAGTTTTGGAACAATAAAGAGTTTATTTCCTTTTCATCCGCCCTTATTAACAGAGAACAAAGAAACTATAAATGTTAACTTTCACAATACGTATAGCCGAGTCGATCTATGTCGTGCTGGCGAAGATTTTTTATATTTCTCATCGCAAAAAATACGAGAGAAAGGCAAATTGTTCTCCGTACGTTAAATGAACGGTCGAACAAAAGACCTCCGTTAATAGGCGCCTTTGGTGCCGTGCAGTCGGACATAAAAGGCAGATAGTGAAGAAAATTTACATGGTTCACGCTCAGACTCGTCTTATTAATGTTCCAAACCAAATCAGATGGTCGTAGAAGATATTAGGACGAGAGATATTATAGAGCATTTTCCACGGAAAAATATACAAAAATTGCGTATTAGTGAGGTAGGTGTGTTACGTTTCGTAATCTCCACATCTCATTTCGAGTAGGTTGATACAAATGTTCAACATTATTTGGAAGTATAAAGTGTATCGTCGTCCTACATAACTTCAATTAAATGCGTGCTACCTCGAGATTCCGTTGCTGGGTTTCATATTCAATTATCGATATCCGCCGCTGGAGGGCCCCACCAGCCCCTACGCCTACGCAAGTTCGGCTATTTTCGGATAACCCGAAGTCCTCCAACCAATAAAAGAACGGTGTGGAGGGGCCTGGCGGGGAACAAGGCGCTAACGGACAAGAAGTCAAAAAGGTTTGCATAACCGTCTCTCCAGCGCTGGTCCGGGCATGCAAAATCCAAAACCGTTACTAAATATTTTATCGCAAGTTTTAATTTCGCTCAAGAATTTCCTGTGTTTTCGACTGCCAGCGGCCTACATTGCTGAAACCTAAAGTTGGAATTGGCGAAGGTGGTGAACCCGAAGGCTACGGTGAGTGATAGTTGAATAAGTGCCCAGCTCTGGAACTCAGTTGTAGCGCGTATTAATTGAAATTCAGTAGAAGGTTCTCCCATCGGCAGCTGCCAACCAGCTGAACATCTTGTCCAGCCTCATCGCTGGTACATGTTTTTGGTGCCGAAACCCGGGAACTCAAGTACTTGTTGTATAAGAGTTTCATTTATACACATTATATATAGCTTGACCTATCGTAAATTCGTTAATATTTATTTTCCCATTTTAAATCTAACTATCCACACTTAATCACCAACATGAGTTACGCAAAACGAAAACTTAGTGTAGCAAAAAAATCACGTTCTAAGGATTCGTGGAACTATACGTCGGACGATTTGCCATCCTTACGTCGCAAGCGCACGCTAGCATATAATCGCATTACAAAGGCTTACGATGTGGCCACACTTGCAATTAATGACCCCTCTCAAGTCGAACTATTTTTTTCCTATTACCAAGAACTAAAAAAAAATGTAGGTAGCTTTGAGGAAGCACATTTATCAATCTTGGACTTGGTGGACGACCCAGCGGAGGACGAATCCATGTGCATGCGTGTCGATGATATGCAATACGAAATCATTCGAATTCACCGATCGTTAACTAAGACCACTGTGCACACGACTCAAACTACAGTCGAACATACGAATACACAATATATTAACTCGCACGTTAAGTTACCCAAAATCACCCTTCCTTCGTTTTCGGGAAATATAAAGGAATGGCCAAAATTTATTGCTACCTATAACACCTTAATCCACGATACGCCTCTTAATAACACCGATAAATTCAATTATTTAATTTCCGTCCTACAAGGCGACGCGCTGGCACTTGTTCGCACATTCCCAGCTACAGGTGAGCATTATTTGAACGCATATGGGAAATTAGTCACTCGCTATGAAAGCAAACGAGATCTAGCGTTCACCTGTTGGCGCGATGTATTAAATTCTAATTTCAAACTCAATAACGCACACGAGTTTCGTCGTTCTCTCGATATGTTTGATGAGAATTTAACCATCCTAAGACATTTGAAATTACCTGTGGATCAATGGGATTTTGTGTTAGCCTATCACATTTTGTCAAAATTGGACCCAAAACTGCGCAGAGAATTTGAAGAAAGACAACCTAACATCGAACTACCAACATACGCGGATTTAAAATCGTTCCTACATTCAAAATGCGAGGCGCTTATACGCGATACACACTTCACTGAATCCGCACAAACAAATATTAGTCAAAATAGTAGTTCCGCGTTATATCGTAAGGATCATTATCAGATGTCGAACCCAAACTTCAAATTATTTACACCGAAAGCAAGTCATTCGTTAGTCGCTGCGCAGGATTACACTAACGATACCGAGGCGTGCGATACTCTCGTGACGTCCCACTCATTGCCGCCCCCACCTATCAGCAAACCGGCGTGGAGGTGCGCGTATTGTTCTAATGACCATTCAATAACAAGGTGTGAATCATTTTTACAAAAACCACTCGATGAACGCATTGACATAGTTCGCAGTAAAAACCTATGCTTTAATTGTTTAAGAGCATCGCATGCAATAAAAGAGTGTAAATCAATGTTTAACTGTCAGAAATGCAAGCATAGACATCACACGTTATTACATAACGAGCTTGGCCCATCTTCAGAGTCAGTAGCCCACACTACGTTAATTACACAGAATGAATTTTCCTACATTAGTCCTACTGTATTACTTGCCACGGCAATCGTATATGTGCAAAACGCGAACGGAAAGTCATTAGCCTTTCGTGCCGTCTTCGATACAGGTAGTCAAAACAATTTTATCACACAACAAGCAGCCGATCGCCTTAGTTTCGTTCCGCAACCTGTAGCAGTCAACATTAATGGCATCGGAGGCAATAAAGCGGCCATAAATGGTATAATACGGTGTAAGTTAGGCACGGAGTGTGCGTCTTTATTTAATTTAGACATGCTTGTCATTAGTAAGATCTGTGGCGATCAACCTATTGCCAAATTAAATTCACACAACTGGGCCAATATTAAATCTTTACAACTTGCGGATCCTGGATTTGATGTTCCGGGACCAATTGATATTTTATTGGGCGCTGACGTATTTGCTGAGTCATTATTAAATGAACGGATAAGGAGCCAAGGCTCGCAACCCCCAGCGTTTAGTTCCGTTTTCGGGTGGCTTGTATTAGGTAAAACGTCTATTGTCCATGAATCACTACTTGGTATTAATGCGGCCAATGACAATGAACAGTTAATGCAAGCAGTTCAAAGATTTTGGGAGGTAGACAGTATTCCTCAAGCATCTACGTTGACCCCTCTAGAGCAGCTTTGTGAACGTAAGTTCGTGGCAGAACATTTTCTCGAGGCGTCGGGCCGTTGTGTAGTAACCCTTCCCTTCAAAGACGATTTTGTTCCAGTATTCCGCGGATCCCGAGATGTTGCATTGAGACGATTCCTTGCTATCGAACGGCGCTTATCTCGAGACCCTAACCTAAGGGAAAATTACGTGGAGTTCATGGATGACTATCTTAATAGCGGCCATATGTCTTTAGTGCCGACTACCCAATTAGCCCAAGGTAGTTACTACATTCCACATCACGCTATTTTAAAACCAGATAGTGTCACCACTAAGTTTCGAGTGGTTTTCGATGCTTCTGCAAGGGATTACAATAATAAAAGTCTAAACGATGCATTGTTGACGGGCCCGAGATTACACAATGATATATTTTCAATTCTGCTACGTTTTCGAGAGCACAAAGTAGTTTTCATGGCGGACGTTCGTCAAATGTACCGGCAGATATTAGTGACTAAGGATCAACGTGACTATCAACGTATTTTGTGGAGACGGCATGCAGCGGAACCGATTAAGGAATACACTTTAAATACCGTAACCTATGGGACATCAGCTGCCCCATTTTTAGCGTGTCGCACGATAAAACAACTCGCACATGACGAGGGTGACGAATTTCCAACCGCTAAACAAATTATCCTATCGGACGTTTATGTAGATGATGTTGTTACTGGATGCCGCTCTATTGCAGAAGCACGTGAAGCCAAATCACAGTTAATTAGTCTTTTCCATAAGGGCCATTTCCATCTTCGAAAATGGGCAAGCAATGTCACGGAATTATTGGATGATATACCAAACGATCACAGATTGGTGAAAAATAATGTTAACTTTGACGAAACGCGAGACGTCACTTTGAAGGTGCTAGGGTTGCGTTGGGAACCGGCGTGCGATTCATTTGTTTTTAATGTCACACCCCTGCAACAACCTTGTACAAAACGCAATATTTTGAGTGAACTAGCAAGAATATTTGACCCGCTTGGATTTCTTTCTCCTCTCACTATCCAAGCTAAGTGTTTGATACAACAACTTTGGATAAAGGGTGTTTTATGGGACGAGAAGCCACCGATCGATATTATCAACCATTGGAAACAATATTTATCACAACTGCCGCAACTTAAACGTATACAAATACCTCGTTGTATAAACATGACCTTGAATCCTACCTTCGAACTGCACGGATTTTGTGACGCTTCCGAAAGGGCGTACGGAGCTGTAATTTATATTCGAGTCGCTGAATCTTGCGGTACCATTAGAACGTATATACACTGTGCAAAGGCTCGTGTCGCACCAATTAAACGTATAACATTACCTCGTCTTGAATTGTGTGCAGCAGTTTTGCTTGCTCAGTTGACTAGTAACGTTAAGGCATCATTTGGATTGCCTTTACAAGGCATATATCTATGGTTGGATTCTACAATCGTTCTTTCTTGGCTTCGTTCACACTCCTCTCGATGGGTTACGTTCGTCGCAAATCGGGTGAGCTTAATACAGGACAGTGTGCCTACACAATCCTGGCGGTATGTGCCGACTAATGACAATCCCGCCGACATTTGCTCCCGGGGGCTAATGCCAGCTCACTTAGTTGACAATATCTTATGGTGGGCGGGACCGGATTGGTTAAAGCAGTCGGCGGACACATGGCCTCAAAATATCGTGGAACTTAATACCAAGGATGTTGATGTCATCCAGCAAGAATATCGGTCCGGTAGTACGACGTTGATCGAGTCTACTTCAAAGTACACTCCGGCCACGTGGATTGACCAACTTTTTCAAAAATACTCCTCTTTGAATAAAATTCTCAATGTAATAGGGTACATATTGAGGTTTATAAATAACACGCGTAGGGTTAACCCACGCCCTAATCGTGTGGCCCTAAACGAAATCGAGCAACATAAGGCATTATTCGTTGTTGTTCGATTGTATCAAAATGAATTCTTTAGTGAAGAGATAGCCAAATTGAAAACCCACAAATCGTTGCCAAAATGGTTGCGGAAACTAAATCCCTTTATCGATGATAATGGAATTCTCAGGGTGGGCGGCAGAATTTCTCGCAGTGGCTTAGAATATGAACACAAACACCCTGCGCTGTTACCTTCTCGGTGTCCACTTACTTCTCGCTATATCGTATCGATACATCGCCAACATTGTCATACTGGCATAAATACTACACATTATTTGATACTACAACAATTTTGGATAGTAGGCGCAAAACGTATCATTCAGCAACAGTTAGCACAATGCGTACGCTGTTTTAAAACTCGTCCACAAACACTTCAGCCGATTATGAGCGATCTGCCATCTTTTAGGTTAACCCAAGTGAAGCCCTTTTCAGTGGTAGGTGTTGGTTTCGGCGGACTCTTTCGTATAAAACTCGGAAATCATCGCGGTGCCAAGTTAGACAAGGCTTATCTTTGTCTATTCGTTTGCCTGACAACTAAGGCAGTGCATTTAGAACTTGCTTCCAGTCTATCCACAAACGCCTTTATTGCCGCATTAAGGAGGTTCGTCTCACGTAGGGGGAGATGCTCCGTTATCCACGCTGACTGCGGAACGAATTTGTAGGGGCAAAAAATCAACTGTGTAGTTTGATGGATCAAGCCTCCCAAGCTGAGCGCATTGAATTTAAATTCAATCCACCATCGGCACCTCATTTCGGGGGCGTGTGGGAGATACAAATAAAATCTGCCAAGAGTCACTTATATCGTGTGGTGGGCGAGCAGGTACTTACATTTGAAGAACTTACCACATTATTTACTCAAATCGAAGCCGTACTAAACTCGCGACCGTTGTGTCCACTAAGTTCAGATCCAAATGATTTAAATGTTCTCACTCCAGGCCATTTCTTAGCCTTAGAGCCATTAAATAGTGTGCCGGATCATGATTTTACAGACACTAATTCGAATAAATTGAATCGCTGGCAACTTTTGCAATCATTTCAACAACATTTTTGGATGCGATGGAAAAACGAATATTTGAATTCTTTAACTCAACGAGCGAAGTGGACCAAGGATTGTAAACCACTGCCATTAGATTCTGTAGTGATTATTAAAGACGATAATCGAGTACCACTACAATGGTCTATAGGCCGTGTCGTCCAACTTCATCCCGGTCCTGACGGAGTTGTCAGATGTGCGTCGATAAGAATGGCAAATCACCATGTCATAACGCGTCCTTTAGTAAAGATTTGCCCCTTACCATCTGCATGACTTTCCTCATTATCTATTTATACACTTTTAGTTGTATTGTATGTTATCTGTGTAATTTACAATGCTTGTATATATTTTCTTATTCACTCGTACTATATTTGTATATTCATATCTCAAATTTATAAATACCTGATAACGTTAACCTTACTAATCTAAAAATACATTCATATTTTGGTGGGCGGTATGTATCGTCGTCCTACATAACTTCAATTAAATGCGTGCTACCTCGAGATTCCGTTGCTGGGTTTCATATTCAATTATCGATATCCGCCGCTGGAGGGCCCCACCAGTTCCTACGCAAGTTCGGCTATTTTCGGATAACCCGAAGTCCTCCAACCAATAAAAGAACGGTGTGGAGGGGCCTGGCGGGGAACAAGGCGCTAACGGACAAGAAGTCAAAAAGGTTTGCATAACCGTCTCTCCAGCGCTGGTCCGGGCATGCAAAATCCAAAACCGTTACTAAATATTTTATCGCAAGTTTTAATTTCGCTCAAGAATTTCCTGTGTTTTCGACTGCCAGCGGCCTACATTGCTGAAACCTAAAGTTGGAATTGGCGAAGGTGGTGAACCCGAAGGCTACGGTGAGTGATAGTTGAATAAGTGCCCAGCTCTGGAACTCAGTTGTAGCGCGTATTAATTGAAATTCAGTAGAAGGTTCTCCCATCGGCAGCTGCCAACCAGCTGAACATCTTGTCCAGCCTCATCGCTGGTACATAAAGATCGTTCTTTATTCTCGTTGCATAATGCATACGTACTGTCAATTACTTTTTGTCGCAGAACAAACAAATTTTTAGTTGCCTTGTGTTTGAAGCAACTAAAACTATGTCCACTAAGCAACTAAAGCTATGTAATCTGGATCATCATCATCAACAGCCCGTTGCTGTCCACTGCTGGACATAGGCCTCTCCCATGTTATGATACAGAGCCCAGTCTGCTGCTTTATGCATCCAGTCGCTGCCCGCCCTCTTGTGCAAGTCGTCCCGCCATCTGGCCAGAGGAAGTCCCACGATACGCAGTCTGGATAAACCTAGTAAAGAAACCAAATCCGCGACCCACTTAAATGGATGATTATGACGTGTTTCCTACCATCGTGTGTAACACAAATCCTACCAATTAACATAGCAATGCAACGCTTATCATCCGGTCAAATTCTATATTATTTATCCTGCCTCTAATTTTCCTCAAAGGAGTATTGAAATAGCAATAAACATATTAAAATGCTCATAATTGTTTCAAGCGGCGTGAGCAGCGCACAAAAATTCATTATAAGTTAAAGCGCTTGAGAATAATTAAGCGGTAAACTCGCGCGAGTTTGAACGCAACTTTTTTTAAGTCATGTGGGTGATTACATTACGTTTTATTACTTCCTTTTCTAATGTTTTGATCTCTTTGGCACATTTGGAGCAGATTTAAAAGTTTCCGATGATCTAGAAAATTCTAATTTGTTTCTCGCAACAGTTACGTTTTGTTTTTGCAATCGTATTTATGACACCACTGATTTTTCGAAACAATAATAAACAGGCGCCCGTCTAATAATCATTTATTTTCTTGTCTACCGTTTGTATTTTTGTCTATATTATACTATTAAACTTAATTTCCAATAACCAAGAGACAGAACTTTAATGTAAGTAGTAGGTACATTAAAGTTCTGTCTCTCTGTGACATGCATGTCGCATATATTGATAAATTTAATATCCACTTTTTTCTACATACATACATACATAACCACACGCCTTTTTTCCAGAAGGGGTAGGCAGAGGTGCTACTAGAACACCCACGTTTCGCCTTGTATATTCCGTCCCACGATGTGATAGGGGGCGAGCCTATCGCCATATCGGGCACAAATTCCTGACTCCGGGGTAATAATGAATAGAAAAATCCAATATCACTTTGCCCGACCCGGGATTCGAACCCGAGACCTCAGCTTTGCAATCATACCGTAGTACCACTACGCCACCGAGGCAGTCCACTTTTTTCTATTATACATTTTTACCGATTCAAACTAACTTCATACCTAGAAAGCAGGAAATTATTATTTCGCATCCACTCAAATCGCAATACTTGAATAAAAATGAAACAATGGGAGGCAAAGGCACAAACACACTGCCTTGTTAGTCAACACATACTGAGCATAATGAAGTGTCTACTCTAATCAACCGTTTTACTGGACTTTTAAAGAGGCAGGACAGATTTAAAAATAAAGATATGTAAATTGTTCGGTGTTGATTTTAATTAACGAAAACATTTTTTGTAGAAATCATTCGATTCGCACAGAACGATACTTAATATTCGATATATGGACTATATGGCCTAACCCATCTCAAACGTACTCTCTATTGTAGTGGAAGCCTGTTCCCTGCAATAGGACGTATATGGGCTACTACAGAAACATCGTTCTTTTTTTTAACTAAATTATTTATTTATGGTGACAAATTGACTACCATCTTTAAAATGGTCACTGCCGGGATGGACACGAATACCTACCGTCATTTGCCATTGAGAGATAAGCGAATCATGAATACTCTATATAAATTGCATTTACTTAAAGCACCATTGTTATTTATTCACCCCAATGTCAAGAATGTAAATTCGCTAATACTTGACGTTTTCTATAAAATTTTCAGTGATACACGAAATACATTACATATTCCTACACAAAACATGTTACACAAGTACGAGTACATGAATCATGTAATTAATTTGCAATAAGAAATATTAAAAAAGGCTTACTTCGTAAAAGGAAAATCCAGATGTAAGCGTTTTGTAAACAATGATTTAGCGTTAACAAAATAACAATATATTACTCGTATTATGAAATAAATCGTATAATGTTTGCAAATTTAAAATTTTAATAAGACAAAGTTTTTGGAGGCAAAAAAAATAAGGTATACGCTGAATGCTTCACTAGGGAACATTTCATCCACAACTCAAAGTAATTGTCAAACAAAAACAATATTTCTCTAGAATTATAACTGAGAACCTTTCCTAACACATGGTAAATGGCCAAAGAAGAGTAAAAAAACCACATCTTAATATCATAACACGTTAAACAAATGTGAATTCTGCATATTATTTCTTATCTCGCTTTCTCACAAGTCCGTTTGCTTAATAATGTAATCCTACTTTTTATGCAGATGTTACGTTAAAATCCCTGGGGCCGTTAAATTATATATTAATAGAAACAGGAGATCCCTTGGAAATTCCCTCCGGTATAAGTCTAAAACGCTATCACAAAATAAGCTTTACATTGCTGCTTCTTTTCATGTCTGATGCGGCCGGGTGAAAACGTTAATGCAATGGAAAACAAAAGAAAGTGCCAACAATGAAACGTCACTAATTGTAGTGTTTGTTGTGCGAAAAATTTACAGTTCTTTGCAAAAGATAAATTTAGGTGAAGTAGCTTCTTTTTAAAAGGGGACATTGTTTATTTTTTAATTAAAAAGAGAAACGTAGACAAAGAGAAACAACGAGTATGACGCTCGCCTGACGGTGAGATTGACGTCTGCTCATAAACTGAAGCAACACTAATCAGAAGTTATAGTACTACATGGCACTGCACTATGGTCATCACTCCAAGATTCTAGGTGATAAGTTTACTGATTATTAACTAGTAAACACTTGCTTAAATGTCCTTTAGACCAGCACACAAGAATGCATCCACATTGCTGCTTGACGGCAGAAATATACAAAGCGCTTTGTCTTTCACCGTTATAGTTAACGGTGAAGAAAAACATCGTGAGGAAACCTGCGTACCATAGCGATTTGTAATCATTTCTATGATATGTATTTCTATGATATGTATTTCTATGATATGTCTATATGGCTTAACCTCTCTCAATCGTACTCTCGATTGTAGAGGAGGTTCGTGCCCTGCAGTGGGACGTTTATGGGCTGATACAGAACAGTACAGGTGCCTACCTAGACGGTTTCGTCACACGAAGGAGTAGTTCCTTCGCGTGACGAAACCAACTAAAATCTATAAAACTCCTTTTTCCGAGGTAGGTACTCATACTCATTAGTTATGTATACTCGTATGATGTCTATTTTATCGCAGCGTTTTTTTAAATTTTAAGACTTTAAGGATTAAATATTATAGCTTAGCCAAAAGTACGAAAATGACGGGTATTGCCCTGGGTTTAAAGCTACCTCAGTTATTATTTAATTCAGTCAGAACGAAATTAGTTTAATCGCAACATTTTTTAGTGATGAATCGACAGTGCGTTAATGTGTTATTATTTTCTATATAGTGTTCTCTATAGTGCTCTTACGCTTCGGGAAAAACATATTTATACATCCTTATTTACATGCAATAATAAATAAATAATAAATTACTTATGGAATGAAATGTGTACCAAAGGAATGTATCTTACTTTCAATGTTCGGCCCTTAAGCCCTTTCTGCGAAAATAGTTTGATCTCAAGTCAAAAATCATGACAAATGCATGTTCATAACTATAATTAAATACAAAAAGAAAATAAGTGTCATTTAAATATATCTCTTATAGAATATTCCAAAGACAAAAGTCCAGCTGGAAAGATTCTTGTCATCGTAACATTGAAATAATTAATTTATTTACCCGTTGCATGAAGTTTGTAAAAGATTTTGCAGAGTTAGATTAAGAGTCTAAAGTATTCTCTAACATTTAAATCGAGTGACACAAAGTGAATACATAAAGTTGGTTATCATTTTCATAATTTTCGCTCGTTAAAAACATTCCGTGAATGCATAATTAACTCCACGAAAATGTATCAAGTGCCAGTTATTCATAATTAATTATATTCGCAACACCTGATGATTGATGACGGCGATATATCGCAGTGAATATCCCAGTTTATCAAATTGGGATCGTATTTTTGAAACTGTTTGAGCTTCGTATAGTTTGTGTCCCACATAAGTACATCGTATACAAAGACAGGGGTGAGATCGATGGCTCATGTCTTGTAGTTCGTATTGGTCTTGTAAAATTTCTATAAATAAGAAACGTATTTCTGTTGTTTTAATGTTACGGTTTTGTATTAGAGTTGCTATAAATAAAATATACAGGGTATATCAAGAGTGCTACCGAAAACGAAGCCAGGTGGTAATTTTAGTGATTACAGACACAATGCAACTAAAATTTTCTCGTTTTCGGTCGCATTTTGGATATACTTGTATATTTGTGGCCAACAACGTTTTGATCATTGATGGGCGCAGTGGCTTAGGTGTAGGCTTCCTGCGTTAATGGTTACGGATTCGTTGTCCACGTGGATATTTACATATTATGTTTAATCTACAGAAATTTATCTACGAATTATTGTTTAAGAAAGCACCCAGTATAGAGAAGCATTGGAAATCATTGGGAGAGGTCTATGTTCAGCAGTCGACTTCTTTTGGCTGATGGATTGGATAGAGAAGCATTCCTAATGTTGAGAAATCCTTTTACCAATTACTAGATTGTATTTATTATAGATTACCACAGATATAACACAGTACGGAACAATCCATTTATCGCCATTAATAATCGCCAGTTTTTAGAAAATCAAGAAGTTTTTCCTAGAAAACCTTGGTGTAACTGACATTTCGTCTGCAGGTCGCGGGGACCGAAGTAAAGGTTAAAAATCAAATGCCAGCCGCAACTATTTTCCACCGCGTACATTTTCCAATTTTCATGTCGCGTTGTGCTCATTTCAAAATTATTTCGACATTTCCACGTCATGAGAAAGGCTGCGTTTCCATTGAGACTGAGATGAACGACGTAAGGCTTTTTAAAGAGTTTTTTAATTTATGTGCAATCATAGCTAAATATAAAATGCAGAGAGAATGCAGCCCGTCTGATGGTAAGCTATGACCACTGCTTATGGACCTGCGTAATCCCATGGGAGCGGCATAGTTGCTGGCTATTAGCAGAGGTATGTGATTCCATTGTAAAAGAGACGGCTGTTAATATGTACTAAGCATATAATACATTGATTTGACGGGAAACTGACAGGTGTGCTTGCTTTTGCCTTGTACTACTCCAGTCGTATACCGTTTACTGAAGGTAGGTCTTTCATATGTGAGTGGCCGCATGGATAGGTTGATACCTATTACCTACCCATCACCGCAATGTCTATTTCTTCCGCCAAAGAGTAGTGTAAATACACTATTGTGTTCCTGTTTGAAGGAAGTTGCAGCCAGAGTAACTACTGGACATAATAAGACTTAACATCTAATGTCTCAGGATGGCGAGCGCAACGAAATGCCAAGCATTCCTTTGTAATTCATGGTTATGTTTAGTTTGCTACTGTCTATGGGCAGTCGAATCGCTTACCATCAGTCGAATGGCATGTTCGTCTCGCCATTAATTGCAATAAAAAATATATGATTGGACATAATTCTGATCCCATTGACGCAGAGTGGAGGCCAATGTGAAATGAAACTGATGCAATTAATTAATTACTACATATCGGCGCTCCGCTCGTGTCCGCTGCATTGGAAACGCTGCCTAAAAGTAGCGCAGTCACTGAGAAGATTTTTACGCCATTGCACATGTAACTTAATTAGGGTACGTAAGTCTATATTGGCATGCAGTGCAGCTTAAACAGCTTGATTGAAAATGATATTATTTAAGGTTGTTAAATATGATTTGAAGTTCAAATCAAAAGAGAGAGAGAAAGAGATCTTCATCTGGGTTTTTTGGGTTAAAGGATAAATTATTTTATAGTTATTTTATTAGAACGTTCTCGTTTTAAAAATAAAAATTACTCATACAATCAGCGGCAAATAATCCACAATAAACATTATAATTGAATTATAAATAATTAAATAATATTTATCCTTATTAAATAGGGCATGTATGTCTCATATTTTTTTTATAGCATTAAAAAAAGTGAGCCCACACATACCCTATTCCGGCAAACGAGCAAACAGGTCAACTGATGGTAAGTGATCACTGCCGCCCATGAGCATCCACAAAGCTGGATCACGGATGTGTTGCCGGCCCAATTGGGAGGGGAGCGGGAAGGAAAAAAGATAGGAAGAGGAAAGGGGTATTGGGCATCCGGCAATCTCACTCACCAAACTCACATTTATATTTAATTAAAACATTAGCAATAGGTTTAACTCTAATTTTCCACATATTAACTATTTAAATATATAACTATTTAAATATAGACCATAATATTATAGATAAATACAGATATAAACCCATATAAGCTATGGTACAGCAGTGAACAAGTTTCGTTCCAAAAGCTTATCCAATATGTTGTTCAACATGCACCCGACTTACATATTGCTTCGGCTAACACCAAAGTTCGCTTTCATGTTAAAGCAGCTATTATTCTTTCCTTCGTGTTGATAATGTAATATGAAGCCAACCCAACGCATTTTAAAAATATAACATTAATTTTCAATAATTTATTTCTTTTTAATTGACTTCAAAAAAAAGGAGATTATCAATTCGATGTGTATGTATGTTATTTTATCAGAATTCTACGATTCTTGGATATGTTGGTCTATACCAGCTTCTGAACACGTGTGCCAAATTTCATAAATGTATGTATGTTTGTCCACGTATATGACAAAAAGTATAAGTCGTATATCAAAAATTCTTTTTGCGTGTGATTATCGATGTAATTTGCAGGGATCCCTAAGTTTTAGACTTCCATAGTAGTAAATGGAAAGCAAAACCTTTATAGAATTAAAGGGCAAGTACTTGTTATTTATCTTTAGTGATTTAATGAACTCAAATTAGTACATTATTTTTAGAAATTGTTATTGTTCAGTTGTCGCTTGTTATTCAGACTATTACGTTACTTGTTGACAATATTATGTTTATGCCATTTGTATTTCTATTTTCCCTATGTGTTATTGCGGTATGTACCGCACTTAGCACGCATACATATGCGTTGTATCATATTTTCTTGCCAATATGTTAAATTAACTTAAGTTCAAAAATCACTAATAAATTATGTATACCCAGCGGCCCGAACCGGCTTCGCCTGGGTGCACACACTTTTTGAGTCCAGTCCATATCAGATATATAGATATTATTTCGCGTAGTAATTGTTTAATATTTAAACTCAACGTGACTGGCGTTCTTCATACTGTTTTTCTCATATCGTCCCGTTATGTCCCTTCATGTCACGTCTAAATCTGTTCGATGATTTAAGGCATGCAATCCTGTCCTCTTATATAACATTTCATTAGCCTTTATTCTATCCAAAACTATCCCTTTGAGTTTGAAATAGTATTAAATACCTATATGTACATATTAGAATTCCTTGCTCATCGCACGGGAACACCACACTTTTGGGATAAAAAGTAGCCTATTCGTTAATTAAAGAATCCGCTACCTTCATGCTGAATTTTATTTAAACTAGTCTTGCCGGCTAAGCTGGAAGAGTTCTTTTAAGGACTCATGAGAATACTAAATTTTTCAGTTTATAAAGTAGCCTATGTGTTAATCCCGGATACCACCTTCCTCCATAGCAAATTTCATCAAAATTGGTCAAGCTGTTTGAGCGCGAAGAAGGAACAAACACATACACTTTCGCCTTTATAATAGTAGTAATATGTCTTCGTACTTCAGAAAGGTTTTATCCCTGCTATTAAAATGTAGAGTTATTATAATTATAACCGCGCAAAATATGCAACGCTATAGCAATAAAAATACCATGAAAATATTTACAAAATCGTTCATTTTAATTATTCCAACTATACATAAAAATATTTACAATAAAATCTCCTCAAACTCGTAAGTCTAAACAAAATGGTTGACAACTGTATCGCTGAAGGATACGCGAAGATACAACTAGTGCCTCCCATAGTTTGCCGATATAATTTCGAATCTAAATTCCAGACTAGGGCCACTCCAATGAGATTTTTCACACCCATAAACAAACACAAAGTGGGACTCTTACCTGGGTATCGAATCCAGGACTTCGCGGTCGACAGCCCATATACAGCTTTACCAAGAGGCGTCCAAGTTTAAGAATATACAATTATTTTAAAAGCATTACGTTCATACTGGGCTTATGCCCAAAGGGATTTTCCATCACCGCCAACACACATAATCATAATAATAATTTTATTAAATAGGTATGACATACAGCGCCCAAAAATACCAACTTTGACGGTAATTTAGAAAACGACCCACTTTCCATACAAACTTTCGTGACTAATTTTACCCCATATGACAATTAAAGCCCAAAAACTTGCTTTGAGCTCAACTATGTACTCGTATGTACATATTGTATAAAGTAACATATTTACATTTACGCGTGCCTCCCATTGGGATGGGCAGAGATTGTAGAAAGCCTAGTCTACGTTACAAACATACTATTATTCAGTCAAATATTCGTGAAAACCTGTAAAAGACCATCTATTTCTAATACTTTGTGTTAACTATTGTGATGTATGTAAGCTGTTAGTTTTCCAATAAAATATTAACATAGTAATATCTCCTTCGCTTCATCAACTTGTTAAGTACTTTCTTATTTCAGCTTCATAAAGTCAACTGTTGAACATAGGTCTCCATCAAGGATTTCCACAGGAACCTGCTTGATGTGGCCTTCAACTTTTGCCAGGTCGTCTGACCATCTTATGATATAAAAATAACTATTTCCGCATTTTTAACGTGCATCAGGCCATAAATAAATAATTCTTTGGGATTCTAATCTTTCTTTTTGGTATCTACGATGTATTAACACTCATAAATATATACATCTGTTACTAGTTCTTTTATCATACAAGAACAATTTTAAGCAAGTGCTAATGAACTCCAGAAAACACAGAAGTATTGTTCTAGTAGTTACATTTTATTTCAAGCGATGGATAAAACTTGCGTTTTCATATGTATCTTCAGCATGCGATTCATCATAGAAATTCTCCTCATCGCCGAAATTGTTAGTCCTAGGCGGACAATCATACACTTCAATGTCTTCATCATCGTGGGAACTGTGCAACTTCTTCGGTTTTGGCACAACGTCGTACTCTTCAAATTCCTCATCGTGTTTATCCTTCAGCAACTCGTTCAAGTGCGTCAGACTTGTGGACTCATTACGTTTCATTTTCAAGAGTACAGCCTCGCACAGCTTGTTCATTTGGTCGGGTGTGATGATCGGTTGTATGGGTAGTTTCGCACCGTTCACTGGTCTAACGAAATCTTGCTTGGGTGGCCTCGATAGTGATCCATTTTCCGCCTTTGGTTTCTCTTTCACATCAGTTTCGACTATCGACATTATATTGCCTTGATTGTATGAACTATCGAGAGTGTTGATTTTTTGTAACGGCAGCGGTTCGGGTACTTCATTTGATTGTTGACGGACGAAATCGCTTCTAGCTTCGAGGTTCTCTGAATTAGTACAAATTTGTCGCTGATATTTTCTCCTTTTCATTCTGTATATAATGTAGCTTAAGCCACATATGGCAATGAACATCAATATAAAAAGAAGACATAGAAGAACAACTCCGTATACCTCAATGAAGTAACCATTAGGGCATCCTGTAAAGAAATTTATTCATTTTTAAATATTTTATCTACGTAATAAAAAAAATGCTATATTCTATGAACTGGTTGCCCGCGTGAAATTTTAAGTATAGACACAGATGTAGGTGAATAATTTCATAATAAATATATCTTATACTGTAGCGGATTTGCTATGCCTTTAAGTAGAACGATTAAAAACAAGATAAGAATTAATGGGACATGAATAAATGATGCAATCGATTTAGAAGAATGGCAGTAGCAAAGCCGATCTCATAATATTTATAGCCCAAAAAATATGTTTAGAAATAGCGGTAGAGATAAAGTAGCTGTTGTCGTGGCTGTTAGGACCTAAGAGAAACTTTTTGTTCTCACGAACACCCAGACCAGAAGCAAGTACTTATAGTTCACACAAACATTTGTCTCAGTGCGGGGATTGAACCCGCGGCCTCTCGTTTCACAGCCGGCGTCTAACGAACTGCGCCACGGAGGCTGTAAATGTTTACAGGTCTGTAACCAATGTGTGGAGTCAACTCCTTGCCCTTTTTCTCTAAGCACTATAACATGTATTTGTTTACGATATGTAACCTTCTAGCGCAAAGAAGCGCAAAGTAAGTGCGTGGTGGCCTCGTGGTATCGGACCAGACTCGGCTGCCTACATGTTCGCGGTGGTCGCGGGTTCAAATCCCAGGGCACACCTCTGACTTTTCGGAGTTATGTGTGTATTGATAGTCAATCACCACGCACTTTAACGGTGAAGGAAAACATCGTGAGGAAACCTGCATACCGTAGCGATATAAAAAAAAAAAAACATTTCTACGGTGTGTAAGTCCGCCAACCCGCACTAGGCCAGCGTGGTGGACTATATGGCCTAACCACTCTCAATCGTACTCTCGATTGTAGAGGAGGCCCGTGCCCTGCAGTGGGTCGTATATGGGCTGATACAATACAGTACAATACAATAGCGCAAAGATAGTTTTTGAGCATATAGTTATTATAGCCCAAAGGTCCCTTTCGAAGAACATTATTGTAAAACCACTTACAGCCCAAGAATTCATATTGATTTTTTCATGTTAGGGTTATCCATTTGAAGCGACTTTCAGGGCTATGTTTTGATAGTCCCTAGATGTTTTTTACAAAAAATGTACTCACCAAGTGGTGTGTAAATGCTTGTCGAATCCCGTACCTTTCCATGATAGTCATACCAGTCTATAGCTCTCCTGCCTACACAGGCAATGCAAATAATTATACACGTGCTTAAATAGATTTTTTGTGTTTTTGTACCACAGGGCCGGCAGCGACTGCATAAAGCAGCAGACTGTGGCGTACCTTGGGACAGGCCTATGTCCAGCAGTGGACTGCATCGGGCTGATGATGATGATGTTCAAGTAGGTTATGTGAATTGAAGCTAGCTTTTAAACTGTTTTGTAAGAGTGGTAGAAGAACATTGTGGGTATCTTGGGCTAAGGGACTGTATCTATGACACGAAAAACCGATATACTTATATTACAATTGCAAGATGGATGTGTTTCTACACGCAGAGAGGTGTTCAATTACAATAGCAAAAGATTACGTACATACATAAACATCACGCTTTTATCCCAGAAGGGGGAAGCAGAGGTGCAACCAGGACACCCACGTTTCGCCTTTTGTGTTCCATCCCGCGATGTGATAGGGGGCGAACCTTTCACCATATCGGCCACAAATTGCTGACTCCGAGCTGATAATAAATTTAATAATCCAATACCACTTTGCCCGACCCGGGATTCGAACACGAGACCTCTTTGTAATCATACAGTAGTACAACTACGCCACCGAGGCAGATTTTCTGTCTAGCAAAAGATTAAAAGGAAAATATTATCGCTAATTAATATTTTATAACACATCGTGGGATGGAGCACACAAGGCGAAGAGTGAGTGCCCTGGTAAGACCTCTACCTACCCTTCTGATGTGGAAAAATGAGTGATGTTTGTGTATAGTTGTTATATTTTATAGCTTATTTTAAGGAATTTCGTTAAATTATGATATAATTAGTATGAGTGTAATTTGTAGTTTGCAAAATTATTGTTAAAATGATTCATTTTCCTACAAGAGCCCTGTGTATTTGCATTGTTGACGTATGAGTTACACAAAACACTATTGACGCAACAGGATAACAAACTTGATAAAACCACATTTATTAGTCATCGTAAAAATAGATGTTTGCTAAGCATATACTTTCGTAGATATTCTGCCTCGTAATGTTTAGGGTAGTCTCGCAATATTAGCGAATTATGCTTACTTTTATACATTTTACAATATGTGTGAGTATAACATAAGGTAAATGGTATATATTTAGTGGGTATATAAAGCTAATGATTCAACATTAGCTTTGTTTTTAATAGTCATGATTTTTATTTATTATACCCAATAACATACTTTAATTAACTCAAAAAATCAAAGATTACCAAGTTTTTTCATGTACTGAATTGTAAAAAAAATTAAAGATGTAATCTAATTTAATGTCCCTTCGATATTTTGTAAAACAGGTCAAACTAATACTAGTTGCAACATACAAACTTAAATAATGTTTATTTTGAGTAAAACTTGATTTGAAATTGTAAATAAACTATGCTAACAAATTCGACTGAGATACTTGGGGATAATAACATTATATTCAGGAATTCTGATAACAAGCATTTATTTACTTTTAACTACAAAAGAAACTAAAAGTTGCTTAAAAATTCATTTTTGAAAAGGAAAAATTCAACAAAACACTTGCCACGTCTACAATAATGTAATATTTGAATAATAATACACAGAGTGCAAATAACTTAACACTGCTTAATTCTAAACAAATGTAGAATATGAGTTATTACTTACTATGGTCCCGAAAATGTTCCATTTTCACTATTATTTCAATACACCGTTTACCAAAGACACCAAGCACTAAATGACAATAAAATCATCACATTATAACATTTATTTTTAAGGAAACACATCGGCGGGAATATACATGCTATACGATATTTACAAAATTAAACCTTACTGTTCAATTTTAAGGATCAATTTTAAATGTAAAAACATCTTCTATAATTAATTGTCATTTGCTGACATAATTTTATTAGCTTTTCCCTATTAATCCTCTAGGCACAATAACAAAATACGGTCTCCCATAAACCATAATAATGTTGGCTGGTGTGATGGGGTCTTAATTAATTCTAAGCTACAGTTTTAACGTGATAAGTAATAATAATAATACGCCATAATATTACAAACCTTATTTGCTATTCCTTGCAATTTTTTGGACGTAAAAGTGGTCGAAAGCTTAAAGAGATAATCTTGGTAGCAAGAATCACAGACTCGAATTCAAGGGCGTAATTTCAAAATTACCTGTTAATAGATTGTTAATTATCGGTTGCTTCAACTGTAATGGAAAACAAAATAAGGAAATCTGTATACCTAGAGTTCACTTCAAGAATTAATGGGGATGTAAAGTCCATTGTAAACAAATGTTCTGGACAGCAGTCTAAGCTTCTGATAATCAAAGGGGAGTCCCGTGTCCTGCAGTGGAACGTATATGGACTGATTATGATAAGAGGGTTGATTCACGTCATTAAATAAGTTCAGTTGCAATGCAGTCGCAGTTAATTTTCGATCAAAACAGCCGTTTTCGTATTTTAAAAATTTTCACATCCTCGCGAGATACGCTTGTGTCAAGTTCGCGTCACACGAGCGCTTTGGCGTATTCCACTGCTGCACATTTTATGTGTATCGCAAATTGATCGGTCTTCACGTTTTAGCTTCTTGCATACGACTGACGTACAGCTTACGTGAAGCTGACGCGCAGCTAAATAATTACAAGAACTATTTTGCACTCAGACTTAAACATAATTGCAACTGACGGCAGCTTGATCGGCGCGTCAAAAAATTACGTGAATTAGCACAAAGATATAATTACTGGAACAGCAAAAAATATATTTGAATAAAAATATAATAATTATCACCGTTTTACGTACGTAACAACAGTTAATACTTATAATATATATTATGACTTATTGTATCACTATTTCTTTGTACAGTGAGTCATTAATCATGATTATCAAAACCACGGACCACAAAGAACATTTATATGATGACGTGTCAACCAGTGCAGTTGAAACGAGACGTCGACTAGACAAATCACAAAGATAAGTCACGTAACATCTATTGGCGTGTGGCGAAATTTGGAACTACAAATATATTTTTAAATATCTTTTTAACGCATTGTTTGAGATACATATGTTATCATTGTAGACAACTAGCATTTATACTCGTAATCCAATAGTATTAACATGTCCAATGTAATAAAATGTAAAGAGAGAAAACTGTTATTATTTTGACAACAGCGCTTTTGGCGACAGAAGATCGTACTACTTGCAGAGTTCATTAAAATAATGTATTGTATACCTACATTATTGTTTAAATAAGAGAGTAAAAAGAGAAAAGAAGACAAATCGTGTGGCTTGCACCGTGTCTTCTTCATTAAAATTACATGCACGAAGCGGCGGTACTGTATAATGATAATTAAAAAATATTTTAAAACACGATTTCAGTACTTAAAGATTTATTCGTGTAAGTGCGTGGTGCCTTGTTGGTAACGAACCAGACGCGGCTGCCTACATTTTCACGGTGATCGCGGGTTCAAATCCCAGGACATACCTTTGACTTTTCGGGAGTCACACGTGTATATTGATAACCTAATCACCACGCACTAGAACGATGAACCATAATATCGTGAGGAAACCTGCATATCATGGCGATTGTTAGTAATTTCTATGGTATGTAAAGTCTGCCACCTCACACAAGGCTTGCCTTGTAGGCTATATGGCCTAACCATTTTCAATCGAACTCTCGATTGTAGAAGAGACCCACGCCTTGCAGTGGAACGTATATGGCCTGTATTTTTATTCGGGCACACGCAGTAATATGAAAGTCCGCAGAAACTGAATTATGCCCCTATGTAAACTCAAACGCCCCAAATGTTTTAAAGTGGCGCTTGAAAGGAAATTAGGGATGGTGTGCTGACATTCACGCCGAGCGTGTTAATTGACTAATTTCCTATAGGGCCAACTATGAATTTCACGCTGGATTGGACAGATTTGATGTCATGCTGATCATTTTCATTTGACCGAGTCCAATTTCCTCCAGGGGCGATTTGCGTCAAATTAAATTTTGTTTTGTGACCGACGTTGCGATTAAATTATGGGAATATTAACATTGTTCTGTATTTGAACGGAAATGTTTTCGAGTTATCTCTTTCGTTTTTAATTTATCATCATCATCATCAGCCCGTTGCAGTCCACTGCTGGGCATAGGACTCTCCCAGGTACGCTACTGAGCCTGGTCTGCTGCTTTATGCATCCAGTCGCTGCCAGCCCTCTTGTGCAAGTCGTTCCGCCATCTAGCCAGAGGACGTCCCACGCTACGTTTGCCAAGACGCAAATTGTAATTTTAATTATTCACTTCATATTATAAAAAATAAAAGCAAGACAGCGAATAAAATCAGTGTTTAATATTTAATTAATGTAATACTAGTCTACGCATTTTCCCTATGCCACAACTTATCAACTTATCGTTTCGCAATCGTATTTTCACCTACTGTAATGAAGCTGTTATTTCAAAATGAATTCTCGCAATGACAAACAGCAGTTTGCTTCCCTTGAAACACTTCATTTGTTCTCCTACACCTACGCTTTTAGACGATGAACTGAAAATAATAAATATACGACCAACTCTATGTAGGCGTGAGGAAATCCTATTCTCTTTTGAATACAAGTTACAGAAACCAGCATCATTATGGAATACTCGAAATTGTTTTTTTTTTTTGCGATGAAAGGCGAGACTTCCTTGCCATTTCCAAGATGGTAAGCGACATGACTGCTCATGGACAGTAACAAAACCAAACAACACCATGAATTACGAGGCAATGTTTGGCATTCCACAGCCTCCCCATCCTGAGACATAAGATGTTATGTTCAATATATACACTAATAAAGGCTTGAAAAAACGATGTAAATTTTGATATCACGAAAACTATAGAAGTGCGTCGGCAATATAATATGTAGGGGTCTCACCCTACTAAATCGGGCAGGGAGGCATACCAAAATAACGCTAAGTCAACCTCGTCAAAAAAGAATGTGGGCAAAAAGTCTCACGTTCGAGGATGAAATGTGAAATTGCAAAGGCTAAGCCAAAAAACGGACCTTAGGACCCGAAAGGATAAATAAATAAATACACCCAACAGTCACGTACACAGTCCTGACACCACATTAAGATCAAAGTCTTGTGTCGTGGGTATCAGAAATTAAGATACTTTTTGGTCGTACAAACACCATACCCGAGACAAATATTTATGGGCCTCACAAACATTTGTCTCGGTGAGAGGATCGAACCCGCGGCCTCTTGTTTCACAGCCGGCGTCTAACCAACTGCGCCACGGAGGCTGTCAAAATAAGGATAAAACTAGTTCGGAAAAAAGGACGTGGTTACGCCTGTACGTAAAGTTAGTTCAATGTAAACATTAAATGCAATCAAAAGTTACGCAACTAAGTTAACGCTCTTTGGCCGGAATTATTCATAACCTCTAAATTAACGGATCGAATATAATACTGAAAATAACTCGTGGGTTTTTACAGTGTAAGTCATGGTAATAGTGACCACAAAAGTTTATGAAACCAGTCTAATTATCCTATAACATAACATACGTCATGGCTCTACTACGTTAAAATTTTAAAAATGACTCAATTAATTTATAATCGAGACTTTAAATATACAGGTGGGGTAGACACGGTAACGTTAATTGAAGCCATATACATAATAAAATATTATTATTAGACAATATAAAAGATCAAGTTTTTATTTTTTTATATGAAACTATTTATATTTTATTCGTGGTATCGTATTTTAGGTTAATAGCGCCATGTTTCCATAATCCTGTAGAAATGTAACTACTTATGAAAAACTAATTATAAAACTTATGAATTTTGCAAGTTATTAAAGTCAGTAAATAATCCACAAATAAAATATTCGCACAAACGCGGCAAGACAAACGGCGGAAAGTGTCGGGCGAAAATTAAAGAAAAGTTTAACGTCAGGTACATATGAACTCCGTGGGTCTTTTATTAAAAAGAAGTTTTTTTCATCTCACAGAGGCGCGACGTGAATACAGATGGTGTGGCAACATCCTTTGAAAACATAATGAAAATTTACGCCTGCCAAATATAATAAAAGTTTGCAAGATTATTTTCACCTGCGATAGAAATTTACTTTTATTTTTTACGTCAAAATGGCATTAACGCTCCTGGTGTTAGCTACAGACTAATTAAAATAAAGTATACTTCCTATAATCCTGGGTCCTTCCGCCGTAGTGTGAACAAGCATCTTAGCAGGACGGCAAAATTGTATCGAATGTCATGGGACCGCCGTCCGATGCCATTCGATACTCTGTCTGGGCGGCATTTGCGCTTGCCATCAGGTGCAATGCAGTCATTATACCATGCTAATGAAAAAAAATCTTCCGTCTCTTGATTGATACTAATATTATAATTTCGACATTTATAATATCAACCTACTTGAACCCGAATAAAAAACTGTCTGAATCTGAAAGGAAACACACCTATGCACTATATCGCTTTTTTCTACAGCGTCTACGACGATTGATACCTAATCCTATGCTACTAATATTATAAAGACGAAAGTTTGTGTGTTTGTTACTTCTTCACGCTTAAACGGCTGGACCAATTTTGATGAAATTTGGTATGTAAGTAGCTGATACCCTGGATTAACACATAGGCTACTTTTAATCCCGAAAATGTTATTTTCCCGTAGGATGTACAAGAAGTCTTCCAGCTCAAACGGCTAGACTAATATAATTAGTGTGAAATAATGAGAAGAGGACGGAATTCATACATGTATATTTGCTACTTTTTCATATTCAAAGGGTACTTTGGGATAGAGATTATAGGGCGGATGAAATAGAATATAAGAGGACAGGATTACAGGCCTTGAATCATGGAACAGGTTGAGACGAGACAGGAGAAGACGTAACATAACAGTATAAAAGGCGACAGTCACGTTAAGTTTCAATATAAAACTGTTAGTACGCGAAACAGTATTAGTCTATTGTGGACTTGACTCAAAAAGTGTCTGCACCCGGGTGAAGCCGGGTCGGGCCGCTAGTTCCTAATATACGTCGCATTAGATTATATCGTATCGCCTAAAACTATCTTTACCACAGTGTAATAAAAGTTTTTTTTTCTTTTTTGATAATACGTCAATGAGAATTTTAAGCGCAAATTAATATCTCTATTTAAAAACATTCATACTACTAGAAGAATAGTAGACTGATACCGAGGTTCAAGTCTAAAATAATTATTAGTCAAAATGGTACCTCTGGATATTTTTCTAAGTATAATTGGTAACCCATACAAAATAAACAACTATTACAAAAATATTCGTTGCTGAAGGATGTTCTATCACAAAACCTTTACAAACAAAGGGTTATTTATATCAAGTAGAAAATCATATTATGATTGGGCCTAAACCATTCCGGATTCCTAAAATCTCATCTTTCACTTGACGAAACACGAAGATATTCCGAGAACGGCTGTACAAAGATACAAAATAATGAGTATTATGTCGAGAGTGGGCAGTGGGTTGTCAAAGGGTTTGTTTGTTTGAGGCTCTATACACGTATAGGCTTTAAATTATACAGCGTATTTATGTATTGAGACGTAATTTTATTTTTATGTAGACTGTCCCGCCCTCACACCCGCCACTGCAACTCCTGTAAGCCAAGATCAACCTCTCCGGGAATATGTAACTTATCTTTAAGTCGCAACGAAATCAATCATGAAGTTGAATTAATAGGATAAGTTTAATATTGCTAAAAACTCGAATTTTAATATAGCTATATGTTTACTGGTTTAAGTATAAGGTTTAGCGTCCTAAAAAGCGAAATCTGTTTACGTCGGTCAATAGAAATAATTAAAAACCTACAGCAAGATGGTTTATTATGTTAGTGGTGTTTAAACTTCTAGATATAATATATTAATCGATCCCAAAACTTCCACTTTTCGATTGCACAAAGAATTATCAACGCTCGGAAATGAACGCTACAGTTCATCGTTTCACAACTTCACGTAGTGAAGCTCCCACAGTTCCATGAAGGCTGTTCACGAAGTTGTATAAATAGAAAAAAGTATGCAAACTTACTTATAGATTCTTACAGCATGTTGATCTGGAAAAAAAGAACAAATTAATTAGGATTATCGTCAATGTGGTATGTATTGCAATATATAATTGCATAAGCTAAATAAAATTACGTAATGTAAAAATTACGACACTCCGTGGTTTAATTCTTTTTTATCAATATTTCCGTCGAAAAATCGAATAGTACCTAACCGGGATTAGAATACCCGACATGGCGATAGCCTCACCCCTTTTATCACATCTTAGGACCGAAATAAAACTAGCGCACTGTGGATGGCACTATCTGCCTGACCCATCAAGGGATACAGAAGTATGTAAAACACTTTAACCATTAATAAAACAGAGTCTTCTAGGAACGTTTATCAAATCTTCGTATTATAACAAAGCATCACTCATCGAGCCTAAAAAGTATACAAACAGTTAAAAACAAAGTAATAAAAAGTTTTACATAGTTATATTAAATACTAGCTTCTGCCCGCAACTCCGTTTACGTGGTTATCTTTATGAAAAAAATCCCATCCCGTCTCTTCCCGTTATATCAGGCCTTGTCCCGTCTCATTCTCACTCAAGATATGTAATCCAGTCTCATCAAATGGATGGGCTATTTGAGTAGAAAAAAGTTACAAATATATCGGAATTCTTACCTCATTCCACGAGAACACTACATTTTTCGGGATAAAAAGTAGCCTTAGTGTAAATCCAGACTCTAAGCTACCACCATACCAAGTTTCATAGAAATCCATTAAGCCATTTCTGAGTCATCGCGCACAGACAAACAGATAAAAATTCTTCTATTACGTTAATATAGTTCCCCCATATCAGTTTGTCTCATTCATCTTCCATGTACAGATATCAATCGGTTACAAATGTATTATATGTATAGATTATAACTTGTTATTTCTAATTAACCAAAGACTTTAGATACGTCTATCTGAGTTCCAAATTTCACTTAAATCGATTAAGCCGTTTTGGAGAAATAAATATTTTTATGATTGTTAATTTTTTTCGATCTTTCGAAAATCTTTTAAACTCATGTTCACCGAGACACTTTGCAACTTCCTGCAAGTGTTAAGATACATATTTCTCAATATACGATAGAAGAACGCATCCCACGGCGTGATAATAGCTTCTTCTTAAAGTTGCCAAAGTAACCGCTGAATCTCAGCTCAACATACCCGAAACTAACCTTAGGAATTTCTGCAACAAATTACAGCAAATACCCGTAGTAGGGGCTTTTAAACTATCTGGATACAACGCAAGAGATTTATTTACTAGGGTGTTTAAATTTATATTGGCTTATATGCATTCACTTTTTTATTTAGGCAAATAACAGCCAAAGACAAGGAAAATAATCACGAAAAAGGATGTCATTGAAGTTAAACGATTTTTTACGGAAATTATCAGGGATTTGCTTTAAGTTTTACATTTTTTATCTTCCCGACGCGACGCGACGTTTCGATTACTTTTGATTACGAATTGTATTAAATACGCGTAAATCAAAGAAATGATTATGAAAAAGGATGTTGTTTGACAGTGAAAAAAATATCTACCGGTGTGTGCGAATGCATTACTTAAGCCTAGCATGCTGACTTAATGCGGAAGTGTAGACGGATTTTATTAAAATAATGTTTCTGAAAAGGCTTGACTTTCTACATTTTCGACCAACAACTACGAAATCAAAGAGATTTGAAGCTATTGCTTACGACCTGGATTTGCACGTTATCCCTTCAATTTAATATAACAAACATGCATTCTATTAACAACTAAACAAGCCCTTTATCACGAAACTATTCCCAAAATTAAAACTTCGATAACATCCACAAAATACTAACTAGTTAACACGCAAAGTTTTGAAGAACTTATACATCCATTGATATCTTATACCAATACATAGTCGTTGTAAGGCTTCACTTCAATCACGCTGTAAACTTTGACGTTGTTGAATTAATACACTTTCTACAGCTTCCGTATTGAGTGGTAAGGCCATTTGGTGTAAAAATGAGACAATTATGAAGCAATTTCAACACCATGTATAACGCGGCAGAAGGGAAATTTAATTGAATAGCCCATCCGATATACTGTATAGTGTGTATTTGATTTGACATTAGAATAATTAAAGACACTGTTGAATAGCAAAAAGGAGTAGGTACGCAAAATTAAAATTAAAAATATGATTGTTAATAAACTGATTGATAACTATAACTTCATTTCGAGACACACTAAGCGTCCGCCATATTCTTCACAATAAATTTAAGGTCTGCCTTAGGGGGCCCCTAGACCTTCAATAACATTGTACAGTAAGATGAGAGGGCGCGTTGAATCTAATCGATTTATTGCGCAATCCTATTTTATGGTCAATAATATTGCACAATTCGTAATATTGCACAATATAATTGATCATCTACGGACGGCCTCAAAAATCTTCTAAGTTATTTGGATTCTGTCACGTGGTTTGTATAAAGATGTTTTTATTACTTATAGTGTCAGGACAACGAATCGGCTCTCATAATGAAAAATAATCACTGTCGCGCATTAATACCGACAATATCTTGGAAATCATGGAAAGCAATTTGACGGTGTAAAATGTAACGGATGAATGAAGTCTCTATGGAGATGAAGAATGCTCTTTACTTAAGTTATATAATTTTGTAATAATCTACACGGCATCTGTGGCGCAGTTGGTAAACGCCGATTGTGAAGAGCCGGGGGTTCGATTTCCGGACTGAGACAAATGTTTGTGTGAACCACAGGTATTTGTTTCGGGTCTGGGTGTATGTGAGACTGAAAAATCTTTCGTAGCTCCTAATACCCACGACACAAGACTTGATCTTAGTATAGAGTCCGGACTATACATATATGTGATTGTTGGGTGTATTTATTTACCTGTAGAGGAGTAATATGTAAACGATTTTCTTTTCATTTAAGTGATACTGATGCTAATTTGACTTCGTGTCATTTCAAATGCAGTCATTTTAAACCAAACAGGCATAGTACAGCTTAATAATTACTACGAAGTTACAACTGAATCATTATTATCAAAATTGACAATTGAATTTCAGTATCCCAAGTTCAAGTAAAATTCGCGAAATTTTAGTAAAATTTTAGTCAATACAAATAAATCCTAATCAGAAACGTTGGAAGTGTAATTCACTGTAACAAGGAATACGAATTGTCAGGATAACGAGATGAACTCAACGAACGACGGTAAGAGAATTCTTGCTTCGTTGAACCTGACAATTGAAGCTTGGCCGGTGATATAAGCCTTCATGTCGGAAACGAGGACTATTTTACTACTGATTTGAATAAATATCATTCTCTTTTTGTGACGATAAGAAGTTAAGCAGGTCGCTCGCTTCATGGTAATCGTCATATTAACAGTCATTAAGCGGATGACTAATACCTCAGTCCGCCCTGTGACCATCAGAACTGTAAAGTGATCGAAACGTCGGGAAATTAAAAAATTTCAAAAACTAAATTAAATTCGCGATTTAATCCGTAAGAATTCGTTTTATTTCAATGGTAATCATCATGTCTGTAAACAAGAGCAGAACCACAAGAAATATACCAACTTGTCCCAAACTGTTCGTTGATCTAATTAGCAATGGACAGTAGGTAGTAAGCAATGTTACAAGATATAATGATGATGAACCGATTTAAATGTGTAGATTGTTGAGAGTGAGTTCAGCTAGATAGAAGAAAACAGTTCACAGTGAATAACAAAAGTGTGTCATGAGAGTGATCTCGTGACATACTTTTTTGCATGTGAATGCATTCATACTTTGGAGCAAGGTTATATCTACAGGGCATATCAAGTCTCCTACCGAAAACGAAGTCAGGTGGTAGTTTTAGTGACTTTAGACACAACGCCACTAAATTTTTTACAAAAAAAAAGGGATGATTTTTTTGTATTTTTTTTTCTATTATGTACTCCTAACAAAATTATGTACTCCCTTTTATTTTTAAATACATTATAGTACGCAAGACTTTAAATTATAATTTTAGCAAAAACAATGGATTTTACAAAAAAAAATATAATAGACATTACAAAAACAATATCGTCGCGTTTTTTTGCGAAATTTTTCGTTGCATCGTGTCTGTAGTCACTAAAACTACCACCTGGCTTCGTTTTCGGTAGCAGTCTTGATATACCCTGTATGTAAGTATTAGAATTTACTATAACCATCACTTGAAGCGCAGTCGCTTTTTCACCAGCGATAAAAAGGTAACATCAGGTAACGATCTCTGAGAAAGGACAACGGACTCTAATATCCAAATTTTACCCACAGCACATGCCTCAGTGACTGATCGCATTTATATGAATCTATGGAGATAAACCTTTTGTATAACATGAAGACATATTGAGTTCTAAAATCGCTGAGTCACGCTAACAAAGCGCCGCATACGTGAGCAACTTGCACATTGCAACGGTTCAAATTGGTTCAAAGGAATTTTCAATCTTGAAACGAATGGGTGTAGCTACATGGTCGAATTATCGATCACACGAAAGAGAAGAATTTAACCAGATATTACTCGTAACTTAGATCATAGATAATTTCGTTCTTCAATATTTTTCTATATTTTTTTAAGTGCGTGGTGGCCTGTTGGTAGCGGACCAGACTCGGCTGCCTACATGTTCACGGTGGTCGCGCGTTCAAATCCCAGGGCACACCTCTGACTTTTCGGAGTTATGTGTGTATTGATAGTCAATCACCACGCACCTTAACGGTGAAGGAAAACATCGTGAGGAAACCTGCATACCGTAGCGTTTTTAAAGAATTTCTACGGTATGTAAGTCCGCCAACCCGCACTAGGCCAGCGTGGTGGACCATATGGCCTAACCACTCTCAATCGATTCTCTCTATTGTAGAGTAGGCCCGTGCCCAGCAGTGGGACGTATATGGGCTGATAAAAAAAAATATATATTTCAGCAGCAGAATAGGTGTTTTAATCTTGTCACGAAGAAATGAGTATGTTATTACCGTAATAAAAAATATTGTCATGGAATTGCTTTACGTAAAATATCATTAAATGAAATAAATTCACAGGCAAAAAATTATATTATAATTTTATCGTGACAAAATTTGGCCTGAAATATTTAATAATTCGTTCGACCACCTTGTAGGTCAGATTATGTCACGGTCGAAATTTTAGGGAGACGCCGAAGTTTGGCTAAATTATGCTGTGGTTAAATACCATCATAATAGTATCCAAGTTTATATTTTTATAGTAAATTAAGGGCGTGAGAATATTAATTAATTATCCTGTTATTACAATAACAGATAGTTGTATCTACAACATCAATGTCTCCCTCTACAATATTAAGCAAAATATTTTCACGTACTAAAACTTACAGATGAAATATCACAGTAAATATTTCAGTGGTGTTTAATCTCAAAACATTAAATAAGATAATCTCCGCCTCAATATTTGAGATGAATGGTTTCGGAGCGTCTACGTCTTATTTATTCTAAGATCATAAGCTTGGGGCGCTATCCTTGTCGTTTATGTAGTGTTTAAAGATTTGTGAATAATGCCTTAGCCCTCTTAGGCTCATTATCTGAAAAAATATTTGCACTCTCTTAATGGAATTTTAGAAAAGATCCACACGCAAATTCTGAAATATTTAAACATAGTCTTGCCAAAGAAAATTAAATGTTGCAGACTATTTTTGTCGCTGCTATTTTTTAGGAAAACTTTACACATTTGAATTTTGCTATCATATGTCATAAAAATCGGGAAATAAACAATCCTAAAAATTAGAATACAAATAAAACATCTCAATTTCCCGTCAACATACTTGCGAACATCGTAAAACAAAATCTTTTACGAGCATTCACATCGCATCGTTTAACATAACTCAATAAAACTTTATAAACGGGATCCGTTCGAGATCTAAGTGTCATTCATATCAAAACTTTTGCCATTATTCAATTTTAAATTGGACAACAATATTATGTTATTTGCATTCTTGTCACTGAGTGTCGATTATTCACTTCTTAAGTAATAAAGTTTTATGTCCTTTTATTAAAGACTTTATATTTTAATGGCTTATTTAAACTACTTGTTGCTCAGTTGGGATGCTTTTTTATAATATTATTTTATAACAAGACACATCAGAAACACAAAAATATCTACCAACACTAAACCAGCCTGACATCTAGAACAAATTACATGAGAAAGAGATGAAAAGTATAAAAAAATAATAACTCTAGGAGAAATACATATATGAAAAGTATTTATTTTCTAATTCCGATGTAGTCCGCTGACAATAAATATGGAAATTCTTATAAGGAGCCTAGCTTGAGTAATAAAACCGGTCCCTGAAGATTAATCATAAAAATATACGTCTGTAGAAAGTAAAATAAACGCTTAAAGATCCACACGACTTCTATAATAAGAGCCAACTTTAATTCCAGTATATATAACTTGTAACTTTTGTAATAATCACGATATTGTAAACTGGTTTTGAAATGAGCAACACTAGAGTTTTTTGCCCGTTCTTCTCTAGTGAAAACCGCTTTCCGAACCGGGTGGTAGCAAAAAAAATGACTGACTAACTAATGTTGAACATTTTAATGGATTGAATAAACTATTTTCATTTTCATTTATACCGAAAGTATATATCCAGGTAGCAACAATACTGCAAATTCCAGCTCGACTGAAAAACAGACATAAAAACTGGCCGAGAGTACATAGTGCTCAATAATACACCATTAGCATAAAAGCATTGGAGTGAATTCTACGTCACTGAACACTCCAAGCGCGAAGTATGGAAATCACATAACACTAAAACGCTTTATTGACGCAGAAATAAGAACTCGATACAATTTTGATGGTGTTTTTAACGACGTGGCCTTGTGTCGGACGGATGTCCATATTTGTGTTGACTGTGATTTATTTCATCGGTCTTTCGTGTTTCTTTTAATTTGGGTATGACGTATTTAAGATATATGCTATGCCTAATATTTTTTACGTAATGTCGAATTGACTTTTAATCCGTCTCATTGCATATAAGTACTTGCTAGAGACGATTTTCATGCTGCTGAAAGTTTAATAATTAAGGTTACTAAAGCGAGCCATAGATTAGTTACGTGACAACCACATTTCCAAACAGAAGGTCGCAGTTTTAAACACAGGGCACAAAACATTTCAAAGTTACATATATACTCTTAGCTAATTAAAGCTTACTTTAACAGTCAAGAAAACGTGAGAAGACAAGCTTACCTGAGGGTTTACTAGGATACAAGTACTCTACAAGGATTTCGTAAGTATGGGATAGCTACCAATGCATTAGGGCGGCGTGGTTGAATAAAAGGCTTACATCCGAAGGTATCAATGTCAGATAATCAATCGCAAAATAATACTTCAGCAATTGGCTAAAAATCCTCATACGTCGACCTCATTTCTGCGCCAAAAAAAATATTTAAGTGAGGATAAGAGCAGAAGAAACGTGAATTAAGTTTAGAGTTTGACTATTCATTTAGGTATTCAGTCATTTTATATATATTTAAATAATATATTGGCATTTCAAATTGACCACTCTGCAATAGCTGTTAAGAATAATCTATATAAATTACTAATATGCGGGAAAATATTCCTAATAATCGATACGATTAAGCCATCCTCCTACCTCGACCTTTGTGCATAATAGCAGGAATTAATAAATAAAAAGTTCTCACAATAGTGGAAGTGCACCTTCAATCTTTAATCAACTGAAGTAGCAATTAGTGTCACTTAGTGGTTCAACTACTTCTAGTTAAACTAGCAAACTAAACTAGGAACTAATGAATGACTGCGGAGCTTACTAACAGATATCTACGTCACGTCGTTAGGGAAGTTGTTGAAAGAAGTCATTATTAAAAAGAATATTCATTTTATGACGATAAATATTCGTATATTGTAACTTCATAGTTTTTTATCTTTAACTGCAAGAGATCTATTGAATACAGCGCTTCCTCAAGGAATCATCATATCAGGAGGTAATTTCCGTGCTCGCTACTCCTACTGTTGGGACCATTTTTTTTTATCAGCCCATATACGTCCCACTGCTGGGCACGGGCCTACTCTACAATCGAGAGAATCGATTGAGAGTGGTTAGACCATAGAGTCCACCACGCTGGCCTAGTGCGGGTTGGCGGACTTACATACCGTAGAAATTCTTTAAAATCGCTACGGTATGCAGGTTTCCTCACGATGTTTTCCTTCACAGTTAAAGACCTTAAAGACGTTGGGACCATTAAATCTAATATATCGGGATATTTGTATTTCGGCCTTAAATTTTTATTTTACACGTTGAATGCATAATGCTCGCGCTGTCACAACGCCGGCTGTGCCGTCATAGTGTGTAGGAGGCATAAGAAACGAATCATGTGCTTTTTGTATGAAACAGTGGTTATTAATAATGACACCAAAGATTAATGAGTTGAAACAAGCATTTAAAAGTTCGATATATTTTCTGATAAATGTGGATGCCCTCAATTCGTGAATGCAGCCCACGCTCCTCCATCATCGAATCGCGTAATGCATAAATAATACAAAAATAATATTTGTAAGCCACTGATTAATAATAGCCGTGCTTACAAATTCTTTTTGCTGCTAACGTAAAATCGTTTTCATTACAATCTAGAATATTCTGTCCCCAACTTTCTGAAAATCTTTAAGCTCTAACATTCATTCACATACTCAATAACATAGACCGCATAAAATTTATCCGTGCTTACAAATTCTTATCCCCGCTAACAGAAAATTATTTTCATTACAATCTAGAATATTTTGTCCCTTACTTTTCGAAAACCATAAATCACTAACATTCATTCACTTATTCAATAACATAGACTGCATAAAACTCTTAAAGTGTTTAAAATATTTTCAGTATTTTGCCAAAACGTCCAAGATTAGTCGAAGGACACATAAAATATTTTTATATGAAAATTCACGACTAAACGGACGCTGTGGCGAGTTCCTCTTGATAAATTCCTGAAAGACAAACTATCCGTCGTAAAAAGTTTTGGGCATTAAATCGTAAAAAACGGTAGGAGCCCCGCATTAAAGATTCAGTGTTTTCCTTCGACCGACAGGGCTCAGATCAACATTATCGGTAAAGTTTTATGGAAAAAAACTTCGCTTTGTTTGAGTACATAACACATTAATATTAAACTTATTAAGTAAATAGTATAGAGATGAACGATAAGCGAGCGATGGTTTATTGGCCAATTGGTATCTAAGTATTTCTTACTTCTTTCCTCAATGTTTTCACTTATTTTGCAGCATCAACTCTCTTCAGTTTCATTTAGTTGTTTACGCGACTGATGTAAAAAACCACATAGAGCTAACTTTTCTAATACTTCGGGTCTATTTTATAAATATATTATAAAATAGACCCGTCTATTTTAATAATATTTAATACGAATTCAGTCTATACTAATATTGTAAAGAGGAAAATTTTTATTGTTTGTTTGCATAGAATCGGCTTTAAAACTACTGGACCGATTTGAAAAATTCTTTCACCATCAGAATCTTACATTATCACTGATGAACATAAGAAACAGAATATTTAAAAAAAAAGTGTATCTGCCCCCGGGCGGAGCAGGGCAGGACTTCTAGTATTTTATATAAGGCCTGTCGCAATCGCCATTGTAGTATCAGTATTACAATTTATTTGAAAAGTTTTAATGACCGACTTATAGGATGGTTTACCAGATATCTGAGTCGATGTTACCAAAGAACACTTATAAAATTTTCTTCTGTGCCTTCAAAGTATTCACGGAAGCGGTCATTCAACTCCTCTCTGGCCTTGTTCGCCAATTGTAAGTGGATAACCTTGAGCTACTTACAATTTCAGTGACTTATTCAAATTGTTTCGGAGCAGATTCGTTTGCAATACATTCAATATATTTTTTGAAGGAAAACAAAGAATTTGCTTATATTTTTCTGAGAGACGTAAATCGTCGTTGTAATCTTTCAGATTAGTATTGACTGCTACTAGTGTTTTCTTTTATTTAGTGGTTTTCTTTTTAAGAGCTTAGCTTTTCTTTATCAGTGCCAAGGATAAAACAGTCCCTGTTTAGATAAATAATCCTTAGTGAACTGAACTGATCGTATAGTCATAAGGTAAAAAACACGTGTAAGTTTCAAACATGTATTACAAAATTCGTCATGGCAAAAAAATTGCGAAAATTTCAGCCGATTATCTATAAATAGATCCCTTCAAATGGGAAATAGGTTAACCCTCTTCAAGTCAGCTAATAAGCACCGAACCTTAAAAATTCTTCGTCATACTCATTGGCCCAATACGTCCTCCTAGTAAAACCTAAGCACTTATTAACATAAAAACATTATTTAAAATACAACGCTGGTTACAATTTGATGATCTCACAAGCCCATATTACAGCCTACGCAATGCACGCGTAATTTATTCACACTATGACTCAATTCTAAATCTAATGTAGCAAAAATAAATTTTGACGCGCAATCATTCTAATTGGACACGAGTTAGTATTCAGGACGTCTGCAAATTAACATCGTTAGCAGATTTGCTTCCATTTATGAACTTGCCTTCTATCAGTTTATGTTAATCTGTATATAAATATTAATTTGTAATTATTAAAATTTTGAGCAGGAAAATTAAAGCTGGGACGTTGGAAGTTTAAAGAAATACATAAATTTAATTTAAATTCTGGAATTTAAATTCTATTCATACAAATGACTTAGGTTGTAAAAATAATACTGCTACTACAATTAGGATTGGAGGTCCTATACTATGCTATGATCAGCTATGGAGAGGGCTATGCTCGGGGTTTCCCTACGAGATCGTATGAGAAATGATGAGAACTAAAGTAACCGACATAGCCCAGCGGATTAGCAAGTTGAAGTGGCGATGGGCGGGGCACATAGCACGGAGAACTGATGGCCGATGGGGCCAAAAAGTTCTCGAATAGAGGCCACGAAGCGGAAAGCGCAGCATGGGACGTCCACCCACTAGGTGGTCAGACGACCTGGTAAAGGTCGCGGGACGTTGCTGGATGAAGGCTGCCTCCAACAGGTCACTGTGGAAATCATTAGGAGAGGTTTATGTTCAGCAGTGGACTTCCTTTGGCTGATGGATGGATGATGATGACGATGATGGATTAACTAACTGTTCCCGTAAGCATAAGAAGGATAAAAAAGCGCCAAGACATGCTAGACGGCTGTCTATCATGTCTCTGTGGCTACACGGCCTGACTTGGATGAGGAAAAGGCTGTCTCTGCTGGGAGTATTGTTTTATACCCATCATAATCCCATTTTTTATAGTCCGTATGACTGATAGCAAGATCGCAAACACACAAAAAAATTAAACAACTTGTTATCTTCATCTATATTTAGCTTCCTGCACCGTTACAGATTTTTCTAGACTTTTAGTGCACTGGATCAAGCACAAGAAAGCAATTCGGTGATAAAGTTCTACGGAAGATATTTGTTAAAGTAATGCACAATAATTATGTACTGTATCAGCCCAGATACGTTCCACTGCAGAGCACGAGCCTCCACTACAATCGAGAGTACAATTTAGAGGTGTTAGGCCATATAATTCAGCTCACTGGCCTAGTGCGGGTTGGCAGATTTTTACATACCATAGATTTTTTTTACAAATCGATATGGTAGGCAGGTTTACTCACGATGTTTTCCTTCACCGTTATAGTGATTGACTATCAATACACACATGACTCCGAAAATTCCGAGGTGAGCGCTGAGATTTGAACCCGCGACCACCATGAACATGTAGGCAGCCGCGTCTGGTCCGTTACCAACAGGCCACCACGCACAATCTAGATCTGGATTTTCTTTCAATTATATATTGATGCCTTACGCCTACTACCAACTACTAGGGATTTTCTCTCTGACTAGAATAATCTATCTAAATTCAATAGGTCTGGAGAACAGGATAATCTCTTAGCTTCTCTTACTCATGGTGATTTGGTATTTGGCACTAGCGTATGAAGTGTCACGTGTATTTTTGTTTTGTTACCACGCAATCATGTTTTGATATTGCCAATGTTTTTTAGCTCTTCCTGTGTCTAAAATAAACTCGAATACATCATAATATGTCTCGTTTCAACAATTTTCATTGCCAATTCATTCAAGTGGTTTTCTCTGTTTTATATTGGTACTAGTAATTGGCTTGCAAAAACTCAGCAATTTGAAACAGCAGATGAATACTTGATGTTATGTGAACAGAAATAAAACAAGTTCAAGGTCGATACAGCGATCCAATGACGTGAGGCAAAAGATTTTATTGAATGGAAAATTATGAGGAATGTCTTCTACGTGAATATTGGCAATTATGAGATGGTTTATAAGATTCTGAAATTTACGATACATTCGTAAGAGCAGTTAATTTTAAGCAATATATAGAAGTATATTGCTAGTATACATCGTGTGATGGACGTCACCATTTATCCATTCAAAGCAATTTCCTTGTGAAAAAGTTTGTTTTTCTTAGTATAACAAAATAATAAATCATCCAACTTACACATTCTATTTCATGCCGCATATTTTATTGATTAAATATAATCATATTAGATAAAACATGGAAAATAGTTCGATCAATAGATATAGCAAGGTTGTCGTTATCACAATCAATTTACATAAATTCAATGCTCACCTATATAACAGTAGCTTATATAATAAACGAATAAATAACAACGACATAATACCACACTATAGATCGTCAACGATCTTTTGGCATACGTATGCGTTGTTGTCGAAATGTTACGAACAGTTTTTTTCTCTTCACATTTAATTATATTGGACATGTTCATTTAGATAACGAGTATAAATGCTTGTTGTTTATAATAATATGAAACAATGCGTTAAATAGATAAATATTTAAATAAATGAATACACCCAACAGTCACATACAAAGTCCTGATCCCACATTAAGATCAATGAAGTCTAGATAAATAATCTAGATATAGATATTTTTTAAATTTGATTTGTAGTTCCAGTTTCCGCCACACGCCAATAGAAAATAGATGAGATATACTCTACAATTCTACATTATGTAAACTTGTCGAGTAATTTAATAAAATCTAAAGTAACATTGTGAAAACCGTAAAAATCCACTTGGTTCCCGCTTTCTCCGTCTAGTTATTATTTCACAAGCAAATAGAATTTTCGCTGCAGTCTGTGTCAGGTTGTTGAGTTTGCGCTGAATATTGTTTTTAGTACTGCCAGCTAACTCAGTATTTTTCGCGATGTGGTAAAAAAAATATCTATTCTGATTTTATGTTTCCGTTTTGACCTAAAGCTGCTGCGAAATGTTTAACTTTGTAACATTTATAAATCGTTTTTAGGTTTTTTTTCTGTATTGTCTATTGAATAATCTTGTTCTGGTTACCTATCCCATTCTAGCTGAAGTCGCGGTCTGCAAAAACATGGTAAAATTAAAACTTCGATTTATAAAATCATACAAAGTGTGAGCCCATTCATAAAAATTGAAAACAGCCGAATAATCAATGCTTCATTTTCGCGAGCAAATCCATCACGGTTAATAAATTAACAAATAGACCATTCTCGTTAAATAATAAAGAATGAGATCTATTAATATAAAACTTATATAAGTGTAAAAAACGTTCTGCGATACATCAAGATCAACAAGACAAACAAGATTAACTCTCAAATCTCCACGTTCGTCTTGATCCAATCAACCGAACGCAGCTTTATTTAACATCATTTTTCAATGCTATTTATTTCGATCTTTTCCCTCGTATTTTTCGAAAGCAAGCTGAGGCTTTGCTCCCGGCGGTTGGTAAATCGTATCCATTGCCGAGACTTTATAGCTTAATTTTTTTGGCGTCAGGTTACGGTTGAGTCTCTTGAGGCAACTGGGTAAAATCTAAAGTTAAAAACGTGGGGTTTCCTTCAAAATAATATCTGACAAGTCATCCTTTTGTGTTGCGGTATTTTAAAATACAATAGACGGAGTAAGCCATTTATCTCTATGGTGTGAATTTGATTATCCTTTTAAAAATATTATATTAGGTATCATACCATTTTTTCATGTCAGTTCTTTTCATTTTCATTTCATTTTATAAAGTATAGTAAAGGAGTTTCATATCAATTTATTTAATATCAATCTAGGTTAATGTAACACAGTATTTCAGAATTTCCCACCCTAAACTACAGTCCCGTAAAGTGTTATGTCACTGGTATACTATGTATAATAAAATATTTAATCAAACTCAAATACGTAAGCGGCGACGCAATACATATTTTAATCTGTCAACGAATAAATTGCGGTAATTAAGGACATATTACAATGCGTTAATTATTCATTGTATGACCATACTTATGAAACAAGTCACGTAAGCCACAATCGGTAATGGAGTACGTGGAACGTGTGCATTAGGACAAATTGTAATTCTTTGTTACTGCTAAAACTGAGCGCTGATATTACCAGTGTAGTACGTTGGAGACTCACGATAGACGCTTATACATATTTTGCAATGGGATAAATACATACTGATCTGTTTAGGTTTTATTTTGCATAGGTCCGGCAAACGAACAAACAGGTCACCTGATGGTACATGATCGCTGCCGCCCATGACCATTCGCAACGCTTGGCTCATAGTTGTGTTGCCGGCCTTTAAAATAAGGAGGGGAGTGGAAACCACCATGAACATGTTGGCAGTCACATCAGTGGGGTAATTCTCGTAATTAAATAAGTTCAGTTGCAGTGCACTTGCAGTTAAGTTTCGATCAAAACAGACCTTTTCGTATTCTCGTAATTTTGACAACCGCTGTCAGATACGCTCGCGTCAAGTTCGCGTCACGCGAGCGGCTTAGCGTATTCTACTGCTGCGTGTTTTATGTGCGTGATTCAGATCGCAACATGATCGGCATTCACGTGTAAGCTTCTTGCATACGACTGACGTATAGTTGACGCGCAGCACCCGCGCAGTTTACGCATAGCTTAGGTGCAGTTCACGCGCAGCTAAACAATTACAAGAATACCATTTTGCACTAAGACGTAAACTTAATTGCAACTGCACCGCAACTTGATCGACGCGTCAAAAAATTACGTGAATTACCCTACTGTTCCGTTACCAACAGCCCATCAAGTACTTGAGGGTGAGGGTATACATGTAGCATACTTTTTTTATACTCATCACATTTGCACGGTAGATCTATCCAAAGCATCCACCGTTCAGCAATAATCACTGATCGATACTTCACACCGACCTGGAGAAAAACCTGAAAAATGCACACAAAACCTAATCCGAGACGCGGCAGCACCAGTCATTATGACGGGTTTTTCATTACGGCACTCGCTATCCGGGCGGATGTGGATATCCCCCACAGACTTTATTGGTTGAATGGCTCAGATAGCTGCTAATTATCCTGTACACGCACATGATTGGAAATTATCAGCGAGTAATCTGAGCGCATAAGTGCGTGGTGGCCTCGTGGTATCGGACCAGACGCGGCTGCCTACATGTTCACGGTGGTCGCGGGTTCAAATCCCAGGGCACACCTCTGACTTTTCGGAGTTATGTGTGTATTGATAGTCAATCACCACGCACTTTAACGGTGAAGGAAAACATCGTGAGGAAACCTGCATACCGTAGCGATTTTAAAAAATATTCTACGGTGTGTAAGTCCGCCAACCCGCACTAGGCCAGCGTGGTGGACTATATGGCCTAACCACTCTCAATCGTACTCTCGATTGTAGAGGAGGCCCGTGCCCTGCAGTGGGTCGTATATGGGCTGATACAATACAATACAAAAAATCTGAGCGCGTGAATGAAACTGACGCCGTTCACAGGTTTCCTGTAACTGACGTGCAAAGCGTAACAGTTACGCGAAATTAGACTTTATTGCTTTTCTATGTCGCGTCATTACTGGCATTGGCTGTGAATTGTGTCGTCTAGGGTCTGTGTTCTAGGTCAGTCTGTAATTTGTACTAGTTTTCCGTTTAACCCACAACTTCATGGTTCCCAGTTAGCTCAATTAGCCGTGTATAATCAACATGACTGCCTCGGTGGCGTAATTGTATTACGGTACGATTACAAAGCTGAGGTGTCGGGTTCAAATCCCGGGTCGGGCAAAGGGGTAATAAGTTTTCAATTCACTATCCGCCCGGAGTCAGGAATTTGTGTCCGATATGGCGATGGATTCGCCCCCTATCACATCGTGGAGCGCAAAAAACAAAGCGAGATATGGGTGTCATGGTGGCGCCTCTGACTCCCACTTCTGGAAAAAAGGCGTAAGTTTATAACGGAACATCCGTCCCACGATAGGGGGCGAGCCTATCGCCATATCGGGCACAAATTCCTGATTCCTGATAATCAATTGAAAAAGACATTATCACTTTGCCCGACTCGGGATTCGAACCCGAACCTTACCGTAGTACAACTACGCCATCGAGGCTGTCATATGCTTAAAAAGATATCATTTTTCCGTCATTTAATATTGAAGCTGAATATACGACCGAGTTTTTGATATCCACTGTATTCAACATCAAGGCGCTGTGTAATTATGCGGTAATATTCTAATCTGAAGACTGTTAGAATATTCATACGTATTCACACTTCAAGTATTACGTAATATGGCGTGATATTTGCTCCAGACTGATATTATGTCGGCAGATGAAAGGTTATGGTTGAAACGGGTTCAAATTTCTCTGTCTGGGATGAAAGCCTGGTTTGATAGCTAGTTGGCAGACGAAATTGTAACTACACTCACATACATACGCACACACGCATAAGCAAACGCACACACAATAGCACAACTTTTTCCGAGAAGAGGTAGGCACAGATGCTAACATCACCGCTATTGAAAACGAGCTTTACAAAAACAGTAAAATATGAAGTGAACTGGAAAAAGAAATTGTGAATTTAAAAGAAAACATTATGACAAATTAATGTCATGTATTAAATATAAATAATAACTTCTGTATATCTTCTGATTAAAAGTTTCATAAATATTTTTATGACCCTGTTATTACCTAATAATATTAATATTGTTAATAACACTGATTTCATGTAAGAGACTTTCCCGCCCACCACTGCAACTCCTGTCGGCCAGGATCAACAATGACACGTAAAGGATAGGCACCGAGCTCCGAAGCTCGGTGAGTCTCTAAGGACACTAGCTTGTTGTAACCCGCATCCAAATTAATCAGAAAGAAAAAACAAATAGGAAGAGTTGGAAACAAATGTTTGTCCATTCCTTCCGCAGCAAATTGGGTGGCAAAATATTGAGCTGATGAATTTCATGTTATAGAGTACAATTCAATTAACTGATGTTACCTTTTTTCGCACGAAAAACACATCCATCGCATACACTTAAAATCAATGTACCAAAAAACAAAGATAAAACCAGCTTTGATGAACCACAATGGCGCAAAAATCTGCCTGTGACAGATAACGGTCCATACATATTCAGTTATTAATAACAAATCAGTACAAGGATTAGATAACACTGAATCAATTACACGCCTACGACAGCTCGTTTTACATCCAATATTAAATATTTGTATTACCAATTGTGGATCAAACGTTAACTTCACAACATATTGTGTTAATAAACAGATAACGCCAATGTTGGACCAAATACAGGTGTTGGTACATGTATCTGGGATTTGTCGGGAGTCACCTTGATTGTTAATATTGAAAACGAAGTATTCGATAAATGACGTCAATGGTACCTATTTTTTACCAATGACATCGACCCGTCACTGCTAATCACCATTACGAGGAAAATGACTCGCTGGTTGACATTATTTTGCCGGCTTGCTTGATGCCGGATGTACATCTGGAACCGGGAACGTGAATGAATACACGTTTGTCATAATGTCTGGTTACAAACATCTTACTATCATTAAAAGATTTACCGTAGTCCGCCATAAATAATACGAAAAATAATTTAATTCTAGTTCTAAATTTAAATTCTAGTTTTTTCTCTGTACCGCTAATAACCAATTTAATTGTGAATTTATGCAAGCCGTTCATAATATGAGTTGATTTATTAATGGGTTAATAATTCAAGCGCAAAATAAACATTCTTTGGTACATGGCAGCGCTAAGATGTTTTCCAACAAACAGGTTTGTGTACAGTACGGCTTACATATGAAATATGTACCCTTGCTTTGTTAATTAAAGTAATGTATATTTGGGTATTTATTTACCCAGTTATTGTGTGAACGCATTGTTGTGTTCCGGTTTGAAGGACATTGTAGCCAGAGTAACTACTGGACATAATGAGACTTAACACCTATGTCCCAAGATGAGGAGCACAGTGGAATGCCCAGCATTGCTTTGTAATTCATGGTGTTTGGTTTTGCTACTGCCAATGAGCCGTCGTATCGCTTATCATCAGGCGAATGACATATTCGCCATTTATTGCAATAAAAAAGTACCATAATTGATTAAGTGTTTTTTGGTCTGATGTTCTTTAATGTAGCAAATAACTTACATGATTAATTGCTAAGACTTAACTTAAAATTCGAACAGTAACAAAGGCTCCATTAAATGATCTAAAAATAATACAATCCTTGTTTCATTCACATATATTTCCATTCAACGCGTGCATATCTCGGAACTCATTCCGTAATTATTATAAAACAAGTCGCATTGAAAGTGATTATAATTGCCAACTGCCAGATGTAATTAGGGACCATGTGTCGCGGATATTGGCCGTTTTGTTTCACCTCACGTGTCCACGAAATCAATACTTACTGCCAAATGGATCCGAATGGCATCATTTCTGATATGCTGCAATGTAGCAGTGATTGTATTTAATTGTATTTTGTAGTCGTTCTGCATAATTCCTGACTTATCACCTCATCTTTAGGAGTCTGTGCACGCTGATAAGTTCAGTAACATTTAACGAACTTCTCATCAAAATCATACCATAAAGCTTTCTATAAGAATTGACTACCTCTTTATAATTGATTTATTACTAACTACTTAAACAACATATCAACTAAGACATCTCAAAACAATAATTTACTAAAGCACAATATTCTATTCTCCATGTACCTTATTAATAAACTCGGATGAGCAAAGGATTACGTTTAGTCCAAGGCTTTAACATTTACTTGATTATTTTGACTATATTTATTTATTTATTTAACACTTTATTGTACACCATATACATACATAAAAAGCAGATAATATTACAGAAAAAAATGTACAAGTGGCGGTCTTATCTAAGCAATTTCTGCCAGACAAGCATGGGATGCATAAACGAGCAAAAACGAAAGTTGGGGCAGATTCAGGTGCACGAATAATTTTACATAAATACATGCACATACATACATACATACATACATACATAACCATTAAACATATATATACACAATACACACATATATGCATAAAATATACCTACATAAACAATATTGAATAATGGAACTACAATACGATGGTTGCCTAGCCCTCTATGCAATTCCGTGTTTATGAACAAAGTCTTGAACACCTTGCTATTCAAAATAATCAAGTCAATTCTAAAGCCTTGGACTAAAGTTAATACTCCGCTCATCCAAGTTTCTTAATAAAGCCCCATAGGGTTGTGTGATGTAGAACAGACAGCTTGCAAATAATTAACTGAATCATTCAGCAACATGAATAAAACCCCTGACGAGCCTTATAAATGAGGTGAGAACTATATGAGTATAGTCTACATTTTTTACTCTTATTCGTATGTAACCCATTTTCGTTGATAAGCTGCATCCATTTTACCAACACATCAACAACAAATAAGTTATTTTGCGTACTAACTGTTTTATATTTAAATTATTTCAGCCCCATAATGTAGTTTTTCCAAAATTGTTGCAAGCCATTATTTTTCGTTGGTAATAAGGAGTTTAAATATAATTTTCCAAGATTTGTTGGAAATCTTCAGTGGTTTCGATTTTCCATTTCCGTTTCAACCCTTATTTCAACCCCTTTGGACAAAAATATAGCCTATGTTACTTTAGAATAATGTACCATTCTAATGTTGAAAGAATTTTTAAAATCGGTGCAATAGTTTTTGAGTTTATTCGTTAGAAACAAATACACAAAAATACAAATGTTTCCTCTTTAGTATAGATTAAGCTATTCAATTAGTTGTTCATAAACACTCCACATGGCTTGAAGGAGCTATTGTTTCAGAAACAGGTGTCAATGAAGACGATCAATCAAAACCAATCGGAAACAGTGAGCTTGCAGAAATGATCGATCTGTTGCTGCCAGTAACAAGGTCTTTGGATCCTTATAGCGGAGCGTGAAGGCGCAATTGAGAAGGGTGGAATAGTCTATCAAATGACGATGTATTTAATTATGCTAAAATGTTCGTGTGAACCCGGATAACAATAACCTTAAGCCTGGTTAAGGTTGCAGTAAGTCGCTGGATGCAGACCGCTTCCAAAAGGCCAATGGGAACCTTCGGGGAGGCCTATGTTCAGCAGTGGACTTTCTGTGGTTAAAGAGAGTGAGAAAGAGAACCCGGATAGCGACCTCCGTGCTCGTCAACAACCTGTCATAGTGACTCTCGCGTGTCGCGTTTCGAGTTAAACCAATGCAGACCGGCAAGCTGTAATTGAATTGCACTGAAATTACTATTAGCGGCACTGCAGTTATTTCGACGTTCCATATGAAAAATAAAATTATATGCCGCATTGTAATTTGTGGGAGAAGTGATTTGATTTGTATTATAATTAAAAAAGGACAACTGTGTGTGTATTCATTGTCACGGCTGTGTATTCATAGTCAATCACGCCCTAAAACGATGATGGCGATAGCAAACTACCATAGAGATTAGTAGACTACATGACTGAATCCTTTTCAGTCATATTCTCGATTGTAGAAGACGCCTGTGCCCTGCAGTGGGATGTATATGGGCTGATGCAGTAACAACTAGTGCACCTTATTTTGTAGAGTAGGTACTAGGTACATGATTTGTAGCCATTTTATTCCTTTTATAAGAGAAAAATATACTTAAATGTTCAGATATAGTCGTGAACCTATAAACAGGTACGTGTTGGTTTTTATGAGTATCAGAAACTACGAGAGAATTTTCATTTTTATCGCACCCATAAAAAAGGTTCCACGAATTGTCTCTATGTAGAGACTGAACCAGTGACGTCACATTTCATAATCGACTAAATACTATGGAGCTTGTGAAATTTATTACCTGTCTTCGTTACAATTAGAATCTAGTAAATAAACTCGCGACATAAACCATCTGCTTATCTCGGCAATTTCTTGTTACCAAATAGCTACGTAAGTAACAAATGTTCCGGTAACAATCTGTAACAATTTTCGTGATTTATTGTTACCATTTACAACACGCAACATTACTTTGTCTTTTACAATCCATTCGGCCCCTTATCCTTCCATAAACGAGGTCCGAGGGAAAATTTAATATGCCCGTATCTTGGTTACTTAGCTAGTGGATACTTGAGATAAGCTGGTCGCTTCGCTATGAGATTTCATGTTTTCAACTGAATCAAGGCCTTTGTGCCAGTAATTGAAGAAAATTGTCGTTGGAATAAACTAGTCTTGTCATTATTTTTTATGTTTAGTACGTCAATCGCGATATATCAAAATGGTCGTCTGCTTCACTATTTATTTATTTATTAATTTATCCTTAATTGCGCACAGAAAAGAAAAAAAACCAAAGATAATACAAATTAAGAAAAAAGTACAGATGGCAGTCTTATCGCTCGAGGCGATTTCTTACCATTAAGATAGATGGGAAAAAAATACACATTTTGAATCATAAACTTAGATAAAATTAACTACCCTAGGTATTACGTTTTATCACACTAGCACTTGTCGAACTACAGCCTACGTTCTGCATTTGACATGAGTTATCTTCGTAAAATATATAGAAATATAGACCATAATTTTCACAGGAATAACAACAAACCAAAAAATAATAATATAAAAAATCTCTGTTAAAAATACGTACCAAACCTAGCTCTGCATAACCTTCTATACATCACGAATGACAATATCCAAACCTGGCGACAGCTGAAAAGGTACTAAATCAAGCCTAGTTTGAACAGCAAGTCTGGCTCAATAAAAATCCAGACATATCCGGTGGTCGACGGATACAAACAACAGTATAGAAATATTTTTTTAACCTAGTATCTAAAGACGAGAAGTAAAGCACAGAAAATACTACAAGGATTTCTTTGTCCATAAGTAGCACAATCAAAATACCTTAGGAGGAATATTATGAGGTTTACAGAAAATTATATCCTAAAGATGGGAAGAGAAACTGTAAATTGTTATTTGATTATATTAAAAAGAATCCCTCAGATTCGATATCCCTCAGTGCCTAAAGACGAAAGTCTTTAATTGTTGTGTTACCAGTGATGACATACGGCACCGAAACGTGGCCTCTCACTATGGACCTCATGACACGGCTCATCCGCCGTTTGAACTGACTCTGGTATCAAGTAAAACATCTTGTCATAAACAATTCTATTTACGAAACGAGCCATCAATATTTCCCCTCGAATTTTAAGCGTTGTTAATGGAACCACGATTGAACGGAACAATAAGAACCGGTTGTTTCGAATGCTTTTATCCTTTCCTTCTGTAACAAGGCAACTGCTTGACCCGCTTTAAGATGTCCTTAAAGAGGTTTGTGATTTACAATAACATATTTTTTATATTTCCACCACTTCATTTTGATTTTGCGGCAAAGGGTTTTTCTAGCGTAGTGGTATCATTTATTTTTATTTCAATGAATCGTGAGACGAGCACGCTTTTCGCCTGATAGTAAGCGATACGACCGCTCATAGATAGTGGCAAAACCAAACAACACCATGAATTACAAAGCAATGCGAGGCATTTAACTGCGCTCGCCATTCTGAGACATAAGATGTTAGCTCTCATTACCGTGTAGTAACTCTGGCTACAATGTCCTTCAGACCGGAACACAACAGTGCATTTACACGGGAGAAACAGACATTGCAGTTTTACCTACCCAGGCGGCCTCATACATATGAGAGACCTACTACCAGTGACTTAATTTCAGTCTATGAACATGCTAGTTAATGACAAATACATAATTTATTTAACAAATAGAATACACGAGTACTACAGCTAGGTAATTATGCGCGGATTACAGAATTATTATGTTATTTTTTGGTTTTGTAAGTCTTAGAAGAATAAACTTTCTCCCAATATTGCTACGCAGCTACCTATTTTAATTTATATTCGAAAATATAAAAATATGAAGTTACTTAATCAGTTTATTCGGCCTGGCGCCTTTTTCAAGACATTACACTGTCTGGCTTGGGTAATAACAAGTTAATCTTACCTTTACTATCATTTTTTACAATATTTCTCTCAAAAACTATTCTAATACCAATATTATAGAACTGTTGTACGTACATACATTAAATCACGCCTTTTTCCCAGAAGGGGTAGGTGCTTGTATTTTCCGTCCCACGATGTGATAGGGGGCGAGTCTATCGACATATCGGGCACAAATTCCTGACTCTGGCTGATAATTAATAGAAAAATCCAACATCGCTTTCCCCGACCCAGGATTCAAACCCGAGACCTCAGCTTTGTTATCATACCGTAATATAATATAACGCATAATCGTACAACTATAAGCCACAAGTATAGCCCATATGAGAGACCTACCACCAGTCAATTCTCTAATTAAATATACATTTTCAAAACGATATTTTCGTTATCCTACCGCCATCATTTTGGCCAATAATATCCGTCCATTTCAGCTGCAATTTCCAATTTATTATAAGGTATTTGTGCTAGATCAGATGGCAATATCGGACTATACAAGTGGCCTCCGCATGCCTCCCACTGGAGCTTCGGTCTCCTTTCAATCCGTCTTCGTTTTCATTCGAGTGAAATGGTCCGTTCATAAATGGATTGGCTGGACCAGCACTTAAGAGTGAACAATTAGTTGGAATCGTTATAATAGCTGTTTGGTTTTCGGTTTTGTACAAATAGGAGGCTAGGTATCAACTGATTTAATTGTTTAACAAGACAAAATTAATATTCTCATGGAAGATACAGGCCAGTATTAAATTAACAATTAATTTGTCCTTAACCTAGTTATGGATGTAACACATAATACCAACACCATTCCTGACCACTTACTATTAACATCAAAGAAACATTACCAATTGATTGGTTTTACGACGACAATAAAATTCACTCGTAAGTGACCAAAACCTACAGCGGCACGATTAAGCAATTTTATTACTGTTGCACTGACGTAATCTCAATGCAAGAAGCTAATCTAAATTATGAACACATGAGTATGAATAAAACTTGATGACAAAATATTGTGTAATCTTCTTTTTCTTCTCTTCAGCCACAGGAACACAAGTCCACTGCTGAACATAAGCATCCCCCATAGATCTCCACATCGACCTGATGTAAGCGGCCTGCATCCAGCGACTATCTGTGACCTTAACCAAATCGTCCGTCAACCTTGTGAGTGGTCGTCTGACGTCTTCGATTGCTTGTACATCGTCTCCACTCCAGAAACTTTCGGCCCCAGCAGGCATCAGTTCTACGAGCTACGTGCGCGGCCCAGTGAATAATAAGTCACTTGAATACTTAAAATATTCAGATGGCTCCCTCTTTCTCTCTCTTTTCAGCCGCAGGAATTCTACAGATGAAATTAGATAGTTCACGAGTTCAAAGACGAGATGAATTGATTTAGAAAATATCTTAGAGCCAATGGTCTTTTAATCAAGGATGCTATGGATCAGGTATAGTGAAAATAGGTTGAGCAAGGCCTTAAGACCAGTCAGGAACGCTAGTTATAAACTAATAAAGAGATTTTAATATACACCTTAGACTTATAACAATTATTGTAACATTTAATATTAACCTGATCAGAGGAATACGAAACTACGATCGATATCGTACTAAGTTAGTAACACTATTTCTCAACACATCCGCTGACGTAATGTTTTTGTGATCCCTCCAAACTGTCGTCCTGTAAAGTGCCATCGGAATGTTTATTATCTTACCTTTGGATACCTTATGTCTTATCTTACGTCCCAAAAAACTATTAATGGAAAAACTTCTTTCAATAAAATTTATTCTTGTTTTTCTCGAAGAAACATTAAAATAATGTCCTTTGTTACATATAAAAATAAAAATACATTATGTTTCATAACAAAAATATTCGAAATTCAAAGTAAAAAAAAAACAAATTACATACTAAAAAACATACAAAGAGGTGCCATTTAAAATAAAAATCTTTACGGCCAGTTCTCCCAAAGAGGTTGATATACGTAACACACTGAATCTCGAGGTTCACGCTTGTTGCAAAAGCCTTTGATCTCAACGTAAATCAGGTTGTTAGCAAAATAACGTCACTGAATGGTGCTCGATCAGATAACTCTTATCCTTTAGAAACAGTAGATAACCCAAATTAGCATAGGTTTTGCACCGCAGTTGGTAGAATCCTTTTATATAATTAATCTTAAAGCATGATTTATGAGGAAGTATAATAAGAAAACCATAATTATCTACCATAATTAACTATACCCAAGCTTGTTATAAACTGCGAGATTATTTTCAGTTTTACAACAGAAACAAATATTAAGGATTAAATTAAATATTTGTCACAAAGCGATGATTTTCTAACTGTGCTGTGGATCGTAAGTACCAAAACCAAAATTTTAAAATATTATATGCGATAGCACTGATACTCCAAACTGTTACAAACATTTATTCACGTTGAAATAAATATTCTAATTAAGAGTTTTGTTTCAACTGCACTGAATAACCTTTGTTTTGTTTTATCAGAATTTTATTATTTGTAATTTGTTTTTCGCTAACCAGTTTTATATGAATTATTGTAGGTACCTATTTTTTATAGTTTTGTTTGCCAATTACATGCCATAGTTGTACAGATAAAGAAAATGTAACAGCTTATGTAAACCTATGACCACAATAAATATTTGATTTGGTTTGAAAGATAACTCAATATTTAACAACATAAAACAGCTCAGATGCTCTCGTTTTCAGCATTAACAGTTAATTGATGGTAGCACTCAATACAACTCCAAACTTCGTGGAGCAAAGTTCACTTCGTATTCAGAGGCAGAAACCAGCACTCGGCTAGTTTATTTTCTTTCTCTTCAGCTTTATATAGAATTTACTAACACTTAGAAGTACCTAATACGAATACAGTTCTCTTTCTTTCAGTTTCGGGTCAAAGATAAAGTATAAGATAATTTCATTTTGACTGCCTCGGTGGCGTAATTGTACTACGGTACGATTAAAAAGCTGAGGTCTCGAGTTCGAATCCCGCATTGGACAAAGTGATATAAGATTTTTGAACTCATTATCAGGTCGGAGTTGGAAATTTATTTGTGGGGCCATACAGCGATAGACTCGCCACTATCACATCATGGGACGGAATACATAAGGCGAAACGTTTGTGTCCTGGTTCCACCTTTGCCTACTCCTTTTAGGAAAAAGGCGTAATGTTTATGGTATGTCATTTTGGTGTATTATCGAAAGGTTAGAAGCATTACCTGAATAAGATTTAAGTCCAAAAACCTTGAACAGACGAGTTTGTATTCGAAGATTAATTTTGAAACGGAGAAAGTAAAGATCCACATTCTCTGCCTATCCCTATGGGATACAGGTAAGGCTTACATACGCCTAGAAATTTCTTTTACTTTCCTCGGAGCCAATTTTTTGAGAAAGGTTCTAGACTATTAAACATTACACTATAACCCTTAACAACTGCGCAAAAAGAAAAAAAAATCTAATAAGGGGAAAGTGTTTCTGTTCAGATTTATTAAATTATTGTTAAACTGCCAGGATATTACAAAACATTAAAATAAAAATACCTAATTTGATTTTCGAATGTTTCACAAAACAAAGCAAGCTCAATGCTCCACTAAATGATATACCAACTATCATAAAGCACTTCGATATTATGATGCACCGGTTTAGTTTGAAACATTTCATTACTCTTGCGTACAATTTCGCTAGCTGCTTTAAAATTTCAGCTCAATTTTAAGTTGTATATATTTTGTATAAGCTATCTAAAATGGGATTGGTAGTGAATATTCTCAAAGCGTCGACGTCATGAGGCGGTTCTAAATTCAAACGCCGTATTTTTCAATTTACATAGGCAGTAGTGCTACCAAGACACCCAGACGTTGCGCCTTGTGTGTTCCGTCTCACGATGTGGTAAGGGGCGAGCCTATCGCCATATCGGGCAAAATTCATGACTCCGGGCGGATAATGAACAGAAAATTCCAATATCACTTTGCCCGACCCGCGATTCGCACCCGAGACCTTGACTTTGCAATCATACCGTAATACTGCACTACTGAGGCAGTAAAGTTAGTATAGGTACGATTATTCTACCATCAATTAAAAATCTTTTTCAATCAATCAAGTTGTACATCTACGGTCAGTTTATAAATAAGTGACAAATGTAGACAAAATAACAATCTGCGTGATTTACCCGCCCCATGAAAGGAAATTCAATACATCACAAACAACTAACCGAGATCAAACACTTGGCTTTAAATAAATATTTATTTTCTTCTAGATTTAATCCTGAGTCTTGGTTACTCCTACGCTGAATAAACGTAGTAGGTACTTCTTATTAATATATTTTAATACTGAGAATTCCTAGGTTTATATTTCATACTAGGGTATACCGCCCAGGTGCAGGTATTTTTTGCGTTCAGTCCAAATCAGCAACATATTAACTCAGCCGTACTCTCAACTGTCGAGGAGGCCCGTGGCCTTTTTTTGTCCAAGAGGAAAAGCTATTAAGCTCCGCTTTTGGTACCCCGGGGGAGGCCGAAAGGGGTATGTCAGTGGAGGCCCGTGCCCTACAGTAGGACGCATACGTGCTGACACAGTTCAAAGCTGCCTTGTCGAGCTAGTATAAAATATACAAATCTCAGAATGCATATATTTCTTTTTTTTATTGCATAGGTCCGGCAACCGAGCAAGCAGGCCACCTGATGTATGTAAGTGATCACTGCCGCCCATGAACATCCACAACGCTGAATCATGGATATGTTGCCGGCCCAATTGGAAGGAGAGCGCGAAGGAAAAAGGATGAATTTCTACACAGTTTATTAAAAACACATTTGTTACCGACACCATGTTGTTGTGAGATGTAACCCTCTTTAACTTGTTAGAAGTTCGGAGAGCTCGGATTACTAACTCGTACACAACAAAATATAGTTCTAATACAAACCTTGAACAAACTATACCCAATTACCAATAATTAGAATTGTGTTTTTTTATTGCGATGAATGGCGACAGGAGCATGCCATTCGGCTGATAGTAAGCCATACGACCGCTCATGGACAGTAGCAGAACCAAACATCATGAATTGCAAAGCAATGTTGGGCATTTCACTGCGCTCGCCATCCTGAGACATAAGGTGTTAGGTCTCATTGTGCCCAGTTGCTACTCTGGCTACAATGTCCTCCAATACGGAACACAATAGTGCATTGACTCTGCTGTTTGGCGGGAGAAATAGATATTGCGGTGGTACATACCCAGGCGGCCTCTCATATTAAGAGACCCACCTGTAGATGTATGATTAATGTAAATAGCTTTGTTCGGTAAACGTTATACTAAGATCTGCCAAGCGTTATGAAATATTAAAAGCGACTATTGTCTATCATCTGTAATTGGAGCCCTAGTGGGGATGGAAATTTTCGTGTCAAGTGATAGATATTACTTAATCGTGTCTTTACTTGTGGTTACAGCGAAGGGAAATTAGATTGGTGTCTATGGCTACAGTATATATACATACATAAACTCACGCCTTTTTTCCCAGAAGGGGTAGGCAGAGGTGCTACCAGGACGCCCACGGTTCGCCTTGTGTGTTCCGTCTCGCGATGTGTTAGGGAGCCTATCGCCATATCAGGCATAAATTTCTAACTCCGGGCTGGTAATGAATACAAAAATCCAAAATAACTATGCCCGGCTCCGGATTCACACCTAAGACCTCGGTGTTGTAATCTTACCGTAGTACAACTAAGCTTGCCCTGTGGTCCGGAGGTGCGAGAATTCTGCCACGGTATTCCCTGCCCATCGTAAGAGGCGACCTAAAGAGGTCATCGGAGTCACTGGGAACACTGCGGGGGCGGTGCGCCCTCACGTATAACGACAGAGCCTCGTCTCTGTCATGGACGCCCATAACACCTAAAAGGGCTTCCCAAATTGTCGTAACTGGGGGTCATCCGGGCCCCATATAATTGAAGGACCACCAATGGTTTTCCGCGGGGCTAAGGCAGTACAATAGATAAAATTACTTATTGTGAAACGATTTCAAATATAGGGAGGTTTTCAATTAAATGTGTATTTATTCGTGAATATTTCGAGAGTCGAAGATCGTGCCAAATATAAAAACACTCAGATCAACGAAAAAGCGTTACTCGACTTGGGATAGAATCGATAGCATTCAATAAATCACAGTATTGTTTTTCTCTGTGGTGGCTTTATTTTGAACATCGGTTTTATTTTGTTTACTATTTTCCTAAGTTTGTTATGGCTAGTTTGCGTGATAGATACTCCAATAACATTGTGCTGAGAGCTACATTTGTTATCTGACCAATCAAATATTTATAAATGATAAGGTTATTTAGAAACTTCTGAATTTGTTTTCATTAATTTTCCATTCATATAATTGCCGGAAGTAAACGTTATCTTATTTATGAAAGTCCGTTTGATCTAGATTTTTTGTTTGGAGAGTCCATCTTGCGGCTGGCCTGTGATGAATATGGTTCCATTTCATATTCATTAGATTAATCTAAAATTAATATAAATTAATCTATATTTTTCACTCTTAATATGAGACAGTCTCCGTAGCGCATTTGGTTAGACGCCTGCTGTGAAACGAAAGGCCACGGTTTCAATCCCCGCACTGAGATAAACAGTTGTGTGAACCACAGGTATTTGTTTCAGATCTGGGTGTTTGTGAGACCGAAAAGTCTCTCGTAGTTCCTGATACCCACTAAACGAGACTCGATCTTAGTGTGGGGCCAGGACTATGTATGTGACTGTTGGGTGTATTTATTAATATCCTAGTAGCTAAGCTGATATTGTCTGGTACATCACAAGATATTAGATACCTTAAAAAACTGTCCCCACAATTCTTTATGTACAAAATCTTTATTAGTATTGTTTATGGTAACAATGCCCTATTGTCTGCGACAGTTAGACGAGGCACTGACCACCACTGACCTTCAACTAGATAAAAGGAAATTACTCGTGTCCAGACTGCTTACTTCATTAACTGTAATGTATGGACTGGTAAACTACACTTCATATGTCAGACTTTCTTTGGTTTCTGCAGTCCTGGTAGATAATTTCGCTGTGTGGTATTGTTAATAAGATTTGTTTTATTAAATTACTTGAATTGATAAGTTTAATGAATTGTCTGTCACTTGTAAGTATTATGGAGTATTTTTTTTCATATTTTCAATATGTTCATTTTTATTTTATGAAAATATAACATTAAAACAAGCGAAGCTAAATCACTAAACTATACATTAAACCACTAACGCGCCGAAGCCTGAATTATCTCTGATTTTACATTTATACATTACACACAGATTATTTTTATTTTTTAATTCACATACCTAACCGACTACGTGTTTATCTCATTCTATATTTAATTGAAAATACACAAAATAATATAATTGTATTGTATTGTATCAGCCCATATACGACCCACTGCAGGGCACGGGCCTCCTCTACAATCGAGAGTACGATTGAGAGTGGTTAGGCCATATAGTCCACCACGCTGGCCTAGTGCGGGTTGGCGGACTTACATACCGTAGAAATTCTTTAAAATCGCTACGGTATGCAGGTTTCCTCACGATGTTTTCCTTCACCGTTAAAGTGCGTGGTGATTGATTATCAATACACACATAACTCCGAAAAGTCAGAGGTGTGCCCTGGGATTTGAACCCGCGACCACCGTGAACATGTAGGCAGCCGAGTCTGGTCCGATACCACGAGGCCACCACGCACTTCAATAATATAATAAAATTAATTAATAACACAAAAAAACGAATATAGGAGTTTGATAAATAGTATTTTTGCAAAGCCCATCCATTAAGCAGATAGGAAGAGTTTGGGCCTAAGCTATGTTAATTGATAAAAAGTGGCGCGATACAGATTGACTGACGGGGATTATTACGTCTAGACTGATTTATCCAGCGTCATATAGGCCGGCTGATAATCATTAGGTTTAACCGAGATATATATATCACGGTTGAAGTGTTAGATATTTGGGCCCTTGATAGGTAATTCATGCAGATATCTCAATTTAAACAGATCATTCGTAGCTTTATTAAAGAAACACACTATTTAAAAAAAGAACCGTTTTATTCATCCACTGTTAATAAAAATTGAAACTCGAAAAAGTTTTTATACATTTATGTATAATACTGGCACATTAGTCAACTGTTTAAAGTAGATAGAGAAAAAAAAAATCCAATTCTAAGAGAAAGCTGACTTTTAGATGAGTAAAATAGAATTATGGTTCTCACTGTTTAATTATACTCGTATAGCCAATTTTTTTAATGCTTATTAATTCTATAAAGTTTACGAGTATAGTATCAATATGCAAGATGGTCTTCAACTAATGTTTAAACCCCTTCCTATAGTAAAGGAAATCCATGCTCACATAGATGTACCTGAGCTGATATAGTTATTTTAATAATTATTGGTATTTTTTAACCAGCCTACATCGTCTTTTTCTACAAAACCCTAGCTAGCTATCTCTTTACTAAATTAAATCAGTGGTTTCTTTATCATTTACATACGCGTTTACATCAGTATGAATTACAAAGATTCAATGACAACGATTAATAACCTTAGTATATGCAAACTAGGTCAGAAGCGAAAAGATATCGATATTTCCAATTCGATTATATTTAAACCATCGATAATGTTGTACAGCGAAACTTTTATAAAGAGGATCAAAACTGCGTCACGAGAATTATCGTATATTAGAATGAAGCTTTACCACAACGCTGACATTAATTGGATGAGCTTCTATAAAACTCTTATTAAACCCATTACAGGAAACATAATAATTGTTATAAATGCTTACAAGAACGTAATTATTTATTTTTAAGGTTTTTAAGTGGTGTTTCAATGGTAATTTATTTGTGGGATGATCACAAAATATAAAATTCGTTAAATATTTTTCATTCTTAAGACAACACATGGTTTAGGTTAGCACACACTCGGCATTACGCCATATATTGTGGTAATCGTTCCGTCTCGGGTCAGATCAAATAAATTATTTATTTATTTATTTTATTTATTTAAGGACCTATAAACCTATATATATATATAATATATATATATATATATATAATATATATATATATAAATATATATATATAACCTATAAGACCAACGAAGAATACACGGCATTGTATAATAAACACAATGGTGTAGCATAAAGATTGGTTTAATAAAATATTCTTCTAATTCTTCTTTATTTCATCTCTAATGGCGTCTTCATCCGGTGTCCTCCACGTATTCCATGCACATTGAAATAAAACGAATTTGAAAAATCAAATTCGCGATAAAATCCGTCAGAATTTTTTATTTCAATGTGTAACATTCACGTAAATCTAAGAAACCGTTAAGTATTCCATGCAGTTCTCTTCTATTCCATCCTTCCGTACTTCACATTTTAATCATTTATCCTCGAACTCGAAGTGCGTGGTGGCCTGTTGGTAACGGACCTGACTCGGCTGCCCACATGTTCATGGTGATCGCGAGTACAAATCCCAGCACAAACCTCTGACTTTTCGGAGTTATGTGTGTATTGATAGTCAATCACCACGCACTTTAACGGTGAAGGAAAACATAATGAGGAAACCTGCATACCGTAGCGATTTTAAAGAATTTCTACGGTATGTAAGTCCGCCAACCCGCACTAGGCCAGCGTGGTGGACTCTATGGCCTAACCACTCTCAATCGATTCACTCGATTGTAGAGTAGGCCCGTGCCCAGCAATGGGACGTATATGGGTTAATAAAAAAAAATCCTCGAACCCTTTCTATCTTTAGCACTTTCATTCGTTATTTCTTTCACACAACACGTTCCATATCCGTCATTCGTCTAAAATTTCATTCTACTCATTCATTTGCCAATCCTACATTATTTTATATTCTGTATTGACCACCAAAAACATCAATAAAAGGACAAAAAATAATAATAAGAAAAAGAGTTTACATAAAGGTGACAATCGGCGGTCTTATTGCTTACCGCCATTTCTACCAGGCAACCTTTAGATGAGCTGGATAGAAAAGCCAGGAAGAGAATGGTCACAACATAAGCAAAACAAAATAAATTAAATAATTAAAAAAAGTAATGTGTACAAAATAGGAATGCAAATATAAATTTTCATGAATTAGATATTATTTCTCTCGATTAGATTCGGTCTACTCAACATAAGAATACCAACTAGTGTCCGACCGAAACTAGTTTTTCAGCCGAAACCGAAACCGAAATTTATTTAAACTTACGATAAGTTCCGGTTATCGGATAGTAAGTTTCGGTTTCGGTTTCGGCTGAAAAACTAGTTTCGGTCGGATACTATTAAAATTATTCAAAAATTACGATTACTTACTAAAATTCACTGTTTTTTTAAATAAATTTATTTAGTAAATGTAAAAAAAACACTGAATTTTAGTAAATAATCGTAATTAAATACATTTATTTAGTAAATGTAAAAAAAAACAGTAAATTTTAGTAAATAATCGTAATGTTAAATAAATATCGGTTTCGGTTTCGGCTGAAAAACTAGTTTCGGTCGGACACTAATACCAACCTGCTAAAAATATGTTTCAATCATACTTTTTAATTATAGATCGACGTTTCGTACCACAAAATGCGAATACAACAAATAATTTCACAATACCACGCGAATCCACATAATTAATTCAAAATAACCTTCCATAGTAAATAATTTCTCATAAATTAAACTGTGTTCAAACATCGAACGTTCATAATAAAACTAAAAATAACGTTTCAAACAATAACATGGACGGGGTTTATAGGCATTAAATGTTTTTTCAGTACGAGTAAGTTTGTTTTGTAATCAGCGAAAATCAAAACATACGTTCGGCATTTCCTTTGTAATATATTTTCTTGATAATTTGTTTATAGGTTTACTTTGGTTAGTAATCTTTGCAGGTTGCTGGACTTTACATTGAAATACTCTGGTAATACAGTGATGTGCAAGAACTTCTAGGGTATGTAAAGTCCACCAACCCGCACTAGGCCAGCGTGGTGGACTATATAGCCTAACTCCCTCTCAATCATACTACCAATTGTTGAGGAGGCTCGTGCCCTGCAGTGGAACGTACCTGAGCTGATACAAAACAGTACTCAGGTAAAATTTTAGATATGCAGTTTTTCTGACGATGTTTTTCTTCACCGTCAAAGCAAGCGTTAATAGACCATAACTATAGAAAATTTTTGTAAATTAGAAGTGTTCTAGAATCGAGTACAATAGATAAGTCTCAAAAGCTCGTTTCATAAAAAATTCACAGCCTAGTTAGACTTGAGTTCAAAATTTGATAATAACTTACGTTAAGATAAAGATTATTGTAATAATTTGTCAACGTCAAAATCTTACATTACTGAAATGCTGTATGACAAATAAATATGTCTACCGATCACATAGTTATGACGTCACATTATTAAAGTGTTTTGTCGTAGGTATCAGAGCATATTGGAGATTTCCATCTCACAACATGCAGGTAAATAAAAACACAAAAAAATTGATGGCTTGTTATCAATTAAATCAGACATTTTTTTTTCTCGGCGTGTAAGCCGAAATTGCGTTCTCGCTTTTCACCGCCGGCGATTTAACCTACCCCGACACGACGGCTGTCAAATATAATAACAAAGGATTTGTATTACAGCACAAAATTTTAAATATCTTTCGTAGATATCTTGTTATATAGCTGATCCCTGGGCGTACTAATTAGCGTTCTAAAGGTCGCGAGTAGGCGTACTACAAATACATCAGACCTTTGATTGCGGTTGAGTATGGACATTTACTGATACCTATCTAAAATTGACGTAGGTTAAGCTTACACAAATTTGCTCTTAGTATCCTTGTTTTAATATGTATACTGACAATATTAATTGAATAAATAACTGTCTCGGTGGCTCTATTACGGTACGATTACAACGCCGAGGTCTCGAGTTCGAATCCCGGGTGGGGCAAAGTTATATTGGAGTTTTCTATTTATTATATAACGCGATAGGCTCGGCCCTATCTCATCGTGGGACGGAAAACACAAGGGGAAAAGTGAGTGTCCTGGTAGTTGCTCTACCTACCCCTACTGGGAAAAAGACGTGAGTTTATTTATATATTTATTATAATAATTAAGCCTTGATTTTGTGGTGTTTAAATGGTAGCTTCTTGGTAACGAACCGGGCAGCTTAGACAACAGTCGTGGATTGGTGGTTTGGTGGTTAAGTCTAAGAAATCGAATTATGTTATAAGTAATGTAATATAATGACGGTTCAAATAATATAATGCACTCTAAACTCATTCACGTAATGACTGATTTGCATTGATCAAATGGGCCTGAATGCTGGATGTAGCAGATTTCTGTGACGTACGCAAATCACCCTGTATGCGCAAACAATTTACAATAATCGATGAGACTCATATATGGAACACGGAAAATGCTCTGATCACCTAAAATCTATTGGCGTGTTGCGAAATTTGAAACTACAAATATATTTTTTAAATTTATCATTGTTAATACACTCATCGTTTGAGACATGTTTTTATAATACAAACAACTAGCTTTTAAACTCGTACTCAAATAGTTATTAATATATCCAATGTAATAAAATGTGAATAGAGAAAAACTATTTTTATTCTTTTGACAACGCATTCGGGCGCCAGAAGATCGTAGACGATCATTATACAGGGTGACAAAAAAAATCTGTCCAATCGACAAGAGTGTTATCAGACACCATTAGTGTGTTCTATTTAAAATATACGTTTCACATAATATGATAAAAAAAATCATAATAAACTAAATAAAAATAAGGGAAACTCACGTGACACTGCTAGCACCTGTGGTCGTAACAAGCAACGTGCGGCGCGACGTTCAGAATTGACAGATTATGTGTTGTTGTCAGAATTAAATCTTAGGGTAATATTGATACTAAAATGGGTATTATAATATTGTATTGTATTGTATCAGCCCATATACGACCCACTGCAGGGCACGGGCCTCCTCTACAATCGAGAGTACGATTGAGAGTGGTTAGGCCATATAGTCCACCACGCTGGCCTAGTGCGGGTTGGCGGACTTACACACCGTAGATTTTTTTTTTATCCGCTACGGTATTCAGGTTTCTTCACGACGTTTTCCTTCACCGTTAAAGTTATTCCTTCGTTAAAGTTATAGTTTCTTCATCGTTTAATTCCAAATATAATTATAATATACTATAATTATATTATCCTTTGTTGTATACAAATGTTATTCATTTTTTACTACAATTGAGATACCCAAATCCACGTCTTGGATCGGACAGGGTTTTTTTGTCATACTGTATATGAAATTGTGACAGTCCCCGCACCCCGCATGCTGTATATCGACCTATCGAACACGTCACTTCCATTGTTCTTTATCTCGCATGCGGGAAGTCTGCAGAATTTAATAAGTTGTGACGTTTACCCCGTTGCAAAGTACATACATAAACTCACGCCTTTTTCCCAGTGGGGGAAGGCAGAGATGCAACCAGGTCCACGTTTTGCCTCACGTATTCCCACAATGTGATAGGGGTGAGCCTATCGCCATATCGGGTACAAATTCGTCACTCCGGACTGATAAATAGAAAAATCCAATATCACTGCGCGGCCCGAGATCCGAACCCGAGACCACAGTGTGCTAATCCTATCGTAGTACAACGATGCCACCGAGGCAGTTGCAAGTTCCCTTTATACACATGATGGCACCGCTTTCATTGAAAGGTTTTGAAGTTATAGTTCTTTCCTTGAAACTCGGATTGACCGATATTATCTGCCTACATTTGTTTCAATTTTATATTAAATCATTTATACCTGCTATTAGCGATTCAATTCCCCAAGAAGTTTGGCTGAATATTTAATTTAATTGCATTTCAATTTCAAATTTTGTTTCAATTCTCTATTATATTTTGAGCGCGAGTTCTCAGTCTTAATTTCTGTTCATCAGTAAATACAAAGTTTAATGATTCCCTGTCTATTTATTTATCAAATAATATTCGATTCTGATAAAAATATTCAGTTTTTTTCATCTCATGTTTGATGTCATTGATATAAGATATAAAGAAGAAAATACTGGAAAGAAAAAAAGAAAAACTATTTATTTGTCACACGAAACATACACTAACATTAAAAAGAAAAATACAGAATAAAAATATATCTCGTCTCGGCTGCGACGGGTGGGCGTCCACTCAGCTCATGATGTGGTGCAAACCACGACACTACTTTAAATGTCATTGTTTGTAATACCAACTTAATTAAAGAATTTATGACAAAGCATTTTCCATTAAATATACTGGCAATCGTATGTGAAGTTTTAAATTGCATTACTACCCCTTCGGGAAACAGAGGTACGGAGAAAAACCTTTCCTTGAATAATTTAAATTGCATCTAAGTGCTATAGTGCTCCTCTTACTTAATTAAGAAAATGTATACCTAACACAATGATAAAGAACTTTAGTTTAGAAAATCTATGCAGCATATGATGTTACCTACGTTTTTATAAATACTCCCCTCTGATTTATTATTATACATACATATATATGTATATACATAATATATTTTGGTTCTTTAAAATACTCCAAACAAACTTATTTGGAGTATATCCCAAAAAGTTTTTTAGAGTACGAAAAAATACATAACATCTTACGTCTGTTATTTGGGCGTATGATATATCGGAATACATCCGTACTTCAATTTAATTAATATCAATAATTCAAATGTAGTGACGTCACAAGTACACGTGGGTATTGGATTTTTCATGATCATAAATTATGCTCTTGCATTTCCTAGCATTCCCCTGATGCCTACACGTTTCAATGTAGGCCAAGATCAACGCAGCACGTAGGCGGTTTTCGCTTTAAATTTCAAAATTAGTTCTTAAAAACATTCCTAATTTAAAACCGGAAAGAGTTATTTAAAAAAATAGTTATTTGTAAAGGCCGACCTCATTGCTTTGTAGTATGTAAATTAAAACTTGCATATTGAATCAATTTGAATTCTTTATTTGAAATTGTATTGTGTGTTAATATAGTTTTGTTGACGTGTTTTGTTTAGTGGTGTACAATTAACATTAATAAAATTAAAATATATATTTATGTCAATGTCAACATTTAAAAAATAGTAAAACTTTTTGTATACATTTCGAAATCAATAATAATTTGCAAATGAAAAAAATTAGATGCATTATAATTTATTTTAATTACACCATTCATTCGCTATTTAGAATATTACATCACCCAATTTATTAATAACACATCACTTAAATCTAAATTACCCAACGCATAAAACATAAATAACTCACCAAAAGTCCGCAATTAAAATTTCCCGTCCATCCGTCGCGCCATCATAAATAAATCAAACAAAGTTAAACTTTCATCACTTCATAAAACATAAGACTATCACCAGCACTGGCACGTTCAATGGATATATTTTTAATCACTGGAAAATTCAGATAAGACAATATTCTTTGGAGGCTTCGTCGAAAGTTGCGCGAGTAGGAGCTTCACAGAGGCGGGCGCGCGGGCTGGTAGCTCAGTTTAGACTGGAGTTTGAGTTGCACGTTGGGAATCGGGAGGGAATGGGAACGCGCATGGTACGGGAAAATAAACCGGGTAAGCAGAAGGTTCTAGGTTTATGTATGGGAACTTTGGCTGATCATTAGCGTCGGAGAATAAATATATCGACGGTGATAAACTTTTTTTTGTTTCTTTGAACTATGAAGAAAATACTAAAATTGAAATATATTTTAGTTCTAAAAACAAAATGGATCACAAAAATAATATGTTTTTGATATTAATGATTATTTGTTTGTTAGTGACTTCTAAAATATAAAGAACTGTATACTTTTGTTCTAGAAACCCGTCGAACGACCCGTGAACGATAAATATATAAAGTTGCAAAAAGTACACACGAAAAAACCTGAACAAATAAATCGGCCCTTCTTATTCCTGGACCAAAGGAGTCCAAAATATAGCATTGATTTTGTAATAACTACGGCCATCCTTTTCTCTAAAAATTCATAATATTAGGGTAATTGACTATGAAATGGTTTCATGTCAATACGGAGTATTCTGTACACATTACTCGTCGCCACAGAATTAATATTTAAGTAGTTAATGTAGACTTTTCTTCAACAAACTTTCCAATGCCATCGGTCTAGTATTTGAGTTTATTAAATTAATTATTAATTATATCTATTATATCAAGTATTATTATAGACAAAGCCACTATCAATATTATTACTAGGCCATTTGATTTTCAAATGAAGTGTGAGAAAAGGCAAATGTTATGGCTATTGATATTGTGTCTATGTCTGTGACACGAAACATTATTTTTATCATCGTTGTAGATGTTCATGAGCGGCAATTTTCACTTACCATCAGGTGAGCTGTTTGCTCTTTTGCTGGACCTATTGTATAAAAAAAACAAAGCTCTACCAGTTTGTAGGCTGTCGATAATATGTATCTGCGATTTTTATCCACATTTTTTTTCGTTGCATTTATGCACTAAAACATTTAACTTTACTGAATTATTCATCCAAAGATCAAGTATAATGTGTTCCTGTATACATTGGTAACTGTATCTGTATCAGCCCATATACCTCCCACTTCAGGGTACGAGCCTCTTCTACAATCGAGAGTACGATTGAGAGTCGTTAGGCCATACAGTCCACCACGCTGGCCTAGTGCGTGTTGGCGGACTTTACATACCGTGGATTATTATATACAAATATTGCGCATAAATTAATATACTGATTTATAAATCGGATGTAAGACGAACTATGCAAACATTTATTTGTTTATAATTTATCAATTTTAAACAAAATGTTGGTTTACTTCTTCAAGGTAGAGTCGTTTATTTTAATGGTACAATTTATATTGCAGTTACTGGATAATTTATTGAATTTCTTCTGAATAGATAAACACGGAAAATATAAAATTACCGTGAATAGAAGTTAAATTATGTATGTATCATGTCTTTTATATTTATTTACGGTAGTTTCATGCATACCATACATTATTTTTTGCTAGAATTCTCACTATATGGTGCGGAGCAAATTATATGCAAAATAAGAAAAATGTGTATAATGAATTCAATAGGCAATGTATTCTTGCATTTTCGATTTTTCCACATAAACATTTTATATAGCCGCTCCATATTTCTTTTTAAATTTGTATTCGCCACTATAATTATGCTTTCGACTTATTTCATCCAGTGCCGTCTCATATCTCAAAGTTGTTATGAGCGTGGCTATCCTAAAATCAAAACCTTCTCTGATTAGCTTGGCTCCGCTGGAACCTGTATCTTTATTATTTCCTTAGCACCGACATCAATGATAGCCTTATCTTTTAAAACTCTAGTAGCTACAAATACATGTAAAAGGAGTTAATTTCTTAAATCATGTAAAGAATAAATAAATACACCCAACAATCACATACATAGTCCTGACCCCACATTAAGATCAATTAAGTCTTGTGTCGTGGGTATCAGAAGCTACGAGAGACTTTTCGATCTCATAAACACCCAGACCCGAGACGTATACTTGTGGGCCTCACAAACATTTGTCTCGCGGCCTTTCATTTCACAGGCGGCGTCTAACCAACTGCGCCAAGGAGGCTGTCATACAATGTATATTGTTAGACAATTTTTTTTTTGTGTAAACAATCAACCGATTTTACAAATCAACTATCAGAGCTAGACTTTGTTACACAATTGGCTAATTCCCTACAACAACGATGTTAAAGTTTTAATAAGGAATATACTAAAAAGTCCGAAAGAATGAATGAATACCTACACTGCGGGGCAGCCCCAACGGTCCTATAAAAGTTTGTTTATGTATTAAAACTTTACAATTACCTAATAAATAGAGCCATTCTGTAGTCACCTGGAATTACTGTTACTAGGGCTGCCCAGCGGTCGAAATTCGACCGTATTCCAACTGTATACTTCTTGTGTTTGTATTAGCTCATATACGTCCTACTGCAAGGCACGGGCCTCCTCTATAATCGAGAGTATAATCGAACGGGTTTAGGCCATATAGTCCACCATGTTGCCCTAGTGCTGGTTGGCGGATTTTACGTACCATATACATTCTTACAAAACATTGTATATACAAGGTTTCCTCACGATGTTTTCCTTTACCGATATAGTGCCTTCACTTCCTTCCTGAGATCCCCTTGTAAATTATCCTTAGTCTGCAGCGAAATAAAATAATTAAAATGAGTAAGAGTTGAAAATAATTTACTGTCCGCTAAGAATCTCTTGTGTACCGAGTTAATGGTGTGGACAAACAACTGTATGTATAGAGGGTGGCCACTTACGTTACCCCGGGATTAAATGTTTGTGCCAACTAGGATTGCTTGGAAAAGGTTTACACGTTAGTATTATATATGTAATATATCTAGATATCACGTCTAGACGTGACGATACAGTACAACACAGTTGTGAGTTAAATTAACTGTCACACTGTGAAAAATTTTCAAAGATTTTTTTATTGCAATGAATTCGAATATGATACGAGCATGCCATCTGTCTCATGGTAAGCCATACGACCGCTCATGGATAGTAGCAAAACCAAGCAATACCATGAATTACACAATGCTTGGCATTCTACTGCGCTCGCCATACTGAGATATAAGATTTTAAGTCTCATTATGCCAGTTACTCCGGCTACAATGTCCTTCAAACCGGAACACAAAAGTGCATTTACACTGCATTGCGTTGATACCCAGCCAGGCGGCCTCTCGCATATGAGAGACTTTTTTGTGTTCATAGGAAAAGCTATTAAGTTCCTCTTTCGTTACCCCGAGGGAGGTCGATAGGGGTATGTCAGTGGCTCTGGCCTTCCAGCCCGGCACAATGCGGATGTTATGGCTGAGCTACCACCAAATGCCAAAACAAATTATCCTTTAATATTTTAGCATTATAATAATGTCTATGCCTGCGGGCGTATTGACTCCTTTTGCTGCTCATCGTCGCAATTTCACCCAGTCGCCAAGATCCAATACAATAACAATATTTTAGTCTCTTTATAAAAGAATAGGCAAAGACACTTGAATATACTGCCTAAATTGTGTGAAGGAGGAGAAATAAAATAAAAATTATAACCGGATTTTCGATTACAAAGATGTACAAAATATAATACATTTACGATAAAGTGGTAGAGAAAAATTCTTGCTGCTCCTTCATTAAACTTCCGCTATAAAAACCACACTGATTCCACCCCACGCTTAGAAAATTGGATGTTTGTAACAGATTAAAATGCCATTTCACTGAATGCTATTTTAACGTAGCTCGAAAAGTTCCTGTTTACAACGCAAACATTTCCGTTTTTACAACTAACGCTGCTCTATCCAATGAAAATCCCTGTATTTGAGTTTCATTCGCTAGTATTTTTGGTTGGGTAATTAAAACGATTTAAATATTCACGCTAGCTTCAACGAAGGTAAGCAGAACGAGTAAGGACTTGTTCTATGGTCTTTTCCATTAACTCTTGTTATTACAATTAAACTTGAATGGAAGTAAACAACTGATTATAATGAAGTCCTCACAAAAATTCTCAAACATGGAGACAAAACCATAGGTTACCAAAAATAAACTTATTCCGTGAATTTGAAAAATAACATTTCAGTCTTACACGAATGCTTCCTGTACAAACAGCCTAAACTGATTAACGACTCCTACATTTTATAATTTATTTTTCTATGAACTCTTCCGTAAAAATACATATTTATATCCCAACTCCAGAGAACTTAGTGTCTAGTTGTTAGGAATTTGTGGACGTACGTAAACCTAACCGTTGCGTAAAGGTAGATGGTAAATCGTTTATCAGAAATTTATAAGGTAAATATAATTTAGAAACGTACTTTGGGTAAATTCAGACGTCGATGTGCGTAGTAACAGGTATCGCCCGGCATGAAATATGGCGGCTGTTATTACGTGTCATAATTATTTGATAAATAATTAAGTGCGTGGTGGCCTGTTGGTAACGGAGCAGACGCGGCCGGCTACATTTTTACGGTAGTCGCGGGTTTAAATCCCAGGGCACACCTCTGACTTATCGGAGTTATGTGTGTATTGATAGTCAATCACCACGCATTATAACGGTGAAGGAAAACATCGTGAGGAAACCTGCATATCATAGCGATTTATATCAATTATCAATTCATATGGTAAGTAAAAGTCCACCAACCCGCACTAGGCCAGCATGGTGGACTATATGGCCTAACCATTCTCAATCGTACTCTCGATCGTAGAGGAGGCCCGTGCCCTGCAGTGGGACGTATATGGGCTAATACATATAAAAATATTTTTTCTAATGAAACTAGTGGTGCAGTGTATGCTGAGAGTGATTTTAGATTTATTTATTCGTCCAACAAGGTAGCCAATAAAGCTAGCTATACAGTCGTTTTAATTAGTTCCATAAAAAGCAACTATGATCTAGTCTACTATAGCTTTCAATAGTGTTAAAATGATTTTTGATCCTAATCAGACAACGATCAACAGTTGCCAGCAGGTGGCAGGAGACGTCTGCAGTAAAATTTAAAAATATTTTCATAGCGATTACGCAAAACAAATCTTGCTGTAAAAGCGTCAATATGGGTATAACTGTTAGATGTGACTATTTTTTCCCTTTCTCCATAATATCTCAATTCATTTTCAAACAAAGGTAATACTCCTTCGATCCTAACCTATTTTGGCATGTATCATACCCGATGGTATCAGTATACATCTTTTTCATTTTTGCTCCTTTTTACATAAATCATTATTATAGTTTCCATCCATCCATCAGCTAAAGGAAGTCCACTACTGAACTTAGGCCTCCTTCAATGATTTCCACAGTGACCTGTTGGAGGCAGCCTACATCCAGCGACGTCCCGCTATTATAGTTGCGTAATATAGCGCTATTATAGGTGCGTATATAATTATAAGGATATATTATATGTGTGCATTTATATTGTAGGTATATATTATAATGTATGTACATTGTATAAATTAACATATAGCACGTACATCTATTATTATTTTCTTTCATCCTTTGTACTACCCCACAATTCGATATTACTTTAAAGCAGTCCATCCGAAGGTTGCCTGGAAGAGATCGCAGATAGCGCTAAGGCCGCCTATTGTAAGTTTATTGGTTTTGTAAGTTTTTTTTTTTCATTTTGGCGTACAATAAAGCATATATAACTAAAAATAAAAATATACAGCTTTGTCGATAAAAAACTACAATTGCTATTACAATCGCTATCAGCACTTGCACACGTAATAGGTCTAATGATTATTGGACGTATCGGTCGGGCCATGCTAATGCGCTTATCGTCAGGACGCCTCACTAATGAATATATCAATGTTAGTTCACTATCAACACATGTGAGCCAGTGATAATTGTCTGCGACGCGTTAAGCCGTCTCATTCGCATGAAAGACACTGCAATGCTTGTTCAGTGATAACTGATATACGAAATTATAATTGGGAAATATTATCATAATCTTTTGTCACAGAATGTCGTCTGAAGTTGGCCTCTGCGTGTCTGTATCAGCTCATATTCGTCCTACTGCAGGGCACGGGCCTCCTCTGCAATTGATAGTACAATTGAGTAGGGTTAGGCCATATAGTCCACCACGCTAGCCTACTCATATATTATACTATCGATTGTAGAGGAGGCTACTGCCCTGGAGTGGGACGTTTATGGGCTGATACAAAAGGTAACAAAAAACAAAATATGCCCAAGAATCCTTACAATTTTTAGCAAAAGTCAATACGATCAAGTATTTCTCGCGTGATAGTATGCGTCAACCCATAAAAAGGCCCAATGCCAAAAATATTTTTCTAAGCACACCATAGAACTGCGCTTTTCACCTTCAGACAATAAATGTTAACGCCCTTAGTCATAGACAGATTTAAAACCTATTTTATATAACGAATGTTTTGTCCCTTTCGCACGACTTCGGAGTTCAAGTTGAGTGAAGACAATCATTCGATAACTGAAATAGGTTTGATGTCTGTCTATAAATAAGGCCTTAAATCATTTATATAATTTACGTATATATATAAATCAACATGACGCTTTTTAGCCAGAGAAGGTACACAGAGGCCACCAAGACACCCACGATCCGCCTTGTGTTCCGTCCCATGATGTGATAGAGAGCCTATCGCCATATCGGGCACAAATTCCTGACTACGGGCTGATAATGAATAGAAAAATCCAATATCACTTTGCCCGACCGAGTTCGAACCCGAGACCTCAGTTTTGTAATCATACCGTAGTATAACAACGCCACCGGGGCAGTCTTTTTAAATTAATGAAATTTTAAAGTATAACTAATTTAAAATCATTCAAGATTGTAATGAAATTAAGAAACACACAGCTGAGGTTATCAGATCAATGGACGGTCTATTAGGATACCCATTAGCCACTTTGGCCTAAGGCCCTTGCCAAATTCACTTCCCCGCCCAATTAGTAGGGCTTTGTTGTCCCTAATTGAGGATGTGACATCCGGTATTAGGTAATTGTTGTTTCACACGTATCTTCAGGCTGAAATAGAATTGACATATATTAGTAATATGGATTGGAAAATAAAAAGGTTTGTTTTTAGCGGTATCACAATAGAAAATTGTATTAACATATACAGGGTAATTTTGTCGATTGTGCGTGGATGGCCAAATCAAATACTACGAGAAATAGCGAGAAATGCTCAAAGGAGTCACGAGCCCGATTTTCATGAAAACTTTTTTTTTACACTGGTATGGCATAATGACTGCACTGCACCTGATCTCAAATTCAATCACCTGATATCAAACAGAGTATCGAATGGCATCAGACGACGGTCCCAAGTAAGATACTAAGACTGCATATTATGAAATGAAAAATTAATATTCGTAGCGAGAAATCGAACCCAATGATTTTGACGATAAAGACACATCTGTATTTATTACGCCTTTCTATTTTCTAAATTGCTGTTATTAAGGACGAAAACTAAAGAAACAAGGTAATTTTAATTTGGAGCAATTTTTTTTCTTCTGCGAATACAAATTCTTACGGATTCACGGGATATTAATTATTCGTGTCGCCTAGTTAGTTATTGGATTTGTGTCTGTGGGCTCTTTCTTGTCATTTTTATCTTTGTTGCATCCGCTAAGCCCGCAGCGGCTGGACGTATCACGTACTTGTCGCTTTACGCTTATTAACCCTGAAGCTATACCGTAAGGAGAGCACTATTTATGTGACTTTAATTTTCAGCTACTTCGCGTGGCTACTTTCGTGTCTATTTCTTTAATAATTATTAATGCTATGCATATTTATGGTATATCGATAAATTGGTTTGTTTACGACCTATTCAGTGATATCTAGAAAGTACTTGTACGAGTAATCGGTGCAATGCTATTCCCAAAACACCTATAAAAACCCCAAAACGCACCGAACTGCATGTATATATTTTTTACGTACTACGACGTGTTGAAGCCTCAGAATTTATTTTTGGATGTGCGGTATGCGTCACCAACACTATGGTACACCAGTGATTAGATTTTCACATGATTTAGTAAATAACTAGTACGTAAATGACTCCGAAAAGTCAGTGTACTTAGGGTAAGAACCGCGGCCGAGGCCACCTATTGGGAAGCCAATGGGAGGTTAGGAATGGAATTAACGTTAGTAATTATTAGTTTTTTTATTACGATGATTGGGGAGACGAGCATTTGTTTTTTTTTATTGCTTAGGTCCGGCAAAAGAGCAAACAGGTCATTTGATGGTAAGTGATCACTGCCGCCCATGAACATCCACAGCGCTAGATCATGGATGTGTCGCTGGTCAATTGAGTGGAGAGCGGGAAGGAAAAAAGGATGGGAAGAGAAATAGGGTATTGGGCATGCCATTCGCCTGGTGTTAAGCTATACAAATATAGTATTATATTTGTTTATAAATTACTCGAAGCATTTTATACCATGATTGCAATTTCCGTATTCAGATATAGCAGGCAGCAAGGATGTCGCATGCTAGCCACAAACCCAGTTTTGCGTAACTCATTTAAGATTGTTATCTCCGAACAAATCACATAAAATGGATTACCTGACGTGGAAATCAAACTCAAAACCTCACGGTTTTTGCCCATGCTCTTACAAGAATCTAGACTAATACAGTACCTGCTCGGGATTCATACTTCTTACTTTTCAGAGACATTAATTGAATATTGACAGTCAATAACGATACACTACAAAGGCGAAGGAAAACATCGTGAGGAAACCTGCATATCATAGCGATTTGTAAGAATGTCAATTGTAGGTAAATTTCGTGAACTCGCACTAAACCAGCGCAGTGGGCTATAGGCCTAACTTTTCTCAATAACTCTCGATTGTAGAGAAGGCCCGTACACTGCAGTGGGACGTATATAGGCTGATATAGATATAGAAACTTGGTCTATCAAATCATTTATTTAAACATGTCTACACTAACAGTAGATACAATATATAACATCGAGTTGCAAAGAACAACGTTCTTTCTAATCCTACGCAAAATGCCAAGTATTTTGTACAAAAATAGCAAATATTTATAGCAGGTAATAACAGCCCCATTCTTTGCTTTCAACCCTTTTTTGACGTTCACCCTTCCGATACAACAATGGACCGTGTTCTGTTATAAGCCGGAACACGGAAGTTGACAGCCGTGACATCATTATCTATTTAATATAGGACATGGTTTAAAGGAAATAGAATTTCTTTATTGAGCTGTTTTTTTTTGCATTATTTATTTAGTACTTGGGCCGTTTTTTATCGTCAAGTATATATATATGTTATTTTCTTTTGAAAATTTACAAATCCAACATTAAAAGACGAAACAAAAATTATTATAGAAAATATAACTATATTACAAAATTGCTTCCAGTAGTTCTGTGCTCATTCTCCTTGAGGCAAATGAATAAAATAACTCAATAAAAATCATGAACGGTCGTCCTATTTCCATATTTCAAATTTAGAGTAGTTCAGTCGGCTTTATTTATATTTTTAATCCATTCATACAATAATTCAGTAAATAAAACTCAAAACAAACTGACCATAATAATATCGAGTGTTCTAACCACAGCAAACATAAATTTTATTTCATAATATTATACAAATAAATCAAAAAGCCTTTTAAGTTAAAAAAAAAACAAATTAGTTAGTAAAACTTGCTACGAGACGAAAGTGAACGAATGAGGCTCTTATGTAACAAACGGCACACACCTCTTATTTTCCGAAGTAAAGTTTACATTCCTAATTGTTTATGTTGAAATAAATTAGAGCTGTATACTAAACTGACATTAAAATTGATTGCAACTTTTTTGTCTTTATTGTCTGTCTTAAAACGTTACCTCTCAAATTTCTTTTTCTGCTACTGTAACCCCTTCCGTTTCTATGTATCTGTATCATGATAAAATAAAGTCTTGCAAAATAATATTGAAAAATACAATTAGTGATCCGTTTTAACACTGAAACACGACAGTTTATCACTGAAAATGAAAATACTCACTATAACAATAAAATACAGTTTCGTAGGGAAATATTAACGCTTGAAAACGCCCCACACGAATTTTAAAACTATATGATGTTCGCCAACGGAACTACACTCAGTTTTAGCAGACAAAAAGAAAAACTCAATTTATGCTTAGAGAAGCGACCCCAACATTGAGACTTATATCGCCTAAAATGTACATCTTCTAAAATTCTTTGATACAAGCATTATAACACCTTCGCAAACTCTATACAATTTGTAAACTTCAAGTCTGTGCTTCAACTCTACAGCGCAAACTTTACAGCTCCTGAAATAACTTGAAAATCTTGCAAACTTACCTGAAAAGCTTTTAACGAGGTATGTAAAATCATAAATACATCGATGATCGTAACGCCTGCAATGTAATGGGCAAAGTTTCAATTCAATTTCGCCGTATCCAGACACCGCGGAGTTGGAAGAGCTTTCACGCAAACTTAATGTGAAGCGGGTTCATATGGAGCTACAGTGTGAATTAATATATAGACAAAAGGGTTCATGTGTTAACATAAGTTTGAAATAGACAAACGCGTATGCCCTTGTGTGTATGTCTTTAAGTGTGTCCCTATCTCAGGCAGACGGATAGATAGAGATGGCAATAGAAACACTTCCTGTCACATCTTGCAACTGAAAAAAGGACTCAAAATCTGAGCAGTGATAGTTGAACCAAGCTTAGTAGCTTGCTATCATTCACGATGTTTTCCTTCACCGTTATAGTGCGTGGTGATTGACTATCAATACACACATGACTCCGAAAAGTCAGAGGTGTGCCCTGGGATTTCAACCCGCGGCCACCGTGAACATGTAGGCAGCCGCGTCTGGTACGTTTACCAACAGGCCACCACGCACTATTATTTTTATTATTTATTATTATTATATATTTATTATTTTCATGAATTTCACGTATTAGAATATCAAAGCAAACTGCAACCCACTGCAAAGTCCTTATAGCATGACCGTGTCAGGCAGATGGTTTGTAAGAATTACTATGAAACGTCGTCTAAAGGCTTCCCTTTCAAAGGGAAACAGGAGGAAAGAGGTATAATTGGGCCTCCAGCAATTTCCCTCACCGGAGGAAATACGACAGCAAACACTTTACTTTACGTCGATTTTGGAGGACACAATGATACTACCTCGTAATACACAGTCCAGACCCCAAATTAAGGTACAATTCTTGTTTCGTGTATATAAGAAACTACGAGAGAATTTTCGGTCTCACAAACACAAACTTGAAACAAATACCTGAGAATCATACATTGTCTCGGCGCGGGGATCGAATCCACTGCGTATCGTTTCACAGCCCATGTCTAACCATCTTCGCCACGGCTGTCAATAACACGTAACACTGAGCCCTGATTATTACTTTTAATAGGTCCGTAACAAGGTTTGACATTATAAAAGGTTTTATTAATTGCAATGAATGGCGAGACGAACATGCCATTCGTAATGTTAAGCGATACGACCGCTCATGGACAGTAACAAAACCAAATAACACCATGAATTACAAAGCAATGCTTGGTATTCCACTACGCTCGCCATCCTGATTCATAAGGTGTTAAGTGTCAAGTCCACTAGTAGCTCTGGCTACAATGTCCTTCAAACCGGACCATAACAATGCGTTTACACCGCTGTTTGACGGAAGAAATAGCCATTGCGGTGGTACCTACCCAGCCTTTCACATATGAGAGATCTACTACCAGTAAAGTGAACAAGAAAAAAGCTAATTCGAGTAAAAGTAAGGAAAATACCAGAATATTTCAAAAGTACGGAAGCAGAGCTCCATTAAGGAATTTCATATGCAAGCCAATATGCGCAGGTTGTATCCGCCTCGTCACTTTGCCTCGATAATGCGTTCGATAATACAAACTTTGGCGATGTTCCTACAAACACCATTATAATAATCAATATGGAAGGTAAGATTATATGTAACTATGTTATTGGACGTGTTATAGGTATTTATGACATAATCTGTACCTTTAAGTGTCTGTTGCTAATTGGTTTCGTTGACTGTAGGAATGAAACGTACGAAAAGCTATAAAGATACTGGGAAAACCATCACAAGAAACCCCCCGTCCCAAATGCTTATATTTTCGCCACAGATCTGGTCCAAATAAGCTCACCAATGATAGTAAAGAACTGTCTCTGTGACGTAGTTTTACTACGGTATGATTGCTAATCATTTTTAATAATTTTTAATAATTTTTATTGGTCTGCAAATTTTGACTTCCTTTGCTGCATGTGCTGTGCTCGCTTTATAGACTGGATAATTTTTGAAAAAAGTGCTTTTCGACTGTGGTGTGCGGGACTCGAACCGCCGATGTGTCGCTGATTTTGGTTGGTGTGCTTGACCGCGGGGCCAAATTGGTAGTGTTCCGGTTGCCGAAACTATTCACTGCATTATACAAGATTCGTCCTGCTGACCTGTTAGTGAATTAAAATGGAATATTCTTGTTGTAGTAAACCTTATAATGTTCGAGATAGTAAGAGGTTGCTTTTGAAATGTTCAAAATGCAAACTCTGTTTTCACACCGCTTGTGTGCTACCTAGTAAAACTGACTTCGCCCTCGATGCCGATTTCAAATCATCATGGGTGTGTTCAAATTGTGGCCCCGCTGAGACTACGTCTTCATCCAGAAATCTGCAATCACCTTCTGCTGAGGAATTTGCTGATAGTCTGCCTGCTGATAGCTGTCAGATGTCAGTAGTGCCGTTAGAACAAGTTAGAAGTATTGTACGTGAAGAAGTCCTTAAAGCAGTGGAAACTTTTAAAGACACGATCATGGACCTTAAGTCAGAAGTATCAACATTACGTGACAGCTTGCAGCATTTCAGTGATAAATATGATGACATAAGTAAGAAAGTTGAAGTATTGGGTTCACAAGTCAATTTTATTCCCGAACTGAAAAAGGATATTGGTAATATGGATGATAAAATTAAACGATTACAAAATGAATTGGATATTAGAGATCAGTGGGCTAGACGCTCTAATCTTGAAATAGTAGGGCTTCCTGAAAAAAAGGGAGAAAATCTCGTGGAATTAACAGCCAAAATAGCGAAATTTGCAGATTTTCAACTTAATCCTGAAGCCGACATTGATTTCGTTACTAGGGTTGCTCCCCTGGACAAGAGCTCTAGAAAACCTAAGCCCATAATCATTCGTTTCATCTCAAGGTATAGGAAAGATGATTTCTTAGCAAAGCTTCGAGCAATCAAGGAATTTCGAGCCTCTGATATCGGGTACTCTCAAGACTTATCTCGTTTATATTTCAACGACCATCTCACGAAAACTAATAAGTCACTTTTATTTAATGCCAAGAAAGCTGCTGCTGATAAATTATATAAATATGTATGGGTGAGAAATTGCAGTATAATGATGCGTAAAACAGACACTAGTCCTGTGCTTCACATTTCATGTCAGGATGATTTAAAAAAGATTTAATATGTGTAATTTTGATTTGTCAAAGGAATAACTGTAACCTTTGTCATTTCCAAGAATGTTTACCTAATCTAAGCGTAGGGTTTTATTATTTTATTGCGATTTTGTTTGATTTCGGAGAATTTTTTTATCAATATCTATGTTATAGCCTTGGAGATTATTATGATCTTTTCGTGGAATTTCGGAAGCGTTTATTTAATAATTATTACGGTATGTTTGCTTTTAAACAAATATATAAGACACTTAAAAATATATATGAAATCTACATTCGTTACTTTATAAATTTTATTGTTTACAATTTATTGTATAATGGCTAATCTAACCTTATATTATCAAAACGTTAGGGGTTTACGCACTAAAACCAACTTGTTTTATCGTAACGTATTATCTAATGAACATGACATTATTTGTTTAAGTGAAACGTGGCTAACCCCAAGTATTTTTAATTCTGAACTTTTCTCTGAATTTTTCGCTGTATATCGTTGTGATCGGGAATATGAATCTCGTAATGACTCTAAGGGTGGTGGCGTACTTATTGCGGTGCGAAAGGAATTAATCGTTACCGATGTATCTGTTGTGGCATCCAATAGTGAGCATACCGCTGACATTATTTCATTATGTTTATCTACTAAGGTGCATGGAGCAGTTAAAAGATTTCATATATATTGTTGTTATTTCCCACAGTGCCCCATGCAATCTCGTGACTTACTTAATTTTTATGAACGTGTCTCGGAATGTGTGCTACGCAACCCTGATGATAAATACGTTATTGTCGGTGACTTTAACATTAAAAACGCGTCGAAATATTCAATTTGCTATAACAACTCAAGCATTAACATCGATGACTGTGACGATGTACAAGTAATGGCATTATATAACTTTTTAAATTTTAATAATTTTGAACAATTTAATACAACCTTTAATGTAAATTACAGATATTTGGATCTTGTTATCGCTAATTGTAATTGTAAAGTTATCCGATCATTAAAATCGTTAGTTCCTGAGGATGACCATCATCCTTCTTTAGATATTACTATTCCTGATATTACTTGTATATTTCTTCGATCGCCGCCTCGTATATTAAAATTATTTCACAAATGTGATTATTCTCAGATTACCCAGGCTCTTGGTAATATTAACTGGGAACAATCGTTACGGAGCGCTACTGTTGAATCAGCTGTTTCTAGTTTTTATAGAATTTTAGATAAAATAATCAACGAATACGTCCCAACTAGATTGTTGCGTAACAATAGTAATTTTCCGATCTGGTATTCTTCCTCATTAATCAAAGTAGTCAGAGAAAAGCTCAAATATCATAAAAGATGGAAGCGTTACGGTCGTTACGCTGATTATCACTCTTTTGCTATACTACGGGACCGGCAAACATCTTTAGAAGTATCTTGCTACGATGCATATATTGAATTTTCAGAGAACAAAATACTAGATTGTAGTAAACTTTTTTGGTCTTTTATCAAATCCAAGAGAAAGTCTGGAGATTTACCTGGCCGCTTATTTTTAAATGAAATGTCGTCCTCTGAAGGAAGTGTTATTTGTAAGCTATTTAATAATCATTTTAATTCTTCATATTCCCTCGTTAGTGCTGCGTTGCCGAGTTGTTATAATCAAGGATCAAACCATGTTGATATTGCGAATTTAAGAATTTCCAAGCAAATGGTTGAAAAATATTTAAAATCGCTTGATGTATCTAAAGGTGCGGGCCCCGATGGAATTCCACCTCTATTTTTGCGTGAATGTCATAAACAGTTAAGCTTTCCTATTTACCTTCTCTTTAAGCAATCTTTAGAATCTGCTACAATGCCTGAAAATTGGAAGCGATCTTATGTAGTTCCAATTTTTAAAAGTGGAGACAATCGTAATATATGTAATTATCGGCCGATTTCTAAATTAAGTACTATTCCTAAAATGTTTGAACGTATTATTTATGACATTATTGCACCTATTGTAAGGCCTCACATTATTGAACAACAGCATGGTTTCTTGCGGAAAAAATCCACTGAAAGCAATCTTTGTGAATTTTTAGACTTTATTTCAGATGCCATGGAGAATCGTTGCCAGGTTGATGTAATATATACGGACTACTCTAAAGCATTTGACAAAATTAATCATGATATCCTAATTTCCAAACTACATCATTTTGGTATACATGGTGATTTACTCCGCTGGCTAGACTCTTATCTAAGACAGCGTAGTCAGGCTGTTACAGCTAAAGGCTTCTGCTCCTCTTTTACACCCGTCCCTTCAGGTGTCCCACAAGGCTCCCATTTGGGACCATTGCTTTTTAATATATTTTTAAATGATATAGCCAATATCTTTGACAACTCCTTCATATTATACGCCGATGATATGAAGATTTATAAGGTCATTAGATCTATTGATGACTGTTTACATTTACAAATGGAACTAGATAAACTATCTGAATATTGCGATACTAATCAACTTTTCTTAAACGTTGATAAATGTAACATAATTACTTATTCTCGTAAACAGTTAAACATAAATTATGGTTATAGCGTCAACGGTGTATCGATTAACAGAGTTACAATGATCAGGGATCTGGGTGTCTACTTAGATTCTAAACTCACGTTTAATCTACATATTAATAATATTGTTGCTAAAGCTTATCGTCAATTGGGTTTTATTCTTAGAGTGGGCAGAGATTTTAAAAAACCTTCAACAATGATACTTTTGTATAATTCTTTTGTTCGTTCTACCTTAGAATACGCATCAGTTGTTTGGAATCCGTATTATAATGTATACATTGGCCAAATTGAACATATACAAAACAAATTTATAAAACATTTGAATTATCGCTTCAATTGTCCTTCTCTACCTGAATCTTTAAGATTGTCATTGGCTGATCGAAGAAGTATACGAGATCAAATTTTCCTTTTTAGAATTATCCATAACCTCATTGATTCTCCTTATATTATGAGCAAGATTATATTTAAATGTCCTCGAACAAATTCACGAAATAGATCAGTTTTTCAACCCTCAACAGCTCGTACCAACTATGGTCTTAATTCATTCATTAGAAGAGCTTGCAATAACTATAATCGAAACTTCTCCGATATCGACATATTCTTTTTATCGTGTAATAAAGTTAAGCATTCACTTATTAATGTAATTAAATCCAAGTTGTAGTAGATTAGAATTGTCACCTAATTTAATTTTATTATTGATTTATTCTCGTATTTTAATTGAAATTTTATTGTTTGTTTTTTATTTTTTTATTATTTAGTTTTTACGTTTGTTTATAATTTCATAGTTTTGTTTACATATTTATTTACTGTAGCACAGCAAAAACTCGTTGTGATTTTTTGTTTTTAATAGTTTCCTTTTTAATTTTAATTGTTTCGTACACTCGCTTTGTTTATGTATAATTTAACTGTGGAAACTTCACTGGATTGTGTGTTAGTAATAGTATTGTGGTTATTTTGTTTATTGTTCTGTATGTTTCCCAAATATATATAAAATAAAAAAATAATCTGAGATCTCGCAATCGAATCCCGGGTCGGGCAAAGTGATATTAGATTTTTTATTAATTATCAGCCGGGAGTCAAGAATTTGTGCCCGATATGACGATAAGAAAAATGGGTGTCCTGGTTGCACCTCTGCCCCTTCTAGGATACAGGTGTGATGTTTATTCATGTATGTATGTAAAAGGTATTTATGACGTAATTGGTTGCGTTGCCTGTAAGAATGAAACCTAAGAAAAGCTATAAAGATACTGCAAAACCCACAAAACAAGAAACTGCCCGTCTCAAATGCTTATATTTTCGCCACAGATCTGGTTGAAACAAGATCATAAATAACAGTAAAGTAATAGTAAAACCAATACTACCAATTTAAATACCAATGGATCACCACTGGAAAATTATATACCTACCTAGATACCATAAAATTGCTTCCCATCCACTTTGTCCTTCCTTGTTACACCATGAAAGATTTACGCCTCATTGACTTAATTTGTCTGCAATTCCTGTAAAAAAATTATAGAGTCTGTAGATTGCCTGCCTTTTTCCTTTCAAAATTCGCATAGTAATTTGTATTACTGTGGAATACTTGAAGAAGGGTCCTAATCTTCGAGTCAGAATCAAATTTGTTTAGGTCGGCTGCAAACTGTCGCTTTGATGTACGAAAGGGATCCAAATGGTGGAACTATTGAGTGGAAATAAAGTGCTCCATGCCAATTCAATTTAATTTGTAGTCGCAATGCAAAGGGCGGGATGTCGTTTGCATAAACATCTTGTGTCATCTTCTTTAACAGTACTGTAAAATTTATGAAGGGAAATTGGAAAGGATCTATGAATTGTTTAGGAAACTGTTTGTTTGTACAGGCCGGTCAGGCTTCGTACAAATCGACAGCAAATATAGTTAACTCTTTACTAGGTACTTTGAACTACTAATCTTACACAGATCAATTCTTAGAAAAAAAAACACAAAGGTTGACTAGCGTAAGTTTATTTTTGCAATTTTTTTTTTATAACTGCCATTAATTGTGTGTTAGGTCTTACAATCACGGAGGGTAATGTTAAACAAAATGTAGAAGACTGGGCTAGAAGATCCTGGCTCTGGTTGATCCTGGTTAATCCATATCGCAAAACGGACAAAACGACCACTAAAATGTTAATTTCAACGTTTAATTTTATCGGGTACTCACATATAGTTTAATACAAATCCATAAACAGCTTCCATGGCGCAGATGGTTAGACAGGCTGAAAAACGAGAGGCCGTGAGTTCGATTTCCGCACGGAAACAAATGTTTGTGTGATCCACAGGTATTTTGTTTGTGAGACCGAAAAGTCTCTCGTAGTTCCTGATACCCACGACACAAGATTTGATCATAGTGTGGCCGTTCTGGCAGTTCTGACCAGTGTGTGACTGTTGAGTTTTATTAATATTTAAAAAGGTAATAAAATTCATGACAAATTAGGTAACTATTGCGTCACATAAAATACAAAGAAAAAAACAGTATTGATAGTAATGTCCCATTTACATTTATTAACTCATTAATGGCATCGTTTTCACAAAATAACAAAGCTAAATAATAATATACGTGACGAATTTTCAATAGTTAATATACCTTGGGTTTAAAACTGGCCAGTATAAACTGAACGATGTCAACTGAATGAAAACCTCAACTTTGTTAAACATAATGAAGTAGGACAGGTCTAGTGCAACTGGTTAGTTGACACAACCTATCAAATTTACAGCTGCTCGTTAAAACTTTTAAATAGATAATTGTATGGTCATGAGTGCTCGAAAGGAAAAACCAGGGGTTTTTGAACGTATTATTCTTTTATATTTCCTTTGTTCGAATTTGCTTGTAAGAATATAATGGAATAGCCAGGTGAAAATGCGCCTTTATGTAAAAAGAAAATTGATGAATTACTAACATAACATTAACATAGATGTTACATAATCAACTTGTTATTTTGGACATATGCATTCTTATAGTAAATGAAACTGGAAAGTTGTATATTTGGGGCACCTATTAGAAGTATTATCGCACATTGTGCGAATATTCATTAAAAAGATTTAAATGAATTATTGATATATGTCAGCGTAAAATCATTTCGATTTCTTTTGACATATTTTAATAACGAGCAGGATTGACCTGGTTAACATACATACATACATAAACTCATGCCTTTTTCCCAGAAGGGGTAGGCTAGAGGTGCTACCAGGACAACCACATTTCGCCTTGTATATTCCGTCCCACGATGTGATAGGGGGCGAGCCTATCGCCATATCGGGCACAAATTCCTGACTCCAGGCTGATACTGAATAAAAAAATCCAATATCACTATGCCCGACCCGGGATTCGAACCCGAGACTTCAGCTTTGCTAGCATACCGTAGTAGGTTAGGTACCGTAGGTAGGAGGCAGTCGCAGGTTACGGTTGACCTGGTTAAGGTCGCAGGAAGTTGCTGAATGCAGGCTGCTTCCAACAGGTCTATGTGGCGATCCATGGGGGAGGCCTATGTTCAGTAATGGACTTCCTGTGGCTGAAGAAAACAAGGAAAAGAGCAGGATTCTTCTCCGTATTTTTCTAATATGAAGGCACATCCCCAACGTTCGTTACTGTAGCCTTTGTTCTAGGTTCCAAAGCAACGTGTGTATTATATACGCTTTTACACTTTTAAATTCATACGCAGTCTTTGTTCGAAGTCGTCAAGATGAATTATTCCGGTCCGTTCGTTGTTTTAATGTTTTCTGCACTATTCTGTTCTATTTCTGGAGCTGTCCTTGATGCACGAGGTAAACTATACATTTACTTAAACATTATCACATTCTTAATTTGTGGAGGATGACGTAGCTGGATGCAGGCTGCCTCCAACAGGTCAGTGTGGAAATCATTAGGAGAGGCCTATGTTCAGCAGTGGACTTCGTTTGGCTGATGGATTGCATTGGATTGGATAATTTGTAGAGTGGTAGGGCCATACTACCATTTGAACCTTGGACTGCAATAGGAAAGGGCTGACTCGTCCAGGTTACTACCATTATCTCAAAAGAAACGGGTATGATACAATGGCTTTGCTGTCAATTTTCGTTCAGTGAGTGAGGTTCTCGAGCGCCCAATATCTCTTTCCGCCTTCCATCCTTTTTCCTTTCCTTTCCCTTCTTATATTTAGAGGCCAGCAACGCATAAGATCTAAGCGTAGTAGATCTACGAGCTTATAGTTTGGGACCAACTATGCGCCGCGGTTTTACCCGCATAATTCGTACCTTAATGTTATATAGGTTATAGACGTGCAGCTGGCACAGACTCCAAAATTTTTTGGCATACTTAGGAATTTTATATTAAAAAAAAAGATTAGTTTTATTTCTCTGTTTTACAATTTTAGAGTTGATTAAATTTATATAAATTATTTTTTATTGATTACATATCCTCTAGTTGAGGATCCACCGCATTTATTTCGACCATTGCGGTCATTTCATTGTCACCTCAAACATTTGTCGAATTTATTGGTATGGCTTGGTTTCTTCGTAGATCATTTCAATATCATAAACAGTCAAATTTTCTTCTAATTTTGTAAATCACTTCTTCGTTTCCCTTACAATTGGGTCGCATAAAGGTAATCAAACCTCTAGAATATCACTTTATTGTAACATGTATACCAATTTGTTGCAGAAGCTAGCGGTATCAGCGGTGGCAGTAGCGATGGTAAAGGCTTTTTAGCTCTGCCATTCTGCAAAGGGTCCTTAGTTAAAGAGAACTTGGTATGTATCTCCTTCTTCATAGCAAATGCTATATATGTGAATTTTCAACCGTTTGATATTATAATCCACTGTTTTTCTATTTTCTTGTTGCATTTTGTTGTACCACGTATAAAACCAAATGACGATCTATGTATTTTTCCAGGGCCTCTGCCTGCTATGCACAGGATTCTCACCGACCTGTTTGAGCAGTTTAATCGGCGGTGGTAGTGATTCTGGGTCGACCGGCGGCTCCACCAGTGCTGGCATTATTCCTACAACCAAGACTCCCACTAGCCAAAGCACTGGTGAGAAATAAGATGGAGGTGCGTAGTCAACAAGAATTTCTCGCACCATGTAGAGAATTATATAATTTTATTGTGAATTGATGAATGTAGTTTGTGTGCATCAAATACATATTTTAAAGACAAGTGGTGTTTTAATTTTAAATATTACCCCAATAATAATTATCAATATCATTCAGTGTCTTATTTGTTTGGATGAGGAGAAATCTATTTACTTAACCCTTCTTTCGTTTACCCTGGTCGTTGAAATAGCTATGGCAATGCGAGTAGCTATCGGCACCTTCGCGGTTGTTGCAGCCAGCTGTATCCCTACTCAATATCTCTCGATTACCTCTACAAAAAAGTAATACCGTCCATCTTGGGTCAAATAAAATACATTAGGAGTTGGATGGGATAGTCAATTGTAGCCTATTAACAAACATAATTGGCTCAAAATTCCCTTACATACGTAAACCCAGAAAAAATAATATACAGATGAGGATCTCAGTTCTTATTTTGATCTCTTAGATGTAATACCTGTGAAAGCGGCAGAGCCACGCTGTTGTTAGCCATGACTCAGCATGAGACTGAGACTCGTCCGGGGTGGTACCACTGTCTCACAGGAGATCGACGTGAAGCGAAAGCTTTGCTGTCGCGTTTCATTCGGTGAGTGAGACTGCTGGATGCCCAATACCCCTTTCCTTCTTCCCATCCTTTTTCCTTCCCGATCCCCTTCCGATCTGATGGGCCGGCAACATATCTATGATCCAAGCGTTGTGGATGTACATAGGCGGCAGTGATCACTTACCATCAGGTGACCCGCTCGCTCGATTGGCGGTCCATTTTTTTTTCCTAGCCTATACTGTCCCACTGCAGGGCAAAGGCCTCCCTTTCCTTCTTCCACCCTTCTCTATCCAAGGCTAGCAAATACATTACAGTCCATTTGAGGTTTTTGAATACTAGGAAAGATATTATTGTTTTGATCTTTGCAAAAAAAAAACACATTTCTAACTTTGATGCAGTCCCACAAGGCATAAATTAACCTACGTCCATAGTGGTCCATGTTGGCGTTCATAACAAATTCGCACCGTTGCCGCGAGGCCTTCATAATTAATTTCTTAATTATTAAATTAAAACCACGTGCTAAGAGCGTGAAGTTCCAAAAGTGCACAATGTGGTTTGTAGCTGCGATGCAAAATGTTTTTGCCATAAACTTCTGAATTTTGGCATTCACATTACATTACACACGCCTTTATCCCATAAGGGGTAGGCAGAGGTGCAACCCAGTCACCCACGTTTCGCCTTGTGTGTTCCGTCCCATGATGTCATAAGGGGCGAGCCTATCGCCATATCAGGCATAAATTCCTGACTCCGGGCTGATAATGAATAGAAAAATCCAATATCACTTTACCCAACCCCGGATTCGAACCCCAGACCTCGGCTTTGTAATCGTACCTACCGTAGTACTAAGTGACCGAGTTAGTAAATATGAAACTAGCCTCCTGTTTTTTACTAGCTTCGCCGAACAGACTGCTTTTTAGCGGGAGAAATAAACATTGAGGTTAATTACAATGAGGGTAATTACAATTCGCTGTAGCCTAGCTTTAAATAAAATACCCCGAACGGTCAAAAATAGTCAAAGATACAAGTCTTGCTCGACCTCACAAAATCGCCGACCCAAAACTAACACTTATTGATCACACAAACATTTGTCACGGTGCGGAGATCGAACCCGTGGCCTATATTTTCTCAACCGGCTTAACTAATCATGTTGTGAAGGTTTTATCACTAACACATTGTTCCCTTACCACAGAGAAATTCGACGATTTTATCATAAAATAACACGTCATCTTTAAAACATAGGTGTTTTCATAAATCTGAGTGCTTACCAACGAAAAAGCTTTAAAGAAAATTGTAGAATTGGAACTGCAATTGTGGCGGTGCAGAATCACGTATTACGCTCAAATGGAGTGAAAACCAGTGAATTGTGGTTGATGAGCCGAAAATTGCGGTCTATGCGCCGCTTTAGAAAAAAAATCATAAAACCACGTATGCTAATAGGATTAAATATTTGCATTAAAGTTTTAGAGCAGTATATTGAAGATTGGCTCTAAATTTTTTAAAATAAAATTAAAACTTGCATAATATTGAGATGTTGAGATATTCCAAAGCACCTAAATTCCGCAAACTAATACTGGGCCAGCGCAGTGAACTGTGGTCTGACCCCTTTCAATCGAACTCTCGGCTGTAGCGAAGCTACGGGCCTGCAGCGAATCTTATAAGGATTAAGGTTCACTGCCTGTTGGTAAACGGACCAGACGCAGCTGCCAACATGTTCACGGTGGCCGCGGATTCAAATCCCAGGACATCCCTGACTTTTCGGAGCCACGTGTGTATTGATAGTCAATCACCACGCACTATAATGGTGAAGGAAAACACCGTGAGGTAACCTGCATACCATAGTGATTTGCAAGAATTTCTAAGATATGTAAAGTCCGCCAACACGTATAGGCCAGCGTGGTAGACTAAATGGCCTGAACCCCTCAATCATACTTTCGATTGTAGAGGAGGCCCATACCCTGTAGTGGGACATATCTGGGCTGATACAGTACAGTACAATGTGAGGTGTATAAATATCGGATGATTACACTAAAAAGGTTACCAAGAATAGAATTAAATAAAACATCAAATTCATTAGGCAGTAGGCACTGTTTACTTCGTACAATTAATAGAACAAGTAATTTAACACGTCATTAATTTTCGAGTTGCAGACGAAATTAATGAGAATGGGATTTGCGACCTTCCTTGCCGTGACCCCTGGATGACTGAAAAGAGAAAAACAAAATATTACTGGGAATTTAGGTGATGTGTGTGGAATTAATATAATTGGTATAGATATACAATATTATGGTAGTCTTCCCGTACTGATAGCGTCCATGGGTTGTGAGGGTAGACTCCTAGGTTTGATTCCTGAGATAGGCAACCCACTTTGTAAGTTTTTATTTCGAAATACAAAAAATACAATTTGTATGACAAGCCAAATAATTTTGGACCACAATAAAATAATCACAACCTACTTCACATTAACATGGAATAATAAAAAAAGTATCGTGATAAATAATAAAAACCTAATAAATAATAGTACTTTTCAATTTCGCACAAAAGAAAAAAAATAAGCGAATGAATAAAGCATCTAAATTATGCATCAATACAATGATGCATTTGATTGTAAATAACATCGAAATCCTCTTAGCAATATTAGCAAAAGTTGGCGCCGAATATAGTCTACAGCACTGAGCGATAATATATTCTCAAAAACGAATTTCCATTGTGAACAAGAAGCTGCATGTGAAGATTGCTCAGTATACATTATAGCTGAACACAAAACGAATTCCTAATTTCACACTATTGTAACACAATGTAATTGCTTATTCAATTTATCGAAGGAGCCAGAATTTTAGGAAAGACGAGCAACGGGAAACTTTTCTAAAGAATTATATAACATTTATGATAGGCTCGAAAGTAGCCCATGTCTCTATTGTGCCCATAAATTATTTATGAAATCCTCGTCAACTCATTGTACCATTCTACCTATCTATACAGGGTATATCAAGACTGCTACCGAAAACGAAGCCAGGTGACGATAAGTTTAGTGACTACAGACATGATGCAACTAAAATTTTTGCAAAAAAACGCAACGTAATAGTTTAAATATCATGTGTTTCGGTGGTAAATCCATAGTTTTTGCTAAAATTATAATTTAAAGCCTTGCTTTCTATAGCGTCTTTAAAAATAAAAGGGTGTACATTATTATTTTATGAAAATGTATGTATTAAAAAAAATACTAAAAAACGTCCCTTTTTTTACAAAAATTTTAGTTGCATTGTGTCTAAAGTTACTAAAACTACCACCTGGCTTCGTTTTCGGTGGCATTCTTGATATACCCTGTGTAAGCCCACGCAAAACCATTGACATAAGCCACATTATCCTGTGCCAAGGAAATCAATTATTCTCTTTATCTCGCTTCAAACAATTGCACATCTATAGTTACCCTGCTATGGTCACTAGCTTCATAAGCAGCATGGCCAGCAATGTCTCCACTGCTGCTGAAACTCTTGATGGAGCTGGGTTGAGGCCATTCATCATCACCTTCATCTTCGCCTTCGCCCTCTTCAGCTACTGCAGGAGCAGGCTCTTCCGTCGCCCCTTTGGTCTGCGACTTATGACTCCTTCCGCGGATAGCTGAAGAAAAAACTTCGTCAGAATCGGGCCATCCGATAAGATGCTATGCCACGGATAAACGTGAATCTTTTTCCCCTGTTTTGTGTAGGGGGTATTAAGAATTTGTTGTAATGCTCCTTACTATATGACTATAATTTGCATTTTAAAAAAATTGACACCTAATTTAGTTTTAGTTTTGCTGCTAAAACTTGTTTCGGTCTCGAAGGAAAGACATAGCATTTTTAAACAGCGAAATTTAACTTCTAATATCTTATTCCTATACAAACAAGTACCTTTATAAAAAGTCACATGTTAAAAGTCAAATATAATTCTGTTTGTGGAACATGATTGGGATTTTTGTGAACGGACATCAACGCGAATGAACAACAGCTTCGACATTTTATTTCAACTTCACGCCGCGGTCACATTGATAGGAACATTTCACATTTATACAGTCATTTATGTAGTTTTTATAAATACTGTTAACTTTTAACAGATCATATAAGTTAAGTTCGTGGTCTACACATTGAAATTTCATATTTAGGTGAAGTTTTTTTTAATAAATCAAAACCAATTAAAAAAGTATTCAACCGCAATCAACCAGTTGTTAGGAAGTTATAAACAACAATCTATATTTTTCAAGGGAAAAGCTGATTAGGTGTGTCTTTCCTAACCCTGAAGGAGGAAACAGGAATTTTGTTAAACTATGTTGTATCACCAGACTTAGTTATAAGCCCGCACGCGTCGGGTATACTGCGCCCGCATTGCCTGTAGGTAGACTTTGATGCTGGACTTAGATTCAACACCCAAACTTTATTCAACGTATGTGCCAAACTATTCGCAGTCTATATACAGGGTATATCAAGACTGCTACCGAAAACGAAGCCAGGTGGTAGTTTAGTGACTACAGACACGATGCAATTAAAAATTTCACAAAAAATGTTTGTTTTTGCAATTTTTTAAATACCATCGTGTTTTGATGGTAAATCTCTAATTTTTGCTAAAATTATAATTTAAGCCCTTGCGTACCATTGTATCTATGAAAATTAAAAGGTACACATTATTATTTAAGAAAAACGATGTATTTACTACCCAAATATGACGAGAAGTAAAGAATTGCAATAAAAAAAATGTCGCTCTGTTTTGCGAAATTCGCATTGCATCTGAAGTCACTAATACTACCACCTGGCTTCGTTTTCGATCGCAGTCTAGAGATACCCTGTATTATTTTAATACGTCCTATAGCATTTTAATTTAACTACTGTCGATTAAAGAAGAGATCTGTGCCCTGCAGTGGGATGTAAATGGGTTGATACTTAACAACTCATTAACAGAACTCTTCCTTAGAAGTTTTTTTGCTAGACTATAATGTAAACTCGGCCTTATTCAACCTGCACGTCAATACCGATTAAAAGTGTCGACGAGGGAATAACGACGGCCATACGCCGCCTGTATTTTACATCTGATGTAATACCTAATTCATTTTACTTTGAACAGACCTTGTGCGAAATGTTAATGGATGGTTATTGTGTATTTAAAAGCGGCTCGTATTTAATTACAATGATTTTGATGTGTTTTTTACCTGATCTTATCGAACTATAACATTTTTATAAAATCACAGTGGGGTTTTACGTAATGTGAGCACCTACTTAGAAAAACTACCGAACTCGAATCAAATCGTCGATCGATGTCTGTACATGGAAGATAAATGAGAAAAAGAATACTATATTAATAATCATCTAAAACAATGATAATTAAAAATTTTGTCGGTTTATCGACTTGTCTGTTTATCTGTGTGGTTGTGTGCGATGACTCAGAAACGGCTTAATGGATTTCGATGAGATTTGGTATGGAGGTAGCTGATACCCTGGAATAACACTTAGGCTACTTTTTATCCCGAAAAATGTAATGTCCCCGGGATGAGGGAGGCATTCCGATATATCTGTTATTTTTTTATACTCAAAAGGATGAGATGGGACTGGATTACATATCTTGAGTGAAAATGAGACGGGACAAGGCTGGATATAAGGGGACGGGACGGGACAGGAATTTTCTTATGAAGACAACCACGCAAACAGGGGGGGGGGGGGCAGAAGGCAACTTGCGGGCAGAAGCTTGTAACATAATATATTTGGAATCGTAATTGACAAGATCCATAAATAGACCTTTCAATATATTCGCGTGGGAAGTGACCGAAGTTCCCACGTATATGTTGAATATACGCCTCAACAAAGTTTTATATAACTTAAAAGTCAAACCTATGAATATGTCGATATTACGAGTATTAACAATCCAATACAAAAGGAATATTTTGAATATAGATCACATACACATATAATCCCCAATGAACACTTGGTGCAGTACAAAAGAATCAAATATTCAATCAATACACAGTCATAAAATAATGGAAGGCAATGAGAAAGACTAGAAAACGTATTTCTAAAACAAACATATAAGTGGTAGAGCCACGCCGTTGTCAGCCATGACTCAGCATGAATGGGCAGGCTCATCCGGGGTACCACTGTCTCACAGGAAATCGATCTAAAGCGACAGCTCGGCGGTCGCGTTTCGTTCGGTTAGTAAGATTGCCGGATGCCCAATACCCCTTTCCTCTACCCATTCTTTTTCTTCCCGCTCCCCTCCCAATTGGACTGGTAACACATCCATGATCGAGCGTTGTGGATGTATATGAGCGGTAGTGATCACTTATCATCAGGTGAACTGTTTGCTCGTTTGCCGGACCTATGCAATGAAAAAACGACCAAACAATAATTAATTCTTTTTTGTGCCGCACTGTGAAGCTGTGGAATTGTTTGCCGTCACACGTGTTCCCTCCTTCCTATAATCCTGGGTATTCCGCCGTAGTGTGAAGAAGCATCTCAGCAGGCCGGCATAATTGTGTCGAATGGCATGGGACCGCCGTCTGATGCCATTCGATACTCTGTCTGGACGGCATTTGCGCTTAACATCAGGTGCAGTGCAATCATCATGCCGTGCCAGAATAAAAAAAAAAATTATAAATGACAATTTTCAATCCGTCAGTCAAATCTTATTAGTAAATCTTTCACAGAAAATGTTGATAAAAATATAAAAAATAAATTAAGAAACTGACGTACATAATTGTTTTTTAATAATAAATTAAATACATACTCAAAATATCACTAACATTGCATTTCCATAACATTTCCCGTAATAATTCAAAACATTCCAATCAGTTTTAATGAATAGACACTCATGAACAAATATTTGTGTACCGTTTTGTAATATGCCACTTCGGAACAAACAGAATAACAGACAGGCTTCATCTTGTGTACATATTGATTCGTGCCAAGTCAACAAAAGACACAAACAGTCTTCCCTTTATATCAATTAGAATGCTCTTTATTATTGTATTAGTATCCTTATACTATCCTTATATTCCCTATATAGGGATTATCCTTACATTCCCTCTCTCATAATAGCACTAACTCTCGCCTTTTCTTCAAAAGGGGTAGGCAGAGGTGCTACCTGGACGTCCACTCTTCGCCTAGTGTATTCCGTCCTATGATATGATAAGGTGCGACCCTATCGCCATTAATAGAAAAATCCAATATCACTTTGCCCGACCTGGGATTCGAACCCGAGACCTCGGCGTTATTATGATACTGCAGTAACACTGCGCCACCCAGGAAGTCCTAGAACTAGAGGGGACACAATAATATTTAGATTTGGCAAACGAGGTTACTGAGTATTGGCATGTGGGGCTTTGATTTATCATTGTCCCAAATTGCTAATTACCAATGGGTTGGTATCAAAATGCTTTAACCAACATATTCAGAGACTCGCAATTGGCTGTTGGGTCAAGAGTCAGATGCAAAAGGCAGTATTGCTGAACGCAACACATATTCTGAAGAGGTTTCTGTATTTTGAATATCTGACCACCTGTGGCTGGGATGTTGCCAGCGTCAAGTGAATTATTTATAAAGGTATTTGTCTTTCGTTATAAACATTATTACATAATAAAAAATAAAATGGAAGTAGCGACATCTATTTTATATTTTAGGTGATACGAAATTAAAATTACTATTATTTTTAAATCCATAATAGATGGCGCTGTCTGTTGCATCAAGTGTTAAGTTTTTTATATCATAATTTCAAAAAATAACACAAGTTTAGCATTTATAATACATTGGAGATTTTCATTTAATTCCTAAATATTTCTTTACTCACAAATTGATAATTTTAATTTACCTTTTCAAAAAACACCTACATAAATCCTATAACATAATTTATGTAATATATTTTTTCTCCAGCCAAACAGCAGTGTAAATGCACTGTTGTGTTCCGGTTTGACAGAGTGACCATTGTAGACAGAGTGACTACCTACTAAGTTGACTTTGTAATTCATGGTGTTGTTTGGTTTTCCTACTGTCAATGAGCGGTCGTATCGCTTACCATCAGGCGAATAGCATGCTAGACTCGCCATTGAACGCAATAAAAACAAATAAAAAACAAAATTAAATTAAAAACAATCCGAAATAAAAATAAAAATCAAACTTGAAGCGGCAATTTATTTCAAAAGCATTTTACGTATAGTGCTGCATTTCTGCTCAGTAAGCCAATCGGTTTATTTACCCTTAAATCCGGCGTTGTATTGACCGCCCGATAATTGCTATTAATATGGGGAATTGGGGATAAATGTGAGCTACCACTTTCAATACAATTCCATTTAATTGTGCATTGCTTTTATTTATTTAAATCTCTTCGGTTAGGGTACCGGCAGAGTTGGTATAAAGCAATTGCATAATCCCCATTGCTTCGGATGGAAGAGGATTAAAATTTGTGGATTCTATAAAACGTGATCTTTTTGGACTATTGCTCGTTTGTTTGTCATGAATTGTGAAGTTAAGGGTTCAAATTTCTGCTCGGGCAATCTTGTTTATTCATTTATTTTCCGTATGATAATGTTCAGATGAGTTGTCAGTGACTTGAATTTGTACTAGGCGATAGAAATAGCTAACAGTTATGTGCTTACTCATCGCCAGAACGGCTGCTCAGCAATCGGCCTAAACATGACGATGACAACTCTGCTAAGAATGTACGACTATGAAGAAGAAGAAATTACTTAGTATGATAAGATGGCAAAACATCGGCCTACTACAGATAATCCAAAATGAATTGCCCGTGACTGCACACTGTCCAGTATAGCATTGCGTTCGCTTCCACTTCTTGAGACAGAAAAAAACTCGACAAACTGTGACTACTAGTAGTGGCATCACTGCCTGTCCTTCCACGACAAAATTATGCATACTTTAAATTAAAATAACTCACCAGCTTCCGCGCTGATAGCAAGGACCACAACGAAGAATAGTACAATAGCTTTCATCATGATATTTTTACACTGAATATGCTTTAAAAAAATCGCTATTTATATGTTTCCTTTCAAGGAAGTCGAGGAAAATTGGACCGATAACAGAGTGGTTAGGAATAATTTTACCGTTATTATGTGTTATTTGTTTTAAATAGTTTTGTTGCAATATTTTACTGGTGATTCATAGCTTTCTGCTGATAAAATAAAAATGCACTAACTAAAATATCATAACTCATCGACTGAATACACTAAGTGTAACAAAAAGATTATCCAGGAGGCTGTTCGTGAAAATCCCGAATATTGCTCCAACATACATACTAAAGTTATGGTAAGAAAAAATTAACGGAAGATATTGGACAAAAATTTCTGGCATCCTATTTCAGTGGGAATAATGGTGAATAGGTGACCAAACTAAAGTAGTAGAAAGTCACTTGATTCCAGTCGATTCCATCAAATCGAAATGAAAGTCCTAATGGGAGGATCAGCAATGAACTTCCTGTGCCAGAATGAAGCGAAAAAAAGAATGAGATGAATGCGAGATGAGAATTTACCAAACATTGATGACTCTTGATTCCCAAACCGTAATTACATTAAAATTCGAGCCACCCGCAAGTCTATTTGACATGATCGATGACGACATTCAATTATGCAGGTCAAAATCCACCCTTACATTTGACCCTTTAAAGTTGCGAAGTTGAGTTAACTACAAGCACGGAAGCCAATATTGACTGAACATGTTAATTTAGGAGTATCAATTTAACCAATTATAGACATATATACATATTAAGTTCGTGCTTGTATCCCCAAAATCATAGGTTGAAATAAAATTGATAAATAAATACATAATCAAAAGAAAAACACTTATAATCCCGATTTTAGAAATGGTAGAGCCACGCCGTTTACAGTCATGACTCAGCATGAATAGGCAGGCTCGTCCGGGGTGGCACTAATCTCTCACAGGAGATCGACGTGAAACGACAGCTGTGCATGTTCGTTTGCTGCGTTTTGTTCCGTGACTAAGAATGCCGGTTCCCCAATACTCCATCCAATTTCCTTCCCACTCCTCTCCCGACCTGACGGTCCGGCAACACATCTACAATTCCAACGTTATGGACGTTCATGGGCGGCAGTGATTACTTACCATCAAGTGACCTGTTGGCTCGTGTTCCGGACTATTGTATAAAAAAATCAGAAGCACCTTCTAATTGCCGTCACCTTAATTCGGCACTCCACATATTTCCAAACAATCGGCGACGTTTGCTCACCACTCCAGCTGGATAGCCGAAACAAAGGGCCAAACTAACGATGTACAAACATAAATTGGTCGGCAAACACGAACGTGACGTGTTAGACATTATACTGAGATGCCAACACAAACAACTAAGTACATTTGTTTTTGATGAGCGCTTGTGTTGTTGGTCTAAGGAAGGTAATATTATAACAGGCCTATAATAAAACAAAGATATAAAAGGATCTTGGTTTTCATCTAGTGTTAGTATTTATGGTTTGTAAATTGAAATTTGCAAAGTCCTAGATAGAATATCCAAATAGAGCACTCCATATTGCGTCTGATTTTATAATGAAATTTGTACCTGATATAGCGATAGGAGATCTAGGATGACAATAAGCTAGCCAAAATGTAAATTCATCTAGTGATACTACTCCCTACCTACTAGGGAACCATCCATCCATCCATCAGCCAAAGGAAGTCCACTGCTGAACATAGGCCTCCACCAATGTTTTCCACAGTGACCTGTTGGAGGCAGCCTGCATCCAACGACGTCCCGCGACCTTTACTAGGTCGTCTGACCACCTTGTGACCTACTAGGGATACAGCAAATGAAATCCAGAATAATAATACACTTATTACTACTGAACATATAAAGAATAAAAGGGAAAGGAAAGGTGTAAACATTAATAAGACCCTTCCGAACAAGCAACAGATTACTGACCGCTGTACCCATTGATCGTTAGTGACGAAGTGATAAAGTCTTTGGTTGTCCGCTGTAATGAATCACCCGATCTCATCTGTTCCATAAATAAAGAGGATGATGCGGTATAAATAGGGTAATGATATGTATATTATTATAGTGTTATCTATAAATAAAGTAATGATATGTATTTTAGTTTTGTATTATTTTTTTATTCTGGCTTGGAATAGTTACTACATGCACCTAAATTAAGTACAGTAGTTCACACTTTCCTAGATTTTGATAAATAATTCTCTAAGAAGAATGGAAATATAGTCCAGTGTTTTATCATTGTCTTATGGAAAACTCATACGGAATAGCTGTTTTGCTACATTCTCTCCCCCCCTCCTTATTGTATGCCCATTCCCATTCATTTTAAAAAGACAGCCATGAGACACGTCCTGTTCTTCAAGTTTTGTGGATTTTCAAACGCTGTGATCACTTAACATCTAGAGGACTGTATGCTTCTTTGGCAAAGTAAATAAGTTCATGCCAATATCCCTAAGGAGGTTGGTAGCCCCACTGGTTCCACCCACAATTCGCCCAGCTTCATTCTCATTATTCTGGTTTATATAAAAAATTAAGTTGATAGTTTATAAGTCGATAAACATACAAATAATGAAAACGTTCGACGATAGAGTAAATGTGTGAAGATTGATGTGTTTGTATAGAATGATAGATACACGCGAAGTGGAGGATAAATCTCTTGTTTACTCGAGCAATTCTACGGCATTACTTACATTATTTGCTTCCTTGTTTGTAAACTCTGTTATATTATTTGATAGTTGATACATTGGTGTTTTTCCGATTGTTATGAACACTATGAATTATATAAAGAGTCATAGCGAGAATTATTTCTTACTATAAAAAGTTAATAATTAGTCCATCAACTACCTTTTTTTATTGAAATAGCAGTCGCACATTAAATACTTCTTGCAATTTTAACTAGGTAGGTGGTTTGTTCGCTCGCTGGCCTAGTGCCAACCCACACTAGACCAGCGTGGTGGTCTATGTGGCCTAACCCCTCTCAATCGTACTCTCGATTGTAGAGGAGCACCGTGCGCTGCAGCGAGACATTGTCTGATATAGATACTTAAGTTTAGAGCTTTGATTCATAAAAGACTATCACGGTTGGATCTAATACATCTTTCTCTTGGTCTTGATATACTGGCTTTTCTTAATCTTGGTTAAACATTACAAAATCTATTCAACAAAGTAAATCTCTTAAACAATAAAGTAATATAATGTTTGTGTGAACCACAATTATTTGTTTCGAGTCTGGGTGCTTGTGAGACCGAAAAGTCTCTTGTAGCTCCTGATACCCACGACACAAGTCTCGATCTTAGTGTGGGGTTAGGACTATGTATGAGTCAGTAGTGTGTAATTATTTAATGTCAAAATCCCCAAAATAATTCGACCTTATTCTAACCACATATACTTTCTTATTCTCTTCAATTACTGCTACTCATGGAATCATAAAAGCATTTGTGCTGTTAACAGGATCCTTATGTTTTCCTGTTCCCGGGATATTACAGGGCGTCGTAATAATACGCTGGATCACAATCACGGAAATATTTGGCTTTTTGATACATCGTCATCCTGACATGTCGTAAAACACAATTCCTCTTTATTTGTCTGTTGATTTGTTAGCTTATAACTCGAGAATCATTGAACCAGTTTATATGATTTTTGCACTGCTATTAGATAGATTCTCTGGCATGTATTTAGTGTACATTTGACGACGATTTGTAAGCATACATACATAAACTCACGCCTTTTTCCCAGAAGGGGTAGGCAGAGGTGTAACCAGAACAGCCACATCTCGTTGTATTTTCCGTCCCACGATGTGATAGGGGGTGAGCCTATCGCCATATCGGGCACAAATTCCTAACTCCGGACTAATAATTAATAGAAAAACCTAATGTCACTTTGTCCGACCCGGGATTCGAACCCAAAACCCCAGCTTTGCTATCATACCGTAGTACAACTGCGCTACCAAGGCAGTGGAATCGAGAGGCGGTGTATAAGCATGATCTTTAATACCGACAACGTTAGTCTTAATCAGAAAAATCTTGTTAAAAATCGCAATCGAACCGCAGGCAATAGCAGGCTTACGAGGAATGCGAAAAATTGCTTCCAATATAAAGCCTATAATTTTCGTCCAGCAGAGCCGTGGTGGGTTTCTAGACAACTTGCGGATACAGTAACTGGGTAATAATTTGCTAACTCAATTAAATTTGTATTCAACTTTCCCTTATCACAAACTATCAGGGAGTCGGCGCGATTTGATTTATGGACGGTTCTTGGTTTCCCCAAAAGTAATTAACCTGAGATTCGATTGTTTCTGTGAGTTGATTTTATCCAGACGGCGTATTGTAAAATAAAGCCAAAGTCTTTCAAAAGGTACCGGAAAAACATTTAAGACAACCAAAATAAGGCGGAATTTTATACATCTACTTAGAAAAATCTTCCTATAATAATACAAGCAAATAATATAATAATTATATTCAATGTGCGTATATTAACTAAATTCATAAGTACATTTTTACCCCGAACAAATGACATAAACTTCTCTTTTAACATACATCATTGTAAAGGACGACTGGCCAATAAAAACTTAGCCGCATTACTCTAACAAACCAACTTGGACGTTTATTACCTACAAAGTTTAGTAGTTGACCGTAGTTGGTAACCTAAAGTGGTATATTTAAATAAAATGTATCACACGCGTTTTGGTGACAACCTGAACAAGGGCGGGTCAGAAGTACTCGGAACTCTCACTCTATCTCTCTCTTTAGCCACAGCAAGTCCACTGCTGAACATAGGCTTCCCCCAAGGATCTCCATATCGGCCTGTTGGATGCTTCCTGCAACCTTAACCAACCTTTGATTTCATTGCAGGTTAAAGACAAGTTAGACATTACCGAAGACTCGCTGAGCTTCAATGCTCAGTGTCATTACAATGCGTGCCACTGTTGTTACTGGCTTACAGGAGTTACAGTGGTGGGTGTGAGGGCGGGACAGTCTCCAACCTTAACTAGGTTGTTTGTCCACCGTGTAGGCGGGCGTCCGACACTTCGCCTGCACGTATTTGCTACTCTGAACTGACGAAAATGAATAAAAGAAAGAGATTGATGAAAGTATGTGAAGTGATACGTCAGGATTGTATAATGTGGAGATCCATAGGCCCTGCCTACCTTTACGAGAAGCTACCGTGACGTTTATGTATGTATATAAATTATCAAGTATGCGAAATTAAGCTAAAACCTCTCGATATGCGCCAGGCAATATGGATGGGCGAAGGGGTCAAATATTGGTCTTCGTAAAGGCATTGTAATAATGATTTAGTATCAGTATCAGTTATAAATACATCACACTGCAGGACACAGACCTCCTCCACAATAGAGAAGAGTTAGGCCTCGATTCCTCACCTATAAAACTGTTTTAAACTACCGATTTAGATATTCATCCAATGAATAGACAATTACTCAACATTTCCACTGGACTCTGATCCTCTAGAGGTGAGTTATTTTGTTCTAAAGAAGCGGGATATCGACACCGAGTGTAAAGATAAGAATCAATTAAAGACTCATTAGAGATCTTTTACCTCAATCTATGTTGTCAGTAGTCGCGGGATCAAAACCCAGGGCACACCTCTGACTTTTCAGAGTCATGTATGTATTGATATTCATCACCACGCACTATAACGGTGAAGGAAAACATCGTGACGAAACCTGCATACCATATCGATTTGTGGGAATTTCTATGGCATGTAAAGTCTGCCAACGCACTAGGCCAGAAAGGTGGACTATATAGACTAACCACTCTCGATTGTATAGAAGGCTAATGCCCTGCCGTGAGACGTATATGGGCTGACACAGTACGAGACAGTATGTGAATAAATTGTGTCTAGAAAAATGCAAAAAACATAAAAGGCATGAACACATGCAAGGATATGCATTAACGTAAAGGCATCCATGCTTTTAATGGGGTTTTGTAATAATATACATACATAAACTCACGCCTAAATCCCAGTAGGGGTAATCAGGAAGGTACCAGGACACCCATGTTTCGCCTTGAGTGATCCATACCGCGACATTATAGGGAGCGAGCCTATCACCGTATCGGGCACAAATTCCTGACTCCGGGCTGACAATGGATGAAGAAAAGTCAAATATTATACGCAAACATATGGTTAAGGAAAGAAAACTAAATCCTAAATAAAAGCGAATTCCATTTAGGATTTATTTTTCTTCACGTAACGAACTATCGCGCACTCAAAGAACTTCTTAATTTAACCCTACACTTTATTTGCAATATGCGCGCTCGTACGCCGCATTTCAAACAGCCGCATCATCCAATGCAATTTCTTGGCAAGGGAATTTATGTCCAAATGTCCATCCATAACGCCCAGTGGACGGCAAGCTTCAGTCGGATAATAAGAAAACTTTCCAAAGATAAATAAGAGAGATTTACTCAAGAACACTTATTCCAGTGACCACGTGATTACACTAAGTGATTCGAGCTATCGAGTTTCGTTTGTTTTAACTATCGAGCTTGTTTGTCCTTTGGTACCTTGTTTTGATTGATGTCTATTTTTATTAAATAATCGATAGGTAATGAGTAGAGGCCACGTGCAGGCAAGCGTAGTGTCGCACGCCTACAAGGTGGACGGACGTCGGACGTCTAGTTAAGGTTGCAGGAAGTTGCTGGATGCAGGCCGCTTTCAACAGGTCAATGTGGAGATCCTTGAGGGAGGCCTATTTCCAGCAGTGGAATTCATGTGGTTGAAAAGAGGAGAGAGGTAATGACTTAAAGTTTTACAAGTTATATTAAAATTAGATCTAATGAACCTAAAATTTTATCATGTGTATGCAATTATTTTGGTTAGATTGTTTTCTTTTTTATTTATTTTTTTATTATGTCATAAAAGAGTCAAAGGAATGAGTGACTCAGCTGATTGAAAGTTATTATTGCTTCTCGAAATATCCGGGGTTTTGAACGATAGGTTCAATTAGCTTAGTAGTGGATAAGACATATTCAAATTTCAAATCAATTTTAAAATAACAAGTAATAACGAAATCAAGAGCAAAGGGAACAGATACCAGTGGTTACAATCTAAGCATCAAGTATCACTTGTAATGAATAAAAACTTCAAAACAAAAACATTTATAAGCCTTGGACTAGCTATTAAAATTCAACATTCAAATTCTTTAGAACTTCTTTTATTTTCATCAAAGGAAAACACATTGCAGTCTATCTATGTCTATAAAAACGACTTTTTTTAAAAACAAGTCCAGTTTTTTTTGCGGGATATTTTCAGTGAACCCTCATTTATTCTTAAGCGCCATTTACACGGGGATAGTTTCTCCCGTACGTATGCGATTATCGCATGACATAACGGCGATAGATTATCGTGTTCTGATAAATGTTTACACGGTGCAACTTTCTTATATCCTTACGATAATTATGTCTTCGAGACGAGAAACTCTCCCCGTGTAAATGGGGCTTTACGGTACAGAAGGTAATAATGAGGATAGTCAAACTCAAGTCCGCAGACTTTTCTATCACATCCAATTTTTCATCCACTGCAGTATCCGCTATCAATACTTAATTATTTACAACCCAAATATCGAAAACAACAAATATTAATTAAACTCTCCCCGTGTAAATGGGGCTTTAAGCTTATTCCTTCTACACCGTATCGCGCTAATGAAGAACTGGCTCACTTCACTTATGTTAAATGAGATACGAATCGTATAGCCAACATTAAGAGCCTTTTTTGTTTGTTTCTTTTGTAACAAGATTAATCTATTCTGTGAAAATGAAATGTTTCTATTTACAGGGTATATCAAGACTGCTACCGAAAACGAAGCCAGCTGGTAGTTATAGTGACTTCAGACACAAAGCAACTATAATTTTGGCAAAAGAAAAGCGACGTATTTGTCTGTAGTCACTAAAACTACTACCTGGGTTCATTTTCGGTAGCATTCTTGATATACCCTGTATGTATGTATATAATGTAATGTAGGGGTACATTTAGATGAAATATATCGTGTAAAAGTAAAAGTTCGACAATTGTGAAGATTAAGTATACTGTACTGTACTATATCAATCCATATACATAGAATTGCAGGACACGGGCCCCTCCACAATAGAGAGTACGACTGAGGGCACATATAGTCCACAACACTGCCCCAGTGCGGGTTGGCGGACTTTACCTACTATAGATTTTCTTGTAGAAATGTAAAGATAAAATACTTATTATTTATTAACCTTTGCAATTTTTTTGGAGAACTCTCAGATGTCAAGGGTTTCCTTAACATGTTTTATTTCACCGTTAGTAAATCTACTTAGAAGTAGTAGAGCCACGCTGTTGTCTTATGACTCAACATGAATAGGCAGGCTCATCCGGGCCAGTAGCACTGAAATCGACTGGAAGCGACAACTTCGCTGTCGCATTTCGTTCGGTGAGTGAGATTGCTAGATGCCCAATGCCCATTTCCTCTTCCATCCTGTCTCCTTCACTCTCCTTTCCCAATTGGACCGGCAACACATCCGTGATCCAGCGTTGCGGATGTTCATGGGCGGCAGTGATCACTTACCATCAGGTGACCTGTTTGCTCGTTTGCCGGACCTATGCAATAAAAAATAAATCTACTTACACCTTGGAAATGCTAGAGCGTGTCTTGGACTCGAACCTTGTACCTCTAATATGTAATTTCGAACTGTTGCTATCTTAGCCATCACTCATTTTAAATCTTCTTTTCAAACCTGCGTTAAACACCATTGATGATTGACCGAATTGTATTACACTCATTTGCAAAAAAAACGGGCGGTTTTGATTTTAATTCTTCTTTAAAAAAATACGGTACCAAAATAATTTCAATCATTTGTACATGTTACTGGCCGGTTTTAAAAATGCCGTGGTGTTTAAAACAGTACGTTCTAAATTCAAATTTTCGTTTGATGCTCGTTTTTACAGAAAACCACTTTTTATCCTACATTTTTGGTGCGAAGTTCCAAAAGATAATATCGGTTTTCATAACTTTTAGTCAATTTTTATGAATTTATTTCATATTCTTAATTGTCAAAGCTTCATTTATTGCTGTTTAGCTGTCTCAATAATGTTAGAGAAAGTGGTAAAAGCTACCAAAATTATTGCGCTGCTCGAAGAGGGTTGCAGCCAATGCTTCGTGGCTCAGAGGCTAAGTGTGAATCGCTCGACGGTTCAAAGAACCTGGCAGCGGTATCAAGACACCGGTTCCGTCGAGAGAAGGCCTGGTTCTGGAAGAAAACCATGTACCCAACCACGGGATGATCGTTTTCTTGTGAGTCGCGCATTGAGAAATCGCAAGTCTTCGTATGTGGACCTTAAGAACAACCTCGAAGAAGTAAGAAATGTGCATATTAGTCTATGGACGGTCAGGAGGAGGCTTCTCGCGGCCAATATACGCAGTCATCGCCCGGCCCGCGGCCCTAAGTTACTCCGTGACCACAGAGTTGCCAGGCTTAGGTTTGCTCGAAATTGTGAGTCGTGGACTCAAGAAGACTGGAATAGGGTATTGTTCTCCGATGAAGCCAGGATATCTCTGTTCGGTGAAGATCGACGTCGGCGAGTGCTACGAAGACGAGGAGAACGCTTTGCAGAGGCTTGTGTTGAAGAAATCACACCTTATGGTGGGGGCTCTGTTATGTTTTGGGCAGGAATAAATTCAATGGATCGTACAGAGTTAGTCTTCATTGAAAACGGCTCACTGACTGGACATCGATACATAACGGAAGTTCTAATTCCTCATGCACAACCCGCATTGGCCGCTTTAGGCGAAGACTCAATTTTTATGGACGACAACGCTCGCGCCCACCGGTCTGGCGATGTGGAAGCGTATGTGCAAGAGGTCGGCATTCGTCGTTTGGATTGGCCAGCTCGAAGTCCCGACCTCAATCTTATAGAGCATGTCTGGGACGTTCTGAAACGACGCGTGAGATCAGTACAACCGGCTCCGCAGACCATCAGAGAGCTGAAGAATGTGATTACCGCGGAGTGGGAACGTATTCCGCAAGCAAGTGTCCGGGATATCCTCGCTAGCATACCCAGACGAATTCAAGCTGTGATTTCAGCTAGAGGGGGTCACACTCGATACTAAACATTTATCTGCTTTTACTTTATTAAAGAAAAACAAACAAAAATCTTTGTTAACTTTTACTTCACGAGCATATGCACTACTAGCGAGCATACACTACTAGTGAACTTTAGCATTAAAACCCATAAATTTTATAAAAAATGTATGATAATACTGACGAAAACGATTATTTGCTTATTAATTTACAAAATTGTGGAAGTAAAACTACCTATAATTATCAAACAAACCAATAGGAACATTTGAAATGGTTCATTGCTTAGGTGCCCGTTTTTTTTGCAAATGAGTTTATTTTGCAAGTAGCCCTCGGGTCATATCGTGTGTAAATTACGTGATGTCGGAATTTTATTGCCGGTTGCCATGACAACCGCTTAATATTTCACGTCCGGCTTATAATGCCGTCCCTTGATCTTAGAGGGATCCCTGTTCCATTTATATTTATATGCCTTGAAAAGAATAATATGAATTTGTTTAACTGGGTCAAATATTCAAAAGAACACGTTTAATAGTCTATAGCTAGTGTATTGAACAAGAACGTGACAGTAATATTTTTTTTATTTATTTATGATTCTTTATTGAACACAAAAAAGAATAAAATAATTTTACAATTATGGGACTTAAAGCTAATACGCTTATACGTAGGCATAAACGGAGGCCTTATCGCTAACGGCTATCTCTTCCAGGCAACCTTTGGACGGATTGGACTGAATAGAAGAAAGAAACTGAAAATAGTCATTAAAAGGGAAAGAAAGAAAATCACGTACAAAGAAAATATTGATATACCTGTGTTGTCTGTATTTGCCCCACTGTTGGGCCTAATCTACAATGTAACTCAGAAAATCTACCGACGAAAGTTCGATATGTTCCCTATTTACTCATTTGCAGACTGATCACATCCGAATAGACACAGAATAACTTAGAAATGTTATACATTTACATGGGTCATGACACATTCATTATGACGAGTCTTTAAGCACTATTTATGTTGGTCGCAAACGAAGCCAATACAGAGATCTTACCACCAGCAAAATTATCTATTAAAACCTATTTCTTTCAAGGTTAGATGTACATGGTGGCCTGTTGGTAAGGGAAGACGCGACTTCCAACATATTCACGGTGGTCGAGGGTTCAAATCCCAGGGCACACTTCTGACTTTTCAAAGTCATGCGCGTATTGATTGTTAATCACCACGCACTATAACGATAAAGGCAAGGATCCTGAGAAATCCTGAGTACCATTGCGATTTGTAAGACCATCGTGTACTATTTAGCCTAACCCCTCTCAATCGTACTCTCAGCCGTAAAGGACGTCCGTGCCCTGTAAGACGTATATGGGCTGATACATAATTAGATAACCTTAATGCGAAAAATCAGGTTAACAAACTGACCCCTCAGATCCTGATCGGTTACGTCACAAGTTACGTGCAAAAATATCTAATTGATTATAATCTGAGACCAGTTCGGTCTAAACGAAGTAGTGTCACCGGTTTCTCTGTGTAAAGTGAGAGTTGCCATTACATATCCAGATTCCTTACTTTACGTAATTTTATTCATGGTAATTCTTTGATTTGCTAATATTTTTATATTTTTGTATGTTTCTTGCTATTCCATTGAAAATAGGATTTAAAAGAGGTTACTCTGACTTCTATTCTGATGGAGCCAAAACGTTCTCGAACGGAGGCCACGAAGCGGAAAGCGCAGCGTGGGACGTCCACCCGCTAGATGGTCAGACGATCTGGTGAAGGTCGCGGGACGCCGCTGGATGCAGGCTGCCTGCAACAGGTCACTGTGGAAATAATTAGGAGAGGTTTATGTTTAGCAGTGGACTTCCTTTGACTCATGGATGGATGGATGGATTCTGACTTACTTCAGGGATCCGAACAAACATCTTTACACAGAGACCAAACCGGCGACCTTTGGTTCCATTAAAATTCTATCGATGTTATCATCACATAATTACGAATTGATATTATCGTGCATTTAAGAAGTAATCAAATAAAGCTTATTAATTTAATATTTATTTAGACAGCCTCCGTGGCGCAGTTGGTAAAACGCCGGGTGTGAAACTTGAGACCGTGGGGTCGATTCCCGCATCGAGACAAATATTTGTGTGATCCACAGGTATTTGTTTCGAGCCAGGATGCTGTGAGACAAAAACTCTCTCGTAGTTTCTGATACCCATGACACAAGAGTCGATCTTAATGTGGAACCAGAACTATGTATGTGACTGTTTGGTATGTATATATTTATTTATCCCAACTTTTATTAATATAAACACTAAAAAGGATTTTAATAATAAAACCCGTAACAACATAGGAATGACGATGGTATAATATGAGAAAACTCATCATTTTTGACGTAATATTTCCCCAATGTATTACAGAAATAGAAACTCAAGTGCATTTTAAACTTCAACTTTATAAAAGCGAAGCAAAATATTAGTGACTGTAGAACTTTTTTCATCATTAATTATTTATCATACAATTTCTTACGATATAATCAACCATATCAGATTTTCCGTGAAAATGTAACCAAAACAAGACGTAAAGCAGACCTTGTCATAAGAAACCAAATTAATAATACAGACAAGGGCCTATTAGGGTTACTTCAAATGGTCACAATGCTTCACACTCACTCGAGATAAGAAGGTGTGAACGCACGGGTGCCCTAATAGCCTACTTGACTTTCATGTCCGTCCTTCCTGCGCAAACAAAAAGGTAAGAGCGGTTCCGACCCGCGATGTACATCGAATAATATATCATAGCTACTGTCTTGGACTGTGTCACTAGAATGGTATATTTGACCTGATTTTTAATCGACTTTAAAAAAGGAGATTATCAGTTCGATGTGTATGTATGTGATTTGGTCAGAATTGTATGGTTTTTGGATATGTTGGCCTATTATTGTTTCTGAATCCATGTCTTTAAGAATTACAAAACCAACATGCTATCTTAAACAATGGAAGTTAATTATGACTGAAAATAACTCTAAGAAAATATATTTCAATCGTGAAATAATTCGTTGAATAAAATAATACATAATCCATTTGAAACTGACAACATAATATATAGAAATGTCTATAAGTGAATCACTGTACATACATACATTCAATATTTGGTGAGTAACATACCCAAAAGGATCTTCACGTAGACCTGTTGGAAGCGGCGTGCATCCAACGACTTCCTGCAACTTTAACCAGGTCGTCCGTCCACCTTGTAGGCGGACTTCTGACACCTCGCTTGCCTGTACGTGCATTAAAGATTGAAAAATCGGGCCTAGACTGACCTTCTTTAAATAACCTTCATCTTGAGCTATAATTTTATTTTTAAACCATCCATTATTAGCACCACTTATTCTTTAATAACGCTCGAAAAACTCAAAAATATATTCTAAAGAATTGAAGCTGGAAAGGAAATCCGCTGTAGGCATTATGTCGACATGTGAAAAACTGAAAAGATTAGACACATAGTGAGCAGCGCACCTCAATGTGACGGTAACAGAGTCATTTTCCTCGCTGTTTCACGTCGCTGAACACGGTGAGGGAATCTCAACCTTAAATATTTATATTTTAGAATTTTACCGAAATATCTGTGAAGAAAGAATATTCTGGACCTTGCTGGCGTTGTTAATTTGGAGAAGAAAATATTGGACCGGTTTAGACTATACCATGCTTCGAATACTATCTGTTCCTTGTGGTCAATGATAACAATATTTATTTTATATATCATAAAATAACAGGCATCAATAAAAGGAAAGTTTAAATTCAGTAAAAAAGGAAACCGTTCACATTGCTTAAGGGAGTTTTTTAAACAATCTCCTTTTGTATTTTTAGAAAAAAGTGTCTAAAACTCGAGAAAACTGTTACAATAAATAATACGTTGATTTCTTGACTTCTTTTAAGATAAATTTTATATGCATAATGAAATAACTACGTTTAAGAGACGTATTGTCTTGGTCCGACACAGGCAATGCATTGCCAAGCAATGCTCAAAATTATAAATTTTGATTGGTATGATTGATGACAAGTGTGCTTGAATAAGCACACTTGACATTTACCATCAGAGGAGCTACTTTTTCATCTCTTCACAATAAATACAAACCAAAAATATATATTTCTTTCATTTCAAAAGATTGACAACAAGTGTACCAGACTTATATTGTACAGTAAAATGTCTGTCGAACGACTGACATGCGGTGAGATAACGGACCTCTTCTAATGTCAAAATATTATGGACCAGTGAATGGGAAGTATAAGTCAGAGGTATAGGATGTATTTTTGTACCTGAAATAGCATTCATAGGAAGTTGGCTGGCGGTTATGTAAATTGAAACTGAGTAGTTGATAAGTAATATCCAACTAATCTAATAGGTACCGTTTGACGTTACATACTTTCCAACTTTATATAAGTGCAACTCACACAATTTCAATAACGTTCGAGAGCCTAGAAGTGGTAGAGCCAAGCTGTTGTCAGTCACGACTCAGCATGAACGGGCAGGCTTATCCGGGAGGGTACCACTGTCTCACAGGAAACCGACGTGAAGCGTAGTGAAGTTTCGTTCGATGAGTGAAATTGCCGGATGCCCAATACCCCTTTCCTCTTCCCATCGTTTTTCCTTCCCGCTCCCCTCCCAATTGGGCCGGCAACACATCCATGATCCAGCGTTGTGGATGCTCGTGGGCGGCAGTGATCACTTACCGTTAGGTGACCTACTTGCTAGTTTGCCGGACCTATGCAATAAAAAAAACATTACTCGTAAAACCATATATCCACGGTTGCGCGAGATGCGCCTGTACATAGTAGTTTAAACTTGAAAAGTATGAAGCGTCAGACCGTACCAATTAAATTAGTTCGGTTATAATAAACATAGTTTTGTAAAGCCCTGAGAATCGAAAGCCATTATCGCATGACATAACCGTCATAGATTATCGTGTTCTGACAAATATTTACACGATGCCACTTTTTATATTCTTACGATAATCGTGTCTTCGAGGCGGGAAACTGTCCCAGTGTAAATGGGGCTTAATGATTGATGACTATCTTGGATAGATGACTAGTACCAAGCTGTGGAATTATGGGCTCCAGGATTTGATATTCAGGTCAGAACACATCCATCCATCAGCCAAAGGAAGTCCACTGCTGAACATAGGCCTCTCCCAATGATTTCCACAGTGACCTGTTGGAGGCAGCCTGCATCCAGCGACATCCCGCGACCTTTACCAGGTCGTCTGACCACCTAGAACACATGCTTATTGATAAAGTTGAAATAGTTAAAGATAATAAATGGAGTTCCAATAAATGCATGGGGCGTAAGATGCCCTGTTTGATTTCAATATTGACACAACTGCCTCAACGGTAATTATTTGTTTCTCGAGTGTGTTCTAAGGGACTAAAATATCAATTTTAATTTCTGATACATATCACATAAAACTTACAATCGAATATTGATTAGCGACTGTTGTGTGTATTTGTTTATTTCTCTTTGTAAGATTTCATAATTATTAAAGAGTTTTATGAAAGTCGATTAAGCAAAAGATATGAGTCAGAATCAAGAAAAGTAAAGTCCCATACTCTATGACTAACCCAACGAGACACAGAGGTAATATTAAATGTGTATTAAAAAATATTTTCATCCTTTGACTGCCTCGGTAGAGCAGTTGTACTACGGTATGATTACAAAGCTGAGGTTTCGGGTTCGAATCCCGGGTCGGACAAAGTGGTATTGGATTTTTCTATTAATTATCAGCCTGGAGTCGCCCCCTATCACATCATGGGACGGAATACATAAGGCGGAATGTGGGTGTCCTGGTTACACTGCCTACCCCTTCTGGGAAAAAGGCGTGAGTTTATGTATATATGTAATACAAGTGTTAAGTGTTTAAACAACATTAAATTTATATAATTTCAAAGCCCGTCATAAAACGTGAGCTGAGGGGAATTCAATATATGAGCGCGGCTCTGACAGGCGTGAATTTCGCTTCACACTCGATTTGGTAGGCGAACGAATTGGGTTGAAGTTCTGCATAGATTAGAATATATTAACGCTGAGATGATTACACCTGACACCACCCCGACACGTATTTTGCAGTACTACGGTTTGTTGCGGTTGAATAAACACGTATTATATTGTTTAAAAGTAGAGTAATGTGGGGTTGTCTTTACAGCTGCCTGCGTAATTGTGTCGACAGGGGAATTGTGGCCAAGTTGCGTTGTAGTTAACATACACTACACCGTGAAATTCGTTCTAGTGACTGTCGTGCCAGTATGAAAAAAATATACATAGATATAAGCATTTTCTATGCCTAAAAAAACATATACAGATTTTATGCTTTGAATGATGAGCACATGTATTTAGACAAGAACCTTTCAATTTCAATAATATTTCTTATATGTCAAGTGATATATGCCTGCCTCCGTGGCACAGGTTATTTGACGCTGACTGTGAAACAAAGGGCCGCGGGTTTGATCCGCGCAATAAAACAAATGTTTGCATGATCCAAATACATTTGTTCCGGGTCTGGGTTTTTGTGAGAATGAAAAGTCTCTCGTAGTTCCTGATACCCACGACACAAGACTCGATCTTAATGTGGGATCAGGACTATATATGTGACTGTTGGGCTGTATTTTACATGGAGTTTTGTCTGTGCATTAGATATAACTGTGTTGAAATGTGAGACCGAAAAATCTCTACTAGTGCCTGATACCCACGACACAAGACTTCATTGATCTTAATGTAGGGGCAGGACTATGTATGTGACTGTTAGGTGTATTTATTTATTTATTATTATTATATGAGCTGCAATGCACTTAACACCAGATGGGTTGTAGTGACTGTGACTGAAAAGATCGGCAGAATGATAAGATTGGTATTCCTAAATAAGTTCGTATAGGCATTTTTTTAACATAAAATGTAGAGTCTTATAAATAAGCGCCAAATAATGTTTGTGATCTAAAAAATATTTTTAATCTAGCTAACCAAAAATTAATATATTCGTCTATTTGTATGAAACATAATAGAAACTTAAACGTTATGTTTCTATTCAATTACTCAAAGTTAAAAAAAACATATTCTAAACACAAAATGCATTCGAAAATTGAAAACGATAAACTTCCAACTAATCTGCGATTTAACTCCCAGTACATTATTTACTTCCAAAGCAAAAAATAACACACCTTTTTCCGCACCATTAAAGTGTATTTTCGAGAGATTTAACCTAACACATCCAGTTATGGACCGGAACATAAAATTTAACAACGGCACTTGACAAAAAGTATGCACGAGATATCGTATCTGCTTTAGAAATGTCTTGGGAATTGTTCGCGACGCCTGAATGTGACCTTAGGTTGCCACTTAATTTATTATTTATTTTTAGAGATGTTTTGCATACTTTTTGCGGGGGGAGGGATGAATATTTTGTTGTTACCTAACAACGGTATTTACGTTAAATTGGTTGCAAATTTGAATTCTTTTGGTCTGTTTTTTTCTATAAAAGAAATGTTTGTAAAGCGTCTTGGTCATTATTACCATATTTTTTTCCTGTAAACTTATCTGTCATTGCAATTATTACAGGGATATAATATTGCTCGTTAACGGTTTTATGTAGAGATTTAAAATAATTTTATAGGTGCGTACAGTGCTGCAACCTTTCTCAAATATAAACGGACTATGAAGCACACAAACATTGAACATGGTTCCCTATACATTGTTAAATTATATTTATTATTATTATTTTTATTTATAACATCGATGCGCCACAAATAAGATTAGACATATAAAAATTGTACAAGGTGAAGAACGAGCCTTTATAAGTGTATGCAGCATTACAATTAAAATTACAAAATAAAACAAACAGAAAGTCCACTAATACATATACCATATAGAATACCGATCATAACTTCTAATAAAATATTCATATTCCGTCTCACAGTTATAAGGAAATGCTCACTACGACCTCTGCAACTTTCTTGCACTTAAAATCTATCAATTTATGTACCTGCTCTTTACCGGAATGTTTGCGGTCCATAAGTTTTGCTTATTATTGTCGAGTATTACGTGTTTTGACAGCAATTGCATTATTGCTATTGAAAGGTCCGGCTATAGTACTTAGCATAACTTTATTTTTTGGAAATTATTATATAAATAAATACAACCAACAATCAAATACAAGACTTGACCCCACACTAAGATCGAGTGCAGTGTCGTGGATATCAGGAACTACGAGAGTATTTTAGGTCTCACAGACCCAAAACAAATACTTATGGTTCACACATACATTTGTCTCGGTGCGAGGATCGAACCCGCGGCCTCTCGTTTCACAGCCGGCGTCTAACCAACTGCTCCAAGGAGGCTGTCAATTATTATTATTTAGTTATCGAAGCATTTTATATTATTTCGTTATAAAGTCTTAGGTGTTAGGAGCCGGTGCTTCCAAGGTATTATTAAATTTCATTAGAGAAAAGTGTGATTTACACTCATTGTGGTGATAAAAATTGTATATACTAATTTTAATCGCTACATTGTGATAACGTTATAGAAAAACTGAAATCGATTGCTATACCTATCCATCTGATGCAATATAAAAAATGTAACTTGCAAAATACAACGGTAAACTACCAAACAATTTAAAATTAATGTTTGTATACATTTTGTTTTTTAGGCATATAATAACAAGCTCTAGGTATCTATATACAAAATACAGATTGATAGGCAGAGATCTTAAGTCAAATAAAATACATATGTACGAGTACAATAATTCACGCCTTTTTACCAGAAGGCAGTGGTACAAGGACACCCACAAAAACATAAATATAAAAAGAATTAAAAATATACACACCACCAATATTTTATACTTTAAACACAACACTAAATTAGGTATTCCTATGGTCTCTAGCAATTCCTAACAATTTACAAACATATAGTAATAAATGTCTATCGAGACACGTAATAGTTCTACCGACGCTATGTGCGTATAAAGATCGCGGAAAGTTTTCAAGAAAACTTGTATCCATGTAGCAGTGAAAGGAGAGTGGTTTCTGTGCCTTTAAAAATGAAAATAAATGTATATTTTTGTATTGTTAATCTCAGTATTGTTGTTAGTGAGGCGTTTTTCCTGTTTGCAGGTAAGAATATTAAACCATTTACTGACATTAAATGAATGAAAATAAAACTTTAATGTACTTAGTGTGAAACGGAATTTATTTTATTTATTTAATAATTTTTTTGCTCTACACACTATTCAGAGATACAATTTAGAAATTACACAATAAAAATGACAAGTGGTGACCGTATCACACTAGGTAATTTTTTAATGTTAATCACTTTACTGATTTTAAATTAATGGAAATAAAACTTTATTAAATATAGTGCGTACTTTTAAATTCATTTAAAAGCAAATATTCCTCACAATTTTATCATTTCTAACGAGCTCCTGGTTGTATAACATTTGCCATTTTCTAAGATTTTCTGTGACTGTGATCGCTTATGACAATGACAAGACATATTTAAAATGCATGCGATGGTTTTTTATTTTATTGTTAAAATAAGTCTTAAAATATAACACCAGAAGAATCATATAACTGCGGATTTAAATACATACTAATATAGCCCTTAAAAATACTATACATAAAGGTTATACCTGTAAACACAGCCACTAAAGTGAACGCCTTGTAAAATGTTGAGGAAACCTAATGGTCTGACCCGCATAGGGTATTGGTAATTTATTTCAGCCTAAGCTCCTTAATTGCCTTTCGCATTAAGTGCGTTTATTTACACGCTTAGAAGCGTAATCAATAAACGACAAGTGGAACCAGCGTAAGACGTGTTTCGAACATGTGGGTTAACGGACCAAAATCCCCCAACAATTACGAATACTTACCTACGACATAAATCACTATATTTACTGAATTCAACGTAGGACGTCCACCCACTAGGTGGTCAGACGACTTGGTAAAGGTCGCGGGACGTCGCTGGATGCAGGCTGCCTCCAACAGTGGAAATCATTAGGACAGGCCTATGTTCAGCAGTGGACTTCCGTTGGTTGATGGATTGGATTGGAATGAATTCAAATATAGATTAAGTGTTTACACTAAATTGTGTAAATATTTATTTATTATTACATTGATTACAAAAAATTACAAAATTTAGAGTAAATATTTAATCTGATGACAAAGACGGAAAAAATCGTCCTAACATCGCAAAGCCTCAAATCACTTAAAATTACGTCGACGTAATATTTCGTGACGAAATCTTGACGCCGGGCCATAAATATGATATCGCTGTAAACAGCCATTGTTGCGGCTTTATCTCAGAACGCATTCCGGTTTTTGTGGCCGACATAATTTTAAACAGGAACCATTAAATTGTGGATTTAATTTTACGGGACAGCGATGAAATTTAAGTAGAAATTTTTAGGTGTTGCAATTTACTTTAAAGCTAGGTTTCATACCATTATATCATATATAGCTTTTATAATATTATTTATTTACTTTATATTGGACAACAAAGAGTCACATAAATGAAGAAAAACAAAATATAATATGTTAACAATTTACAGACTTTGAGTGCTAACATTTTTTTTTTTGAGTATTAACACTTAAAAGATTAAGGTTACACGGGATAATTGATTTATAACTTTTGTTCTATGTAAAATAGAATTTAAAGTAATCATATACCTATATTATAAAAAAATCAAATAGACATATAAGAATACAAAAAAAATATTTACCATCCCGTTGTGAAGCGCAAGACCCAAGCCACCGGTGGTTAGAGATCCAAAATGAGGACCATCCTCACTATGCGTGCCGTGTCCAGCAATACTGCTTTTTGGATCTGGCTCTTGACCCAATAACCAATTCAGTGCCTCTGAAAATGTTGGTCGAGGGTATTTAGTATCAGTCCATGTTCAAAAACAACAATTGAGAAATTAATTATTGAGTGCACATCCCACATGTCAGTAACCTCGTGGGGCAATTATTATTAATATCATTAGACACAGAACGTTGACAGTCCAAAATATGCCAGTCGTATGGAGTGTTACCTCTACTGGTTACGTTTGGCAGACACATTGACGAATGCAGGAGGTAGCTACTCGCGCTGAGCTGATAACACTTGAGCCCAGAAGGATTTAGTTGAAGCACTTACCTATACATGAAACATTTTTGACAGCCTCCGTGGCGCAATTGGTTAGACGCCGGCTGTGAATCGAGAGGCCTCGGGTTCGATCCCCGCACCGAAACAAATATTTGTGTGAACCACGGGTATTTGTTTCGGGCCAGGGTAATTTTATAGTTTCTGATATCCACGACACAAGACTCGATCTTAGTGTAGGGTCAGGGATCTTAGTCTATGTATGTGACTGTTGGGTGTATTTATTATTTATTTAAGTTTTATCATAATTTTATTTACTGTCTAATGTAGTTAGCATTATTATTGAACTCTTTTCTACGTTGGTTTCTAACCTAAATTCCCGGAAGATAACTTTTGATAAATGCTTGTGTTTTTATATCTGAGTCTGGTAGTTTAGAAGTAAAAATCCTCAGATATAAGAAAAAAGCCTATAATTTTTCTTGCTGATCTCCTAAGCGGGGACGCACATGTTTATTACAAATGTTTGTCAAAGGATTTGGCGCATGATGTACGATAACTTAAAAAAAAAACTATGAAATACAAGAATTATTTTTAGTCATCTTAGAAACTTATTTGCGGATTATTAAACTTAAAAATTGATATCAATACTACATTTCAAATGGGTTTCATAGATTGTTGATAACAATACGAATAGCTTAAGGTTAGGCATTATAATATATTTTTGTATATTATGTGAATTTATTTCCGAAGGATGGGCAGAGGACAAAGCGGACGGAAGACCTGGTAAAAGTTGCAGACAGTCGCTGGGAGCAGGCCGCTTGCAACAGATTGAAGTAGATATCCTTGAGCGAGGCCTATGTTCAGGTGGCTGAAGAGAGAGAGAGGCTGGCAGATGTGACATTAGTGTCATCCACAGCTCGCCAAGTTACATCCGTCCCAATAAAAAGCGATCCAATCGCAAAACCATATATCATTTACAATCCCGGGCAACTTATAGGAGGTTTAGACCGAAAATATCACGCAAAGTGTAATGCTTAACCCAATAATCGAACTCGGAACGTGACAGGTCATTAAAATATTGATTCAAATATTTATCTGTTGCAGAAAAAGAACCAATATTCCTATGCTTCAAGATTTGTCCGCTGTACTGCTCACCGCGAAGACATGACTTGGGTAAACTCGTCTATTTATTCTCATTAATAATATTTTTGGCCTAAATTTTAAAAAAAGTTTACTAAAGGAGGCCACGTACCGGCAAGTGAAGCTTTGGACGTCCGCTAATAAGGTGGTAAAACCACCTACCTAGTTAAAATTATAAGAAGTCAATGAACGCAGGTCGCTTCCAAAAGGTCTCCATGGAAATGCCTATGTTCACCAGCCTACGTTTTTTTCCAGACTCATCATCACTAATCTACTACGACGATGAACCACCACCATCTTACCATGATCAGCCACACCCGCCGTACTACAACCATAATCCCTACGAGGGCTACTACGTGTTCTGCAAGCCCGAGCCAAAGAGTACCACTTCCAAACCTACCACTACCACCATGGCTACCACTACGGAAGAACCAAGCTGGATCTGCATGATGTGCATGGAAAAATGTAATATTAAAAAGAAGAAGTCGAAGTAATTTTGTTTTATGTGTGTAGGAATAGTGTTAATAATAGCGATTAGAAAAATCACCCACATTTTTTATGCATTGTTTCTTGGAGAAAAAATACTGTATTTTTATTATCAATAAAAACAGTTGTCAATTGTGTACTAATTTTAATTTCATGAAAATATTTTGGGAAATCAACCCACATTTCCCTCCTCTAGGAAACTATCAATATGTACTTTCAATTTCATAGATCTATCTAGGAATCTATAAAATTAAACGTACTATGTAGGCAATAAACCGCAAGAACTTTATACAATGTAACAAATTACGCACGTAGATGGATGTGTGGACAAAAGTTGAATAAAAATAGACAATTACTTTATCCCGATTCAATTTTATTTGATCGTAAAACCATCTACATAGTCACACATTGTGTTAAAATCCTAATAGCAACATTCCATTTCAATAAAACTCATAAAGTGCTTTCTATATTGTTTCCATTAAAATTCAATTGTTGTGTTCACGCTTTCTACACAACTACACAATAAAAAGGATTTGTAACACTATTGGAAATACAAAAAAAATGCTATGAAAACATATTTCCCTCTCTTTTCTTCTCTCTCTTTTCAGCCACAGGAAGTCCACTGCTGGACATGGCCGCAGTGACGGACGTCCGCCTATAAGGTGGACGGGGGACTTAGTTGAGGTTGCAGAAAGTCGCTGGATGCAGGCCACTTCCAACAGGTCAATGTGGAGATTCTTGAGGGAGGCCTATGTTCAGTAGTGAAACATATACAACAACTAAAATTACGATCTTTGACAAAACTACCAGTTTTTCTCAAACTTGATACAATGTTACCTGGGGTGGCTAGGAACATGTGGTTTAAATTAAAGCATTATAATTATCAAGACACCATAAGATAAACAGTACATATTACATAAAAATATAAACGCAAATTAAAAAAGAAATTAATAATATAAAAGAAAATATTCATATTTAAAATTAATCAAAGAGACCGTCCCAAAAAAGACCCCCGTTTTGTGGTTTAAATTAAATACCATATGTCAATATCACTCTGTATATTTTATTACTTTATTCGTACAAGCATCCTTATATTTCTCATACAAAATATTTACGACTTGAAAAATCTACATCGGATCCACCACGAATAAATTCCCCGCTCCACTATTGGTATAACTCCTTTGAAAAGTTATAAAATATGGTTGGCGTCGACGCTGCACTCTGTGATAAAATTACCCGCATCATTTCATGTAAATGCGACTTATTTTTCATCTGATTACACTTCAAAGGAGATGGAGTTCCTTGTCTTTTTATTTTAAAGTCAAAACATATGGCAAAATATTTTTTTTTGTATTTTATTGCAGCGTTTGTAATTTTTGGTACATTGTGGATAAAAACCCATACTTGACTCTATCAAACAATTTAAGAAAATCATGTTTCAGTTACAAAGTAGTAATTAAGGTATTTGTTTGAAACTTTATTTTATTTTTATTTATGTATTGCTATGAATGGCGATACCCGCATGAAATTCCCCTGATGGTAAGCGATACGACCGCTTATGAACAGTAGCAAAACCAAAAAAAACAATGAATTACAAAGCAATGCTTGGCATTCCACTGCGCTCGCCATCCTGAGACATTAGATGTTAATTGTTAAGTCTCACTATACACAGCAGTTACTCTGGCTACCACGTCCTTCAAACCGGAACACAACAGGTATTATTATTAAGCCCTCAAAAAATATACCTACACAAATTAACTAGTTTTTATAAAACCCACAAAATATCATCTGGTTATAATCCCAACGAAGCAATCTAATTTTATAAATGAGGACTCGCCGAGCTTCAGTGGATGCTATAAATTTATTGCGCACTACTGTTCATCCTGACTATCGAAAAATCAACATTGTCACCAAAAGTCGTCTTCAATGTTCATACCAAAGTTGAATTAATTGACATTTTACTTTAAATAATATTTTACAGCTGGGCCCAAAATTAAGAACTCCACGTTCCTTAATTATCCGATTATAACGTCTAAGTACTCAGTCGATAATAAAAGTTCTTACAGACTTCCATTAGTGATTCACCGTCTTTATAACTTTTATCTTATTCGCAATGTAAAAAATCATTTAAGTAATTTATCACAGTGGCTCAGTAACATCGCTATTCAAGTAATATTTTAAGTTTTAGACACACTTATCATCATCATCCACATCCTGTAGGGTCCCACTGCTGGATACAGGCCATTCCCATATTTTACCACTTTTCTTTGTTTTTTCTTAATTACATAGTTCCGGCAAACGAGCAAACAGGTCACCTGATGGTAAGTGATAACTGCCGCCCATGAACATTCACATCGCTGGATCCCATGATCCAGCGATGTGAATGTTCACATGACACATCCATATGTGTTGCCGGCCCAATTGCGAGGGGAGCGGGAAGGAAAAAGGATGGGAAGAGGAAAGGGGTATTTGGCTTTGTCTTTTGTTAGTCGCATCTAGGTTCGGCCTGCGACTTTAACACTGTCATCGACCCATCTTGCCGCCGGACGGCAGACGTAACGTTTACGAAGTTTTGGGCACCACTCCTTTAATATCTTACTCCACCTGCCATTAATGCGTCTAGCCACGTGCCCAGTCCAATTACAATCGATATACGCAATACAATTGACATACAGGTACAACAAGACACATCACATTTGTTCTTTGCCGATCTCTAGGCTGCGAATACAGCACGAAGTTAGAAACACACTGAGACAGCACAAGAAACGAGAGCATCCGAGACGTGACTATGTGCCCGTAACGTTGTGTTTCTCCTCTGTCATCAGATGCATGTAGTATATAAGCAACCATAAGATAATAAATGAATGAATAATAAATACACCAATGACGACTCTGGTGCTTAAAAATAATAGCTTTGGATTGAAATTGCTTCTTCTTAGGCGCTGACGTCCTTCTGACCCATAAGCCGAATCTACCTTGTTTTTATTCGGACTTATAATAAATCACGCTTCACTTGAAAAACATGTGCTAAAGAAAAAAATAAAAAGCTGTTTCTCTGCTCCAATGGAAATAAATTAACCTTAATATCAAGGTTCATTTCGCCCATCAAACCAAGATCAATAACTGTCGTCGATAAACCGAAATGTCCCACCAAAAGTGCTCCGAAACGCTTCTTTGTCCCAACCTGACATTACGAAATTAAAGGACGGATGTAATATCAGCACAGGCGGCTCATTATACGGCCGACGTCGACGCCTTTGATCAAATCGTCTTAAAATTAAAACGCAATGCGACGTGAAACGAAATGATTTCAATCAAACAATACCTCGGCCAAAGGGATTCCTTTTGGCAAAAACGTGCGTCCGGAATTCTCATTTTTTACCCGCCGAAAGTAAATTGAAGTGTTTTATTACACTAGCTATTCTTCATCAAGATAGCTGAAGCGCAATTGGTTAAGCTGGATGAGAAACAAATAGCTTATCGATTCTCGGACAAATATTTGTCAGATCTATAAATATTTGATTCGATTCTCTTGTGAGACCAAAAAGTATGTTATAGAGTCTGACACCTACGATACAAGTCTTGATTAATAGACTTTACGGTCTCACAAACATTTGTCTCGGTGTGGGAATAGAAACCACGGCCGCTCGTTTCACAGCGGCGTCTAACCAACTGCGCCACGGGGCTATCTGAAATAAGAAAATATTGTAATAGAAAATGCACCAGAAAAGCAAATTTCGAAGCATCAAATATAATATTTTACATTTACCTTTGACTCTTACTCTGAATTACGCCGGAAGCAAGTATTGCAGCAGTCCACAATATCCAAGTCGCCGCATCCCACAAATTATTTATTGCCAAGCTTGAATAAATGCATATTGCAACGACAATAGAATAACCAACAAAATTGTAAAGTATGGAAGGAGCCCCAGAATAGAGTAATGTAGTTTTGGTAGCTCAATGACACTCAGAATGAGAAACGAAATGTATTTTAGCAGTACATGTTCGACAGTGTCTCATTAGTAGAGTTAAGCGTGGTGCAATTATTTTATGAACGTAAATTAAGGTTTTAGTGCTCCGGAATCGCGGTGGTGAAGTAAAATGTCAGATTAATGAGCAGTTTTACATTGCAACATTCAATTTGGTGTTATGTTCTTATGGTTCAACGTAACAGCAATATTTCTTGTTATTATTTATCTTTGCATCATATTTTGAGCATACCTCAGAAAGATTTGGCTAATTATATTACTATCAATCGACGGTCTGTCATAAAGGTCTTTAGGAAAATTATGACATATGATAATTTTCCTAAAGACCTTTAGGTAAATTATCATATGTCATGAGGTCATTTATACTTTTCACTCGAAAAAAAAAACTCAGACAAGTTGAATTACCACCACAAATCGCCTCGGTTCATAGCTCATACACACTGCCATTTACGAAAAGTTCCAAAGGTAGTCATGGTAAAAAGATAATTTAGCAACAGTTTGCCAAAATCAAGCAACGTCGTTGAATACGTAACTAACTTAAAAAAATCACCGGAATTTTGAGGTTTGTTATGAAGAAATCTTGCGTAAACAGTCTTATTGGCTCGCCAGTAATGCAAATTATTTTTTATTCACAAACTTCTGTAGAAAACCGAAACTTTACGGCTGTGATGTTGACTGCAAAACTTTATGGATGAGACAAATATTTTTTTACTAATGAAAGCCAAAATATTTGGATCTGATGTGACGTAGATGGGGTGTATGGTTAGGGAGAACAGTTTTTAGTTCACCAAGCAGGGTTGGGCAATTCCTTTTTGAATTTTGGTTTCTTTCTTCTCGTTTCCTCACTGCTGAGGATCGCGTGCACGTACGATCTCTCTACTGGGCACGCTCATGTGCGTTGTAAACCGCACGTTACAAGCTGTCGCCAACTATCTTTACTCCTGCGTCAAACCATCGTGAAGGTGCCCTTCCCCGGGCACACCTGCCTTCCAATTTGCCTAGTATTATCAGCTTCTCCAGACAGTTTTATAAGTCCAAATAGGCTCAGTGCACTTTTTCTATCTTCTATTCTTCTATTTTTGACTGCAATGTAACTAATTGTAACTCCAATGTAACAAATCAGAGTTTCTTCCAGTGAAAGGTCATTATCCAATAAAGTATGTCTGCCTGGCCGAAACTAGGTATACACATGCTAAGCTCGAAAGACGTTTTTCACCGTCGCGCCGTACACAAAGGCTGCTGTCCGGGCGGATATAAACATACGACCAGTAGCTAATGATCCAATCTTACTCAACCTCAGAGATTCGTAACCAACAGTGAGACGTATATAACCTGATGAGTAAAATATAGTATTGACAAATTTAAAATGACAATTGTGTCAATAAAATTGACCGGATACTTCACTTTTATATTGAGTCAAATTATAATTTATCTGACGTATAATTTTTATCTATATTAAAAAATCGACCTAGAGTCTAGACGATACATTTTCAATAAAATATAAGCCATATAACCCAATTCGGGCAGATTATAACATGCTTTGCAAATGATCTGAGCAACGGTGCTTAGTTTTCGGGAAACTCGGGCAGAATATCGAGCAGTTTTCGGGCCATCGGCTGTCTCATAATTCAATTTAACGATTAGGAACATTACTGGCCACTTTATATGCTAAATTTTAAAGTTTCAGAAAACGACGAAGCTTTAGAAAGAGGATTTTATAACGTTAAAATTATGGAATATTTTCTGTGGCAAATTAGATTTTAACTGTAAAAGCAAAATCTGTGGAATGGATCAGAGCATCGAGAGAAATGTTTATCAGCAGGACGATTTATATTTTAAGTGTAAGTAAATTACAATTTTGAAAGAAAAAAATATAATTTTTGAAAAATATATACGGACTTGTAACTTTTAAATTAAACTTTTTAGCTAATAATACAAAAAGAAAACGATTGAAACCAAAAGAGTAATCTTTTTACTTGTTTATCTGTTCGGTTGGAAAAGGCGGATTAATACGGATACGCGTTGTGTAAAAAGGAGGCTGCGAAAGGTTAATTAAGAGTTCCGTAGAGTTGTTAGTATTTATTTTGTATTTATAACTATTGATATAAATAAGTAAAGGGTTTGGAAAGAGTATAGTTACCGATTAACAATAAATAAATAAAAACAAATACACCCAACAGTCACATACATAGTCCCGACCCCACACTAAGATCGAGTCTTGTGTCGCGGACCTATCAAACAATACGAGAGGCTTTTCGGTCTCATAAACACCCAGACCCGACACAAGTACTTGTGGTTCACACTTCACACAAACATTTATTTCGGTGCGGGATCGAACCCACGCTCTCTTGTTTCACAAGCGGCGTCTAACCAACTGCGCCACGGAAGCTACATATAATACCAATTTAATGTAATCAACCGAATTTCCAGCGAAATCTAAAGCTGCGTACACACAATGACACATCCGAACAATCCAACATTAAATTGAATTTTCGGGTGCGTGTGCACTCGCGGATCCTTAAAGCCGGGAATTACCGAAAGCGATTATCATAGACCGCTGAGCATCCCATCAGCGGGCATCAGGGTTCGCTGAGCAACGGGACTGACTCAAAATGGAATTGCGATGTAATAAGGAACGAATGATTCGACACCTTTCGTAATAGGAAACGTGTGGGAGATAGTAGTTGGTGTTTATTTGTAACCACAGCACGGTTAGCAATTTCTATGTACCTATACATACATAAATTCCCGTCTTTTTTCCCCAGTAGGGGTAGGCAGAGGTTCTCCTGGTTACTACCAGAATTCAATCACGTTTCGCCTTGTCTGTAACCCAAGATGTTAAAGGGCGATTCTATCGCCATATCGGGCACAAATTCCCGAATCCGGGCTGATAATGAATAAAAAAATCCAATATCACCGGGACCCGGGATGCGAACCCGAGAGCTGAGCGTTGTAACCGTACTGTAGTACAACTACGCCACCGAGGCAGTCATCATAGTAGCAATAGTCATATTTGCTATTGCATTTTATAATAGGTATATGACAGCCTCCGTGGCGCAGTTGGTCACACGCCGGCTGTGAAACGTGAGTCCGCGGGTTCGATCCCCGCACTTAGACAAATATTGTTGTGAACCACAAGTATTTGTTTCGAATCTGGGTGTTTGTGAGATCCAAAAGTCTCTCATAACTCCTGATACCCACGACACAAGACTCGATCTTTGTGTGGGCTATGTATGTGACTGTTGGGTGTATTTATTATTCATATAGCGAATATATTCGTAAGATAGCTGGTAGCGATTAGAGACGATGGGAAGAAGATCGAGCCCAGTAGCGTGCCATATGAGCGGTCTTTGTCCAGCAGCGGACGCGGAAGGGCTGATGATGATGAGTATGATATAGCGACGTGCCCATAGGGATGGGGTCAGGGGACATTTCAGAGTCCTGTGATTGTTGGTAGTCAATTACCACCAACATTAACCGCAAAGTGTGCCATCGCGGGAAATCTGCATCCTATCGAGATCTTACCTAGATTTTCTGCGGTATGTGAAATCTAAGCCACACTGGACCAGCACAGTTGATTATGGACTAGGCCATTGCCGAGCAGTCAGCGATTATAATTCCATCCATCCATCCATCAGCCAAAGGAAGTCCACTGCTGAACATAGGCCTCTCCCAATGATTTCCACAGTGACCTGTTGGAGGCAGCCTGCATCCAGCGACGTCCCGCGACCTTTAGCAGGTCGTCTGACCACCTAGTGGGTGGACGTCCCACGCTGCGCTTTCCGCTTCGTGGCCTCCATTCGAGAACTTTTTGGCCCCATCGGCCATCAGTTCTCCGTGCTATGTGCCCCGCCCATTGCCACTTCAACTGGCTAATCCGCTGGGCTATGTCGGTTACTTTAGTTCTCCTACGGATCTCCTCATTTCTGATTCGATCTCGTAGGGAAACCCCGAGCATAGCCCTCTCCATAGCTCGTTGAGTGACTTTGAGCCTCCTGATAAGGCCCATAGTAAGAGGCCACGTCTCGGTGCCGTATGTCATCACTGGTAACACACAACTATCGAAGACTTTCGATTTGAGGCACTGGGGTATTTTGGACGAGAAGACGTCGCGTAGTTTTCCGAACGCTGCCCAATGATTATAATTATATAATCGAATTTATTACTATTACAGGCCATATTGACAATAAAGCTATACTACACGCTATAATTTTTTTTTGTTTGAGTTCAGCAGCAGAAGCAGTTCAGAACAAAAATACCCTTTTAAATAAAGGGGGTGTGCTAATAATTTTTGATTTATGAACGGTTTTTGGCAAACGTTTTCCATTTCAACTATATACTTAGGAAGCGTGGTCTCATATGAAACGTGGTTCCGAAACAATACACTTTGCCAAGAAATTCAGCGCGATATAATTCTTTTGGTGAAATAAATCACTTTTTAAAGTAGTTATATTTACGACAACAAGTAATATTTTACTGAAAATATATTTGACTAGTAAAATATTGCGTCATTGGGGATAGATAGTCACTGCAGTTTTGGTTCTACGTCTAAGTATTAATATAAGTTGGATTCAATTGATTATATTTTTTCCATCACTGAATACCTGTGGCAAAGTTATACTACAGTACAATTAAAACGTTGTGGTCTCGGGTTTGAATTCCAGGTCAGGCAAAGTGATATTGGATTTTCTATTAATTATCTGCCTGAGTCATTATGACCGATATAACGATAGGCTCGCCCCTATCACAACGTGGGACGGAACATACAAGGCGAAATTGGGTATCCTTGTTGCTACAAGGATGGACAAAGGAGCACCTCTGCCTACCCCTTCTGAGAAAAAGTCGTGAATTTATCTATGTCGTTAAAAAATCTGAACATCTTAGCTACAAAACTTTCAAGGCATACAAAAACCTACCAAGGCATCATTTGGGACTTAGCATTTGTTCTAATTTATCCAAGATGGATACTGTTATCGTTACTTATAAAACTACGAAGCACGGTCTAATAGGTTCGGAGCTCGCTAAGTGACTACTTAGTCTCGGTCTAACAAGGGTCGCTGTAGAAAGGGGCCGACACCCGAACTTAATTTTGGTCAATCTGGTTATACGGAAATGCACAGCAATAAGGCTAGTCGAGTAGATCGGCGTAGATGTGTATCGTTTATACAAATTATTAAAATTTTCGAAATTAAATTCCCAATATTTTATATGAATTCATAACTTACATACATACACGCCTTTTCTTCTCAGAAAGGGTAGGCAGAGGTGTAACGGGCGAGCCTAACGTCATATCAGGCACAAATTCCTGTCTCCGGGCAGATAATGAATCGAAAAATCCAATATCACTTTGCACGACCAGGAATTCGAACCCGAGACCTCGGCTTTGCAATCATACCGTAGTACAACTGCGCCATCGAGGCAGTCTTATTCGTAATTTAAGAAGTAATATTTTGATGATGAAATGGTCACGTCACTATGAAGTCACCATAAAGCTTATTATTGTATATTCCAAACCGAATAACCACAGGCTCAGGTGATAATCGCACATCGGCACAATAATGCCGGCCTGCAATAACCGTATCCCCTTCACCTGATCTCCAACACGTCACATATGGTTTTACACAAGTATATGATTATGTCCTACTTCATATAAAAATCCTACCAATATCAACCCTGTTTCCCTAATACTAAAATCAACTACAAATTCTCTTTAATCTTTAAAATCTTTTTTATTTTATTAAAAATCACCGCTTCAACAATTTCTGCTACCCCGTGATATAACGTCACTATCGGGCTAAGCTGGCTCGCGTCGCATTGTTCACGTACACGGTTTAACACGTCAGATTTACGTTGATAGTGTGCGATGAACTGGCACTAAACCCTGGAGGTTATATGGCTTCCATTAGCAAAGATTGGTTAGACGACATTCGTGTTATGAAAGGAAGGTAGTAGTTTGCAGGTTACGTACATAAACATCATAGTATGTATAGTCATTATGTATTGTTAATCAGCACGCACTATAACGGTGAAGGAAAACATCGCGAGGAAACCTTGCATACCATAGTGATTTGTATAAATTTCTATGGTATGTAAAAGTCCGCCAACCCGCACTGGGCCAGCGTGGTGGACTATATTATGACTGAACCCTTCTCAATCGTATTTTCGATTGTAGAGGAGGCCCGTGCCCTGCAGTGGGACGTATATGGACTGATACAATACAATACATAGACATCACGCCGTTTTCCCAGAAAGAGTAGGCAGAGGTGCAAACAAAACAACAACAAACAACATTACTATGGGAGTTCCGCAGGGCTCAATTCATGGACCCTTATCTTTTTGATATACATTAATGACTTGCCTTATTTTATAAGGGACAAATGTGAGGCAGTGTTGTTTGCTGGTGATACTTCATTAATATTTAAAGTCATTAATATTTAATATTTTCTTTCATTTTAACATGAAACCCACGTTTCGCCTAATGTGTTCCGTCCCCTGTAATGATTGGGGGCGAGCCTCTCGCATAGAGATCTGTATTGAGAAATGGGTTTTCCATGGCTGATATGACAATTGTATTGATGAAGTCATCAACGTTGTAGAACCAAGTTGTAAGCAGCTTAGATTACAATTTAAATGGGTCAGCTTGGTCGCCTATACCATCACTGGTGATTCGAAGAAAGCCGACGTGAAGTAACAGCTTCTGTTAAGAAATAACAACACAACAACCTTTGCCCATATATCTACAGGAAGCCCGTGGCAAAGATAATTAGCTATTTTCTGTTGCCCTATTTATATCGAATACATGTTTTAAGAAAAGAAGATAAAATCATAAAGTTCCACTAACTTTTACACATTAGCCAAAACTATACGGCTGGCTTTACGGTTTAATCTGACTTAAATTAAAGTTTACCAGCTAACATGAATTTTTAGTTCATTACAAGCGATTAAAGTAGCCAAGTGTTAATATAATGGATAAAAGGGAGATCAGATAATGAAATGTTAATTCCGTTCAGGCGTTACAAGTTCCTTATTACACGCTGACACTTAAAATGTTCCAACAAAAGATCCCTTTGTTTCCGAAAAAATAGGCCTGGATCGTACAACCGGTGTCGAAAGTTCAATCCCAGCTAACATTGAACTCAAACCTTTACAGACCTTAATCCCAAAGCACAGAGGTGAAGTTACCTTGGCGAAGATTCAAGAAAATAATAATAAGGGAGGATTGTCAGAGGATATGCGAGGGCTGCCCATTACAGCCATTTGTAAGTTAGATGAGAGCGTTTAAAGGTTTTATTAAAAATGTTCGTACTTCGTTCATTCAGGATAATGGTATCGGCGTAAATTGCTATTTGTTACATTTTAAGTAATTTTGACATGGCACGTGTACGGCAAGGCGAAAGCGTAATACCACGAATTCATTACTTTATAACGGTCGAGTGATAACACAGCCTGATCAGATTACAAAGAAATGGGCTAGATCCAGAAAATTTGACTCTTTCAGAAACGAGTATAAAACGAATAGATTTGATGTCACATTTAGTATTGTCAGTGAGATTGCAAGTAAAATCAATATGCAAAGTGTTTAGAAAGTAGTCGTAGACAATTCAGTGGTTTGAACTCCGTCAAATTCAAAGGAACTAGAATATAACAAGTTTTTCTTGTTTTATAAAAAGATGATAGCACCTCGTCTTCCAGGTTTATCGAATAATCGCTTTCATAAAGTAACATCGTTTTAAAATTAGATAGATTTTTTTCAAAAGGTATTTGAAAATAGCGAGTCCTATAAATCTGAACATAACTGGACTTGGGTATTTTATACTAAAGTATGTGTGTTAAATTCAAGGGAAAAAGTTATACATAAAAAGAAGAAAACTAGTGAATCCGATATCTTTAACTTACTTTATAATTTGTCGATAATATTTGAAGTTCCCAAGAGATCTCTACTAAAATTTAAATAATCTATAATAAATTTCATAAACTTTGTATCATATCATGCTTCTAACACCAGAAAAATTTAGATATTTTTCGCGTAACCGCAGTAATGAAATACTCAACACTCATAAGATATAATTAATTAAAGTCCAAGACATGCTAAAACATTTAAAAAATCTCGACTTTGAAAATGAAACTACACAAGATAATAATAATGAAAACTTCTCCTTTCAAGCGAGAGAGGAGGCTGTGGCAAATTGTTTTGACTAGTTGACAGGGCGTAAAGTTGGAAGTCACGAAAAGAGGGGCGGTTCTATAATCTTTTTGAGTTTAATGGTCGATGTTCAATCAATCACTGAATTAACAAGCCTGACTTCTTTTGAAGACTCATGGGAGATAATGTTGATGTTATAATTGATTATACGTAAGACTGCTGAATTATTTAGTATATAAAATTATAGTTAAAGAAGGAGATATGGTTGCTTAGACAATACCCTCGTTCCCATAGAAACTACACTCAATGGTGGTAGGTCTATTATATGTGAGGGACCGCCTAGGTAGGTACCACTGCAATGTCTATTTCTCTCACCAAACAGCAGTGTAAATGCACTGTTGTGTTCCGGTTTGAAGGACGTTGTAGCCAGAGTGACTAAAGAAGATAATGAGACTTAACACCTTGTCTCAGGATGGCGAGTGCAGTGAAATGTCAAGCATTGCTTTGTTATTCATGGTGTTGTTTGGTTTTGCTACTGTCCATGAGAGGTCGTATCGCTTACCTACAGGCGAATGGCATGCTCGTCTCGTCATGCATAGCAAGAAAAAAAAAAAGAAATATTTTAAGTGTAGAGATTTTTTCGTATTATTTATTGTTATCCGTTAGACTCGCGCTATTTTTTTTTTCAAAAACTAATGTTACTCAGAAAAAGTGTGTCCTGAAGTAAAAAAATAAACAATTCTTTTTTTAATAGATTTCCCCTTTTCTCATCAGCCCTTTCCAGTTTCACTGCAACCTTACTTCAACACGTTCCCGGAGACTCTCTGAGCTTCTATGCTCAGTGTCATTACAATGCGTGCCGCTGTTGATCCTTTTTTTGTGTTCAAGACGAAAAACTATTAAGCTCCCCTTTCGTTACCCCGGGGGAGGTGGAAAGAGGTACGTCATTGTCACTGGCCTTCCAGCCCGGCACAATGCGGATATTGTGACCGAGCTAGGTCCTTACCAATGCCTACACCAGCATACTGACTAAAAACCCCTCGATCTGGTCACTGCCACTGTTGATCCTGTCTGACACGAGTTGCAGTGGTGGGTGTAAGGGCGGGACAGTCTCCATACTTCAACACCTCCACGTCCCGTGCAGGTTAAGCGAAGGGTCTGGCACTACTCGCCGGCGGATTGGGATGGTATGCGGGAATATTTCGCATCAATCCCTTGGCGGCAGCGCTGCTTTGAGGGCAAATATGCTTCAGCGAGTGCCAACGCTATTGCTAGCGAGATCAGTCTAGGTATGGAATACTATATTCCTTCCTCTGAGATCGCCAGTAAGGGCCGTGGACGCTCCTGGTTCAATCGTGCATGCGCCGATGCTGTCGGCGACAAACAAGCGGCGTATCGCGCTTGGATCAGGGGTCGCGCCAAGAAGGATCCCAATATCAGCTCCCTCAAGGAAGCTTATAACCGAGCCACCAAGGCCTGCAGGAAGGCCTACGTTAGAGCGGATGCCCAGCGCGTTTGTAGCATTGGGCGTGCGTTGGCCAATCACCCAACTAGCAGTCGTGCTTATTGGACTTTGGCCAGGGCCGTCCAGTCTAACTTCTGTCGTCCTACGTTGCCACCACTGAAGTACCCAGAAGGATCACTGGCTCATAAGCCGCAAGAGAAAGCCACTTTACTGGCAAATCTTTTTGCGGCTAATTCCCGCCTCGAGGACCGTGGTCCACAGACGCCGACAACGCTGCCTGATTGCGGTTTCTCAATGGCTGATATTCGCATCAGGCAGTGTGATGTGCGGCGTGAGCTACGATCCCTCGATGTCCGGAAAGCCAGTGGTCCAGATGGAATACCGGCGGTGGTTTTAAGGGCTTGTGCAGCGGAGCTGTCTCCTGCACTAACACGCCTCTACCGAGCGTCTTATCGCACAGGTGTTGTGCCGGAATCTTGGAGGGAGGCCAATGTGCAACCGATCCCCAAAAAGGGTGATCGGTCAGACCCTACCAATTATCGCCCTATCGCTATCACCTCAGTGATGTGCAAAGTCATAGATCGGATCATAAACGCTCAATTGGTCCGCTACCTGGAGGATCACTCGTTGATCAGTGACAGACAATACGGTTTCCGTCACAACCGATCAACGGGTGATCTTCTAGCGTTTGTCCTGCATCGCTGGGGTGAAGCGATTGACCGGCGTGGCGAGGCTCTTGCTGTGAGCCTCGACATAGCCAAGGCGTTTGATAGGGTCTGGCACCGTGGTCTTCTCTCCAAGCTTCCGGCATACGGTCTGCCCGGCAACTTGTGTTCGTGGATTTCTGGCTTTCTGCATGGGCGTAGAATGCGTGTTGTCGTTGACGGACACGCTTCGGCGCTCATGTCGGTAAATGCCGGAGTTCCACAGGGCTCGGTATTGTCGCCCACCCTGTTTATTCTGCATATCAATGATATGTTGTCACTCGGCAACATTCATTGCTATGCAGATGACAGCACGGTTCATGGGCGATACTGCTATGGGCCCCAGGTTGCCGTGACGACACTGTGAGCGGGGGCGAAGATCTTATCATTGAGCTCAACCGGTCCTTGGATCTCATTTCTACATGGGGTTCCAGGAATATGGTTGAGTTCAATGCCCGGAAAACCCAGGTGTGTGCGTTCACGTGCAAAAAATCCCCCTTCTCTCCCCTCCCGAATCTTCAGGGTATTCCCATCTCAATGCGGAATGACCTGAGTATCCTTGGTGTGGATATCCGCTGTGATCTAAATCCAAGGAATCACATCGAGGGCGTAATATCTGCCACATCGCGCAGGGTCGGAATCCTGAACAAGGTGCGTCGGTTTTTCACGCCCGGTCAACTATACCGTTTGTATAAAGCGCAGGTTCGGCCGGGTATGGAATACTGTTCGCACCTCTGGGATGGATCCGCCCAGTACTTACTCGATGCCTTGGATGGATTGCAGCGGCGGGCCATCCGCATTGTAAATGATGCAGACGTTACGAGCAACTTAGAGTCGCTACAGTTGCGAAGGGATGTTGCCTCTCTAAGCGTGTTCTACCGTCTGTATCACGGGGAATGCTCTGAGGAATTATTTAGTTCGATCCCCTCCTCTCCTTTCCTTAACAGCACAACGCGTGCTGGCTTGCGAAGCCACAACTTGACGGTCCAAACCATCTCGGCGCGAACTAAAAAGTTCGCAAATTCTTTTTTGTGCCGCACTGTGAAGCTGTGGAATTGTTTGCCGTCACACGTGTTCCCTCCTTTCAATAATCCTGGGTCTTTCCGCCGTAGTGTGAAGAAGCATCTCAGCAGGCCGGCATAATGGCATGGGACCGCCGTCTGATGCCATTCGATACTCTGTCTGGACGGCATTTGCGCTTACCATCAGGTGCAGTGCAGTCATTATGCCGTGCCAGTGTTAAAAAAAAAACACATAAAATAAACATTTTCAAATTCAAAAGTTTTTCTCTCTGCTTAGAAGTTATTTTTTTTTTGTATTGTATCAGCCCATATACGACCCACTGCAGGGCACGGGCCTCCTCTACAATCGAGAGTACGATTGAGAGTGGTTAGGCCATATAGTCCACCACGCTGGCCTAGTGCGGGTTGGCGGACTTACATACCGTAGAAATTTAGAAGTTATGCGTTCAGTAAATCACATACATTGCCCGATTAAGGGCACTTTAGATTTTCTTGTGGCCGGATTATTTAAAGTTACGCATAATTTGTTACACAAAATCGAGATTGGCAAAAAGTTCAGACTTTATATTAAAAGTTACGCTGCGTTGATCTTTTGATCTTTGTATAAATAGTAATCTGTAATACGTAGAGTTATTTCGTATTATTTTGTTTATTTTTGTACTGATGCAAAAACATTTTCTACTTTTTCATTTATTACGATGGCGGTAGCTTTCTCAACGACTCTTGGGTTACGATTGTAGCTCCTTGTCGACAGAGGACCTTTCAAGTCTCCTGAGGGAAAGGTGTCAAGATTCTCTTGGTTTCTTGTTTGCTTTATAAATAAATAAACTTAAAATACTTGGTTGAGTTCTAAAAAATATGTTACAAAGTAAACATGTTTTTTATTAATATAATTATGATGACTCGTGGTATTAGGTAATGAATCATCGAAACTATATAAAAAAATGCATGTTGCGTAAAAATTGCATGTTGTACTATTAATGTCATGACATCAAATATTATATTCTCATTTTTTTATATCAGATTGTGCAATCAAATATGGTTCATAAGCCTGAATATTGCCGAAACGCAAAATATTATAGTTTCTCAAGCCCGCAACACAAAACACAATATTATTATATTTCTCAACGATGTTGTGTAGAATATTTCGATATTTTTTATATTCACATATTTTGTTTAGAAAATAAAGAAAAAATTAGAAGAAGCACAATTTTATGTTATGATGCAAAGCTCTTTTTTGGTTTTTTAATCAAAACCAATAGTCCATGCCGAATAGAAATTGTCTGCATTTTCCGTTCTGAACTGAGTGGCACATAATGGTAATGAAGTTATGAAATACATTTTTTAAATCTCTATTTAATACAATAATATATGAAGAATTTAAAATGATATATTGAAGCTTTAGTTGATGGACGAAGGGTTACGATTCAAGCAAATTACACGCAAATTTAATGATACTGTTATATGGGTGAGTTTCAGTGAAAAGGGAAATAAATTTATTTGAATAAAATATAAGACTTTAAGGCAATAGGTCACTGTGGGAATCATTAAGAGCGGCCAATGTTCAGCAGTGGACTTCCTTTGGCTGATGGATGGATGGATGATAAGACTTTAAGGCTATTATTAATTAATAATGTTACAAAAAAAAGTGTCCACAACGAAGTCTCATATAGATCTGCCTTGAAAAACATGTACTTTATTATTTTGGACTAAATCACCGAGTTCAGTGACATGATGCCAGTGAACTCGGTTTAGAAATACTTTCATTTGCAAGAAACGTTAGCAATTTATTAATAAACAATTTAAATAATTCATACTGTTATAAGTATACATTATAACAGTACCACTTCTCAATACCAGGTACTTTAGTTAAGAATTTTGTTTATCTTTAGTTTTCAAGTTAATATCAGTCATCAAAAGCTATCCATTGGCTTTATCCCGACCAATCGTCTGATCAATACGACGGATGTTCATGTTAACAAGAATTTATGCATGACATGCAAATGGACATCGATACTTCGGACTGCCGGGTTCCATTCGCTTCCAGCCATTACTCACGTCGAATGCCTTCAATTGTACCTTTTTGTTGCTTACTAAATATAACAAATACAGATACACAACACTTTATTGAATTCCACAAAGTACAATAAAAATAAAACACAGAAACCTTACAAATAAGTGAACAATTGGCGGTCTTATCGATGTGAGTGATCTCTTACAGGCAACCAAAACCGATAGAATGGATCTAAAGCCCCATTTACACGGAGAGTTTATCGCGGCGAGAATCGTATGCCATTATCACATGACATAACCGCCATAGATTAGTAATAATAATAGTTGACGCTTCCTAATGCTCCTGCTGATTTCCAATAGAGGTCTACAGTGCTTGGTCCGCCCACACTTTAACCTTCTTAAAATTAGCCAGTTTTTCCGAGGCCTTAAAATCAAAACTGAAATAATAATTGCTAGTTTTTCTACGCAATTACTGTGGATTTAAATTATTTCAGTTTTATCTTTATTTATCTAAAATATAATTGGATAAATCCTCAAACAAATATCTCAGAAAAATCTAAGCAAAGCCAACAATTCATTGAAACTTTTATTCTTAAGCAGCTTATATTTCCAAGGCGTCAGTCGAAACAGCCATAACAATGTATTATTTTATGTGCAAAGTTCAGAACCAATTCAGCGCCTTCTGTGCTTCAGTTCATTGCTATAAGCCGTATTATTAATTTTTATTTATTAATACTCCAAATAATACGACGATTGTGTAATCATAATTCATCTTTTCTTTTTTAACATTATGTATGTATACCAGGGCTCTCTACACATATAACTCGCATTTTAAAATTTAAAACTATGCATAACGTTACAACATAACTATCCATAGCGCGATAATTTTTCTACTCGGCCATCCTTCACATCAGCTGTTAACAACTCCGTTCTGTATTCAAATCCTTGTTCTATTCGTAATATAACTGCCAGTACCATCATCATGCTAGAAGAGGTTGCTTTACTTATCTCTCATAAAAATCACCCGTTACATATTATTGTTATGTTGTTTTGTTTGACACTAGATAATCGCAATCAATGTCAATGTGAAAAGTTCAATGGTTTGCGAACTTCTGAAGGGTATAGTCGGACATTTAGGCGAAATCTGCCCCCGTGGACTGTGGCGTTTTCGATTTGCTTGGATAATGTTGGTGTTAAATACAAATATAACGGCCAAACTTTCGAATTTTTAGTACTTACCGAAATATTAAGTTATTTATAAAGTTTTTTTTTTACTTATCTACAATAGCTTTACAAATTGCGATTGTAATCGTATCGGAACAAATATTATTTACACAATTACTTGTTTGTGATGATTTTTACTTTATTTCTAAATAGCCCGCTAATCGTGTCATATTTGTGATCAGCCCCATCTCTAGCACAAACCGGTTACTTCGTTCTTACATTACGTTGTAAAGTTGGGGAAAATATTGATTTGTCTCCCCATGGTTCTACAGGCGGGTCCTAAGCGAAGCATGAAAAAAATATCTAAGTCGGTCGGTAGATGGCAGCTCTCGACACACTTATTTATTTATATTAATTTTGTGTGCTAATACACCATAATATTTAATAAATCTGTGATAAAAAAGGAGAGAGACGGTGTTGTCGCACCATCATAAATAGAAAAAGATAGAGAGGGATTAAAATATAATAAAAAATATATTAAGATTATCATTACGGGTTGATATTCTTGTAAGACTAATATATTTAATATTGTAATATGATTAAGAATTTTTCCATTTCATTTGTACTTCCTTCTGTGTAAATGCTTTATCTGATATGTGGAGTTACGTAGATTCAATATTTATTTAGTAGTTTGTAAATTAGTACAGGAATTCAGATTTTCACTAAAAATAAATTTCACCAGTCCTTAAAATAAGTGTTTGAAACAAATTATGGCTGTATTCATTCAATTACACTAATTAATAATACTCAGGGCGACATCTATCGGAAAAGTTTTGAACTCTGCTCCTTCGATATTGCGTCTTAGATGGCGTTACTATACTTAATTTTAACTGAAATTTGGATTTACCATTACCTACAATCTTGTATATATTTAAATCTATGTATTGTAAATTTCTTAAACAATATAACATGCGCTGAATAGGATAGATAACGTTCTAATTACATATTCAGGTACTCATAAAAATCAGGATGAATCTGATTTATGGCTGCCATACCAAACTGTACAATGTTATAAAATATCCAACTACAGACCATCGCTTTCCTTACATGAAGCCTGTAAGCCTATGTTCAGACGTAGCCACGTCTGAGCATAGGCTTACAGGCTTTTTAGACAAATCGCAAAATAATACAAACATATAATCATACTATAACGATGACTGTATTCCCGAAGCAGTACCTAGAAAGAAAATGAATGGTGGCACAACTCATCCAGTTTATTACCGTCTCAAGATAATATCTTTGGGGACGAGCCTATTGCAATGCTATTCATAAGATCCAGTCCCTGGCAACTCATGTGAGTATTTTTAAATTAAAACTTGGTGAAATTGAGTGCCCGAAATGCGATTCGAACCCTGAATATCACGACCAACAAGAGACAATTGGCTAGCAGCTGTTCACACCGTAATTAGATTAATTATGTGTTAAGTGGTCTCCAATACTACACTATATATGTACACATATTGGGGATATGTACGATTACATATATTGATGAGATAAATAAATTGATTATTCGTCACATGAAAATGTGTGGGAAAAGTACCGGTAGAGCAAATGAAGAAATAAAGGCGCAACTTAAATACATTTCAGGCATCTCAATCCCTGTCATCCATCCGTCCATCGGCAAAATCAAGTCCACTGCTGAACATACGCCTCCCCCAATGATTTCCACAGTGAGCTGTTGGAGACAGCCTGCATCCTCATTAGTAGGCTTGAGCCTACTGTGACTTTGAAGTCACACAACGAGCTACGGAGATGGCTGTGCTCGGGGTTTCCCTAAGAGATCGAATCAGGAATGAGAAGATCCATAGGAGAACTAAAGTAACCAACATAGCCCAGCGGATTAGTAAGTTGAAGTGGTAATGGGCGGAGCACATAGCATGGAGAACTGATGGCCGACGGAGCCATTCCCTGTAACCAAACCTAAAAATATTACAAAATCTTCACTTCATATGTATAAGACAGTGATGCATTCATACTACAATCCTAATTAACAAAACGGCATTGTTCGTATACTGAACAAAAAGTTCGCAAAGAACGTAGCCTTATAACCTTCAATCAGCTAAGTTGTTCATGAAAAGCAAGTTAAGCTGCCAGTTGTACAACAATACGTAATATTTCACACAATATACTTGAGTGGAGGGCGCGAGCGTGTGCCAGCTCGTAACCAATCGGTGTCAAGCCTTTGAGCCGCGATTATTGCAGGCGCGTAGTATGTTTACTTTAGGAGGTGGGACCCCCCGAAATAATTTATATTAATTAATTATTAATGTTTGTGTGAACCACAAGTATTTGTTTCGGGACTGGGTGTTTGTGACACCAAAAAGTCTCTCGTAGTTCCTGATACCCACGACACAAGTCTCGATCTAAGTGTGTGGTCAGGACTAAACTTCACTCGGTAAATACACTATCTAACATGAACTTGCTTCTACAATCTTCAAAGACCAAAAAAATACTGGTTAATGTTACCGAAGCTAGAATTTCATAATATCAATCTTTGATGCCTACAAACTATTCCAAAACAAAAACACCATACATCATGCACAAAACATGCTAACTCAAGCAGGGTTTTTTGAGCTGGAAGATTTACAATTTATGTGAATATTGCGTGAAATTTTCGACGCCAGTAAACGGATTACGGTCCGTAGTCTATTCATAAATACTTTGATGTTTATTTTGCGAGAGAAATCCATTTTGTCGACACAAAATCACCGAACATAAGCACGGCTTACCTGTTTTACATTTTAGTTGCACAATATTGAATAATAATTATTATAATATGCTAAATTTAGTTTGGCTTGCGATCAGCAAACGGACAGTCATTGTTCATTCAACTGCAGATGTTAAAGAAGGTGGTGGAGATAATTATGATGATTTCGTATTACGAAATTTTTTTTAAAACACATAAAACATTCAATTTATATTTTGGAAATATGAATTATTTCCAGTAAGCAAGTACCTATTTCACTCCGTACCTTAAATTTGTTGCACTTGTTTCGTAAATTTTCTTAACTTGCATGGGCACACAACCACACTGGTTAGCCACTGGAGGCTAACCATTTCATACTACAACCAAGCCCAAAGAAATTTCAATCGTCAAAGCCAGCACAATTTCAACAATATTCATGACTACCTCGTGAACGGTCAACATTGAATTTCAGTTGCAATTTATGTGAAATTAGAATTTCTCCAGCCAACTGGGGTTCACGTAACATCTAAAATGAAGGATTCCGGTGTAGGTATGTAATCTTGCCGAGATTGATGCACTGCACGATTACTCCAGGAATGCCTTGTCGTCTGCACGCGTTCGGACGGATCTAGGGAAGAGGGGGCAATTGCTGTGTTGGAATTTGAAAGGATTGATGGTTAGGAATTCGAGTCACTTAAAATTGATATATTATTTGATGACTGATAAAGAGAAACGTACGTTTTAAAATTTGCAGTAAAAGTAACTGTAGCTTGGAATATGGGTCAAGGAAAATTGATGAAAATAGGGATCAATAAATAATAAAGAGTATTGTAGGTAAAAATTGCTGAAGACAGCAAAGGGTTAAAGGTTTGGCAACATTAAAATTAAATGAGAAACTTTATAAAAAGTGTAAGAGCGTGACTTTGCGAAAAACACAGAATAAGTGATAACAAGATATTTAAATAGAATTATATATGCTGCCTTAAATGGTATGATTTCTAGGTCTAGTAAACACTTTCTTTTTAAGAGGTTTTTAATTTATAACGTCTCTTTGTCAACTTGTTTGTGAGCTTTTAACTTGCAAATAATTATATATGTGAACAGCAGATATTTTTTAGGTCCGGGTGTTTGTGAGACCGAAAAGTTTCTCGTAGTTTCTGATACCCACGACACAAGACTCGATCTTAGTGTGGGGTCAGGACTACGATCTTGACTGTTCGGTGTATTTATTTATTTATTTAAAATATCAGTGCGTTTAACATTATTCTTTTTTAGTATGGAATTTCGTTACCTGAACAGGTACTGGTATACATCCATCTATGATAGGTTTCATATTTGTCATTTCTTCCTTCGGTATTTTCGTGTTTACCAGATACTAAAAAAATATCATCGCTCAAGATTTGAGCGAGACGACGAGACCAACCTAATTATCTTGAATATCTAAGTAAGTTATGCGAAAACCTAAATACGCGCCTGTTAAAAAACCTACATCGAAGGCAGCTGAACGAACTTTAAACCTATTTCAATATTTATAAAGTACAATTTCCCTCGGCACGCGTCTAAAAACATATCAACAGATGTTTGAGTGTGCAAGGATTCCTCTGTAATGAAACACTTCGCCGTCGAGTACGGGATTTATTGAGTCGAGACACAATATGAAATTTAATATATACAGCTAATGAACTAGTGAAAAACATCGGGTCGTTCACCAGGAGTTCGCTGTACACGTGCCCGCTTTCCCGGTGTGACCTTGTTTTGTACCTTTACTTTAATATTTTTTTATAAGGTTGTGGCTACACTATCCAATCCAATTCATCAGCCAGAGGAAGTCCACTGCTGAACATAGGCCTCTCCCAATGATTTCCACAGTGACCTGTTGGAGGCAGCCTGCATCCAGCGTCGTCCCACGACCTTTACCAGATCGTCTGACCACCTAGTGGGTGGACGTCTCACGCTGCGCTTTCCGCTTCGTGGCCTCCATTGGAGAACTTTTTGGCCCCATCGGCCATCAGTTCTCCGTGCTATGTGCCCCGCCCATAGCCACTACAACTTGCTAATCCGCTAACACTATACTGGATGTTAATTGCAGTACTGTCTAGGTCAGGGATGACGAACCAATGGCACGCGTGTCTGTGGTCCCACCGATCTAGAAGTTCATTAAGCACTAAGGAAAAAAACATATATTAAGAAAAAAAACATACAGTCTGATTGAGAACCTCCTCCTTTTTTAAAATCGGTTAATTTTATTCTTAAAACAAGGAAACATATTCCGCACTCGTTTGTTATTGTATCTGTATTGTATTTGTATTTTTTCCCAATAATAATTAAATTATAATTATTAAACGGCTAGGCTGTGGCCTTATTAACTTTTTCCTAATAAAAAATGGCACGTAATTATTCCAATCGCTTACAATCCCGCTACTACCGACTTCTCTTTCAATATCGTTCTCTTTTACAGTTGTTGTTGACAGTTTTCGGCTAAAAATACCTCAAGGCTTATGACGAGGGTTGTGACGAGTTGTGTAGGGTCGAACCTGTCACTTTTATTTAGTAAATTAACTCCGCTATCAACAAAGCTCACAGGCACATATTATAATGCTAACGAATAGTTGTTACATAGGCTCAGCTAGTGTTCAACTTAATAAAATTTACGAATCCTTGTATTGAAATCAAATTCCGAGCAATTGAGAACTCCTTTTTTTATATCGGTTAAAAACACAAATTCAAACCCCGAACCAAATTCCAAAATCCTTCACCGCTACAGAACCAGCAAGCGATAGCAAAATAATGATCTGCAAAGCAGCATCCAGCACGCCGCGTGACGGGTATGCCTGTATTACATTATCGATCGTTCGTTCCACAGCAGGGCGTCATGTCTGCCACACTCAACGGCTTTTCAACGATATTATGGTACACTTTTAGAAATCTGATGGTATTGAAGGATACAAGGATAATTGTATGGACAGGCGAGGGATAACTGCGGTGGATACTTTATTTCGATTGCATTGGGGATACTTATAGTCAAAGCATTCCAGCTTAATCGTAGCGCAATTTAAAAAACCCAAAGACTACTTAATCAATAGATAAAAGATAGACATCAGCCACATTATTCTTAATGGCCGCCACACACGTAAGGACGTAACTGCAAGTCTCGCGCAAACATAATTTCTGTCAAAAAGAGCGTCGTAGTATAAAATTTGCGCAGTTATTTGCCCACACACGTTCAAGTATACTGATGCAAACTCAGACTTGCACGGTTATATCGTTGTATGGCCGCCATTACCCTCAATTGTGTTCATATTTTTTAAATTAAAATACTAAATTAGGAAGACATAGCGTCCACATTGTTAAAAGAAAGCCTCTGCAACCAAGTAAAAGAAGTGTCTCTTTTTTGGAAAATGCACAAGCACAACAATGATTTTAATTCATTAGAAATCGAATTCAGAACCTCCCATGCACCGCTTGTCCGGCACAATGTAAGCAAATGAACAAAAACCGCTGAAAGGTCACCCGATTGACCCGACCTTTTTTCTGACAAAGACATCCGTTTGTCCCCCATTGAGAGCGATGTCCAACTATAATGATTGTGCTTTACCGTGTTTATTGGTAGTTGTTAATCCAGAACAGTCCTGGCCACATATTTTTGAAATTGGAATATGCGAATAAAAAAATAAACTGCGTTTTTCCTTTTCTTTTAATTATTCAAAGATTTTTTTTAAGGTTACTTACAAACCGTGAATGATTGTTCGAGAATACAATTGTTTTTGATTGACTGTATTTTAATGAATTGTTAAATTGTTCTTTAACAAGATTAAATGTTGTATATTAACCAACAATAAATATTTTTCTAGTAAAGATTTCGTCAAGTTGATGGCCATTCGCAAAATTATAATCAAAGCATTGTCAGATAGTACAAAACGTTTTGTTTCAAACTTCCAATGACTAACTTTGTAATTCTAATTACTAACCACACATTAGGTACATATTATGTATGTCCTTGGTTAACCCTCCACCCAGGCGAAAGTTTTCACACGACGCAAAAACCCTCCAGTCTGTAAATCGTGGAAAATAACTGAGGGATCGGAAAGATAATGAGATAACCCCCCGCCAAGTGACTAGTGAAGCGTGAGGCGGACGGTCGCTAGGTGGGTCAGATTAGCCCAATGGGTAAACAATTCTCAGCGAAAAACCTCTCCAACTAGGTACAACATACAATCGCACTATGATAAGAAAAGTTGCTTTATACAAAAATGTGGATTTTTATAGATACACAACACTTTACTGAACACCACAAAGTACAGAGACAATAAAACATAGAAAGCTTAGAAAATAGTGTACAATTAGCGGTCTTATCGCTACAAGCCATCTTCCAGACAACCAAAAGTTTTGACAACCAAAAAAAAACAAATTTTAGTATCTAATACAGGGTGAAAAGGGGCTAATAGAGAATAAAATACTTGCCTCATGATATAATTCGCAGTGTTTCTGTAATTAGGAAAATACGCTAATATAATGTCCGATTGAATATACTAGACCATATTTTATAATCACTTCGATTGTTTGTACCTTTTCTCCCCTACGTTTCTATTTACTCTATTGAACTGTATGACCTTCAAAAAGCCGACGCCGCATTGGAGTCCATATATAAACAAATAAGTAAAACAAATGGAAACAAAGATGTAAGTATGCAAAGTAGAGGAACGCATGTTTTTGCATCTGAAGTGTTTTTCAAGGATTATGAACCTGTGAAATCTTAACTCAAAACCAAGGTGTATGGTTAAGTGCCACTATTGTTTTCAAAATACAATCTCTAACGACGACGGTATATTGTAATAAGCCTCCACGGTCAAACCGAAGCCCGGTTTCATGAGACCATGATTTCAATATTTGTTCTGTTTCTTTCTGTATTTAATTGCATCAGCCCATATACGTCCCACTGTAGGGCACGAGCCTCCTCTACAATCGAGAGCTTGATTGAGAGTGGTTAGGCCGTATAGTCCACGGTGGCCTAGTGCGGGTTGGCGGACTTTACATACCATAGAAATTATTACAAATCGCTATGGTATGCAGGTTTCCTCACGATGTTTTCCTTCACCATTAATGCGTGGTAATTGAGTATAAATACACACATGACTTCGAACAGTCAGAGTTGTGTCTGGGATTTGAACCCGCGATCACCGTGAACATGTAGACAACCGCGTCTGGTCCGTTACCAACAGGCCACCACGCACTTTGTGTATTTAATTACTAATAAAAAAGCGCATAATTATACAACCATAACCCGTATCTTTTATAGGCGTCTCTACCATAAAAGATACAAAATAATATGCACTTGCCTCTGTTGAACTGTCTACCGTAGATTAATATCTGTCTAGCAACATATACGGTCTGATAACCGTGTGGTGCATCGTTTGTGTCCCGTGCAGTCTACTTTATTTCTTTTTAGTACATTTGCCATCATTTCCTCGTTTGACGGTTCAAAAAGTCCTGTTTTGGTGTTGTCGGTTTGTAAGGACGAATAATTGCAACCTAGCGAGGGTTTGTCGGAGCACTAATCATTTATAAATAAATACATTATAATGTAAATGCCATAATTTATATGCCTGTAATTAATAATTGATATATACTTTCCTTTCCTAACTCTAGACAGGTCCAATTTTAAATCGCAGATATCTTATTTGGCGAATAAATTACAACCTAACTCAGCATAAAAGTAACGCAATCAGACAATTAAATACAGTAATTTAAATTAATGTCATTTTATTTTATTCAACGAATATTTTTATTTGACGATTGTATAAGCTTTAAAATGCTACAATGTACGTATATTTTAACCGATTACCAGGCCAGCATCGCTTCTCCTTGCACATTTCATACACCATTTGGTCCTGCTAAAGCTATTAAACAGTAATCCGTTGAAAGGATGCTGTAGGTGCAACAAACGTATTCATACGCATCACGCTCAAACAAGATACTAGTGAGGTAATTCTCTGTGGAAATAGCAATAACATTTACAAAACTATATACATACGTACATAAACATCACGAATTTTCTCAGAAGGGGTAGGCAGAAGTACAACCAGGTCACCCGCGTTTCGCCTTATGTGATTCGTCCCACGCTGTGATAGGAGGTGAGCCTATCGCCATACCCTGCACAAATTCCTGACTCCAAGCTGATAATGAATAGAAAAATCGAATACCTATAATTTTGCCCGAACCGGGGTTCGAACCCGAGACCTCAGGTTGGTAATCATACCGTAGTACTACTACGCCATCGAGGCAATCAAAACCAGCTAGAACGGCCAGATATATTTTTCTATGTATCTTTATGTAATACTGTATCAGTCCATGTAAGTTCCACTGCAGAGCACAGGCCTCCTCTACAACCGAGATTACGATTGTGAGGGGTTAGGCCATAAAATCCATCACGTCGGCCTAGACCGGATTGACCAGTATTTTTCTCTAAGTAATAATAATTCTATCTTCTTCTCAGCCACCAGAAATCTACGCTGAACATAGACCTCAGCCAATGATTTCTATAGATACCTAAGAATTGCATAGCTCAGTTAAATAACTAATTAATAAAAGAATCAATATATTTTTCTGAAAGTCGTTATAAATCTCTCTCTCTCTTTAGCCATAAGAAGTCCACAGCTGAACATAATCCTCCCAAATTATTTCCATAGAGAAAGAATTCTATTCTATAAAATAAATAACAATTTAATATAATTATCTGCCAAAATAGTTCTTTGTATACTCGTAATAACAGAGCGTAGCGCAGTTGCGAGATAATTATGCCGGCTTGGATGACAGGGGGGTATTAAAGCTATTACGGAAGGTCATGTATTCGATCCGTGTGGGACTGGCTTGTGTGTATCGTTTATTTACTTTTTTAAATGACTTTAAAAAAAAGAAAAAGTAAAAATTTAAAAAAAGAAGACAGTTGGTGTTGCTGAGGGAGTTTCTTGCACCGTTTCTTCTTCACAGCCAGAACACGTTCCGAAGCGGTGGTACCAGTAACGAGTCAAAAGATCTTGTGAAAGACTGTTTGAATAAAGAATATTTTGATTTTGGCTAAATGTATTGTTTATGTCATAGACTTAACATATTTTTAATGGCCAAATATAATATAACATACAAAGAATAAAAGTCACAGTTCAATAAAAGTGACAAATGTTATACATAAAGAAAATCATTTTTATATTACACATAAAAAAAATTAAATAATAAATTCGATAACAAAAATTAGTTATTATTCACTCAATCACCACGACAACTAGATATAATAAAATTAGAATAATTTATATAACAAATAATAATTTATTTACGCCAACTAATTACATCTCTAGCTTAATGAAACAATATCCTGAAAGATTGACAATAACCCATTCTTACTAGAATGTCCTTAAAATGGCTTCCTCTGTTGTGGCCGCCTTTGTTCGCGGCCATGGCACTCTCAACCGCCGAATTCGCTTTTATTTCCATTACCAGCGAAATAACCGGTAAAAATCCTTTACCACCCTTTCGATTTTTCTTTTTGGTTCAGTTTATTTTATGCTGTAACAAAAAATCACAAAAAGTTTGGTACTATTGGTTGTAGAAATAAGATATTAAAATTGTGTAAACATTAGCAAAGTAGTTCTTTGTTCTCGAACGTTCGCCTATTTGATATAAATAATTAACATACCCGATTAATGCTGATCACAAACAAGTGTAAATTAATACAAAATTAAGTTTCATATTATTTTTTGTAATAAGAAATGTATAACAAACCAAGTCTTTAAAGGTTATTAAATTGACAGGTAATGTAATTGTAATGTTTAATCATTTGTTTTCGAATCTAATTAATTCATGCGAAAATAAAACATGTTAAATATTTAATCCAGTGTAAAATAAATAAAATGTAATTATAAAATATAAAATTATTGTCGCATAAAATTAAAAATGAATCTACTTACATTTCACTTAAATGAACACCTATCATAATTAATTTTATAATTGACATACAAAGCTCCATAATACCATATTACCCTTAAACAAAACAAAAGCCGAACCTATTAAAACATAGTTGACCAAACAAATTGCTTTTCTCAAATCTCTATTGTTCCGTAATCCTATTAAAACTTCCATACTAAAGCCATCGGTGGCTGTATGTCATTAAGGTGCAAAATAGTGGGCAACTCGGTAACAGGCTTTGGAATTGAGAGCATAGTTTTCGGAGCGGACGTCACCATGCAAGCGTAAGGTATGTGCAAGTGTACACGGCGGTGGTATGCGAATATTCGCCCTCAAGTCTCCATTGTTGCCGATGCATCTTGCCTCTACGATCGCACACAATGGGAAGCCAGCTTTATTTTGAGACGGCAGGCTGTAACTTGGAAGCGGATTATCGGAAATCTCATACGTCGGCTATACGCGTAGTTCCGTACATGCCTCGTGTACCTGACGCGCTCGTACGACAGCCGACAGTTCTCGGCACTACATAAACCTGCCTATTGATTTTTACATTTTACATACGCATATGTACTTACATAACGGTATGAACTGTCCGTAAAACGATGAGCTCGGACTGTTTCATTTTTCAGTTCCATTTGGGTGTGCGTTTCAGTGTTTTTGTAAGCCGAACCGGGCCTATTATGCCTTTCATAAACCGGGGGATGGATTAAACGCTAAGTGATCGTTTATTTTCTTTGGCTTACTTTTTATTACGATGTATATATAAGCTATTTTTTTTTTATAGTTACACAGAATCCTTTGTTACCCGACTGTATCATTTATTAAGTTACATACTCAATGTAAAGTAAATTATCTTAAGATTGGTAAATGTAAATCTAAGCGCGTGTTTGCGAGTAGTGTTTTGTTTACATTTTCGCCGATCCGTAATTACTCAATATCGGCACCTTGAGACGAAGCATGTGGATTCACCTGAGCGCGGCAGATGCGTCGCAGCTGCCGACCGGGCTAGTCCTCTGCCCCGCGCGCCCGCGCCCGCCCCGCTGACCCGCGCAATCGCGGCTAACAGTTTTATTTCCCGGAATAAACTTTATCAAACAAAGCGTGCGTACCCCGCGCCCTGCATCTGCTCGCCCAGCTGTTCCCGCTGCAGCTGGCCTAGCCGTCTCACTCTAACGCGCGCGCATCCGACCCCCGCGAGCGAGACAGCACGCGACCAGTGTAATCGCGGGGCCCTTCAATTCCCTGTGCACGGCCCATTCTGAACGCCGCTCAGTTTGCATCCCGATGCCGACGGGCAAGTTCATCATGACGAGCAAGCGAAAGCGCGACGACGTCGATCGTAAAGTAAAACGAAAGCGCGTAATGAAGCGCGCTCGCAGCGAGCCGCTCACCGGGGATTCGGAGAGTGCTGAGAAACGGCAGGCGCTGCGGCGTCTGTTCGGAAGGATCAGCTCGGGCGAATCGGAGAACAACCAGCAGCGGCTGCCGGAGGAGGAGGAGCTGGACCCGCGCGACGCTTACTCGGACGAGAACGACGACCCGCTGCTGGACTCGGTGCCGGTGGACATGGACCCTGAGCAGCTCGGCTTCCTGGTGTGCGCGCAGGAGACGCTGCGCTTCCTGCACGGGCGCGGCATCCCCATCGAGCACCCGGTGTTCACCCGGCTGCGCTCGCGCCTGCTCCGCGGCATGGACGAGATCGCCATGGCCTGAGTGTTGCTGGGCCCCGAGCCCACCAACACGTAATTCCTCGTACCTGACACCCACCGGACTGTGGCGACAGTGCGTCTGTTTCTGTGTACTCCGAGATGTTCCGTTTCCGCGCCTCGCGAGCTCTTCTGCTAACTCTTGTGATGTACTGTGTATTGTTTGTTGTGTCTACCGTGGGCGGCCCCGAGGGCATTCTAGTCACTATCTAGTCAAAATCTAAGAATTTCGTATATGTATCTATGTGTTAAGCAAAATATTGTATTGATGTATGTAATAATCAAATAAATTTGTCCAATTATATGTGAAATGTGTTAATTAATTTATCCCCTAAATAAAATTCTTACAAAAATTATGTGGTTGTGTATTTATCCTTTCTTTTTTTTATTGAACACATTTTTTTATTTTTCTGACATATTTTTGCGAAACTTCATTGTGCGAATATGTATTTAAATGTGACACAAATGTATATATTTAAATTCACACCAAAACTCACGAATACACACTCATAAAAGCGAATTAAAATTAACTACCAATTTAAAAATACATGCTTGAACAAAGAAACATATTTCTAAAAGACACATTGACACAAATAATTATTACACTATCACAAAACAACTTGAAATGTAATGATTTTGACATTCATTTGTTTATAAAACAAACAACATTCATGAAAATTCAAATCGCTCATTCAGTCTTTGTTATTCGCAAACACTTGACATTTTGCCACTAGTTTTATACTGTCCCAGATTTTTTTAATAAATTCATAGCAAGTTCATATTCATGCCAAAATTTCGACCAAAACATTCTATTAGGAACGATCATAACTTATATTTCTATTTCGTAACTAATCTGGGTCTAAGGTCGTCACACTGACCTAATCAATAACTCTAAAAAAATACGTATCGAAAATTTAATAAATATATAGAAAATTAAAACAAATTATCAATTCATAATCTATTTATAATACTAGGACTTGTAATTTTTTTTTTGTATTGTATCAGCCCATATACGACCCACTGCAGGGCACGGGCCTCCTCTACAATCGAAAGTACGATTGAGAGTGGTTAGGCCATATAGTCCACCACGCTGGCCTAGTGCGGGTTGGCGGACTTACACACCGTAGATTTTTTTTTTTAAATCGCTACGGTATGCAGGTTTCCTCACGATGTTTTCCTTCACCGTTAAAGTGCGTGGTGATTGACTATCAATACACACATAACTCCGAAAAGTCAGAGGTCTGCCCTGGGACTTGAACCTGCGACCACCGTGAACATGTAGGCAGCCGAGTCTGGTCCGATACCACGAGGCCACCACGGACTTGTAATAAGTGTTATTAAATGCCTTTATGATCAACAAAGGAAATTCACTTCATTTACGGGTTAATAAACGGCTAGTATTAAAACAATAGTCAATTTATTAAAAGGATTTTAAAATCATAACTATCGCTTTTATCTTCACGAAAAGTATTAGAGTTTCTTTGTTCTCAATGCGTTGATACCAAAAGTAAGAAATATTGGACTTTTATACGATTTCATAGTGATAACATTTAATTTATTAACAGATAATTAATATTGAATCCGACTAATTTATCTTTTAAAATAATATATTAATTTATACAAATGAAACATCAAACAATAAATTATTATCGAACTGCTTCAACAACTATTTTATTAATATTGTTTAATATATAAAGAGGTAACACACTCACTTCTAATAGCCAAATCTCAGTAACTATAAAGCCTAATAAAGCCTAACTATAAAGCCTATCAAGAATCATTAATATTATTAATAAAGTACAGATTACTTTTAAAAAGCTATTGTACTTAAAAAGCTATATTGGAGAGTACTCCAGCTCGAAGAAGATGAAGTAATGGTTAGAAAATAGGTTAATGATTATCACTGGATGCAGGCTGCCTCCAACAGGTCACTGTGGAAATCATTGGGAGAGGCCTATGTTCAGCAGTGGACTTCCTTTGGCTGATGGATTGGATTGGATTAATTATGATATATTATTTATATATCTTATAATTCGTTGATGAGTGATATAATTCTGATAAATGTATAGTCACGGTTTTTTTTTATTAAAATATTTGATACTTACAATTACATGACAAAGATATACTTGGAAAAAGCTTAGCATTGTAACGTGTAGTTTAAGCTGTGTTCAATAGTCAAAGCCATAGATACAAAAGGATAAGACATTACTTTTGTAAAAATAGATTGTTCTTCTAGTAGGCAAGTTTTCATTTAGTTTACACTTTAACATTTTAGTTTACAGGAGGTTGTATTATGCGTTTCTTTGTTAGACTTATAGACACGTTTATTTTAATAGTTATTTTTATTTATTATTTTTATATTTATAATTGCACAGAAATGTTAATAAGTAAAAATAAGGAATAGTCAAGAGGTTCCTCACTTTGTCTCCCTAACCGCCGGTGGTCTTGAGCTTCGCCACCGGAGAGTTCATCATTTTTTTATATTTTCATATGTATTATTATATTTTTATAATATATATGTAAAAATAGAAAAAAACGATACATAAAATAAAGAGAAATAGTAATTGTGATAATATATGTAAAGGAAAGGTTGGTGGATTTTTTTACCAAAATGTATTTTTTTCCTTCAATGCTGTATTTTCTTTGTTTTTTTATCTGTCAAAACGGTTCTTTGTGTTAGAATCCTTGTTTGTCACCTAAAAATCATTCATATTTATGAACATGAAATAAGAATTAAAAAGATAAATTAATTATTGTTTTGATTTTTCCTCTACACCGTGCCTGTAAGTGGTCTTGTTGAACTCATTGACTCCCGTTACACAGCCAGCTTGTCCACTAAACCATGGATATTGTCTACATCTGAAAGACTTACTTATAACAATATATAAAATCCTGCAACCAAGATATATAACAGAGTGGCGATTGAAAAAAAAATTCTTGCCATTTAACATTATTATGTCGGCTTGTTTAGTGATTATTATTTGAAAATAAAAGTTTGGGCTCAACCTAACCTTTAAGTATAACCTTTAAGTCTAGTCTGCGGCCAACTAAGATATCGCTTACATTTTTTTTTTGTTTGTTGATTAAATCGTTAGCGGGCCGACGGCATTTTGATCCCCATCTCTCCAGTCAAAATCTACGAATTTCGCATGATTTTATGTTACTAAAATAAAAACAAACAATTACATTCTTGTATTTGTCTTTTATTTTGCCCATTGTTATCCCACGCACTATAACGGTGAAGGAAAACATCGTGAAGAAACCCGCATACCATAGCGATTTGTATAAATTTCTATGGTATGTAAAAGTCCGCCAACCCGGACTAGGCCAGCGTGGTGGACTAACCAATCTCAATCGTACTCTCCATTGTAGAGGAGGCTCGTGCCCTGCAGTGGTACGTACATATATGGACTGGTACAGATGATTACAAAGCTGAGTTTTCGAGTTCAAATCCCGGGTCGGGGCAGTGATATTGGATTTTTCCATTCATTTTCAGCCCGGAGTCAGAAATTTTTACCCGATATGGATCGCCATATACGCTCGCCCCTTAACACATCATGGGACGGAACATACGGTGAAACGTGGGTGTCCTAATTGCACCTCAGTCTACCCCTTCTGGGAAAAAGGCGTGATGTTTACGTAAGTATGTGTATTCCTACAAAACATCTAATATCAATTTTTGCAACAACTATACCTTAAACAAACACGAACATAATTCCCATTTCTCTAAACTCGCATCGTTATCAGCGTTCCAAGTCGTGAATGATCCACATACGAGAATTGCCAGCCAATGCTAAGTTACTAATGGCCTGTTTTCAGGGCTGTCAATCCGTCCGATACAGATCTGCGCATCGCTGTAATGGGTTAACAGGATCTATTCGGTTTATTTTCAACACCTACGGGGGATTGATTAGGGCTGGCTCTCAATTAAGAGCCGGCTTATAGTCGAATGTAGTTTGTTGATGAGATTCAGCGATACATAATCGATAACGTTTAGGGGACGTGTTTTGTTAAATGAATTTTGTTGTTTGTTGTTTTATTAATTGTTATTTTCTGTTAGTATATTTTTATTAGTGTTGTTTGTATTACGTTTTGGATTGATTTAATATTCGAATGTTGCTCACTCATCTTATTTTTGTATTGTAACATAAATGATAATTATATGTATTTTAATTATTGCTTTCCCATTCAAGTAATATGGTATAACAATTTGACGCACTAAAATATTAAAATTGTGCAATTTAATTAACATTACGATCAGGAATATATTTTAGTTTAATTTAGAATTCATTTAATGTACAAAATGAATAATATAAAATATCACTAAGTTAAAAAAAAACAGAAACAAAACCATGTAATATTTGTTATAAAACATTCTATTAGTTACACGATTAGTAGTTTAATATTAAAATCAATATATCTATTATATTATAACTATATTTGTCTGTACCTGTGATTAAACAATAACTAGAAAATCATTAAAAAATCGGCTCAAAGCATATCTACATCGTTTAAAATCACGATAATAATTTCAGTGCGTACCAGCTAGGCCTAAACTGAGGGTTCCCAAGTGATTGTTTTTGGCGCTCTGTAAACTGTAAAACGGTTTGCCGACGGGCGGGTGCCCTCCTCTGTCCATTGAGGGTATTTACGACATAGTACGAACTAGAGATTTAGGCCGTCATATTGCGTTAAATTGCAAGAGATGTTTGAAATGAGATATTTGTTTGATATAGCGATGTGAAATAGAAATAAGTAGAGTATCGACTCTTTATTTGTAGTTTTACTATTGAACGTTCTTAATTGTTTTTGAATTGTTTTATGATTTGCGAATTTTTTGTTTTATAATCCACGTTTCTTTGGGTTTATATGTTGAATAGAATATTTTTTTTATTACTTTGACACATACATACATAAACATCACGCCTTTTTCCCAGAAGGTGTAGGCAGAGGTGCAACTAGCACCCCCAGGTTTCGCCTTATGTGTTCCGTCCCGTGATATAATAGGGGGCGAACCTATCGCCATATCTGGCACATATTCCTGACTCCGGGCTGATAATGAATAGAAAAATCCAATGTCACTTTGCCCGACCCGGGATTCGAACCCGAGACTTTTTGTATAGCCATTTTTAATTTTGAAATATAAAAAATATGGACGATAAGCATGCATCATCAGCAGATCATCAGGGGCAGTGGTAGAGTAAACACGCCAATATACTAAATTTAAATTAACGAATATAAACTGTTTTATTGCGGTTTTTTATTTATCTCAATACTCCGATGCAGGTTTTACTCTCTTAGTCTCTCAAACAAAGTCGACACCGCGATATAATCGCGTAAATATAAAAAAAAACTATTGCGCATTTTAAAAAAAATTACAAAAAAGGTTTTCCTCTATAAATCTGCAAATGAACGCAGCAGTATTACAATTGTATGGGGATTGTGAAATAATCCGCGGTCGGATAAAGCCCTTACAGGGAACCAACAACTGCTAACGTTTTCCTGTATCGATGACGTGCTTTACGCGAAGCAAAAGGACTTAATATTTCAAACGCTTGATTTACACCGAGTTGTTAACTGCCATTTTATATATGTGTCTTTTTATTGCTCAAATCTGGCAAAAAAATCAACTTGTGGTAACTATGGTTCTATTCAATATCAGAGTCAGGACATTGTGCCCGATATGGCGATAAGCTCGCCCCCTATCACATCGTAGGACGGAATACACAAGGCGAAACACTGGTGTCCCTGTAGCACTTCTGCCTACCCCTTCAGGGATATAGGCGTGACGTTTAAGTATGTGTGTGGTAACCATCGCCGCCACCCATGAACATCAACGTGAGGATTGGAGATGCATTGCTGGGATTTCAAAACTAGGGCTGGGGAAGAGAAAAGGACGTGTACGAATGGTATATTTGTCACGGCAATCTCACTCACCGACTGATGCACGACAGCAAAACCGTCGCATCAGGTAGGTTTTCCGTAGTTATTATTTGTAATCATATTGATAACTACGTCTGACATTTTTGGTTCGACAAATCTGATATGATGTAATTACCCTACATCATATCGGAAATTTCCTTTCCTTTTCGTCTATGACTATAAATACATAGATAGTGAATTTAAAAAAAATAACACCTTTATATTTGCAAGACAATGTTTTAACCTCAAGAACCAAAATATCGAAATCCCAACATTACCCTATAGTGTTCTATTTAGCACACATATTCAGTTTGAATCAGGCGGAAAAATAGCGTGCGTACTATATGTAGGCTGCCCTGCATTCATGTCCTTTGTACTTTTACAGGTGCATTTACCAGAAAAAAGCTAAGCAAATTACCGAGACGATTATATGACAGATATTGGTTCCCACGAAGGGTTAACGTCTGGCTTGCGTCCGGTCGCGGAATAATAAGCGGTAATGTACTCGGTTTGAAATGAACCTTTAAAAACGTAACAAGACTGTAATTGTGTGCGATCCAATGTCATGACTAATGATAATTGCTACTGGAAAAAAATGTTTGTCACAAACTAATCCACATACTCACATATCTCAGCTTAAACACTAAACCAAAACTTTGAAATGAATGCGAACAAGAATTTTATTTTTAAAATTCCACATAGTCATACTTCATGATTCGAACTTACAACTATATTTGTAATATAGAGGGAGCGCTGGTACTTCAAAAACGTAGATAAAAATGGTGGTGCCAGGCCACCTTTTCTGCTCTCTTATTGGCTGATATGTGACAGGTTGTTCAACATGCATGAATTATTAAAAAAAAATTGTTTAGGGCTATTTAATCCCACTCAAATTCGTTTTAGTCGGATAATAACTAAACATACTTTAGGTTACCAACAAAATTAACAACAATTTGTTGTTTAATAATTAGTTAAATTTTAACTAATACAGCATTGCTACCAACATAACGAACAAAAAAATATCTACGGTTTTGAAGACGCCAATGCATGGCAGCGGTCCCTCTATATTATAAATAGTCTAAACTACTGATCAACAACCGATTTAATTTACATAACGAAAGTAGCTTGGAAACGGTATTTATCCGTTTGGTAACTGAATACATGGATTTCCAATTAACACAGTTGTTGAAGAAACCTTCGAAACATTCCAATTTCGATCAGATTACGATCTCGTTTGTAAAATTTCCACGGTGTTGTGCCTTTGGATAATTCTATTTCACTCTCTAAATTATACTTTGAAATGAACTTTGCGTTTGTTTTTTAATCGCAATGAATGGCGAGACGAGCATGCCATTCGCCTGATGGTAAGCGATACGAATGCTCGTGGACAGTAGCAAAACCAAACAACAATGAATTACAAAGCAATGCATCGTATTCCACTTCGCTCGCAGTCCTGAGACATAAGATATTAAGTCTCATTATATCCAGTTACTCTGGCTCCAATGTCCTTCAAACCGAAACACTACAGTGCATTTAAACTGCTGTTCGGCGGGAGACATAGACTTTGCGGTGGTACCTACCCCTCTCACTTGAGAGACCTACCATCAGTAGAAGTAAGTGGGAGATGGGTGGACAGAAAGTCTCGAAAGAAATTATAACTATCAACTTATTTGTCTCGTCGAGGGCTTAGAATCCCCAGCTCTCGTTTTAATCGTTCTTCTCGCGCACTGTAAATATAAAATAATATCATGAAAATAAATACGTAAGTTAAAAGGATATGATTTACGTCCAACATAATAGGAGCACGAATATATTTCCATAATAAAATGTGTCTATTATAGCCACGAGGCATTCAAAATATTTCCAAACCTGTGCATTAAATAAAGCAGCATTCGTATGTCATCCGAGTGAAACAAAAATATAGTTTTACTATACATCAGAGCGAGATATAACTAGCACGAGCAGCCTCGCCTCGCACTCGTAATAAACCAAAATGTAAAGACCCCTAGACAAATGAAAAGTATCCATAGTCGGATGTCATTTTATCTGGCATTATAATTGTAACACCTTTAAAACGCGAAAAAGCATCAGTGAGGCTAAAATTTTCGCATTTACGAATTTAGTCACAATTTAACCCTATTCACAGTCCTTTCTTTTATTGAAATATCATTATCTTTTTGTGCCAATTTATTCTTTTAAAAGGCTTTTAATTATGTCTTCTTTTAGTCTCGTATTTTTTATCTGTGGACTTAGTCATTTCATCCAACAGTACATACAAAGTCCTCCATTTATTTGCGGAGTGAAACTTTAAGATATGTATCTTTAAGGTAGAGTTTTTATATTTTACTAAACAGGCGACAAATAAGAACTAGGAAAAATAAAGCTTTTTAGTCATTATAAGTGGGTCTTCTTTCTGTTTCCCTGTTTTTTTTTACCTTCTGGGACTAGTAGTATAATCGAAGCTCAAGCTTTGTATTTTTTATATTTCTTGTAAAAAAAAAGTTTATAAAGATGATTCAATGTTAGAAGCAAAAGAGGTGTATCCTTTTAGCTCATGATATTCGGTAGGTTTAAAATATTTGTATGAAATGAGAGTATGGATCTACACAAGAATAATTATACTGAATGGTGACACATATCCTAGCTCCGCATTGTCAATTGAGATGGAAGTTTTATGACAGAATCTTAGTAGAATAATGGGTCTTACAAGCCGCATAATAAATAAGTATAAGGTAAAATCCCACTCTCTCTTCAGCTACAGGAAGGCCGCTGCTGAACATAGGCCTCCCCCAAAGATCGCCACATAGACTAGTTGGAAGCGGCCTGCATCCAGCGACTTCCTGTGACCTCAAAAGTCTAGCCAGTTGATAATGGGTACTCCAACCGAATTACACTGCATTAATCAGACACAAAAACGTCACACACATTCTTATCAATTTATCGTGCAAGGACAAAAATGTGAATGCCACAATTATTTGTCTCCGTGTAGGAATCGATCCTCGTTCTACAGTTGAAACCTCAACCAATTGCGCCACGAAGCCTATCAATCGAACATTAATATCAGATTCGGCAAACAAACACAAACTAGTGCAAAAATTATAAAACTTACATACGTAAAAGCCTAGGTTATTGAACAGCGGTGGAAATCAATATGATCCGCTCGGTGCCCGGCTGAAATACCGCGTAAAGGTGATATCAACCCGCTATATACAGCTGTATATAAGCACCACGTACATTATGTACTCTTTGTGCAGCGTTTACATACGAGCTTGTGGACGCATGATTCACTTAATTGAACGAATTTTGTGATTTAAAATGCAGATTTTTTTCGCGTTGTTTTTGTTTTGCAATGTTGCTTTGCCTCATGGGAACCACAGTACGAAAGTATTACTCAGTGTCGAATCCTAGTCCACATTTGCATCAAGCCAGGTCAACATCTTGTATCTTTATTTATTTTCCTCATCATCTCATGGCTGTTTATTTAAGAAATCACTTTCGAACTAGTCCTTTTAATATGCCGACCTAACGCTGTTCGTCACACACAGGATATTAATTAATAACTAATAAAATAAATAAATACATCCAACAATCACATACATGGTCCTGACCCCAGACTAAGATCGAGTCTTGTGTCGTGGGTATCATGAGCTACGAGAGACTTTTCGATCTCACAAACACCCAGACTCGAAACAAATACTTGTGGTTCACACAAACATTTGTTTCGATGCGAGAATCAAACCCGCGACCTCTCGTTTCATAGGCGGCGTCTAACCAACTATGCCACGGAAGCTGTCTGAAATAAGAAGCTCGTTTCATAAACTTGTCTTTACCGTTAAAGTATGATCTTTCACAGATATTTACATGAATCTGTGAACTCAGAGGTGTGACCATGAGCTCTCCATGACTATTGTCTCACCAAATGGCATCCAAGATGTTGCCATACACTTAATGTTGTGTCCTGTATATGACTGCCTCGGTGGCGCAATTGTACTACGATATGATTGCAAAGCTGAGGTCTCAGGTTAGAATCTCAGATCGGGCAAAGTAGTACTGGATTTTTCTATTATCAGCCCGGAGTCAGGAATTTGCCGATATGGCGATAGGCCCCCTAAAGCATCATCCATCATCATCATCCATCAGCCAAAGGAAGTCCACTGCTGAACATAGGCCTCTCCTAATGATTTCCACAGTGACCTGTTGGAGGCAGCCTGCATCCAGCGACGTCCCGCGACCTTTACCAGGTCGTCTGACCACCTAGTGGGTGGACGTCCCACGCTGCGCTTTCCGCTTCGTGGCCTCCATTCGAGAACTTTTTGGCCCCATCGGCCATCAGTTCTCCGTGCTATGTGCCCCGCCCATTGCCACTTCAACTTGCTAATCCTCTGGGCTATGTCGGTTACTTTAGTTCTCCTACGGATCTCCTCATTTCTGATTCGATCTCGTAGGGAAACCCCGAGCATAGCCCTCTCCATAGCTCGTTGAGTGACTTTGAGCCTCCTAATAAGGCCCATAGTAAGAGGCCACGTCTCGGTGCCGTATGTCATCACTGGTAACACACAACTATCGAAGACTTTCGATTTGAGGCACTGAGGTATTTTGGACGAGAAGACGTCGCGTAGTTTCCCGAACGCTGCCCAACCGAGTTGGATCAACCCCTAAAGCATCGTGGGTAGGAAAATACAAAGCGAAAAGTGGGTGTCCTGGTTGCACCTCTACCTAATCCCCTTTTGAGAAAATGGCGTAAGTTTATGTATGTCGGCGGCAGCGATGGCTGAGCGGTAGGGTTGTCTTTGTCCATGTTCTGTGAAACAGGGTCCATCACGATATTGTTGGTATCAAAAATAAACTCGATGTATATAAATTTATTATTGCAAATCGCAATCCACTACAATGAGGTATAGGTTTAGTAGTTTAACCGACAACTTCGCCTTGGAGGTGTGGACTGGTCAGTCTCTCAAACGCAAGTGCTCGTGACACAGTCTCTCATTCTCTAACACGACTCTGCCCACGTGACTTCATTAACAAATGACGTCACCACGTTTACCCGTTACCACTATAATCAAATCAGCTACTTATTATTGTTTTTCCACGACTTGTATGTATTTTTCCCGTATAAAAGGCAACATTCGCAGTCGTCAGTTGATCAGCCACTTTACTAGGTATTGATTGGACCGCGCCATGAGCCACCCGTGGACATGTGTGAAATTGGTCGCGTGTCTGCACCAATGCCGAAGCACGAATGACGAATTCCATCAGTTAACAATGTAGGTTGTAAGCTATTTTGAATAAGCAATGGTTAATAGAAGACTGGAGTGACGAAAGAAAGGTCGGAGATTGAATTTCAAAACTTGTTCTTGACCCCTTTTTGTGAATACGTATGATATTATTACTAACTTCCTCGGTGAAAGAAAATATCTTGAGGAATGGCACGACCGATAGCAATCTTCAGAGAAATGTGAGACTTATTTCCAAATAACACATAGTAATTTAATCTACAAAGAAACAATAAAGAAAATTCATAATAATAATAATTATAGGTAAAAATATAAACACAAATTAAAAAAGAAAATAATAAATTAAAGAATTTCATATTAATAATTTCATATTTCCAATTAATCAAAAAGACCGCCCCGAACCATACCCGGTGAGAATGTTCCCATTATGCTTGCTACATTGCCACGTTGAATGGCAAGAGATATGTGCTGCACCAAGAATGATTCGGCGCGGTCAATTATTTCCAAATTAATAGTTCGCAACACATATTTCTAACCGAAAAGTATCGATGCTTCAAAATTCAGTTCCGTATAAAGCTCATATGGGTCAGAAAAACAAGCTAAAATCTGACAATTACTCAGAAAAACACGCACAGACACCCAAACCAATTGCCGACGGGCTCGTCAGAGCCGCAGCGGGAGTAATCACATTTCCACAGTATTTTCGCACACTCGTATCACAATCCAATTTTTCATACTAGCAAACTATGAAGTGCGTAGTGGCCTGTTAGTAACGGACCAGACGCGACTGCCAAATTGTTCACCGTGGTCGCGGGTTCAAATCTTCACACCTGTGTTTTTGTCGTATGTGTATTGATATTCAATAATCACGCACTATAACGGTGAAGGAAAACATCATTAGGAATACTGCATACCATATTGTAAGAAGATTTGTAAGAATTTCTATGTTTTGCAAAGTTCGTCAACGCGCACTAGGCCAGCGAGGTGACCTAACCCCTCTTAATCGTATTATCGATTATAGAGGAGGCCTGTGCAAGAAGTAACCAAACCCAGAAATATTAATAAGCACTACATAAAAGTGCTCTTCGCTTGTCATGATGAAAAGGTTTTTTAGTCTCTTGATGCTCAGTAATTATAAAATCAGATCAACAAAACGATTAATGTGTTCTATTAAAGTGTATTTTATTTTCTGAATTATATTTCAACAGCCTTTGTAGCTAAATTCGTAGAAAAACCATCTGCCAAACAAGAGGCCATGGAGACGGCCCCCGCGCCGTGTTCACATTCGTCTGCCCAACCGTTCGTGAACAATTATGGTAATTATCTTGGTATTTTACTGTTGTGTTAACACTATGGGAAACTGTTAGGCGTATTTTTAAATCACAAGTTTAATCCAAAGTCAAAACTTAAAATCGATAAAAACAATTACAGTTGATAGGTATTACGTACGTACGGCGAGTACGTCGGCAATGTGTGCCTGAGCCTCAATATTCCCAGACCTAGACCAAGGGGTAGACTAAGAAGCGCTGGCTGGATGCCGTTAAGGAAGATATGAGGGTCAATGGCCTACTATGGAGGATGCCGAAGATCGGGCGAAATGGAGGAGAATTAGCCGGAAGGCGGACCCTGGCACCGGCTGGGATAACGCCAGCTAGAAGAGAAGTTGATAGGAATATTAAAGTCAATCTCCACACGATAAAACCAAGTGAGTAAACTAAACCCCTACAATTACCTGGAAATTATGATCTACTAATACCAGCTTTATTCGCTTCTAAGACTAGTTTCGAGTTAAGCCTAATTTCGAGGGGTCGCAGAAGTTTAAACGAGGCACATTACGTCTAACAGATTTAGCTTACTCCACTCATCACATCGCAAAGTTGCTGCTCCACAAACTTGGCAGCTAAGATTCGATTTTAACTTGCTGAAGACATTTGATGTTATCGTAATAAGATTTATATTGGAACTTATAGATTTTTTTTAATGCATAGGTCCGGCAAACGAGCAAACAGGTCACCTAATGGTAAGTGATGGTGAGATTTTTACCTAGCGATAATAACCATTGCCGCCCAAAATTCATCGATTTTTCCAAGATAAATTAAACTACAAAATGAATATAAACCTTTGTTTTTCTTCAATGTGAGGGCATAATCGTCGGTTTAGATTCTGGCACGAATTCGGAATAACTTAAAGACTTCTAGCCACAGTAATTAAACAAAAGTTTCACGCTTACACCCAACATAGCGATAGCCCTTATCATATCAAACAGCAAAATCAAATAGAAAATCATCCCTGCATCAAAAATCATCATCGCAATCCCGATGCGTTAGTTCATATTCCTTATTTATTTGCAAAAGCAAAATCCATTTATGGAATTCAATTTTTTATGCATCCCGCGGCAAAAATGGGCCTATCAATGGCCGGTGAGGGCTTGCGATCCGCTATCAGTGGAGCTTGTGAAATAAATTCAGATTTTTCAGAGACCGGAGTGGGTATAGACATGTACGAACATTTTAATCGAAATATACTACAGGTAAATTGCATGTGTAAACATCTATATGGGTGGTAGTGGAGATATAATTTTTACAGAGACATATAGGGTCAATGGTTAAAGATATCTGCGATTACTCTCTTCAGCTACAGGAAGTCTACTGCTGAACATAGGCCTCTCCCAAGGATCTCCACATTGACCTGTTGGAAGCGGCCTGCATCCAGCGGCTTCCTGCAACCTTAACCAGGTCAGAGATATAGATATTGCAGTGATTTGATGATCAAAATTCTGACAACACTCAATCTAAAAATCTTATAGAATTTTTAAATGTTGGTAAAGAAAAGTTAATATGAACAAACAAGCTATTTAATGGAGTACCGGCTCATTGGAGATAAACTTGTTTAAAGGGTTGTTTTAAAATAATAGTTGCAAAATACGGAGGGTTGATAACAGCCTCAGTCAAATTAAGAACGAAAGAAACCTATCAACATTTATTATTAACATCCAATACCCACCCCAAATTATACCTATAACTTTAAAAAAATCCACACCCTGGTTAAAGAGATTTGCATGCAACAACTTTCCACATTCAAAATCATCACATCGTTAATACCTTAAAACAGTTTTGTGAATACAAAATCAAATATTGCATATTTTATCCAGCCATCATTTATTTGCACCGTGAAATAAGCAGACATTAATTAAATTTTAATAAGATACATAATGCACCAAATGATATTGCAGTCGCCATTAATATTACTCGCATTAACCTGAAAATACGTCGGTCTGTTTGTCTTTCTTTCATGCTGGAACGAGATACGGTCCGACATATATTTTATATATCTGTAACTGTATTTTGTATATCTTTAACGGTGAAGGAAAACATCGTGGGGAAACCTGCATACCGTAGCGATTTTAAAGAATTTCTACGGTATGTAAGTCCGCCAACCCGCACTAGGCCAGCGTGGTGGACTATATGGCCCAACCACTCTCAATCGTATTCTCGATTGTAGAGGAGGCCCGTGCCCTGCAGTGGGTCGTATATGGGCTGATACAATACAATACAATAATGGGTTGAAAATTTACTCAGGCTATTTATAAACTTGTGCAAAGTCTAAGAGCTGATGAAGATCGACCTTCACCCATCTGATAACTAGATGAGACATATTTTTTATCAAATATAATTAATTAGATGATGGTCAGACAACCTAGTGAAGGTCGCGGGACGTCGCTGGATGCAGGCTGCCTCCAACAGGTCACTGTGGAAATCATTGGGAGAGGCCTATGTTCAGCAGTCGACTTCCTTTGGCTGATGGATTGGATTGGATTATTAATTAACAAACATGCCTATGATAAATCCTTTACTATAATTAATGCATAATTACACTGATAACTTAAATTGATTATGAAATATTTATAACTACAAAAGCAAAGTCAGGTAATACGCGTAGCTATTTCAGGACATGTTAATTTTCACTTTAAAATAATCAAACAATTTTCAACAACAATGCACCAACTGTGGCAATTATTAATAATTCCCAATACAATATTATATAAAATTAAAAGTAAATAGTAATTGTAAACGCATAAATAATTCCGAGCGGCTATTAATAACGGAACATCATTTGTGTACACGTGATTTAAAACCAACATCGGTTTCAGTAAATTTTACTTTGAGCGCTGCGCTGAATTTTGAGTATATTTTACCATGTTTATTTGTCGGACTTCGTGTTTACAGTCATGCAAATGTAAAGTACATATGGATGAACAAAATTCTTTGATATGGGCCGGTGAAACCTCGTGAGGGACCAGCATTACTGGAAATTCTGTCCAAGAATTCTGATGGTGTGTAAAGTTCGCGAACCTTAACCAGTTTAGTACTGTATAAGCCCATAAACATCCTACTGTAGGACACGAGCCTCCCTTACAATCGAGAGTACGATTGAGAGTGGTTAGGCCATATAGTCCACCAGCTGGCCTAGTGCGGGTTGCCGTACTTTACATACCGTAGAAATTATTATAAATTACGGTATGCAGATTTCCTCACGACGTTTTTCTTCACCGTTATAGTGCGTGGTGATCGACTATCAATACACACATGACTCCGAAAAGTCAGAGGTGTGCCCTGGGATTTGAAACCGCGTCCGCCGTGAACATGTTGGCAGCCGCGTCTGGTTCGTTTATCAGGCCACCACGCAGTGTATTTAATGGGCTGATACAGTACAGTACATTTAAAACAAGCCATACACTCCGGAGCCAAGAACGAATCGATAAAGCTTTAATATTAGAAATCACAAGTTCAGTTCTTCTTTGTGTGTTACCCTTCAATTTCGTTCCATTAGCTCCCAACAGGATAGTTTTTATTCCGGGAAAATCAAATGCTCCGTGGAAATAAATGTCAGTCAACGTTATTTTCTGTGCCAAAAATACAGCCACAGTGCAGATACAGCAGAAATACAGTTCCGTTGAGCGAAACTCAATTAGCAAATTGAACCCCCGTGTATATTGTTTTGCTAGTATCAGTACTGAAGCCCGTTACCCGGTGTGCGTGGGAGAATATACAGCAATGCTAAAAAAAATATTGATGTATTTCATATTGACTGCCTCGGTGACGTAGTTGTACGGTATGATTCCATAGCTGAAGTCTCGGGTCGAATCCCGGGTGGGCAAAGTGATATTAATTTTTCTATTCATTATCAGCCTGGAGTCACGAATTTGTGCCCAATATGGCGATAGGATCGCCCCCTATCACATCACGGATGGAAGAAATACGGCGAAATGTGGGTGTCCTGGTTGCACAGTACAGTACAGTACAGTACTTTAGGACTTAGCATACGAGTTGATGTCAGAGGTGGCGCAACCATCATCAGCGCGAGAAAATACACCGTGATGCATTCCAACCCGCTTGCTAAGCTATTGTGCAAAAATGTATTAAATAAATCATTAAATATTTTTAATAAACGATTTTTCATTGTTATTTTCATTCTAATTTCTGCTACGAGCGCCGCTGTTTGACATGTCTCTTTAAACTTAAATTACTGGCACATAACGTTCCTGTATACGCATGCACATTTAGTAATACACTAACAAGTTTCCAGAATCACGATAAACAACCAATTGATTCCACAATATTGTCGGTAATAGAGTAATTATAACGAGAGAGTGGGTATTAATTGCTTTCCAAAATGAATGCTACGACACTGCGTTCGATGTAATCTGAAAACGAGGGCGAGCGGCCATAAGCGAAACAATCTCATCAGCCGCAAGCACCGACCGCCTGTAAAATAAATTAACAGCTCTGCCTGCTCCCAAACTGCCGAGGCACTAGTATAGGCTCACGGTTAGGCTGAGTAGGGGTAGACAGCCGGAATGGGTTAGTTCAAGCATATGTCTTGTCTGTTTCTTTACTTCGCTTCTTTGTTGCTTGTACGATCTACTACTTTCTGACATAAATTAATGGAAAAAACTAGACATATTATGATACTTACGAATTAAACTAATTATCAATAAACAAGTTATAATAACTATAGTATATAACTAAAGAACTAAGTCCAGCATCAAAAAAGAAATACAGCCCTACACCAAATAAAATATTTTTCGGATCGAATAATAGCTTAAAGGATTCCTATGGAATTGAACTTAATCCATTACACATATCTCAGACTGTAGACATTTTAGAGCACTTTGCCAATACCAGAAATGTTGCAAAATTAAAAAAGTATCACATAGGGACAACTTTGAACGTAAATCGATGTCTGATAATTATGCCGCTCTGCTTAATTGCATCTTTGCGGTTCAAAGAACCCAATATAGAGGGACGGAACGCGTGGACCGACAGTCCTACAGTATGAGGGAATATTAATTCGAAAGTTTATTTTCTTTTTTACTGACACGACATTGGACTACATTCCGCATGAAGTTAAGTACAGTGCAATCCAGATGGAGAAATCCGCGGATTATAGATAGCCATCACTTGCTGATGTAAATTATTTTGCTGGCCACATTATTTGCGGATATAGTTAGTAGCAACTCCGGATAGAATAAAGAAAAAATAGCCATCAAAATTATCCGACTCCTTGGCAATTAATTTAGACATAAATTTTTATTTTGCATCACTTCAAGCCCTGATTAATAATGTTTAAGGCGGTGAAATGAGCACCAAATAATAACAGGGTATTCTACAACATTGGTATGCTATGCAAAGCAAGACAAAGGCATTAATTCCTTCCTATACATGTATTTCATATCCAATGAACCTACCGTTTCAACAAACAAATATGTAATACATACGACAAAGGCTTTTAGTTCCGTAATTACCGATGCGAGTAATATGCAAACATATTTAGATCAAATGACGTCGGATGCCCATTACTAAGTCTTTACCGAGCTTGAATTTCTTGGAATTCAATTCAGCTTGCAATTGGTAACGACGGTCTGACAGCATCCGTAGTCGAGATTATTAACTTTGCGCTATAACCTATTTAACATAGGTAAAGCGTAGCAACTATTTTAAATAATTCCTTTTTTCAAATTTTGTTGACGTAATGCTTCTCTTTTTGAATTCTTGTTTTGTTTTTCAGTTTTTCGTTTTCAGCTAGTGTGTTTTACCAGGAAATAACAACATTCACTGGAAACGACAAATCCCATACAGATATGATTTTATGTGTCAGGTACAATGACTAAAAAATATTTTTTATTTTTCTGGGTAAAATTTCTTTGTGACATAAAACATAGATTATTTTTAGTTTATAGAATCTGTATGGATATATAGTTTTAGGCAATTAGTTATTTGAGTTATTTGGCTCGATTATGCTTGTATATTTTTTTATTTGAAACATGTAACATTGAAAATATGAATTGGTAACTTCAAGAAAGGTTTAATTAAATGTAATTTTAACATTACTTAACTAATAAATGACTTAGCGGCTTAGCCTATAAATATTTCATAATAGGTAAGTGCACAAAAATTCTGCACATACTTTACAAATGTTTTACCCAAGCCTTTCAATATCGCTGGGCTGCAAGTTTCAACTGACGCAACAGCTGGTCTAGAGAATTCAATAAAGTTTTCATCGTAGTACGACACCAGGAGTCTCGACTTTAAAATAGCATGTGGCATACATTGCGTTCCAACCACAGTCGGTAGAATAGATAGGAATAACAAATAAGGAAATGTACACTGGAATTTTACAGGACTAAGATTTCCAACTGCAGTTAGACAGTATCTATTTCCAAATAATTAGCTTTTATGCTGCCCACGGTAAAGGCACAGGTCTCGCCCCACTTAATTGGTGGGAGGGAAATTTCGATTCTGGAGAATACGTCGGCAGCTCAATACTATTTGGAGGATGGATTTTTAAACGAGTGTCCAGTGTTACCTGACCTCTTAAACCTTTAATAGAGCTTTAAAAGGCGTTCCAACGTTCATTTGTCTTGTTCAATGACCATTACAAAGTGGGCTGCCAAACTCGGAGCGTCTCAATTTTGCCGATAAGCGCGCTCATCGTCTGAATTCGAGACTTGATTGCAATGATTAGTTTCGCATTACCATTATAAGTGGTTCGTGCTGGTAAACAAAGATAGATCTTACTCGCACCTACATTCCAAATAATAAAAGAAACACTTAAGCATTTTGAAATGTGTAAAACGTTTTGTAGAATTGTGTTTTTCGTTTAATCGTTATTTGAAACTGTTTTTTTTTGTATAAATACTATCTTTACTTTTATAGCAGACGTTGAATCAGAGAATATGACGCGACAATCAAAACTGTGGAAAGCTGAAAACTGTCAAGTCCTATAGACACATTTATTAGACTCATGGACTTTTGATAAGCTTTTTCAAAAGTCTGTAAATTGACTGATATAATAGCCAGCTCCATGCGTGTCCCATGAGTGAGACAATTATCGCATCACGTTCCCTCAGCCTGATTACGTTTGTTAGAAACGCAGATCCCTCGCGAACCGCTCGTGGGAAATGAACCGACACTCGATATGCCATTTAACTGTAAACATGTTATGATTCTCTTTTCATCGCCTTGCTAGATTTTCCGTTTCGCTTGAGGGTTTTGTCAATCAATTTGTAATTTTGTACTTCGTGTATTCTATTTTATTTTGATTGTTAACACAGGAAGCATGTTACATAAACTTACGACTTTTTTAAATTAAAATATTTTTCGGAAATTGCACATTTTCTGCATACATGTTAGCCTATGTCCTTTTTTATACTCCTAGTAAAGAGTCCAAAAATAAATCATTGTGATTGGTTGAGTAATTAAGGGTGTAGTGGTGTAGGGTGAGTAAAAGAGGCGAAAGCGTCACAAACAAATGCACTTTCGCATTTACAAAATTGCTAAAATTACAGCATCATCTATTGATGCGACAAAGTGAGTGCTGTGACCTGTTCTGTTTCCCGAGTGTTATGACATGTCCTTCAAACGAGGCTCAGAGAGAGTTTTCACCTCTTTGTAGGTAGCGGCTTGTCTGTGCCCCTGGCATTGCAGTCCATAAGCAGCGGGAGTTGCTTACCACGCGGGCCGCTCACACGTCTGCCTACGACGGCATATAAAATTGGCTACAGCTTTAATAATTTTTGCAATTTGAATGTCACAAAAATATTAGGAATAAATATTTTATTTCCCAAATCAGATGGAAATTCAGTATATAATTATCAAATGGAAGACAAAAAACATGCAAATTACAGTATTACTCAAGTGATGTGCTGGGGCGGATGGTATTTGAATAAAAAGGCGTATAAACAGCGGACTCTCAACTTCTTTGTTAGGGAGAAATTTTGTTATACTGCTAATGTATTGTAACATCGGTTCGAACCCGTACACATTTGTGGTCCGCAAAAATATTTGTTCCGTTTCTAGCCCGTTTCTTAAATAACTACGTCATGGAAGCAATCTTGTAATTACCAAAAATCATTAAAACTTAACAAACTTCAAAGTAATGAAACCCAACAGTAACGTTCTCAAAAAAGCAACCATTTATTGTTGACGATAACATATTATAGAAGTTCCTCCTCTTATAAATATTTTTGTTTTTCATCAGCCCATATACAACCCACTGCAGGGCACGGGCCTCCTCTACAATCGAGAGTACGATTGAGAGTGATTAGGCCATATAGTCCACCACGCTGGCCTAGTGCGGGTTGGCGGACTTTCACATACCATAGATATTTATACAAATCGCTATGGTATGCAGGTTTCCTCACGATGTTTTCCTTCACCGTTATAGTGCGTGGTGATTGACTATCAATACACACATGACTCCGAAAAGTCAGAGGTGTGCCCTGGGATTTGAACCCGCGACCACCGTAAACATGTAGGCAGCCGCGTCTGGTCCGTTACCAACAGGCCACCACGCACTTATAAATATATACATTTATAATTATCCCCACAAAGATGAAGAATTTACTCAATCGTATCAATATTTCAATCACAAATATGGCGGCTACATACAAAAGTTTACCCGTCACATCTATCCGGCGGGGAAAAGCCTACTTTTTCATTTTGTCTAGTACGCTGGCTTCAAAGTTGACACTTGGCAGGCCGACACACCGACCGGTCTAAAACCGTCCACTCACCCCCTCTGAATCAGTGAACTAGCCAACACTACCCCTCCCCCGTACCCTCCCAGAGGGGAACATAATGCCCTAATGTGGCTGCTTATAGCACTGGCTCTTGTGCATTTATTTTGAGCCCGGCCAGAGCTGTAATTTGTAAATTTAAAAAAGCATAATTCATAGACAAGATTTTGCTTTTAATCGCGCTGGCTGCTGTTCTAATATTTTTACTTTTGTGGCAGATTTTTTGATAATGATAAAAGACTGCCTCGGTGGCGTAGTTGTACTACGGTACGATTTCAAAGCTGAGGTCTCGGGTTCGAATCCCGGATCGGGCAAAGCGATATCGGATTTTTCTATTCATTATCAGCCCGGAGTTAAGAATTAGTGCCCGATATGGCGATAGGCTCGCCCCCTATCACATCGTGGGACGGAACATATAAGGCGAAATGTGTGTGTCTTGGTAGCACCTCTGCGTACCCCTTATGCGGAAAAGGCATTAGCTTATGTATGTATGTGATAAAAGATGTGATAAATGCAGTCAATAGTCACGCATACTCGTAGCTCTGGCTTCAAATTGAAACACAAGTCTAATGTTACGGGTATCAGAAACTAAGATAGACTTTTCGATCTCATAGTAACTACCCCTGAACTTAATACTTTTCGTCCGAGGAAACATTAATCTCGGTGGGGGAATCAAACACGCCGGATCAAGTTGCACCACGCGCGCCCTAATCGATTGCACCCCTGATGCTGTCATAATTGAATGACAGTAATTGATACTTGATAAAATATAAAGAAGTTCTTCTGATTAGTTTTTTTTTTCTTACCCGTTTTTATTATTCCGACATGCCATCCGGAGGTGGAACACGACAGCTCGCGCGCGTCCATGAATTCTGCTATATGTGAACCAATGGTACCAGCGCAGTCGAGCTAGGCCATTCCTACAGTAATTCAGAGTAAGTACAACAAGGCTCTATTACCAATCGAAGCAAATTTCCACGAAAATTCTGTTTATAAATAAATAAATACACACAACAGTCACATACATAGTTCTAACCCCACATTAAGATCAATTAAGTCTTGCGTCGTCGGTATCAGAAACTAAGAGAGACTTTTCGGTCTCACAAATACCCAAACCCGACACAAATATTTGCAGGCCACACAAACATTTGTGGCGGTGCGGGGATAGAACCCGCGGCCTCTCGTTTTACAGTCGGCGTCTAACCAACTACTTCACAGAGGCTGTCAAATTATCTGTATTATATTACTGTTTATCAAATTCACATTGCGCAGTTCGAGAAACTCAGCATCGCTTACAGAGTACATCGCTTCTACAACAAACAACATTCAATAAACATAACTCTGGACTATTTCAATTCCATAACAAACGAATTTCATTTGTAATACTTCAAACCATCATCCCATACAATTAGTTCCCTTTGTGACCGTCAGCACACAATCACGATAATAATTAACAGGTAATACCCACACAAACACACATGTAATTCAATGGTTAATTGAAACAATTATGCTCACGTTGTACTACTATCATAGTAGCCGTCGCATATACTATGAAAATGAACTAATGAACTATATAATAGGTAGGTATATATACAAAACTGTAATGGAATATTGAGATAGTCTTCTGTTTTGCTCCTTACGTTCGGAGAAATATGTACATGCTGTTAAAACGTGAATAAATATCTGATTAATTGTTTTTTGTTTCTGCTTCTATGGGATAATCTGCTTGCTGTTTATACGTAAAGGACTGTTACTGTTACCTCCGTGTTTTGAGGCTAATCTTCGAGAAGCCTTGATCAAATAGGATGGGTTTATATCCCGGAATATGTAGACATGATACACAATTATTAATTTCTAAAGACAGAACAATCACTATAATGTTATTCAACTAACCTAAATATAAGTTACATTAGCTCATTACAGAACTGGGCACTTAGGAATTATTTTTTTTTTTTTTTTTATTCTGGCACGGCATGATGACTGCACTGCACCTGATGTTAAGCGCAAATGCCGTCCAGACAGAGTATCGAATGGCATCAGACGGCGGTCCCATGCCATTCGACACAATTATGCCGGCCTGCTGAGATGCTTCTTCACACTACGGCGGAAGGACCCAGGATTATAGGAAGGAGGGAACACGTGTGACGGCAAACAATTCCACAGCTTCACAGTGCGACACAAAAAAGAATTTGCGAACTTTTTTGTTCGCGCCGAGATGGTTTGAACCGTCAAGCTGTGGCTTCGCAAGCCAGCACGCGTGGTTCTGTTAAGGAAAGGAGAGGAGGGGATCAAACTAAACAATTCCTCAGAGCATTCACCGTGATACAGACGGTAGAACACGCTTAGAGAGGCAACATCCCTCCGCAACTGTAGCGACTCTAAGTTGCTCGTAACGTCTGCATCATTTACAATGCGGATGGCCCGCCGCTGCAATCCATCCAAGGCATCGAGTAAGTACTGGGCGGATCCATCCCAGAGGTGCGAACAGTATTCCATACCCGGCCGAACCTGCGCTTTATACAAGCGGTATAGTTGACCGGGCGTGAAAAACCGACGCACCTTGTTCAGGATTCCGACCCTGCGCGATGTGGCAGATATTACACCCTCGATGTGATTCCTTGGATTAAGATCACAGCGGATATCCACACCAAGGATACTCAGGTCATTCCGCATTGAGAGGGGAATACCCTGAAGATTAGGGAGGGGAGAGAACGGGGATTTTGCACGTGAACGCACACACCTGGGTTTTCCTGGCATTGAACTCAACCATATTCCTGGAACCCCATGTAGAAATGAGATCCAAGGACCGGTTGAGCTCAATGACAAGATCTTCGCGCCCGCTCACAGTGCCGTCACGGCAATATTATAGATATTTACTGTACTGTACTGTATCAGCCCATATACGTCCTACGGCACGGGCCTCCTCTACAATCAAGAATATATAGATATTTAAGATGACTTGAACTCAAGAATTGTCAATACATAGTTACATATACTGCATGGACTATGCTGATCACAAAATCTACTAGAAAGCGCCAAAACTATTGAACTGTCACTACCAAAAAACAATAACTGGCTGTGCACTTGTTAGTCTCTTTCAATTATAAGCTGATGGTTAAGTACGCCCAATTTATACTCTTTCATATCTATGTTTTTTTTAATTTCATTCCAATTTTAAATTCAAAATGTATCAAGCGTTCTGATTTCAAAAAAGAGTATCTAGTTATTATTTTTAATTTTTCTTCCTTCCTCACGATCGAACTACTTCAGCCCTCCACGGAGTATGGCAGTTAAAAATAGATTTCTAGCAAGAGGCACCGTTTGCTTGGAATATCGGCCCGAGGACTCTGACCCAAATATCTGACGTACACGTAAAGTGCCGGTTACGTGCCTTCGAGAGCTAATTTCGGCTCGTAAAAGTCGGAATGTCGGCTGACGCGTCAATTCACGAATTTGAGGGCAAAAATTCCTTACCTTGTGCGAGAAGTTCAATATATTGAAAGTGAATATTTGTTTGTCATTATAAATGGGACTTTGTTATCGTTGAGAGTATTATAAAAAGTAGAGTCGTTTCATAAATTCTAACTAATGAGGTTCGGAATTGATTTTTTTAGGCGTTGTCTACAGGTTGTCTACCTGTAGATAGCTGATAGCCGAGATTTATCTTTATACTATAGATCCCTGGTAATTATTACATAACAACTTCTTCTCAAATCTTAAGTCTAACATTGTTGACATCAACAGTACATAATTTCGCTGTCGGTAGCCCATGGACAAAACAAAAGATAATTAGAAAATTCAGCTTACACTCTTCAATAAAGGTTAGCTAATAAATTAAACTTTATGCTTGACACTTTCCTCTGTATTTCATAAAAAGTTTTTAAACTGTAATTGAGTTTGTTTACCATTATCGGTTGATATGCAAAAGGTAATATTAGATAAAAGTAAATATGATATCCTATTATATCCAGTGCAAAATGAATGATTATGCAATATTTCAGAAATAATCTAATTACCAATTCACTCTCCAATAAGTATGGTAATATTGTAATTTACTTTTCTATTTCATATTTGAAAAATAACTAAATGATAATGCTGGCCATAATGGATTCACCAAATTCAATACAAAAAAAAAACAATTGTTTATTCTCCATTCTAAATTCAAATTCAAACGTCCCTCTAATTCCTAGCCATAAACTTGCTAACCGGGTGACGTGTGAGTTGTTTGACGCGAGGACAAATGCGCTGAACCCAGCATCACTGCGATGTAATAAGAGCGAGGTAATAGATCTTCTCCCGCCGCTCCCATTACGTCACAGGCCAACCTCACTCCGCAGCCGCTTTGGCTTAAATACCTCGCGGAACTTTGCAGTTTTCTTCAGTGCGAAATATTGCTGGAATTTTTACATCTCGCGTTGTAGTGAAGTGTTTTTGTTCGGGAAATATGTTTGCTTATAATATAGTGGCTACATAATATGAGAGTGAGCAACTATATTATTTCATTTTCGTCTGAAAAATACTTGACTGAGGCATCGAAAAAAAAATTTCACTACATACATACATAGAAATCACGCCTTAATCCCAGAAGGGGTAGGCAGAGGTGCAACCAAGACACCCACGTTTCGCCTTGCGTGTTCCATCCCACGATGAGATAAGGGGCGATCCTATCGACATATGGAACACAAATTCCTGACTCCGGACTGATAATGATTAGAAAAATCCAATATCACTCTGCCCGACCCGGGATTCGAACCCGAGACCTCGGCTTTATAATCGTACCGCAGTACAACTACGCTACTGACGCAGTATTTTTTTACTGGCTATTTGAATTTGTATTTGTAAGTTGTCTGTTACCAGAGTAGGATACATCTTACAAAAGTTTGGCGCATTTTCAATTCAGCCTTTGTATTATGTGGTGTAGCAGGCCGCTGACCGACATAATTATGTCGACTGATTTAAGACAATCCCTTGCCGGTGATAATTTTAATTGCCCTGATATTACCATCGAAACTATTGTCGTCACCTTGTCAGGCCAGATACAAGAATCGTGGGTTGAAGGAATATTAAAAAAACATTTCTACACATATTATAATTTTTAATTATTGTATTTATAAATATAAATTCATAGGTGACTACATAATATTTATATATTAAATTATTTTTTTGGTATGTTATAAATTATACTAATTAATTCAATTTTCTATACTTAATAGTACTAGCATAGTTATTAAAACAGGCAGTGAACTAAAATTGCAATCTCAATACTACTCAACTAAACATTGGCACGAAAATTAATTATGTATAATTAATATCTTAATAAATAAAACAAAATTCGAGTATATTTATTGGATTTTATATACTGGGTGTAATCGCTTAACGTCACGAAAAAAAATGTGTATGGCAAGTACATGACTTAGAAACCTTTGGCATACTTATTTTAATTTTTTTTTGTTTTTTTTTATGTAGTGTAAAATTAATTTACCGCCACTAGTTATTAATTTATAATTAGTTATTCATAAAGAAACGTTTTTCAGAGAGAGATGAAAATAAATAAAAATATCTCTACAAATACACATCATTGTTACCCTACTTTATACAATTTGAATCCAAGTAGAAATTTCTAAATCTAGGTAATAAAACTGTCCTTTGATGAAGCCGCCCGTAACAGCGCGCCGCCGCAAGCGCAAGTACAACGCGTCCCGCCGCCCGCTCCCGCGCCGCTGACGCCTTCCAGGGATGTCGCCACTTCCCCAGTCGCGCGAAATTCGCCACTAAGTGACGACGTACGATAGTTTTTTGGTTAGTTTTTGCGGTAAAAATGAGTGATTACACGAACATTGAGTATGTGGCAATGATGAAATGCTATGTCCGATACTATGAAAACTTGGATCGTGCAAGAAGTTTATATGCAGATCCAGAACATCTGCAGTCTTTGCGCAGGAATGGGATCTTGAATGCACGAGTTCCCAGCACAAGACTTATTTTAAATACTTATCAGAGGTTGCTCGACCATGGACAGTTCAGACTTCCTAGTCATGCAAGAATCCGTGGCCTTCCACTACGAAACGTTCGTTTGGAAGACGATATACTGGAGTTTTTTGAAAGAGATCCAAGGAGAAGTACACGCCAAGCGGCTCGTCGATTTGGTGTCAGCCACTATTTGATATGGAAGGTACTTCGGTCCAGGAACATGCATCCATATCACCACATACGCGTTCAAGTCCTGCACGGGCCGGACCCTCCGCGTCGCATTGAGTTTTGTCGTTGGCTACAGGAGCACATTGAAACTAATATCTTGTGGAGTGACGAATCGATTTTAACGCGTGTTGTTTATAACGCACGCAACGAACACTGGTGGAGTTCCCAAAATCCTTATAAAATAAAGGAAAACTCCCACCAAGTAAGATTTAGTGTCAATGTTTGGGCCGCAATTATCAACGATCGGATAATCGGTCCAGTATGGATTACGGATCGCCTCACAGGACTCACGTATTTGAATATGATACGTTCTGTTGTAGAAACGATGTTAGACGATGTACCTCTGAGCTATCTGAGAGGGATGTACTTCCAGCACGACGGCTGTCCAGCTCATTATGAACGCTCTGTGCGCGAATACTTGTACAGTGAATTCAGTGGTAGGTGGATAGGTCGCGGGGGACCTGTAAATTGGCTAGCGAGGTCACCGGATTTAACGCCATTAGACTTTTATTTGTGGGCTGAACTAAACGTTTGGTGTACACCGAAGAAGCCCAAAATGTGAGGGAGTTGAAGCAACGCATTGTTGATGCTTTTGATATTTTAAAAAGTAACAAAGACACGCTGGGTCGTCTCAGAAAAAAATTATTGAAACGTGCAAGGCTTTGCTTGGAAAACAGTGGTGGACACTTTGAACATTTACTCCAATATCACTAAAAGGTATTTACTTCCTTTTTTTATAAACATTGATCATTGTAATTTGTAACTTAGTAGATTTAATAAAAACGTCTAGGTTAATGTATTCAAAGGTTTAAATAAAAACAAATCCAGCTTTTTTAAGATAAAGTTAAAATGCAAATCTTAACAACCTACCAATAATTACATGTGCTTACATGAATCCAAATGATGTATGGTAACATTAAGAGTAATAATACCGATAAATAGACGCGAAGTAGGTTCAAGGTCACTCCTCGCTAGTCAGCTGTGGCGCGGCATGACTCATAAATGCGCGCCGCCGTGTATTTATGGGTACGTTGCACTTTTATGTGTAGGGTGATTAAAATTAATATGTATTTTGGGGATAATTTCAACCATGGTAAACTAAGTAGTATTCAATGTTTAATCTTGTATATAACGTTAATTTCTCACACACAATACACTATGCAATTTTCAAAACGCTAAGCGATTCCACCCTGTATATCTAAGTTTTAATTGTGTTTCTTTGGCAATTCATAAATACAGCAAAAATATAAATTAATAAAATTGGTATATTATACTAAACTGAATCTCCTCAAAGTAGAGCAAAGGCCGACTTAAAACGATTATTAAGAAAGATAATGAAACAATTTTCAAATCGCCTTCAAAGTTCAGTGGCTGTGATATTGTGTGCATGAACCGTGAGATCTAGGGTTCGATTGCCAGTTAAAGCACTCCACCAGTTAACGTTCTTCGGTTTTAATCATAAGTTTTTCTCTAGGTTTGACTTTATGCCTAGCACTGCTGTAGAGTCGCCTTCTATCATGAAGTGGGTCGAAAATTAGAACTTTATATATAAATTATATGAAATGACGTCAACCTAAAAACTTTAATCACGGTTCAACCTTTACATATACCAAAAATCGACAATTTCTTGCTACTATTTGCTTAGCCTAGCATGAAATAGACCGTTCCCGATAAAAACTTATTGAAAAACCCTTGCTTTGAACTTTCAGTCTATTTACATGTCGGTATTAGCTATTACATGCAATATGTGTTAGCTATGTTAATGTAAACATGTATATTACAAATACTAAAATGAAAGCCTCCCTAACACAGTTGGTTAAAGAGCCTTCTGAGAATTGAGATACCGCGATATAATCCTTCATCATCACAATATTTATAAGGCCAATAATTAAAAAGCCAACTAACAAATTCTGCCCTAATTTTCATAAAAAAAACATTAGGTAGCCAACAACAAAGCCAACGCCTTAGCCTGTCCCAATCGTTTAAAAAAGAATTCTATTGCATAGGTCCGACAAACGAGCAAACAGGTTACCTAAAGGTAAGTGACCACTGCCGCCCATGAACATCCACAACGCTGGATCATGGATCTATTACCGGCCCAATTGGGAGGGAAGCGGGGAGGAAAAAGGATGGGAAGACGAAAGGAGTATTGGGCATGCGACAAACCAATGAAAAACAAAATCCAATTAGGTACAAATAGGTTGAATTGACCTCATGTTGTCTGCGGCGTTGTAACGATTAACTGACATTTGCGTTTGACTGGCCAACATGCCGGGTATTATTAGAACCGTCTTGCTGACAGGTAAACTGCTTTCCTGTGCCACAAGATACCTGTCGATACTTTTCCATACCTAGTCTGTGCTTATCGACATTGATGTTTATTTTTAATCTGGTTTGGTGTAGGATACATTAGATTTTATGGTAGTAATGTGGTACGTATGTATTTATACGTTTCACTGGCCATCAATCACCACTCTCAATCGTACTCTCGATTGTAGAGGAGGCTCTGCAGTGGGTCGTGTATGGGCTGATACAGTACTGGCCATTGAAGGCTTTCTTTGTAAACGGAAATTACATATTGTATGTAATAAAAAAAATATTATTTTTAAATTACTTTTTTTTATTGCGATGAATGGCGAGACGAGCGTGCCATTCGCCTGATGGTAAGCGATACGACCACTCATGGACAGTAGGAAAACCAAACAACACCATGAATTACAAGGCAATGCTTGGCATTCCACTACGCTCGCCATCCTGAGACATAAGGTGTTAAGTCTCATTTTGTCCAGTAGTTACTCTAGTTACAATGTGCTTCAAACCGGAACACAAATAGTGCATTTACACTGCAGTTTGGCGGGAAAAAAAGACATTGCAGTGGTACCTACCCACGCGGCCTGTCACATATAACAGACTTATCACCAGTAAAGAAATACATCCAATAAATAAATCAGTATTTAAAGCAGCAAGAACACTGTGAATGAGTTTTTGGTAGAGTTTGCTCCCTTATTTTTTAAGCTTTAATGTTGAAAAATTGAAAAGAAATCTAAGTGACGACGTTTCCTTGAGATTTTGCAGTAATTTTCTATATCTTCATAGCATTTATTGTACCAAGAATAAGTTTTACGACTCATTACCCATTACCCATTCAATTAACTTAATTATCATATTACAATAATATATAACATATTTAGACTAGATTTACATATATATTTCAACTATATTGGTATATTATTTACACCATCAAATTTACAATTCATAATATATATTTGTTAATAAATTATCGTGCGTACCGAATTATTCAACTATAAACTTACAATTCGCTTTTAGTGATGCCACACCCACAAGCCTGTGACGTCAAAATATACCTAATACAGGCTTCATAAAGGTTATTCAAGTCTGTAGGTCACTTAGAAGGCATGTACTTAACATCGGAGCCCCGGTACGCGTATTCGAGCAATAATTTATTGATTTGTTGCGACGACAGCGCGCCGCTCAGCTGCCTGCCTTGAGACAGGAATATCTTCAGGAGCGCCTTGTGTAGGTCGTGAGCGAGCATGTCTTGGGATGTCTCGGTGCGCTTTGATAAGTCTGTTGTCATCCTGTAAAGATGTTTATTAGTCAATTATTTTGTATTTTATTCTGTACCAAGTTTTTTTTTCTTTTAATGGCATTGCATTCGACATAAGCTTAGTTCAACATAACATTGTGGATACATAATTTAAACAGCTCTAAGTGGTTGAAATTACTGAAGGATATTGTGATACTAATATTGAATTTATTAAATATTCACATTGTCTTAACTTTACATTAAGATGTAAATATTGTGTCTTGGGTATCAGAATCTACTAAAGAGTAAGGCATTTAGGTGCCACACACACAGACTCAAAAGAAATTTCATATATCACTCAATAATTTTATGTTATTTCTTCATTGTAATTGGTACTTTGAATGGTGCAATAGAGGATAAATAAATAATTTGCGGTGGGGGAATTTAACCTAACAATAATTTGGACATCGCGTCGCGCAAACATTTAACAGCCTCCGTGGCGCACCGAAACAAATATTTGTGTGAAACACAGGTATTTGTTTCGAGTCTAGGTGTTTGTGAGAACGAAAAGTCTCTCGTATATTCTTATACCCACAATAAATGACTCGGTCTTAATGTGGGGTCAGTACTATGTATGTGATTGTTGGGTGTGTTTATTATTATTTGTCTGAGTAGGTACTAGGATCAAACCTAAATCACGTTTTACTCTCAACAGCGCTTCGGAAGCTGTCGGAGGCTGTTAAAAGCTAGCAACGATCTACCTACTTTGTTTATAACTGTTCATCAGCTCAGCAGTTTGCTACACTATAAACGATTGTAGTAACTCATGAAACACGTAAAATATTTTTTTAACAAATTATTGCCACGCCTTTTTCTCTTCTCTGACTTAAAACAATCTTACGTTTACGTAAGATGAAATTCAAATTAATGAAGTTACTAGCCGTTTGTTCACAAAGCTGTCTTTTCCAGTCCTACACCACAAAACTACTTGCTGACGCACAAACCACCCTCGCGTAAAGGTCAGCCCGGGCTTAAGGGATGAATTTAAAATGACCATTCCAATGCCAGGTTTTAACTGCTCTTAGTTATATCCACAAAAGGACCGATTGTTCGCCATTTTAGAGATATTAATGATGTAAAGTTATTGTAACTGACATTTTGTCGGACATATTACGTCCCCTTGTGAGTTTCCAAAGGTAACCATCGGATTTATAATATTTGTATATAAAGTACTTAATTACTAATAATAATACATTCTTTATTCCAGACAACATAAATCCATTTTTTTTATCAGGCCATATACGTCCCACTGCTGGGCACGGGCCTACTCTACAATCGAGAGTACGATTGAGAGTGGTTAGGCCATATAGTCCACCACGCTGGCCTAGTGCGGGTTGGCGGACTTACACACCGTAGAATTATTTTAAAATCGCCACGCTATGCAGATTTCCTCATGATGTTCTCCTTCAGCGTTATAGTGCGTGGTGATTACCATTACACAAAAAACTCCGAAAAGACAGAGGTGTGCCCAGGGTTTTGAACCCGCAACCACCGTGAACATGTAGGCAGCCGAGTCTGGTCCGTTACCAACAGGCCATCACGCACTCATAGATCCATAGTGTTTGTAAAATAATAATAATAATTTATGAGTTGTAATATATATGTATATAATATAATGTATGAATAATAATTTATGTTATTTACTTAAAAGAAACTAATTTTAATAAAATATAATGAATTTAAAAAATCTTTCTTTACCTTAGAACTACCAAATAGGCCTGTTTTTTGTGTTTTATTTATATTTTAAACTTTATTTCAATTTAAACGTGCTATTAATTATTCTAAAGGTAAATAATTTCCCCTAAACCTCACTAGATGGTGTTACTAGTTGTGTATTATCTAACCACCACTTTTCGACATACTTCATTGCAATACTCATTGTGTAAAAATGATTTTATAGCAAACCCACATTTTCAGCCCACGCGTCTGCAACCCACCATTTCAACGTAGAGTCTGCGATCGAAAATAAGGAGCAACCTTATAGACGGTTATGAAATTTCCTTCAAGCAAAAATGGCGAAGTCTCTTAGATATTGGAAATTTATTTTAAGAAAGGTAAAGCTTCGTGACGCAAACGATGTTTTTTATTTTTGCTCGGCATTAACTTCTCAGAAATTGATGTTTTGCTTTATTATAAATGTTCTGATTATTTATTAATAACTTTTTGCCAATATTGACTTTCTCAATCAAGTAGCTTGTGTCTCTTTACATAAAATGTTTTGTGATAGTAACAAGTATATACTTTCAATTGCTAATATGTACATTGATTAGCGCTGCGCCTTGCCAACTTTACTTAGAGATTGTAAGTTCGATTCCGTATTAATAAATATGGATATTTATATGAGTAACAGTTATTCTGGGATTTCATCATCATCATCAGCCCATTGCAGTCCACTGCTGGACATAGGCCTCTCCCATGGTACTCCACAGAGCCCGGTCTGCTGCTTTGTGCATCCAGTCGCTGAGATTTGCTTATGAAATTGTATATAAAAAAATATTTGTAAAATTCACCAAAGATGAATGTTTAAACCGATTTAAAACCACTTTTGAAGAAGATAAATATTGTAATATTAATGATCGTAACGGTAATCAGTAAAATATATTATGCATATCCAAAGTTCCACATGCACAAAATCCTTGCTTTACTCCTGGTATATTTTTTGAAAATGTACGAATGGAATGAAAGGAGACACTATGCCCCTATTATATACCATTTTTGTTTAAATTGACTCAATTATAGTATCACTTAATTTTACCGGATGTAATTTGTGAGTAAATGGAGTTCGCAAGCATCATATGATGAGCTTCAATTATACGACTTTTTTTAATTAATTTATTTATGAATAACAAAAGAATAAAGTTATGAGCTACTAAAGTGTCCTGCAAAACTGTACAAACAGTTTGACTGCAGGATCAAGTTTTACATTCATAATATTATGATACGTACGAAAAACTGTTAAACTTTAACCACGTGACCAAATAATTATATTTGTAATGTGTTTTATAGTAGACTAGCGGCCCGTCCCAGCTTCGCCTGGGTGATAATATTTTTTTATTCCACTCCACATCAGATACATAATATGTATTATACTTAAAAATCTTCCTCTTGAATCACTCTATCTATTTAAAAAAACGCATCAAAATCAGTTGCATAGTTTTAAAGATCTAAGCATACATATGGACAGACAGAGAGAGGAAAGCGACTTTGTTATAAACTATGTAGTGATACCTTTATAACATAAATTATGCAGATTACATATATATAAAACTATATTATACAACATGCAACATTTTTCAGTCAAAATGCAATAACGATATTTTATAGACATTTAGTATTTTTAGTCCTAATTGAAATAACTCCATGAGTATATTAAACATTTAACGAAATATATATATTTCTTTATACATATTATACAAGAGAGTATGATCATCGTGAAGGGGCATCGGTGATCGTTCATAAAAACAAGTATCAATTAAGTGGCTATTAATAAACAACTAGGTTAATTAACACACAACTAATATCAAACATGTTAAAAACATTTCGATATGTAAAAAAACCATAAACAATAAAAAAAAATCATGAAAAAATAATTACGTCATATAAAAATTAAGTAAACATTTATATATAGGTGCATATTGCCTAATCTAATAAAATAAAATAAATTGGTAATAAAACAAATTACGAAAACAAATCATGCATAAACAAATTAACGAAAATAAATCATATTTTATTTTGACCAACAAAACGCGACGCACCGGCAGCGTCACAAAAAGACGGATCCAATAAATGACTCACTTGCAATTAGGCCACCAGAGGACGCCAAGGTGCAGCGAAGAAAAAACAGGTTCCACCCCTCGCCCTTAAATATCTTACAGACCTTACGATTACACCTTTAATATTACGAAAAAAACACATAACCACACTTCCACAGCGTTCAATCGTTCACAATCTGACGACAAAATGCCGGGGAAAGACCGGCGAGTCATTCAAGACCACTTTTTTTTTCTAAAATAAACTGGTGAAGGAATATGAAGCTTGCGGTTTTGGTTTAGAATTCACTTTTGATCGGCGCGAGGTATTTTAAGGGTGCATCTGGAAGCCGCCTGTTTCCTATTCGTACTTCACCCCAAACATGTGGTGTCGGCAGATATGTAATCAGTCAGGTTATTGTGTGCGCTAAATAGAAATATGCATTCATAAAATGTTAGCACATTTTTTATGTAAATTATTCAGCTCTGTTCATTTTTTGCCTAAGAAAATAATTTATATTAGAAAAATGGTTTAAAGGATTTGTATAAATCTAAATCACTTATTACGATAATCGCATTGCCAATATATTTAGTTTTTTTAATAAGTAACTAAAATATATTTCAAAATACCTAATTTATGTATATTTACCACCGCAATGTCTATTTCTCCCGCCAAACAGCAGTGTAAATGCATTGTTGTGTTCCGGTTTAAAGGACATTGTAGGCAGTCTAACTACTGGACATATTGTCACATGTTAACATCTTATGTCTCGGGATGGCGAGCTAACTGGAATGCCAAGCATTGCGTTGTAATTCATGGTGTTGTGTGGTTTTGCTGCTGTCCATTAGTGGTCGTATCGCTTGCCATCAGGCGAATGGCATGCACGTCTCGCCATTCATTGCAATAAAAAAGTAACGCGGGAGGCATGGGCCCCACAATTCCGCTCACTCCACACGCGCAACAGGGGACCAATACGCTCAAAACTCGAATGAAATGCACACTAGCTTCAAATATGAATGATATCGGTTCAGATTCCACAACAACGATACGGATTGGATTTGAAAAACAAAACCTTTGAGAATTTGTAAAAACGCTGCTAGTTTTTTCAACGAAAATTGTGAAATATAGTACGGGGAAAGTGTTTTCGGCGCAGCTTTGAGAACTAATATTTGATGGTTTGTAAATAATTGCATTCCATATGTCCAGATTTTGTTTGTACTTTTTACGGGTTTCGCTGGGATTTGTTCATGTTCTTTTGTAGCAAACCATTACGTAATTGCGAAAGTGTTTTCAATTTATTCGTACACATTACAACGAAGCAGTGGTGTTGTGGATATGAAATGATATGTGAATATAAATAAGAAGGAGAGTCATTTAATTTATGGCTATTATGTTTTTTGAAATTATAAAATAAAATATATACTCGTATGTATGTGCAGCGTTTATATCTGCCTATATTTAAATTTATTAAAATAAAATATATAACTTAAATATGTGCAGCGTTTATATTTGCCCCTATCCAAAATTATTCTAAGCTTTTATGTCAGAATCGATTGTAATTTTATATAGATTTTTAATTCGGATATATAATAGTTTCGTGTACGGAGAGTTCCACAACAGCAACATTGACAAATCGATTTTACAGTGGTTTTACACATTCATCATTTATAACCCGTCGTTTTCTACAGGGAACTGTTTGCAATGTTCCTCTGGGACGGTTTTAGAGCTTAATAGTTCAAAGAACAAAACGAGGACGGACTTCTATCCTCTCCTAATTAACATAAACAATAACTTGATAAAATCGTCCGTCTCTCACATCAATATTGCAAACGCAAGCATCACTCAACATGTTTATGGCTATGAACAAATAATTTGAACAAATCATTTCAACCATGATAGACCTCAAACATTTAGTAATAAAAATAATGATCCAACATTTGATCCAACGGGGACGCGTGCGCCCAACATAATAGAACAAGGATAGGGGAGTGAGCTTACATTATCGATTTTGTCCACACTATGCATAACGGTCGTGTAGGGATTAAGATTTATTTGTAATGAATTTATTTATCAAACAATGTTTGTTCTTTATAGTGTAGTGCGTTTCGCGTTGTTTTAAGGAATTATATAAGATTTATCATGATTTTGAATGTCGCTATTGGTTGAATTCTAAGAGCCTTATGAAGATCTATCTTCACTGATCTGATAACCAGATCAGACATATTTTTTATCAAATAGGTATTATTGATTAACAAGCACGCCTATGATAACATGCCTATCGAAAAGTGTTGGCTATTATATTTTATGACAATAATATTTTGTGAACCGTCTTTCGCAGGCAAACCTATACGATTGATTTTGTAATTAAATTATCTTTCGTATAGTAGGGGAGGGCTATGTTCAGCAGTGGACTTCCTGTGGCTGCAGAGAGAGAGAGAGAGTATTAATTTGGATTGGTTACCAGATCGGTGTAGTTATCTATATTGACTTACCTGTTCACATCTGCTTGCCAGGTACCCATGAAGGTAGGTAGGAAGGACCCAAGTATTCATATTTTCTGTGTTAAAAACTATCAGTTGAGATGAAATTCATTCTGTTATCAAAATAGTGAAGTTGTTGAAAGAAAATTTATTAAAAATAAATTCAATTAAAAAATAGTCATAACACTTTTGGATAGGCAATTATAGGCATGTTTGTTTATCAATAATATTTGATAAAAAATATGTCTCATCTGGTTATCGGATGGGTGAAGGTCGATGTTCCACGGTTCCTCTACTGTCGGTGTTGGTAAAAACAAAATTCTTTCTTCAACTTCTTTACTATGAAATTGTATAACCCACTCCACGTGATTACGGAACAAGAAAAATATGTGCTAGAAATGTTAAGTAATGTTTATGTCAATGCTGTTAAATAATGAATTCCTTCCATTCTATTTATTAGTACTAGCTCTCTGTAATCCGCCACGTGGTATATTTTTTACTTTGAAGCAATCGTTATACCATCTGGCGTTTCTCAAAGCTTTCATAGAAAAATGCATACAAATGACAAGGTATTATTTGAAAATACAATCAAATAAAAAAGTCGAAGAGAATTTAAATGGATGGTGGCTTTTTGGTAACCATCTGGACTATACGCCGTGTTGGTAATTACAAATTCGAAGCCCAGCAGTTGGCCAAGATTCTGATCGTAGGTTTGAATCCCAAGGCATAACTATGACTTCGAAGTCATGCGTGTTCATCATCAGCTCGTTGCAGTCCACTGCTGGACATAGGCCTCTCCCAAGGTACGTCACAGAGCCTGGTCTGCTGCTTTATGCATCCAGTCGCGTTATATATAAAGTTATATGCAGTATTCCGTGTATTAATTTTTTTTTTAAACAACGAACTAGTAAAATTTTACTAAGTAAGTATGCATACCTCAAGTACATATTATACTATTTGTCGTCAAAATACCAGCTTAGCTAAAATGACGTAAGTCTAGGTCTTATTCTACATTGTTATATCATCTGAACAGTCTCCATTTCAACGGCCTAGTTTGCACTCAAGTTAGTCCCTGGGGAACCATAACTAACGCTCCGTCTGGACCTAGATCTAGACTAGCTCTTGTCTAGACATTTGAAATGTGTACAATGATACATAAATGCAATATTTTTTTAATAAGCCGTCGTGAATTAGTTGCTGTAAGTTTGGTCAGTGACGTTGCAGAAAGCCCATTTTTCCAATAAAACTCATTTTATACAAAGCCCATGACAATTTCGTCTCAGTCCAGTCTTCGATACCCGCAGAGAGGCAAATGTTTGTATTCCATCCATCCATCCATACATCAGCCAAAGAAAGTCCACTGCTGAACATAGGCCTCTCCTAATGATTTCCACAGTGACCTGTTGGAGGCAGCCTGCATCCAGCGACGCCCCGCGACCTTTACCAGGTCGTCTGACCACCAATGTTTGTATTACCGACAAAAAAATATTTTCAAGTCTAGTCCCTCGAAAAGGCTTGTAGTTTTTATTAACTAAGACAAAAAAACTCATAATCGATATATGTATACTATATATATACACATTATTAAGTCTTAGAAAAACATGATTGTTAGGTGTATTTATTTCATCCAATCCATTCTAAAGTCTAATTTACACGGGGAGAGTTTCTCGCCATGAAGATACGATTATAGTAAGGATATAAAAATGTTGCATCGTGTAAACATTTGTCAGAACACGATAATCTATTGCGGTTATATCATGCGATAATCGCATACGGTTGTCGCCGCGAGAAACTCTCTCTGTGTAAATGGGGCCTTTTTTATTGCATAGGTCCGGCAAATGGACAAACAGCTCACCAGATGGTAAGTGATCACTGCCGCCCATGACCATCCACAACGCTTAGTTCATACATGTGTTGCCAGACCTTAAAATCAGACGGGGGCGGAAGGAAAATGGATGGGCATACGAAAGAGGTGCTGGGCATCCGGCAATCTCACTCATCGAACGAAACGCGACAGCAAAGCTATCGCTTCAAGTCGATTTCCTGTGAGACAGTGGTACCACCCCGGACGAGCCTGCGCATTGGCGCCCTTCACATTATAAACTTAACTTTTCCATGCAACACAAAACAGTTTGTAACAAAAAACCAAACTCAATTCGCATTCAAACAGTTTGTTCCAATCTAGCTCCGAAACGTAACCATAGTCGAATGTCCAAAAATGGACACGTCAAAGGCCTGTTACAATGCCCCTGGATATGTGCGCGCTCAACTCCCGGAAAATCCGACCGGGTAATATTTACTCGATGACTAAAGGCTGAAAGAGTGTATTTGTAACTGTTAGTCAAAGCAAAAACTGTTATGTTTATCTTTTATACAGTTTAAAGGTGGATTTAATTGCCAGTCATTCAAAGATAAGTAAATAGATATCATTGCAGGAATTATACACACAACAAATTCCAAGTGTTCTATAACCACTGATCCATAGTAATATGGCTGTCTGGGAGACATCGCTAAAACTGCGATAAGTCATTCACATACATACATAATCGTCACGCCTGTATCCCATAGGGGTAGGCAGAGACTATGGATCGCCACTTTGCTCGATCCTGACATACTACTTTCGCTTCATCCACTTTTATCAATCTCTTCATGCATGCTCATCGGTTCAGGGTACTTTTGACCTGACCCTTCTTGAGGGTATCATCGATTTGGATGGTGTAGGTTCGGTGAGGTCGACCCCTACCGACTCTTGAATTCACCATCGCCTTGTATATTTGCTTGGTTAGTCTCCTTTCATCCGTCCTCTCTACATGACCAAACCATCGTAGCATAAGTCATTTGCGGCACTCTAATTGCAATCCTTAACTGTATACATGTTTTTGTACTAAGTGGTGCACAGTAAAGTATTCTCTATCTACATACATAAACATAAACACACGCCTTTTTCCCCAGAAAGGTTTAGGCAGAGGTGCTACCAGAACACCCACGTTTCGCCTTGTATATTCCGTCCCACGATGTGATAGGGGCCGAGCCTATCGCCATATCGGGCACAAATTCCTGACTCCGGGCTGATAATGAATAGAAAAATCCAATATCACTTTGCCCGAACTGGAATTCGAACCCGAGACCTCAGGTTTGCTATCATACCGTAGTACCACTACGCCACCGAGGCAGTCCAATTTTAATAATCATAATATATGTTTCGCCGAACAGCTGCACTGTACTTCTATTAAATGTATTGAATGTGTTTGATTGATATAAATTATATTCCTTTGTTATATTCTAACACATTGTAACCAGTAAAGTTAATGAGCATTAATAAATGGTTTTGGAGAGACGAGCGCAATGCAATGCCAAGCAGTGCTCACTGCTTAGTAATAAGTTGTCTTCTTGATAAATTCAGGGCTTGATTACAGTCAGAACTCCTTGCTCATCTCGTCATTATATCTACTAAAAAAATATTATATAAAAGATGAAGGCTTATTGTTAAGGATCGGTCATTCTAGTATGACACGAAGTAATTATTTTTTCCAAATAATGTGTAAAGTAAACCACTCTCAATCGTACTCTCGATTGTAGAGGAGGCCTGTGCCCTGCAGTTGGTCGTATATGGGCTGATACAATAAAAAAAAATGTATAAAGTTTTCAATCATACTGTCCTGACAGTATGGTCTAAACGTGTTAGTTCATTTAATATGTTGCAATTCAAGTACTGCAGACCACTTCCAATAGGTCAATGTGGAGATCCTTGAGAGAACCTATGTTCAGCAGTCGACTTCTTGCGGCTGAAAAGAGAAAAAGAGAGAAGAGACTTCAAGTGCGGTGGTCTAATTTACGACCTCTCACCTCAACTGCGCCAAGGAGGTTGCCAAAAAAGGCTATTTTTTTATTGCATAGGTCCGGTAAACAAGCAAACAGGTCACCTGATGGTAAGTGATCACTGCCGCCCATGAACATCCACAACGCTGGATCATGCATGTGTTGCCGGACCAATTGGGAGGGAGCGGGAAGGAAAAAAGGATGGGAAGAGGAAAGGGGTATCAGCTATATAAAGTATTTGAAGTCTGACAAGACACACAAGATCTGCCACACGTGCTTTGACGATTAATAACATTGGGACGATAATAAACGATATTCTCAAAGAAAAATACTTACCTTTTCCAAACATATTATAACAAACATTAACTGTGCAAATACCAGCGATAATTATATCAAAGGCTTATAACACAGATTGTTAACCTCGAGAAAAAATGCATTGTTCTTCGTGTCTTAAGATTGTTTGATAAACAAATATTTGTATCAGTTCTCACTGCTGCGAGGCTGAAATACCCGCTGTTTTTGATAGACACGACACAAGATATCATCGTGATGTGGATACAGAATTTTGCGTGCTTCTGTATTAGTAAAGTTGCCGGAGACCCTATAACTAATAGAATATAACTAATAATAAATAAAATACATAAATACACCCAACAGTCACCTACATAGTCCTGTAGGGTAATTCACGTAATTAAATTTAATTAACTGCTGCGTGTTTTATGTGCGTGATTTAGATCGCAACTTGATCGGTATTCACGTGTAAGCTTCTTGCATACGACTGACGTATAGTTGACGCGCAGCACCCGCGCCTTGTGTCGTGAGTAGCAGGAACTACGAGAGACTATTCGGTCTCACAAACATCCAGACCCGAAAGAAACACCTGTGGTTCACAGAAATATTTGTTTCGGTGCTGGGATTGAACCCGCGGGCTCACGTTTTACAGCCGGCGTAGAACCAACTGCGCCACGGCTGCTGCTTATTGCATTATAGAGACATATTGGGTACAGCCTGTGTATACATTAAATATAAATGTTTCGACTGGCTTTGACAGCCTCTTTCATTGCTTCTGTGAAATGAATTCCATTGACCCGAAATCGGGGCTTGTATTTCTCCAATATGCTGCGTTTACAATTACAATATCTTCCTGCAAGCCTCGAGATCACAAACAGTGTGTAAGCCATACAAATATTTAGTTGTGCGGTGATTGCCGACTCAACCACGGCTCCGATCGGTCGTCAAACGGGAACCAAACTCATACTGACTACGGATCTTTTAGAAATAAAGTTCCATCCGAAAGGCTACAACCATATCTGTTGTTACCATTACATCCGATATTGCTTCATTAATAGCCTCCGCGGCGCAGTTGGTTAGACGCCGGCTGGGAAACGAGAAGCCGCGGGTTCGATCTCCGCACCGGAACAAATGTTTGCGTGATTCAAGGTATTTGTTTCTGATCTGGGCGTTTGTGAGACACAAAAGTCTCCCGTAGTTCCTGATACCCACGACACAAGACTCAATCTTAGTGTGGGGTCAGGACTATGTATGTGACTGTTGGGTGGATTTACTTATTTATTGCTTTATGAGAAGGGAATAATTGGGAATAGATTTCAAGGGTAGAACTATTGCTTTTATAATCACGAAACGTGTGTTACTTTTTAAACTCCTTGAAATGACGATAATTCAAGCGAAGGTTGATATAAATGAATGATGCGAAACTTATATGTTATGATCAAGCGAAATAGAGATTCGTAATCACTGCCTACTCTTGTGGAAAACAAGTTTGTCACAAATGTTTTAAGCCTCATTTACACGGGAAGAGTTTCTCACCTGGATGATACTATTATTGCAAGGATATAAAAAAATTGCATCGTATAAAAAATTGTCAGAACACGATAATGAAATACGATTCTCGCCGCGAGAAACTCTCTCCGTGTAAACGGGGTTTTAGTTTAATTAGCTTTCTCAGTTCCCAACTACACATAAAGCACATCTTCTTCACATCTAACAACTTTATATCTCAGTGTTTTTCAAGCATTCATATTCTAAAACTATTCAGCTTCCCGTTACGTTTTTACTTCATGAAAATGTTTCTAACTTCGCTCCACGGTCCGCGCGGCAAAGAAAAGGTGTGTGCCTTCGGGCAATAGTTCTGTAGTTCTAGGACTTCGCTGCCCTACATTCCGTGTTGCAGTGCTTACATATTCGAGAATATTCTTGCCTCGTAACACTTTCTAAAGTATAAGTTAAGGCTCTAGTGTGTTTGCCTTAGTCTCGTTCGTGCATGATTATGCTTTGAGGTTGAAGGAAAATATCGCAACCTGAATATTTGAGAGTCCTGCGAAGTTCTCGAAGGTTTGTTATGTCTATCAACCACATTAGGCTAATTTGGGTTTAGGTAACCGGTTCTGAAAGGATTGAAGCCATGATTCCTCGTTTTACATCTAGCATTTCACACTAGCCAAACGAAAACTGGTAACAGAACTTATTTGTAATGTAAATTAGGAAATTTACGGATGTAATACAATATATCAATGAAATATTGGATTAGCAAGATGAAGTGGCAGTGGGTCGGGCACATAGCTCTTAGAACTGATGGACGCGGCTGAAGGATCCAGAGTGGAGGCCACGAACAAGCAAGCAAAATGTCGGACGCCCACCCACAAGGTGGACGGACGACCTGGTTAGGGTCGCAGGAAGTCGCTGGATGCAGGCCGCTTCTTACAGGTCTATGCGGCGATTCATGAGGGAGGCCAGTGATCAGCAGTGAACTTCCTGTGGCTGAAGAGACAGAGGCAGAGAATACAATATATCTGATTAATAGTACAGCAAGTCATTGATTACAGAGTGACTTCCAACCGATTGCTGTAGTGATCCTTGCATCAGGCCTAAGCTCAACAATGCTCTTCTTACGGCTGAACATTATGGTGGTGATGAATTCGATACATTATCCCAGTTAAGACAATGCTTTAGCAGTACTAGTTAAACTTAAACAGAACTTATACTAAACTTCAGAGAACTGACTACAATTTCTCAAAGTAAAGTTTGTAAACGCACGGCTCCCGGTGTAATTAAAAGTTGTGGAAACTTCATCAGTGCGATGCAACGGAGATTGTAGCCAAATTCCTTTGTGCCGCCTTTGGGGCGTAAGCCGAGTCAATACGTCTTAGATTTGAAGCAATATTGCTGGAGCGCAAACAGATTCAGATCTTTGAATGCAAAAGGTGTGGTTATGTGTGGTTTCGTATATTACTCTTCTGGGGTAAAGCAAGGCTTATGTTTCTAAAGGGCATGTGTAATGATCACACCAACATGAAATAAAATGTCGTAATAAATGGTTGCAAACAAAATATTTCTACTGGATGTCAGAATAAAAAATAAAAAAATAATTTGTAAGTCGATTTATTTAAAAAAATGCATTATTCCGAATAAATGACGATTACAAATATAACAATTTCCTAATAATTATCTTACGCCAAAATTCCTTTTGTATTACATTAATGTTCTCAAGTGATCCAGAAACAGCGATGAGGGAGCTACTGCACCAACTAGAAAAAGGCGCAAATATTTGAAATCGAAACAGTATCTGCTATGGGCAGATCAATCTACCTATAGTTAAACTCTATGTTCGGAAATGACCATCTTATGGCCGAGGTTGACGGCGTAAACATATCCTTAACATGTCATACCCATGACCTTCACCACACAAATAGAACTTAGCCGCTACGCCAATCAATCAATTCTCTTACCTCAATGTTAACATCATAAGTGACAAAAGGACAATGTCATTTACGTCTTTAAATATTACGCGAAACTAATTATAGGATTTTTCACACTATACGTCGAACTTGATATGCGTCATACGTCCAATATTTTTGTTTAAAAGTTATATAATGGCTGTTCCTGTCCACAAAATGTGATAATTGTGTTAATTTAACTTACACCCAGTTTGATTGGTTTCAACGCGAAATTTTGGAGCAAAGACTGGTTTTCTAACTAAGTATATATCCCACTAGGTGGTCAGACGACCTGGTAAAGGTCGCGGGACGTCGCTGGAAGCAGGCTGCCTCCAACAGGTCACTGTGGAAATCATTTGGAAGGACCTATGTTCTGCAGTGGACTTCCTTTGGCTGATGGATGATGATACATCTCGCCTAAGAGTTCACAGCTTTACTTTTACTCGTATAGTAACATATTTCAGAGACATCCAAATCATTTAATAGGAACTCATAACCTGGCTTTAACAAGATGTTATTTTAAATAGACAATTGTGTGTAGACAAAAGGTGCATTTAACAAACGAGCATTTTTCACATGCTGTTGTTTTGTCTCTTTTGTTTTTAAATTGATAATTGTACCGCGAACAGTAATAGCAGACCTCATAAAATCAACAATAAAATTGTAATTCACTGCTCCATAAATAAACGTATAGAGATACCAATATTGGTAGGTGTGAGTTATACCAACGCAATCGATTATGCGTGTGTTTAATGCACAATGAAAACTGTATCTCCTAATGCCACCGACTTTATTACATCACTACTGACCGGTGGATTCGCCCGGGCTTGCATGATAAAAACCATTAACACAAAATGCACCATAACTCAAAGTAGTACAGATCAATTTACAACAACTTAGTTTGGTTTCTGCAGCACAAAGCCGTCTCCTCATACCGGTGGATGCGTCCAAGCTACTTAGAAAATATCAGTCCTTGGAAAATGGACTATCATCCGATGTGATACAGGCTATTTTTCTGTAACAGCCAGATTTCGCCTGAGGGTTTTGTTGCAAATAAACCCGGCGGCAAGGGCCACTGGTCTTGCCGGACCGGTAAAGATTACCTACAAGAATTTCAGTCGGTTCATACCAACTTTACAGACTTTATTGTTTGCCGTCTCGTGATTTTTCAGACTGGAATTAACTCGAGTTTTGAAAGATAACATTTTATACGGAAGTACTGGGTATATTTTTATCGGAAAGTTGAGGTATTTTTGCTAGAACAAAGGATTTCCGTTACCTCGTGAGTGGATAGGTAACCTAATGAAGTATGCAGGATGTTGCTGGATGCAGGCCGTTTCTGACAGTCCACTGTTGAATTCCTTCCTTCCTGGAAATGGACCTCCTGTGGCTGAAGTAAAATATAGAAAGATTTTTCTAACCTGCCGATGTACGGAGCCACAGATACTTGCTCACTAGTCACTGTATCGGCTGCAATCAAGAGGATCCCATGCTCGTATTCTTGCTGCATCATTTAACAGCAAAATGGTTCAGGCACATTTCTTCCTTTCTCACAATCTTAGGCCCTTTAATTAAAGAAAGCGCTGGAAACAAACAAGTTGTATCAGCCCATATATACGTCCCACTGCAGGGCACGGGCATCCTCTACAATCGAGAGTACGATTGAGAGGGGTTAGGGTTATACATCCATCCATCATGCATTCATCAGCCAAAGGAAGGCCACTGCTGAACATAGGCCTCTCCCAATGTTAGGACGTCCACCCACAAGGTGGTCAGACGACCTGGTAAAGGTTGCGCGACGTCGCTGGATGCAGGCTGCCTTCAACAGATCACTGTGGAAATCATTGGGAGAGGCTTATGTTCATTTATATGTATACATATCGTAAGTATATTATATCGCACCTATTAAAAAACTAGATAATTAGTCATTTGTCTTCAGTCTAAAGGTACCTCCTGTTTCTCCTTAGCACTACAATTTCTACAAGGTCTGACATGACATAAACAAAATACAATTATTTATTACTCGTGACGATAAGAAAATACAGAACTATTTATTCCCATCTTTTTTCCTTCCCGCTCCCCTCCCGATTTGATGGTCCGGCAACACATCCATGATCCAAGAGTTGTGGATGTTCCTGGACGGCAGTGTTCACTTACCATCATGGGACCTGTCTGTAAAAAAATGTCATTAAAGCTTAATATAATATTTTGGCTCTTATCATCTTATCGTTCAGTATCCATTAAATGACATACATACATACATAAATATCACGCCTTTTCCCAGAAGGGGTAGGCAGAGGTGCAACCAGGACACCCACGTTTCGCCGTATGTGTTCCGTCCCATGATGTGATAGATGCGAGCCTATCGCCATATCAGGCACAAATTCCTGACTCCGAGCTAATAATGAATGAAAAAAATTTAATCACACTTTGCCCGATCCGGGATTTGAACCCGAGACCTCAGCTTTGTCATCATACCGTAGTGCAACTACGCCACCGAGGCATTAAAACACACGTCAAAAAGAATATTTAAAACATAAGTTAATATAGACCTGTCTTTATTTAAGAATGTGAACACGCCCCAGAATACGTGCCTCGTGACAAGTCAAATATTTAATTACGCTTCTGAAAAGGAAGCTTGTACAAAAACAGAAAATATTTTGGCCGTATAAAAATTTGTTAGTTCTTCATTTGTGCATACGCGTAACCCGTCCATGCATTTGCCATGTAGTATTATTATCATACAGATAGAAACAACTCGAATTAAAACTGCATTTAAATAAAGGCGATAATAGCACATTCCGTGCATTATTCCACGCTATTGTCAATTTTAAATTAAACACAATTAAAGTTAATATTATTGGCTAAACAATACTAATTTCGTGCGGCATACCGACCTGTAATAATTGGTGGGCCAATTGATAATGTAAGGAAATGGCATACTCGTATCACTTTTCTCGTATGACGTCATAAACGTATTGTCGTGAAGTTGACATAAATATTTTTCAGCCGAATAACATGAATCATCCATATCGATATGTAACGACATATACTCACGCCTTTTTTTCCAGAATTAGGTAGGCAGAGTTGCTACTAAGACACCCAAGTTTGGCCTTGTGTAATCCGACCACGATGTGGTAGGGGGCGAGCCGATCGCCATAATAGGCACAAATTCCTGACTCCGGGCTGACAATGAATAAAAACATCCAATATCACTTGCCCGACCCGGTAGTCGAACCCGAGACCTCAGCTATGTAATCGTACCGTAGTACAACTGCGCCGGCAAGGCAGTTCCACATACTAAATACCTTTCCTTTACGCTTCATCCACGAAAATCCTCGAAAGGTGGAATAGATCATACATTGCACCCAAGTGAAACAGGGCCACACGACGAACTCCATGTTATCTGAAGACATAAAACTCGCGTATCAAGTAATAAAACAATACATCGTTATCAAGTGTACACAGTGTTGTGCGACAGTTGATGAGAGCCGAGGAAAAATGCGCTGTTTACTAAACCAACTGAAAGACTGCGGACTGTCGCGGTGAGAAGCGTGGTAAAAAAAAATTATTATGATTTTATACTTTGGTTTTGTTCACAGTGATCTTCCTACACAAGATAATGGTAGTATAAAAAATGTCTATAAGCAATTCTATTATTAACTTTCAGCAGGATTTCCCTGGTTATTTGGTTGATTTTGGTTAGGGTTGCGGAAAGTGGCTGGATGCAAGCCACTCCCAACAGGTCAATGTGGAGATCCTTGGGGGAGGCCTATGTTCAGCTGTGGACTTTCTGTGCCTGAACAGAGAGATACAGATATTTCTCTTATCTGACGATTTTTAAATTGGTTATTGAAAATACACTGAATTAGATGCATTGTCGTGCCAGTACAGAAACCCTACTCGATTTTTTTTTAACTTCCTAAAAGTCCCAACATATTCTTTTAAAACAAAAAATATTAATGATTATATGCTTGTAGATGTCATAAATCCACATATCCTCCATAGTCCACACATATATTTATCTTTGTAAATTGTAAACCAAATCATAATATATCTGTGCAAATATTGAAGATACAGACTCCGCTACAGAAAGTAAACTTCTTAGCCGGTTCGCCTATCGATCGCCAATTTGTTAGGTCACTCGATCACTGTGTATCTGACAAGCCGTCTTTAAGTTTCCGATACGATGTCAAAAGTTCATTGAACCGAGATGTGGGATAAAGACAATTTGGAGAAAAAAAAGAATGGTGTATATTTTACATAAAACTGAAGGTTAATGTATCAGCCTTGTATATACGTCTCACTGCAAGGCACGGGCCTCCCCAACAGTCGAGGGTACGATTGAAAGAGGTTAGGCCATATAGTCCACCGCGCTAGTTAATCTGGATTAATAATAGTGCGTGAGTTAAATATGAAAGGTATAATGTAGGCAAAGCTGACAATCAAATGCCTTAGGTTTAACTCTCAACACGACACCTAATTTGATAATTGTTTTCGCCGTCTATTAAAGTATCTTGAGCGTTCCGCAGTCTTCTTGTCTATGAAGATAGTAAAGAAGATAATTAATGATTGATAATGATTAATCGATGATTACGTATACATAAAACTACTAAATTATTAACAACTTCAACAGGAATTTCGTGTTCAAAAATAGCAAGGGAAATGTTATGATGATAAAATCCATCAGGCGCCCCGCTCGTATAATTGATAGCAATTAAATTGCATTATCGCCACTGAGAAGGCAGCGAGGCAGCCTGCAACGAGCTCTCCGGTCACTGATTTTAATGCACTACGGAAATTTGTTGTAGTTACATGTATATTGAAAGTCAATTTGTATTTCCATCCCTTTTAAGGGACGTAAAAAGATAATATATTTATTAATGAGACCGTCAAAATAGGTAACTTTAGACAATATTTGTTGTAGTTACATGTACGAGTATATTGAAAGTCAATTTGATAATTTCAAAAGGAATGGAAACTCCTTTTAAGGGCCGTGAAAAGATAATACATTTATTAATGAGACTGTTAAGTAACTTTATACAACAGAGTAATGATTTATATAAATGAGAAGTTGAGGAGTAAAAAAGGTTGCATAGGATTCGCTGGAGGCTGGCCGTTTCCAACTGGTCGATAGAGAAATGTCACGTAGGACCACGTCTTTATGTGCGACTTTTCGGTGTATTTATTTACTGCTTAATAAAATGTTTAACCCAAACCAATCCACTATTGAGCACTTATTCTATTCGCGCAATTTACTTTTTAACTTATCAATTAAAACAGAAATGCATACTTACTTACTTCTTTGGTTTCTTTACGTCACCTTATTAATTGTTGTTGAACGCGTCAATAAAAAAGTAACACGATTATATCGTGAAATTGTGAAACCGCAAAAATGATATTTTGTTTCCTGGAACAAATCAGAATGTATGCCAAAAAACATCATACTTCGTTTCCTATTATGCATTAATATTGTTAATAGTTTGTAGTCGCGTGATAGACACAATACCAGCAGTTCGATGTGGAATGTGGATATCAGATTAGTTTTTTTTTATTGAATAGATCCGGCAAACGAACATACAGGTCACCTAATGGTAAGTGATCACTGCCGCCCATAAACTGTCCATTATTGCGGACTAAAGCAATCGTTGACTGATTAATAAATTATTTTAACTTTATGATTAACTTCGTTGCGGCTTAAAGACAAATTAGACATACCCGGAGATTCGCAGAGCTTCAATGCTCGATGTCATTACAATTCGTGCCACTGTTGATCCTGGCTTACAGGAGTTGCAGTGGCGGGTGTGAGGGCGGGACAGTCTCCTCATTAATAAATGATTACAAAAGGCCTATGTTCAGCAGTAGTCTCTGGCTGAAGATGATGAGTGCATACCATTAAATATGTCCCCACGACTTTTCCTTCTGTTTGATGTACCACATGTCAATATCTATACTGAGGAACTACAAAATTCCGAAGGTTAAGAATATTGGAAATTACCAACAATTGCAGGCATTAACCAGCAGACACCCTACGGCTTAGATTTGATCTTAAACTCCTTCTCACCAAAGGTTAATACTTCAGTAAAGAAATTCGCAATGGGCCAATGTTATGGGTTAAGCTGACAATAAAAATTAGCCGTAATTGGGCTGCTACAAATAAACATAAATATTTTTCACAACAATAAATATTGAACAAACGTTATACAATAACATTGAGTCACTCAAGGCCTTTAGAAAACTGCCACCGCGAGCAAAAAATACACAATCACTGGATTTTGTTAACAAACAATCACAATATCAATTACTAGCTGATACGAAACAGTATGAATTCAGTTATCAATATTGGGCAATGAATTCATAGTTAGACATTATCAAAGGTCATCACAGGTCAAGGTGAATGATGCGCTTGCGATCGCGAAAATCATAGGACTTCTGACATTATCTGTACTTGACAATAGTGTGACAATAGCCTACGCGCGCCGCAAGTACGGCACACATTTGCTAAGCAAGCCGGCGGCCGCGCACGCGCCGGCACCACCGCAGCATACCAACTACGCGGAAAACTCGTGACAATGAAAAACTTGTGAGCAAGTGACGTGAAATGTAAATAAATTGTGATCGTGATAACATGAAACACTACGTACAGCCATTTGCGACTCGAAGAAACAGAATTGTGATAAACAAGTCTTTCGAGCAACCGTTTCCAGTATTATGAAGGTAAATTTTCACAACATTAAAATCGATGCGAAGTCCGTATTCGGTTATGACATCAATTAACCAAATTGCGGGATTACCGAACGAAATATTTAATTAACGTTAAAGCCAACGAACTCAGAAAATAGTGGGCTCGAAACAATTCTACCTACATCGATAAAAAATTTAAGTCACTCAAGTGTTACAACGGCCGGTCATCGCAGATGTATGAATTGAAAAAAAAAAGAAATTGTTTATTTTTTAATTTGATTAATTGGAACGAGGTTAGAACGTGGTAAAGTGTGCTTGTCAATAGTTGCAATCATGAACTTTCGTCTAGACACCTTGGTTTTGCCGTTGGGGTAACTATTTTTTTACTAACAAGCAATCGACATCATGATAATTTTCATTCACGCAATAGCGGAGACATCATTATTCCGTCGGTTATTAATTAAAACTGTAATTTGTTTTGTGAGTGTCTACAAAATTGGAATTCTAATTAATATCATAACTATAAACTACTTAGCGAATGAATGATATGTTTAACCAATGTTGAATATGCTTCAAAACAAAATTGTAAGTAGCTACTTATTTAATATTTATACTGAATTGATCACAAATTTTACTTTAATTTGTAATCTATTTACATAAACGTCTTGTGGAATGTTTCGTATTTTTATCGCCTGACTAAGATAATTGTTAGTTTTCATCAAGGTGCTAATAGTCAGGAAATATTAGCCACATTTTACATAAAGTTGATTTACTTATGTAAACCTTAAGTGCAAGAAAAAAATTATGTTATAGGTATAACATTTAAAAAGGTTTATAAACGCAAATTCGCGTTCGTTGTGTAATAAAAACAGCATGTTATGTTTTTACGTATGTACACCGACTTGACTATGAAACAAGTATGAAAAACGTATTGTAATGATAATTTCGGCAGGGCCGTCGCAGACCAAGTGTCCAAAACAAAGCGGATATTGAGGTTCATTAATTCGTTTCGGTAGACAACAAAACTAATTAAACGTAAATAAACTAAAATATAAACAGAATAAAACCACCTTTTTATTTGAAAGTAGCTTTATTTCTTTTATTGTTTTTGTAGGTAGGTATAATTATTTACTTCTAGTAAAAATTATATGTGGTAGAGTCAGGCTGTTCTCAGTCATGGCTCAGCATGAATGGGCAGGCTCATCCGGGGTGGTACCACTGTCTCACCGCAAATCGACGTGAAGCGACAGCTTTGCTGCGTTTCATACGTTGAGTGTGGTTGCCGGATGCCCAATACCCCGTTCCTCTTCCCATCCTTTTTCCTTCACGCTCCTCTCCTGATTTTAAAGTCCGGCAACACATCCACGATCCCTCGTTGTGGGTGTTGATGGGCGGCAGTGATCACTTACCATCAGGTGACCTGTTTGCTCGTTTGCCGGAGCTAAGTAATAAAAATGCGAAGAAGGGAGACCATACCACCATTTGCCATTTGGTATCTATATTCGGAAAGAGTAAGAGAGAGATTTATTTCTAGCATACTTTCATTCTTTTGTATGTATGAATTATGATGTTTTGCGATTAAAAATGCTTATAACTTTTTTTTTCTTATTTATATACATAAAATAAATCTTATACGAAACCTTATGCAAGAAGAATTGGAATCCTACTCAATTTTGAGGAGTTTACCTCTCCAGGTGCAAAGATATTCGTCAGATTTTGACTTTTTTAAGGGACCACCCATTAAGTATACGCTTTGAAACAAAAAAATAATTTTCCAAATCGGTTCAGGCGTTTTTGGGTAATCGATGAACAATGAACATACATAAAAAAAGACACCCACGAATTGAAAACCTCCCCCTTTCTTGAAGTCGGTTAATAATAAAAAAACCGTGGTTATTGATGATTTCTTCCCATACTATTGTTAATAAATTGGTCCTTGGTAAACAAATAAACTTGCCTGTGTGTTACCACGACATGTAACGTTGCAGTGGACCTTCTTGTCCACATAATCATCAATAAGGACAGAATAGGAAATAACTTACATACATAAACACACGCCTTTTTTCCAGAAGGGGTAGGCAGAGGTGCTACCAGAACACCCACGTTTCGCCTTGTATATTACGTCCCACGATGTGATAGGGGGCGAGCCTATCTCCATATTGGGCACAAATTCCTGACTCCGGGCTGATAATGAATAGAAAAATCCAATATCACTTTGCCCGACCCGGGATTCGAACCCGAGACCTCAGCTTTGCAATGATACCGTAGTACCACTACGCCACCGAGGCAGCGAAATAACTTACACATAATTATGTGTTGTTTAGCCTTCTTTAGAGCTATATTAATATGACTATATTCGTAGCCTTGCTGTAGGCCGTTAAAGTAAGAATTTATCAATCTGCTGTTGCGTTAAAATCTGGTAATGAGAATATTGAAGACCCTATATCCCTTTTCTCATCCCAAGCATTTCTTCCGTTTCCCCTTTCATTTTGAGATAGGACTAAGTGTTATAGGTATTTATAAGTAACAGTAATTTCTAACTATCAGATGAATCTTTTGCTCAATGTCCATAGTTAGGCATTTAAGAAATGCCATCAATTTAATTGACGGTGCCTGCCTTGGACCTCGGTGGCGTAGTTGTACTACGTTACGATTGGAAAGCTAAGGTCTCGGGTTGGAATCCGGGTCGGGCAAAGTGATAATTGATTTTTCTATTCATTATAAGCCCAGAGTCACAAATTTGTGCCAGATATGGCGATAGGCTCGCCCCCTTTCACCATTCATCGTGGCACCTCTGCCTACCCCTTCTAGGAAAAAGGCGTTAGTTTATGTATGTCAAACTAATTGTCAATTAGCAATACGTAGACGGTTTCTGCAAGATTGATATAATCGGCCGTGAATCCATTCATTCTTTATATGTAACTAGGAATACGTGACTGGCAAATAATGCTAATTGAATTGCGTAATTCCTATGAGAATCCCAGAGTCTACAGCTTATTCTAACCTACTACTCGTATTATAACAGTACAGATAGCTTTTTTTTTTTATTAATTTGCTGAGTCCTTTCACAATTCGCGCTTGAAAAATTCAGGCCTCATGGGCATATAAAATAATTAATAAATTAAATAAAATACTTTGAAATCCTCCGTGGCGTAGTTTGGTTAGTCGCCGACTGTGAAACGAGAGGTCACGGGTTCGATCCCCGCACCGACACAAATGTTTGTGTGGCTAACGAATATTTTTTTCGGTTTGGGTGATTGTAAGACCGAAAAGTCTCTCGTAGTTTCTGATACCCACGACACAAGATTTAATTGATCTTAACGTGGGGTCAGAACTAAGTATGTGATTGTTGGGTATATTTATATTTGTCAGCCTAGCAATCAATATTTTCGAGAAATTTTGTCCACATACGACCAGAAATAGCATAGGTTATACTATGTTTAATTATTTGACTGGCTATTCTATATATTACTTATTACCTCTTCTTCTTCATCTACCTGGCGTTATCCTGGCCGGTGCCAGGGTCCGCCTACTGGCTAATTCTCTTCCATTTTGCCCGATCTTCGGAATTCTCCATAGTAAGGCCATTACTGTGGGTACTAATATAATACATTTATAAACTATCTTAAATTCTTAATCGTAGTTAATAAACATAATATTATGCATCCAAAAGCACCAAACTATTAATATAGCAGGATACACACATCCAGAATTCTCATTTGACTTAAAACGGAACTGTCCGACTTCCGGCTCTGATATTGCTTTTGCTGATAAGTGTTATTCCCTCAGAAATGTAGATAAATACGTACAAAATTACATACAATATTTGCAGCTAGAGACACTTAACATGTCAACTCAACATTAAATATCAGAACAGTCATAAAAATAGTCATAAGGCAATGAAGTTACGTGAACAACATCAAGACTATAACTATGATACTTTTTGGTATAAATACGAAAGTGTTGGAACTCCTTATTGATCTAGTCTACAAATATGGGACATGAACGGTGAGGACCTGGATTCGATTCCCAGTTCGGGCACTCCACATTATATGAGATTGTCAATTTAAAATTCAGGATTATTCCTATATTTCTGAATGTAAAATTACAATTGGGTCGTCGTTCCTCTGTTACAAAATATTGTCGTGAATTAAGAAGTTTGCTATATTATAGACAATACTGAAGGGCGAACAAAGTCGAAGGACGAGCAAAACATCTTCAATTCGTTTCAAGTTTGGACGTACAAGACACACGAGGACATTTCCCCCACAAGACACTTCTTGATTATTGGAATCCCAGTATTCTGCTTTAAAAAAAGATAAAATAAATATTAACAAACAATAACACATTCTTTGATTTTAGTACAGAAAATGAAATTTTGTTTCTTTCTTTTTTTAAATTAATTCCTTTGTAGGTCTCATACAACCCTCATACATGTATCACAAAGCTTCCACTGTACACTATAACATAATACAGAAAACGCTGGAATAACATAAATATTAGAAAACAATTTCTTCTTAATAAACATAATTGAAAGATAAAACCATTGTGAAGAAAATGTATTGCCTTCAGAGAATTCTAAATATAACACAGCTTTATCAGACATCAAAACATAATATTATTTTTCAAGAATAATCTTCTCTAATTGGATTCTAAGAATCGATCCTTTGAAGAGCTTTATAAAAATATTTTTCAAGGGAAAAACATTTGCGCGTTACTTTTTGCTGATATTACTCGTAGTTCATGAGCAGCATTGTTATTACTTTTCATGGATTTTATAATTAAATAAAATTAAGTCTATTGTTTTATTAGAAGAGATATTACGCACAAATTACCGAATAGATTTGACCGACTGTAGGTCTTGACGAAATGGGATAAGACTGGTATCTTTATTATTAAGTAATTTGTCTAGTACAAATACCATATCAATGTAAAAGGGATAGACTGATCCTGTGAAATCTATGAGACTTTATGTTCTGCCGCTAGAAGTATGCACAGCCAAGGGAAATGTTCTGTAGCTGAGCATGATTTTTTCATACTAGTATTACTTAGTGACTAGATTGCACCAAACAGGATCTGCAAGGCAATCAAGTATTTCGAGGACAAATCTTTCGTTGGTCGACATGAATACACCGTATCCCGTATAGACTTTCCCGCCCACACACCCATTGTAACTCCTGAAGCCAGGATCAATAGTGGCACGCAAAGCATTGACACCGAGCTCCCAAGCTCGGCGAGTCTCTAGGGACACTAGCTTGCCTTTAACCCGCATCGAAATTAATCAGAAAGAGAAAACAAACAGACTGCCTCGGTGGCGTAGTTGTTCTACGGTGTGATTGCAAATCTGAGGGTTAGAATCCCGGATCGGGCAAAGTGATATTGGATTTTTCTATTCATTATAAGCCCGGAGTCAGGAATTTGTGTCGGATATTGCGATAGGCTCGCCTCCTATCACATCGTGGGATGTATTGTACGAGGCGAAAAGTAGGTGTCCTGTTAGCACCTCTGTCTACCTTTTCTGGGAAAAAGGCGTGGGAAAAGGGCATTTAAACTGCCCTCTGTTTATGCATTTTTTTAAATCCATGCCATGGTTGTCTGTAAGACATTGCCTTTGAGCGATAAGACCGCCAATTGTACTTTTTATGGTTTTCGTTTTATTTGTATTTTTCATGTGCAATAAGGTGTATATAATAAAATATATTTATGAAATTAAAGGCTAATTTTAATACTATTGTTTCCAGACGCTGCCCACCTCCAAACATGTGGAACTACTCGAGCGTGGAGTCTCCGGGCCAGCAGATCACCAGAATGGACAGGGTCCGGATGTATCTGTCCGAATGTGTGGTCTGCTTCTGCATCCTGTTCTTCATCGTCTGCGTGGGATTACTGCTGTACCTCTTCTTCCATCTGTACAGCACTGTCACCACTGCTGGCAAAATGGCTGGCACGCTTGCTGAAAGTTGAAGAATTGGACTGAATCTTATTTAAGGCTATGAGGCTTACAGATTATTAATTAAGGGTATGTAAGTATTTTAATAGGAATGTTTGAGTTAATCGGCAAATGAATGGTCGTCACGTAAGTTGTAAGTTGATTAAATATGAGAGTAATACAATTAAAAATATATAATTATGTACTCTGTTTGACAAGTAATTTGTATTTGACGATTGAAAATAGGTTCTTTATTGTATAACATTGATGTTCAGAAATTGGTCAAATAAGAGATTTTTATCTGTCTTTTTACCCAAAGAATGGAATATAAATTCTTTATTTTGATCAAAATCGTTTTACAGTTATATCAAAGTTGTTTGCTTTCAAAAACATTCCAGTACGGCTCGAACAATGATATTTCAATTTCACGTTAAGCTTTATGTGTTTTCTGAATGAAATACCTGCTACAGGCTAATTGGATTGCAGATAATGGATCAGAGCCTTCGATAAAAACGATCCTTCATTTACTAACCCTTAAGCTATCAACCTTCCTACGAATTGCGCTCCATAGATAATTACAGCTCTTGCTAATTAGAAAATCGGTTCCAAGACTTATTGTTTTCCTTCGTATATATTGCGCGAATAATTGCTCAATAAAGGACATTCTTTGAATATAAAACACGGAAAATTTTGCTTATTATGCGTTTTGTGTTCTTGACTTCCAAATTTGGTAATTGTAGTTCAATGAACCTATGAAGTTAATTATAATAATACAGAATCAACACAAGGATTGGATAATGAGTATGAAAAGTATATTATTAATCGACAAAATTGAAGTGAACAGCAGAAACATAATATGAAATCGTATACCTCTAATTTATTCCAAGAACAATTCTATATATTTTTTTTTTAATTATTTGACGATTGAGGTATCCTTATTTGCCGATCGAAAAACATAATACGGATGTTCTCAGATCCTATAAATAAAATTGTAAAATATGATTAGTATATTATCAAGTTTGTAGTATCGAATCATCATCGTAAGGTGATCAAACTGGACAAATCCGGTAATCGATGATTCAAAGTTGACAATTCCCAACATTCTTTGCATGAATGATTTTCATTATATAATAGAATGACTATTGATTATAATTATTTGTACAAGTACTATCCCTATTCTTTGTTTAGTGCAATCCAGAAGTCCAAAAACAATTTAAAAAATGTAAATTATAGTTATCGATTTTTTATAAACAATTTAAATGTACATTTTAAATTAATAATTTTTGATTTCCATCGATATTCCGACAAATATACTCGCATTTTATACTAAAAATATCTCAAATTCCATGTTTACCAAGTAATTTTAGTTGTGTATAACATTTTTATATTTTTTCCGTTTATAATGTAATTGAACCAATTATGGACACTAGTCACTTGTTCTAAAATTAGCATCCCTTTATTGATAGGTAATAAAAAATAACGTAGTAATAAATGTAATCGTGTGTTGAATGAACCTGAAATGTTAATTTAATTGATAAGAGCAATACATTAGAATATCAATTAAATACGTGATGTCTACAATAAACAATTATACCTAAATGAACTTTATTCGAATTGTAATTAAGTCACTTTTTATCTGTTAATGGTTTAGGTACTTTATAATTCCATTGTTAATTATAAATAAATTGTTGATTGTCATATGTACTGACTGGGTTTCAATAATTTTCACTATAATTCCGAGTATTTTATTAATCATTTTGAAAATAATCATTCCTTTAACGATTTATGTGGTGGCTTAAACAAAATAGGAAAAATAAGCATACCAGATAAATAATAGATAAATACACACTACAGTCAAACATATAATCCTGACCCCACATTAAGATCAATTAAGTCTTGTGTCGTGGGTTTCAGACACTACGAGAGACTTTTTGGCCTCACAAACACCCAGACCCGAGACAAATACTCGTAGGCCTCACAAATATTTGTCTCGGTGCGGGGATCGAACCCGCTACCTCTCGTTTCACAGCTGGAGTCTAACCAACTGCGCAACCAGTCACTAAATTACTACCTGGCTTCTTTTTCGGTAGCAGTCTTGATATGCCCCGTATAATCAAGAACTTCGATTGAGTTACATGGTGTTGGTTTAAAGCAGTCAAGTGTTCCAGAGAATGATCACATGACAACACTCCAAGCTTGTAACTGAATAGTCGATTTCGATCATAATTGACCTCATAAGGTCGAAATGTGACCTCATAAGGTCACATTTTCAACTTGTTTAACACTTCATAAGCACCTTCATTCATTTTATAGCATTGAATAGCGAGACGAGCATGCCATTTGCCTGATGGTAAGCCATACAACCGCTCATGGGCAGCAGCAAAACCAAACGACACCATAAATTACAAAGCAATGCTTGTCATTCTACTGTGCTCACCATCCTGAGACATAAGATGTTAAATCTCATTATATCCAGTATTTACTCTCGCTACAATGTCCTTCAAACCGTAATAAAACAGTGCATTGGCGTGCTGCTGTTTGGCGCAAGAAAAAAACATTGCGACGGTACGGTAAGATAGACCCACTACCAGTGAATACCTATCTTAAGAAATTTAAAAGAGCAGAAACAGGTAGTAGTTATAAATCATACTTTAAAATATTAACTATCCTTAAGTAAATTTCAAGTATAAAGATTTACCTCATAAAACAAGTTTTACGTGAAAAGTAAACAGCAGGTAAGTAAATTAAAACAATTACGGCCTTATCATTAGACAGTTTTCAAACCTATTTAGTAATAGAATGTTTTGTCTTCATCGCTCAAACTAAATTCTACAGTCGTTCGAAAGGGACAAAACATTCGATAAGTAAAATAGGTTTTAAGACTATCTATAAATAAGGCCGTTAATCTTTTCAGCTAGTTGTTTTTCAATACATAGACAACAATGCAAGTGCTCTAATAAGATCATAAATAATATTGATAAACCCATTACGCTATATTAATATTATAATATTAAAAAGTATAGTATCGAAATTAATTAGAAAGAGATAATAAACAGACTGCCTCGGTGGCTCAGTTGTACTACGGTATGATTGATTACAAAGTTAAGGTCTCGGATTCGAATTCCGGGTCGTGATATTGGGTTTTTCTATTCATTATCAGCTCGCCGCTCGGAGTCCCGATTTGTGCCCGATATGGCGATAGTGTCGACCCCTATCACATCATGGGATGGAATACATAAGGCGAAACGTGGGTGTCCTGGTTGCACATCTGCCTACCCCTTCTGGGAAAAAGGCGTGATGTTTATGTATGTATGTAAAGTATTATCCGCTATGATTAAACAAGAGTGGGCAAGTACCTTTTTGCTATGTAGTATTTCTTATCGTCCACATTTTTACATCACATTTAGTATGATAAGATTATTTTTACTGCTTTCAGTGTTTTTCCCGTAAAAGTATTAAATTAATCTCGTTTTATGGCGAATACTATAGTACTGTATCAGCCCATACAAGTCACACAATCGAGAGTACGTTTGAGAGTGGTTAAGCCATATAGTCCACCACGCTAGCCTACTGCGGGTTGGCGGACTTTACACCGTAGAAATTCCTATAAATCACTACGTTATGCAGGTTTCCTCACGATGTTTTCCTTCACTGTTATAGTGCCTCATCAACCGTACTCTCGATTGAAGAGGAGGCCCATGCCCTGCAGTGGGACGTATATGGGCTGATACAGACAATACCTACATTTTAAAAACAGATTCGCATTATTAGAGTAATTATTTATTTATTTATTTAAATGTTCATTGTACACAAATACAAACAAAAATACTATGCAGAAACAATAATTAAAAAAGTATAAATTGCTGTCATATCTAGTCTTATTCGTATATTAAAGTAATTAATTAATGTCACGTCTTTGTAAACGCTTATTAGAACGTGCTTCATGTATCCCTCGAAGATATCTTGTTGAGAAACGCAATAAAGAAATATTAATAATGCCGCATTATGGTTATCTTTTATCAGGTATATTATGAAAAATTTAGTTGTTTACATCAAACAATACTTCAGGCATGTGTTTTGTAACTAAGTACTTATTTTTATGGCTTTGGAAAATTATCTCCTATGTTAAGTATTTTATTAGGCTGCAGTAAACTGCGTCAATGTGGAGATCCTTGGAGGAGGCTTATGTACAGCAGTGGACTTCCTGGGGCTGAAGAGAGAGAGAATAAACTATAGGTGTTGCGTTTTGTGTACTAGGAGATACAGTATATTTTTTGTTCACATTACCAGACACGAAATTAATATTACTTTTTAGAATTGCTTAGAATATCTACGGTAGGTATGTAAAGTCCGCCAATCCGAACTAAGCCAGGGTGGTGGATACATGGCCTCACCCTGTCAATCATATTTTTAAAATTAATATTATTATTTAATTTAAACATTAAAACCTAGTACAGTTCAGAAAAGTCTTAACCATCGACTAATCGCCATAAAGGCTATAGAATTAAGTCACGTCGAAGGTCACAGGTTCAATCAATAAACAAAAAATGAATAGCTATACAGAGGGTAATTAGTTATCTGGATCAGAATTTGATGGATAAAATTTTGATTAAAAACTAATAAAAAATACATGATCCTATAAATGTAGAGTCCAAAGTGCAATCCGAAATTAAATCAATTAAACAGATATAATATTTAAACAATGTTTATAAATAGTCAATGATTAATAGCGCGGGTTAGATATGTCACGACCTGTCGGTATTATTGTGATTAATGATAATGATTTAGTACAATTTACAGCTTCTGTATCGAGTCAATGACATTTAGACGCGTTATCAAATGTATGAATGTCTTTACTTGTTTGATGACGAAAATGAGAATCTGACGTATTTGATTTAACTCACTGTTAAGATCAATCTCTCGTTGGGAACACGAGTCTATATTTCCCAAATTGTAGCGCCCAAATTCGATTGGGATATGCTTTATTGCTCAAATGAAATGTGTAAAGCGCCGGCCCAGACGTAGCATTATCTTTGGAAAAGCATAAATTATATCGGTAAATATGGCCTCAGTATTATATAATTGAAGAAAGCCTTTGTTCAGCAGTGAACTTCCTGCTGAAGAAGAAGTAAAATAATATAGCGTAGTCAAACGACATCAGTGTAAGAAGCTTCATCAGCTTGTCGCTACAGCAGTTCAGATGTAGCTACATCATTCGGTTAGCAATTTATCTATGAAGCGTGGCAAGTATTGGCATTCACGATCTCGAAAATCGAAAGAATTCAAGGATCATTGTTTCCAAAACAGCAATGGCCTTTCCAGTGGCTGAAGGTAGTGATGATGAGAGTCAAATTCAAGCCCACAGATTTTGTATCACATCCAATTTTTCATCCACCGTAATATCCGCTATCAATAATCATTTATTCATATCCCGAATATCGAAAACAACAAATATTAATTTAATCAGCAAAAACCGCACGCCAGCTCAAAAAACATCCGGCGTCATATAATTTAGCCGAGTCAATGTTTGTCGCTACAACTCTAATTAAAAGTTGCAAATCCAATTGTAATTACAAATACGTGCAGCGGAATGAAATAAATTTTTAACTAACGAACATCCAACTAGCATTACATCCACGTGTTCATTATGTATGAGTTTGCCTAAATTTGACCGCGCCCGAATGCAAACAAAAAATATTGTTGGCTGTTAACTGGCAGTTTTAATGAATCGTTTTTAAAGGACTTAAAAAAATGAGCAGGTTCTCATAGGCATTTTATTCGCTCGGCAAAGTAGGTAACTACAACACTTCATGGTGATAAGAAGCGTAGATATCGACGTTTATAAAGTTCCAAAAAATGTTTGCTTCTTTACGTTATCGTGACTGATGCCAGGGTCCGCTTTCCTACTTTGCCATTTCGTCCGATGTTTGACGTCTTCTACTGTAAGTACATTGGCTATCCTATATTCTTTTAAATCATCTTTTGAGCTGGAATTCTGTACAACTACTCTAACTTATTTTACTGATTTTTTACTACACGTGGCCCTAAACACTGTTCCACAATTTGATGGAATAAATATAGGTCTGGGGAACTTCTTAATTCATTAAAATCTGAGGCTTTTTAGATCCATACTGTATCAGCTCATATACATCCTACTGCAGGGCACGATCCCACTCTACAGTCGAAAGTACGATTGTGAGTCGTTAGGCCATATAGTCCACCATGCTGGCCTAGAGCGTGTTGTCGGACTTTACATATCATAGAAATTCTTACAAATCGCTATTGTATGGAGTTTCCTCATGATATTTTCCTTCGCCGGTAAAGTGCGCGATGATTGAATATCAATACACACCTGACCCGAAAAGTCAGAGGTGTGCCCTGAGATTTGAACCCGCGACCGCCGTGATGATGTTGACAGCCGCGTCTGGTCCGTTTACCAACAGGCAACCACCAACATACACATAGTTCTACTGAAAATAAATGAATTTACTTACTACGTTGTTTTTGAAGGTGCACGGTATTGCCTTGGAGAAGCAACATCGGTCGAAGAATCGATAGCGTTGAATTAACAAAAGACGGCTGGCAAATTGCCGGAGCCTCAATAGACACTACTCGTTTTGTTTTCAATTCCGATTTATTTTCTTTCTGATTAGTTTCATTGTTGGTTAAAAGTATTTTTTTTCAGGAGTTCGCCGAGCTTCGGTACTTATTAGGTAGGTAGTACGTGTCGTTATCGATTTTATAGGGGATGGATTATGAATAGGCTATTTGTACTCTTTCATCCTCAAAAACCGACAATAGATCTACGAGTCCATGGCTTCGTAGATCTACTTTCGGTCTTTGAAGAAGTTCTAGATGAGTGGAAAAAATCAAATTGACTGTGACACGAGAGGCCACGGGTTCGATTCCCGCACCGAAACAAATGTTTGTGTGAACCACAAGCATTTGTTTCGAGTCTGGGTGTTTGTGAGATCGAGAAGTCTCTCGTGATACCCACTACACAAGACTCGATCTTAATCCACACTAAGATTGAGTCCCACTGACTCTGACACTGACCCCACGGTCAGGACTATGTATGTGACTGTTGGGTATATTTATTTATTTATATTTGATAAAAAAATATGTCTCATCCGGTACGTGAAGGTCGCTCTCCCACGGAACCTCTACTATAAGAAATATACCAAATAACTCCTGTAATAAGGAACTGACGATGAAATTGCTTTAGTTACGAAAAGATTTTCATCGTGAAGTTATGAAATCTTTTTTATTTCCGCCACGCTCGAGTCTTTAATTAGCTTCCTGGTTTTAAGACGGCGTCACGCCGAAGAGAAATCCACTTTATTTTCGTATTCCGCGGAAGATGAATAAAAATAAACCTCAATAAGATTACTTAATTACTGGATGTTGCTCAAAGCTTTTTATTTTCTAATCTGCGGTGTTTTGTACAATTTGATGTAAAAGCATTATATTACGTAGGCATATATTTGACAAAATTTCCTCTGTATATGTATACAGGAAATGTACTATTTTTCTTGAAAAGATTTCTGTAGAAATCCGTGTCATGTTGTAATGTTTTTTTGAGATTGATGTATATAATGAAATTAGTACATATGGCTACATTATATGCCACTATCTTTTGGCCCTAGGACTTAAACCCTACGATAGTATCTCTCATATACACATATATAAATACGCTTGTTACAAGTTTGCAAATTTGATACCTTTTTTGCTAGCAATAAAAAATATTTACTTGATACAAATCCCAGGGCACTCCTCTGACTTTTTTGGATCACGTATGTATTTAGCAAATTACCACGCACTATAATGGTGAAGGAAAACATCGTGAGGAGACCTGCATACCAAAGGTATTTATAATAATTTCTATGGTAGGTAAACTCCGCCAACTCACACTAGGCCAGCGTTGTGGACTATATGGCCTAACCCCTCTCAATCGTACTCTCGATTGTAGAGAAGGCTCGAGACGTATATGGACTGATACAATACCTGAGTACAGTATTTAATACAATAATATAACAATTTCGATATCTGTCATATGCATATTAAATATTATTATGTTTCGAAACGTTTCATATTTTGTATTTAATTAGGCATGTTATTAAATTAACCGATAATTAATTTGTGTTTATGCTTCTGGCAAAAACCGAATCATTAATGACGTACTACCGCCTATACAATTTTAATGCAAATGCACATCAGTGACCTATAGCTATTATATTTTATCAGGCGCTTTGTACGCTTGCATGAAAATAACGCGTTAATATATTAATGTAATTTAATACTGAATATTGTTGAATATGTTATGTTTCCATTCTCCTCACTTGTACAAACAAGTATTTCTCACTAATTAGTGATGGGTATGTGTTTATACTTACCCTTTGTAAGCAAGATAAGGATATCAAGTTTCAAAGTAAGGGGCTCCGGGAATGATATGTCATATCGATATCAATATATACCCAACATCTAAGATCAACAATAATAACGGCTTATTACATCACCCAGCCTTCTATAGCTGAAAATAAATGGTTAATCTTACTTTAAGCTACTAAGCTTTGATGGCGGATTGTAAAAAAATATAGTTAAAAGAATAAGAAAAATAAGACCTTAGACCTTCGATCATCTCATTAACCAATCTACATTACCATCTTCTCCTCGATTTACGAGAAAATCACGACCTTGATCGAACTAACGCGAGCATTCTTTATTTTAAGCTGTCTACACCGACGCCCTAACCCTTCCGATTCAATGCTATTTGTATCTATATACTTCTGTGATGCATTAAATTACATTAATTATCCATACAAAAATCATGAAACCAGGTCAACCCATCCCATCAAAACCGAATGTCCGAAAAATTTTGCCAGCAGCTAAACACGTGTTCGATAGAATTATAAATTCATTGATTTCACATGACATGCGATGCGTTGCTAATAAATCACGATATGACAATCACGTCACACTATTCAACTTTTAGCTATGGAAATATACTGTCCTTGATTATTTTACGACTACGAATTGTTTATGTCGAACAGCGGATGTGGAAAATCTAATAAACTGCGACATGAACAAAAGAATCTAAATTAATGCAAATTAAATTACGTGATAATAATACGATGGTTTTACGAAGTAACTGACGTAATGATGCAATACAGGCCTGTTTGTCTACGGCATGAACTGACTGACTCGACCATGATCATACATACTTCTAAGTCACCGAAAACAAATATCCACAATATTTAATTTAGCTTTATCAGGGAGATTAGCCAGATGTAAAATTATATTCATCCTATAAATATCCTCCCTTGCTAATTCCGTAAAAGATAGGCGACGCTACTACGATTCTTCTAGTTTTATGAGTTTGATAGCTACCTACTGAGTAACTATCTCATCAATCGGTCTTTTGTTACAAAGCATTACGTAATGTCAAAAAATATAACACCAAGGAGGTTTCTATGTAAGCAATTAAGGCACATGATGGCCAGTTTGAAAACTTTTTAGATACTTTTTAACTTTGAAAATAGAACGCAATTTAAAAGTTAGGTACCATTTGTTTTTAATAATGAAACATGCGGAAGTACTTTCATTAGTCACAATGATTTACGATAATTAAAAAATGTATTATGTATTACCAAGGGCTGTCCAATTTCGCGTTGAACGTGGACAAATACCGCGAATCACGCAAATGTATCCAATTTGACATTTAACGCAGCAACTACGCATCTGCAGTGGTCACATAGCGTCGAAGCCAATAGAGAACCACAAATCGGGTAAAAACGATATTGCGGACCCTTTGCCGGCTTTAGTAATTACGCGTTTCAATTGTTCGCTAATAGAGATGTTGCTGACAGGTTTAATTTGAAATGAGATCACGGGCTACGCGTGACGTATTTGAAACACAAATATTATGCAACTAAATATGATGCGTGGACGGTTGAATGAAAATTGTAGCTCATTAATTTTGCTTAAAGAACAAGCTGATACAATTGTTCTATTGAAGAAAACTGCCTTTAAGCTGATACATTTGTTCCATGTTGTGAAATTTTGCATCTCATATAATACTCTTATTCTTAGGTTTATTCTAAATCATTAAAGTTTCAGTCATAGTTTGTTAGCTTGTATGAAAGTTTCATGTTTTTAAATAGAGATTTAATTTATTTTGATTTAGATTATACTTCACGTATGCTGTGCCCTTATAGAGTAGAATTTAAAACCAAAAAGACTCATTATTGAAATGTCACAATACTTCATACACACCTACGATCATATCGCAATATATAGGCCTGCGTCATTCCAAAAATATGAACGTACTGTTAACGTAGACGGTCAAGTGGACTTGACGTCGAAGCTTGATGAAGTCGACAGAATTGAAAAGCAATTGTGTGGAGGACTCTTGTAATGCAAATTGACCATATGACGTTTATGATGAAGCCTCCAGTTTTGTGCATGTCGGATATCATAGTCATGTAATTTGTGAGGGTGTTGCTACGTGTTTCTATGTAGTTATGAGGCTGTTTTGCTGGTGTCAGAATAGTCGTATTTGCCTAGATTATATCTCTTGAATAAGTGCAGTATATTGAAATTATATAAAAATCTATGTAGGCAGTGAAAATAAACTTCGCTCTTGTACAATTTTGATCATCATCATTGGTATGGCATTCACACTGCGTGGATCAAACTTCTTTGTCCAGGTATTTTAGACAGCTTGCTCCAACAGGAGTGTATTTATGTAGTTCCGGAAATCCGCCGGGATAATAGTGAAGTGGGTATTCGTTTACCACCTGGGACTGGGTCTGTTCAGGTGCTCCGCAGTCGCATTGTGGTGACTCTCTTAAATCCCATATGCAGGTGGTGGTTAGTTTTTCCGTGGTTGGACCGGAATCTAATCTATAATTTTGATTAATTATCTCAACGGAAAAGGTACCTTTGTCTTAAAGAAAATCTACGTAAAGGGACAATTTTGCTGTAGTATTTCTTTCAGACTGTGAGATCGTGTAATCCCCAGTATAATGTCCCCCTCCCGTCATTTTTCTGTTGCCATTACGAACAATGTGCAACGCACTTTACATATAGATGTTCATGGGCGTAAGTACTCACTTATCATCAAGTAAGCCGTTGCTCTTTTGCCGGACATACATAATTTGAACACCTATGTAATTAAATTCTATAAGTCTTCACCCATTTTCTTTAGGTCATTATAGATTTGTACCACCTTCTTTGTGTAGGTATGACGAAAATGCCTGAATAAGAAGAGTTGTAGAATAAAATATTGTGTTAAATATATATATTAACCCTAAATCACGCATAGAAAGCGTCGGCGACATATCCGGCATTATAAATATGTCGGAGATTATCTAAAAATAAATAAGAATATAAAAAAAATCGTCTGCGCGATCGTTTGAGGCGACTTCGACTCGTTCGTACCACGTGCGACTATTTTTTGCAATACCGAGCGTTTAAACGGCCGCTTGGAGATTGACGGGCCGAAAATACCCTGTCTGTCTGAGAAAACAGTACAGTGTTACCATATTTAGTCTACACCAATACTTAAGCAGTTTTGTTCCACTAATTAATTGAATTTTACTTATTAAAATGGAGCTTTTAATCCCTTTTATTCAATTTAAATTATTCTATTTTATTGTAGAGGGTAAGCAACAAAATCAGTGTTTAAGAATCCCTACAGTTTGAAATAATAACTTTTCTTTTTTCATTTTAAATCATGAATATTTACCAGCTATTTTTAGTAACCACTGCTTATAAAAATCAATATAGTCACTCAGAGAACTTCTAGGACTGTTGCGTTGGTGTCTTTAAATGATGAAGATAGAAAAGGACATTTCCTATATTGTCTTTGGTATAGCAAATAACAAGATTATTTACCCTCAAGGAATGTTCCTGACCAAACAATATGAAACGGAGACAACGACAATATTTTGCGCCCGTTTTTACAACACTTTGGTGGAGCAAAGTACTATTGTGTCAAAAATATAAATTGACTCACATTAACTCATGTTTTTGACTCATCTGTCTTGAATGTGGTTATATTATTTACCAAAATTCATTAATGGAATTAATTTTACCTACCTGCTTTAGATGTGGAAACATAAAAATTTCAACCGAACATTTTTTACTTATAGACTTTATCTTACTTTTACGCACTGCGGACTTTCTCAGATTAATTAATTTTAAAATTTCCAATACTTCTGGGAATTATCGTAATATTACTGGCAACGCTGACAGTGATAGACTACAATGTTATTTAAGTATTAGACACACATGAGTGAACTCAATGGCTGCGACACGATCTAAAACACGTGGGTTTTACGGAAGTCATTAGCAGTTATAATCCAGCCACTGAAACTAGTATAATTCAGGATAAAGAGAGGGACGAATGTTAACTTAATAAAGTAAGAAATCTGGATTTTCTAAGGTCACTAAGATAGTAGAACTCACCCAAAATAGAAATGATTACAGAACTACAAAACGTATTCTATAAATTAGACGCGATGATATTAGCCATAATCAATTCACTGATCTGCTTCAATTGATGAAAATGAAAATAATTTATAGAATCTGTAAAAATGTTCAACATCATTTAGATTCGGTCATTTTTTTATTCTACCACCCATCATGACTCATCACTCTCAGATGACTCGTCTTTGTTAGTTTTATAGATAAAAGACAAATACGCTAATAAAATTTTCCCAATTCCCGCATTATACCATGACACATTTAATATTAAATAAAACTGTACGAATTATTGCGTATAATTGAGCAATGATATAACACAGATCACGTCACGCATCTCCGATATTTTGGGCGACTATGTAGGGAATCTTGTCCTCGCCACTACAATTCGTGTTGATCATTTCTGTGCGACGTCATCGGATATCTATATATACTGCGAGTTCTATAGCAAGGCAGGAGAATTTATCATCGAATCAGAATAGAATGTGTTAAGAGGCGGAATTCGCGTGACATTTTGTTTAGCACAATTAATAAATATGAATTTGGCGACTTAATATAAGAATAAAAATAAATTTTATTATCTGAGATTGTTTACATGTAGTAAGTTAAGTCCTTATATAGTAAGTTAATTATAGAATTCATTAATTAATTTGTTAACGAAAATTGTTAATGAACCGCTTGGATAATTGAAAGACTTCTCATCCTAGGCAAGGCCTATACCGTGAGATGCCTTTAATAAGTTGGTTAGTTGTCGTTAGTACGAGTATTACAATAAACAATATACGATATAAAAAATAGACAAAGTACTAGGAATTAACAAACAAATTTTTTACTTAAATTACCACAAAGGAAATAATGATATTAAACAAAAATAAAAATTCTAAAAATACAATTACTCTTTCACACATCTTTTGTTTCTTTTTTATTACATATTTTACTTGCGGTTTATGCAATTTCTTTTTATGTCGATCTAAATCAGCTCTTACAAATTCACCACTGAGCGTGAGCTTCCCTTATTAAACGTAAAGATTTAAGTGTACCATCCAGGCTTAATGTGACCGATATTACGTGATATTACGCTTAGTTAGGAGTGAAGATTAGTTTTTATTAAACTAGCAACTATTTCGATCCTGCTTAAACACCATTAGAGCCGTATTTTAAGTTTAAACACACGTCTCTAAACAGAACAGCAGTATTACTAAAATGCGCCCGTACTGAAAAAGGTGCTTTTCCGTCCTTCGTTTAGGTAATATTCAATCGTACCTTAAGGAGACGATCAATAACCTTTTACCTTGACATACTAAAGCACAGCATGATATTTATAACCCACAAAATATCAAGAAACTCGACCCGATAAGATAGCAGAAGACACACAGTTACTCGTATTTTAATACAAATTATAAACTACATTAAAATGTCACCCTGCATTAGGCAGCGTGGTGGACTATATGTCCTAACCACTCTAAATCGTACTCTCAATTGTAGATGAGGCCCGTGGCTTGCAGTATTGTCTATATGGGCTGTTACAGTACAGTACACTAAAAATACCTCAATCAACTACAATTGTCAATCACCATTTGAAAGATCCACACAATATATACTTCAGAAATAGTGCAGAACTAAAACGCGTTAATGGAATTATCTGATTCCGCCAAGAGTTCGGACTTTGGTTTGACGGCAGTTGGAAAACCATTGATAGCTTCAGACAGATTTTACAGAGTCAATTTGCAGGTGAGGGAGCGAACGATCCAACTAAAATAACACTCATTGGAAGGAGAAGTAGGTCAGAAGTGTAAAGAATTAAGCTTTCGTATTTTATACCCTCCTTGGCGCAGTTGGTTAGACGCCGGCTGTAAAACGTGAGGTCCCGGCTTCGATCCCCACACCGAGATCTATGTTTTTTTTGTCCGCAAGCATTTTTTTCGGGTCTGCGTGTTAGTGAGAGTGCAAAGTCTGTCGTAGTTCCTAATACCCACGACACAAGACTGGATCTTGGTGTGGGGTTGGGACTATGTATGTGACTGTTTGGCTTATTTATTTTATTTATTTGAGAAAGAAATCTAATGTAATTTGTTTGTGGTGTGATATATAGGAAAACGAGAACAAAAATATTTAAGAAACATCAATAATGTGCTTAGTGTAAAACGAATTATTTAAACTGAATAGTTTAAAAGACGTAGGTAACTTAATAATAGCCTCGTTGACGTCATAAGAGGCTTAACATTATGATGTAACTTATAATATAATTTTTGTAAATTTTCAAATTCTAAAGTCTTTTTCTGAGTTTTGAATCACCAAAGCATTGGTCTACAGTTTAACATTTTTAAACGACTATTTTTCAATTCATAAATTTATTTTGAACCATGTCATAACTTGTAATTGTAATTTAAAACCACGTAAAAGTTTTATAATCGCAACTCTTAAACATATTAAGTAACTTAGTATCGGTCCAGATACAGATTTTAAAAATGACGATCCTGGATTTAGAAGGCACATTACGGCAACGCTCCCGATTGTTGGCTGCAGTCGTTAAGCCACGTCATTCAACTTATAATTGGCACGAAAATTCTGACAGTATTATGTAGGCTAACAAAAACAACCGAATATTACCGTAGAACTCACGAACCCGCTGTATAGATCAATCAAATTAGTACTTGAGAAACTCGACCACGTACAAGGTTGAGAACAAAGGAGTTTCTATACCTACAGGAGTGTACACAAATACAATACATAGCCCTGCCCTAAGGCAGTCTGCGTTGCCAACCAAGATACAATGCCAGACACTGGCTTCCAACGGTAAGCCGGTTTAGCTCGAACAAGGCAGTTGTATATAAACAGGAAGGTTATTAGAGATAGCCTATCCCTGTAAAATAATAAAGTTAATTTTGTACATGTTTAGGATAAGTGCAAAGCAGGTTGGGAAAGAAATAATCAACTAAAAATGAATCAAATCAAAGTTTAAAGTTAGAAAATTATTTCTAATGAATGTTGGTACTTTTCAAATACTCTTTTAAGGACACGAGGTTTCAATTGAAAGGAAAAGCCGGAAAAATTTTGGTCTAGTGATCTTGCAATAAGGAGTGTTAAAGATCAAGCGTTGTAATGTAGATTATGCAGGCTAACCCTCTTAACAGTCGGAACAACGCGGGTTAGGACAACTAACTTTAAAGATTTGATACTTTCTTCCTACAATGCTGGCTTTTTTAAGTCAAACGCAATAGATGGCAGTGTAGTTTGCGTTGATGGTCGAATGATAATCACCAGGAGACTGTCCCGCTATCACACCCGCCATTGCAACTCCTGTAAGCCAGGATCAACAGTAGCACGCATTTTAATCACACCGAGCATTGAAGCTCAGCGCGTCTCCTGGAATGTCTAATTTATCTATAACCCGCAATGAAGTTAATCATAAAGTTAAATTAATGGGAAGAGTTGAAAATCTTTTCTGTCAACTAACTAACTTGTGTGTCCATAGAATAGTAGTACAAGTACATAGTACAAGTGCATAGATAGTACTGATAATCACTAATTAGTACTACATATAAACTTTTATGGTTTGCATACTCTATTGCCTTGCAATTAACTCTATAATTCTGATGCTGTAAAATTCTTTGCCAAGACATTTTATACCTTCAACACCACTTCCACAATCGTCTTAAAATAGAATTCTGTTGGTAGTAAAGCGCAGTTTTGTTTTCTTCCATCGTCAAGTGCGGTAGATCTGGATGCAATTACTGGCATTACAGTGGCTGTGCAATCCGAATCTAAACAAACTAACGTCCGCTGCAACTTCACAAACACAAACACAGAACCGCAGCCGAGTCAAACAAATTTCTTTTCCAGTTGAATCCTTTATGGTACATTTTCTATCTGTTCTTTCTTCTCGAAGCTTTTTTTTGCCTCATTAGTATTTCTCTTGTAGTAGTATTAAACAGGTCTAAGTAGCGATCTATAGGGGAGTCCTGTGTTCAGTAGTGGACTTCCTGTGGCTCAAGAGAGAAACAGAAAGAGAGAGTAGGTATGTGTAAAGTTAAACTGTAATTGACAGAGGCTTGGAGCATGTAACTGTATGCCGAATCTTTATATGTGAATATCACACCAGCAATCTTTTAGGTCCTAAAATTTAGGACAAAGAGTCAATCGCTCATCTCTCTTTACAAATACTCTTTCAATATTTTTACCTTCATAACTTTCTATTGGAGAAAAATACGCAAATTGCAATACAATTTCTATCTCCAACATATCCTTCACAATACAGGAATGAAATATCTACACATTTTTTCACTCGAATAGTCACGGAAGCTTCACAATATAGAATCAGGTTGGATCGTTGAAATCCCATTGAATCAAAAACTGTACAGCACTTCGCTGCTCTTTTCAGATTCATTCCGTTAATTAATGTTGAAATAAAATAAATTGAATGGGTTTATTTTATTTCCCATGAATTATTCATTAATTCAATTGCATCATTTCTGATTATTGTTCATGACAGTCTATATGACAAAGTCGAATATGAAACAAGGGGTTCCGGTTTCGATAGCCGTATAGAGATAATTAACTATATATCTTTAAATGAGCAATTCTTGTATATATATATATATATAATTGGAATCTCGGAATCGGCACCAACGATTTTCATGAAATTTAGTATACAGGGGGTTTCGGGGGCGATAAATCGATCTAGCTAGGAATCATTGTTAGAAAATGTTATTTTATTCGTGTTTTATCGTTCGTTTTTAAACTGAAAAATATGACTCTTCCTGACATCTATTGGCGAATAATAATACTATTTTTTGTGAGCAATTAATTTATTTTAGAAAATGACATTTTATTCGTGTTTTATCGATCGTTTTTAAACTGAAAAATATGACTCTTCCTGACATCTATTGGCGAATAATAATACCATTTTTTGTGAGCAATAAAGTTATTTTAGAAAATGTCATTTTATTCGTGTTTTATCGATCGTTTTTAAACTGAAAAATATGACTCTTTCTGACATCTATTGGCGAATAATAATACTATACTGCTTAGCCAATGAAAATTATGAGGGGATGAAAGATAGCGCAATACTCGCGCCTCTTAACAAAGATGTTGAAAAAATTAATGATGATATAGTTGCTAAACTTCCCGGAGAGTACAAAACTTACTATAGCCATGACTCAATGAAAGATCAACCTGAAGGAGCAGTTGAATTTTCACAGAATTTCTCAATAGTGTCAACATTTCAGACTTGCCACCACACGTACTTAAATTGAAAAAAAATGCGTTAATAATGTTGTTGCGTAATTTAGACGTGTCAGAAGGATTATGCAATGGTGTGAGACTCATGGTCACAAGTCTGTGCAATCACATAATAAAGGCAAAAATTGTTACTGGTGAACAATCCGGCAAAGAAGTACATATACCAAGGGTAACCTTAGACTCATCAAAAGCACAACTGGGATGCACCATGCAGCGTCACCAATTTCCCGTTATATACACTTGCGTAATTGATTGATAAACTGTAAAAAATTAAGTATTTGTTTCTAATATAATATCAAAATAATTGCACTCATGATTTTTTTCTTTAAATAACCAGTTCATATTTTTTTATTATTCTGTCGGTAAGATCGAAAATTTTATTTTTATTAGTATGTAATTCGTACTTAAATATAATTTCCAAAAACACACAATTTAAAAAAATAATAATACCGAGCAAAGCTCGGTCATCCAGGTACTTAACATTAATTGCAAAACCATCAAGTATTTGTTTTCGACCTGATAGTTCGAAAATTCTATCTAATGCCAATTTTGATAGTACACATTTATTTAAGATGGCTTGTCGTCAAGCTGGAATAACAAAAGGACAACCTAATTCACAATCCGCCCTGGAATTATGAGGCATAAAATTTTCGCCACGGTATCCCATGCAGGTCGTAAGAGGGGATCAAAATACTCATGACGGTCGCCGAGGGGTTTAATCCATACGGTAATGTTTCTTAGGGGAGAACCGACCACAATAGCTGAAATCTTTCTGGACAGGTGGCCTATGGCAAGAATAAGGCCTTAAATGCTCACCTTTCGTAAAGAAATCAAATGAACACTAATTCCTATCTTAAAATAGAAAAAATAGTGTCTCGGCGGTCAATGTTTTCTCAAACAGTACTACGATGTATGAAATTCAAATATAGTATAAGATTAATTTGGCAATGCGACAACCGCCACCTACGCACTGTTTCATTGCCCTATTCAGACACGTGAACCCGGGCGCGGGCGTTCTCGTAATGACAAAATACAAATGAACCAGTAATGACGTCCGGTCACCGTGTGGATCATTACCGCAAATTAAATTCGGAACTGAATTTAAAATTTCAGAACATTGGCACATAAAGCGTTGGTTTTGTGATCGAAACGCTTAATGCAGAGTTATAAATGCCTTCGCATATCGCGACGGAACGAAACGCAATTCTTCAAGTTCCTTATAAAGCCTTATCCATCCGCAGCGTTAGAGCTTAAGAATACACAGAGCAATTCATGTGTAATGAATACACTGCTGAACTCTAATAACAAATAAATATACTGCACAGTCTCGATCTGACTCTAAGTTTTATGTTTTGCGCATGTATAAGAAATATCGTGAGATATTACTATCTCACTGTCTAAACACCCTAACAGCTTTTGATCTACTTTTATATTATTGGTTTCAGTTAGAAAATCATTATTTTTATATTCCGTATAAAGTTATTTACATCAAATTATACATGATAACTTAAATAACATTACAGTTATAATAATTATTATTAAATAAGTACACCGAACAGTGACATGCATAGTCCTGACCCGACTTTAAGATCGAGTCTTGTGCCGTGGATATAAGAAACTACAAGAGATATTTTGGTTTCACAAACACCCAGACCTGAAACAAGTACCTGTGGTCCACACAAATATTTTGTTTCGGTGCGGGGATCGAATCCGCGATCTCTCGTTTCGCAACCAGCGTCTAACCAACCGCGCCAGGCTGTCTATACGTATTCATAGACACCAGAATCCAAAACATAACAGATGGTTACTAGCTCCCAAAAACAAACCACAAATTCAGCATAGAGCATCGAACTAACATCAGAGCAGACAACTCGCCGCAAAACAAAATCAAAAAACCCCTCCCGAGTAATGCAGGTACCCTCGTTTAGATTTAGCTGCCAACTTTGAACTAATTGGGTCGTGGAACAATTAAGTGGAGTAGCATCGGCGGTGTCGATTCCCGGCTGGAGGCGCATTTAGACGCGATCTTCCGTTCCCCCGGGCCGACGCTCAGCTATGGATCCCGGTACTTGGTATACCAACTGAGTTCGCGGTTTCTGCTGTGTATTATACGTCATCAGTTTTGTGTATATCTGTTTAGACAACCAACTGATTTAGTTTCTGCGTGCTATACACAAATACGTCTTGAGTTTTCTATATATCTTTTTAATCAAACAGGTAAGTATTGTCTTTGTATGAATAGATTCGACAAATGAGCAATCGGCTCGCTTGAGAGTTTTTTTATGCATGCCATTCGCCTGATGGTAAGCGATACGACCGCTCACGGACAGTAGCAAAACCAAACTACAGCATGAATAACAAAATAAGGCTTGGCATTCCAATGCGCTCGATATTCTGAGGCATAAGATGTTAAGTCTCATTATGCCCAGGAGTTACTCTGGCTATGTCCTTCAAACCGGAACACAACAGTGCATGTACAATGTTACGAGTACCAGATTATAGTCAACAAGGAACATCTATAAAAGTTATACCGTTGTTAAGATGCCTCTTAAAATATGAGGGGAAGCGTATAGAAAAGAAATTATTTCTTACAATTAATTAACAAAAGACAATTTACCTGACGTTAATTGCATGTAAACTAATTTTTCACTAAACTTAATACTCATAGGTCTATAGAAAAACAATAGAGTCTTAGATGGTCCTTGAGTCCACTTAGTTCTTATCCAAATTGAAAAAAAGATAAAGAAATTTAGAGTATCCATGAAGGAACATAATAATGTCATTTATGGCTTCCACATTTCGCTCAACTTAAGTCGACCAAAATATGATAGTTGGTCAGCTTAAATATAACAGAAATGACAAGCACTAATTCTAACTTCAAACAACTCATGTAAGGTTTCTGAGAAAAGGGTGGTTTGCCCAATTTAAAGCGCCATTTACACGGGGAGAGTTTCTCGTGGCGAGAATCGTATGCCATTATTGCATGACATAACCGCCTTAGATTACCATATTCTGACGACCGTTTACACGGTTTAACTTTCTTATATCCTTACGTTATCCGTATCTTCCAGGCGAGAAATTCTCTCCGTGTAAATGGGGCTTAAGAGTTGAAACTAGTATACAGCATGTCACAATGATCATCAAGCACAAGATATGAATAAAATAAAGCTTCCTAAAAAGTACTAATTTTTCAACTAACCCTGAAAATCATCGCCCAACGGAGCAGCGCTGAAATAGTTAAAAATGATTCACTGGCTCCAACATCTCGCCCCATTTTAAAATCTGATATAAACCGATGAAGTCCTCCTGATTGTATTAGAAACTTGTTGCAGCTTTTTTCCGTGGCTGTAATTAAATCCACGACGGAAATATCCAGTTTCTGCAACATCACCGACCCACCCGCCGGGAGTAATAAGGATCTTTTTTTCTCCTTCATTACTTACTCTATTATCTGCAAAGTCGGATGTGCTGTTTTTGTTTATGTTTATTTATTTATATCGTCCGAGTCTAAGAGTGCTGCTGGGTTAACGAATTGTCTCAAACTTTAGCTTTTGTAATCTATTTGAGTTGCTGTAAAATAGTAGTGTGATAAAGCCGCCACTTGTACTATTATTTTTATTGTGTAATTTCGTATATGTATCTATGTATTGTGCAAAAAAGGATTAAATAATTAAATAAATAAAATATGGTTTTTATCGTCATAGTCATCAGCCATAATCCGCCGCTGAACTTAGGACTCTTCCAAGGTTTCCTGCAACGACATTTAAAAAGAACTTTACATTCGTCAGTAAATGCCTGTCTATTGTAGATTGATATAATTTTTTTATGTTTTCTGAGGGTGCATCATACAATCGAACTTACGACTTCCGTTATGGCAATCCGTTTTATTTCCAACTCAGTTTAAATATAGCGATATTAAATACTTATAGCTTGGTACAATTATATGAAAGCTATTTCGCGCACTGTGCTTTAAAGGACACGAAACGGAGAAAAATCTACAATCTTCAGTCCACATGTTCACATCTACTCGTACATGACTAAAGCGTCATTTACACGGGGAGAGTTTCTCGTGGCGAGAATCGTATGCGATTATCGCATGTCATAACCGCCATAAATTATCGTATTCTGACAAACGTTTACACGATGCAACTTCTTTATATCCTTACGATAATCGTATCTTCAAGGCGAGAAACTCTCCCCGTGTAAATGGGGCTTTAGGCAACAGTTAATAAGATGGGTTCGAATCCCAGATTCGCCATCTTGATAGCTTTAATCGTACTACTCCTGTAATGCAAAGTATGTGGTAAGTCCTATATTTATACTCGTAATATGTTGATGTGAGTCACACCTACTAAATGCAATGCATAAAAATGTATGACCTTGTGCAATAGTATATTTGTTTACTATTTGATCTCTAACCAGTATGTCATGTTTTGTAAATAATTTTACGAAGAAATAATCTAAGCAAGTAAAATGTCTTTGAAAACAGATACGATGAAAATTTTCGTCAGACGAACCGAAAACTCATTTTCAACTTATATTCGTTCTTAGTAATGTAGCGACCTACTTAACTGATAATGAATATGTTAAATAATTAACATTGAGGTTTCTCGTGACACCTGTATTTTTATCTGTTTTTTACGCTGCATAAAAATTAAGTACCATTGTATCCCCACTAATATACGCGACAGTAACCGTGTGTTCGTTTGTACCTACATTGCATAAAATACATAAATATTTGTACAAGTACAGATCGAATTAATAATTTGCCATCTTTGCCTTAAATCTCAAGAAGGAAAGAAACTTTACGTCCTAAATATTTACAAAGGTTTTTGTTGTGGCTCATTGTCGTTTCACATCCATTAAAAAATATAAATTGAATTTGTCGAACTATAGGTGCATTCTAATTACTTTTGCCTAAACCTTCGGGGTTGCAAAAGCTGTCTCTACACGCAAGGAGAATCAAATTCGTTCTATAATGCAATACTTGTCGATGAAAGATAATTGTAAGGTACTTTAACAATTACGACTCGTGGGTATCTGTGATTTTGCGACTAGTTTCAGAGTATATAAACGCCGCAATGGTGTCATGCAGTTCAGTCGTTACCGAGACTCCGACGGCGTCGGTTGTCGTTGAGGCTCTCACTATGTCGGTTAATCGCGGAGTTCTTCGTTAATAATAATACTGCCAATCAAAACTGCTGTTATTATTTAGATACACTAATATAAAAATATCGTTATTGATAAAATGTGTAATAGTGTTAACCTGTCTGAACCATGAAACGTTGGGGTCAACGTCATGGCTGCATAATTTGATTTCAACGTCAGGAAGTTTGTGAAATGAACTCCGGGTGACCTTCAGCCAGATTGCCAGCAGTATCATATGATCATCAAGAGCGCTGTTTTGCCATGGAGTAAGTGATTTAATATTTATTTGCTTTATATTTTATTTTTGATAATTGAATAATAAACAATAATAAAAACCTCTTTATTTAGCACCTGATATAGTAACATAAGTCATTGATAAACTAAGACTTAAAATGCGAAAATTTAATTGAATGTCGTATACATAAAAAATACGCTAGGTAATTTATATGTTCACAGCTTAAACTTTAAGGGGCAATATTTAATTCCTTCTAAAACGTTTCTAATGTGGACTGGACTCAAAAGAGTTTTTCATCCAGGCGAAGCCAGGCCAGACCACTAGCAGTAAAATAATTAGAGTCGGAAATATTTTTGTTTACTCCCCTCCGCAGCCATGTGAGAGACTAAATTATGAACTAGAGATTCAATTTAATTCTTTTTCCCGGAGTTATTAAGATAAGCCCGGAAAAAAGACCTTTATAACCGCCAGCTGTAAAACACCACGAGCCAAATGAAATTGGAACGTATTACGTAAGATGTTTTACTTAATTCCAGTAATAGATATACACAAACACATATATCTCAAGCGTATGATATGGATCTTCTATCATCTTCGGCAAAACAAGAAGCAGCACACATTAATTACATCATAAAGTTACTTTATATATGTCCCAAACTTCATTCGCAACTCAATTTCCCAAGCCGTCCGAACAGCTCTTGGAACGTGCAGCGATATGTCCGGCAATTTAAAACAGAACAAAGCAAATCAATAAACAGACAGTCTCGAACGGTTCGCCTCCAAACGATCGATGCCCTAGTAAAAATCAACCAAGACAATACGTTTCCAGACAATATACAGAACAAATTGCTCTAATGTTATGTTAAACCTACTGTTTGTAAATTAGTTAAAATATAAAGTAGTGGGTCGCAGGGACTGGATGCATAAAGCAGCAGACCGGGCTGTGTGGCGTACCTTGGGAGATGCCTATGTCCAGGAGAGGACTGTAACGGGCTGATGATGATGATGATGACACAGTAACGCCATGAAATAACATTTCACCTACCTTATTTCATCTCTGCATCACCCTAGGCTCGACTGGTAAAGAATGCCTCAATCATTAAATTAACCTATACACAATTTGTTAAAAAAAAAACATCTTCTACAGTAATGTAATTGCATTGTTGTGTTCTGGTTTTAAGGACATTGTAGCCAGAGTAACTACTGGACATAATGAGACTTAACATTTTACGTCTCATGATGGCCAGCGCAGTGGATTGCCAAACGTTGCTTTGTAATTTATGGTGTTGTGTGGTTTTGCTTCTGCCCATGAGCGGTCGTATTGCTTACGATTAGGCGAATGGCTCGTCACGCCATTCATTGCAGTAAATTTTTTTTTTTTTCAACTAAAGGAACGATAAGATAAAAATTTCTAGAGGAGTACCAAGAATTACATGGACAAAAGTTGTTTAAAAATTCATAAACGCACTCTATGTTTTTGATCACGACGAGTAGAGCGAAATGGAAGAGGAATGGAAAGGAGTTTGACCCCATGTGAGATTACCAGTCAAGAGGTAGAAAAAAATATTATAAGATATAAAAACATAAAAAAATATAATAAGAGACATATTTACAATACAACAACATGCATGTTCTGGTAGATATTTTCTTTATTCTTATTGTATTCTTATTAACTGTAAATACATATGTCTATTATATGAGTATAATGTTTCAAATGATACGTAGATGCTTAGATATATTTTTATCACAATATAAGTCACATACATGCTATTAGCAACGAATATTTGAATTAACTTCAAGCTAAATCCAATGTACGTTGATTATAAATATTTTACTCCATCTGTGTTTCCTGGCACCGTATCTTTCAATGGAAATCCTTATTAAATAGTTTATTGAAATCATGAACGTATTTGTATGGTTTTAATTCATTGAATTATATTTACTGGAAATTTTATAATAACCTGAATACCAGGTAAATGGAAATTAATTTATTCAAATATGTCAATTATACTTAATTACAGCAAATATAGTTTTTTCGGGACGAAAATTATCAATTTAAATCGTTTTGTAGACTATTTATATAAAAGTAAATGTGATGAGTTTTTCATCCTATATCAATATGATATCGACATAAATGGAATTATTATGTTAACCTTTTCATTTTGAAAAACAGAATCGCTATAAATCACATCAGATTTTTGCCTTCCATTTCTTTTTGCTCCGATATCCTTAGAACAAGATTTTTGTGTACGGATCTCTTTAAACAAGAGCTTCAAGTCGAGATTACAATCTATCAGCGACAGTGAAGCAGCTGTTAGCGTCGGTTATCAAGGACTGCACAGTAACCCTTGTCCATTTACCGCACTCAATATAATCAACGCCACGAAAGCGCTAGCAATTGGTTTAATGGAGCAATCGTTACTGTAATTATTATGTTGAAAGTCTTCCTGTCTGGATGTTCATGTAAAAGACGACATAAAAAGTAGCGTGAAATTACTGAATGACTATTTTGCATTAAGCAAATATTGAAGCGTGATTCAAGTTTTTAGGGTGACGGGTACAACGTTCTCTGGACGGCATTAGCACTTACCATCAAGTGCAATGCAGTCACTGTGCCGTGCCAGAACAAAAAAAACGTCTCGTATTATATTTATAAAAATGAAACACTATTTCCCTTGGCCATGGTATCGTGCGTGAACGGCTGGACCAATTTCGCTAAGTTTTTTTTGTCTTTATTGTCAGAAGGTTCTTGTGAAAAAAAAAAAACACAAAGTTCCGCGGAACATTAAAAAATATAGAAAACTTAATGACGATATTAATTTTTCTAATGTAACCCTCTAAGTGCTTTGTATAAAAATAAAGTAGTGAAGTTCAAGTTGACAGATCTGCTGTAATCATTATCTACAAGATAAGTACAGATAATCTAAAATCTATTGGCGTGTGACGAAATTTGGAACTACAAATAAAATATCGGTTTAATGAATTATTCGAGATGTTTCCATAATATAAACAGGTATTTATACTGGTAATCTAATATTAATAACATGTCCAATATAATAAAATGTAAAATGAGAAACTGTTTTTGTTGTTATGACAACAACGCATTTGGCGACAGAAGATCATATAAACGATCTGTAGATAGATAAATTTAGAAACTTTCAAAGGAATTTAAAATATATAATTATAAACCTTGTCATTGAATGTAATAACTTTACATAATACCCCGAGCCTCCGCAATGCATTCAAACCGGCTGGAAAAAAAATAGCCCGCAGTTTTGAACTCGGCAATGAGACAAATGAGTGTTATCAATAGACATTAGTGTCGTGCCTGAGTGGCGGGAGATGGAAAAGTTCCTCATAGACTTTAACACCCACAGCACAAGACCAACTAAAGACTAAACATGGCATATTGGATGCATTATTAATAAATGTCAATCTACGGTACAAATATGAGAATTACTATGATTCCAGCCCAAAACGTATGTACACTTCTTGTTTTTTATCTTATTTTTAACAAAAATGCAAAAATATTTTTGTAGGAGACAAACGACCATACAGGACATTTGATGGTGAGTGGTTACCTGCGCCGATGAACACTCACAACACCAGAATAATCGTCGGAGCATTTCTGGCATTAAACTTCATTACATTTATTTCGCAATAATTATTTTTTTGTCTCTTGCCAGCATCGAATAGCCGAATAAAGTTTGACTGTTTTACTTTTTTTAGTGTATATCAAATCCACTGCTGGGCAATGACTTTCTTCCATCTCTACCTTCAGCGAGGTTTTACCATTTCACCTCATATAACCAGTATCTATCCTTTCTCTTATGTCTATTCAAAGGTTGGCGGTAAGAAATTGCTTAGTGCAAAAGACAGCTGATTGTATTTACTATTTTAATGATGTTCTTTCTTTACCTGGTGTAGAATAAAGACCAAAAAATATATAGCATTTTAAAAATAATTTATATAGATTATTCAGATGGTTGTCAGTGGAGGTGTCGGTTGCTATGCCTACACCGCGTGTCTGGTTATCCACGCAGCATAGAGTGTAGAGTAGAGTGCTCTACCACAGCCGAATGTGGTATCATTGCTCTTTTAACCATCTTGTTATAGGCTCATATTTAACCATACTGGGAAACTAAATGTTAGTTATTAATACATAGGCAAAGACACAAAATTACTTGTGGTCTGAAGAGAAATAAAGTTGGTATCATAAAATGGCTGGGAAAGCTATGCTCTAAAATTCTAGTTAGGATAATTTGATATAAGTACGCAAAGGAATATTGTTAAGTCTTAGGGTCCGTTTACACGAAAATCGGGTATAAAATAAGGAGCTAAAAGCATTGAATGCAATGTTACATAAAATATCGAATACACAACGAAGGATGTCTGGCAGAAATCGCTTATAACCTTAAAATCGCACAGTAATATATCTTTGTACAGCTGCGATTTTTGTCAAAAGCGTTCCACAATGAGTGTCTCATTTTACGAATCTTTTAGTATTTATCTACTTTTGAAGTTTCAATAATCTCCATACACGATGCAAGTCGTCTTCAATACGTGGCAACATTCGAAAACATTCTTGGCCAACGTCTATTGATTTTGTCTTGTCTGCCCCGCCCACCGCCACTTGAAGCTGCTTATTAGGTACAAGTACTTCATTCCCTGAAACGTTTTAGCGTTCTAAACATTGTCGATCTGTCTGATATTGCATTATAACGTTCTTTTTTGTTTGGAACTACAAATGTACACGTACAATGTTTTTGTTTTATAGAGTACGCAAAGATTTTCGATCACATCAAAGGATTTATAGTTTTAAAAATTTTAGTCATCAGAATCTGTCTAGATTTTTCTATGAATATTATTTTAAAATAAGCCTTGTAAAAAACTAATTTATATTTGCGATTAGTATTGTGATATGCTAGTGTTCCCTGCCACATCCTGTAACGGAAAAATCTGCTTAGCATAGCTTCGCTCACTATCACCTCACTCTTTTCCGCTGATAGACGCGTGAACTTTCAATTTATGAATGCCTATGATAAAATCACACGCACTTCCTTTGTGAGAAGCCTTAAGTATTATTATGCTGGTTTGTAGACTTCGCATCTTCAAAAATTCTTGAACAAAATTAATTTGGCGATTACTAACTTTGAACACAGATGTAACATAAAAAAAAATTGAAACGGCTTTAGAGTCTAACTCAATTCCTTTGTTTAAGTTAGTACTGCTCCACACTATCGACCAACAAATCAATTGATAAATTTATTCAACGTTATATGAAATCCATTCACAAATATGCCTACACAAATCCCAATCCAGCCATTTTCCTGTCCATTGTACATGATCTGTGAAAATTGATGGAAGTACAAAAACAAAGCGAAAACAGTCCGCTCCAACCGAATCATCAGAAATACTAGTATTACAACATTTCCGCGCATAATTTTCAAAAATCAATACTTTTATACGTATAAAAGCGTAGGCAGAAACGAGAAACAAATTGTATTTCAATAAAACCATGATGAATATACGTGGAAAATGAACTGAAATTCTATTAAAAGGTAAAACAGCGTGTTACCGGGAAACTATAATTAATATAAGATTAACAAGATATTTCACCCGGACTAGTCTGCGTATATACTGCTCTCGATACCGAAATTCGTTTTGGGAAATCCTGATGACGTAATTACGCGTGCTACCAACCTAGGTGTAATAAGTGCCGACAAATGCCCTTACTGGAAACAAAAACTCGTTTGCATTTGCCATTGCGTATGAGAGTTCCAGTTTCATTTTTTTTTTAACTTGATAAAGTAACTGCTCATCTGTCTCTCTCTCTAGCCAAAGGAAGTCCACTGCTGAACATAAGCCTCCCCCATGGGTTGCTATAAGTGTGCATCAGTTGATGACAATTGCAATGCCATCCAAATAGACTGACCGACTGGCAACAAACAGTAATTGTCTTCTGCCACTTATTACTACGGCGCTGCGTCAAAATCTTTATCGAATTCTTTGTGCGATCTAAGGCTTAAAGGACCCAGTTTTAATCAATGTAATTCCTAAGAGCCCGAATAAAAATTATTATTATCTCAATCTCACGGTTAAAATTGTAATCTTTCCGATCTTTATTTAGACGAAGAGTACCGTACCGTAGATTACCACTTTTAGTAATCTCTTCATTGAATATACTAGGATCAGGGCACCAATCCTTTGTTTAGATACATAGCAAAGTTTCTTTCCGGTCGTACCGCATCAACACTTTCATCGCCTTAAGTAACTGTATCTTCAGTCTTCTATCGTCCATCCCCTCCGTTCCCTAACCTCGAATTTATACCATTCAAACACACGCACAGATCTGCAAATTTGTCTGCATACGGATGAAATAAACGTAATTTCAGGCAGGCAAGCTGGAATTTCATTCCATTACAGGACGTCAATGGAATGCTTTGATGTCAATGTAGCATAGCACGAGTAGTTTTCGATCCGGCTCCATTGTTTTAATTATAAAAGCTGGACTGTTTTAAGGCTACTGAAAATTCGTACCGGGAAATTTTCCATTGTTCTGCATTGAACAGTAACTCAAATGCGTTGTTCTGTAAACAAGATGATCGAAACAGCGTCAGTGGGTGAAGTGAGCTCTTCACGGCTGCGTGCCCTGGGATATTTGGCATGAACTGGAACGAGTGGTGTTTATTCATAGAAATCATTGAACTAAGTTTGGTTTTAGGAAATCTTAAACCATAAAGAGCGCGCTGTGCGTTAGTTGGATTAAGAATCACCTGAGCACCTGTAGTCTTTAGTTGCAAGAGAGACTTCCCAGGATCATATCTTAAGTGGTAACAAAGAAATGTTTCCTCAAACAGGCCGGGCACGCAAGTTGGTTGTGCGGTACAGTGATCCTTCATCGAATACCGTCATCTGATCATCGCTCCAAGCTGCTTTGCTGCCTTTGCGCTCTAACCCTTCTTCTTGTGGCGTAAAGTCAACTGCTAATGCTATAATCAGTCGACTTTTTGTGCCTCAATCGGCCTCTACCAAGAAATTTTACAGCGACCTGAGCTGCCGCCCGAATGCCATCGTGGGCGGAGCTTGCGTCCATCGACTGTCCTCTCACAGTTTCTTAAATAATTATAAAAATTTATTATATTAGTATAGCTATATACACTTTTTATATCGAAACAGCAACATACTGGAGTAATTAATGAATATATGTTTGAAAACCAAAAAACCCGGTTAATTAAAATGTTTGACAAGTTCACCCATGGATAAACCTAGCAATTTATTAATTGATAAACCTATCGTTATATGAATAACTAAATACCTTTCGATAACATTCGACTAGCGTTAATTTTTTTTTCTTTCCCTCGAGTTACTTATTCTAACAGTGGTCGACCCATAGTAAATACTTGGATTTTTTTTACCTGTTACATTGTACGATGTATTACTCTGTACATACTAGAATTAAATAATTTTAATTTGACATAATAAGTTGATGTATGATTTATATATTACCCATAAGGTTTTACCATTAGGTTTAAAAATCAACCATGCGTTTTCCAGTTACAATTTGTCATTTCAAAATTAGTTATAAAGGATATCATAGCCATGATTATTAGCTTCTAATATACTGCCAGACATAGGTGTCTACATTTGCACGCAATAAAACATGAACCTATTGGAAACTACAATGTTATTTTATCAAATCTCTTTATTCTCAATTCGACGATGTCTTGACTAATCAATATGTACCTAAGTACATCATCATCATCATCCATCAGCCAAAGGAAGTCCACTGCTGAACATAGGCCTCTCCCAATGATTTCCACAGTGACCTGTTGGAGGCAGCCGGCATCCAGCGACGTCCCGCGACCTTTACCAGGTCGTCTGACCACCTAGTGGGTGGACGTCCCACGCTGCGCTTTCCGCTTCGTGGCCTCCGTTCGAGAACTTTTTGGCCCCATCGGCCATCAGAAACTAAGAACCTAAGTACACCTAAACAAAATTACAGATTCATACGATCTAGTCTCTCAGCTATTATACAGAATGCACTTCGAAACTATAAGGGTTCCTCGTTGCCTACGGAACCCTAAAAAACTCACACACCTGACAACGTACTGTACGCGATTTTACCAACTGCCGCTCTATTAAACCACGTTGGCAAACATTGATGCGCAATATCAGGCCCAGCAGAGCACAAAGGGCCCAGTTAAATAATTCCATCGGCCGAGCACCGCTCCAAATGGCCTGAATGTAGGTGTAAATATCGAGCCGTGTCAAACGTCCCTGTGTGCCTGTATTTTTGAAAAATTGCTCGAATGACTTGATGAGCTTTCACTGGTGTTATGCTGGATGTCCACACGGGAAGTTATATGGCGAGCATCTACGGGAAGTTATATGATGTATTTAAAGAGGCATCCCGTTTACAGCATTTAGTTTTAAAATTAGTTTCGAATGAAATTAGAGATCACTGGATTTTTTGTATTTCGACTCTACCCTTTGCCCTAGTAGGCGCTTAGCATAATTTGTATGCAACCTTGTTAATCAACTTTATGCATTTCGTAAAAGTCGTCTTGTCACATTTTTGGAAAGTACGTCAATTTCTCGACCATAACATGTTAATAAAAAGGAGGACGCGATGTACCGCTAACCCTATATTCATAAAGGGATAAATAAAGGTAATAAATACTATGCTATTTGTAAGCCATATGTTAATGTATTCTAAATTTAAAAAAGCTTAAATATTATCCAATATTAATGAAACCCAGACTTAGTGCATAGACTTGGTACACCTTGCGTGTGTCATACGAAAGGTCGTATCTACAATTGAACATTAAATATAAGAACCTTGTACTAGATCTGATAATATATCTAGGTTTATATATACAAACAACTTCTAATTATCTCGTACCTACGCTGCCCTTTTTTCTCCTTATCTATATGACTACGAGACTGCTCCAAGCAATAAAGTCCCCATTTCTAATATTTTCTTGTCTAGCATTATTATGACATATAATTTAAAAATCTTCAGTTTTCAATAAACCTTATAAGTTAAGTTATACACTTCAAATAATACTACAAGTCATACACCATCGGATAATAAATTAGGAATCACGCATAGAGCTGTCATTAAAATTATCAATGAACGGTGCGCCCGCGCAGCCGGCCGGGCGTCGAAAACTCGTACTCAGCAGTTGAGCGCCAACTCTCACGCGAGGCGCACGTACTCTCGTGGCGCATTCTGCCGCGCTCCCGAATAAAAACCACACAAAACGTGCTAACTTAACCATGGTGAGTCGTGCTTATGTGTACTAAATAGTGATATGTGAACCATTTTATAGTGTTTTTATCGCAAAAATAACACCGCGAAATGCAACCACGTGCTACATTATTATCTATTGGGAAAAGTTTAAGAATTAAGAATAGAATGTCGTTAGGTAATGAAGGAAGTGGGAACAACTGAATGCCTGGCCTATTTTTAATTATGTTCAGCTGATGTGTGTCGCCAATTTTCTATTTTGTTTTATAGCCGCGGAAATTGACTCGCAAATCCTTATCACGCGGCATTAGTTCTTGCTCGCGTTTTGTGAAATTTGTCGTTATTCTGCTCTCAAGGAAAATCAGCACGAATCGATTGAAAAGTATCTGATACGCAATTGGAATCGCGATACGTGATTAGAAAAAATGTGCGAGGTCGTGATATCGTGAGGTTGTGCTATAGTATAGCTCAATGTCTCTTTTTATTGTCATAGTAAATTTTGTAATTTTATTTAGGGACAATTTCACACATATTCATAACAACCACAGAACACAACACAGACCACGTGGTTGGAACTAATTTGACCACAAAAACTGGAAAACAATAAGCGGAAAAAATATTTATTAATATGTATAAATGTATAAATATTTGTTAATTAAAAATTGTAGTTTAAATTATATTTTAATATTTATAAAATACCCCCGAAATACTTGTAAAAGCTCATACTTACTATGCAAATAATTAACATAGGATGTATGTATTATCTTTAGACTATGGCATTTGCGATAGAGCAATGCAAAGGAAAACCTCTACAAAATTATTTTGTTTTTTTTTGGTATTTACCAAAAAAAAACACTAAAATTGCGCTAACTAAAACACTAACTAAAAGTGCGTGGTGGCCTGTTGGTAAAATTATTGTTGTAATATAATTCATACTTTATATATATTAAAACATATATTTGGAAATCTTTTGAACTAGTTAAAATGTTCTTGTAATTATTCGGGAATGACAAATAAGTTTCGTCCGATTTTAAAATAAATCGTACAGGATTCAATCACATACAAAAAAATAATAAAGTACTCGTATTAAGCTTTACATACAATATCTATTTAAACATCATTTATCTAGGTCCAAACAACAAGGTCTTTGGAAAATAGCTCTCCAACCTACATCCTTCAATAAATAATATAGATTGTCAACTATCTTTTGGCGTTCGAATGCGATGTCATGTCGTTGACAAAAATTAGGAACAACTTTTCTCCCTTCACATTTTATTATATTGGACATGTTAATACTATTAGATACGAGTATAAATTGTATTGTATTGTATCAGCCCATATACGACCCACTGCAGGACACGGGCCTCCTCTACAATCGAGAGTACGATTGAGACTGGTTAGGCCATATAGTCCACCGCGTTGACCTAATGCGTGTTGGCGGACTTTTACATACCGTAGTATAAATGCTTGTTATTTATATTGTGAAAACAAATCTCAAACAGTGCGTTAAATATGTATTTTTAAAACTTTAATTGTAGTTTCAAATTTCGCCACACGCCAATAGAATTATGATTAAATATACTATCGAATGTATAATTAAAAATTCCAACCAGCATCATACCTTGCGGTCCAAAATTGTTTGAATACAACTTCAAATGAAGCAATCAAACTTGTCCCAACTATTTACATACTCGACTTGTAATTACTTTTAACTTTATCATCAGGCAGCGCAATGTACAAATAAACTGGGTATATTTCACGCAAAAACGTGCTATCAATAGATAATTACAATTATTTGACACAATAAGTATTATGAACTAAAGAACATCTTTTTATATTTTGCAACAATTAATTTATAATCCAAAATTATTTGGCATTGTATAAATATAAAAATCGGTTTCTTCATATTTTTTTATCGTATAAATAATTGTAATTTAATAAAATTAAAAAAATGTTGTTACTAAATGTACATAATTGTTTTTTTACATCTGACGTAAAAAAACAAAAGCAAATCGCGTAAACATGTGTATTCAATATTAACTATATTGCATCAATTAATTAATATTCATTAATACACAACTGATATGAATCTACTTTCGTATTGGAGAAATAAATATTATTGTTATGAAATCTCCATCAATTATAATTTATATTGAGTTAAATACCAACCGCAAAACACGTAAACATATGTTTTGTAATCTAAATTGCGAGAGTTAATTAATATTCGTAAATTAATTATTCATACAAAACAAAAAATTTCAACATGTATACATCCATTTCTTTTTATTTTTGAGTAAAAAGAAATGGATTTTATAATTACGAGTATTGTCACTGACAATTTATTAGTTCATGTAAGAAACGATAAGGTCTGTAAAGTATAGTAGATCGGAGGACCAAAGTAACTCCCTCTATTAGCCGATATCTGGAAACTGTATGTACGGGAATCGTGAATTCACCTGCTCAATTCGTTGTTGACGTTTCATTTGAAGTTCTTGACACGAGGCTCAAACCACTCTATGAAGGAAAACACAGTTCCTTTGAAGCAGTGTTAACGTTCGTAGTTATTATGATAAAGAAGTTTTCTAAAACACGGAGACGCCCAAATTGATTTTATTCTAAGCCATAAAACTAAAACGGCGATCTCGACATAGTAATAACTAAATTAGTAACAAATACTTGGCAAAATAGCGTCCAATTACAGCGATACAGCGACAAATACGTAATTGGGCAATTTTAAATGCCAGAAAAAGACAATACATCGTAATGAAATTATAAAATACATATTATGTTGTTTGCCCATCTGTCACGCAGCAATGAATCAACTGTTTACTTCTGTCAACCGAAGAGTGATGTATGCTACTTTTTCTCGGAAAAATACCCGATCCTCGTGACTTACTGTATCTGCAGACATGTGGATCAAGTTAAAAGTTAATGTGTCTAAAAAATAATTTATTGCTAGTCTAACTTCAAAAATATTTTACGTTGGTAATTTTCTATAGAAATTCTTACGTCTTGTTTTTATTACTACTATTTATTCTTGGAAATAGAGGTGACTTTTTATACAGGTTATAATATAAACGTGTTTTACATAATTAGATCTTAGATACCTTATTACGACTCCGACGATTTAAAAATAATTACCTTCTTTGATAATTAATAATTGTGATATACGAGAGTCACACCATGGATTATAATTTTGATATGCATGCTCACCTTTTCAGCAATGATTTCTATAATTATTAATTACCTGTAAAAATATTTTTCATAATGACAATCAATACTCCATGTGCACAGGAAAACATCTACTATTAGAGTAGAGTAGAGCCATGCCTGTAAAAAATCTATGATACAGGCAACCAACGAAGCAAGTCGTCTGTAAATACAGGCCACGTCATAATTAATTCTGACGAGGGTTACACGAGGCTCTGTCCATGGAATGTCATCAGATTCAAATGACGATAAGTTACGTGATAATATGTCTTTACCGACGACGGTGTAATTGCTCCGTGTACTAATTAACGCGAGCTCAATATTAGGGCGCGCGTCTATACGAGAAAACTTTGTATTGCAAACGCTGTAAATATATTTTATTATACAATGCGTGCTTAATGCGATTAGCGCACCAGTACCTCCTGAGTGATAAGAGCAGTATTTACTTAAGTACTTCGAAAAAATAATGATTAGATCTATAAAGAAATTTGTTCACGGTGGTCGCGGGTTCAAATCCCAGGGTACACCTCTGACTTTTCGGAGTTATGTGTGTATTGATAATCAATCACCACGCACTTTAACGGTGAAGGAAAACATCGTGAGGAAACCTGCATACCGTTGCGATTTAAAAAAAAAATCTACGCTATTTAAGTCCGCCAACCCGCACTAGGCCAGCGTGGTGGACTATATGGCCTAACCACTCTCAATCGTACTCTCGATTGTAGAGGAGGCCCGTGCCCTGCAGTGGGTCGTATATGGGCTGATACAACAACAATACAATAATAACGAAATTTCTGTCTACATTACTACTTTTGCAATTTCTGTGACCAATATCGCCGGTAAGCAAGCAAGGCAACCCGTAAGATCAAAGACTCTCTGCAGAATTGCTTTGTCTTCATCGTGCATTAGAATTAATTTAAAAGTAAATATGAGAAAGAGTGGAGAACATATATAACAATTACCATCCATTGTATACCAGGAGAGATAACTAAATGAAAGATACAATAATCAGATATAGAAACATACAACTGGAAAATCCAGAAATCTGCCTATAAGAAAAAACCTATTAGAATCTTACAGTGCATGCTCCAGGCAATATCAACTAATCGATCAAATATAACACTCGATAAAAAAATAGATACGATCTTAAATTAACAAAAAACCCGACATGTACGGTGATTGACCCATACAGACGTCAACTATAACAATTATCACACACCTTGATGCATTAGGAGTCAATGACTGAGTTCCGCATTAAACGACCACTCAATTGAGTTTACGGCATTACCTCTGATTCCCCAGAGAATAAACCATTCGTTTAGTGTTAGATGCTTACGTCCTTATTCATAGACAGTTTTGACACCTTTTTTCAGTATGAATGGTTATGTCTTGTTCGCTCAAACTTAATTCAAAAGTTGTTGGAAAGGGAGAAAACATTGTATAACTAAAACAGGTTTTAAAAAATGTCTATGAATAAGGCCGTAATTCTCTTGTATTGTGTGATTTATTGTTCAATGCTACTGTAAAGTAAAAGAGCCTATTATTAAGTTAAAGTATTGTTATAAATAATATTTAATAGCGGTTGTTTATTTGGGATTGTTTAACTCAATGGTAGAATAGAATCCGCACCTGTACCTGTATATGCAATCCTGTATGTTTGTACCCTGGCTTCATGTTTATTGCACCGTCAATTGTTATTTTATTTATATTTCCATAGCTACCTATTAATTTTAGCAGCCATATTGCGGTTTCTCAATTTAAAACCATTATATTTTATGATCGCGAATAACAAAAACGTATAAGATTGGATGCTAAGGTTTTTTATTCTGAAATAAGTACTCATTAATTTCTCAGTTCATTTTCCTTAAAGTTTTTACTATGGTAATTTGAATTTATTTTTAACTCTGCATAAACACATTCAGTGATATTGGCTCTACGCTAACGTCAAGTATGTTTTATACCTCTCGATAATGTTTTATGAGCGAAACTAGAATTATGTACAGGACATAGTTATGCCAAGAAAATATTTTTGACGCAGCGTTTTTGTATTCCTATGGATTTGTACCCTAAGAACGGTATCGCGTTTCACCTGTTCATCAATTCGACGCGTAATTAAAACCCATTGGAGATCCAATTATAATTTCTTTATTAAAAAATCAATACAGTAAAACATACCATGTGGTTGAGAAATTGTCTAGTAGTATACACACTACTAAGTTTGATTCCCAAGTCAGGCACTTAATGAGTGTGTTGCTTTGAAAAAAATGTAAATTTCTTGTAAAACTACCAAACTCTTCAATATAGAATTCCAAAATCATATTATGTTGAAGCCGGATAAGAACAGATACAGGGAAACAAAAAATAAAATAACCAAGATTCTGTTGCTTTTAGTAATACAATATAATCTTTTTTTAAATCATATCTTATATGAGAACCTTCTTCTTTTTTGAAGCCAGTTAAAAATTTGATAATTATCTGACCATGTTTTAAATTTAGTAACAATCAATATATTCATTTTATAGACGAATAAAAAAGACAAAGTGATATTGGATTTTTCTATTCATTATCAGCCCGGAGTAAGGAATTTTTGCCCGATATGGCACACCCGCTATTACATCGTGGGACGGAACGTACAAGGCGAAACTTCGGTGTGTTGGTTGCTACCAGGGGAACCTTTGCCTACCCCTTCTTGGAAAAAAGCGTGAGTTTATGTATGTACTAAACCACTTATGCAAAAATGTAGCGTACTAAAAAAACTATTCTACTTTATCTATTATTGTTTAATGTTTATATCCTACGCACTTCTGTCAAGGTTAAACAAATTTTAATTTAAACGAACTTTTTTTTTAAATCCTATTAATATATTTCACGTTTTATATGTTTCCGGCAAGTATTTTGGTGATTTGCCAATGTGTTAGCACAATTAACGATACCCATTTGTTTAGCGACAAAATAGTTTCAATTGATATTTTCTTCCTCCTCTCCTATAGTTTTTACATTAATATGAAAGAGGCAAAATAATATAAAATATTATTTTCATAACAAACTCCTTGGAGACCGCACAATACTATTGTTCCTTTGCCGCATCGAAGCATCCGCATGAAAAAACAAATACTTTGATTTCTAGAAACATGGAATTTACAATATATTGAATGACGTGCATCCATTTTTATTAAAACAGAGTGTATTAATAGTAATAAGAGCGACATTTTTAATGTTAGAAAAATATGTGGCGACTGAAGCCTATGTTTTTTTAAACCATAAACTGAACATCAGCCAAGTATGAAGTAACTGACTATATCGCTGTCCTTGGTCTGCAATAACAAAAATAAAACTGTTTAGGTTCATAACCATAATATTACAATATAAGTTTTTAATATTTGTTGTTTATTATTGTTTAAGTAGGTAAATAATAAATATTTAAACAAGACATGTATATCATATATATTTTCTCACTTTAAATTTATTTTATATATTTATTTTAAAAAGCATCGTCTCTTATTTAAGGACTTTTAATTTTAATGACTACGATTCTTGTATCTTGGCGTAGGTAAGAAATAAACAGCAAAATAAGCCGATCAATTAATTTCGACACTTTATAGCACTAAAATAACCCAGCAAGAAGCGCACTAATAAGATAAAAAAAAAAACAAAATTAGCGGGAATGCAACGCGTCTCCTTTAAGGCATTGTCTATGGATTTGCGCGCAAATTCTGCGCCGGGATGTCTGCGACGCCAGATTATGTCAGTTTGTGTTTTGCGTTTTGTTTCTGCAAATAATTATAGAAAATAGAATTATTTATAGGTTAATTGCAAATTTGCTTTCAAACAAATTATATACGGCACATGTAACCTCGTTCCATTAAACTGACAGTTTTGTAGTATCCTTGTGTTACAATACTTGACTCTAATTGAAGTGATTGAGGGGTGATACATTTGTCTAGTTTTTTAATTAAATTATTTAAAAATATACTTGCATACAAAATACAATCACACGACTGTACCATGAAGAGGTAGGCAGACGTGGCTAGTCACAAGTGAATAATGACTTTTACGGACTATAAACTCTAAACAAAAAACATAAAAAATAACAGTAGCGGTGGCGCAGTTGTACTACGGTATGATTGCAAAGCTGAGGTCTCGGATTCGAATCCCGGGTCGGGTAAAGTGATATTGGATTTTTATATTCATTATCAGTTCGGGGCTAGGAATTTGTGCCCGATAAGGCGATAGGTTTGCCACCTATCACTTTGTGGGACGGAACATACAAGGCGAAATGTGGGTGTCTTAATAGCACCTCTGCCTACCCCTTCTGGGAATAAGGCGTGTGTTCATGTATGTATGTAGAAAAATAATTAATAAAATACACTTCTATGGGTCTCATCTTACGATTTTTCAATCCAATATAATCCATCAGCCTAAGGAAGTCCACTGCTGCACATAGGTCTCTCCTAATGATTTCCGCAGTGATCTGTAGTTTCATTATCCTATATTGTATAATGTTAACATATTTTACAATGGATATAAAAAGAACAAAACAAAAAAGTATTCTCTACCGTGTCTGATTGAATTCAGTCAATAGTTGTAGATGGCACAAAAAACTCAATCAGTGCGATGGCGTGTCAATCTGAATTTATTGGCCGCGATGATCAGAGGCAAGGTCGTGTGTGCGTCTCATTTATTACTTCCACTGATGCCTCCCAAGGTGAGGGATACTTTATAACCTGACGTAGAATTCCGAGTATTATACTTTTTAGGACATTTTGTAACCTTTATACAGCAATGTTATAAACCTTGTGTTATAGATCTGAAAGAAGATTAAAAAAAAACCTTTGCGATGTCATAGTTTATTTTTATTGTCAACTTGCCTACTATTTAGTATTAAATAAAAATTCGTCAACTTTTATGCATTATTTAATGCATTTACCCTTTGCAACCGGAAACCCGTTGTGTCAGGTCATACTACAGTAAAAACAATGCAAAAAAATCAAAATAACGCAATAAAAGTTTCAGTGCCAAAATATTAAAATCTGTTTTACCCTATAATGCAGCGTTGTTACTATGGTGAATTTCAGCGAGCGTGGATAAATCTGCAAGCCACTGTAAATACAAGCCATCGGAGCATTAAGCCGAGTCTAGCGGGCCGGCTTACGTGTTCCGTCTATATCAGCTCCTTTAAGCGAAGCCGGAAGGTCCAATTACGTGGACATTTATAGCAACTAGAGACGCTTGCTGCCAGCATCAATCGATATTTGCGCACACGAGAAATATGATTTTAAAAGTTGTTATTTGAATTTCGAAGAACGACACACTTGACTTTTTAAAAACTTATAAATTATGCAGAGGAGTTTTCGATATTTGCACATACGGAGAAATATTATTTAAAAAGTTGTTATTTGAATTTTGAACGAAGGCGACATAAGCTTTAAATAAATATGAATTATGGTAATGGTATAGACTGTAGAGTTTGTTTGTATAGAATTATCTATGGAAGTACTAGTCGTATTAAAAATATTATTTTGGCCCTGGATAGCCTAATAATCGTGGAACGTTATAGATAATTTAACATCATACTTTGAACCTTGGGAGCCGGTCCGAAATAAAATAAAATAGGAAATCTGTTTTCCTCATGTATGATCACACTATTGTCATAAAAGAAAATGTGGTCAGTGAAAATTGCGGCCTTGTTTCAACAGTCCAAATAAAATACAGTCTTTAAAAACATTATCTGTTAGAGCAAAATTACGTTAAAATACCCCTTTACCTTAATGTAACAAACAAATGCGAACGTTATTTTCTTCGCCATGTCTCTTTGTGCCAATGACGTCGGTAATTTGCATGTTTTCTTTTCACGTTACTAACGAAGCGCGAAAACATAACGGTACAGGAAAATATCTACCTGGAAAGATTTACTATCTGAAACAAAAGCTTAGGCTAATAAAACAATGTTAGGTAAGAGTCAGATTTTTTTTTTTATGTTTGCCATAAAAAGGTATTTGACAAGTCATTTATTGTGTGCACTGAGTATTTTATCTAATAATTGCATTACTAAAATTAATTTAATTGAAGGCTTCTGTAGTTACTCAGATTATTAGCTTGTTGCCCTTACGTGAGGTCACAAAAAGTATACACATGTTACGAGACAAACAAAATGCAGAATAAAATAAGTCAACCGTACTAATATAAACGCGAATGAAACTTTGTCTCTTTGTTACTTTTTGGCTTCTGAATCTCGGAACCTGTCTCAACGAAATTATATACTTATAGAGGAATATATTGTAGTAAACTTTTTATTTTGACCATCTCGGTGGCGTAGTTGTGCCACAGTACGGTTACAACGCTGACGTCTCGGGTTCGAATCCTGGATCAGGCAAAGGGATATTGGATTTTTCTATAAATTATCAGCCCGAGTCAGGAATTTGTGCCCGATATGGCGATAGGCTTGTCCCCTATCACTTCGTGAGATGACATAACAAAAAGTGAAATGTAGGTAACCTGGTTGTTACCAGGAAAACCTCTGCCTACCGCTTCTGGGGAAAAGGCGTGAGTTTATATATGTATGTATGTATGTACTTTCTATTAAAATATTATCACCCAAACCCCAGATGCGAAACGAATATTTATGACTTACACAAACATGTGTCTCGTGCGAGGATCGAACCCGCGACCGCTCTTTTCAAAGCCGGCTTTATCAACTGCACCACGTACACTCAGAAAAACATAAATAATAACTTTTATGTTTCTCAGATTCAATAGAATTAGGGGAAAGTACAAAAAGCAACCCGAGCAAAACCACGTCAAACCACTAGTAAATATATTTATGACAAAAAACAAGCTCACAGTTAGTTATCAGAAATCAGTCCTTAGCGAGGACGTGCTAACTTTCACAATATATCTATCCTTGTCACATCTATCTGAGAGTTTATCTCCGTCTCTTTCTTAGAATTCACTCAAAGAACCTCTATGGCGGTGTGCTTTGAAAGCTTGTATTCACACTTCGATTGCGCCTGACTTGTATTGAACTTAGCTACCGAACCATGCCGACAATTAAGTCTCCTTTGCCTATGTAAATGTATTGGTTATTGATCAGAATGATTTGTAATCTGTTTCGAGTTGCGTTTACATTGAAACCTCTTTGGTTTAATTTTAAGGTAGAATAGTTTGTTTATATGGCTGAATTATTCCAACCGATGGCTTTGCTGGACTCGTCTGATATCAGTTTAAATTAAAAATATTATAAAAACACAAATATTTTTTGATTATAAAAAAGTCACGTTTTTCCTGTTTATTAAAATATGGTTTGTTCCAAGATCTGTACAGATTAATTGAAATGATAGTGACAAAGGTCAAACAAAATAACGGATGAAAATAAAATAAATAATGTTTACAATCCTAATAAGTTTACCCTCTTGATAACCTTTGACATATTTTAATCCACGATCTTTACAAACGGATATATTCTTATACAGCGCATCTACAATAAGTTAGCTTGTTAACATTAAGAACTATAATAATAAAAGTAAAAAACCTTTCTTATTTTCTTTTTTTTTATTGCACCGATCCGGCAAATGAGCAAACAGGTTGCACACGACGAGTGTCAACCTTCTTAAAAGTCTTTCGAGACTATTAAGAAGGTTTCCTTGCATCAATGATTGTCCTGGTGATGTGCAGCAGTTACTGCTCGCCGTCAGAACATCATAAAACTCTGGTTATTTTAAAATCAGAATTAATTTAAAAAAAGAACGTCATCGCTTTCAACATTCTGCTCGCCTAACCAGAAGCACGTGGCCAAACTTCCAATGACAAAAAGGCATAAATCGGGGTAAGATTAACCCGTCATAAACAGACTCTACTGAATTAATTCTAGTACGTCGCTAGGGGTATTTATATCCCCAGCGATATTAAAAACTGTCGCACATGCACCGCGGTAACGTGAAGATCGATGCATCTTATCCACACAACTGGGTGACCTATATTCTATAATAGGGTTGGGAAACAGCCACGTACCAAGACTGTCTTAAAAGCACGTGTTTAGCGTTAATGATCGTACTTGTGCTCGACAGAATTGAGTTATATACATACTGTGAGTTCCACACACCCATCACTTCAACTGTAGGCTAAAGGATCGATAGAGGCATGCATTGAATAAAGGAACTGGAACACTGTCTTCTAGGACTTTCCTACAATGCAAAACGGAAAACAAAAAATAATGCTATAATAACTACTAAAAGTATGACCTTAATAACTCTTAACTTTATACGACCATCAAACTCATCTTACCAGTAGGTCTAATGGCGAATACCTACAAAATTTCGCATTACCATAAAAGTGTTGGCGTTGCTTTAGAACGTTGAAGATAGAAAAAATCGTAGACACAAAAGGTTACTTACTATATTTGTGGTAGAGGGATATAACTATTAGAATAGTCTATTAACAAAGAAATTTGCGTACATGAACCTAGGGCAGGAAATTTCCAAATATTTGGCAGCCCTGTCGTAAATGCTGTGGCAGTCGACGGCACGCTTCCTCGAAATTGATTTCCTTACACGACTTCAGACTTGGAGGGATTTTTATAAAATTGCAGTCAACCAAGGTTATATTTCATTGCCCGGTATTAAAGTAAACGCTGTTATTAAACGACACTTACTGAGTATAATAATGACAATGTGAGCAATTCACCATTGCACCTCATGTTGTGTAAATGCATACGTATAGCCTAGGGAATTCCCTTGCATATTTCAAGTGATATTTGACGATACGTAAATCAATTGGTCCAGATAGTGAATGAAATCTTCTGGTAATTGAAGGAATTAAAATTTATCTGACACTTTGGATTTTAGCTGTACAAAACACATTTTGTTTCAAATGTTAAGAATGTGTAATACCCTGTGACCAGATCTTATTATCTATTTTTTGTAAGTCGTTATTAGTAAACTCACACACTCGAGTCTAAAAACACAAGCTTTCATACTTAGTTTAAGCCTCGTAGTATTATGTATCATTTGCACATGTTTGATCGTGAATAAAGATTTTTTTTAAATCTAAAATCCATTTCACTTCAAATATTAATTATATAGACTAAGTTGCTAAGCAACTAAAATTCGGCTTTCCACAACCGCTCAATATTCAACGGCTACAAAAACACTACAAGACATTTTACAGCAGCAATAATTTTCTAAATCGAAATACTTCAACTCTGACGTTTTAATTTTTTCACTGAGTTTCTAATTAGTGTTCCCAAAGGAATGTCTGGGTCTCAAAGCCGTTATACGTCTTAGCTCCTTGGATCTCCCGGTAGGGGGTGGTGCCACCCCGACGGCTACCTTACTGCAATATCTATCAATATATACTCGATCAACGTACATATATATCTTCTTTAGCTCGTTTTAGCGTAATTACGTCGGTATATTTTTCTATTACCTTATATTAAGAGGGACGTCCACCCACTAGGTGGTCAGACGGCCTGGTAAAGGTCGCGGGACGCCGCTAGATGCAGGCTGCCTCCAACAGTTCACTGTGGTAATCATTGGGAGAAGCCTATGTTCAGCAGTGGACTTCCTTTGACTGATGGATTGGATGGGATTGGATTATATTAAGTCTGAATGGTTGTAGACACAGGTTTCAGATGCGAAATACTAAAGCTACGAGTATAATATTATACAAGATATCGCGTTGGCAGTTCTTTATCAGTATCTGTACCAGCCCATATAGTAGGGAGCTGGCACCAATTTTTGGGTAGGTATTTCGAGGCAAGCTGAAAAGTTGTCCATGCCACTCCTATTATACCCCAACTCGGAGCTGCAAACCTGGCTGGTCAGCGAGGCTAGATCTTTAGGGCTACGTGTAAAAATATTATTTAATTTTTTCAAAAACATTTTATTCCCATTAAACAATCTTAATATATATAAATCTCGTGTCACAATGTTTGTCCTCAATGGACTCCTAAACTACTTAACCGATTATAATAAAATTTGCATACCATGTGCAGTTCGATCCAACTTGAGAGATACGATAGTTTAAATCTCAAATTATAGTCGCAATTTTAATTTATTGCTAATTATTTGTCTGTTATTATTTGACAGTCACAATCATCCGTTAACTCCAAATGATTCTAACAGATGTCGATACCTTTCGACTGGGTTGAGTAAGTAATCAATAGATGGCGCTGCTATGGTAAATCTACGAACGTGTCATATAAGCTACATTTTAACAGTATAATTACCACGTGTTGTTGACGCTATAAAATTAATTAAATTTATTTTAAAGTTTTAGCAGGAATTTTGCAAAGTATTTGTGTTTGCGTATTTTTTTAATGATATTCGTCGTAGTTTCGTGTTTATATAATGCCTATCTACAAAATAAAAGCAATTCCAAAAAATTGTCAACATGCTTATTTAGGCATTAAGGGATGAAATGGGATAAAGTGGGACGAACGCGATGAGACCGGTAGATGGGAAATAATGGGACGGGATGTAACAGAAAGAAAAGGAGCCAGATGAGATGGGATGGGATACGATAGGAAAAGGGATAGTAGGTACTTAGGTTGAGTTCAGGAGTACAAAAGTTTGAACGGGAATAAGATATTTCTGGTGTGGAGTGGAGTCTAAACATCTAAGCACCCAGGCGAAGCTGGGCCGGGCCGCTAGTAACTTATAAAAATTGCATATAACCTCTAACATATTTTTGTAGATTTTTTTTTAAACTTCTAAAGATTGAGTTGCAATGAAATGTCGTCATATCTCCACCACTTATACTGGTATAAAACCAACATTAAGCAAAATTTTGCTTAAACTCGTGAGTCTAGAAGCATGAAATTCCGTACTGAAGTTCGTATTATGTAATTTAGTACTAAGAAGCAATTTCGAAAGTTCATCTTTCAACTTTGTATTGAAGTTGTTTTTGAAGTTGCAATGCGGTAGTTGATGTTACGCTTCTAGAATATTGCAGAAGGGAAACCTTTGAACACTCGCATAATATAAAGATATTCTGATAACAGCCTTTATGACACAATTGGTTAGACGTCGGCTGTGAAACTAGAGGCCGTGGGTTCGATCCCCGCACAGAGACAAATGTTTGTGTGGCCTACAAGTATTTTTCTCGGGTCTGGGTGTTTGTGAGACCGAAAAATCTCTCGTAGTTTCTGATACCCACGACACGAGACTTAATTGATCATGTGGGACTATGTATGCGACTGCTAGTTTTATTATTATTATATTATAATTCTTGCAAGTCACCGTGAATAAATACATAAGCTCACATATATATCTCCGTATATGTAGAGATGATACAAATACAATTGACAATCAGTATTTTTTTATTTCAGTTTATTACAGTTCCTAATTCGATAGGCAGCGAGCTTATCGCTATGTCAGACACATTACTCTATCGCTCTTTAGCCACAGAAAGTCCATGCTGAACATAGGCCTCCCCCACAAATACCCACATCGACCTCAAATATTTGAAAAACTAAATTATTCACCTGTTTAGTTCATTGTTTTTGTCACCCGCTTTGTGCTCCTCCTATTAATTTAACTTTATGATTGATTTCGTTGCGGGTTAAAGACAAGTTAGACATTCCCGGAGACTCGCTGAGCTTCAATGCTCAGTGTCATTACAATGCGCGCCAGTGTTGATCCTGGCTTACTGGAGTTGCAGTGATGGGTGTGAGGGCGGGACAGCCTCCATTTGCAAAATTAAAACTTACATAAATTGCCCGAATTGGGATATAAACCCAGGACGTAACGATTCATAGCTCATAGTTGCTGCCACTTGACCAATGAGCCGACATTCAGTCCTGCTGTCCTTCAAACAGAGAAATACGCAGCAATAGGATATTTTACTATGTTTGATTCTATGATTATATTTCGTACAACCACAAATACCGTTAAACAAATATTTCTGTGAAATCAGTTTTAAAGTAGCTTGTAATATAAGGCAAATATTAGTATTCAAAAAAAGTGGGAGCGTAATGTAGACATCTTACCGTCTCTTTCACACGCGCACACTGTAATGGCTTAAGACTATATAGTGGCGTTACTAGTTTTGTTTTGCGTCTTCTTTCTTTTTTTCCCACTGCAAGATTTAAAACTTGTTTAATACGGAATGGATTTCAAAATTTCTTTTTTTGCTAGATGTTGTTTAAATATCTTTTGATTAATACAATAAAAATATAGTAAAATACCATATTGTATCGTCGCATATGTGTATTATGCAAATTTCTTTGCAATAGAAAAAAATATTTACACACGATTCGATGTTTTCCTTGAACATTGACGTCAGGTATAATCATTTGTAGAGTTAAAAGAAAAACAATTTTCTGTTATTTGTATAGTACCTATAGACATGTTCTATCGTCCTCGCATGAATATTAAGGATAAATAAAAGAAATATCGATATAATTATACATTTTTTTAGGTATCGAAGCAGGTTTTACATGTGTGGCAAATATATTCTGCCGATCATAAAAATCTACACTGAGGAAGCGAGCCGTAACCTTTCTTTGAAAACAAACGGACCTGACGCGGCTGCCAACATGTTCACGGTGGTCGCGAGTTCAAATGTCAGGGCACACCTTTGACTTTTCGGGAGTCATGTGTGTATTGATAGTCGATCACCACGCACTATAACGGTGAAGGAAAACATCGTGAGGAAACTTGCATACCATAGCGATTTTTATAAATTTCTATGGTATGTAAATTCCGCCAGCCCGCACTAGGCCAGCGTGGTGGACTATATGGGCTAATCACTCTCAATCAAGAATACGATTGTAGAGGAGACACGTGCCCCGCAGTGGGGCGTACATATATGGGCTGATACAAAACACTCGTGACAGTGTATTCGTGATCATGTTTATGCCGATTGCTATGATATTATTACCTAATTGACATTATATTTTAAACAAAAGAGCGTTACATAATGTTTCATTAATTAGGTAAAACAAACAATGGAAAGCCAACGTAAATACTGTGTTATAAATATTAAATAGTTTTAAAATAAGCACTTGAAAAGTAATTTCTCGGTACCACCGTCCATGTTAATTACACCTTGTCTAAAGATTTTTTTTTGCTGCAGAAAATCACAAAATGCTATGGAGTATTCGTGAATATTATTAATCATAAAATATTTTAAATAAATAAACGAATACGTAAATAAAAAAAAATGGAATAAGCTTTAATTGGTACAAACTTTCACAATTTAATGACACCTACAGAGATCGCCTGGATAGGAACCACCGCAATGTCTATTTCTCCCGTCAAACAGCAGTGTAAATGCACTGTTGTGTTCTGGTTTATAGAACATTGTAACCAGAGCAACTACTAAACATAATGAGACTTAACATATTATGTCTCAGGATGGCATGTGCAGTGGAATGACAAGCATTGCTTTATAATTTATGGTGTTTGGTTTTGCTACTGTCCATGAGCGGTCGTATCGCTTACCATCAGGCGAATTGCATACTGGTCTCGACATTCATCACAATAAAAATATCTAGTAAAAACTCATTTGCATATGTAACTATATGTAATATGATCATTTCAACTCTTGTTGCTATTATTTTTATGTAGTATTTAACGTAGAACTGATGGCCGTTGGGGCCGGAAGGTTCTAGAGTCTACTCTAGATGGCTTCTAAGCCACGTACAAGCAAGCGAATTGTCGGACGCCCATCCACAAGGTGGATGGAGGACCTAGCTAAGGTTGCAGGAGGTCGCTGGATGCAGGCCGCTTCCAACAGGTCAATGTGGAGATCCTTGGAGAAGGCCTTTGTTCAACAGTGGACTTTCTGTGGCTGAAGAGAGAGGGAACGTAATAACAATAATAAACTATTAAACTTTATTAATAAATAAAGAGAATAAACTATTAAACTTTACCTTAAATGTAGACTTTAAACTTAAAAAATACAACAATATATGTATTTCAATATGGCAACATCTTACTTGATGAAACAATAGTGAGCAACGACGCTATAAAATTGCACAAATAACTAAATACGTATTATGTTATCACCCACCTTATTTACGCAGTTGCATCACTTCACAAATGAAATTTTTACGTATACAACTTTTTAAATGTTTATTTAGTAAAAGCCTTGTTAGCAATATACTCGCCGCGACGGTATGATTGTCGCCTTGACCTCTCTACGTTTTTAAAAAGAAACGTGTTATTTTATTAGTATTCAAACGAATAATTTGACACTTATTTATTAAATTCATCGCTAAACATAAAAACATTTTAACAAATCTACTATATCAACCCATATATGTCCCACTGCAGGGCACGAGCCGCCCCTATAATCGCGAGAACGATTGAGAGAGGTTAGGCCTTATAGTCCACCACGCAAGCCTAATGCGGGCTTCACATACCATAGAAATTCCATTTATACAATTTTCCTCACGATGTTTTTCTTCACCAATATGGTGCGTAGTGATTCAATACAGACATGATTTGAACCCGCGACCACAATGAACATAATGGTGGCCGCGTCTGGTCCGTTTACCAACAGGCCACCACGCTCTTACTAAAAAATCTGCCTAGCTTGAATTTAGGTACATATGTATGTAGTCTGCCAACCCTCAATAGGTCAGCTTGATGGACAATACCCTAAGAATTCAGGGAATTCAACTCCCGATTGTAGAGGAGGCCCGTCCACGGGCCATTATGTCCTGACATTGTACAATATAATACACTCATATCAAATTATTTCAATGTCGCATTTTCTAAACAAACTTTTCAACTTTGCAAAATCATTTATATCCTCAAAAAACATCAAGTAAGCATTTTGATATTTTTAAGAGTTAATGAAACAATCTTAAGCGACCTTGCTAGCGCTTATCTGCGACCAATTAACTGATTAATTAATTCGATCTTCGTCTACATCAAACGAAATAAATGATTTTCACGCATTCAAACAAAATTCAAAAAGATTAAGTTATTTAGATAACAGTTTTAAAATTGTTATCACACTCTGATAATTTATAATTTTATCCTAAAAGTTATATTTTACATTTTACAAACATTTATCGCTAATATCGCGATATAGGCAATAAACTACAGTCAACTGTACGATAACCACGATAATACTAATCATGTTATTAAACTCGTAAATATGTCACTTAACATTAGCCAATTAAGATCAATGCGGCGAATAGCCATGGAAAAAGCATTTTATAACACTTTTTTTGCTTGAATTTATGGTCTATTTAAAGGTTTTTTTTAATGGAAAATAGTAGGTATGGCTTATGATACCTTGGCTGTGCGCCTTTTCGCCATCCAAATACCTGAATATACTATATTATAAAATTTATTTTGTGTGTGTGTGTGTGTGTTGATTACGATTTGGATAGCATATTATTATATATAAACCATGTGTTGTTCTATTATATGTTACAAAAGTGTAGAAAATCTCCACTTTGCCCTAAATATATTCTTATTTTATTTAACGTATTTTAAAACTCAGATTGTCAGAACAAGGTTTACATGTTGGTTCTGGAAAATTTACATAAATTGATATCTTATCTTAGATTATTGGTGATAAAAATATTAATAATGTAATTTGATTAGTATTTCAACTAGTACTCGACACACTAGATAACGAAAACCAATATCTCATAAACATACATACATAACATACATAAACACACGCCTTTTTCCCTGAAGGGGTAGGCAGAGGTGCTTCCAGAACACCCACGTTTCGCCTCGTATATTCCGTCCCACGATGTGATAGGGGGCAAGCCTATCGCCATATCGGGCACAAATTCCTGACTCCGGGCTGATAGTGAATAGAAAAATCCAATATCACTTTACCCGACCCGGGATCTCATAAACATATGAGTATGTTTTAATTCTTCAAACGGGGATTTACACAATATACTAAAAAAAACTTACAGACCAGACTCGGCTGCCTACATATTCACGGTGGTCGCGGGTTCAAATCCCAGGGCACACCTCTGACTTTTCGGAGTTATGTGTGTATTGATAGTCAATCACCACGCACTTTAACCATGAAGGAAAACATCGTGAGGAAACCTGCATACCGTAGGGATTTTAAAAAAAATCTACGGTGTGTAAGTCCGCCAACCCGCACTAGGCCAGCGTGGTGGACTATATGGCCTAACCACTCTCAATCGTACTCTCGATTGTAGAGGAGGCCCGTGCCCTGCAATGGGTCGTATATGGGCTGATACAATACAATACAATACTAAAAAAATTGTTTAGATAAACAACTTCTTATAACTATGGTATTATCATAATTACTTGGGTTCAATACATTATCAGCAAATTGCGATGTAGAAAAAAAAACAAAACGTGAAAAAAACAAATAAAACATAATTTCCAATTGTTATAAATAAGGGCTTCCTCCAATTAATGGTAAATCCATTTCATAATATAACTTCGCTGTAATCAAAAACATATATATATAGAATAGTTACGATGTACTCGTAGTATCTTCGCAACATAACTTCCTTTCCACGAGAAATGGCTGGGAAACCTGAAGTTAATCCATTTGTTTGATGTGGAGCGCGGCCGGATGTCGTAAGATTGAAGTGTATAAGGTTAAAGCTAGTAGAATTATAGAGAATATTGCGTTACTACAAGACCTATATTCTCATGCCTGGGTTTCTACTGCATCTAAACCTGTGTATATCTATTAACAATATAAGATCATACAATCAATTTCGTAGTGAAGCGTTCAAACCCGCGAGCGCTCGTTTAATAGCTAACTTTTTGTATAAAACACATAAATTATATCTAGTTATGACCTAGTTATGGCATGCATGAAGAGATTGATGAATGTGGATGAAGCGAAAGTAGTATGTCAGGATCGAGCAAAGTGGCAATCCATAGTCTCTGCCTACCCCTATGGGATACAGGCGTGACGATTATGTATGTATGTAGTTATGACCTAAATATAAGGACTGCCTCGGTGGCGTAGTGGTACTACGGTACGATTGCAAAGCTTAGGTCTCGGGTTCGAATCCCGGGTCGGGCAAAGTGATATTGGATTTTTCTATTCATTATCAGCACGGAGTCAGGAATTTGTGCCCGATATGGCGATAGGCTCGCCCCCTATCACATCGTGGGACGGAATATACAAGGCGAAACGTGGGTTTTCTGGTAGCACCTCTGCCTACCCCTTCTGGGAAAAAGCGTGTGTTTATGTATGTAAATATAAGGATTGTATTCAAAAACTCTTCGCCGATTTCATGCAATCAATTTTAATCCGTTTTTTGATTATATTTAAAATATCACGAAACCTACATTTGTAAACTATAAATTACTACGACGTAATTTATGTTAATTACACGCAGCAAAAATACATTTAATTTATTAAAGTGTATTAATTACGAAAACAAATTATTTTTTTTGGGTAAACAATCGGGAATTATAAAATAATTTATTATTAATAGCGACTCCATAGATTTAGAAAGACGTCCATTAGTCTGAGAAGAAGCACCGAGAAACTCGTGTTACATACAAAATAATACGAACTGCTTGTAACCAAACTTATAACTAAAGTACTTTAAATAAATAAGATATACATTTACGATTACTTTATATGCATATGTAAAAAAACATAATAAAACAATAATTTCCAAGTGGTAGAGCCACGCTGAAAATTAGACTGCGCTAATGGACTTACTAGACCATAGCGGTAGCTAAATAAAAATCCGTCTTTAAGTTGTCATTGACCCTATAGCTGCTAGTAGTAAAATGTTTGTATAGCGGCCTTCGTACACAAAGCGTAAGACCCACCATAGTGACTTTTGCAACAAAATATATATTGTTTATAGCATAGCGAAGTGCGTGGTGGCCTGTTGGTAAACGGACCAGACGCGGATGCCTACATGTTCACGGTGGTCGCGGGTTCAAATCCCAGGGCACACCTCTGAATTTTCGGAGTCATGTGTGTATTGATAGTCAATCACCACGCACTATAACGGTGAAGGAAAACATCGAGAGGAAACCTGCATACCATAGCGATTTGTATAAATTTCTATGGTATGTAAAAGTCCGCCAACCCGCATTATTCCAGCGTAGTGGACTATATGGCCTAACCACTCTCAATCGTTCTCTTGATTGTAGAGGAGGCCCGTGCCCTGCAGTGGGTCGTATATGGGCTGATACAATACAAAATATAGCATAGCTCCGACAAGCAGGTCATCTGATGGTAAGTGATCACACCCGCCCATGAACGTCCACAACGCTTTGATCATGTATGTGTTGCCGGCCTATCAGATCGGGAGGGGAGGGGAAAAGAAAAAGGATGGGAAGTGGAAAGGGGTATTGGGCATCCGTGATCCGGCAGTCTTACTCACCGAACTAAAAAGGCGACAGCCAAGCTGGCGCTTCACATCGATCTCATGTGAGACAGTGGCACCACCCCGAACAAGCCTGCCCAATCATACTAAGTCATGACTGACAACAGCGCTGCTCTACCTCTTTTAAATTATCTGCTTCGCCAGTTATTTTTAAAGAATTTATCCTATTTGCTCTACAAACAATAAAAATTACACTTGAAACTAGGTCTAGTGTAGGACCATATCATATTAAATTCTTTTTCTTCGTCTTCTCAGCCTGTATCAACCCACTGCTGGGTATAGGCCACCTCTCGATGACGTCATTCTCTCCGGTTTTCCGCGAGTCTTATCCACGTACTCGTATTATCATAATTATTAAATTATTACAAATAAAACATGTAGGTATTTATTAGAAACTACGTAATGAGAGCAAACTGACCTCGCGGTGGCACGTGCTTCGAATAATCACCGTTGTATTACCGATAGCTTTACAATGACAGCCATAGTGGCGCAGTTGGTTCAAACCCGGTTGTACGAGAGGCCGAAGGTTCGATTCCCGCGCTGAGATCAATTTTTATGCAGTCCAAAATGTTTGTTTCGGGTCTGGGTGCTGTGGAACTGAAAAATCCCTCGACAATTGTGGTATACACGACATAAGAATTATATCTTATTGTAGGGTTGGGATTTCCATTAAAATATTAATTTTAATTTTCTATAACATGTCCAAAATTACTTAGAACTTAGAAAATACCAATAAAGTCAATGTTATTTTCTATAGCAAGTTGATAATGTACCAAACTTGTAATACTGCTGTGGTGATCAGGGATTCGACTCCAAGGTCACCTCTGAATTTTCGGAGTCATGAGTGTATGTAAATTAACAACACATTAACGATGACCGATAATACCGCGAGTAAGCAGCACGCCATAGAGCTTAATAAGAATGTATATGGTAAAAACGTCTACGATCTTCAGGCGCCCGAATGCGTTGTAAAAAAAATTAGAATATTTTTCTCTTTTCATATTTTATTACATTAAAATAAAAATAATAAAAATCTTTATTTCAGACAAGGCTGTATATTATCCTTTTTAAAATAAAAGTATTTCTTATAAGTAATACAACATAACAATAAATAGGATAAGATTAGACTCTGACATCCAAGAGTTAACTTATGTTTTGGATGTGTTAATATCAGATTTTGAGTATTAATTTTTTTTGTGTTCATTTTATAAAAACATATCTTAATGTGTAAAATAGATTTTTTTTATTTGTAGTTACAAATTTCGCCACTCGCCAAAATAATGCAGATGACTTATACGTGAAGTCTGCTAAGCCGCTATCATAGTACCCCACTATATGATTATATCTATAGTCTAAACTCCAGTCATAAAATTCCCTAACCATGAAGGTCGTTTACGAACCCGAAACACATCCATCATACACGGAAGTCGCTGGCTGGCCGGATACTCATATGATAATAAATTGATAAACAAAATAGCAGTAAAATCTTCGCTCATCCGAAATATCCAATGCACGGTTAACAGTACCCATTAACCAACCAATTAGGGAATAAAACCTACCAAATTGTGTACTATCCTGTCGATGTAATTGGCATGTAGCGAATGAATTGCCCCGTTCATCAGCTTTGTATTTTTAACTAGTTTTATTGATCATATATCATAATAAGTGCGTGGTGGCCTGTTGGTAAACGGACCAGACGCGGCTGCCTACATGTTCACGGTGGTCGCGGGTTCAAATCCCAGGGCACACCTCTGACTTTTCGGAGTCATGTGTGTATTGATAGTCAATCACCACGCACTATAACGGTGAAGGAAAACATCGTGAGGAAACCTGCATACCAAAGCGATTTGTATAAATTTCTATGGTATGTGAAAGTCCGCCAACCCGCACTAGGCCAGCGTGGTGGAGTATATGGCCTAACCACTCTCAATCGTACTATGATTGTAGAGGAGGCCGGTGCCCTGCAGTGGGTCGTATATGGGCTGATACAATACAATACAATACAAAATTGATCATATTGGTATATTGGTTTCAATTTCATACTTCGACTACAAATCTATGTTAGTAGTACGGCAATGCGACTACAATGCATTAAATTCAGTGTAAGACGGCCTCTAAACCTATAATAATATTGTACAATAATATTGAAAAGCGCTTTGAATCCAAATGATTAATCTGTGCAATATTCAATATGAAGTATATTTATGGTCAATAATATTGCACATTTCGTAATATTGCGCAATATAATTGATTGTCTAAGTGCCGCATTAATCAAATAGAATATCCAAAAAATCTATCTTAAATGCACTGCTCTATGAAAGCTAACTGCAATTATTTTGAGCGGGAATAAAATCAAATTGGAATCATATAGAGGTGTTAGACCCACGCTGGTGTCAGTCATGACTCAGCATTAATGGGAAATGGGAATCGACGTGAAGCGAGAGGTTCGCTGTCGTGTATCGTTTTGTGAGTGAATCGCCGAATACCCAATACCCCTTGCCTCTTCCAATTCTTTTTCCTTCCCGCTCCCCTCCAGATCCGATGGGCCGGCAACACATCCATGATCCAGCGTAGTGGATGTTCATGGGCGGCAATGATTGGTTACCATCAGGTGACCTGTTTGCTCGTTTTCCTGACCTATGCAATAAAAGAAAATCTTATTAGTTAACTTACGGCTAACTTGTAGTTGTATTGTATTGTATCAGCCCATATACGTCCCACTGCTGGGTACCGGCCTACTCAACAATCGAGAGAATCGATTGAGAATGGTTAGGCCATGTAGTCCACCACGCTGGTCTAATGCGGGTTGGCGGAAGTAAGTAGTTGTTGTACAACTTGTAGTTAATTAAATAAAATGATTATAATTACCAATATTAGATTCCAGTAAACATTGACCTCACAACATCCTGCCATTACTTATACCACGTATTATCGGAGATTAATCCTAGTTCGCCTCAAACCACCGCTAGAGGGAACATTAAGCGCGGCGAATTTTATGGCCAGCACTGTAATAGCCAATCCGGTTTCCATGGGAAACAGTACAAAGGGAGTCGTTAATTGTGTTTTATTTGCAGATCAATATTATATTCCACATATTTTAAATGTATTAAGAATATATTTTTGGCCTAGTAAGTACAATAGCTTGTTTTTGTTGTTAATCAAGCATATTGGAGAATGATATAACAACCGACAGGCTTAGTAAGTACAATGGATTCCGTTGAATGTCCTTATTTTTTAAATTCATCCAAAAAATTCTAAAAATTAACGCGTCATAATCAATAATATTGGAGAATGATTTAACAACCGACATGCGACATGGGTGGAGGAGGTGGTTTACACTTGAAATTTCTCTTCGTTTGCTTTCATCCCCATGTAGAGTCGGCGCTGTAAGACTTTTCAAACATGCTCCTCGCGATGTTTTCCTTTACAAATATCGTAAGTGATAACTAATTAACTAAGAAACCCACGTGTCTTCAAAATACACATCAAATTACAATTAAATGTACCCCAAAATACACAAAACAGGTCACAGCATTTTGGCAAAGGAAAGGGTTGACGACCGCACGCGCGCGCCGCGTTCCAAAAATCTCCAAAAGGGAACTATATGCTATTATGTGGGAGTATTTCACCGCGTGCAATTGGATTGCCTCGGCACCCCGCCGTCTGTCCAAATGCCTAAATCAATTACAGCAGGTTCTGTTTTTCACTGCTGTGCGTTAATCTGGTTTTGTTACGCTCTCGTCAACACTGATACACGTCTACGCAACGATTTGTGCAAATGGCAGCGACGTTGTTGAATGGTGTTTTTGTAGTGTTTATAGGTCTTTTTTCTATTTAGAAGCTTATATATTCTATATAGACTGAAATGTTTGTATAATTATATAATATAAGCCCTTTAAGAGTGTGAAGAACTTACCGAACTGTACGAATAAAAATGCTTTCTAATCCCTAATGCTGGTTGATTTTAGGTGCCTTCAATATCTCAAATTTAAAAAAATGAAGTCTTTGTTCCGTTTCAAATTTGGAAGTAAAATCAAATTACAACACGCTATAGTTGAAAGTTGAACATTTTCATCAACAATAGTCGATCGCGTACAAAGTGTTCGCTTTAACATTTACAGCGAAAAAGTAATTTTATATTTCACATCTTTTTTTGTAATATAAAATGTTATTCCGATACCAATTTTGAGTAAAAGCCCGGCATGTTTAAAATGTTTCGTTCATTCGGGAATAACGTGAAAATCTTTTATTACAGAAATAAACACTACTGGGTACTCGGTCCATGTCAGTCCAATTAAGTTCCTGATAGATTAAAATACGCTTTTATATTTCCACGAACATCCAGTAACGCAAGCATTTAATTACGGACATATTTATTAAATACAAATATGCTGTATAATGATTATGAATCGTTCGTTTTATTTATTTTTATAGAAGGTATGGAGACTGTACTGTACTGTACTATATCAGCCCATATACGTCCCACTGCAGGGCACGAGCCTCCTCTACAATCGAGAGGAGTTAGCCCGTTTAGTCCACCACGCTGGCCTGGTGCGGGTTGGCGGTCTTGTACATACCATAGAAATTCTTAAGAAACGCTATGGCATGGTTTCCTCACGATGTTTTCCTTTACAGTTATAGTGCGTTAAGCTTGACTATGAATATATAAATTACTCCGAAAAGTCAAAGGTATGCTCTGGGATTTGAACCCGCGACCACCATAAACCGTTACAACAGGCCATCACGCACTTACTAGTACTACTCTAGTTCACATCGATTACTTTTCTCATTTCCCAATTACTATAGTCTACACTGACAGTTACAAGTTCTATTTGTAAAGAACCTCCGTGACAGCCCTACTATGTCTATAGGCGGGTTCAGGCAAGATTTCTTCGGCTTCCGCGGTAAGTTTCAAACCGTGTATACGTCAGTTAACTTACCGTTTGCGTCAATTGCAATTACTGCCAGGAGAACCTACCCTTTCTGGGAAAATGGCGTGAGTTTATGTATGTATGTAATTTTATAGTCATCAAGCTGAAAAATTATTTAGACATTAAATTATATAGAAATTAGGATTAGGACAGTCTTTTGTGGCATGACGTAACTTAGCATTAAACATTATGCAATAATACATTAAGAACTACAAAGACATACTAAAAAATAATTTACAATATTAAACAGATATTATGTCGTCAAGCTTATTATTGTCACAAATTAAATTAAAACTGTACATATCCGATTCATGGTGAAAATATCTCTTTTTATGTACTGTAAACACTAACAAAATATGCGGAATTTTTGACGTCACATAATTCACACTTGGTTAAAAACAATTATGACATAGATTAAAACATTTTTGTTTACTTGACAACTTGGTAATTAATCTGACTCATATATTTGATAATGTGTTTTTGTCATTTTTTGCAAATACAACGCTTCTTAGAACAGTTGTTACTTATTACTATCAATTGTTTAAATATAAATTTGCATATAACTTTGCAAATTATTTTATTTAGATGTTTACATTAGCTTATCATTAACAGGAAATTAAGCAAAATATGAATTTAATTCTAACATTAACGTGAATTTTTCTATGCTTTAATAATTGCTCACATTTTTATATTAAAACAATATACAATAATATCTTTATTTTTGAATAAGATCATAAGGTGACACAAACCAGGAAATGTCAGGACAAATCTTATAGCCTGTACACCTAGACACCACATCGAGAAAAAATCATTAAATGAAATACAACAAAATGTCACCCCTACACGACGCGTACTTTAATACGAGTATATACGTACAAGCTACTTGCAAACACTCGCTCGTAGTCGATACACCATTAGATTTAGGGGAATATTCCATTAATAAACTTCCAAATGGATGTAAATTGAGCTTCCTTACTGCAGCGTGCGTTTCATACAATAATGTAACCCAACGTATTTTATTCGATTATTTACAAAGCACGGATCAGCGTTATAAACTTCTAACATCTTAAATAATTACGATCTTATTCAAAGACAGTTTTAAAACCTATTTTAGTTATCTAATGTTTTGTCTTCTTCACTCAAACTCAATCCAAAAGTCGTTCGAAAGAGACAAAACATTCGCTCACTAAAATAGGTTTTAAAACTGTCTATGAATAAGGCCGTTAATAAAAATCTAGTGTATATATTATGTATGAATTTGTTTTGCACGAAAACCATATTTTTATGAAAACCTAACTGACTATGACCCACGTTAGTGAGTCATATTTTGAGTTCACCGGGAGACTGTCGCGCCATCACACCCACCACTGCAACTCATATACGCCAGGATCAACGCACTCATTTCAATGACACCGAGCATTGAAGCTCAACAAGTCTCCGGGAATGTCTAACTTGCCCTCAACCCGGAATGAAGTTAATCATAAAGTGAAATTAATAGGAGTTGGAAATCAACGTGCGCATATAAAAGCTTTCTAAGTACTTAAATTTCAAAGATATCACTCTTCACTCGCACGTATCGTGGTATTATATGGTCTCAATTTTGATTGAGGCAGCAATCTCCGTAACCACCAGCACGTTTTTGGTGACATTATCATATCATTGTATTTATGAATCAAAATTTACATTTGAATAGCAAACCTAAATGTTTCCACATTCCCAAGGCACTCCATTCCGTCTGATATATCGTAAAACATTTGATGGCGCCGACGCGTTTATATTCACAATTCGTCATAGGAAGCACCTTTGTCTAGGCTCATTTAAAATCAACGCAGCTTTTCAGATCGAGAAGGAGATAAACCATATTTTATGGCGAGCGAAATCTGCCGCTCGCGTCTTTTACGGCGCTCTGTCAAAATACGGCGGTTATCTATATATCGTACAGGAACAAAACGGAAATACCAACAATACTAGTTATTTCATATTCTATCATGGTTACGAAACGCTTTTTTTTCTTTATTTTTAACGGAGAAACTTTAAATAGAGTTTACATAGAAATATTTATGTCACCCTCATTTGGGCTAGTTCTTTAAGCTTATAACTTAGTTTAATATCTTATATACTACTTAAACATACCACTTAAACAAGAATTCAGCCTCATCTGACAATAAACAACGTATAGCGCAAAATAATTATGGAATTATTTTAGCTAAAATAAAATAATTCAAACAAAAAATATAACCTATTAATAACGTACATGCTTATGTAAACTACATTATATAACCTTTTGTTCAATAAACATGTAAATTGGCATTCCATTAATTATTATTCGGAAGTCTTCAACGCGACACAAAAATGAGGATGAAATTCAGTAATTGGCCTTCGACAAATAATTCAATTCGCGGCTCAGTGGAACGAATAGCACTCATGCATCCGCAGCCACTAAATTAAAGAGGGCTTTACGCATGGAAAACAACTTTTTGCATCCATCACAGTCATATTTACACTGCAAAGTTATGGCACGGTATCTGATATGCACGGTGGGAGCAATGCCGTCTAGATAGAGTATTGTAAGTGAGAAAATTATCTCTCATTCGATATAATCATGCCTGGCTTAATTATTACTTTTAACGGTAAAAGATTTAGAATTGTAGGAAGAAATACATCATCGTTATCAGTCTTTTATTCTACACTGCTAGATATAGGTCTCCTCCAAATTACGCCATTTCACCCATTATAATTTCAGGAAGAAATACGTGAGACTATAAACTGTTCCACAGCTACCTTACAGACAAGGTAAATGCTTTAATAATTGCCACGCCCGTCGTCCCGTGCTTAAAAATATACATTTATCGCTGTTACGACAAATTAATTTTATCTAGTTAGTAATCGCTACAAAAATCTAGGAATTATTATGCAATAACGTGGGATGAATTTACTGTTTAAACAAACTACACACTAATGTTTTTCTTAAGGTGGCCCATCAATGCGCTTACACTTTTAGCATGACACTTGCGCAATGTGTAGTTGGCTCTTTTCTTACGGTGGTCAATCACTAAAGCGTTTACCCTGTCATGCTATTAGCACGAGAATATCACAATACGTAGTCCACAAAACAATATCAAAATGACATTAATCAGCTGATAATACGCTTGTAGAGGAAATACTCGTAATTGCAGCGATAGCAATAATCCGTGATATAATTCTTAAATGCTGATTTCTTATCTACTCTATATTAACATTTAAGAATTGTTTAAGCTACCGATAATAATTTGAACCTCAAGGTAAATGTACTTTGATCTCTCACTTCATAATTATGAATGTTTTTACAAATATGTGTTGAAGATTATAAGTTTTTTTTGAATATATTATCCACTAAAGGTGTGCATAAATTGATACTTTTGCCTATTTCTTGATTTTATAAAGAAGTGATGGTTTGGCGGGAGTCTTTGTTAATACGATCTTCGGCTGTTATCATTATTTTGGAATGTTTTTATATGAAAACGTAACTCTGAAATTGATCATAAGAAATATAAAAGTAATACGCTGTCGCCTGGCTACATTAAACATGGAAATTAATTAAATAATTACAGTTTGCGAATTTTAAAGTTAATTTTACAAAAGCAGAAACGGAAGTGATCGCTCATCGCACTCAATTCAACCAATTATTTCAATCCTGCTTTTGTGCTTTTATGAAAATCAATAGTCGGACGCTACATGACCATTCCATTTCCATTTTACGTGTGCCTAATTAGCTCCATCATTAATGATGTGTCGGATGAAAAAGCTTTCAACATAACCTTTTAGAGGCGGCTGATATGTCCGCCATTACAGAATCAATAACAGCTATTTATAAACGTGACTGTTTTGATGTCCACGCCCCTCTTTTGATCATTCAACTAACATAACCTCACGCCGGTCTCCCAAAGGGATAAGCAGAAGCTGCTGATGCCAATAGTACCAACCACAGATCGCTGAATTTCATTCTGTGTTAATTGACAGGGTCTACTCTATATAAATGTCTATGGCACATTCGAGCACTAGGCAATATAATTAACATATTTAAAATAAAAAATGAATTCGTCAATTCTATAATCGAACCTTGTACTTCAGCAGTCACAGCTTACACACACTGTCGTTAGAATAATGTGTAGGCAGTAAAAAGAATTGCGGAAACTTGAACTTGAAAAGTGTTAATTTTTAATTAGCATTCACATCACTTCATTTTATGAATAGTTAAATGATTACGCAATTGTAAAATGCAACTAAAATTATACCTACGCAAGGAAAAATATTTTAATATGTAAACCATACAATTTCGGTCAAAGCTGTGTACGCCTATCATTTAAATACAGTCATAATATCTATTTAAAAAATAAGCGATTTAAAGTATTATGCTGATGGTGTACCATTTTTAAATAAATAAATATTATGTTTCTGTGTAGAGTTCATATTACCTGCCAGTTTCAAGCACATTCAATTTTAGTTTAACGTAGCTGTAAACAGCGAGGCGTCTTTTGTAACCATTTTCCAATACTTTCTAAAGGACCTATGAAAAGTAATAACGAAATACTCGATAAGAGAAAATGTTCCAAAAATATTGCCGCCAAAGGTTGTAAGAGTAGTGGTTACTTTATAAGTTATTCAAAGTTTCTATTGCCAATATAGTGTCTAATAAATATACGTCTATTAGAAAACTAAATTATTTAATTACTTATCAAAGTCATGTTCGTTTTTACGCTATTTAAAATAAGTTAAAAAAAGCCAAAAAATATCTGTGCCAGCAGAATGCAGACCAAAATTATATTAATATTAAAAACTATAATACGTTCAACAAATATAATTTTATGAAAATATTAATTTTGTTCATATGACTGGCATACAACTATTTTTGAGTTTTTTAATGAACTCGTAACGAAGGCTTAATTTAACAACGTCAATTATGTTAACCACCCTGCATATCATTTACGGCCTTATTCCTAGACAGTTTTAAAGCCTTTTTAGTTATCGAATGTTTTGTCCCTTTCAAACGCCTTATGAATTCATTTTGAGCGAAGAAGACAAAACATTGAATAATTAAAATAGGTTTTAAAACTGTCTATGAATAAGGGCATTAGTTTATAGTAACCAATACACAGTCTATAAACCTAAATTAAACATCCAAGAACATACCAAGAAACCAATACACAATCACGCGGCCAATAATTACGTTTTGTTACGCTTTTTCCGTGGATATATCGAAGCACGCGGCGACTTTGCTTCATTATAATGCACTTTTTACGCCCCTTGAAAGCAGTTAATAAGTTTCCGAGAAGAGCAGGTAACAGAGGCGTGTGAAGGCATCTTTAAGACTGCGAGTAGTGACGAGCGGTAGCGGGATTAGAATTAATAGAGAAATATTCTAGAGGTCACCAGAGCTACTGTATATATTTTTTTAATATTAGAACAATGTGGAAGGCCTCCACGCAGATGGCGAGATGAATTAAACGCCTATCGGCAGGATTGGTCATATAAAGCCCTTGACCGAGATGTATGGAAGGCCGCAAGTGACGCCTTTGCCCTGCAGTGGGACGTTATAGGCTTATAATGATAATAAAATAAAATAGAATCCCATAGAAAGTCGTCATTTAGTTGTTAAACTCTGACACAGTAAATCGGCTCTTTGACTTAAGTGCGGTTTCTTAGTAGTAAATAAATACACCCAACAGTCGCATACAGTCCTGAACCCCACACTAAGATCGAGTCTTGTGTTGTGGGTATCAGGAACTACGAGAGGCTTTTCGGTCTCATAAATACCCAGACCCGGAACAAATAACTGTGGTTCACACAAATATTTGACTCGGTGCGGGATTCGAACCCGCGGCCTCTCGTTTCACAGCCGGCGTCTAACCAACTACACCAAGGAGGCTGTCAATAGTATATTAAAATTAAAGCTAGTTTATGGGTAATTAGGGGCTGTAGCTAAAATTAACCAGAATGTGATATTGTTTTGCAGTTTTGGACCAAGCAGATCTTATATTTATATAAAAAAACAAATGTCAGGAAATAAATTCAGAAAACGCAAATAAAAACGAAACCTAAAACCTCACGATTAGTAGCTTCCTCGTATGTACGATTAGATTTAAGTGATGACACTTATCAAGTTTTTTAACATTTTATTTACATCCTTATTTATTTATTTATAAATTCTTTATTGCACACCACATACAACAATAAAAAGACAAAAAAATCCTTATAAGAACTAAGCCAGAAATTATACATGAAGGAACAATTACAATACAATTATTTACGGATTTAGTTTGATTTTTATTTTTTTTTTATATCCCGAAGTTTCAAATATTTTGCAGCTTTCGTGTTCACGGGGCGGACTGCAAGAGGAACAAATTGGCTACTACGTTTCGTGCACTGAACTTTAACGAGAAAAGCCAAAAACTTACCTTCCTTCTGATATGTCTACTGCTTCCACATTTCAAAATCCGGCAAGCCATCAACGATTTCACGATATTTCTCATATATCGATAGACTGAGGCAATAATCTATACAAATAAAACCCTTCTTTTGACAGACCACCCGCTCTTCTACGACCCACGTGTGCAGCCTTAGTTTAACAATTAATATTGAAGTCAACAGTTCATTGAACGACGTCGGCGCTTGGTTTTTTGGGTCCATGCGGAATCTCGCATTATTCTGTCGCAACTTCTCTTTGGATGTTAATATATGGCATACCCCCAACGATGCTCATTGATTTTTTGTTAAGGAATAAGCTTGTTAAGAAATAGGCTTGAGACATCGACTTTTTATGCCTTTTAAGTTGTCAGGTGTCGAGTTAAAATTGGCGGGTAAAGTGTGAGAGATTATGAACATTAGAAATGAGATTACGCGATCAGTAAGGATTTTTTAAAGAAATAATAATTATATTATTTTCTAATTTAAATTAAAATAAAAAGACGTTTTGTGTTAGTAAATATGTTCTTAAAAAAAATAATGGATCTTTTATACCTTTAAATTTAACGCTAATGGAATTTACCGATGAACTTTAAACGCCAATCAGCTAAATTAACACATTGAGTAATTGACACGTACAAAGCATTGACATTTGTAGCGGTAGCCTCTGTTCGTAGCTAATAGCTATAGCCAGTATCTGTAGCCAAAGCTTGGGCCAGCGTTTGCCAAACTATGGGTCCCGAACCACTGGTGGGTCACAAGCGAATATTAAGTGGGCTCTGAATAGATATAATTGTCCTCCTCCTCCAAATTTTCGGCTACGATCAGCATTATTATAAATTGGGAAACAATAACACTTCTCTTTAAAATTATAGTTTTTGTTGGTATTTAAGTATTTAAGTATTTAACAATTTTACTGTAAGTAAATGTTGTTTTACCAATACTTTTATTCGCCCTTTAAAGGCAAAAGGTGAATCCCGAATTTGGCAGGTTTTCTTAGGTGGGTCGGAGCCCAGTCAACGTTGGGGACCACTGGCTTAGGCTAATTACGTGGTGCTTGCGGCAAAGCAGCGGCCGCGTTAGGCTGGTTTACGTTGGCAAACCCAAGTAAATCCGCCGTTTAATTTAATTAGTCGATGAATGAAATGGAATGAAATGAAATGAAAATAATTTATTGAATCTGTAAAAATGTTCAACATCATTTAGATTCAGTCATTTTTTAAGTTCGGAAAGCGGTTTTCACTAGAGAAGAACGGGGAAGAAACTCAAGTGTTGCTCTTTTCAAAACCAGTTTGCAATACAGTGATTATTATCTACAAAGTATTGTGTATTAAACTAAGTTTTTGTGTTCAATTGCTAAAATAAAAAAAAAGAGAAATAATATCGCATTATATGAATATTTAATTCTCTTTAATTTGACATAGAGTACAATAAATAAATACACAACAGTCACATACATAATCCTGACCCCACACTAAGATCGAGTCTTGTCGTGGGTATCAGAAACTATGAGAGACTTTTCGTTCTCACAGACACATAAATGAAATAAAAAATCGCACTACATATTCCGACTCCAATTTTTTATTGTGAATGTGTGTCTAAACACAAAAATAATATGATGTGCTGACATAACATATTATTTTTTTCGCGTCGCAGAAAAAATGGCTTATAAAATTACTGCTGTCATTTTAGTAAATTATCCAATATTGCACAATATAATTTTAAATAGACAATTTACTTACTAAGGAATGTAATACAAGACGTCATGACTCGCCATACACCTTGCCAGTACACCAATAAAACGATAGTTCAAATCAAATATTTATCCTCATAGATTCCTCGAAACACATCCGTCGGCCGACAAAGAGTCCAATATAGGCAACAGCAGCTGTCTTCCTCAAACAATCTAAACGCAAGTATGAATTGCTAGCAAATAGGCACAAACCAGTGTGGCTCCGCGAACAAAATGGAACATAAAGGCGCGGTACAGCCACTATGTCTGTTTCTATCACTCCTGCGCACTAAGGCTATAGTCCACGCCACTCATAAGTATGTGTAAAATAAAAACGATAAATAATAATAGATATACCACTATTTCTATTTCTGTCACACCTACGCTTAAAATTATCTTCCATCTCGCTCTACTGGTCCTGGTTGCTAAAGTGCGTACAGATTTTGTTCTCAATGTCCGGTCTAGTGAATTACCTCAACAGAGTAAACTCAAGGTGCCACTCTCGCAGATTACCTACTGTCGCACCGCACCGCCTTGCATAACGACACAAAACAGCGGTACACGTACAACTATTTCTCTTTCTGTTCCTCCTACACAGTAACTGTATCTTCCATCTCACTCTACTATTCCCGTGGTCGTAGTTTGTATATGTTCAGTGCGCATAAATTTTGTTCCCAATGTCCGATCTAGTGCTACATCAATAGCGCAAACTCAAGGTGCCACTCAAGCAGATTACTGTCGCACCGCATTGCATAACGCGATAACAGGATGGACGGCGCATTCGCTCTGCGCCTTCTTCGATAACTGTTTTATTGCTGACATGTTCAGCACTGGCTACAACCGGTGACTGCACGATTTACAAATGTGTGGAGAGAACGCCTGACAAGCACAGTATAAAACAAAGGCATAGTGGTATTTTTTATTGGCAAAATATGTAAGAGATCGAACGATTTTTGTTTCTGTATTGCATTGAGTAGTTCTTTGTTTGTTGGGCTAATAACGACAGATATATATTATTTTATTTAATTTTTATTAATTTTGAAACTTTATATTTATATGAGAAAATCAAATAGAAATATATAACAATATTTTCGTTCTTACAAGTGCTGGTTGAAGACAAGTTAAGTGCCCCTTAAAGACTCATCGAGCTTAAGTATTAAATAACTGCTCAGTTCTCAGAGTTAATTGCTTGCGTGCTGCTGTATATTCTGGTTTAGAGTAACAATCGTCAGTGTGTGTGTGGATGAAATAGCCTTTCTTTTACTATAAAAAGGTTAATTCTCCGTCTATTCTCATATTTAATAGGAGAAGACAAGTTTATAGCGATTTGACATAAAATGAGCTTCCCGACATCAAAATCTTCAGTTTTCGTATTTATATCATCGTCTTATAGTACAACTAGTAGTTTTTTTTATCCGCCTTAGCAGGCAAACGAGCATGCAGCCCACCTGATGGTAAACGGTCACCGCGCTCATGGACCTTCGCAATGCCAGGGGCCTAGCACAACCAGGTCGCTGCCTACCGTAAGGAGAATGCTCTCTTCAAACCTCGCTTAAAAAAACAGGTTGTAGTGGTTAGGAAACACCGAAGCACGGAGGTCATACCAGAGCTTGCACTTGCATGGTAAAAAAGAACGCTGGAAACGTACCGCCCGGGAACGGATGGTTTCCAGGTGGTAGGAATGAACTGTACTGCGGTGACAGGTGGTATGATGGTAAAGTAATATAGGTACATACATGCATAGATAAACTTACGCCTTTCCCCAGAAGGGATAGGCAAAGGTAACCAAGACTCTATGTTTTGCCTTGTATTATCCGTCCCACGATGTGATAGGGGGCGAGCCTATCGCCATATCAGGCACAAATTCCTAACTCCGGACTGATAATTAATTGAAAAATCCTATATCACTTTGCCCGACCCGGGATTCGAACCCAAGACCTCAGATTTGCAATCATACCGTAGTACAACTGCGCTCCGAGGCAGTCGTAGTAATTTAGGTTACTAGTGTTAGAATCAAATACAGCATTTGTTTGTGTAGTGCGTCGGCGGCACCCACTCACCGTACAGTGGGACACAATTACATATCCTTGAGTATTACACGTGCATTACAGATTTCACACTAAATTGCATTCATAGGTTCAATTGCCAATTAATGTTCCAAGCATAAGTATTACACGGAATTGATGGTTTGCAAACACGTTTCTTCTTTTTAATACTGTATTTTGTTATATTTGCTTTGGCTCGGGGTGTTTGACCGAAAAGTCTCTCGTACTGTCTGATACCCACAACATAAGAGTCGATCTTAGTGTAGTGTCAGGACTATATGTGACCGTTGGGTGTTATTTATTTATTAATTAACTATTATGCTCGCATCTTAGTCTGCGTGAAAAAGTATTGTCTGAATTGCTATATATTTTCCGACAATCGAAACTACCATATAGTCTTCGTCGATAAATGGACTAACACTTTAACAATTTTTCAACTCGAACTAGTAGTTTCAGAGATTGACGCGTTCAAACAAACTCCTCACCTTCATTTATTTATATAGATATAGATTTATTATTCATGTCATTTATTATAAGAATAATAAAGAACTCGGTGCCTGACTGCCTGACTGCCTCGGTGGCGTAGTGGTACTACGGTATGATTGCAAAGCTGAGGTCTCGGGTTCGAATCCCGGGTCGGGCAAAGTGATATTGGATTTTTCTCTTCATTATCAGCCCGGAGTCAGGAATTGGTGCCCGATATGGCGATAGGCTCGCCCCCTATCACATCGTGGGACGGAATATACAAGGCGAAACGTGGGTGTTCTAGTAGCACCTCTGCCTACCCCTTCTGGGAAAAAGGCGTGTGGTTATGTATGTATGTTATGTAATAAAGAACAATATATTTCGTTGGTCTATCGTACCGTATCCTTCAATATTATAGTTGTTATTATTAAACATCCTTTAACTAAAATCGCCCACATAGAGTTGGTGTTGCCGACTTGATAGAATAATTGTTCGATTCAACTCAACAATTGGAGGACGCTGTAAACCCACGACTTTTTATTGTGCATTATGTGTGAGAAAGAACCGTTTCAATGAAGTTTTTATTAAAGGGCTTAGGGCAAGAAACTCGACAATTATTTATGAAATTTATAAATGAAAGTAGTGAAGGTCTAGCCTTGGTTTTCTCTAGAACAAATGTATAGAATTTTGGATTGGTAATAAGACATTGTATAATTTTAAAACCTAAAGTTTATTTAAGATATGGAATTGGCCAGTATATATCTAACGGTTTAATTGCTTGTGTGATACTTAACATGATTAACAAATAACTTTGGTTTTCTACCAGTGTAAGTCCTGTCGTGTTCCAGTTTGAAGCACGTTCTAAACCCGTGACTGCTTGAGATCAATAGATTAACATCTAGTGTCTTACTAACAATACGTTCTGTGTGATGTTACTCCCAATTTTGAGCGTCACGCCTGCTACACCATCAGCTAGTAACACTTTTATCTTCCTTACTTGACAGCTTCCGTGGCGCAATTGGTTAGACACTGACTGTGAAACGAGAGGCCTCGGGTTTGATCCCCGCACCGAGACAAATATATGTGCGATCCATAGGTACTTGTTTCAGGTCTGGGTGTTTGTAAGACCGAAAAGTCTCTCGTAGTTTCTGGTACCCACGACACAAGACCCGATCTTAGTATAGGGTCAGAGTATATATGTGACTGTTGGGTGTATTTATTTATATAAAAAATATTGAATACAGACGCTTCACTTAACATCAGACGAGTTACCTACACATCTCTGCTTCTGTTATTAAATAAATATTGAACAGATAAGTATGTAAAAATATAGAAGGCACAACAGCATCGCACAAGACACGCCTTAATAATGTTTCCGTAGACATGTTCTGACATTATTGCAATACGCGAGACGTCGAGTGCTCTTACAGCTGCCTGTAATGCTTTTTAACCCGATCTCTGCATAGCTTTGAAGGGATTTGTCGCAGTATTGTACTCAAAATAAAAGCAGTGAAGAAAATTGCAACTACTAGCAACAAAATGTGTGATAATTGGTGACCTTTCTGAATAAGTTAAGGTTTTTTTAAACAGTCAACACCAAAATCAAATGTTACATTTATTTTTCTTGCTGAAATGCAACTTAAACTGTACTGCAGCGGTATTTTCTCGATGATTAGTAGACAAACAAGGTTTTTTAAGAAAGGAATTATAAAATCATATATAGTTGGTTCACATATTACCCTGATAGATACCCAAGTCCGTGAGTCCATTTTGCACCAACAAACTAAGATAATTCCTTCAATTTCATTAACCTTCTAAATGCTGATCCTTTAAGGAAAAACGCATTCTTTTTTCAAAAACTAAAACAAGCTGCACTGGAATTTGCTCAAGGAATTCTGCAATAGAATTACTCGTACACTCAGTTACATAAGAGCTAAAATGCTCCGTGCAGCAATAAAAGTACCTCGTCGATCTACATAATAGATGATTTCCTCGTACTCAGAACAATATAATGTCATTCGCTCACCATCTTGGCGCACGCCGACTAGAGATGTTCCCAGGTTTATATCGCTCGATTTCTACAATGTCAGATTGACTTGCGTAAAGCCTATTATGAAGGCCTTTCTCTAACTACAGTTCTTGATGGGGAATGGTCCAATTCAGTTTAGAGAAGTGAATATATTATGCAAAAATAGACAAATTACAATTCTGGTATAAGAGAATTAAATTGAACCTCACTTATATGACTTTTGGAAAGATTACCAATATTCAACTTGATTCATACGTGTTATTCACTTAATTTTCGTTATTTATCAAACACCTTCAGAAAGTCTTATATTCCTTCATATATTTTTTTTTATTGCTTTGAATGGTGAGACGAGTATGACATTCGCCTGATGGTAAGCGATACGACCACTCGCAGACAGTAGCAAAACCAAACAACACCATGAATTACAAAACAATGCTTAGAATTCTACTGCACCCGCTATCGTGAGACATTAGATGTTAAGTCTCATTACGTCCAGTAGTTACTCTACAATATCCTTCAAACCGGAACACAACAATGCATTTACACTGCTGTTCGGCGGAAGAAATAGACATTGCGGTGGTACCTACCCAGGCGGCCTCTCCTATATGACCAACCAACAACTACAATTGTCTATCAAAATCCTGGTTCATCTCTACTTGGGCTAGAACATCATTTACACCGTCTTAGTTGACAATCAGTGGGCACGAGCACTGAGCAGATATTAGATAATGACCATATGAAGCGCGGAGGCGGAATCCGTCGCTCACACTTCTTCAAAACTGCATAATTTACCTGCCGCAGTTAGCCTGTGATCTCATGGAGGAAGTCGTCATAGATATGACCCTTAGAAGCACATACGAACAATATTGTTGAATGTATCGTTCTAATTTTGAATTTCGCGCCTATTTATACAGGTGCGCGCCCTAACACATTTACTGTCACTCTCTATTCCGTAACATCATGCGACCTTGTATTACTTGGTGCATTTCTTGCTAATTAATTAATAAATAGTAGATAAAACCCGTGTTACGTTTATTAATTCAACAAATATTTTATTAAGAAGATGTAAACCCTTACCATGACCGGAATTGAAAAAAACTATCTGCACCCGGGCGAAGCCGGGCCCGACCGCAAGTATATTATATTGTAGATCATGTGCATTCCATTAATCAGGTATACGACTATTTAAATATAAACATCGATGTTGTATTTCAAAAAGATTATGTCTAAAAAAAAACAGACTGATAGACAGTAGACACGTTAGATGTTATCTAATAATCCACGAAGATTATTAAACGATTAGTCTTGGTCAACAACCGCAAGATAAAACGACGTGATTGTTATAACCACAATACAGTAGAAAATGATCGTGGATGCAATAATGCGTTTAGATCGTTGGGTAAAATCTTATAGTATTTATACAGGGAGTCCTGCCATACATTGCGTCTTCAAAAACGTAGATACTTTTTGTTCGTAATGTTGGTAGCACTGCTATATTAGTGACAATCGAAGTTATTACTTAAGAACAAATTTCTACAAATTTCGTTGGTAACCAAAATTAAATTTAATTATTATCCGTCTGAAATAAGTTAGAGTGGAATTTAATAGCCCTAAACTGTTATTTTTTTTAATCTTCTTTATTCATGCATGTTGGACAACCTGTTAAATTTCAGCTAATAGGAGGGCAGAAAAAGGTGGCCTGGCATTTTTATCTAACTTTTTGTAGTACCAACGCTACCTCTTTAATATAAAATAAAAATACTCTAAGGGTAAAATATATTAGTCAATAACCATAACACTTTGGCCCAGTTGCATAAACCAACTTTGACAATAACTTTAATTTTAACATTATCATCGCCATACATTTGAAATTGGAAATGTATGTGTTTGACATTTAGGGCTAGTTACATAAACTAACCTTGACAATAACTTTAATTTTGACATGTACAATGTATGGGATTGACATTTTCAAAGTCAAAGTTTTGGGCAAAATTAGTTTATGCAACTGGGCCTTAACTACCGAACTAGGAGATTCGCTAACTCGTGCCTTTACATTGTTGGAAAACCTCCCCAACATTAGGATGATATAACAAAAAAGCAATAATTAAAATCCTGCTGTTTATTGGCTACTTATAAATATCTGCCTTGGTGGCGTAGTTGTACTACGGTATGATTATAAGCTGAAGTCTCGAGGTCGGGTCCCGGATCGGGCAAAGTAAGATAGGATTCTTCTATTCATTATCAGACCAGAGTCAAGAATTTGTTCCCGATATACCGATAGACTTGCCCCCTATCAAATTATGGGATGGAACACAAGGCGATAAGTGTGTGTTCTGGTTGCACACTTACCTACCCCTTCTGGGATAAAGGCGTGATGTTTATTTATGTATGTATGTACAAATTAAGAGTACTAAGCACCCATATCAAATATGCGTAACAATCGTATCGATTCATGCCATTTCCGATAACGATCCAAATTAGTTTTCCATAGATGTTCGTATTTAAACAGCTATGCCAGATTAGGCCAATATTGCACGGATTACGATTAATTTGCTTTACGTGTATTTATCTGTACTTATTAGCCACACAACTAAAGTATTAAATAGTGTCCGACCGAAACTAGTTTTTCAGCCGAAACCGAAACTGAAATTTATTTAAAATTACGATTATTTACTACAAATTATTGTTTTTTTTTAAATTCATTTGAAAAATTTGTTTTGTAAATGTAAAAAAAAAGTTAATTTTAGTAAATACTCGTATTTTTTTAATAATTTTAATAGTGCCCGACCTAGTTTTTCAGCCGAAACTGAAACCGAAACTTATTAAAATTATTTAAAATTATGATTATTTACTAAAATTCACTGTTTTTTTTTACATTTACTAAACGAACTTATTAAATAAATGTAAAAAAAAGTGAATTTTAGTAAATAATCGTAATTTTAAATAAATTGCGGTTTCGGTTTCGGCTGAAAAACTAGTTTCGGTCGGACACTAGTATTAAATGCACCCTGCCATCCCTCCCTAATACTGTACTGTATCAGCCCATATACGTCCCACTGCAGGGCACAAGCCTCCGCAATCGAGGATACGATTGAGAGGTGTTGGGGCATAAAGTCCACCACGCTGGTCTAGTGTTGGCGGACTTTACATACCATAGAAATTCTTATAAATCGCTATGGTATGGTTTCCTCACGGTATTTTTCTTCACCGTTATAGACCGTGGTGATTGACTATCAATACACACATGACTCCGAAAAGTCAGAGGTGTGCCCTGGAATTTGAATTCGCAACCACCGTGAAATTGTTGGCAGCTGCGTCCGGTTCGTTTACCAATGGTTCATAAGTTTCAAGTATAACAAGAGCTTCACTCTTGTCTTCAGCCACAGGAAGTCTACTGCTGAACATAAGCATAGATATGAACCAACCAATGTAAATTTATGAACCATTAGCATTGATTATGCTACTGGTCGGTTGTAGAGGAGGCCCGTGCACTGCAGTGGGATGTAGTGGGCTGATACAGACCAGTATAGTATTCTACTGGTTTCGCAGATTTCATACAGCACTGTCTGAGGCGAGTGTTTGCTGTTTTGTCCTTTTTATGATTACCAACCATTGACATAAATATAATATGGACAGGGCGGAAAGCGCGTAAAGTGTTCTGACGTAAGTGGTGCGACGCTCCAGACTCCAGTGCATCTATAGTGGAGCGTTATTGAAATTAGTCGTCGCTTGCATCGATTTGAAAATGCTTGCTTGTATTATGACAGAAAATAAAATAAAATAAAGATAATAATTCTTATTGCCTTTAAGACGAAATCTATTCGATTAGGTTAATTTAATATTAAATAAGTAAAGTTAGTAAAATAATTATAAGTAAATTTATTATTTATTTCGCTATGGAAATAATTGTGAGAGGCCTATGTTCCGCAGTGGACGTCCTTTGGCTCATGAATGGATGGAAGATGGAAAAGTTATTTTAGCACGATTTTCACAGTCAGCTTTTTGAAACTCCAAATTTACTTAATGGCTTATCCTTAGTTTTTATATCAATGGTAGCAACTAATGACCTTCATTTTTTGTCTGTATGAATGTTAAATAATAGTATTCGCGTAATTGAGGAAATTAAGTACTGTACCTTCTTTCAACATTAATGTATTCCCTTTAGAGAAATATAATAATGTTTAAGACGCACTGCAACAGAATCATAAACCACTATCTTATCATGTTCAAAATTATCAAACGTTGCAGCGCTCGTGATGCACATAATTGACATATTAGTTTACTGAACATCGGTGGAAAGACGCGGTTTTATAAAGGCGTAGTATAAAGGTTGTCGTTAATCAAGAATATTAATTCTTGATCGGAAATTTGGAATTAACGGAAATGGTGAGAATTTACATGCAATTTTCTAGAGCATACAAATATTATATGTGATTTTCCACTTGTATAAGGGCATGGCGAGGTCTTGAGTTCTACTCTCAGGTAGAGCGTTGATTCTAATGAGAGTTAATAATTTATTTCTTGTGCCTTAAATACTGATGAAAAATAAGGTATCTATTACGAAATATACAAAAATTGTTAGAACATGAAGCTACTAAACGGTTGCTACGAGTCAATTATTATACTTTATAATAGCTAAATGTTGTACATTATATTGTTCATTTTATCCGCCTGAGCGCTTACGATGAGATGCAAGAGATGCAATGTAGTCATTTATAGGTACTGGCACAAAAGAAAAACAAATAAATTATTCGAAATTTAAGTTCGTCCAACTATAATTAGCGTATTCTTTTATACTGGCAATTAACAAAAATATTATTCGAAATTCAACTAAAAACAGCCATATAAAGTAATGTCTAGACACAAAGTACATACATGGAGTTTGGCGGCAAAATCGTAGAAATGACATATAGCTCTCGTTTTATTTTCATAAATTTTCTACATTTTAGAGTATTATTGCATAAAGTAGAAGGCATTTTATTCAATATAGTTATGTAAAGGTGCACAAGTGAAGTGGAGGTTAAGCAAGAGTGTTTTATGTGAGTAAATCGACTTTTTCGCTGAGCTCGATCAAAAGTTTTGGTAAGGTTGCCTTCGCCTTACTAAAGCATGCCTATGGACCAACTGACGGACAATGACAGAAGATGGGCTATATTTGACCATTTTCGCTCAAATTGGGCAAATTTGAAAAATAATTATTACTTGAGGAATGGCTATATGCACAAACCGTGCGAAGACAACAGAAAAAAAGTAAATGCATTAAAAAAAATATGAATTCTAAATTCAAATTCAACTGCATGCATCTCAAATTGCTGGATCATAAACGGCGTCACACTCGTTCTACATTTTGACGTTGACATGCGCAATCTTGACGCTATTTGCTGATGCATTAAATGACACAATTTTGGTTGCATTGTAAACAAAAACACGGTGCGTTGTGACATGTTTCACATTGGAGATAGCAATTATTTGCTTGTTAAATCGTTACGAATGACTACAAGTACATTAAAACAGTATATTTGAGTTACATCTCTTAAAAGATAAATTAAGCATCAAAGCACAATTGTAAACGTCTTACAAAGATAATATAGAGCCAAACCTTACCAAAAAACAATACCAATCTCACAATACCAATGTTTTCGAAAGAATTTTTTAAATCCTGTGAGCAGAATAGAATTCCATACTATAAGACGATATTTTTAAAATACAATATTTTTACCACTACACACAAAGCAAACACAAAAAGCTGATAATTATCTTCCCACAAGTTTATTATTAAAACCTCAATATACCATAGGCCAGCACACGACAATATTTCTCACACAAAGTCAATTCTACTTGACCAAATCATCTATCCATCCATCAGCCGCTGCAAGTCCACTGCTGAACATAGGCCTCCCCCAATGATTTCCACAGTGACGTGTTGGAGGCAGCCTGCATCCAGCGACGTCTCGACCTGTACCAGGTCGCCTGACCACCTTGTGGGTAGACGTCCTACGCTGCGCTTTCCGCTACGTGGCCTCCATTCGAAAACTTTATGGCCTGGACTTGAGCAAATATCTAAATTATATTTTCAAATTCCAGAAATTCCTGACAAACCTCATAGCCGTGCTGGCTGCGGTGTCGATGACGTCGAGCAGCGTGGTGAAGCCCGGGAACTTCGAGCTGCTGATCCTCCACAACAACGACATGCACGCCCGGTTCGAGCAGACGTCGCAACACAGTGGGTCCTGCACTAAGGCAGACAGCGACGCTAGGAGATGCTACGGAGGATTCGCGAGGGTCGCACATGTGTAAGTCTAGTTTTGTACCGACTAAAGAAGCTTTGTCCTGGTTTTGATGTCTTTTTACGCAAGTTCGCAACTGACATTCTTATTATACAGGTGAAATCGACATTATGCTATAGAAATTAAACCAAATGTCACCCCAGATAACATTTTACCAAGTTTGAGAAAAAACTGCCTGGTAGATTTGTTAAAAATTGGATTTTTGTTTCTAAGGCTTTTGGTCAACCCGTATAGGTACGATTCCTTTTACCGATCAGTTATGTTCAACAGTTAAGTAAGCTCAGTTTACAAAAAATCATTTCTCTTTTCAAATTTTGTACAAAGTCACCTACGGTGATGAGAAACATGTAATTAATTAATTGTAAAGTTTTGAGTTCCTCGTATTTTCGGATAAGACCAATTTTGTTTTTTTATAGATTAAAATTTATTTTTTTATACACACACAACAGTGCCGGCAAAGCGCCGACACGTGCCGATCAGTAACGTAACCATCAATGTCAGGGAAAAATGATATTTTAGTCTTCATTTTGTACGACGCTATCCGTACTCAGTGACACGCGCGTGGGCGCATCACTGAACGTCTCTGGCACTGATAAATAAGGATAAAGTCTTACAAAATTTATACTACAACATCATTCTTCACAGAAACCGGTGGATATATACTGATAGGCACGTGTCTGCACTATGCCGGCACTGTTGTGTGCGTGTAGACCTTAATATGGTAATTATCAGTTCAGTGCAATAATACATACAAAAAATAATCGAAACTAAACTATACGCATTAATCGTCCTCTTGAACCATTCTATATTGATGAAAACTGCATGAAAATCCGTTGCGTAATAGGAAATGCACATCAACTGGTAGAAGCTATCCTGACCATATATATATGCACATATATCTTATAATATATATAAATCTCGTGTCACAATGTTTGTCCTCAATGGACTCCTAAACTACTTAACCGATTATAATAAAATTTGCACACCATGTGCAGTTCGATCCAACTTGAGAGATAGAATAGTTTAAATCTCAAATTATAGTCGCAATTTTAATTTATTGCTAATTATTTGTCTGTTATTATTTGACAGTCACAATCATCTGTTAACTCCAAATGTTTCTAACAGATGTCGATACCTTTCGACTGGGTTGAGTAAGTAATCAATAGATGGCGCTGCTATGGTAAATCTACGAACGTGTCATATAAGCTACATTTTAACAGTATAATTACCACGTGTTGTTGACGCTATAAAATTAATTAAATTTATTTTAAAGTTTTAGCAGGAATTTTGCAAAGTATTTGTGTTTGCGTATTTTTTTAATGATATTCGTCGTAGTTTCGTGTTTATATAAGGCCTATCTACAAAATAAAAGCAATTCCAAAAAATTGTCAACATGCCTATTTAGGCATTAAGGGATGAAATGGGATAAAGTGGGACGAACGCGATGAGACTGGTAGATGGGAAATAATGGGACGGGATGTAACAGAAAGAAAAGGAGCCAGATGAGATGGGATGGGATACGATAGGAAAAGGGATAGTAGGTACTTAGGTTGAGTTCAGGAGTACAAAAGTTTGAACGGGAATAAAATATTTCTGGTGTGGAGTGGAGTCTAAACATCTAAGCACCCAGGCGAAGCTGGGCCGGGCCGCTAGTGTCCTGTAAGGATCAACGCGTTTGTATTTTACCAGCAAAAAATAATCAGAAAATAAATAAGAATTTAAAACAAATAATAGTTCAACCTACTTAGATAAAATAGGGTAAAACCGAATGAAAATTATCGCAGACAAATAATATATCCACAAGTGCATGGTGATTGACTATCAACATCAACACCGTGAACATGTAGACAGCCGCGTCTGGCCCGCAACCAACAAGCCACCAAGCACTTTGGAGGAAAGTAGCATGAGGAAAACCTTCATAAATGGTTTGAAGGTTTGTAAGAATTTCTATGGCATGTCAAATCCGCCAAACCGCAATAGATCAGCGTAATCGTATTAGCGATTGTAGAAGAGGCTCGTGTACAGTGGGACGTATATGGGCTGGTACAGTACAGGCCATCATAAAGGATTCTTCACCAGGCGGACACCAATATTCTACTAGCAAAGTGAGGTAGCTTACATTTGACGTATGAATAGGCGCCTCATCGATGTATTGTCAGTCTATAAGCCGAGAATTCCTGACAATGATTCAAAGGTTGTGGAATTCACTTTGTGTCTTGCTCGGGTTTGTTTTGAAATTGCTTCTGTCCCTATTATGTTATGGAAAGGATACAAAAGCCTAATTATTATATATGTAGTATGTAGTTAGTGGTTACTATATTGATTATAAGTCGGTTAATATAAATAACTATATTCTATACTTAAAATATGTGGTAGGTTTATCAAATTTGCAAAGGCCCTTCTGGGTAAGTTATACCGCGTTGATTATTTCTTCCGCTAATAAAGTATTATATACCCCAGTATTTTATTAGCGGCAGTTAAAAATCATATACACCCTATATCAAAATATAATATATATATATTCTTAATTGTACACAAAACTTAAACAACGAATAACACAGACAAGGGACTTAATATATATACCTACATATAACTCTATTATATGTTAATTTGGAGGATATGCTAAGCAATGATTATTAGGCAATAAGAGAGACGAGAATTTATTATAATAAACTCGCATTATAGATTACTCACTGTAGATTCGTAACTGGTGCCTTGGGACTTGAGCTTCGTCATCGATTTTTTTTCAATATTTTTATAATATTTTTTGTTGTTCAGAAATGTAAAACAAAGTAGAGAAAATACATTCTTGGTGTTGCTATTGTTTATGGGCAAGCGTAACGTTTACCCTCGGGCGAACGACCTGTTCTGACGTCTCGTCATTCACGCTAATAAATAAATACTATGTGTAAATATTATGTACGATGTAAATACATTACGCGATGTAAACAATAATTTATTTAGATACACCGTTATTGCAAGAAATAAATTGTGAACAAATAGGCAACTTCTAGACTATTAACGTATTTCCATCAAACATATTTTCCCAACACAGAATAGTAATAGTTTGTTGATTTGACAATCTCAACCTAGACACCGGTTATTTAACAAGAAGCCGACTCAAATTAACGAAACTTAACTTATTAGATTTATTTAAATAACTAGCGGCCCGACCCAGCTTCGCCTGGGTGCAGATATTTTTTGATTCCACTCTACACCTGATAGATGTAAATTTTCGTACAAACTCTTGTATATTAAAACTCGACGTAGCTATCCTACCGTCCCTTTTCTTCTCACCATGACCCAATCAATCCCGCTCCGTCCTGTCCTATCCCGTGCCGTACCGTCTCGTCCCATCTCGTCCCGTCACTTCTCATCCCTTCCCTTTCCGTCTCGTCCTCTCTCGTCGCATCCTATCCGCTCTCAAACCGTGCCTTTACATTTCGCCCTATCGTAATCTTTCAGCTACCCTAGTAATTTCGCCTATGAATTTCGCTTTTTTTTTGTAGTCTTAAAACCTTCCGTGGACCTTAAGGAACATACGAAAAAAAATTAGCCTAATTGGTCCAGCCATTCTTGAGTTATGCGCTTACCAACATTCATTTTTATTTATATAGATAAAAACAACCATTAACTTTAGTATAATATGGTTTCAGAGTAAAAGAAGCGCGACAAAAGGCACAGTCGGGTGAGGGGCCGCCCGTCCTATACCTAAACGCTGGAGACACGTACACTGGCACCGCATGGTTTACAATTTACAAGTGGAAGATCGCCGCCGAATTCATCAATGCTTTGCAACCCGACGCCGTTGTAAGTAGCCACGTATACCATACGTCTTCTGTTTTGTGAAAAGTTGCCGCGCTTTTTGTGCAAAGTATAAAAATATGTGGCAAAATAATTCTTCATTGCCATTGGCTCTTAAAGGACGAAGAGTCGATGCTGTTATTGAATATTTGTGTGTATGGAGTACATTTTTTGGAATCGGTGAGGTTGAGTGTTGACAATATTGTGTTGTATTTGTTAACGGTGCTGCGATGTTGAAATTTTGTGTTTTTAATGTTGTCGGGTCTATTTATGCTGTAATCGTGCGGATAAGGTAATCATACACAGCACATTGATTTCCCAATATTTTATATGCGAGTATTTATTTTTTACAAAAATATGACGATGTGAACAAAGTGTGGTAAGTCAATAAATGAAAAAAATATGCCAAAAAATAATAATAAAGGATATTTTTATTGTTTTGCTAATGTGAAGTAACTACATTTTCGTAGTATTTTTTGCTCATTTGAGAAACAACAGATACAGATTAAATAAAATATATAAATAAGTAAAAATAATCCACAACAATGCAACAGATAACAACAACAAGTAAAGTAGGAGCTATCGCGATTTTCCTGTTTTTCTTATGTACTGAGTTGCCTACAATCTTTGAGTCGTATTTTTATTGCCCGCTGTATAATGATATCAAATAATTGTAAATGAGGAAATACGTATCAAGATAAGATATTTATTTGATCAAACTACTACTTTGCCACCATAAACAATCTTTAAAAGTAACATATACAAAAAAATACAAAAAAAGAAAATATGTATGCCGAGGATGGAAAACTGAATATGAGGTAATATTACCATAATTTCAAAACATAATAATTTAATGTGTCATAATATGAAAGTAATTATCGTGCAGATAATTAAAAATTGGGAAATCTAGCCGCCGCCATTATGAACGAAATTTAATCACGCGGATATCTATGTAGGCCAGTAATTATGAAATGAAACAAAGAAATCATTGCACATTATAAAACAAAAAACATTTTTTGTTTTCGTTTTTTCGAAAGGATTACAAAAGATTATTTTCTCATTAATTTATGTGTTAATATTCATTTTTATCATACATCGTCTCTATCCGTGTATTGACTCATAGATAGCCGGATACACAACAGCCTTCCTGCCCCTTTCTATCCGTTTTCCTGCCCGCCCCCCTCGCGATTTGACGGGCCGGCAACACGTTCCAAGCATTGCGGATGTTCATGGGCAGTAGTAATCACTTACCATCAGGTGACCTGTTTGCTATACTACCTTAAGTACATGAAATAAAAGTAAGTCAAAATTAAAGTAAGTTGTTTTTACATATCATGGAAAATTAACCCAATAATGTATATTCATACAGTTCATTAACCCTGTCATTGTATTTGTTTAATGTTAACGTTTATGGTGGTGGTATACCAACTAGAGTCTTATATTTTGTAAATATTTAAAAAATTTTAATCTACTGATACAATACTAACAAATTGCTTATACTCGTAATAAATTGATTTTAAAATATCAATCAGAATTCTTTGTACATAATAGTAGAACGATCTTCTTTGTAAAAAAAATATATTATAGAATATAGTCGAGATCATTTCTAACCATGGGATTTCTAACAAGTCACCGAGGTTTCTTGCACATTTATAACCTTTACTAATTAGTTATTAATCCTAAATATATATCTCGTATTATTACATTATTTTGACGATCTCCAACTTACTAATCTAAAATGGCGACTAATTTCTGATTAACACCATTAGACTTTTTGTAAACAAAGTACTAACGATCCTAACACTTGCACTATACCATATTAACATAGAAAAACTGTGCTAACATAGTGTACATTCTCTTACAGTCACTGGGCAACCAAGATCTCGACATGAAGTCTGCTGATGTCCCGCTATACTTAAACAATCTAAAACCAACAATATTAGCCAGCAACGTCATCTTAAAAACAGATAATGAGAACATCCAAAAATCAGTCATTATTGACATTAAAGGACTAAAAGTAGGAATTGTTGGCTATCTTACACCAGATGCGAGTATGTTAGATACCACCGGCGATATTGAGTACATAGATGAAGTTATTGCCCTCAAAGACGAAGTTTCTAACTTACAGTCATTAAACGTAGATATTATAATGGCTTTAGGTCATTCGAGTCTTAGCAAAAGCAAAGAAATCGCGTCAGAAGTTGAAGGTATAGATTTAATCATAAATGGACACAAGAATAAATTCTACTGGGATGGTACCAGTGTAGAATCAGACCTTCAAGACGATGTAATTGTAACACAAGCAACTGGTAAAAAAGTTCCTATCGTTCAGTCAACAGCGTACAGTAAACATCTCGGAAAAATCTTGGTTGAATTCGACAACGCCGGTGAAGTTGTTACTTACAATGCAAATCCAATTCTACTGGACTCATCAATAATCGAAGACGCCGAAACACTAAAAATAATTAATAGTCATAATGATGAAATAACTGCTAGATCGAGTGAAGTTTTTGGCAATACAGCTGTAGTTCTCGAGGGAGAATCTTGCAAGACGGCTGAATGTAATTTAGGCAACTTGATTACCGATGCTATGATGTATTATAATGCTATACGTTATACTGGAGAGCAACCATGGACCGATGCCGCCATAGCAATAATTCATGGGGGTGCTATAGCCGCGTCTATTGCACCGACAAACCGTCCAGCTTCTGTTACAAGAGGAGATTTACTATCTGCTTTGCCATTAGAAAGTAATGTTGTTGGTGTCACTGTCAATGGTACAGTTTTCATGCAAGTACTTGAACACTCTGTGGCAGATTACAGCGTGAGGAATCCATCAGGACGTTACCTTCAGTACTCTGGTGTTCGTGTCAGTTACAACTTGACTCGTGAACCTGGTTCCAGAGTTGAAAGCGTAGTTGTTCGGTGCGGCTCGTGTAACGTACCACAGTTTTTCGTGATAGATGACTGGAGAACTTACAAATTACTCATGCCAGCGGCACTCGCAAACGGTGAATTTGGGTATACAATGTTCGAAGGGCTTCCAAGGGAAAATTATGTTCACGATGAAGTTACAAGCACAGCTGAGTACATTACTTTACGCAGTCCAGTATATCCTGAAATTGCGAGTCGCATAGTTCATATAGCAGAACCCAATGAACAAGAGGATGCTCCGGATTCAGCCAATACTTTGACGGCCACTATAATATTTGTTGCTTTCTTCAATTTGATTTTTATATAAACAAAATTTATTTTCAACATATTGAATGAAGACGGCTTTTGTATTAAATTATATATAAATTATAAAAAAAACTGTATTACTTTTATTCATGTCATACCTATCTTATAAAAAAATACCCCTCATCCCAGTGTATTAACATTGTTAAACATTGAATTAATATTTTTGTCTCAGTTTCAAACCGCAAGAAAAATGTTTAAAAAATGCGATTAGGGGGTGTATAGTAAGTAACAAATACTTAACCTTTTAAACCGGATGTAATTGGCGACTATTTTATACAATAATTGCTGAGAGCTTGACCAAAATATAAATCCTTGCGCTTTTTGTATTACATTTTTTGTACACTTATACATTATTAGTAGTATCTCTTTTACACCTAAACATTTACTAACAATCGCTTTGGCTACTGTTATGTTTATTTTTACTAACATCTCAAATTCGTTTTTAATCTATCACTATTATTGGATTATATATTACAAAATAATGCCAGTTTTTTCTTTACTATTATTTTATGCAACATATCTTTGATTATAATTTTGCATGATATTTTTTTGAAAGCAGTAGATGCTTTTTATACTATGTTCATATACATTGTTTGTTTCAGTCGCTGGGCAATCACGAGCTAGATAACGGCGTATCTGGGTTAACACCTTTCATAAACAATGTGACATGCCCCGTTCTAGCTGCTAATCTAAACCTCACAAAAGAACCCGAATTGGCAGCCGAGATTAATCTCATGAAATCAGTAATTTTTAATATAAACGGAACGAAAATTGGTATCATAGGATATCTCACACCCGACACCAAAGTTTTAGCAATTAGAAACAGCATCGAATACATAGAAGAAGTTAAAGCAATAAAAGAAGAAGTAGAAAATCTCAAAAAAGAGGGAGTCAAAATTTTTATTGCCCTGGGTCACTCGGGATTTACTAAAGATCTCGAAATTGCTAAGAAGGTCGAAGACATTGATCTAGTTATAGGAGGACACACAAATACTTTCTTATGGAATGGTAAAATTCCAGATATTGAAGAACCAGAAGGGCCTTATCCAACGCTTGTTAAACAAGCATCTGGGAGATTAGTGCCAGCGGTTCAAGCGTACGCTTACACAAAATACATGGGTAAACTACACATGGTATTCAATGCAGATGGTGAAATTACTCACTTCGATGGAAATCCCATTCTTTTGAATCATTCTATTCCTGAGGATCCTGATGTTTTAGAGATAGTCAATCGCTATAAAGGTGATGTAATGAAAGTTTCTGATGTAATTGTTGGAAACACGTCTGTTATGTTGGACGCCAGAATGTGTCGTTTACAAGAATGCAATATGGGGAACTTAATATGCGACGCGATGATACACAAGTACGTACTAGCGTATAACGGATATGGATGGACTGACGCCCCTATAGCTATTATACAAGGTGGTGGTATCAGAGCATCAATAGCTAATTTAAAACTACCAGCCAATGTAACCAAAGGCGATTTACTAACAGTGATGCCCTTCGATGGCAGCATGGCAAAACTGACAATAAAAGGTAGTACAATATTGAGCATGCTTGAACATGCTGTAGCAAGTTACAATAAGATACGGCCACCGGGACAATTTTTACAGATGTCAGGGTTAAAAGTTGTGTACGATTTCAAAATGCCCCCAGGCAAAAGAGTTGCAGAGGTTTCCATAAGATGTGGAATATGCACAATACCTATATTTGCGCCTCTGAATAAAACTGAAAAATACAATATATTGATGCCATCATTTATTTCCCTTGGTGGAGATGGATTCTTCATGTTTAACGAATCACCGTCAGTGTCATTAAATTATGATGAACTGGAATCTACTGTAGAATATCTTAGAGGTCACAGCCCCGTGTACACAGCGGAAGAAGGACGGATTACCATAAAAAATATGGATAAATTAAAAAGAAATTCTGCATCAAGAACATCATTGTCTTACATTGTAACTTTATCAACGCCACTGGCTTTAATTTTACAAATGTATAATAATTTTTAAAGTGCTTACCGCGTAGCTATAAGTAATTTAAGTTATTTTTAATAAACAAAATATCAGTATTTCAATACGACTACGTAAGTTTAAGTAGTGAGGAATTAAGTAACACTTATTTTTTAGAAGTATTAAAAAGTGATCATATGTATGGTATACTAAAATTGGAAATACACAAGACTTTGAAACTAAAACTTATGTGGTAAATGTTATTTATTAATATTCTAAATAAAATTTACACAATTTTTATCAGTTTTAATGCTACCATGTACAAACAATTTTATATGTGTTTATATGTGTTGTTACAGTCCCTGGGGAATCACGAGTTTGACAACGGTGTCAATGGATTAACACCATTTATAGAAAATATAACGTGTCCAGTGCTCGCCGCGAACCTTGTCTTGGATAAAGTTCCTGAACTAGCTCAAAAGGAGAAGCTCAAGAAATCTGTGATTCTAAATGTAAATGGCAAACAAATAGGTATAGTGGGTTACTTGACACCAGAAACCAAAGTATTAGCAGTCAGTAATGATGTGGAATATATTGAGGAAGTTGAAGCTCTTAATAATGAAGTGAAAAAATTACAAGCTGATGGAATAAAAATCATTATTGCACTCGGACATTCGGGTTACGTAAAAGATTTGGAAATAGCGAAAAAAGTTGAGGGTTTGGATCTCGTTATCGGAGGGCATACTAACACTTTCCTATGGAATGGAACAAGTCCTGACTTGGAACATTCACAAGGCCCTTATCCCACGTACGTCAGACAAGCATCAGGAAGAAGTGTACCAGTGGTGCAGGCTTATGCTTACACGAAGTATTTAGGTAGACTTCATATTGTATTTGACTCAGATGGAGAAATTGTATCTTTAGACGGCGAACCCATATTACTAAATTACGCCATACCCCGAGATACAGACGTCTTACAAATTATAGAAAAATATCGAACAGGTATTTTAAATAGTACAGAACAAGTATTAGGAAACACGTCTGTAATTCTTGACGGCAGCTGTGTTTTAAAAGAGTGCAATCTCGGTAATTTGATAACAGATGCTATGGTATTCCAGTATGCAACTTATTACAGAGGTGAGCACTGGACAGATGCTCCCATCGCTATCATACAAGGTGGAGGCATCAGATCGTCCATAGCTCATGCGACAATGCCCTCAAATATAACCAAAGGTGATTTGTTATCAGTTATGCCATTCGAAGGCACGCTTGTGACCGTCACCATGAACGGCACAGTACTTTTGAACGCACTAGAACATTCTGTTGCCGACTACGATGCATTAGATGTTCCCGGGGAGTTTCTACAGGTTTCAGGTTTAAAAGTAATTTACAATCTAAAGAAACCAGCTGGCTACAGAGTCGTCAAAGCCGAAGCGAGATGTTGGGCGTGCACAGTGCCGGCTTATTCGAAAGTAACAGAAAAGGAGGTTTACAAAGTTTTAATGCCAAGTTTTGTTGCAAATGGTGGGGACGGATACTCTATGTTCAACGGTCTACCGAAAACTGTATTGGATTATAATGAACTTTCAGCCTCACAGTATTATGTTGTTCGCCATAGTCCTATATATCCCCATGTTGAAGGGAGAACCATATTGCTTGATGAAGATCCTCAACCAGACTCCTCTGATATTTTCACTATTTCATTACCTCTGTTGATTATCTCAGTGATTACTTTAACTATAGTGTAAATACTAGTCCAATCCTTAGATAACATGACTTTGTAAAATGTTGGGAACTTGTAAATTTTGAAATGCTATTTGGAAACCTCGGGTGTTTTAAAATATCAATAAATAATTAATTCTTCATTAAAATGGCTTGCATAAAGTACATTAAATGAAATATTTACATTCAACGTCATTATTTAAAGATGGCTCATGGCTCTCTATGACCTAGCATTTTTCAAGGCTGATCAATTTCTGTCTTCGGCGACTGGACAATAAGACTAATTTATAATAAAGTATTGTATGTTGTAATTTTTAACATTATATAATAAAGAAGTGTTCGGTGAAGTTCACAAAAGTTTATTTTTTAAAACGGAGAATAAATGTTTTTTTTACATACAGTTGTACTGTTTTTCCCCATAATAAAAAAATCCTTTAAAAACGCACTAAATCTTGTACACAGTTAAATAAAAAGAGCCCTTTACTGAGATCCCATATAAATGATAATGGAGAAAAATAACAACGTAACACCAAGTTTCCCTTTCAGTCCCTTGGAAACCATGAATTCGATGAAGCTGTAGAAGGACTCGTACCGTTCATCAGAAATGTGTCAACACCGGTTTTGGCAGCTAACCTCATTTTGAACAAAGTTCCTGAACTTCAGAATGAAAGCAACCTGTACAGGTCCATAGTTATAGAAAAAAACGGCCATAAAATCGGTATAATAGGCTACTTGACGCCAGAAACAAAATATCTCGTATTCGAAAACGACGTGGAATACGAAGATGAAGTAGTTGCATTAAAAAGAGAAGTAAAGTTACTTAAAGACCAAGGCATCGACATTCTTATAGCATTAGGACATTCCGGATTCGAAGAAGACTTAATAATAGCGAGAGATGTTGAAGACATTGATTTAGTTATTGGAGGACATTCAAATACATTCCTTTGGAACGATAATATAACTGACGGAATAATAGAACCAATTTCAGGGCCTTACCCTACAGTTGTACGCCAAGCATCCGGACGATTAGTACGTGTGGTACAAGCTTACGCTTACACAAAATATTTAGGAAAATTGCATTTAGTATTTGATTCCAATGGGGAAATAATCCATTGCGATGGAACCCCACTACTGTTGGACCAAGAAGTGCCCAAAGATCCAGAATTAATGAAAATAGTAAACAAATATCGCTCAGAAGTAGATCGTATAAGCAGTGAAGTTGTTGGGTGGTCTCAAGTATTCCTAGATGGGGAAACTTGTCGCTTACGAGAATGCAACATGGGAGATCTGATAACAACAGCTATGCTTAATTATACTAAAGAACAGTTTCGAGGGCACAAACAAAACGTAAACATTGCAGTAATCGCGGGCGGTAGAATAAGAACATCAATAAATCATCAAGAGAAACCTTTTAATTTAACACGAGGGGAGTGGATGACCGTATTGCCGTTCTCCGACGTACTGACAATCGTCACTATGAACGGCAGTATATTGAGAGAAAGTTTGGAGCATTCAGTCTCAGCTTGGAATCCTGTAGATAGCAAAGGTCAGTTCTTGCAGTTTTCGGGTGTGGAGGTGGTTTATGACCTAGAAAAGCCCCCGGGGTCCCGTGTAGTACAAGCTAAAGCTATTTGTTCAAATTGTGGACAGTTCAAGCTCGTTGGAATAAAAAGCTATTATGAATATGATGTGTTGATGCCGACATTTACCGCGCAGAAAGGCGACGGTTACACGATGTTCGCAGGGCTGCCTAACAAACCTCTGCCTTACAACGAGCTGGACTGTGTATTATACTTCGTGCATAAATACAGCCCTATAAATGAGACAACGAACGGGCGGATCACGTTGTTGAACGAAGACAAAGCTAAGTCGCGGTTTTCATACTACGTTCATGACGCCCCATCGTCATCTGTTGTGTTGTTAAACACGAGCATCACATTATATGCCTTATTGATGTTGTTATTGTTATAATTTATGTCATTATTGTAGTGCAATTTTCAAGAATTTCCAGAATTTATAAACGTAGGTAAAGATATAGGTACGTAGTACATATGACATATTGTGGGTAGTGGTGATGACACTGTAAACACATTTACATAGATATACATAAATATATAGGGTGGTAGAGATATAACCAAATTAATTTAAACTACATACAATTTTTTGCTTGCGTGATGCCCTGGTGGTAACGCACCAGGGGGTTACTCCATAATCCGAAACGAAACTCGAATGTTCGGACGTTCGACGTCTGCAGTACATTTTTAATTTTACGATTGTAAAAATCAACACTACTTATTCTCTATAATATTTATGATTCACTCCGAACTAAATCTATAGTTAGGATGTACGATAGGGGATTCGCACATTTTGTGGAGTACCTAGGTACATTCGTACAGTTTTACGTGCGACGTCCGAAGTTTGAGTTTCGTTTCGGATCATAGAGTAACCCCCCACCCCCCCTGAAGCGACTGTCAACAAGTTCACGGGTGGTCGCGAGTTCTAATCCCAGGGCACACCTCTGTTAATCAATCACCACATACTATAACGGTGAAGGAAAATATAGCGTAGTAATTTGCATACCATAACCATTTGTAAGAATTTCTGTGGTATGTAAAGTTAACCCAACCCGCGCTAGGCCAGTGTGGTCGACTATATGGCCGAACCCTCTCAAGCGTACTCTCGATTAGTTTGAACTCAATATTACTGATGTTTTAATTTCATTGTATTGAAATTGTATTATTATTATTGTAAATTGTATCAGCCCATATACGCCCATAGTCGAGAGTACGACTGAGAGGGGTCGGGCTATATAGTCCACCACGTTGGCCTAGTGCGGATTGTCCCTTTAAATTTCATGTGGCACCTAATTTAAGATGATAATATTAAGGACTTTTGATTGACTTGTAGTGGTTGTGACAGGTATAGCTTAATACAAGGTCATGTACTGTATAACTAATCTATATAATGAATATCGGAGGAGGCAAATATTGCTCAAAATACATAATTTCAATTTTGACGTAGCGGGTTTTAGATATCTCATAATACGTATATTTATCATTAGATAGAAATAATATATGAAAGACCTAAAAGCATTTAACGCGTTATTTATGTAGATAATATTAAACATTTAATCATAATTGTTCCAAATCCTTTGTAGGTCGACATGAATAATCCTGCTGGGATCACAATATTGATAAACCTTTAATCGACATTAATCCGATCTGCCACAGAACATGTTGAAGACATCCATGTCCTACCGTCCAGACTTCGCACCATTATAAATCTGTGATTTGTGAGCCCATTAGAGTCAGAGAGAATATAATGTGATTGAATAAGAGTAGACTTCCTCGGTGGCGTAGTTGTACCACGGTATGATTACAAAGTTGATGTCTCGGGTTCGAATCCCAGGTCGGGCAGTGATATTGGATTTTTCTATTCATTATAAGCTCGGAGATAGGAAACCCCGATATGGGCATAGGCTCGCCCTCTATCACATCATGGGACGGAACACAACGCGAAACGTGGGTGTCCTGGTTGCACCTCTGCCTACCTACTGGGTAAAAGGCGTGATGTTTATATATGTATGTATGAATAAGAGTAAAAGAGATAGAAATAATGGTACATGTACCGGTCTTTCTGTTGCACACTTTTTTTAGCGTTGCATAGTAGTATTGATCTGATATATTATGCAGGTCTATATTTCCAGAAATTCATATTCATTAGATCTTAGAAACAGTTTAATACGTAACAAGTAGCGCTGAATTATAAATAATCATTGTGTATAGGTACACATTTACAAATTATCTGTACTTACATTATTATAGAAATATGTTTTTAATGTTCCATACAAAGGTAAGACAGTCTCGGACTGTCCGCACTAACTCAATGAGAAATATAGGACAAGTACATTTATTACTAGGGACCACTTTAGTTTAAGAATTGCACACACACAAAACAGTAATCACAATAATCACTCATTACCCAGGAAGCCAGCTTCAAGGAAAAGGTGCGGTGATATTTTTTCTTGTGAGAATTTAAGAAAACTTCTATGACATTTGATGTCTGCCAACCTGCTTAGGCCAGCGTGGTGAACTATGGCCTATGCCCTTTCAATCGAACTCTTGGCTGTAGAGGAGTCCTGTGCTTAGCAGTGGGCAATTGTGAGTTGTCCGTTGACACAGTACAGTATTGTGTATCAGCGCATACACGTCTCACTGCACGACACGAGCCTCCTCTACAATTCAAAGTATGATTAAGAGGGGTTAGTCCGCCAACCCGCACTTTGTCAGCGTGGTGGACTGTGTGGCCTAACCCCTTTCAATCATACTTTCAGTTGACACAGTACAGTGCAATTTGTCACACTTAATATTTCCGAGTACAATTGAAAAGACTGGTTATTATCATCCCAGAACTATAAATATGTATGTATAAATGCTGTATTTATTTATTATCTAAATCCCTCCAAAATGTATTATACTTTACATACAAAAAGACGACATGAAATAGTTCCTAATGCGCAATGTTCCTACACATAAACATTCACACTATACAATTATTCATTACTGAAAAAGTACTTATGTATGTATATATTATTGTAAAAACTCGAATAATAATAAATCCTAGACTCTACCAACGCATTATGGTAAAAATCCTAAATATTCATTATTCATGGTTCATTTTATTTTTTATTATGTCCCTCATCAGAAATAGTCTCTCTTAATATAAAAATACTCCGTCCATCTATAGTACACAGTGACCTACTGTTATCTCAAATAGACGAAAGAAAAGTTCAAAATGACCGATCACAGAACATTTCCGAATTTTCGCATTGTAAATGATGCAGAGGTTACGAGCAACTTAGAGTCGCTACAGTTGCGGAGGGATGTGGCCTCTCTAGGCGTGTTCTACCGTCTGTATAACGGTGAATGCTCTGAGGAATTGTTCAGTTTGATCTCCTCCTCTCCTTTCTATAACAGAACCACGCATGCTGGCTTGCGAAGCCATAGCTTGATGATCCAAACCATGTCGGCGCGAACCAAAAAGTCCGCAAATCTTTTTTGTGCCGCACCGTCAAGCTGTGGAATTGTTTGCCGTCACACGTGTTCCCTCCTTGCTATAATCCTGGGTCCTTCCGCCGTAGTGTGAAGAAGCATTAGCAGGCCGGCATAATAGTATCGAATGGCATGGGACCGCCGTCTGATGCCATTCGATACTCTGTTTGGACGGCATTTGCGCTTACCATCACGTGCAGCGCAGTAATTATGCCTTAACAGTGTAAAAAAAAAAATAGAATCACACATTGGGTCTAGCTTTTAGAGTAGCATGAGTAATACCAGTACCTAATTTATCTGTAGTATGCAGTCATAGCATTATATAAACTAAATAATGGTAGATAATATTATAACCAAGATATTGGTAGCCTACGTGGCGCAGTTGGTTAAACGCCGACTGTTAAACGAGCGGCTGCGGGTTCGATCCCGCGCCGAGACAAATATTTTTGTGACCCACAGGTGTGTTTCGAGTCTGGGTGTTTGTGAGTCTAGCTAGCAGTTTCTAGTACCTACGACACAAGACTCGATCTTAGTGTGAGATCAGGACTATGTATGTGACTGTTGGGGGTATTTATTTATTTATTACCAGAAGGTAAAAACCCTATAGTACATTGGCTATAAATAACACTAGAAATATAATTTTTTTTTAATTATGCCAACAAAATACGTAGGTATATCATATCTACTACCAAAGAATTGCAGCATTTAGGCAGCAAGGAGTGAACAACTTGGCAGCTTAACCAGATGCGAAGAGTAACCAAAAATAGACAATTTCCACAGTATTGAAAATTTATAAATCTATGGTGAGGCACTGCTAGGCTCGAAGCTAACCTAAATTAAATTATATGGAGTGCAAGTGCAGTACATAAGTATGTATATCTATGAACAACAATTATTACTAACCATTTCATAAATTGTAGTTAGTAATTTTAAGAGTTAGACACGTCTTTGATCCTTAAAATTCCTGTATATATTTTTATTTATGAACATAGTCAGATATGTAATGTAGCGCCATCTAGCGGGACTTTTAGTGAGACAGATCTTGGTTTAGAAAGACAAATGAAATAAAAGACCAATTGATTAATTATGAATTATATTAACGATATATGATTTTAGTAGCTAACAGTACAAACATAAATTATTCATATAATAGAGAGCAAATATTTCTTATTGAGTAATGTTAAACAACTCAAAAAGGTAACTCATATTTTTTCTTAATTCAAAAATAACATCTCAATAATTTCTTACTGCCAAAAAATTTAATAGTGAAAATATTGGAAAAACAATACAGTATTTTATTTATCCGAAATAATTTTTATAGTGAACATGGTATTCTGACATACCACAGTTATAAAACAGTACAACAGAAAGGTGATTAAAAATAAATGACAGTTATCTTAGAGTTTACCTTATCTGTAAATAATACTTAAAAATAAACATTTATAATTGTAAAAGTCAACTTTAAAAAAAACCATCACAAATACACTATAATCCTATTCCAAATTGGAGTAAGGAATACTGTTTCATATTTCACATAAAACAGTATTCCTTGGTTTATAAAAAAGGTTTATAAACCGACTACGCATAAGGCCGATTATATTTAAGGCAAATTGGTAATGGGCAGTCTCTATAACCTGTCTATCTTTAACAGGAAATTAAACCAGCTATCATTTGTATATTATGTTGATGCATTTTCATACTTCAGTAAACAAAGACATAATTTATATTTATCTGTCAATAAATATATTCACCATATAAATATAAAAATAATACAAGATAAAAATGCATCCACAGATACTTATGGTCGGTATTTTAACTTTTTTTTAAACATAGGTTATAGATATTGGACAAAATATGACTCCTCGCAAAAAATAAACAGCTTAAAATGTAATTTCTAAAACAACTAAATTGAAGAGGCACTTGACAAGTCTTTAAGACAAAATTTAGGCTGTATACTTTACAATACTTAGAGTACAATTTATAAATGTTTTAAACATATTCATCAAACGAATATATTCTCATAGCCTCAATTAACAGTCATCAAATGACTTTAAATATATATAAAACGGTGATAGCTGTCTTTTATACAGAAATAGTATCAAAATTCTCGTGCAATTCCTGCATCATAAGTATGACTGCATCAATTAATACAATTAATATTATCAACCAAGTGAATTACTAATATGTTTACTCGAGGTATAAAATAAGGAAAACATATATTTTACAATAATCAAGTTGTCTTTATACAGACAAATTCGTTGTCACTTCAGTTGTGATCTATTAGTCATAATTTTTGACTCCAGCAAACAATTGAGTTTTGTTAGAACATGCAGAAATTTCAATAAATGAATAAATTTGAAAAGTTTTTTTATTTTAACCTGTTCCTAATCAATGCTTTACTAATAATATGCTTTAAAACAGTTTTTTCAACCTTCCTGAACATGCAATCCCTTTTCAGGGTAAAATCTTTAGCGAGCCCCTTGTGCCATAGACTGACAAAAAGTTAGTAATTTAGAAGATTATGTTTATGATTTTCTCCATTTTCGTACCTATATTTATTAAGAATGGCGACCCTTTTAGTAAGACTTCGCAACCATCAGCGGGTCGTGACCCACAGGTTGAAAAACACTGCTCTAAAATATGGCCTCTAAATGTTTTGACTTGGGAAAGATACTTCAGTTCCAATTTTAAAAAAAAATTTGAAAATGTATCAACATTTTGGAGGTAAGGCACTCCATTCAACAAGTTTACTATATCCGTATGGGACCAATCCCTCAAATATAGCAAGACACTGTTTTAGTGACTCTTGACAATCAGCTAATTCAAGACACGGAGCATATGGCTCCAACAACTCTATCAACTCACAAAGAGGCTTAAAAAGTTCCAAAGCAGTATCCACATCACCTTTTTGGAGGTTTTCAATGTTTTTCTTCTTCAATAAGTGTTCTTTAGTAGTTCTTAGTTTTCCTGGCAGTGATTTGCCAGACATCAAACCAAAGTATGTGGGCCAGTTGTTGACACAGGCCTCACAGCAGCAATCAAATTTGTACTGGAACTTAAGAGCTTTGTGCCTACTCTGACGATCTTCAAGGGCATGGTGGTATCTGGAATTGAGACATATTTAATGAGCAATATATATGGTAAGTAGTATAGATATGGTACAATAAAGTATGATAAATATATAGAAACATATTTATGATACATGACATCTGGCTAAACCTTTAATACAGTAATAATAAGATCAAGACTATTGACTTAAATCAAGTTTTCACTCTGAGAATAATCTTTTAAATTGTATACATTTATAAATACAAAAATAAATACAAATATAAATGTAACCTACCCATAATTGTCAAATATTTGCATGCCCTTCTTAATAGGTCTGATTGCAAACAATATCTTTTTTGCAGAACCCAGTTTTGTTGCCCTTGTAACATTTGGTGCACATGAATGATTTATCAAACTATGGAAAGCATATGGAGCACTGGCAATGCTAACTTCATCAACATAGTTCCCGCTAGCATTCTGCATGTTGGAGCTGAGACCATGCATGTTAGTAGGACTTGTCATCACATGGTGAAGCAGTGTGCCCGCTACACACTTCTTCACTTTTTCAATATCTTCTTCCTTACTATCCTTTACAAAATCCATGTTTTCTACCAAAAAATTGAAGAACACAGCAGCAGTGACAGATTTTTGGAATATATCTGATATAGACCTCTTATTCACATTAGAGGCAAGAGTGTGAATAGATGTATAATACTTTGAGTCGTAAATCCATTTATCATCAACTTTAACATGACCATGGAGCTCAGTATTTTCATTGGCCTCTGCATCCTCAATAGTTTTGAGGAGGCTGGGCCAGTCAGTGTGGTCAGTGCGGGCTTTTATTACAGTTCTTAATGCCAGTAACTCCAGTTTTGTAAAGTCCATGTGTACCAGAGTAGCCATTAGGGAACATTCATATTTGTGGTACTCTCTTAAAGCATTCTCTTTACATTCATCACTGCAATATAGCACATAGCAACATGTATCACATGGCATCAAATTCAAATTTGTTGAGAGGCAGTAATTACAAAAGAACAAGAATTGAGACTTGAGTAATAAGGTGAAATATGGTTCTTCACATGCCAGAATCTCACCAGGTTTTATATCCTCTTTTGCAATAACATGTCGGCCCATTTCTTCAGAGTGGACCACTTTCAACTTGGCGCTTGCACATACATAACTTTCATCAGTAGGGCCTTTGAAAGTAAGAAGTTCTTGGATTTGCTGAGCTTGCCTCTTATTTTGTCTGTCACATAATAAATGTTTACATTCAGATTTTCTTTTATTGAGTCTTCCCTTAAGATGTTCTGGATATTTTAATGAAAAAACCTTGTCTATGTCTTTAATGCATTCAGCATATTTCTTCAGAGTGAAAAACACAGCTGATCTGTTGGATAAAGCTAAGACATAGTTCTCTGATTCCCGTGGAGCATAGAGCAGTGATAAATTGTAGTATTGCCATGCTTGGTACTTGTCAGTCTTATGGCAACTTTTGTTTGTGTTGTGGAAATATTTGTTGCCAAGGTTACGGTAGTGTGTAGATACTTTGTCGCATTTCTTTACCTCCTCCACTTTTGGTATTGCTGTAAGGCTTTTGATAATGTCGTAGACATACAAAACTCTCTCATGGTTTGTAGTGAAAGACAGTAGCTTCTTCGAGATATCTATTATCTTTCCTTGTTTAGTGAGTTTGCCTATAACACCTTCATAGCACGAATCAATACTCATTTTGAGGTTAACCGTTGAAAAAGTATTGATTTATTCAACTTTGTGGCAACAAGGGCAGTTTCTTTGATATGTCTCACTTCGCAACACCTTTTATAGTGGTCAATTTGGGTTGTGAAATGGTATTTGTCATAGAACAAAGGTTGAAAGCGCAGAATATTGGATTGGATAAGTCGGAGAGAGGTAAGTCAGCAGAACATCTGAAAGTATATGTTTTTGTAGATTACATTTACTGATAGATACATAAGTTACAATATTATTCGCAGTACTCACCGATGTAGTAACAGTTCTTCTACACCCGAAGTTACTGGACGAGTTATTTATACCGCAGCCGGTCGCAACGCACGCTGTCATCAAGCAACTGCTCCAAGATATATCGGCTACGTCTATTATGAAGCTCGACGACTACTCCATGAGCAAGCTCTGGGACTTAATGACCATGATATTCAAATGGCAATTAGCAGTGGCCACAAACCAAAACATTTTTGACATTACCCGCCGGCACTTGAGAAGTGTGACCACATTAATGCCACAATATTTCCCAAAATACATTATTGAGCAGTCCATGAGAAGATTTGAAAGTTTAGCGCAACGCTTTACAGATGATGATTATAAATGTCTCAATAACACAATGATACTGTGGTTCTCCGAATATCATACTAAAATATCAGTTCTACTAAGATTAGGCCTGCAAAAAAAAGATGGGACTTTTTGTTTACCAGCAACGATCACACCAAATATTTTGAAAAATTTAGGTGAAAACATATACAAATACGATAACAAGAAAAATCCCATCGATAAATACGAGGGTTGTTGTGCCGACAGTAATGAAATAAACTGTCTTTTGGCATCTATAGAAAATATAACTTTTAAAAGCAAAATACAGTTACAATTACCTATTGAATTTGGAAATAACGAGTCGCAGAAAAAAACCCTTGATATAGCGAAAGACTCTCAATACGAGATCATTGATACTAATGTGAAGATAAAAAACACAGATCTTAATTTCACCCCTAATATTCCAAAATCAACTCAAGAAGATCTCTTAGAAATGTTAGATGAAATGAATTTTTAACTTCATACAATTTTCGGCTACAAAATACCATTACCATTAAATGTCTAAATTTACAATTTTGTGGCAATACAAAATAATGTAGGAGTAGAAAATATGTCTATGCGCACACAGCATTCCATCAGCATTCTTCGTCTATGGTGAGGAATTCCCGGGTATGCTTTTAGAGCGGAAACTGAATGCAACATTGTATCATGTATATAAATAACACTTTGTTACAAACATAAGTTCACAATAAACATAACCAAATTGCATCACCACGAATAAAACCGATAGAGAATTAAAAGGAACATTTTTTTCATTCTTAGAACAAACTGTAATTAGGTAACGGAAGTCGGAATTTTAGATCGTTGATTAGCTTACAAAGTTACAATACTATTGGGATTTTGCTGTTGGGTCAAGTTTCCGAAATATTGGAAATATGGATTTTTTCAGAAGAATTACCTACATTTTATTACAATTGAAGAAGATATTGTGATATGTGATTTACGAACGTTAAAGTATAAACCTGAGTTTTTTTAAACATATGTTACTTGAACGCTATCAGGTGATTTCTTGGCAGCCAGATATTTTTGATGATTATTTAAATTTGTCAGACACATTGAAGATGATATGTACCAAAGCAATCACGATCCAAACTTCGTAATTTGTGATCTTTTGATGCCTATGTTAGAGGCATGCATAGACAAACTTTCAGCTTTCGTTTATTGCTGTTCGTTTATTAAGTTTGTCAGTATTATTTTATAACAATTAATCCTGAGGTCACGTGTTCGAATCCGAAAATAAATAGACCATTATTTTTAAAAATACTTTATTTCCACACATAACAAAACTCCTTAAAAATACAAACCTCTCATTGTGTTTGAGTTTGAATAACGTTCAATCATCAATGAAGTTAATCATTGAGGCGTTCAACTGATATATAGTTCCACTCTTTTCGTAACGAGTACAATACACATTTTACCCGCATTGTCTCTTACTATAATGAGTTTTAATTACGGAATAAACTATATACATAGCCAATTTACTGGACTCTAGGATATTTTGTTTCATTGAACTAATCGCACAAAACCTGGATTTACATATGCAGTACATTTCATAAAATATCATGTAGTTTTACATAAATATTTACCTACCATAGTAAAATATATGTACAGATGCATAAATCCTCATAAATCTACGAAATACCATAGAGAAACAATAGTCTTCAAATCAAGGTTTTCAAAATTCAAATATGGAAGATTGAGCAGGTAAGAGAACCCTGTAACTGGGTTGGTAACGCTACATAAAACATATATAGGCATTTTATCTTTATCAGGGTAGCCTGTATATTTATTTGTATGGGATATACCAGTGATTGGATGTCAAATCAATAGGAAAAATCTATATTTACGCGCAACACACGCAATATTGACTGGTTGGAAAAACTTCAATGTTTATTATAACCCCATGTATTTATGTGTCCTAATTAAACATACATATTATTTACAACTTTATTCATGATAAATATTGTGACAAAGCCTCAACTTTCTTGCCAAATTTCAAGGAGTTTTCATTTTCATACAATAAAGAATTGGTTAATATTTTTAACACTGTATTAGGTAAATGTCATAAACGACAGAGTTAATATATTGTAAACAAAACTGTCACATTACTACCATATTTAAGGTCGGAAAAACTAAAAGTTTACATATAATTACCGACATTTAATCATATTATTTTTATTTGAAATTAAGGGTTTTTTTATCTTGGATATGGCCTAGTTTTACAACATACAGAGATCAAATGCTTAGAGTATATAAGTACAAAAGAAAATAACCCACAATTAGGTAAGAAACTTGACATTGCTCTTAAATTATCATAATTTTTTTATGACTATTTTTATCTATAGACTAGATCTAAATAGTCTTTACTCATAAGCAGTCAAATCTTTATACATTAAATAAGAACATACAGAAACTTAAATAGCTCTTAAATTGTATCTAAACTTATTTCAACAAGTATCTTTTTTGTCAAGGTTAATTTTATTCACATGTCAAAAATATTTTTCTAGAATAGTCTGTGGGCTGTTGCCGATCATTGTTATATGATCTATCACCAAGTATAACTGGAAGCGTCTAATGGAACACTTTTCATTACATGCAGTGCAGTTAATTTGCAAAACCAGCATAAAAATGTAACAAGTTCAGAACATAGATTTATGTTTTGTCAAAAATATGTCAAATATCACACACTTAATATTAAAGTGCAGAATTGGAAAAAAAAATATTTCAGAACACACAATGTTTTGTTATCAGGACCATGGCTATTTCCAACAGTTTTATTTTTAATGTAATGTCACAAAAGGCCACATTATTTGATTTTCTATAAATTCAAAATAACTATGTATAATAGATAATGAATAATATCACAGATGGCATCTTAAGGAGGATTATTATTTGTCTTACTCATTTAAAAAGGTTTTCAATCACTTTAATACCAATTGTGCAATATGTACATCACCATACTTCTCTTAATATTTGTCAGTAGAAAAAATACTTAGAATTGTGTAATATTTAACAAACAATTCTATTAGTTACTCTAAAATATTTACAATAACACCTGCAACTTAATTTTACCTTGTACCAGTTTACAGAAACTCTTTTGTTCACCATCAATATGTGACAACAGGTGGTGAAAATAAGCTTCCTCTGAGTTTTTCAAAGCCGGCTGTGCTAAGAAATGTTTTGCAGCCTCTAATGGGCTGTCTGTCAATCTAGTGGGTGGAAATGTCATACTGTTTTACTTTTTATTGTTCAACATTTTTTTACTATTGAGTGAGCCAGTGAGCCTGACTATGCATTAATTTTATTTTGTTTCTCCTTGTATATACTTATATGACTATGAAAATTATTTGAACACAATTTCAATGTTTAATAAATTACAATGTTCAATAATTTTATATTCATGCTGCTTCATCCTGCTTCGTGTCTTAACATTTATATAATTAATAAGTATTCAACTACAGCATGTGTAATCTAATTGGCACTGTAGATTGATTTCAAAACTCTTATACATATAAATAGTTAATTTTCAAATTATACCCTTCTGACATTGACCGTAGATCCCAACTACAGTAACTCAAGGAGTTTCTCTTGCTTTGGTTTTAAACATCTAGTATTATATTACTTGACAACATCCTGAGTGGAGTCAGTGTGGTGACATGATTTTTAATACATGTTGGAGTCAAAATATACTCAGGCCTTAACAACCTGTTACCTTCTCCACGCTAATTCTCTTTATGGAATAAGAAAAATCACACATAATACAATCCTACATCTCCAACATGGCATATAATTGAAGACTGATGGTACATATGTAGGTACAATTTCAAGGTTTATAAACACCTTAACCATTTTCACAAAAACACTTTGATTTTCGGGCGCAACGCGGATGCGGCGGCCACACACAGTGCATGCTATCTCCATACACAATACTTCTAAGCCGCATTGGTGAATAGTTATTAGTTTCCCCACAATTTATACAACAGTTTACATCAATACACTTGAGCCGAATAAATCTTAGTTTTTCAATGTATTAACCACTAACACAATCACTTTTATCACACAAACTCGCCGATACGGCATAACATTATAACACAGTCTTCATGTTGGGCTACTGCATGAACCTGCTCCGCTGTGAGTTGGGCGAGAAGCTGGCGTCTCCGTACGCGGGCGCAGTGTGCGCGGGCGGGCTGCGCGACCACTGGCGCGGCCGCGGGGGCGTGGCCTCGGCCGGGGTCTGCGGCGACGGCGGCAGCACTGTCTGCGACATCGCACCTAGCGGACCCATGGCACCCATCGGACCTGGAGTGGTTGGCATGCGCACCACTACTTTCTGCTGCAGTTTTGATTGTACTGAAAAGTTCAATCTTATGTAAACATTTTGGGATTATTAGTTTTAGTGCAATGTGAAATCAAATGCGTTTAAGTTTGGGATACAAATGGATGTTTTATTCAATCGCAGAACATTAATTAAAGAATTACTATTAACCCTATTAAAATAAATGTATATTGCGGAAATTCATCATCTTTTAACAATTGCTATTACTTTAATAGCACAACTTTACAGATTACAGAATCTTGCTTATTAAATTACAAGTGACCTTGGCTATCAATAAATCCTCACTATACTTGAAAATATTCATCTTACCAGTCTTTGTAAATTAATGAAGCGAGAATAAATCAGTCCAACAGTCACATACATAGCCCTGATCCCACACTAAGATCAAGTCATCTGTCGTACGACTCTAAGACGACTCGACTACGAAAGACTTTTCAGTCTCACAAACACCCAGACCCGAAACAAAACCTGCGGATCACACAAAAATGTTCGTTCTGTACACTTACTGTAGACATAAGCTCCTATAGCGGCGACCACAGTGGCCAGTGTCGACAAGTAGGGCCTGATGAGAGAGAACAGAGCCCCGAGCACGGTGCCGTACGCCACGTCGCACTCTCTCTGCACGTCCACCTTCAGCTGCTGCGCCGTGAGCTTGGAGCTGACGTGCACCCACCCGTACCCGCCCAGGTCGCACGTCGACGCCTCGTTCGCTACTATCACTGTTATTTCTCCTGGAAATCGTTATATAAGGTTTATTAATGGTTGGGGGAAACTAGCATAGGATCAATAATAGATATGTCTTTTGTCATATTGTTATCATTGTCATTTAGGCATACTTGGTAAAAAGTAATATGAATTAGTCCTAATGAACAATGATTAAAACACTACCATAGGATTATTATTACATTGCAGTCTCTGGAATTTAAAAGATCTGTTGCACTTATTATCAGGTAGAATGAAGTAATTTATCCATGCCAGTATGATAAAAAAAGCCATAAAGCTTACACTCACCATCTTTACTCGCGGTCTCAATCTTCAATCCAGGCGAGGCGGTGATCTTGACCAGTCTCAGCGCGTGCGGGTGTCCCAACACGGAGAAGGAAGCGGGCGCGTCCACCACCGACACTTTACTTTGTGACACCTGCACCAGCGGTAGCAAGTACACCTTGGTGCAGGCGCGGAACACGCTCCACTCCGCGCATAGTTCCACTTCTGACGCCTCTGTTATCACTGCGCCTGGGATGATCTTACAGCCCATACGACCTGGAAAATAATTTATAATTGTACAAATATATCAAACATTATTATTTACTTATAATCCAGTGTGGTGAGCTGCTTGGTTCTAAGCTTTCTTTCTTTCTTACAAAAGATTGTGTGAACCAGTGGCGAAGGCTCCATATAACTCGATTCCCTGCGGCTTACCTTTTGTAATTTATCATTACACTATTCGGAACGTGCGCGACGGTGGCGACGCGCAGCTTAGGCAACTTTTTCGGCGACTGTCAAATATTGACATGTAAACATTGTTAGTATTTTTGCAATTAAAAACCAAAATAAAGAGTAAATGGTACTTTTTGACTTTATTTGAGTGCAATTTATTGAAATAGTGTATGTGTAAAATGGATATAATCATAAAAACCGGGTTCGAAAGTATTACACACAATATTAGTTTCCAACCACAAACAGTGATAAAAGGCAATAAATTAGTATTAGCCCAGCATGTAAGAAATGTTGAAGAATTACGAAGTAACGGCAAGAGTTACTTAATACGAGCCCAAGTGATTCGCCAGACATCTGTGACACTAACACCCTACAAAACCAGTTTAAATGTAAGCAATTTTTATGTGATGTCAGATCTCTATTTCGTGTGAGTAATTTCTCATTTACTACTTGTATGCTTATTATTCTGCTTATTTTTTTTACAGATAAATGATGCTCGTGTCGTCACTAGTGTAAAATGTGACTGCGTGTATAATCAGAGCGGCAAGTGCAAACATGTTGGTGCTTTGATATCATATGTTAACAACACCATCAGCTTGTCAAAAACAAGTAATGAACAAGAGTGGGGCAAGCCTAGTATTCGTCAGTTTGTTAAAAATAAATATTGTAAAGGAAGATACTTTGAAGATATGTTCCAACCAGTTGCAAAGAAGAAATGAAATAATACACTCAATGCTGAAAATGTCAAGCCAGTTTTCATTTTCATTAAAAAAATTAAAAGGTGGTTTTTTAAAGAAATTCTGCCTTTTGTATTTTCTAATCTTGTTAACAGAAACTCAAAGTTTTTAAATGTCACACCCGCAAGATCTAGAAGTTGTTGATCTTCTTTAATTGACAATATACCAACAAATTCCGTACCATTCGTTGATATTGATTGATCCTTAAATTTTTTTTGGTCAGTAAAACAGCTTCTGTCCATTTTCTTTGAGGTATTAGTTGAAATAACTCTTGAATCAGATGCAATATCCACTTGAATTTCAGAATCACAGTGATCATTATAGATGTATCGATTGCATGTAAATGTGGTTTCATTTAATATCAACTCAGAAAACACATTAGCCTGGCATCCTTTATCGGTTATTAGCTGTGGCTGTTGAATAAATTCATCCTCTACTTCTTTTATCACTTGTGTTGACGTAGTACACTTTGAGATTTGTGTGGTTCTTGGAGCTATGAAACGATTATATCTTGCTAATACCTGGGATTCATTAATCTTCTTCTTCCTGTATATTATCGGGAATATCGTAGGAACATAAATAGGACTTAATCGTTCCTCTGATTTTTTTCTTCCAATAAAATGTGCACTACAAATTTTGTCGTGAGGTTTCGGAGACCATGGTGTGCCATCATCACTAAAATTACAAAATAAAAAAATATATATAAACATCTAAACTGTTGCAGCAATGTTGTAATTTAAGGTTAATACGGTTAAGGACACTTACTTCCTTCTTTTCACAGCAGCTATCCATTTTATTCGTTGTTCCAATTTATATGCCGCTCTTGGAAATATATAAAATTTGCAGGAGCTATTTCTGCCACTATTTTTGCATTGAACAACGCAACAATAGTCGTGACCCATTTTTTAGCTTTGATTTGTACTGAAATACTTCTATTTTGACAGCCAGTTAGCCGAAGTAGCTTCCATTTTTTGTCACGTTGTGCGCTGCGATCGTTTTGGTACACCTACCACCCGTTTCGCACATAGCGAATAAACAAGCAAATTTTTCAAAATTATTTATGTAATATCTAAACTCATTTTATTCAACGACATCTGTCGGCCACATAGGTAAATATTACTGCGGAGGCGCATAGCAAACATGTAATTAGATTGCGCCGCCTTGCGACCTCTGGCGAATTACTGCCAAAATTGTTCGGCTTATTGAATAACAATGGCGCGGCCCGTGCGCCGACTGCCCGCGTCGGCTGCATGTTACGCATTGGTGTGACAAGGTTGTGTAGTTTGCAACAAATCACGCAAAATTGTACCTTAAACTTATAATGATTTAAGGTTCAATTTCCGTTAAAAAAGCAGGAGGCATGCTGCGGCTCTTCAGCATTTTGTGTGTTTATGTGTGTATTTGTGTAGATATCACTGCATTTGTAAGTGTTGTATTAACATTTTGACAGTATACGAGTATTAGCTGGTTCACGCATTTAGTTTATAATGTTTTAAATTACAAAATGTACATAAATATTAATAGTATTATTATGTTGTAATGGAAATTAATAATCGTGAGGGACGTACATGTTTAGATTGTCAATTTCGGAAATAAGGTTACTGTTTAGATTTTAGGAAGTGCTCGACTACTAATAATACAACTAATAAAAGCGCGGCTAACGTACTTGTTAACATTGTATCTAGATCATTAATTTTTCTTTATTAATCTTATATTCATGAGCGGTTTAAAGATATACGTTTTTACTTTTCTCATGATGACATTGCAACTTTTGTATATTGGAAATATTAAAATATAATTGACGACCGCAGTACGTAGATGCCATCATACGAAACGCAATCGTTTCGTTTGGTGAGTGAGATTGTCGGAGGTATAATTTGCTGGCGGTTGGATATTCGCAAACGTCCGGATATAAGGATACATGTACATATTATGTAAAAGTGTCGCGTTTCGGGCTAATTCTCTGAAGCATCTCACGATAAGTTGATCTACTCAATCCGGACTGCACTATGTTTACTATCAAGTATCAGTCGCATTGTCTTCCCTATGTAGGACCAGTAGGTATAAACACACTTATTTCGCGTATTGAGCTTCGGCTTCCTTTTTTAAAAAAATCACCCTTCGCCACTGGTGTGAACCACAGGTATTTGTTTCGGTACTGGGTGTTTGTGAGGCCGAAAAGTCTCTCGTAGTTCTCGATACCCACGACACAAGACTCAATCTTAGTGTGGGGTCAGGACTATGTATGTGACTGTTGGGTGTATAGATTTAAATATTTATTCTCAATCAGCACTCGATAGTAGAAATCTGACAAAATAATAATAAACGCACTCAAAGTCACAAATAGGTTTAATCCCATACAAAGGCCAATCTAATCTTGTATTGTTGATCTGACACTTGTGTGTTAGATTGTGTGACCAATAAATATTTGTTGTCACTTGCCTATGACTGTGGATAAGCCGGTGACCTTCAAAAACCCCTTCCAAGGGTACCCAGCCCATATAAAAGAATTTTATGTGCTTTCGAGTTTCCAGTCTATAAAAAATGTATGGAATGTTACCGTTAATAAGATCCAGAACTGGTTCCGCCTGGTGCGGTGCTTCAGTGCGGCAGGTGTAGGGCAGTTCGATCTGCACGCCCTCTAGAAGGTACTTCTGCGCCTCACTGCATACAACTGGCCCTGATGACAGTCCCTCTGCAGTCATCGTCAGCGGGACCAGCGCCGCCGGCCACTCGCCCGGCAGAAACTCCAACTGGAAAGTAAAAATTTTAATAGGTTATTAGACAGACGTGTTAGTAGCGCCATCTATTGGATAAAAACAGACTTATAATTTTATGGAATGAAATATTGGATTGGGTGCAACGAGGCAATATAGGCGTCAACATTCTGCATTGTAGCCAAGTAGTATAATTAACTGTTTTAATTATGTTTATGACATTGCATTTATCGAACAAAAATGTAGAAAGTATCGGTTCGAACGCGATTTAGGCAGACAAAATTATATCGCCATGGGAACACAGCCTGATGTCATTCGATACTCTGTCTGGACGGCATTTGCGCTTACCATCAGGTGCAGTGCAAGTCTGCCGTGCCAGTCTAAAATACAATCGGGAATATAGTGTATTGTATTAGCCCATATAAGTCATACTCTACAATCGAGAGTAAGATTGAGAGGAGCTAGGACATATAGAATATAGTGTAAACTACCATAATTATAAATCAATATTTGTATTAGTATTAAAAGAAGAACACAGACATAGTATGTTCAGCAATGGATGTATCAGTTACCTGTTGCAGCGGCAGTTGGTGTACAGTGAGTGTGGCGGCTGGTCTGTCCCGTTTGAGCACCACTTTGCCGCCCGCCGTGTTGGTCAGTAGCGCCATCTGGGCGCCCCGTGCGGACTCTAGAGAGGCTCCGCCCCCCACGCGCCAGCCGGTCCCTGACAGGCAGATCAACCAGCCGCCCGTCGCTGTAAATAAACTATTGTTATATGGAGCCAACAGGGATAATACATACCTGATTAATTAAAAAATGACCAGGTTTCAAGGATTTGAAATATGCACATTTAGGTGAATGAAAAGGGTGTGGAAAATGATGTCCATAATGTACTAGGCCTATATAATTAGGCTAACATGATAATCCTGATCACGCACGCCAAGCTGCGGGTAAAAGCTAGTTAGTACTAGAAAATGGTATGTATTTTTTCGAGTTAAATAATGGCCAGACTTACGGAACGCAAGCAATATTTTTTCTATTCATAAACAAATACCATCCCGTAAAGGATTTTACACAAGACAGATTTGTAACAATATGCTTAGCGATTCTCACCAACAATCCTTTCGGTACTGGTATCATCTCCAGGCACCCACACCTCGTCACTCACAGTAACTCCGGACACAGAGCTGTAGAATGTCATGAAAGTACCAGTTGGCTCCACTCCTGTTAGTACTAACTCCGGTCCTAGGGCACTGAAATGAGAACAATCATATAACAATGAGATTTTAATATTCACACGCGTCATAGGCTCAGTGTATAGGCTCAGATGCGGATTTGTAGGGTGGTTTTTATAGTATCTATCAATACCCCAAGTTTATTTCTACCCCTTGCGTGTGCCTGAAGTGTCCTCCTCATTTTGGCTGCAATTTTCATTTGATAGCATTGAAACTATACAGACTTATAGTAAATGCGGATTACGTCATATATGATTTACACATTTTTGTACATTATGTTAATAATTCAATACTGTTATAAAAAATACAAATGGCGGTCTAATCGCCTTAGGCAATTCCTTACAGAAAATCATGGCATTCATGTAAGACAAGGAGGAAGAACGAGCCGGCGAGGGTTGATAGTAATAAAAACTAAAAACAGAATAAACAAACCTTAAAAGATATTTTCAACAAAATTAAAAAATAATGCATGTATTTTATATTGATAAGCCCCGTAATATTACCTGTCGGGTGTGACGTGTGCGTGCGCGAACGTAGCAGGCGTTGCGGACAGGTTCGCTTGCGGCGCTAGTAGCGCGCGGCCCACGTTGCTGCGCACCACTGCGCGCACCAGCCGCTCCTCCGCATCGCCAGAGGGCTCCACCGTGCAATAATGAGGCAGGGACACTTCCACATGGATCGACTGTGTAACACAAATATCTCTATTAATCTTGTCATTAAATAAAGTGTAACACAAATAAACCAGTTAGCCTGAATAGCCAAATAGCCTGTTAAATAAACCAGTTTCTTGTAGTCTTTAGATGGATAGATGTAGAGAAACCATACAGCCACTTCACTAAATCTTATAATTAAGTTTCCCGTTATGTAATTTATCCTGTGTTTATATTATAACAAATAGACTGCTCAACAATTTCTTCTTAAAATGTTTTAGTACCTATTAAAAGAATTCTGTTCTAAATCATTGTCTACTAACCGTCTCCCTATAAATATTGTTCCTCTCGTCTCTATGACTTGCTATGACCACTCCATGACCCACCGCAAGAGCCTTTAATTCACCAGTGGACGTGACGTCAAACGCCCCATCACTATACGCCTTCCAATTACTCCGGGGCGAAGACTGGAGTCTTATCACAGCGCCTACGGCTAAAGCGAGTCGGTCGCCTGAAGATATGTCCGAGGGTAGACCCTTCACCGAGGTGGTAATGTCGGATATCGCCAGGATCTCTACCGTGCTGTCCCAGGAACGGGTTTCTGCCACCTGTGTAAGATTATATTGATAAGAATAACAACTACTCGTACTTGAAAATTTAAAAAAAATGTTGGTTAGAAACAATTTTTAAATAGTAAGGAACAATATAGTAATAATTATAGATTCAGATTGAGACTGCCTCGGTGGCGTAGTGGTACTACGGTATGATTGCAAAGCTGAGGTCTCGGGTTCGAATCCCGGGTCGGGCAAAGTGATATTGGATTTTTCTATTCATTATTAGCCCGGAGTCAGGAATTTGTGCCCGATATGGCGATAGGCTCGCCCCCTATCACATCGTGGGACGGAATATACAAGGCGAAACGTGGGTGTTCTAGTAACATCTCTGCCTACCCCTTCTGGGAAAAAGGCGTGTGGTTATGTATGTATGTATAGATTCAGATACACACGTTATCTTGAAGTTATATAGTGTCCGTTGTCAATTTTTAGAATTAAGCCCCATTTACACGAGGAGAGTTTCTCGCCTGGAAGATACTATTATCGTAAGGATATAAAAAAATCGCGTCGTGTAAACATTTGTCAGAACACGATAGTTTATGGCGGTTATGTTATGCGATAATCGCTTACGATTCTCGTCCCAAGAAACTCTCTCGTTGTAAATGGCGTTTTATAATTGGCGATGGTTACACATCATTCATACATACGTAGATGGATGTTTTCATGTGTAATGCAAACATTTTATACACATTAATTTTCATTACCTGTCCCATATTGCGCACTCTGACGTCGATGGTGATCACGCCTGGCTTCAGAGGGACCACCCTCACCGACAGACCCTCAGCTGATGATCTTTCTAATAGATCTGTTCGAATATAAAAATTACCTTTTTATACGAAGTATAAAGAATATATATATATATATAAATATCTCTATATCTCTCTCACATAGAGAGCACAGTTATACATTAGGATCTTAAAAAACGTAAATATTTTTTGTCCATAATTTTGGTAGCATTGCTATATTAGTGAAAATTTCACTAATTATTTAACAACCTCCAAATTCCGTTGATAACCGAAATTAAATTAAATTATTCTCCATGTAAAATGAGTTTGAGTGGAATTTTGTAACCCTAAACTATTTTTCTTTTTTTTCCAAATAATTCGTGCATGTTGGACAACCTGTCAACTGTCAGCCAAGGACAAAAAACGGTCGCCGGGCACCACCATTTTTATCCTTATATATTATAAATGGTGTAAGTGCAGCATTGATGTCGTCACAAGGGCTTACCGTCCGTGTAGGAGGTGTAGAGTCGTGCGGTGGGCGGGTGGCGCAGGGTCCAGGTGACGCGCGGCGGCGGGTGCAGCGCGGCGAGCGCGGCGGCGGGCAGCGCGGCGGCCTCCAGCCACAGCGCGCCCGCCGCGCCCGCCAGCAGCGTGCGCGTCGCCACACGCACCTTCATGCCCGATATCGGGACCACCTGGGAATATACTTCTTCTTTTAATATGCTCATTTCGACGAAAGTACACGTTGTGTTATCGTGTCCGGATGATATTACGGCTACCAATCACGTGACGAGTAATTTTCGTGTATAATATGCCTGGTTAGTCGTGATAAGTTCCCATAGTAATGGTAATCCAGTCCTGAACTACGTGACATTTTATGTAGTATAGCTACATAAAATCTTCAACCTACGGTTAATCTTTTCTACTTAAAATCATATACTATCCAAATTGTCCAGTAGGACATGTGACATTTATTTTCTTTTTAATTTAATTTTTCACAGCTTTATTAGACCCACTTATTTTAATATATATATGTACAATAATATTCCCTTCGTTTATTTTGAGTTGCTATTGTCCAATCAAATATAAATCAGATACTAGAATGTTTTAAATCTATGATAACTATACCTCGATTTCTGCCTCCGCACTATCAATCTCCACATTGGCGCTATCAACAGCTACCAATCTGATGCGTGCTGTGCCCGTCGTCATTCCATGAACCAAACCCGTTGAGGTAACCTGTCATATTTATAATTTGTTATACAATATAATGAAATAACATGTAATAAAATTTTACATAAGCTTGGAAAACTTGCAAATGAAAATCCATAACACTTATATTATAAAGGCATTGTCAACCTTCTAAAATAGGGGGAGGAGAAGGAAATTTAAACAAAACTCGACAGCTGAGCGACGGCTAACGAGTTATCGAGACGAGCCGTCGAGTTTGAAGGGACGCCTTCACGTTCCATTATCGATAATATGCAATCACTAATAGAGCAAAATGCAAGGTGAGTTACCTCTACAGCGTGGTGCGGCGCTACAGGCGTGTAGGCGCGTGCGGCGAGGTGCGCGGGGGGCCCGCCCACCGCACGCAGCTGCAGCTTGCCGCCCACCGCCACGCGCGACGAGCTCGGCTCCACGCGCAGCGCGCCGAATACGCCCACCTGCACGGAAAATACCACTCTATACTGACCACAATAAAGTACATTCCGACTCCCTTGTTTCACCTCTCAGTCTTACCCTGGCCTGACTGTAATATTTAATGTCAAGTTCGTTAAGCCCAGCAAGGTTTTGATTGCTCTTCATACTTGTGAATCCATGGCAAATCAATACCTCTTCACTAGAATTACTATGAGCTTGCGTTGGTTTAATCCAACAGTAACCAATGTAGGTAATTATGTATACTCAAGAATACGCCATTTAGCGAAGTCAATAACACAATTGCGCTTAATTTCTTATCATAAAAAAATACGACACTCCTACTGTATTATAATCACAAAAAAACACATCACTGCGCAGCAATCACTGTAGCAAACTATCGACACCAAATCACAACTGTATCGATACCTAACAAGTCGATTAAAACTCACTTACCTCGACATCAGAGCTCCATACACCACCGACAGCCGCCCTGACCCTGCCCGTGCCCTCCTTCACGCCGCACAGGTGTCCGTCCTTGACGACCACGTGTCCGTGCGTGCGCCACTCGGGCGTACTGCTTATTGATAAGTACCGCTGCGATATCCCCTTCACTAGTACTGATATTGGCACGCAGCCGCCGACGCTGACGGCCCGGGATGTTGACACCTCCACGCTCAAGATTTCTTCCATGTGCACCTGGAGAATGGTAAATTTTCTTTGTTATCAATTTTGAGAGGGTTGTACATCATCATTTTTGCAGGCTGCCTCTAACAGATCACTGAGGAAATCTTTGGGAGAGACTTCCTTTGGCTGATGGATTGGATTGGATTGTACATCAACGTCATATACATATACTTAATAAATATCAATTTAATTAGGCTTTAATATCAATTAGTATATTTTTATGAGATTGGGGCTCTTAAAAGGACGGATATATACCGACCCAAATAAGACCGAAAATGTAACCGCCCCGCGCAAAACCATTGCTGGTCCTTCATTTATATGGGGTTCCAATTACGACTATTTTAGACGCCCTCTTAGGTATCATGGACGTCCATGACCAAGACGAGGCTCTGTCTTTCGTCTCAGAGTCATTACAAATGAGGGCGCACCGTCCCCGCAGTGTTCCCAGTGACTCCAATGACCCCTTTAGGTCGCCTCTTACGACGGGCAGGGGATACCGTGGCAGAATTTTTGCACCCCTGGACGACAGGGCAAAAGGAATCCCCCACCGTTCCCTTTTCTAAATACCTCGACAATAAGTATAACATGTAAATGTATAGTTACCTCGACGAGGTGTTGGTCGTGCACGCACACGTCGGCGACGTGCACGTGGTAGAGTCCGGGCGCGGGCGCCGCCAGCAGTAGCTGTCCGGCGCGCACGGCGCCCGCCGCGCCCCCGCCCGCCTCCACCGCGTACTTGCCGCTGCCGCCGCGCACTGAACTCACGGCGCTCGAGTTCTCGCCCTCCCATGCCATGTGCACCTGGACAAATATATAAATACATCCAACAATCACATACATTGTCCACACTAACATCGAGTCTTGTGTCGTGGGTATCGGAAACTACTGCAGACTTGTCTCGCAACAACCACACCGGAAGCTAATATCTAGCTGCTGAGATTAAATTTGCGGCGTCCCGTTACTCAGTTCGCTTTTAAAGAACTACACCATGGAGACTTCAAAATTGCACTAAATATGTTCTTTTTGTAACCTTATAAATTAATTTTGACGGATACCGTAACGCAAACAAGAGGCCAAGCATAATTCAATTTGAGTATATGGGTTACAGATTTTTAAGGATCTTTTTGATAACTTTATAAAGTATCATAACTCGTGAACATACCTTCAATGGCTCGCATTTCAGCGGCGCAACGACTTGGGCTTGTATATTTGCTGTTGCGTCATCGATGCTCGCTTTCAGTAAACCACTCCATCCGATAGCTTTTTCACTGGCGATCACCAACTAAAGACAAAAATTCACCATAGTTTAAGTACGTAAAAAAGTAATTACGACCAAACCCTGTATATTGTTATAAAATTTTAATTAACTTACAAGAGTTAATCAAGGCTATCACGAGATTGGCCAATTACTGTCTATTTGCTATTAACCTGCATAGTCAACATTTAGTCTATATGAAATTAATAATTCAACATACCTGATAATACTTATACGGGACAGGCACTGGCTCAAAGTCAGGATGCGTTTCAACAAACAACCTGTCAGTTGACCTGTACTCTATTCCCACGTGATTGGGTTCAAGATCCCATGACACCCTCGGGCCGCGTTCGTCGAGCAACTCTCTGCCTATGACGTCGAACAACGTCACTCTTACTGACACCTCGTGGCCGGGACGAAGCCAAACCCTGCAAGAATAAATAGAGTATTTATTTTGAAAGCATAATTTATTTATTTATTTATTATTAATAATATGTGTTGAAGATATGTTTGTAGATGTGTGCACTGCGGTAAGTAATATTCAGCAGTAACCTGGCGGGGCTGGAGCAGTTCCCGGGCGCGTCGGGCGCGTCGAGTCGCACGCGCGCCACGTGCGGCGCGCACGCACTCTCCAGCGACAGCGACGCGCGCTCCCACGAGCCGCGCGACACCAACTCCACCACCGACTCGCCTTTCTGCAACAATGTCATACATTTTGTACCTCACCCTGTGATCGATGATGTTACAATTCCGCGACGATGTCTCCTGCCCGTCAAGGGGTCATACCTACAGGTCGCTGAGCCTGAGCCGACATTGACTCAGAATAAATAAATAAATACACCCAACAGCCACATACATCCTAGACCCGAGACGAATACTTGTGGACCTCGCGAAAAATTGACTCGGTGCGGGGATCGAACCCGCAGCCTCTCGTTCCACAGGCAGCGTCTAACCAACTGTGCGACAGATCAACAAAATCTGAGAATATGAACTAAGCAACAAAATCCGAGGCGTAGTAAGTCGCGAAGGCTTTAAATATCTTAAACGAGCGTCTACTCCAGACATCTACGCTACTATAAAGACAAGTTATTCCACCAGACAGTCAAGTTAAAACTAATCAGGATACGTATCATATACGACGACATAGGGTGCTGTCCAAATTGCAAGACTGTCTATTAGGAGCCTAAATGTCGGCGTAGATTTGCTAGGGACCTCTGATCATTCACAATACAAGAACGTGGAATGGCAATAGATCATAATAACACCATCATACCCTGTGACACTTGAGTGTGAAGAGCTGCACGTCTGGATGGTTGTAGGGTGGCGGCCCGGCCCGCGGAGTCAGCTCCGCCACGCGGGACTCGCTCGCCTGCGGGACCAGAGATTCGCCTTCCGCCAGGACCTACGAATAAAAACATATTTTTATTAAAGAAAAAAATAATTCATATACATATCTCTTTCGACAGCAATATTATGATAGAAGGGACACCACGATAAAACAAGCTGTGCAGTGTCACAATCTTCCCTTTCACTGGACTGGCATTTCGCGTACCTACCTACCTACCTCTGGAATGCTTACAAACTCTTTTCGCAATTTTCACTCCAGTGCAATAGGTCAATAAGTTATTATTAGTGTTAGTTAAGATACAGACACAAATCAAGCCAAGCGTGCTGTCAACCAACCGCTTTATTCACACACAAACAGGCGCGGGCACAGCCACGTACTGCTTACCTAAGTAGGTTGTATAGCCTATGCAATACATATATAACAATCAATTATTACAGTGAAGGTTATTTAAGCATAATTTAAGCATAAGTTATAATGATTTGATTAGGACATAAGCTTGGGAATGCAATCTAGTTTTTAACTAGATAAAATGCTTATATTTGTGTCTGATTGTATTCTGTTTTAAGTCTTATATAAATAAATAAAATAAAAAATAAAAGTTTGTACGTGTCGGCGTACGTACCGGCAGCGAGGCGCCCACGAGCGCGGCGGCGCGCGCGGGCCACAGCAGTGCGGGCGCGGCCGACACCGACACGCGCGCGCTGTCCGCCGCGCGCCCGCGCCACACGCGCACCCGCCCCACCCCCCGCGACACGAACACCAGCTCCATGGCGCAGCACGCGCCCTCTGCACACAACAGGTTTTTATTGCTCGGCTCTAACTTATACATTAAATTTAAAAACAAGTAATCGTTTTTGTGACTTACCAATAGGTTGTATCCACGGAGCGGCGGTGACGTTCTGCGGCTCCGGACCCTCCAACAAGGCCACCGAAAACGAAGCGCAATCACATCTGCCACAAACAAAAGCACATTAATATAATCACGTTTTTCTACACCGCGCTGTAGGTAAAATCTCAATATGGTAACCAATGATAATTGCAAAGCATTTCATCAATGATAAATACTAATGTAACATAGTTTGTTTGTTCCTCAGAAATTCTCAATAAAGATCTAAAAGTAATTACTCGTTGTACGACTATCCAGCAGTGACGAAGGGTGATTTTTTTAAAAAGGGAAGCCGAAACTCAATACGCGAAATAAGTGTGTTTATTTTGTTTATACCTCCTAGCCCTATATAGGGAAGACAATGCGACTGATACTTGATAGTAAACATAGTGCAGTCCACATTGAGTAGATCAACTTATCGTGAGATGCTTCACAGAATTAGCCCGAAACGCGACACATTTACATAATTTGTACGTGTATCCTTATATCCAGACGTTTGTGAATATCCAACCGCCAGCAAATTATTCCTCCGACAATCTCACTCACCAAACGAAACGATTGCGTTTTGGTATGATGGCATCTACGTACTGCGGTCGTCAATTATATTTTAATATTTCCAATATACAAAAGTTGCAATGTCATCATGAGAAAAGTAAAAAAGTATATTTTTAAACCGCACGTGAATATAACATTAATAAAGAAAAATTAATTATCTAGATACAATGTTAACAAGTACGTTAGCCGCGCTTTTATTAGTTGTATTATTAGTAGTCGAGCACTTCCTAAAATCTAAACAGTAACGTTATTTCCGAAATTGACAATCTAAACATGTACATCCCTCACGATTATTAATTTCCATTACAACATAATAATACTATTAATATTTATGTACATTTTGTAATTTAAAACATTAAAAACTAAATGCGTGAACCAGCTAATACTCGTATACTGTCAAAATGTTAATACAACACTTACAAATGCAGTCATATCTACACAAATACACACATAAACACACAAAATGCTGAAGATTCCCAGCATGCCTCCGGCTTTTTTAACGGAAATTGAACCTTAAATGTGCATGAGTTTAAGGTACAATTTTGCGTGATTTGTTGCAAAATACACAACCATGTCACACCAATGCGTAACATGCAGCCGACGCGGGCAGTCGGCGCACGGGCCGCGCCATTGTTATTCAATAAGCCGAACAATTTTGGCAGTAATTCGCCAGAGGTCGCAACACGGCGCAATCTAATTACGAGTTTGCTATGCGCCTCCGCAGTAATATTTACCTATGTGGCCGACAGATGTCGTTGAATAAAATGAGTTTAGATATTACGTAAATAATTTTGAAAAATTTGCTTGTTATAGTGTAATGATAAATTACAAAAGGTAAGCCGCAGGGAATCGAGTTATATGGAGCCTTCGCCACTGCTATCCAGGAATAAAAAAATCAAGATCCTCCTTCACAGGCCTGTAGAAATACTGTGATTTTTATATTTTATAATGGCAGATAGGAGCAGCCGTGACAATATCACCAGCAGCGCCTGTAGTACCAAACCCAATATAAAGCAGACTGCAGAGTATACAGAGATACATCAATGTGTTTACCATCCATATACGATGATAGGAAAAAAATCCAAGAAAAAATCGTCGTTTTTTTTTCAAAAAATTCACTAAAAGTACCACCTGGCTTCGTTTTCGGTAGCAGTCTTGATATACCCTGTATAACTTTACTCACACATTGAAATTGTAGAGTTCTCCGTTGGAAGGGTGCGCGGCGGTGACGGCCACGTGCAGCGCGTGCGGCCGGCCCACGCGCGCGCGCCCCGAGCTCGACACTTGCAACAACTCTATGGGCGCCGACCATACTCTGCCATATACATTCATCATTAGTACTATACATCAAAATTACATTTTCAATAAACATTACTCTATACCAAAAAAAAAAACAGACGAATTGAAAACCTCCTTTTTTGAAGTCGGTAAAAAATTACAGATAACTTTTGTATCATAATAGAACACAACACAATCTTCTCATGCACAAACACCTACAAGTGCGCAAATATCGGTATTATTTATCTGTGCAGGGATCAACCACAAACTCTAATTCATAAAATCAAAACAAAATCTCCAAAAGAAAAACTATACTTTTTATATTTAAAAAACTACTAAAAAATAAATCGAATATATTTCGTTCATTTATACATTCGGCGAAATTCGACTAAACTGCAAATTGTTTTAAAATTTTCCATAACCTTAATAGTAGAGGAGGCCCAAACCCAGCATCATAACTGGAGCGATTATAGTCTCTAACACTGTACACATAAAGTGGTAATTACTATACCTTCCAGAAGCGCGTACATGCGGATGTTTAGTAAGATGCACGTGCACTGCCACATTGCCCGCGCCGCGCACCAACATCGTGCCCTCGTGTGTAAGCGAGAACGCCTCTGTCGCTGTCTCACTCAACGACCACGTCACCGGCTCCGAGCCGCCGCCTATGTGTTTTAGATTCACCTCCCTGTACATCGTAGAACAAGGTTATTCACTTAGCGGTTTGATGAGTTTACGAGTTAAGTAACTATGAAAATGCTAAATTGAATAATCATGGGATTGTTATTGTATTTTTTTAATATATTATTTTAGATAGCACGTATTTATAGGAGATGAAATAGTAGAATAGATAAGTATCTATTTTAAAAACTTTGTTAATCACCAAAATTTTGCACTTACAAATATAAATTCTCCCAAAACTGGAATAAATATCAAAAGCAGAAAAAAATTTTGGAAGTGTGGCCTAAAAATACTAACTTCATTCAACAGTTAGTTAGAAGTAATGATTGAAATAGCAATCAACTCACTGTATAGTATCTGTCCAAGCAACAAAAAGTTCTGGTGGGACCACTTCCAACGGATCTTCCACAATAGCAGAGACCTTGCCCTCGATCTGTTAAGAAGACATTTATGGATCAATAGACTGATGTTGCACTTTTAAATAAATAATTAATTAATTTAAATAACCAGAATGTTACCTTTTGTGATACAATCCTCCCAGCAATAGAATACAGCGTAGCTGTAACAGTGAACGTACCAGCATTTTGTGCTATTGCATCCGTCAAAGTACCATTCTGAGTAGACCTCAACAAATCTACATTGGCATCTCCTTCCACCGATAACTTTATTAGAATCTCATCACCAGCGGTCAAAGCATGGCCATCTTCGTCCAAAAGTATGCTGTGAATTATAAATTTCTCTCCACGGATTATAAACGAGTATGGTCGAAGATGTACTCTAATACTATAAGGCTCTGCTACCGTGAGTACGGCTGATGTCACTTCGGTCACTCCCGACATTAGGAACACATTGGTAGTTCCAATTTGTAGAGCTCTTACTAAACTGATGGAATCTTCTAGAACGGCTGTTTCACTTTCTGGTAATTTCATGTAGTACATTGTGTCCTGTATATCTTGCATAGTTAGACGACCGCCGAATACTTTTACGACTCTAAAATATATACAAAAAAGAAAATAAAAATGTCAAAACCTATATATTTTATGAATTTTGTATATTTGGAGTGAGTTTAATCCGGTAACTAGAAGCATATTAAGCACAATTTTTCATATAATAAAAACGAAATTGTATTTAAGGGGCTTCAACTGGTAAAATACATAAATACTGCTACACAAGAACTACATATTTCATTAAATAAAAACTTTACATAACTAAACCTTACTTGTAACGTAACATATCGCCTGGCGCTATTATAGCGGTAGCTGGTGTCAGAACGACACTGGGCACCACTTGTAATTCAAACTGCGTGCAGATGTCATTAAGGCACACCGTCACTTGGCAGTCGCCCATCGCTTGTCCGTACAGTAGAACAGAGTAGGACTTGAGTCCCAGTGCCTCCAGTTCTGTCACTCCACGTGGTGCTTCATAGTCAGTTTCACTCCAAGGGATAAATCTGAAAGAGAAATATGGATTATTAATGTTGGGGAATCAAATTATTCTATGACTTTCCTTGTGAATAAATGAAGGAAGTACACAAATATTATATGTCAATATATATAAATTTATAATATCATGTATGGTTCACTACTAGATGTTTGTCATAGAATGTTTCAGAAAGTTATATAATATTTATTAAATTTGCTTACTTGTCAAACCAATATTTTAGACAAGTTAGAAGACTGATTGCAAATGACTTTAATAGACATACATCGGCATTTATAAAAGAACACATATTAACATAATTATGCATTGATTCAATACTTACTTAACCAAGTTCTCCTCTCCAACGTTATTGCCAATATTTTCAACTGACCAGGAAAATGTGACACCTTCCATGGTCGAGAATGTATTGCCTAAAACCATAAATATTATATAGATATATATCTAATATATATAAATCTCGTGACACAATGTTTGTCCTCAATGGACTCCTAAACTACTTAACCGATTATAATAAAATTTGCACACCATGTGCAGTTCGATCCAACTTGAGAGATAGGATAGTTTAAATCTCAAATTATAGTCGCAATTTTAATTTATTGCTAATTATTTGTCTGTTATTATTTGACAGTCACAATCATCTGTTAATTCCAAATGATTCTAACAGATGTCGATACCTTTCGACTGGGTTGAGTAAGTAATCAATAGATGGCGCTGCTATGGTAAATCTACGAACGTGTCATATAAGCTACATTTTAACAGTATAATTACCACGTGTTGTTGACGCTATAAAATTAATTAAATTTAAAATAAGTAGTTCATTATACTTTAAAAAATCAATTTTGTAGTCAGAATTTTGGCTGAGCGGAAAGTTTTAGCAGGAATTTTGCAAAGTATTTGTGTTTGCGTATTTTTTAAATGATATTCGTCGTATTTTCGTGTTTATATAAGGCCTATCTACAAAATAAAAGCAATTACAAAAAATTTACAACTTGCCTATTTAGGCATTAAGGGATGAAATGGGATAAAGTGGGACGAACGCGATGAAACCGGTCGGATCCGGATTGCATTCGATGGGAAATAATGGGACGGGATGTAACAGAAAGAAAAGGAGCCAGATGAGATGGGATGGGATACGATAGGAAAAGGGATAGTAGGTACTTAGGTTGAGTTCAGGAGTACAAAAGTTTGAACGGGAATAAGATATTTCTGGTGTGGAGTGGAGTCTAAACATCTTAGCACCCAGGCGAAGCTGGGCCGGGCCGCTAGTAGAATTATATAGATAGATATAGAATTATTCTAATAACAAAAGGAAATATTATTTTTATGTTTTGATATCCCCTTACAATCGTATTCTCGAATTTAGAGAAGGCGCAAGCCCTGCAGTGGGCTATATATGGTTTGATATAGATACAGAAGAAACACAGATTATTACAAGAAATACTTGTTACAACTTACAACATAAAAAATGTCATATAATGTCACTTTTCAATCTCTACTGGCATCAGTATAGTCGTTCGCTTTTTTTTTAATTATTTGGAAAAACAAACAGTTAAATATTATGAATATTTTCAAGGAACTTAATTCTACATACAATTAAAAGTGCAACCAACTATGTTATCCACAATTTATTAAATCTAGGTTCAGGTATATTTAGGGATATAAATATATATAATACAATTACTCATGTTCTAATGAACACTTTAATTAAAAGCAACTCACCTTGATCATCATAGGCAATAACTTCAAACGCCTCTGGAGCTTCTTCTAGATACAATTTCCATGTTGTACTAATAACTTTCAACAAGCTCACTTTGTCAACATCCACATCACCTCTTAATATCTGAAATTGGTTAAAAACATTTACTTTGTTACATCACTTTAAATCTGGACAGAGTAGGTACATAAAAAAGTTCTTCTTAATGAATAAAATAAGAGAAGGTTATTAGGACATCCATATTCATGAGAAAGTGGTGATTATTTGCAGTCTATATTGAAAATAAATGTCCACAATAATTGCAGTGGCTGATACAATTGGCTCTTAGTTTATACAGCAACAGATCTTTGCAACCTTGCTCATTATTTTTCATTTCATGTTGGCTCAACAAGACAAAGCAACGAAGTCTGCAACTACCATAGCATGTTTATATCTGTATGTTTGCAAAAGAAAGGGAAGTATTGATATCAATTCCGTCTGAATTTCATACAGAAAGAACACTACTTGAAGATGCAAAATTATTTTTTTTACCGTCCTTGGGTAACAAATTTGGAAAATATAAATTCCCGCCAAAATCCAAACACAACTAACCTCGCCAGAGTTCACCTCTTGGGCAATAATGATGACAGATCCTGGCGACACACATGTCTTGGACACCGAAACGCGAGCCGCTCGCGAACAATGACCCCAGGAGTCTTCGTACAACAACTCTAAATCAATGATGTCATCGCGCGACAAACTCCTGAAAAGATAACATTATGTCAAAAAATAGAACTATAGAATATTTGAAGAGATAAAATCCAAGACTTACCAAGTGTAACAGCCTCCTTCGATTATTTCAAACGTGAAATTAACATGCAAATTCTCGAACCAAGGTAACAACACTCTCGGCTTGTTTATTTTAGCACTATCACATATAAGGATAGACGAGCTCAGTAGTAATACAAGCGCGATAATATTTCCGCACCCCATGGCGTATTCTCCAAACATTCACATGTATAATAACGTATTACTTTTTATTTAATAACTAAACACAACTAAAATCTAACCTTAAACGCAACAACGAGCGTTTTTAAAATGTGACAGTTGTATTTTTTAAAGAAACGTTGGAAACTAGCACTTTGGCCATAAATAAACGTTTTACGATTTACTCACCCAAAGTAAATAAAGTATGCTTCATAAGCATTACAACTAGTTTAGTTTATTTCATCTGCTTGCAGTTTAAATAAATTATATGTAGAAATTTTAGGACGTATATTGTTTATTTTTATTCTAAAAATCCTTGGCCCTCGCACGAAACAAACACCATAGCAATACGAAAAAAAGTAAAACTTGTCAAAATGTTAAATATGGCTGCTTTGTGTTCGTCATGTTTTGTGTCGTATTTAACGTGAATTTAATAAATAAAATCCATTATGAGTACCATAAATAATTAAACAAAATAAATCGCGACTGCCGTAAATTACCTGGACTCCACTAAACATAGTTACAATGCCGAAACTCAACATGTCAGTGGACAAGGCTATAGAAATGAAAAGCAATGAGATCGATAAAAGCAAACGTCGTCATAAAACTGACGACACTATTATTGCGACAGCGGTAACGAATAGTTGTGAAGATACATCGCAATACGCGAAGATGGAGATCGCGGATGAAAGTGCAGGAAAGCCTACGGAGTTGATCCTTCAAGGCAACACACATCTCATGTCAAGTACTACTAGTAGTTTGGCCGATACACCCGGTGATTCTGGTGTTTTGTGTTTGGATAGTGAAGCGTCGGAAGCGACGAGCCAGGCGCTTATGTCCCACAGCCTTATCGGAGCCGAGGAACTCGCATGTGACAGTATATACGATGCGCCGCCGTCATGTTCGCAAGATATGATCAAAAGCACCACCAGCAGCGTCATGACTCGCAGTGATATAGACAACCAGAACATTGGAGCTCCCGACGACATTGTACCAGAACTTCTAATCGAAACAAAGAAGCTGTCTCCATATGAAAACTTGCCAGATGTAGTATTAAAAGCATTAGAAAGTGAAAAAGTGACTGAGGAAACTAGAAAGCCTGCATTAAGGACAAGTGAACCAAAGAAGTCTCTCTCTGAAGATATTGTGTACAGAAGGAGATGTAGAAAAAAATCACAAAGTGGTCAGGGATCACAAAAGAAGCGTGTGTCATTCCATGAAGATATATTAAACAATACTAAAACGGACAATATACATATAGAAAGGGGATTTATCTCTTATAGGCCTGATAGTTCATACTGTGATAGATTTAGACAAAAAAATAATATTGCAGCAGATAGGTTCTCATGGTGTGCTTCCGGTGACAGATCACCCAAATATGCAGCTGATGTGGCTCAACAGACAATGTCTGATATTCTTACTTACGGTGACTCCAAGAATGATAGGAGTGGTATTTTTGAGTATTGCCAAAATTATAAAGAAGAAAGTCAGAATAATAATGATAAAGACAACAATAATGAGCCCAGACAGAATGGTAAACTTTATGGATGTGATTCTAACAGCTCAGATTCTAATTTTAGTTGTGACTCTGAGACATCTTCCAGTGAATCATCATCCTCACATTCAAATAAAACTGAGACATCCCCTCTGCGCCGCAAGTGTGACAAAGCGCAGAAATCATATTCGTGTGATGGATTTGAAAATAATGGACATGTTGCCTTCATGAGAAAAACATATTTTTCAGAGGCTGACATTGATCAATCTCATGACAGAATGAAAAAGCCTCTAGAAGTGTCACAAAGTCCTATTGCAGTAAAGTCTGTCCTAAAGAAAAAACGATACATTCCAACCAACATTGTTGAAGAAAAGAAACAAAATAAAAAGGTCTTAAGTTTATTAGATGCCAATAATATAATAGACTCATTAAAAAAATTCTATAAAAATTTCAATTTCAACTTTGCCCCTGAGAAAGGATTGCCTGAAACTAGTTTAGAGTTGAATAATGTTGTTGAAGCATTGCCTTGTGATGTTAACCAGAACAAGAAGTTGTCAAAAAGTCTAGACTCAGGTTTCCAAATTGAAGATGAGGATGATTTTGTTGAAATTAATCTTAATGGACAGTCTTTGGAAGCAGAGAAACCAAAACAAATTGCAACACCCTCTAAAACTGCCGTGGCTGGCGACAGGACGCCCAATGAAGGATCTCCAAGACATAAACTTACTTTGAATATGAAAAACCAAGACAAGAAACCTGCGAACAAAGCAGACGCCTTTCCGCCATTGAGTAAATATGTTGTTAATTGTGAAAGTACAGTTTACGAGCACAAAGGCGTGTCCTACAGCTATGTTCATGATACATTCCAAACGGCCTTTGATGCGCCCAAAGAAACATTCGTACCCATACCGGAATCAACGCCCATTAAAGAAGCGCCCAAACCGACGAATTGCAACAAAGTCGAAACAAATTCAAATTCGAAACTTTCGGATGTCGACACATCTAGCAAAACGTCGACACCAAAGAGACAATTTAATAAAAATATACAAGACGAGACAGTGCAGAAAAATGGTGTTTCCAAACACTTGTCCTCGCCTAAAAAGCAGAACGTCAACAGGTACAGTCGGAAATCGGCATCGACCGTTCAAAAAGTGGCTGAGGAGCCGGTCCAAGCGAACAGTGATAATTGCTCCAACACCGATAATTCGACGTTGAAGGGCGCCGAAGACTTCAACGACGAGTTTTTCGACAGTCCAGCGAATCAAAAGTTGCAGTCGAACAAATCGGCTCTATTGAACCGATACTTGAAGAATGTTTGCCAAAGGAAAGACCTTGAACTCAAAATAAAAAACAATAAATTCTTTCAAATCAAACTCAAGTTGGAAAAGCATTTTCCTAGCATTGTATATCCTTTGAAAGAGGTATCGGAGACGTTTCACATTTCCGCCGAGAGAATGTCGCGGCTCATAGACAAAGAGGTGATAGAGAACAAAAGGCTGTCAGTTAGATTGCTCACGGCCGACGAACCGTCGTACTTTGATAGCTTTGAGGACAACGTCGCTATTGAATGCAATGAGAAGCTCCGACTGCAAATATTCTCCTACCCCAATGAAACTTTGAATAGGGTATGCTCTTTGTTTACTACTTAAATAGCATTATGTAACTTATGTGTAATGTTGTTGACCTATTGACGAAGTACAAGGCTACGGCTTGGGTTCGCTTCTAGATTATGCAACCCTCTTTGCGTTTTTTACTTCGGAAATGTATAATTGAATCATTTCCTATTTATTACGATCTCACTGGTTTTAGCATAGCAGATAGTTGAAGAATGGAATTTGTTAAATTTTTCACCTCCATTTGTTATGTTGCATCCGTAGTTCCCAATTATTATAAACGACATGTTACTGAAAGCATGAATTATCTGACCATTGTTTTTGCTATGTTAAAATATTTTGATGTTCAGGATTATGTGGAAAAATTAGAATAGCATGTATGTGTGTATTTTCTGTTTTATAAACTAAACACCACAAAGTATAACTGATGGAACTAGACGTGTTAGACATGTAATCATTTGCAAGTCAATTGACCGAAGGAGACGTAAGAGTAAAGCTCCCAATTCAAGTTATTCTTTTGAGAGATATTCGGTCTGACCCATTCGTACTTATCATCTACAGAGGCCTCAATAATTCTCTAACATTAGAATTACCTTCACTCAGCAATTCATAGCATCATAATTCCTAAGCCTCAAGAAGTCTACTGCTAAACTTAGATCTTACCCAAAGATTTCAACTGCGGCTTTATTAATTCCATTTTCAGTTATATTTTACGTAAATAAAAACGTATGCGGTATGATTATCGACAGATGATGAAAGTCCAGTCACCATACAACATGGACGACGGTTCGTGGACGCCCCTGCTGGTGTTCATCACTGACTACGCCCTGTACGTGGCTAGCGTGAAGCCCGGCGGCACAGAATACGAGATATTATGCCGATTACCTCACAACGAACTCGACGCTATAGCGGTAAGTTGAGTAACAGATACTGGGTTAATTATGATAATGTTTACACGACCCGGCGGCTCTTGCAGGTTATTGATTTGTTGTTTATGTATGTGATGTGTCATTGTTTTTTGTATCTAGAAATATTGAGCGTATTTTTAGTATCATCAATCATAAAAATCGACGTGAATTGATGGTCATCTGTTCATACGCATATTTGGTCATAACCACTCAGCCTATATACGATTAACCTTGAAACTTTACTTGAATGTTTTGATTTCATAAACAGGACAGCATAAAGGATGTAAAACTGGCCATAGTAACTCACACAGCTGTGTCGCGTTTCGTGTTCTCTCTGAGTATATCCGGTTTCGAACAGGTCGCCATTTGTGTCGAGTGTAATGCACTGTAAAAATATATTAATCTTATGTTAATTTCACTTACCAAACAAAACGCAACTGGAAAGCTGTTGCATTGGTTTTCTATGAGATAGTTCTTCCATTCTGTACCCATTCGTAACGTAGCTTTACAACAAGCTTCTATCACTCCCAATCTAGCAGTTTCAGTTGACAACCGTTATAATCAAACTATTAAATCAACACCTCAAGCTAATAATCAAGGAATGATGTATATTCAATATACATTTGTCTCCTAGGTGGGTCCGGAAGGCCAGTACATCCAGATAATAGACATAGCGGGTAACATAGCGTGCTCGGTGGTGACGGCGGAGGCGTCGCTGGGCGCGCGGCTGGCGTCGTCGCTGGAGTGGAGCGCGCGCACGTCGCCGCTGCGCATCCAGCGCCCGCCCGCCATGATCCCGCTGGACTGTCGGGAACTCGCCGCCGCGCTGGCCAGGAAACGCCACGAGAAACGGGTCAGTAGATCAGTATTGTATTGTTACTAGTAATTAGATGTATTAGTTGACAATGAAGTTGAATAGTATATTATATAGTTGAATAATTCCATTTCTAATAGGAATTATAAACTTGATGATATAATACACCCAACAGTCACATACATAGTTCTAACCCCACATTAAGATCAATTAAGTCTTGTGTCGTGGGTATCAGAAACTACGAGAGACTTTTCGGTCTCACGAACACACAGACCCGACACAAATAGTTGTGGCCACACAAACATTTGTGTTGGTGCGGGGATCGAACCCGCGGCCTCTCGTTTCACAGTCGGCGTCTAGCCAACTACGCCACGGAGGCTGTCAACATGATGAACATGTTTCATGGCATTGAATGTATATCTGGATAAAGTTGTGAATCGAAAGCGCATGGATGCATGAAGCTTTGTTTAGTCTACGTGTTATCAACGTAATAATTGTTTTTTGTTTGGGATCAGGGTTTCGAAGCGTCAAAAATTCCCTGGCAGTTGCTTATAGTCAAAACAGGACACACGAGCGCAGTGTGGACTACGGACTGTGAACATTTATTTACTCTGAAATATAATATGTAAATATTCCGGTTTTTCCGCTTACGCACTTCCCTGTAATCGGGAATAGGAAATATCTGTCTGAACTAAATTCATCTGAGTTGTTTTGCTCCATTACATTAAGTCCCCTGGACTCACAAGTCACCAAACATTACCAAATGCTGGATTTGTTCCAACTCGCTGTCCTGACCCTTTTAGGTTTTATTAAACTAAAACCTAGAACTCAATCGGTACTGGCCTCAATACATATGCAAATTGTTACAAAAAAGAAAAAAAATAAGGTTGATTGCTTCAATGTCGTAAGTTCAACAGCATCGCGTGTTATCTGCGTTGTTAAGCTTGACTTTGGCAATTTTGTCATTGACTTGAAAAAAAAGTGAAACTTACTCACACAAGTATGAAAAAAAAACATTTGCGTTTATCTACTTTCTACAGACTGACCTACCTGATAACTGGACTGTTCATAATGCTATTTAAATTTTTATGGTAAAATTATAATTATTCATTTTTCGTACTAGTTGCATATGTACCAAGAGGATGAGATGTATCTTTGTACCGACAAATGAATTTTCACTTTATTGTGTTTTATTAAAGTGTGATATCGTAAATCAACCACCTATCAAACGAGTAATTTTTGTCTAATTATATCTTCATCTAATATATTCGTTTGTATACAAGTTTGTTCGCCGGTTTCCGTAGTACCGTGGAAACAAGAGGTCATAAAAAGTGTACCTAAAGCTATTTTCCCGTACCTGATAGTACAATTGTAGTTATAGTATTTTTATATTATAACTCATGGCCACCTTGTAAATTCCCGTAGTTATTAACATTTGTCTAACCATATGTGGAGTTGTGGTGAATGGAGCAGTGCGTCATATAAAAATAATTTATGTATTGAGTACCCAACGCAATTTTTATATCGTCGAAAAAACATTTTTTCATACCGTAGCATCGTTTACTTTAACTTGTACGTCATTTTAATAATAATTGAATAGTTGTTACTTTTGCAGTCGCCTATCCTACAATTTTTCTTTCTACATGAACTTAAATAACTTATACTTAATCTTAAGCCATCTAACCCAATCAAATGTGCACTAAAACCTGGCCAGATCACCTATTTCAGTTCTAAAAGAAACGTTATGTAAATTGGATCAATAGTCCCTAAATTATAAGTACACAACAAATATCTCTAAATTTTGTTTATTATGTAAGGATAAACATTAGCTTATGTCATACATAGCATGTTTGAGTGTTTATTTCGATACAACAATGCTCGGGAAAATACCCAACTGTGTTTGATTCATAACATTTAAAATAATACTTCATAGGTGCGGTGACTGCGCACGTACTCTAAACTATTTATACGTTGTTATTTGTAGTATTTGTTATTAGTACGTAGATTGTTATTTGTAGCTTTTTCAATTCAGGCAATTGACAATATATGCACGCCCTTTGTGACATATTTTCAATGCTTTTTGGAAATAAGGTAGGCGAGATTCGAGTGGCAATTTTGCCTGCCACTTTGGGAACTCAAGAGTCAGGCGTTTTTTTTATTGCATAGGTTCGGCACACGAGCAAACAGGTCACCTGATGGTAAGTGATCACTGCCGCCCATAAACATCCACAACGCTGGATTCATACTGAGTCATGACTGACAACAGCGTGGCTCTACCACTCTCAAAAAGGCGTAAACTTATGTATGCAATATCCCAGAAAAATACAGGTAAAAAAGTTATGTACGTATTAATAGTATAGTTTTAAATTAAATATTTTTTGAAGTGATAGAGCCACGATGTTGTCCATCATGACTCGGCATGAATGGGCAGGCTCATTCGGGGCGGTACCACTGTCTCAGAGGTAATCAACGTGAAGCTACGGGTTTGCTGTCGCGTTTCGTTCGGTGAATGAGACTGCCGGATGTCCAATACCCCTTTCCACTTCCCATCCTTTTTGCTTCCAGCTCTCGTCCCGATCCAATGGGCCACCAACACATCCAAGATCCAAGCGTTGTGGATTTTCATGGGCGGTAGTGATCACTTACCATCAGGTGACCTGCTTGCTCGTTTGCTGGACTTATGCTATATAAAAAAAAAGAAAAAGCATCCGGAAATCTCACTCAGTGAACGAAACGCGTCAGCGAAGCAGTCGCTTTATGTCGAACTCCTGTGAAACACGGGTACCGCCCCGGATGAGCCTCCCCATTCATGCTGAGTCATGACTGACTGCGTGGCTCTACCATTTCCAGAAAAGTCACACATTAGTCTCTGTGCACAAATATATTTTTATTTGTTTACTGTATGTAAGTATACATGTTTGTTGATAGGTACCGCAGATCCTGTACTACGGGCGCGCGTGCTCGGGCGACGCGGGTGACCGTTTGATCGAGGCGCCTGGCGCCTTCGCCCCGCCGCTGGAGGGCTACCTCATGTGCCGCACCGACAGGAGTCGCCGGTTCGAACCCTGCTACTTTCTACTCAGGTGAGACTGATCTAACCTATGGCCTATGGCCTAACCACACTCCATGGTACCCTCGATAGAGGACGTTCGTGTCCTGCCGTGGACGTTTATGGGCTGATACAGTACATATTATCTGGATGGCACTTATCATCAGATACAATGCAGTCACAATGCCATGCTAGTTTGATACAAAACTCAGTTTTCTAATGTTATGATCGTTGTGATTAATTGTAAGAAAATTTCCTATGGTATTTATATAGGCGTAGTATTATACAATTCTAAATGAGACAATTGACGTTTCCTATCGGAATAACAAATACGATTTTATCTACTTGTGTGGCTTCAGTGATAGTGGCATTGCATTTGTATTTGTTAGCGATACTTAGTTACCCGTATAATACAGATTTTTTTCTGTAGTCATGCGCTGTAGTGTCTTGCGCCTTATAGTCTTATTCATAGACAGTTTAAAAACCTATTTTAAGCATCGAATGTTTTGTTCCTTTCGAGCTACTTTTGAATTCAGTTTGACCGAAGAAAGCAAAAGATTCGATAACTGAAATAGGATTTAAAACTGTCTATGAATAAGGCCGGTGTAATAATGAGAGACCGCCTGAACTAAATAAATCTAAATCGAAAATGGTGATTCTATGGGCCTTCACAATTAACAATCCGAAGTCATTCCAGTGCTATCAAGAATACGGATTGAACCAGCTGAGTTAGAGACTAGAGGTCAAAAGCCCCTTGTAGTACAAAAATAGATTTTGAATTAACTATGAATAAAGACGGTCGCGTGCTAATTCAACATGAGTAATATTATTACTTGTATTGTTTTAATATAGCACTAAACCGCAATATTATCTTCACGTTTAACAGTTACAGAACATGCGTAAATGAGGAAATTGTGTAATTTGAGACACTGCTCGATCCATAATAAATACGGTATTCTATTTTTAAAAAATCATAAAGCCGATTTCTAAACAAGACTTTAGAGAATTAAACCGCGAAAATAAAAACAACAATAATAATATTTTTGGATAATGCGAGGTCATTTTTATTGAAATGCATTTTTTGTTTCCTTTATATATTTGTCGAGTTATTGTTGTATATGCATACGGAATTTGTGTCCATCAAACACACAACACACCATTATTTACCCTAGGGGGATTACTCTATTCTCCGATACGACGACGAATGTTCGAACTCCGTACGTAAAACTGTAGGAATGTGCCTAAATACTTACAAAATGTTCGAACTCTGTATCGTACGTCGAAACCATAGACTAAGTTCGGAGTGAATGATAAGTTTCATAGAGAATAGTATTGATTTATAGAAGTGGGAAACTCTTACATACTAAGTACTTACATACGAACTTCGTGTCGGAAAATAGACTAACCCCCAGGATAGGACAGTTTTAAAAACCAAATCTTTTTCCCCAGGGCCGGAGTCCTCCAATGGGGCCCGCACTCCCCGGACGGCACGTCCCCGCTGCCGCACAACATCGCGCTTCGTTCCGCGGTGGGGGTGCGCCGGCACCTGGACTCGTCGCGGCGCCCGCACTGCTTCGAGATAGCGCTCAACGACTCGTCGCGACTGTTGCTGGCCGCGCCTGACGATGCTACTGCCTCGTCGTGGCTGCAGTCCCTGTTGCTGCATGCTGCACAGGTATGATTTTTCGTATTCTGGGTTGGGTTATATGATTAATACTGTTATGAAAGGGTGTATTGGAATATTTTGTGATAAAATATTGGTGATGTGATAGATGTTTTTAAAATTTCTGTATGTATGTAAATCCAAAATTTTAGCAATAAATTTTTTGCTACAATGTTTCATTGTAGAAATAAATGTTATCAATTGATTACTTATGCAAAATCGTTGCATTTTGCTAGGGGGCCAGCTTTTATTGACGTGTTCATCGTCATTACATAACTAAACCTAACTATGATCAATATCAATGTCTAATCAAAATTTATATGAATGAACTGAGCAAATAATAAAAGCCACCAATGATGATGTTACTGCAGGCTCTAGAAGAGAAGGACGGCGCGAAGAAGAGCGAGAGCGGGCGGCGCGGGCCGCCGGCGGCGTGCACGGTGCTGGTGACGTCACACGAGGTGGTGAGCGTGCGCGACACGCTGGACGCCGCCTTCGTGCTGGGCGCCGCCGCCTACCTCAAGGACAGGGGCTCCGACGCACTGCTCAAAGGTACCACTATCAAACCAATTAGCGATACTAAACTTTAAGAATCGTTGCAAAAAATCAACCAATCAGGATAAGTTAAATGTGGGCGTGTCGACCAATCTATGATCCGATTGGTCTAATTTCGGTATCGATCCATACACAATGGTTTCACCGTTCTTACGACTTAATGTTGAGCCACCCGAGAAGATGTTACCATCCGGACGACCGTTGAGTCGAGTCCCTACCAAAATGCCTACACCGGCATACCAACCAAAAACCCCACGGTGGTCCTCTTCAGCACATTGGAGTGGCTCCGGACTCCTGAGGCAAAACGCCATACCCTCGCCGGAAACGGCATTCCCCACGCATTTACTCCTCGTAGTAGCTTTAATGGACGCTACGCAGTCCTCCGCTGCGTGCCCGCGACTTTTTCCCCCCTTAGGCGGCTACACGACAATCGCGTGCATTCATTTACAGGGTCTCAAGTTTAAGTTACTAAGAAGAAACTATGGGACTATTGGCTGTATTTATTAATAACATACCATACCCTAGCGAGTTGTAGATAATAATTTCTATGGTATGGAAAGTCCGCCAACCCGCACTAGGCCAGCGTGGTGGACTATATGGCCTAACCACTCTTAATCGCATTTTCGATTGTAGAGGAGGCCCGTGCGCTGCAGTGGGACGTATATGGGCTGATACAGACAGATTAATAACAATATTCCTTTTTTAGAATACATAGAAGATATGAGGACAGACATCGAAATACTCGCTTGTGGATCCATCAAGAACTTGACCGCCTTCAAAATACCAGACACCGACGAGAACTGGTGCTGTTTGGTGAGCGATTACAGCTTTTTATAAAGAATTTAGTTTCCCCTACATGTAATTTATTTATGCAGTAGACGCACAAGGATTATTTGAATCGATAAATTATACTGTTAATGTGCCTATCTTTAATTAGAATCTTTGATGCAGTAAATATCGGATGAGCTTGATACAACCCACACCTTTTTTATAGAATTGGTAATAGTATTAAATAATTTACAATTTTTTAAATACAAATAAATGTTTATGGCAGTATATTCTTTAAAGAATGATACACAAGCAGTCATACCGTAGTTATGCCTTAGTTAAACAATAAAGTTAATTAAAAAAATTTAACAGATTTTTATAGATTTCAAAATTGTTATACTGTTTTAAGAACTTGAATCATTCAATAAATTAACCATTATATTTATGCTTTATTTAAATCAAAGGCATTTTCTTTTTGTATGGCGATAAATCTCTGTTTATACAACATGAAATCGGCCTACCGGTATTGTATAGAGGAAAACCACTGTCGCGTTTGACGTAAAGGGATTTTAATTGACGATTTTTGAAAATTTGTTGACTTTATTGACGTAGTAAATGGTTAATGTTAAGTAAGTGTGTTAATGGTTTTGCGGTTCCTTACCGCATTGTTCTAGGTATTTATTTTTGTAACTAAAAACAAATCCCATTTTACGCTGCAATTTATTAATTATATGTAATGGGCTGATTATGACAATATTAACGCATGGGACATATCCCATATGGACGTTCATGAGTGTTATTTGTTTTGCAACTATATTAATAATTAAATTTATAAATATTTAATAAGTAGAAGACTCTACTCAAATATACCTGATAAAAAAGCAATTGAAAATACTACACTTTCTATACTTCAAGGGAGATCTGTGGTTAGTCTAATCTGTAGAGGATTGAAATCTTGTAAATGAACATGGGTTCGTGATAATATCCAGTATTGAGTGTGGTAGTGAGTTCCCAGCTGTGTACATATACACTGATGTGTATTGTGATGATGGCGTGTCTGTGTGGTAGTGTATAGTAGTGCAAGATGCAACGTTGTGTATTGTTGCAGGAGTGGAGCGTGTGCGAGGCTCGCGAGCGCGGCGCGGGGCTGGCGCTGTGCATGTCGAGCGGCGCCGAGCTGGAGCGCTTCATCGCCGCCGTCGAGCGCGCGCACGCCGCGCACTCCGTACGTACACGCACGCGCACGCACACGCACACGCACACATGCATACATACACATATACTCACGCCTCCATCAAGATGTAGGCTGAGGTACCACTAGTGCTCCAATTCGCTGAACGAATTCGAGCCTTACGAGCGTGACATGCGCACATCGCCTTACGCAGCCGAATATAAAATCTTTGAGTTTTATATTTGTTATCCATTCTGATTTTTATTAGCATTCGTTGTTTTATATTCCAGTTATATTATTGAACAATTATAATACTTTATTTATATATCTCTGATATCATCACATTTACAAAATGTCATAAATTTAAAACAACCTTCAAAAATATTTTTCCTTATTCGTAAAATATGCGCAGAGAATTTTGTACATAGTATTTATCACAAAATACTATTGAGCGACATTTTCAAGGTCAATGTCGACAAGCTACAAAAGAATTGGTACTTGATTTGTATATCTCAATGAAAACATACCAAAAATAATTCACCACCTGATGCAATTCGAATATACTTTAGTTTAAATAAAATTGACTTGCAACTTATAAGCCTCTTTTAAAATCGTTGTTATAAGTGATTAACCTTTTATAAATCACAATATTTAACTCTATTTTTTATCTCCACTATAAGAAAATCCTGTCCAGTGAAAGTTACATATCAATTAATTGTAATTGGATGTCATATTATAAACATTTGTTGCAGTGCGAGCCGTTCCCGCTGAGCATCGTGGAGGCCAACAAGTCGGCGTGCAGCGCCGCGCACGCGCACTACCACGCCGCCTGGGCGCACATGCTGCCCGCGCAACAGTAAGGCACTACACACACCTGTATATTCTACCGGGGTAAAACAGGGGTCATTGGAAACAACTTTTATGATGAGTCCAGTGTTGAAAATGAAAAAGAATCGTAGACCGTCAAAATATTCCCTCCGGTCATGTAAGAAAAAGGAAAATAAGTTGTAGATGGTCAATAGAAACAACTTTTATTAAAATTATAAGTAGGCTTACGTGAAACGGTATTAGAGACCGTCAAAATAATCGTCACTCTATTAAGTCATGTTATAAAGGGGATAAATATCCAATTACCTCTGTTTAATTTTACTCCGGTTGATTATAGCTGTACTCGTACTAGTTAAACTTTGTGCTAACTATGTAGAACAATTAAGTAAATAATTATGAGATTTTATAACTGTTCACTTCTAACTTAGTTGTTATTTACAAGCTAATTTACTACTTTTCATACTTATACGATTTGATTAAAATTTATCTTACTATCAAAATGTTATATTATCTTCATAATTAGCACAAAGACATAACCATTTATGTCCTTACAAAAATTACGACCTAATTATTTAAGCTGCCGTACTTAATACTTGCATTTTCTTCAGGTCCAAATAGCCCAATAAAGAACGAGCCAGTATCCAGCGATGCCCGCAACAAGCGTCTCAACGTTAATCCAGCGAATGTATCAATCTAATTATTTGTTTCAGCGGCTTTTTTGCAACCAGTTGTTTCGACCGTAGATAGAAATAAAGCGCTGAAATGCTTCAATTATTTTCGTACATTCGCTTGATATTTGTTGACGTGCGTTGTTGGGGACCGTTGGGGCCGTTCGGCTGTTTTTATTTACAAAGTAGCTTTAACTGTTTCTTTATTGATGCCTTTTTCCTTTGGTCGGGTAATACTTCAGTTTTTAAATATGGTGCCGTTTATTTCAGCGTAGTGTTGCCACGTTATTATTTAAATTACTACTGTGTGTCTGAAATTGATGCGAAAATAAGTTGATTTTTTTGTTAAATAGCGAAAGTAATTTACGAATCTTTGGAAGTATTACCAGCAGATAACATTTAGATTATATTGACTAATATTGTAAAGGATTTTTAAATTGAATTTGATAAGTATGGATTCGCTTTTAACGCTTTACAGTTAAAATATGCAGCTTAAATTATTATGTTGTTTAATTTTTGTATAGACATATTTTATGAGTAATTACGGATATGTCATATTGAATACGTTGTACTTATCGCTAAAAAGTATATTGGAATTGAGACATGAATTAAAATTAATATTTACAGGTTTTAATTCTCATTTCATTACAATTCAGTGTAAATGAGTGCAGTTTTAATGTCGCGTGCTAAATGTTACAAAGAGTTCACAATAACAACTTGCATTTAAAATAAGTTAAGTGTTTGCATCTTGCGTTGTTCTCGAATGATCCGTCGTTACTGTTATGAAGGAGTATGAAATGTTTATTGTTATAGAAGATGTTGATCGTCATTCTCGCGATATGTGTGTATTTTAAAATAGATTAAATTGTATGAAAAATCTAAATTATAAATAATTTGTGGTTGAATATTTGAGAAAATACGAAAGCAATAATGAAAGAGATTAATATACAAAAAGTCTGGGTGGGTGATAATGGACCCACATTATTAATTATGGATTTAACTGAAATGAATTAAATCAGGGAATAATGAAAATCAACAGCTCGTGTAACAACACTATTATTTTTAATTCATGGCTCAGTATGATAAGTATAATAGAATCAAGTTGAGGTGCTCGCAGGCGAATATTCGGGATTGACCAGTACTTGTAACACATCTATATTTAGCAATAAATCTAGTAGGCAATGTTGTATTTTAGTGCTATTTTGATGTTAATTAAGAACACTGTCGTTTTTGTTACGCTTCTCTACGTTGAACTGTTGTATGTACGAATGTGTATAAATGAAGTTTCAAAGCACAAATTCTATCTCATTGTAGATCTCTCTTATATGTAATATAGATAAATGAAATGGTTATAATCTATCTACTTTCTCTCATACAGTTATTCAATTAGTTGATACCAATATTGTCGTGGTTTGACGTCTAAGATAATGTTTTTCTGGTATTCAATGCTAACCGTCACAAGTTGTTTTGCCGATATATACGGAGCAGGAAATGTTAATAACTGGAAAAATATGTCAATAAGTTAACTTAGACGTCGGATATATAACTCGTTGAATAAATAATGAATAATTAATATTGTTGTGTTACGTTCGTCGCTTCCTTGCAAGTACATTACAATGAGCTGGAGTCCTCGACTCGCTGTACTTGGGACGTAAACAACATAATAAATGTTAAATTAGATCTAGTGCTTTTAAAACTTATATGTAGATGTTCTCGTACTTCATAGCGTTAGTACAAGATACTCCAGTGCGGTGCGGCCGCGTGCTGATACTGTGAAATGATCGCCTATACGATATTAGTTTTGTAAAATATCGAGCCTGAAACACATTCGCAGTGGTGAGCACGCGGCCCTACACTAATAATAATATAATAGTACATTGATATTAATATTTATTATATTTATGGATAAATAAATAATTTATGTATGAAACGTGACCAGATAAATTCTATTGAGAGCGCCTGTATCGCCTTGTATAAAATTTTCTTCGTGTTGATAAATTTCTGTGTTGTAATTGATTTCCAGGATGCAATGAGTCCTTGGAGTTAAGATACCTGATTTTTTCCAGTTGTTCAGAGAAGGTTCTGTGAAATTTTAAATTTAATATGTTGATCATATGTAACGATAGATTTCTTGATTATTTGCAGCTTTTAATGTTAGTTTGAATTTAAAAATATTGTCAAAAAGAAATTCATCTCGACATCGTGATATCTTTTTCAATGAGAGCACAACGAAACTTTTGCGGTCTGCTATATTAGTTCAGTAGTGCGCTAGGCAAATGCCCAAAAGCATTTAAAATTCAGAATCTTCTCTCAACAACTTTGCTTTTCTTATTTCTTACTTAACGAAGGAATAAACGTGAGCTTAGGCTGATTGTAATTACGTGCTATTCTGAGACTTGATATTCGAATGTAAGTATCCCTACACAAATATCGAATAAACGAATTAAACATTTATCGATTGGTAAGATGTAAGTTTTTCGATAAAACAGGGATATCGATTGGCAAGTTTTACAGAATAAGGCGATGTTGTGTCGAGTGAAGCTTAGTAGATTTTGTACGTGGAAAAAAATAATGTTTTTTACGTAAACCTTTTGTAGCTTTAACGTTTTAAAGCTAATTTTAATGGTTTTTGTTTTTTGTCATAAAAATATTTTGTTTGAATGGAAAATTATGGAACTATCCCGCTGGTTGGGGACTTGGTATTATCCTTTGTGGTGACATCACGTAGTGCATTTAAATAAAGTGACTTAATTTTCTTCGGATGTAAAACACACGATGTGGTGTCTCCAAAAGCCTTTTAATTTTCTTTGATTTTATATGTCTCAAAGATATGTACCTAAGATGTTTGGCTACTGTTTAAAATAATTTTAGAACAAATAATCCCAATGGTTGTCTCGCTTATTTAATAGTTGTTACCAAATATATCATATTCAATATAATATCATTTCATATGTGTATTAGGCCAATGTATGGGCCGTGTGATATTAATGTATAGTGTAGTATTTAGCCGAATATGGACTGTACCTTATCGATGTCTTAACAGCTAACATATTCAATAATAATTATAATATTGTAATGGAATTTTTATTTTATAACATTTAATCATCTCAGTGATAAAATTCAAGTCATTTATTTTACTGTAATAGATGGAATTTTCGTTTTATTAGTTGAATAATAATCGAATTTATGATTTTTATTTTTTTACGTTTGGTATTCATCGGAGGTAATCTTGTATGTTTCTTGGCTTAGTGTGATTGTGTATTTGCGCTTCGAACTATTCTGTAACTGTGATTGTTTATTATTAAGTTTGTTGTTTACGCATAATAATAGTTTTCATGTTTTTAGCTATAATTAAATTTAGAAAATGGTTGATATGTATTATGTTGCATGGATCTCTGCGTTTGGTTGGACAGTGACCGAAAACACTATCGGCCTTATTCATAGACAGTTTTAAAACCTATTTAGATATCAAATGTTTTATCTTCTTTGCTCAAACTGAATTAAAAAGTTGCTCGAAAAGGACAAGACATTCGATAACTAAAATAGGTTTTAAAACTCTATGAATAAGGCGGTCAATAGATGAACAGTTAATGCGCTCGAGTTTTTGTCTCGAATATTGACTTATATAATAAACTAAAAGCAATTTATCGCACTCACGTAAATATTATAATAAATATTGCACATCGTATGAACACAGTAGCGAATACTTATAAAATTATTTCATACGATTACATTATATTGAATACGATAGAAAAGAATATCGCTCACTGTCCTTCCCAATACGCAAAAATGTATAAATCATGAAATTAATACTGCTATTTATAATTATTTATCCTATTGGCTATGTTTATTAGTTTTATTGTTGAATGTCGAAATTCTTATGCGACAATATCTTCCGTTCACGTCTTTTTCATAATAGTTAGTTATTATGAAGTATTAATAAGAACAATAATTATGTAAAACGCTGTAAGATGTAGATGCTACTGTTTTCAAAATCGTCAATACAATTTGTATCCCTCCATGTTTTTATTTAGTGTCGAGTGTCTTTTTGAAATGGCATTGCTCGCGACGCAGCATGATCGCGAAAAATCTACCATTTCTACCATCTCTTGTGTTGCTGGCAACACTTTCACTATAATGTCAAAGTAATGTCACTTTTTATTATTAATTTAATATTTTCTTCTAGTAGTATTCGTTATTATCTTCTTTACCTCTCTGTATTTTGTCCAGTATTTCTTAAATTTTCTCTTTGTCAATGCACGCAGATCTCATAATGATTCTTTTAAAACTTCAATCATTCCGGATATATTTCTAAAGGACACTCGAAACATCCATTGTAGGATAGTACATTTGTACAATCGGTCCCAAGTCTGCCTTCGTGGGTGGAATTGAGTATGCACGAACGCGACTTGCGACCGAACAATTGAAGAATACTCGAATAGTTAGGCCATTCGAATTATTATCGCTTGACATTATTGTTCATATATACGACGTAATAATAAATCTTTGCGGAAGTTACTTCTTTTTATTTTCACCTTTTATACCTTCTTTATTAAACTACAATCTTAGTACCTGTTTTATGCCGATCGTCCACCGCCAACTAAACTAAGTTAGTTTAGCTTAGCTCGCATAGTAATGCTCGTTTTTCATACATGTGCGTCCACCGCAAACTATGCAAGCTATACTACGTAAAATACTATAAATAGTAAACTTAGTTTAGTTGGCGGTGGAAGATCGGCTTTAGCAATACCAATACCCTGTACTCTGGACCTCAGATACAGATGTATCTGAACAAATCGTCGAAAGAAACTGCCTGATTCACCCGTACCTTTCTGTCAACTTAGTATTCTCCCAACCGTGCCCTTTCGTTTCTTAACTCTAGTATCAAAAGGTAAAACGTACTTTGTTAAAAAAATTGGTTTTAATAATATAATATCGCTTATGTGAGTAGAACTTTTTTTTTCAATGGTAGAGTTACGATTTTTTTTTATATAAATAGGGATTGAAAACTCTACTAGCAAGTAGTGCCTAATTATTTTGAGGTTCACATATATATTTTTTTTATCTGCCCTTCTAAAATGTAGGGACGTGGAGACGACGCAGTATAACATTGGGCCCTGTCCCAATTATTTGGCTTATAATTTTCGACCTGCTGCCTGCCCGACATCAACCATTTCGGAATTAAGTCTTTCTTACATAGGTACATGGACTCGGCGCAACACAACATGTTTACCAAGCTTGTCTTAGAAAGATCACCTTCTCATTTTACTACTAGCTAGTGTAAAAGCGGACAGCTGCCTTCGTTTGAAATGGCCCCTAGAAACCCGAAGCGAACAACCCTTCCTGAACATTATCGCTTGATTTGCGGTTGTTAGTATGTTGACCCTATGTTGGGGGCTAAAAAACCTCATTTTTTATTGGCGCTATAAGCGAGCTATGCAACAGGTGTCGTTCTCATGCCTACTCTCCGCCACAATGTTTAATTCGGAAATAATATCAATGTCAAGGATGATTTCACAGAAAGATTTCGATTCATAACATCAACTTAAAAATGTAAACAAGCTGGTTTCAAAAATACACAATCCTGCGTAACATCAGCAGCTGTGCAAAAAGTAAGAAGTTGGCTGTGAAACGATAGGCTGCGGGTTCGATTCCCGCACCTAGTTCCATGTGCTATGCCTTAAAGAAATTTTTGAGATCGGAATGTCGTTGAATAGTAAATTATGTAATAGTTTTTCTAATTGACTTTTATAATTCATATGAGATCATTACCTCGTAGACATTATTTTTTATATCGTAGTACTCAGCTACAAGTTGAAAAAATATGGCATCAAAGTTTATTAGTCCGGAAGTCTAATCAGCAATGCTTTGGTTGTAAAGAGCAGAGCCGGCATTAGGGTAGACCGCGTTTGGGTGACCACTGACCGCCCATTGCGCTAACAATTAAGGGACGTCGCAGGCAGGCCCGTTTAGTTCAAGTGGCAAAGAAGCGATGTCAAAGGAATAATGGTTACTGCCTAAATATATACAATAAATTAAAAAGCCCTAATAGATTCAGCTTATGTCTATGTGACTACTGACTTGGACGATTAATTTTACTTCATCATGTTATTTCAGTATATTTCACAATCTTGTGCAATACGTAACTTTTCTGATATTCCTCTTATTTTTCTTATTCAACAACATGCGACATTAAAGGCCATTCTCGAAGAAAACGTAATAAAACCAGTTAGCTCCCACCTGCCTCCAATGACATTTATCATGCGCGCGTTCGATATTATGTCGAACTGTAAAGCTGAGTAGCACTGACCTAATATTTCCAAATTCTTATGTTGTATCAGGTATGTGTTTACACCTGATATCAGTTTTTGGAAGGCTGTCGATTACATCCGACATACCTATTACCTACCGGCCCTCCAGGTACTACTGAGTACTTACTGGCGACTAACTAATTAAGGTATGTTTTATGTATTAATGCAGTCATCAATACATAAAATATACCTTAATTAGTTAGCATGAGAGAAAAGTACGCAAATCAGATGACATACGTAGGTAAGTTGTAAATTAATTAGGTAGTCACGTGAAGAGAATAGAAATTTAGTTTCAGTGATGTTGTGGAGGCTAGAAAGAAAAAGACTGCGAAATTCATCATATCTCTGTTGCACTGGTCGTAAAACTGTGATCTTAAGTCACAATCGAGAAAGTGACAGCCTCCTTGGCTTCATTGTTTAGAAGCCGGCTATAAAACAAGACTGAGACATGTATGTGCGATTTACAAATGTTTATGTCAGGTGTGGGTGTTGGAGACTGAAAAGTGTATACTAGTGTGTGATACATAAGAGACAAGATTATAGATATATTTAGGTATTAGTGTGGATTCAATAAGTAAATACCTATTTTTGATGTGTTTTTGGGTCTGTTATCTTTCCACAAAATGACCGTCTAAACCAAAATCTACTCCACACAATAAAAAAAATAATCGCTCGACAACAATTAAAAATCGCAAGACTTTAAGAATAGCACCAGTAACATCTTGTATAGTAGTTAAATCTATGCTTTACTCTTAGAGAAAAATAAATGGATGCGAATACTGACAGCCATTTGCGAATGCATCGATGTTTCGTACTATCTCTGACACTTTGATATTATTCGGACTTTATCTGCACCGAGTAAATAGCTAACTTTATCTGTTATTAAACAAACCAGTTATATTTGCATTCCAGTCTTGTCTCGTAAACACTTCGCTTCGCATGTATTATAGCCGACCAGTCCAGATCTCACCAGACAGTGGAAAAGCCGTCTGTGATTGAACATGGGTGATTTGAAGGTAAGGTCATTTTTTATGAAACGAAAAATAAACAGCGACGTAAATGTTATACTTACAAATTCAGTGCAGTGTTATAAAATATTATCACTTTTGAAGAACAGTGTTTAAATCTAGTTTTTATGTTTTAAAAACACGTAGCGGAGAATTTTATTAAAACTTTTCATAGTTCTTATAAGTTGTAACTGATTCTAAAATGTTTCAAGATGAAATCATGCATGATTTTCAAAGGAAACTACTAAAAGGCTGCTCTCGTGAGTCGCAGTTATAGAATCGAAATTCGGAGCCCAATATAACTTAGTACCTACTCATTGAATATTCGGATATTCTTTTGGCTTTAAAATATTAGGTACCTATCTACCTAACCCAAGCACACAGTATGTACATATTAATTTCTCGACTTTAGATAATTTCGATTAATACCAATTCGAAAATAAATCGATTAATAGATAATTTCGATATTTGCATCCTATTATCGCCGCGAGAAACTCTTCGCGTGTAAATGGAGCTTTAGTATTACATTATACAGAATTACGAATGTAGTCAATTTTATGATAAACTAATCCACAAGAAACACGAACACACTTATCTTTCACTTTTGATATCAGATCATAAAATATTACATATTTTGTATTGTAGGTACTGAAGCCACGTACTACATGGCTCCACCACTTCTAAAAAAATTAAACTTTTAATAAAAAATAATTATAAATAAATACTTATATCTAACTATATATAAGAATACATTGTCCTGACCCCACATTAAGTTCAATGAAGATTTCTGGGTATCGGAAGCTACGAGAGACTAAAGAATTTTTGGTCTCACAAACACCCTGGCTCGGAAAATATTTGTGGGCCTCACAAGCATTTGTCTTGGTGCAGGGATCGAACCCTCGGTCTCTCGTTTCACAGCCGGCGTCTAACCAACTGCGCCACGGAGGCTGTCAAATAAAAACAAGCTACGTTGCCTCTTTAAAACTTGGTTCGTTGTACATACTGACATTTACAAACTAGTTTCCTCATTTATATTTAGATTACTACATTCTCTAAATAAAATATAACCTATAGGTACGTACATTTTTCGAGAAATAATCTACGCGGTTTTCTAAAAATCTTCCCTAATAGTACTAAGTAGGTATGTACTTGACTTATAAAATATAATTATAAAGGATGTATCCACTATCCAGACAATGCCGAAGGCGAACCCTGGTGGTAGCTTTAGCGACTACACACAATGTAACTAAAAAATTCCCACCAAAAAAAGCGATTATTTTTTGTAATTTTTATGTAGCACCTTGTTTGAGTGGTAAATACATAGTTTCTGCTAAAACACTCGCTAAACCTACCACCTGGTTTGGTTTTCGGTCGCAGTCTGAATATACCTGGTATGGATGTTACCGAATATATTTTAAAATGAAAAAGAGTTGTTCTACAAAAAAAAAACCTTAATTTACTATTTTTGTATGTAGACATCAACGGACCACACTTATACCGTTGTAGCCACACTTTTCAGTGTTCTCCTATCATACGATTATCTAAAATTTTAATGTAAAACCTTTTATAGTACATGTCTGGCTTCGGGTCAGAATTTACGTCGGAGGACCCTCGGAAACCTGGCGCTCTTCCAGAAGGACAGAACAGCCCTCAAAAATGTCCCTACGGACTATACGCCGAACAACTGTCTGGCACTGCCTTTACTGCTCCCAGGAATGAAAACAAACGCTCGTGGTTATACAGGTACGTTTAACCATTGCAAGAGTAAAGGACAATAATGGACGTGGAAAACAGAATATTATTACCAAAGGTACAAATCGTAGGGAAATTACACGAAGGTTCGTAAAAACGTACCAGCATTCACCTCCAACGACTGCAGGCCAAGGCAATTTCTGTTTATTAAAAATTAGGCATAAGGTTATATAAGATCCGGAATAAGATAATTTAAATTTGGTGTACAATAAAGTATTAAATAATAAATAATAATAATAATAATTTAAAAAAATCAATTGAAAGCTGTTACTACCATTTTACACAGTTTTCGTTGGGAGAGATGGGATTCCCTGTGGAAGGGAATATTAATATCAAGAAAGGCTACATAGCATAGATATACTATTCGCTAGAATGCAGTTTACTTTCGATTTTCAGAATACGCCCTTCAGTGATCCACAAGCCGTTCAAAAAGTTAAACATCGCTCAATACCTCACACACAACTGGGATGAACAGGAACCCGATCCAAATCAGGTATTTCAATATTTTTGCAATATCTTTGAATATATTTTCGTACTCTGCTATTTACCTGAGATATCATTATCACACTATCTTAAGCAATATTACCATCTAATCTTGACACTGTAAGTGTTTCATAAATATGTTTTTAAACACAACAAACAACACTACTAAGTGCATTCTACGTCATCATGTTCTTTTGTAGTAAAAATAGTGATTAGTATTGCTCACGGATCAATTAGAACGAATTTCAAAATATAAATATCGATTTTTTGACAATATTGTTTCATTATAAATTCCGCACTTTTCAAACATATTTCATTACGTTAAACTATATCCTAAACACGTTATTAAAATAAACAAAAAACACAATATCCAACGACGAAAAATTGAGCCATTCGTAAATAAAGTTAGAGCATAACTTTTCCGCTAATTAATTAATAATCAACTAAATAAATGACATTCAGCAGCTAAACGTTAAGAGTTGGGCTATTTACTATTTCTTGCTTCTTTGCAACCGTCATTTACTTCGTTTTACAAATCCCATATTTTTGTCCTACCAGTCTCGTTGGCTGCCATTTGACATACCACCAGCAGACACGCCCGTGGACTTTGTGTCTGGTCTCCACACCATCTGCGGAGCTGGTGACCCTCGCTCTCGAAATGGCATCGCTATCCACATGTTCCTCTGCAACACTTCTATGGACAAAAGTGCTTTTTACAGCAGCGATGGTGACTTTCTTATTGGTAGGTTGCCTTACTTAAATTAAGTAACTTTGCGACATGACCAAGTAAAACTATTGCTTAGATTACTGTATTACAAATATTAACATACTGCATAGGCAAAATCTAAGAGCGACGAAAACCGCTCTACATGTTTATCTGCCAACGTTGGCACTTACGTGCCAGAAAGGTACTAGTTAATTAGAATTGAGAGTTGACAAAATTTCTCTCGAAATAATTATATGCAGTTGGGTTATTCTTTTCCAGTACCCCAGCATGGTAAACTTAAGATAACCACAGAGTTTGGAATAATGGAAGTGGCACCCAACGAAATAGCAGTTGTTCAACTAGGAATGAGATTCGCCGTCGCAGTCGAAGGACCAACAAGGTAAGCGACGAGTTGAGAAACGAAATATAGATATGCAATCAAATTATTTAAATACATGTACCTAACTGGTTTTGAGGCATCAATAGAAGCTAAATCTTAGTATAGGTATACAATGGATAAGTATCACAATTTAAAGAAAACAATAGAGAGAAAGTGCTAAAGAATGCGGTATTTAAGACTCAATTGGCTAAACCCCTTATCGATGACATATCCGCTTAAATAAATATAAATGTATTAGATGGGTAATTTAACAACTTCTGTGATTGACAACTTGTAGTAATTGTTATGTTTATTTCAGTTACAATATTGTTCTCAAATAAGTGACTGTATCAGTCTTATTGAGAATAAATGTCTTTAAACCTAGTAAGATACACATAATCGAGTACGATTATGTGTTAACAAAATGTGCTTTAATTTGAAATCTAAAATAATCTATATCGCACAAAGTTGATATGTTATTTAATTATCAATTTTATTCATATAATGATTAATACTATTGCTTCCAGGGGTTATATCTTGGAGGTCTTCGACGGCCATTTCAAATTGCCGGACTTGGGACCAATTGGTGCGAATGGACTCGCCAACCCAAGAGATTTTCTAACTCCGGTAGCCCACTATGTAGATGAAGAAATACCTGGTATGAAATCGTATTTTATTTGTGATTCTTCCTTTGTTGTCTTTATTTCGCGCCAACTTAATTAATAAATAGTTCGTTAGGACCCCGTACGCTAAACAAAAATTAAATAACTCAATATTGACCTGTGATTAAAGACTATTTGGTTTATACAACAATGTACGTGTCCAGGGTTCAAGATAATCAGTAAATACCAAGGAGCTCTGTTCGTGGCGGAGCAGAACCACTCCCCGTTCGACGTGGTGGCGTGGCACGGTAACTATGTACCATACAAGTACGACCTCAGCAAGTTTATGGTCATCAACGCTGTTCTGTATGATCATTGTGTAAGTTATTACAGTATTTCTTTTGAAAGTATTTTTTACTTGATAAACAAGTTACAACTCAATAAGATAACTTATTAGTATAATACATTTGGTGGTAAGTGCAAATCAATATAAATATAGAATCTACTGGTTAGAGTTCATTTTGCAAATAAAATTCATTGAGAAATTAGTGCAAAAAATTTAACATGGTCTATCTACTTGTCAATTTATGATTTAAAAAGAACTATTACAAAATATTTATTACGTATTCATTCTTCACAGTGACAAATACTTAGAGTACCAAGATAGGTAAATAGGCAATATTTCTGTTGTAGCTATATTTGGAATATTTTTTCATAAAGACACTAAGGATTACCAGTCACGCGAACCACTTCGCCTAATTAAATAAATTGATATACATAAGTTTGTCTACAGCCTATCCTATTCTTAGAAATGTGCATATAACAGGAAACTTTATAGTAGATATACCCATTTTGCCAACCCGCATTAGGCCAGGGTCGTAGACTATACGGCCTAACCACTCTCAATCGTACCCTCGATTGTAGAAGAGGCCCGTGCCCTGCAATGGAAAGTATATGAGCTGATACAATACAATACAAATTTTCACTATATTATTTATGTCGTTTGCAGTTTTTACGCTTGTCTAAATTCAGGCTATATGTCCCAAAAATACAAAAGACCTAATTAAAGAGAGTTTTAGTTACTGGCTTAAAGCGCACGACCGAAAAGCTAAATAGTAAAGCAGACTGATTAATAACGCAAAAGAGAGTAACACAATGCCGGAGTTTTTGCCGTGTATTATTACCAAGGACTCAAGAAGCCGCTATTCTCAATTATGAGTATAAATTTGAGCTCTCAGGACTCTTCTATGAACAAGCGTGCTACTGGAAGCGCTTAGGCCATCACGCTGGTCTAAAGCCCCATTTACACGAGGAGAGTTTCTCGCCTCAAAGATACGATTACCGTAAGAATATAAAAGTTGCATCGTGTCCACATTGTCAGAACACGATAATCCAATGGCGGTTATGTCATGCGATAACGGCATACGATTTGCACCGCGAGAAACTCTCCCCGTGTAAATGACGCTTAATGCGGTTTGCATGGTAACATGTAATGGGTATAGAATATTTGTGTGACAGGACCCTTCGATCTTCACGGTGCTGACATGTCCGTCAACGCGGCCAGGTGTAGCTATTGCTGACTTCGTCATTTTCCCGCCCAGGTGGTCTGTCCAAGAGCATACATTCAGGCCGCCTTATTATCACAGTGCGTATATTTTTATTTCTTATAATGAAAAAGAATAACTAAAAATTATAAATACTGGCTATGTATACAACTCGTAATAAAAATATATTGTGTATCGCAACAAAAAATATGATCGCTGAGGACAGGATTCGAACCTGCGCGGGTATAACCCATTGGATTTCAAGTCCAACTCCTTAACCACTCGGACACCTCAGCTGTACGTAGCTGCGGCGAATTTACTTATTGCTTGCTCATAAACAACGAGTTGTAATTACGCCGGGTGTGACCAGGTCTTGAACAAAACGTGAACATTGTTTCATCTAAAAATGATAAGATTAATGTTATGTTTCAATATGACCTATTTAAGTAAAATAACTTCATTTATTATTTTTTGATAATTTAGAAAATAGTATTGTAGTATTTTAGTTTCCATAATCAAAATAAAACGGAATTATATCAGCAGACATTGCTTTATGAATTTAAGCAATGGTTTTTAAAATTATGATCAAACCAGTTATTTAATGCCAAAAATTTTTTTTTATCGAAACTAATTCGGTATTATGGATTCCGAATAATTATTATGACTAACGTTCCGCGGAAGTTTTAATATCAAAATCTGTTTATATGAAGTTTTATTACATTCCATAGATTTGTAACCTTCGGTCGAGATTAACAACATTCGTGTTTGGAGTATAAAATACGATCGCTGAGGACAGGATTCGAACCTGCGCGGGTATAACCCATTGCATTTCAAGTCCAACTCCTTAACCGTAGCCGTGTCGAATTTACAATTCTTATTCATTTACAATACGGTAGCTCACCCTATAATTATTTGTATCAAAAAATTTTGTTCCCTAAAATCTATTTAGGTATTAATTTTACAAATCTATACAGAAATAAGCAAGGCAGAAACATTTGCGCGTTAAAGCATCTCGAGCGGAATAGTACCAATGTCTCACACAAGACTGATGTGACGTCACAGCTTTGCTGTTGCGTTTCATTCAAGCAGGCAGATTACCGTATACACAATGGCCCGGCCGGTGGTAAATATTCGTGTTATGACAATCAGCTGATCAAACAAGACATTATTTAAACGATTGTTTTTAAGCAGCAATAAGTAAATTCGCCACGGCTACGTACAGCTGAGGTGTCCGAGTGGTTAAGGAGTTGGACTTGAAATCCAATGGGTTATACCCGCGCAGGTTCGAATCCTGTCCTCAGCGGTTATTTTGTCGAAATTATTTAGTACCTACTGTAAAGTTTATTAAAATTATTATGCTGTCAACATATATTGCACTTTCACTGTATAATTCCTGTAAATACTCATAGAAATAACTTTTTATATAAGTATTTACAAATGATAAAAACTTTCAAAATATTCGGAAAAGTGTCACAAAACTGGTGAATTGACTAAAAGTCTAAAAATCTTAGTGCAGTACCATAGTGATTAGTAAATATCTATTAAAAGTTTAAAACGTAAAAATTGTTATTGCAAAACGAATAGGTACACAAAAAGTTAAATTTATATATATATTTATACCTATATGCCCATATATGAATTCGACAGCATAAAATCTATGAATAGCCGGGACAACAATATTAATAAGGAAAGTGTTGAGTAGCGATTGAACCAGGTTAGGATAACGGAACAATGGGATTTTTGTGCCTCATTTTATATCATCAAGAATAACTTAGGTACACTACAATCGACTGGCATATGATCGCGAATTACCCATTTACAGGGAACTGTATGAGTGAGTTCATGGGGCTGATCCTGGGTTCGTACGAGGCCAAGGAAGGCGGGTTCCTCCCCGGCGGCGCGTCGCTACACTCCATGATGACGCCGCATGGACCAGACGACAAATGCTTCAACGGAGCCTCGAATTGCGAACTGGCACCGCAGAAGATAGCTGTAGGCACTCAGGTAATACATTAAACTTCTAAACATCTATTACATCGCCTGTGTGCCAGGATCGGCATCAAGCATTGAAATTGGCATATATGAATACTTGTTCACATATGCCAATTACTTAATTAGGTACTTAACTACTAAAGATTTACTCTGAGCCGTAACAGACTGTTTAGAGTCCCTTAAAAATAACCAGATTATATCACTGTGTTTTTCCCATACTGTAAAAATATGTGATAAACACATAATATATTAATATGTACGTTTGGGTATTTTTGTAACATTTAGACTTTATCTAATTATGTACATACCAACTAATTAACACCATATCGAAGTAACGAGTGGATAAATTAGTAGCTATAGCTTTTAGTTTTTCGTTTTTCCTGTTGTTTTACCTACTTGCATTTCAATGTTGAAGACCTAGAGATAAGAAGATAAGGAAGTCACAAAAAAATTAGCTTGCCCAAAAAACGTTATAAATAATAAAAATAATTAACATAACAATTGCCTACATATCTACTTTTCAGAGGGGTTTACCTATAGTTAACAAGTCTGTGCGTGTACACATGTGTGTGAATACAAGTGCGTGGTGGCCTGTTGGTAAACGGACCAGACGCGGCTGCCTAGATGTTCACGGTGGTCGCGGGTTCAAATCCCAGGGCACACCTCTGACTTTTCGGAGTAATGTGTGTATTGATAGTCAATCACCACGCACTATAACGGTGAAGGAAAACATCGTGAGGAAACCTGCATACCATAGCGATTTATATAAATTTCTATGGTATGTAAAAGTCCGCCAACCCGCACTGGGCCAGCGTGGTGGACTATATGGCCTAACCACTCTCAATCGTACTCTCGATTGTAGAGGAGGCTCGTGCCCTGCAGTGGGTCGTGTATGGGCTGATACAGTACAGTAACAAGTCTGACCAAGTGCGGGTTAATAAACTTTAGTTTTCACGCACTATAACATTCTTGTAAATCTCTATATATGGAGGTTCCTGACGATGTTTTCCTCCACCATCAAAATGCATTCTAGTTAACTAATTAAAATTGAAACTTTTCAGTTGTAGATACGTAGGTAATTAAGCAAGATATAACGTTAACGAGTTGTTCGCAGGCTTTCATGTTCGAGTCGTCGCTGAGCTTGGCCATGACCAAGTGGGGCGCGGAAACGTGTCAGAAACTCGACGCTAAGTACTACGAGTGCTGGCAAAACCTTCCCAAACTGTTCTCCGATAATATTAAACTATAAACTTATGTTAATCATTTACACTATCAGTTAATCTTTGAAATAAAACAAAAGTATTTTAATATTGTTTTATTAAAATTGAAAAATGTTATCATAAATACAATTACATAATTGGCCATTTAGCAAGACTAGCTTAAGAGCGTATACGCGATCCGTGCACGTTTTGTTCAAAAACAGTACTTTTCAGACCATTTAGTATCCATCAAAACGTATTTTAAATAAATATTAATGCGTAATAATTTCAGGACATGTCAGCTATAAAGTTAATAAATAACATTTTTAGACTATTTGAATATGTGTGAATTATATCGGGATTACTGAACGGAGCTTTTCTCATTTTCGCTTCGAGCGTCAATTTAGAATCTCAAAATATCATAGATTGCTGACATGACATAATTATTTAATCAAATAGACCCTTAACTCCGGCCCAGCGTGGCAGGGGAGGGAAGGAGCGTTGGTCACGCTCCCTGTACCATCCGCGCTTGAAAGAATATTCATGATTTTTGTATGAGTGATCCAAACATAATTAAACCGAAGCACTGCGTAACTGATTTAACGAAGTTGTGTTCTTAACACCCTAATTGTTTGAGGTAAAGTAATAAATTTAAAAGCGTGCTACGCGCCCGTTTGTAGTTGAATTTTCGCGAGGTTCATTGACACCTTTTGCAAATTCAGTAAAACAATACTGCTAGTTATCATAAATAACAATTTGTTTTACATTGGCTAATTTAGTAATAGTTTATCAAACTCTTATTTTAAATTATTAACCAAATTATTTTTTTCTCTATCTAAATTAGCCTTCATGTTTATATGTATATGAATTCTGGCAAAGAATTAACAAAGCCACTGTGCTTTTCATATATTCATTAAGATATCAAGTTTAATATGGTTTTATACTCTTTGCAAAAAATTGTGAACACGCGTAAATAAATTTAAAATATCCAAAAAGAATACGAAGAAAGTAATAAGAGAACTAGTGAGGGCAAAACTCGTGTGGAATCGTTGCGATACAAAGATCGCTGCGCGTATGTTTGTAATAAAGCACAATCTACAGGTTTTTTCAGCGTCATGGTATCCCTTGACATGTGAATCATGAAGCACTGCATGCCACCCGTCACCGGTATCGACGGCCCCTTCGCTTGCAGTGCATCTACCACAGTCACAGTAGTCGTCACCTTGGTATTCTCTGAACCAGTTCCAACTCCAGTTTCTTTCGAGTTCGTAGTCTCTACGACAGTCTTAGTTATAGTGTTCGTCGAAACTTGATTCACCGGATTTATGCTTTGACTTTGAGTTCCACTCTCCCATATGAAACTTGACATTAACTTGCAGTCTATGCGTGTTTCCTCGTACTCCCCGTTTTGTTTACTTATACCTAACTTGCAAATCTCGCCGGAGTTGCTCCTGTACTCTCTGTGAACGTCATAGTTGCTGTGTCTTTCCGACATTCGTCCTAAGTTGTACAAAGCTAAGCCAGTGAGCAACGTATCGAATCTGCTCCCTGAGTCTCTGTACTCATACACATATACAGGGGGAGCAGCTCGATACACGGGCAGGTAAGTGGACCCGTAGACAATCTGCTGCGGTGGATTATAGTGGTAGTGATTGTGAATTTCAGTCTTTTGCGCATGGTTGTAGGTGTTGTGTTGTTGGTATGACGTTTGCTGGTGATGTTGGTAGGACGGTTGTTGAGGATGTTGATACGTTGACTGTTGATGGTACTGATTCGTATTTTGTTGTGGTTGCTGGTATGACGTATGTTGGTAATGTTGGTACGACGTATGTTGGATGTGATTGGTCGATCCCGACAGGCCAGTAGACTGAGGGTACGAGTGTGTTCTGCTGGCGCCAGATCCTGAGTAGCCGTGGGAGCTGGGATATGAATGTCCTCCACCGCGCGAGCCGCTGCGCCCTCTGGAAGGCTCCGCGGAGGCTGTCGCCACAAGGCCCACGAGTAATAACAAGGCGACGCGGCAAGGGAACATGTTTCCCGCGCGAGTGTCACTACGGGACTAGTGGGCCGCGCCCCGGCGACACTCGCCACCCGCGTGACGCAACTGGGCGCGCCGCGTGGTGTCATTTTCTATACACACTACACATCTAACACCAACACTTATATACATTATAAACGCCATTTGACCTTGTTTACTTAATTAACATTGTTGTTGTAGGTTCTATTTAAAGTTATGTAAAAATATTCTATACGAACCCGATGTAGGGAACATTTCCATCTATAAAAAAAGTTAATGAAAGAATAGTATTTCCAACGGATTGCCTCGGTAGCGTAGTTGTACTACGGTATGATTACAAACTATGGTCTCGGGTTCGTATCCCGGGTCGGGCAAAGTGGTATTGGATTTTTATATTCATTATCAGCCTGGAGTCAATAATTTGTACCCGATATGGCCATAGACTCGCCCCCTATCACATCGTGGGATGGAAAAAACAAGGCGAAATGTGGGTCCTGGTTACACCAATACCTACCCCTTCTTTGGAAAGTCGTGAGTTTATGTATGTTTGCATAATATTTTTCAGGGTTTTCATGACCACTTGATCAAACATTGTATGAACATTGTTCATATTAAACCATTGGTTGTAAGCAATAAGTGCGTAAATTCGACATGGTTACATATAGCTGAGGTGTCCGAGTGGTTAAGGAGTTGGACTTGAAATCCAATGGGTTATACCCGCGCAGGTTCGAATCCTGTCCTCAGCGATCCTATTTTATACTCCAAACATGAATGTTGTTAATCTCAATAGAATATTAAAAATCTATGGAATGTAATAAAACTTCATATAACAGATTTTAATGTTAAAATTTCCGAAGAACGCTAGTCATATCAATTATTCGGAATCCATAATACCGAAATTAGTTTCGGATAAAAAAAAATATCAGTAAATAAAAACTCGTTTGATAATAATTTTAAAAGCCACTGCTTAAATTCATAAAAAAATGTCTGCTGATATAATTCCGTTTTATTTGATTATGGAAACTATAATACTACAATATTATTTTGTAAATGATCAAAAAATAATAAATGAAATTATTTTACTGAAATAGTTCATATTGAAATAAAACATTAATCTTATCATTTTTAGATGAAACAATGTTCATGTTTTGTTCAACACCTGGTCACACCCGGCGTAATTACAACTCGTTGTTTGTGAGCAAGCAATAAGTAAATTCGACACTACTGCGTATAGCTGAGGTGTCCGAGTGGTTAAGGAGTTGGACTTGAAATCCAATGGGTTATACCCGCGCAGGTTCGAATCCTGTCCTCAGCGATTATTTTGTTCAAATATGAACATTAGAAAAATATTTATTTTACCAATAAAACTGGAAAGAATACTTTTCAAGATAATATTTTGTATATTGTTCATAATTTAAATTTTAAAAAACCTTTCAGTAATTTCATAGAAAAAAAAATCCTGTTCTAAACATAAATAATTTAACGGAAATAAAATAGGAATATATGATAAAAAAGACAATTTATTACGATAATTTTAATCATAATAATTAGTTTAGCGCAGCTTAAAATTACATTCCGTACATTACAAAATACCCTCAGGTCAGTCGCTATAGCAAATAAGAGCTCCTCCCACTACACTCGCTTACCTCTAAGTGGTTTACATCAACTTTATATCTATAATTTACCTAACAACATTATTGTGTTTACACCTACGGTTTGGCCGTTACTAACTAATCAATTCAATTGCAAAAAGATTACTGCTCGGCGGGTATGTAACTAAGCATATTACTTCTAAAAATCTTAAAAAAAAGTAGGGCGGGATTTGTATATTTATTAATATTTCTACATTACTTCAATAATATACGGATATTCCTAATCACGTCGAAACTTTTTGTAAAGAAATGAAAGGTTTAAAACAAAAAAAAAAAATTAAAATAATACCGTTATTTTGGAATTGCTTTTACATCAATAACTAACTTAAACATGCGGCTTCGATCGATTACCTCAAACAACCAAACAGTATCTGATCGCAATTGTAACACTTATAATAGTAAATACATATCTAGTTTACAAGTCTATGTTTCCATCGTGTGTTCAATGTACCTACTTAAGTTTACATATTCTATGAAAGAAGCTCTTACATTCCTACCTAACGACAATAACAACAGAAAACATACTTTCTGCTAAGCGGTTTAAAACATAAAATAATAAATAAAATGGAATCAATTTGTGCCGGCTAGCGATGTGACTCAGTAATTCATAACATAAGTGATTTTACAAAACTAATGTAATACAATTTGGTCTACGTGCACAAAGAAATGGTACAACAAAATACATCCTCATTTAATTAAAATAAAGCTCCTTACTCATTCAACACTAATATTTATTACGTATATTCATTTCGAACTATGTGGAAGTAGAAGTTTTCAGTTATAGACATGAGTACAAGATTTCATTAACTTCTCAATGTAACCATTTTTGTTTATCTGATTTTAAAGTTTGTCTGGAGAACAATAATTATATATTGGCAATTAAATCTTCTTGTGCTATGTCGCTTTGTTTTTTATGTATTGGCAGCCAATAGAAAGACTTCAAATAATGCTAATATTAGTATAGCATGAATCAATCAAGCTATAACATTGCCCAAATTAGAGTTTGGAAAACTGATCGAACATTATTTAAAAGCTTATTGTTTTCCGTATTTATTTTATAATAATTGTTATACCGGCCGCCTGATGGCCTTATTCATAGACAGATTTAAAACCTATTTTGGTTATCGAATGTTTTGTCTTCTTCGCTGAAACTAAAGGCGTTAGAAAGGGACAAAACATTCAATGACTAAAATAGATCTTAAATCTGTCTGTGAATAAGGCCGTGACTTTTCAATATTATGCCATAATCTATGCGAGCATAGTCTCAATTTATTAAGGTTTTGAATGCGCACTCGACAACTTCTTTAACAATGTGTTGGGAATTTGAGATTCTTGCACGTAGACACTTACTATTTCTTAATATGTTCTCAATTCTCAAACATTTGTGTCCCTCTCTTAATGTAACCCCCATTGCTCTGAGAGATCGAATCGAGATCTAAAAATAAAAATACATTCACATTGAGACTTCCTTCTTTTATGAAAACAGCTAAAAATCAATGTAAAACTTTTGCAAGCAATAAACTCCGATTTAGGTCAACGAGATCGTTGTGTTGTGATGAGGGTTACAAAAAGTAATAATTTGAATGAAATTCTCATCCGACTTAAAATATAATTATTTATGTGCTCACTAACGCGACGCTCCACCCGCATGTGACGTAGTCACTACATTTATTACATAAAACCTTTTGCCTCACAACCATTACAAAAGTGGCTGACCATAAGTGCCTTACTCTTCATTTACACATATATTCTTTTATAATAAATTTCAGTAGCATCTTATATTAAATCAGCCGAATAGAGAACTTCATTTTTGTTACAAGTGCACTTGATAATTGCAGATCACAGGCCAATTGCGAAGACCAGGTCTGGCAAATGGCTTGTATCTAACATGCTGGGACATGTGTGGGGGGTGGAGCGTGGGTGTGGTGGTGCAGCTAGCCGTGGTTGACGTTGACGCCGGACTCCAGCTCCGACGCAGGCGTTTCGGGCTCCTCATCGTTGTATATGTTCTCCGCCATCTGCCATACCTGATGCAAATATTCAGTGTTAAATAGTTGACCAAATTCGATTTTTAAAGTTAGCCTTACAGTCCTCAAGGATATCCAAAACTGGTTTGCCGACGACATAAAATCGATCTTGGTATGATCCAGCTTGTCATCATACACGATCGTTGTCTCTAATTAAATTCTACGCCAGCATAGACCTTTCAGCAATAAAAATACGCCTTAGCAACGACAGTATGTACTGTCTCAAAGAGAATAACTTCAATTTCCCGTCTATACCGTCCAGACCCAGCACCAAAGTTAGTCAATTCTGCTACAACTAGCTCAACTAAATAAAACACTTGTCAGCAACAAACCTGCATAATGTTGTCTTCGGAGACCGAACAGATGACCCACGGTTCATTGGGGTTCCACGAGAAGTCCGATATCTTGGCAGTGTGTCCTCCGTGGATGAACAGCAGCTCCGGCGGGCCGTCCTCCGCGTCTTCTGCCGTTTGTTCTTCGCCTATCTTTGAGAGATCCCATACGTGAAGTCTGGAAAGAATTATTATAGTTATTGAATATTTGTTTTGTCCATCCAGTCTGTCACACGAACACAAAACTTGTAAAGTCTTTGATACATTAGAAACTTAAATAAAAACCAGGACCAAAAAGTGTCATTTCGAAGTTAATTTATTAGGCTATATATTCTAATAACCAAGGAAATGCTTTTTTCTCGAAAAGATTAATTCCTCACTACTATTCTAAAGTTAGTAGCAAGTAACATTTAGTTGTCAATTACGATTTCGATAGGCACGGTGTGACAAATTTATAAGTCATTACCCCAGCCACAGATAGGTAGTTCACTGCTGAACATCAGCTGCTCGCAGGTTTGTAAGTTAGTATGCTACCATTTGAACAAATGTTGGCATACTACAAGGAACTGTAACATAGTGTGTACCTCCTGTCGGTGCCGCTGCTAGCGAGGATGGTCTCGTTGTGCGGCGACCACTGCACCTGGAAGATCTCGTCCTTGTGCGACTCGAACGAGTGCAGCTTCAACTTCAGGTTGCGCAGGTCCCACAGCGCCACCTGCATGGTAAATACGAGGGTGAGTGGTTGGCAAATCATACAAACCATTCTAAATGTTTCTGATGACACAAAAATACAACAACATGCAATGCTTCAGCCAATCGCAGTGCGAAATATTTTACATTTATCTTTATACTAACTTTATATTACGCGAGGTCTAAAACGATTTTTACGAATATTGCAGAATGGATTAAGTTATTTGGGAGTCCTTTAAACTGTCATAAAATGTTAGATCTGGCACCAAAGCAATTAAACATGCACCTATATGACTAATGCGTAATATTAAGACATATAACACGCACGTCATGTGATTGGCGCAGACGCGTTGCGTACTAGAAAACGCGCCATAGCCACCATTTTAAATAAATAAATATTTTGTCGAACATACGTTACGTATCATAATAACTTACCGTTTTATCAGCACTACCCGTAGCGAGTATGAATTCTGAGTATGGGTTGAAGCTGAGGCAGTTTACCTCGGCGGTGTGTGCGTCCACTGTGTGAGATGGTTTGGATGTGTTGTTACATCTGAAACATAATTAAATTTCAATTTAGTAATTATGTAAATGTTTTTTTGTTTTTTTTTGCACCAATTTTAATCTATAATTATTTCACTCAATCCACATTTGGAAGACCATTCAGCCTTAAAAGGACCGGCCAAAAAAGGTTATCATCTGAGAAATATCAGACATAGGGTTCTGATTTCCCTTTGTAGTCATAATTGTCTACATTGGTCTCTCTCTCATTGCCATATAACCATGTTTTAGGACGCCTGTACATTAACATATATAAAAAACTAAAATTATCACCAATCATAATTCCAAAAACAGTCACACACAGATATAATACAGATTGCATTTGTGCGCACCTGGTGTCCCAGATCATGAGTTTCTGGTCGTCGGCCACGGAGCCGAACAGCGACTCGTGCAGCAAGTGCCAGGCCACGTCCTCCACCACGGCCGTGTGTCCCGTGAACACCGACTTGGCCTCGATCACGCGCCCCTCCTTCGGCGTCGCGTTGATGTCCCACAGGCAGATCGTGTGGTCGTCGCTGCAACACACCACCCATCACTTTTATTATTTTATTTATTATCAGGTGTTAATGTTTCATTGATGGGCAAAGTCCTCCCCCATTACCTTCCAGACTCCAGGTCATAACCCAAATAAAAAAAAAATCTATGATACAAATATAATCAACATTAAGAAGACCCTAACCCACAAGAAATCTATTGGAGTACATATGACTCAACAAACAATATTTTTTGTTAATTTATTTTGAACACTATCTAAAATATTATTGATAAGCAACTTGACATTCATAAAACCGTGTAAAGAGTCATGCCATCAATCCATACATAAAAACAAAATTATACAACTGCTAAACCAAAATATTATGAATATCATCACAAAAAAGTTACCTTGCTGAGAGAAGATATCCATTGAGGTTTGGATTCCAAGATAGACCATAACCCTCTTTTTGATGACCACGCAATCTGAAACAATTTGACTCCATTATAGCCATAGTTGCTGAGAGAAACCAACCCAAATCTGCTAAGTTATAAATCTTCTACAGACCAAAAAAAACAACCAGACTACACTAATCACTGAGAAATGTTACCTTATAAATACATAAATAATATATGGAATCAAGCAATAAACAGGTTGAATCAATTTTACTTTTTTGAAAAATAAATCATTTTACATGACACACACCTTAAATCGGGATGGCACTCCCCTGAAGGCTCGGGCTTGGAAGGGTGCTTGGTGTAGTCGAACACGAGCACGTCCGACGACGGCGTCTTGGTTGCGATCACGCACGGGTTCTGGGGCATGTAGCGCGCGCGATTCACCTCGCCCTCGTGGTTTATCTTTATCTCTATGTCTATCTTACCCGAGACTGAACCGAACCCACCGAACTCTGGAATATACGTGGTAAAATTACATACATTAAGTTGTGAAGAGGTAGGTATTTTAGGATTTACAAGCTACAATAAACCTCAGTAATTTAATTTTTTAATTTTTTCTGAAAAAATTCCAAATTATTTTTTTGGTTTTTTTCAACACTAGCTTGACTTAAAAGTTAAACCTTCGACTTAGGACCTTACAAACCATGAATAACCAACTAATGTAGCCATGTACGTATATGGTCACTAAGACTGATATTTAAATTGTATTTTAATAATATGTATGGGCTTTGGGTTATCTCAAGGGGTTGAACAGTTAATGTGCTAAATGCAGAAAGCAGAGAGCAGTAGCTGGGCATGCAAATTGAGGTTTGTCATCCTTATCACAATATGACAAACTATGTTCAACAATGGGAAATTTTCAGCTGATAAAAGTTTTAACAAGATGTATGTGGCAGTCAAATTCTATTATTTAATGATAAAAGGTAGTAAACAAAATTCAAGTATTCATAAAGGTATACAAAAACAGTATATAAAAATACATCATAACATTAAATTCAACATTGATGTGTTTTGTTGACAATGAAGGTTAAAGTTTATTGACCTTTTTAAATGAACTAACATGCATCGCCATAAACTGCAAATGCTACATTTTAGTGGGTACATACATTCAATATTGGGTAATATTAAAATTTTAATGAAGACAATGAACACATATTTTCAAGATAATTAACTTTAATTCACAATTAATAAACATAATTTTAAATCAAGATTTTCCTAATTTGAATAAAACTGACACTGAATTTTTAATTAAAACATTTTAAGTTGCTAAGGGGAACATTCAAAGTGGAATAAAATTCACAATAATTACTTTAAACACTTGAACTAAAATACTGATAATTTACCTCCTTTATCATTGTCATAGTGGCTAGCATCAAACTGAGCATCTTCGTTGGGGAGCTGGACACTGGCAATGAGTAGGTGATTCTGCTCGTCTGATGTGTGTGTGCCCAAAATTAACCTGAATATAATGAATTATGAATAATTTTAAGTTGTTTTGTTTCTGAAGTCTCTATAACTATCACCAGGCTTTGTTTTTTGTCAAAGTCTGGATACACCCAATATGCAAAAAAAAAAGTATAATAACTATACTAAGGGAATTCAATACACCTGATAATATGAGTTGTAATCCAAATAAAATTACACTACTCTAGTGTCATATTTAAAACATACAGAGAATTTTCAGTCTCAAAGCAAACAGAATATAAGCAAATTGATGAGTCCAAAGAAAAAAAAATAACAAAAGTTAATGAATTTTTGTTTATAAATATGTAGTGGCAAAAAATTGTAACAAAAAATTATGGTGCACACAAATCTTACTGCTCAAAACAATGTTGACAATTGTAACTCTCAATGGTCATTGACCTTTGGGCAAATGTTTGGCAAGAACAATACAGAATGTTTCTTTTTGTTAGCAAAAGTAATGCCATTTTAAAAACCACCACTTTATAGTTATTTTAGTAATTACTGTTTTTAATTAACAGCTATATGGCCTAACCACTCTCAATCGATTCGCTCGATTGTAGAGTAGGCCCGTGCCCAGCAGTGGGACGTATATGGGCTGATAAAAAACAAATTAACAGCTGCTTAGCTTTGCAGCCAAATCATACCCTGGGATAGCTTCACTACAGAATAATTACCAACATAATTGTTTAATGTTACAAATCCATTAAAACAATGTATGACTAAACACACGAATTTCTAGGAACTCATTCATCTAAAATAAGTCTATTAAATTACTATAATTTATTAGAAGGCATTACATCTGATATCAATACATGAGGATATTTAAGTTCAAATCAATTGTTTGTATGATGAAAACTCTCAATAGCTATATTGCCTGTCAATAAGATTTATCAGCTTGTGCCGATTAAAATCAGCATTCTACATCAAACAGAAGATATGAAGTTTGCTTCTTCAGGAGTTGTAGAGAAGAAAACCACAAAATAGAGAGTAATTGGTGATATGATAGTATTGTTACCTGTGAACGGAGTAGTCCTTCCCTTCAGGCCTGGTCACGTCAGGAAGCCACTGGGCCGTCAGCGAGGGCCACTCCAGGGCGTGTGTCATCACCAGGTCGTACAGAAACGGAGTGTTCTTTTTCCATATTTTGTACTCTTCGTTAATCACTCTCTCTTCAACCGCGTCGTCGAATGTTTCTACAAATGACAAGATGTTAGAATTCCTCTTCGGAATCTGATAACCAAAAAACTGTTAGCTGTCAGAAGCTCAAACTCTGCCGCTTTTTGTGTATAGTACAACACTTCGAATATGCGACCATTTACCTCCATCTCCTTTATCACCCATTTTGTATATGAAACACTAGAAATAGTAAAGTAAAGATTGGGGAAAACTGTCGTTTTTGTTCGACCGGCCCCGTAAAGGCGCCAAACAAAAATTCTCGGCGTTGCTGTTTCTACAGACAGCACACAAACTTCCGGTTGCCAAATATTTAAATGACGTTGGAGTCGTCTGTTTTATTTTGAAAATATCTCTATCATTAAACCGACAATATTGAAAAATAGATGGCGTTTAAATATGGTGGAAAAATAAAAAAATATAAAAATTACAAATTCGTAAGTTAATAAAATACATCGTTACGGAAATAGGTTTTAATGTTACGACTACAAAAAAATACAAATAACTGCATGTATTCTATTATCGAGACTGTACAATCAACTTGGGTATAATTGACCACCCCGTCGTGATTTAATTTAATGATGATCATACAGTTAACATTAACAGTGCTTCTATTTTCTGTCTAGATATGTAGGTAGGTAGCCGAATACGTACCTTAATCTTAGTATTCTGTGGTGTCTGGTGATAACTAAAAATGTAGGTTAGAACCACAGGTTAGAACTGTAAATGGCAGGTAATGATATGTAATGAAGAAATCATGATTTTTTTCGGCTTTCAAATTGGAAAATAATAGAAAAATTCAATTACTTAGGTTTATTCGAACTTGTAAAATCGAATTTATTCCTTTGTGTTACTGATACTTCCAAATTCAAGGGAGGGATTAAACGTTATGGTTGTTATTTGGTAGAAAGAGTCTTAAATCATTTTTTTAATTAAATAAATTATATTTAAATTGGCTAATAAAATACGTTTAAACCCTAAAATAAGACGTCCAGTTTTTTCTATTTATCCCTGGGTTTGACTTCACCCATTGCTCCGTAAAATTTCGAATTTTACATGGACAAATATCTGGAAATATTTTTATGTTTTCCAATTCTCAATGAAATTCAAATTTTTCGGGAGTTTTTCACGACCCCAAGACTGGTAGCAGGTGACACATAGAGTATTTCTGTCCAAATTGGTCACATCACATGCAAAATGTCATTATAACGTCAAAAATGGCTGATGCTGCAGCAGCTCGTCGTGAGGCTAGAAGGAGAAGAATATTAGAAAATTCTCACAACAGACTCCAACTGATATCTGGGAAGAGTACCGAAGACTGTCCGAAAGGTTAAATTATATAAAACACAAAAATTAGAAATAGCTTGTGTTGAAAATGTTTGTTTTTCTTATTGTAACGTTTCTGTTTAAGGTTCTCCGATCACAACGATTACTGAGCAAGACAGTCACAGGTTTTGTGTAAACAATGGTGTGATTGTCACGGAGCAGGAGAGTTTCGAGACGTTTCCTTCGATTTCATTAATTTCTTCTCTAAGCAGTGATGTGCCAGTGACTGATAGTGAGGTTGTTAATGACCTGGCATTTTCCGCGCCTCGTCCACAAGAGACTGTACATTTATCGTTTTTGGATACGATCCTCATCCACAAGTATGATATAGTAATATTGTCGTTTATAATTCAAATTCTATATGGTTTGGTGTTGGTGACGGACACAACTTATATTTTCTTACCAGTTATTATCTATTCAGTGACTAAGATGATATATTTTCCAACGAAAAGTAATTCTAATATTGCAAACGCGCTGATGTTATTGAACAATTTGTCTTCAAGTAACATACAAAGGGTTATACAAATTATGCAGACGGCAACCTTTGTGTTTAGTGATGTTTGTATGTTTTTATTTGCGACAATTTGCATACAGTCCCTGCGTTATTTCTTTGAGGACAGTCTAATTACTTAGTGTTTAATATTGTCTCACATGATTGAGGGCATTATATTGACTGAGCAGTTTCTAACAATAGCCTGCTAGAGTTATTTACGATACATTCAAAATTCAACTTTTAACTTAATATGGCATGATTCTGATTTTTGTATGTTCCATTGGTAGCAGCCAAGTGATAAAATTATTCAATTTTATTATAACAGGGGTAACACAGGCATATAGTTTAGTAACCAAATTACAATTGGTATCACTGCCATAATACCAGTTACACTTTACAATACATTTTAATAGTAAATTATTAGACATGCACAATTTTGTGCCACATGTAGTTTTAACACATTTGTCTGAGGATTCACCTTGTTATATACGCAAAAGACATGCCACACATGTGGCCACTGTCAACATGTTGATACTAAAGTTGTTTTAGATATGGTCAAAAAAAAAATCAAATTAACTGGTTGTTAAAATTGAAGGCACAATTTCAGATTGCATTACACTTTATGATTTACAATAATAAATCATCCCCATACAAAGTATAGTTTGTTCGAATACTTCTTGTGAACAGCATGTGTTTTCTGTCGGAAAAGAGTTTACTTGTTGGAAAACTTTGGACTGCTTGGAACTGTAAAGCCAAAAGATATGTTTGTGTACAGATATTTATTCTTATATTAATAAATGTGTAACATATTACCATATATGTATATTGTTAAATTTGAATGCATTGATTGAAAATGTATGGACTAACATCTTGGGCCCACGCCTTTGTTTTGATTATGTCATCACAGCAGGGTATAATTTAAAGGCATTAATTGCCTTGTAAAGTGATAGAAAAGCAATCGAAACATAGAGGAATACAAAATAATATGCAACTGTTTTATATTGGGATGGTGGTGTTAAATGTAAAGTTAATTATATATTTTAAACAGCAATACCTTACAAAAAATAGCTATTTGACTGAAATTAGGACTAAGATATGTGTCAGTTTCAAAGCTGAATTTTGAATGTTTCATAGTTTGATTGCTTGTGCCTTTATACAGAAGTGAGAAGTTGTGACAAGTGTGCGTTTTAGTCACATATTGCCATTTTTTAGTTTTATATTAGTAAAATTTTGTACATAGCTAAATTTAGTACAGTGTAAAATTGTTTTGCTCAACACAACATGTGTATATGACCAATTCATTGTTATAATAATTATGTTAGTAGTTTTAAAATGATATACATACATGTAATTACATTTTCTTTTAGTATGTAATAGGATTAATTTATATTCACAAAGTTAACTCACCTTTACAAATAATGTAACCACAAACATTTGGTCATATACATTTGCATAAAATTTAAATACATCTTCATGAATTCTAGCAATATTTGAATTGTCATTGTACTTTTATTTCCGTGAGTTTATTAAGCTAGAGAGAATGTAAAGATAATGCCAAATTGATAAAAACTATTTTCATGCTTTGTATGTGTAAAGTGAAATATTTTCATAAACTGTGAACCTTATGAATTATTGTTAATGGCCTGTATAACCAACATGTATGGCCTCAATTCATAAATATTTAAATGAATATTGTATATTTTGTATTCCTGTTCTATCTAATCTTTGATCTTGGTAGTTATCATATATTGGAACTTGAGAAGTATGGCAGACTGTGACTTGTGGGTGTTTCTAGTTATTTTTTTAACTTTACAACTTTCTTAGATTTTGTGAACTCTTTTATTTAACAACTGTTTCTTTATTAACTGGAATTGATGAATTGAAAGATTCGAGATACTGCCAGTAAAATAAGGGTGACATTGATAAAGGGTAATGTCACATTTTTTTCAAATTAATCCTTTCAATTCAACAATTTAGAAGATAACATAATTATTTCCATTTTAATTGTTGTGGGTTTTTGTGATAAATCATTATTTCATGCGGAGTTAAGCTGGTATACTATCACAATACCAAAGACCAATATTCATTAAGAAATGATTCATTTTGTGTTGTACTTTCAGCCAAAAATCCTCCCTTTGTATTAGTTTTATCTTCACTGTAAATATGTGATAAAATTTAAAGAAGTATATTTATTATGAATATCAGCTTAATTTCTGTTGTAAATGAAGGTCAATCAATTATAAATAAAAAGATTTATTTTAATTATATTTTGTAACACGTTTGAAATAAAAAATGGTTGGAATATTGTGTCCTCTTTCATTGTTTCTTCAATATACTATTAGTATGATAGTACTAGCTGTAAAAAAAGATTGTCATTAGTTATTTTGTCTATTCATCTTGATATTTTCCCATTAGTGATGGGTTAAGCTTTTCCAAACAATAACAATTCATTTGCTAAATCATTAGCAAAATTACATTTTCTTTACGATTTAACATAAAGTAAATAAGGTGGGGTTTAGTTTTAATATTAACAAACAAATATAATAATTAAGAGTGTTGACACTTGTGTAAAAAAGACCGCATTGCATTTCTACATATAGATTTACAAAACTAAATACTCAATAAAGCTACAAAAATCAAAGCAGTAAAATCCTAATAAGCAACATAATAAAGAAAGAAATAAAAATAAAACAAAATACATAATTACAAACTATTTTTATTTATTAATGACTAACAAAATACAACTTAAAGATGACAAAAAAAATACATCAAATAAATGTACATGTGAAGGAAGATTAACCACAAATGTAACTATGACATCTTATTTACGGTCGAGGAAGCAAATGAGAGGCGCACTGGATGGTAAATAACAACCATCGACCATACTCACATAAAAACCCAGAAAAACTGAGTGTGTATATTTGTAAACTTGACTGCAGAGCTAACACGTGGAACTCTCTATTCATGCCTCGGCTATATTACGTACGTACGTATCGCGGGTAGGGGGACGCGGTCCTCAGGCGTCAATCGTACCCCCTACTCGCGATACCGCTGCCGTCCCGCTCGACGTTCGTGTCCCGCTGCCATCGTGGGCTCGGCCAACAGCCGTGGTGTATAAAAACCGCGTGGGAATTGTGTTAAAAAAAATAACGTGTGTGGGCGCTGCAGCCTACGTGTTAAACTTAACGGCCAAAAAAGTTTTTAATACTACTCATAAAACCCTTACTTTCTGCTGATTTGTTATTGGTACTTTCTGCAGGAACTACTTGAGGTGCATCCGTTTCACCCGTGCTCTGACGATTTGACTCGATATTTTCATCTTTAGACTTATCAGGAATACTGTGTGTTACATTAATTGTGATCGCGTCTTTGCTAGTGACAATATTCTTAGCATTATTTTGTATAAAATCCTTTTCTTCCTTAAGTAACATATATTTAAGGGTAGAGTCAGTTATATCGTCAGAGCACCCGAGTTCCTATTGTGATTTCTCAGCGCTTTTTGGTTTCTTCTCACGCACAGGCTTGGAACGGACAAGGTCTACTCGTCCTAAGGATATCATTTTCAATTCCCACGCTTCCATATCTTTCCTGTAAAGTAAATTATTGAATGTAAGCTCAAATTGTTACTAAGATAAACTGACGATACATGAAAGTAGCAAAAGACAGATTTGTTGGCGCAGTTGGTTAGACGCCGGCTATAAAACGAGAGGCCGCGGTTCGATACCCGCACCGAGACAAAATAAAGTTTATGTGAACGACAAGTATTTGTTTCGGGTCTTAAGTGTTTCTGAGACCAAAAGGTCTCTCGTAGAGTCTCTGATACCCTATGACTATGTATGTGACTGTTGGGTGTAACATAATTCACAATACACTAATTACTAAATTACTTAATAGGCTGCAAAATGGCGAACATAATATATTGTTTCAAACAATGTTTTCATATCTCCAATAACACCATCAACTGGCATAATATTGGAAGCAACTTACTTATATTTCGTCATAAGTACTTGCGCTTCCTTTTCAAGCTTTGCCCTTTCGCTTTCAGGTAGTCTCACCCAGTCTGATTTTACTTGCTGTTGGTACTCCTTCAATGACTTGCCCTGGATGCTGTCCTTCCTTGACTGTATGTATAGAAAGTATGATGACATTGGTTTCTTTGGCTTTCCCAACTCTTTGTATTCCTGTGAACATGAGGGTGAAAAGATAATGAATAAAATTAATGTATTAATGTATAGAGTGGCTTTGAATTTGAACAAAACTTAATAGAATAAAATATAAAATTTAAAAAAGGGCCAAATATCTTAATTTGTAGCTTATTAAGTATATATAATTATGGTAAATGTTATAGTAACTAAATAGAAAGGCAGCACACTTTTTTACAGTTTATTGTAAAAGTCTTTGTCTCGCCAATAATATTGTTATTGAATATCCAATCTGAGTGCAATTGCTTAGTTTTTGGCAAATCAATATCATATGATTTCAAATTTAATTACTTACAGCTTTAAGTTTCCTTTTTTCTCTAGCTGCAGCTATTTCCTCTTTAACTCTTTTGATATCTGCCTTTTGCTGTTCTGTGAGGGAAGACTCATACATTGCTTTGATTTTTCTGTAATCCTCCAAATCTTTCTCATATTCTTTAGCCATTTGTGTCTTAGTCTGGAATATATTTATATATATACTTATATAAGTCACATATAAAATTATTTTTATGCGAGGTCATGTGATTTAATATGAAGGCAATTTAACAACACTTATTCCCAGCAACTTGAATACATTGTATTATTTGGGTATTAAAGACAAGTTAGACATTCCAATCTATAGTAGCACACATTAATTAATTAATGAGTGCCACCATACTGACTTTCAAGAGTTGCAGTAGCAGTTTGAATTTACCAGAGTGGGATGATTAGAAATTAGTTGCAAAAAATAGTGATAGTTAAGATGGGATTTGTAAAATCTGCAAAATATTTAAATTTATTTGCAAATAAAATAAATTTCATAACCAAAATAAACGAATACTTAATACTGCTTTAATAAACATACAAAATCATACTTGGGTCTTGGAATATACTCAAATAGCATGACCTCCATCAAGATTAGTATTAATGATAAGAAAACTTTAAATACCTCACTATCTAATTGCTGCCAATGTTTGGAAGTCCAAGCTATGGCCTCCTTAGAACTGATTCCAGGGTTCTTGGCGAGGAGGGCTGGCCTCATTTGCGCCATAAATTTAAAAAACGGCGTCAAAGGCCGTTTCGGCTTGTCTAAGCCTAATTTTTCCTCCGCTGATTTTCTTGTATAATTGCATATTTGTACAGGAGCTATCCAATTAGTTCTGAAATGTTTATATTGTGATAAAATAAATTTTAAGAAAAAGTAAAATGTGTATAATCAGCACACAACAAATGTGCACCGATTCCACAGTATATTTCGCTTCATGTTAAATAATATATCTTCAGGCAATATATATTTTAAAAACACATTGTCTTATTCATTATCTGCTTTTAATAGCTAGCTATAATTATGCAAAAAATGTGTATAAACAAAGCGCGATGGGAAAGCGTCATAACCTCAATATTTTTACCTGCTATGAAGAATTGATTTGAAGCTCCCTATCGCGTAATTACTCAAACGACTCAATTGAGCATAGGAGGCCATTATAATATCTACTGGAATAGTTAAATTTTCATACAAATATCGGCATAAACCACAAAAAAGCAAACCCCTATCATCGAATTGCGTCCCCGGTTTCCCAAAGGTAAATGTCAAATATCTAACATGAAACTGATTGTTGGAGTGAAATAGAGTTACAAGCCATGGACACTAGTTAGAACGAGATCGATGGTGGTTGCCACGTAATGCTAATATTGTATTGTTAGGCATGGAACGTAAAGTTGTGTAACTTTTTAATTTTGTTCGAACGGGCGACAGTCAAAATATTATGCTGGTTATTAAAAAAAGTGTATTTTAAAATTCTATAAAGATGAATTTACTAGGTATTTAATGTCCTTGATTTATTTCTGGCAAAGCGAATTAATACCTAGTAGCCAGTATGTATTACCTAGGCAGAGTACATCATGGAAAAGTGTAGGTAGACAGAGCCGGCGTTAGGATATGGCGCGGTTGGGTACCTATTGACGAAAGCGCGCCGTACCTATATCGGTTTTACTTGGGATTGGATGGCAAATAGGGGGAGCTGTAGGGGCGCTGATAGTATTAAAACTGCTACTGTAGATCAATATTCGTTAAATAAATTAAGATTTAATCTTTCATTTTATTAGAAAGTGTTTGGACATTGATGGAATCTTGTTGTTTTTATGTGCGTTTTATTTTTTTATAAAGTATTCATTGATTTAGTGACTGTGTGTATCAATTCCTAGATCGGTCAAAGTAGCTTGTGCGAAAATTTTTGGTTTGGAAGATGTGAGGTTTTGTATTGTCGCCATTCTCCTACTCATCATTGAATCAGCAATTTGTAGTTCACTTTATTGATATATAAATACAATGTAAACTGGGATAACAGTAAATAATCCTTTCTATAACATTGGGCGAATACAAAAAAATAAAGTAGTACAAAATTTATATTATTTTATTAATTGCTTATCTATTTTACAAATAGTAGACCACAATCTAATTCCACTAAGGACATAAATTAAGCACTTAAATTAATATGTACATTCAATTTCAGTCGTTATTCCTAGAATACTTAAGTCTATTTTGGCTCAAGGTGGGCTCCACGTGTTTAAATAAATCATGTAAAATAGACCAAAAAAAACATGTATAAAACAAAGGAAGTTGTATATTTTATTGCCGTAAATTTCTTTTTTCTCATTAATTGGATACCCGTTTCTCAGATCAGTTTTGAGGGGTTTATGGCTTAATTATTTTAATTTAATAAGACTTTATTAAAAATACCCCAGGCCTTTTTAGATTCATATACAATAATTATCTGAAATAGAGACAGCTTTATGTACAAATGATATTTACATTACTACATATAGCTCTTTTTTTTCTTTGTTACATCTTATACGGAACAAAAATAAAATCCAAAAAAAATTACTAACTGTTAGTATATCTTCAAATGTCGAAATTATCATCTTCAATTTGGTATGAAGAAAATGGACTTTTAAGATTTGTCAGATTATTATTCAAGTCGTGCCTTGTGTTTAATTCTACTATACAATTTTAGTAATTCTAAGCTTTTATTTACATGGCAAAAGTATTATTAATTACGTTTTGCGAGGTTTGTCTTTTACGATTCTGTGTTCATTTTATCTCTTACAAATATATTTTTTACAATAAATATTAATGAACTTGGCTGAGTAATTACAAACACATGTCATTCTTACAATACAAAGAATGGCTCGTTCATCATGTTGCTTGCACAACATCTGCTGAGGTTATATCAGTCGTTTTTATACATTAATGGCACTTATGGACTCCGCACACAACAATCTTAAATGCATCAGAGGTACAACTACAAACTTTCTAATGTCTTTCAAGATCCAATGAGTCGGGTTATCGTGGTCAGAGTATCGTTTCGCCGGCTGAATAGTGATAGTGCCTTGGCTTTCTATACGAGTGTTGCTGTGGGGGCCTGTAGGTGGCGTACTTGGGGTTGTGTGGATGTCGCGTCAGCGTGTGTGGATGCGTCGCGTAACAATGAAACGTTAATGGCGTGGGGGGTGGTCCAGACGGAGTTTTGGCTGGCGTGGGCTTTCTCGGCCCTGTTATTCTTCTCCACAATGCTTTTAAACGCGGCGTCGCTATCCACACGGCGACCATTACGCCGAGTATTTGCGTCGCGAATATTCTGAACAGGAACACCCAGAAGGCTGGGTGTGGGTGTGTGGAGGGTTCTGAAGACGGCATGGGCGCTGCGAGCCACTCATCTCTCCAGGCGTATTCGTAGACCCAGGTGGCTAGTATGCAGGCTGAGGGTACGGCGTATAGTGCTGCGAATGCTCCTAGTCGAAGCACGCTCTGGTCTGTGTGTGGTTGCGGCGTGTTGAGGAGTACCGTTGGGGCTGGTACAGGTGTTGGTCGGCGGAGTACTGCCCGTAATCCTGATGAGAGGAACACGCAACCCAGGAGGAGGCAGATGGCTTCTGGCACGATCACTAGCGCGAGCAGGGATTTGCTTGATTGGTTGCCGACGAAACATGTACCTGGGGAAGATAATTGAATATAGAGCAATTGCAAATTTTTGTAACAGTTTGTTTGGAGAAAATATGGTTTATTTCAACATCTCCCATGATTCAATTATTTGATATCCATTTTAGGTGAATATAACTACCGTTTATTTTAAAACTTAAAAATACTTTGAATGCTAAAACCTTCCCGGAATGATATATCACGGTGTATTTATCGATTTCATAGTTTTACAGGTTAACAAATAAGTTTTGCGAGATAAAAGTTTCTAATTGAATGCTATTAAATAAATGTTGATTATAGTAATTAAATACGAGCGCTGAACACTCAAACAACACAACAGAGTTGCGGCGTGCGCGAAAGTTTTAGCGGATACGAATTCTTATTCTCGAGTGTTCTTTACATGGTGGTGAATACATTCCGCTTTTCACTAAAGCTGCACTGAACGAACACCTACACAAACACATGGCGAGAAAAAAGGCTTGCATTAATAAGGCGGCTAAAAGGGTCCCGATTTAAAATTGAAATACGAGCAAGCGAGGAGGAAAGGTGTCGTGTTTAACGGCTCAAATAATGGCCGAGCATTTCTTTCGTCCGTCCATAATGGAAGCGGAGTGGAAATAATAAAAATAAAAACACAATGCTCTTGGCATGATTGAAACTGCAATATGCCTGAGAATCGGATTGTGGCACTTCGCGCGCACTCGGCACTCGCGCTCCCTCACAATAAACACCAAAATAAAACAAAACAACGCAATTATGCGCACACGGGACAAATGTTTGATAGAAATGGAATGTCGTCTTTACACTTTCAGTGCAAACAAAATAAACAAAGAATCGTAGTAGGGCTTTCATTCAGATTCAACAGGTTGGTCCTATTAAAATGTCAGATAACACAGAGCTTGGTTGTATATAAACATTTCCTTTGCCAAATTGTATAAAATAAAGTAAACTGCTCCCAATAATAATAAGACGTGGCAGTCGCGAACTTCTTCCAAACGATACTTGTTCAGGTTTACTACGTCATCATCATTCATCAGCCACTGGAAATCGACTGCTCAACATAGGCCTCCCCCAATGATTTCCACAGGTAAGGTTTACTACCTGCTTAGAATCAAATGTAACTTTTTATTTATACCGAATACCTCTTTAAATACAAAAAAGCGGCACGCAATTTTTCTTCTTTATCCACCTCAAAGTATTTAATCTTAGACCAGTAAAGGTTTCCGCCTTATCTCCCCGCTTTGAGGTTGGCGCTTGGCGGTGACTTTACACGCAGAAACCAACAAAATCTACTTGAACAATTTTTCTTAGCTTAACATTGCGCATCGTTGCGATAATTATTCTTTACTTTCAACACTGCGCCGACTGTGTTTTTTAAGTTAAATTAATCGTTCCTAGCTTAAATGATAAAGGGTTTGGAATGATAAATATATAACGCCGCTTTGTTTTCTTTATGTGGATGTTGTAATTGGGTTTACTTTTTCTTTGGTTTGCCGCTATGGTCTTTCCGGTCAACTATAATATTTGAATATTAATGCAGACTGAGAATTTCTTTGTATTTAAATTAAGCAACGTTATTTCAAGAAAGTATAAGATGTCGTCCATTTGTCATAATTAATATTAATGGCGTGTCTTCGTTTCTAAATTGTGAGGGAAATCGTTGCGGACAACCTATCATTAATTTATGTCAAAGCATTCAATTTCAGTTTGAAATAGCAGTCTCTGGAATATTAAACTATACGCATTAATGACGTTCTTATGTCAAAGCATACATTCAAATTTAACAGATAATTGGGACATGCTGCGCGTTTATCATAATTGGAATATTACCATCAAAATAGGTAATAGACTAAATTCTTGTCTACGCCAAATATTATGCTGCAATTGCCCCCAACGAATAGATCGAACACGCAACTTTTACAATAAATCTGTTCATATAAACCGCTCAATACCATTATCGTATGAATACGTGCTCCCGCGCTCTCGTACCAGATTTAATCGCTTTGAAAAACACCGCCGATCAAACAAGAAAGCTCCAGTATTGCCATCTTTTGTGTGCTTCTAGCGGATGTGGTATTAGAACGTATTGATCGGCGCTAAATAAGGAATACATTTTTTTCGATATTATTTTTAATTTTAGTAATGAATGAATCTCAATGGATGGGTATCAGCTGGCATCAGGACGCTTGGAGTTCTGAGTCATAATTTTGAAATTTTATCAAAAGAATCTTTTGGTAATATAAAAAAATATTTGAGCTTTGAGTTTATAAGCCTTGCTAATGAGTTTATGACTTGACTCTCAATAAGAGTTACATAAAAAGATAAACAACTTTATTGAATACATTGTATTGTATTAAGTTTATGCTAAGCTGGATTTACATTTTTACTAGCATAAATTGAAAAACGGATCAGAAATTAAATCGCAGAAAAATCAGGAAAGTAATCTTTACGCATTGACACCGGTTACAAATATCATTTCAATCAAAATTATTTAAGAAGAACAAACAATGACTTCAAAACATAATTATTTTTAATAGCATGTTGCTTTCTAGAATCAACATAGTTATTTACTGTTATTTTCGTTTAAGTTATCGAAGTAGAAAACGAGACCGAATTCAAGCAATTAAAAGTACTGTTGATTTCACCTAAACTACTTACAGGTGTACATATTGCCAAATGATTAGAGAAGCAAAAAAGATCATTATCGACATACTAACATGGACTTCAATATCGATTAATAGTGTAGTCTCTTTAAGATACATTGAACTTTTCACCTAGCCATGTGAAAATGACCGCTCGACTAGCACGTCGTCATATGATGAGCTGCCTTTTCAAATCGGTAGGGTAATGTATAATGATATAAGATTCCGTACTGGGTAGGTGGTTACTAAGAAAATGAGGTGTGATAAAAACAAGGAGATGGGACGGCCATCGGCGGTCGGGTAAGGCCATATTGGAATTGTAAATCATATATTAACGATTCAAGATGGCCGATGGGTATCTACAACGATGTGCCAAACATTTTACAAGACCTCATTAAATATAGTTACCATTTTAAGTGCTAATTAACCGTTGATTAATTAATACACAGGACATAAATGGTTAGCGCCTTAGTCGGCTTTGTAACGGCTTTTTTATCATTTTCATAACGATGATAAGAGTTTGAAACAGCGACACTTTGCCGGAATGTTGTGGGTCTTATGTTTTTGTCGTCTAGGCTTAATATTGTTATCATGCGATTAGTAAGTACATTTAATGTTAACCAGTTTAAGAATGAGAATAAAACGTTGCGACTATATATTTTATTTTGAGCTAGGTTGAGAAGTGCACTTAAATTTTATAACCATTATCAGATGGTGAATCTGTATGATTTTATCTAAAAAAACCTGAGTCGAAAACAGTTATTTGCACGAATTAGTAAGAAGCAGGTAAGCTATCTTTGTATCATCGCAAATTAAGCTGTCAGAAAAAAGTACGCGAATTCCACCAACGCGGGCAGAGGGATGTTTATCGCTTAATTGCTGACGTCTCTCAATAGTACATCACATCTAACTCTAGGACGTACAAGGTCTAATAGAGATAAGGTTTTAATAATTTACCTGTAAGTTCATCAGCGTCCACATCCCGGGTGACGAGCACGGCAGCGGCGAGCGCAGCCGGCACGCCCCACGCCGCCAATTGAAGCAGCGAAGAGTGTCGGTCGTTGCGCGCGCCAGTCGCCGCCTGAGCTGGCTGCCGAAGAACACTGGCCCTCCACGCGCCAGCTACTACCACCCACCTGGAAGACAAAATGGAAAAATAAGTCCTATGTGTTTGGATTAGGATTTAAATTCAAATAGTTGTAACCCTTACTTTGTCGAGAATCGAGATATTGATAAAATTGGACTACAGTGAGCGCACAAATGTAAAAAAAAATAATTGTAAAACCTACATCCGAGTTATTTTGAAACCACCTAACAAACTCATGAGCAGAAACTCAACTAGTAAGCCCCTTCGTGTATAGGCGGTCGCTTTAATTTCGAGTCAACTTGTAGATACTAAAACCAAACAAAATACATAGCATTAGGTTAACATAATAAACAAAACTTAATATTTCGGACGTTTAGATACATCAAGGACACAATACAAACATTTTTGCCAAGCAATGAAATACAAATAAATATCGTGAGAGAAACTAGCGGAGTGACCGTTATCTGAGTAATTAAAATAATTAACCAGTCAATGAGCATTATTATAAAGTGAACGCAACATGAGACAGCTGTCGGGGGCAGCTGTAACGCCTTTGTCCTGCAATCCGACACAACCTGATATTTTGCCTAACTCGTTCCAAAATTAAAAATATTTTGGAGTAATCCTTTTTGGTAAAATTTATGAAAAAAAATAAACAAGATAATTGGATTTAGTTACGTAACGGTGCTTTGAACGCAATAAAATACGAAGGATTATTCGAGAACAGTGAACGGCAATGCATTTACGGTTTACCTTTAATATACCTAGGAACTTAATGTTAATAATGTTTGTGTAGAAGAGATATCGCCATTCCTAGCAATTCTAAGAAAAAAATAAATTATGAAGTTGTTTAATGGGCCACACAGCGTGTTCAATTTAAACTTGGCATAAAAAATACGATAATTGTGAGTACATAGATAAAATTATAGAAGTATGTTTACCGGTAATTAAGGGCTGCTAATTAATTATGCATGCGTAATTAAATTTACAATTGTATGTAGTATAGCTTTTAGTCAGCCTTAAAATGAATCTATGTCATATAGAACAATGTAATTTAATGCCTTCCATAGCGGTTGGACCGGTGTCATAAACAAAAAGTAGTTACGTTAAATATGACACTGTAACTCGACGCCGCGGCGACTCGTTCTACCACCACAAAAACATTTTTGTTCTCTTTACCTTTTTAAATTAACGATCGCCAGGTCTCGATAAAATCGTTAATTTTCTCCGCCATCCCTAATTGTTGGACGTGTTCTAGGGATTTTATGCCGACGCTAAACATCGGTCTTTCCGACCGAGACGCTTGTTGAACTCGGCTGCGAGTAAATTATAGCCTTTGTCAACCCTTACTTAGCTCGTTAAAACCACTGACAGGTAAATCCATCTCATTGCGGACGAGAAAGGTGTCGCCTTGTTTTGAAGTAGACCAGTTGAGTGAGAGCCCCGGTGTTGTTTGCTTTGATTGCGACGCGCGCGGCTCGGGAGAGGTTTTGTTTGGTTGGTCGTGATTCCCGCAGTGGCGCGTCACTAGCACTTGAACAAACAACGGTCCCTATTTGTACAGAACCGAAAGTGGCGATAGTCCAAACAGCAGTGTTTGTTCGCTGGCTGGTATGTTTGATCCGGCCTCCGCCGCCGGCACATGTTGGCTAACATTTTACTTGTGTTTGTACGATTTGCATTGTGATAATTAGGTTCGTTCTTTGAAGTAGGTACTAATGTAATCGTATGCACTTACAGGCGCGGCAAATAAAAGCGTTAGGTGCTATGTTTTCTTAGAAAGCTCGTAATCATGTGAGATTGGTCGTCAGAACGGTACTTTGAATTAGTGTCTCTCTTGAATGTACATATAAATAATCGGTATCGGTTATTATAGACGTACGCATCTTATTAGTTCAGAACTTATTTTCTTGGACATAACATTTTCCGTACAAAAAATGAAACGTCTTTAACGAAGTTTATTTAATTTACAACACTTGTTGGATGTTTTAAGAGAAAAGATGAGTTACAAAACACAAATCCTGCATCTTGATACCTCATTACTCGCTATCGAATTCGAGATTCCTCGTAAAATCGTAAATACAGAAATGTGAATCAATAAAAACTGAACTACAAGAAAACTATTTCTCAAAATACATACTCGACATAAAATGTATGATCCAATAAACATTTGTGACATCAAAAGGACAATGCGATCCATTAGGTGCCATGATGCAAATGTTGTGGTCGAGGCGAGAACGGACAGCCGAACGGACAGCTTTTAAGGATTTCAGTTTTCTTAAATATTTTTTACGTCGCGGTGCGAGTGGCCATTAGCGATAGCTTTATCGCTGACAACGATTGGTTTCACGCTATAAAAAATATATTTATGCCTTGAAGCGAGAAGACTGTGGTTTCTGTATGACGTTCTTGATGAAAAAACATTCATAGGCAAAAAATTTAGGTTGAATCATTTCTTTTTTATATATTTTTTTAAAACAAATGTTGATTGATGTTTGTTTTTTAAATGAGTAGCAGTTTCGCATCAGCGAAAGTCAAAATCTCATAACCAATAAAATTGCAAAGACAAAATCATGAAAATCGTATAGAGAAAATCGTATAAGAAGTTAATAAAGATCGTCACAATCTTTATTAACTTCTTTTTAAAGCCTCTTGGCAATGAATCATCAAAGATGCTTTCTTATGTGCCGCCGATTCTTCGTTGCCAAGCAGTTATAAAAGCCTTATTATGTAGATACAATATGTCAAGTTGAAAGTTCGCTAGACGTGACGTGACGTTCGCTAGATGTTTCCAAGTCACAAATGGATCTCACAAAATGTCATTCGATATTTCGATTGATGTTCCCATGACTAGAGGCCACACACGCCGCACTTGTATTCTTATTTCAAATGTCGGTCATCGTAAACGTCAACATGACAGATGTCGGGAAAACCTCAATCTTTGTGTTGTCGCAGACGCCAACTCAACCCGTACGTACGTTTTACCCCGCTCATTTCTTATTCACTTTACAACAGGCATAAATTAGAAATTGCGAGAAATGTTTATAATAAATTTTGCTGGGCAGTTTGTATAATTAATTGCGTGTGCGATGAAATAAATGGGGTGGATTTTAATGTTGCTTGCGTTGTATTTCCTAGTAACATGACTTTCTATATACCGGGAGACAAAATTATAGCGGGGTGAATAAACTATTACTTTAATATTGGCTCTGGAGCTATGGCATTTGGATTAAATTCTCTGGGGATATAAATAATATTCGATTTTAAAGCTTATTTATACTCAATAGAACCCATGTTGTATTTTACACACTAGATTTAACACTATTTGGAACTGAGCTAAAGAGTGATGGGTACAAGAAAGTTAATCTTATGGTAGCGCGCTTCACACAACTATTATACCTTTAAGCAAGAAGCAAAGGAAATCAGGAAGGAGTTAACACATCGGTTTCTATTCAAAACGGGATAACTCGGGCTATAGTTAGCCGGCGTAAAGCAGGCTCGTTAAGCCGCTCGTAACAATAAAACCCAACACCCACATCACTATTTAGGTGAACGTACTCATTTATTGCCTTAGACGGCGGACTATTCTGCTACAGATTGTGGTTTATAATAATTTTCTGTAATATCATTTATATCCTAAACACGGTCTCCTTTATGTTTACTTCAACTTGCGTATTACAAGTTTCAACACTATCTTTGTATACATTCGCTTATTTTACGGCGTCATAAGGAAGTTTTGCAATAAGTACATTTTGTATAATTTGAAAATTGAGTTTCGAATGATTTGCTCTAAGCTTACAAAATTGGTGGGCATACACCATGTTCTTTGTAGTTTTACTTCTTTGATGTAAAGTCCAACTATCTAAGGCTTGGTAAAGCTGCTTTACATACGTGTAATTCAAAATGTTTATTTAGAATACATAGTAAGAAATAACCCACAGACATTCGTGTCTGTGTAACAATTAAACATCACTATGAAATTATTGAAAAGTTGAAGTTATACCTACTAACTGCTTAGGTGTGATGGACATGTCGAATAAAAATTATATAGAAAACATGACTGATTACAACAGTAATCAAGTAATTATCGACACATTCGATTGATTTTAGAAAGAGGAACACTATCAAGTGAAATACTACTAAATAAAAATACAGCAAGCTGTGTGCAGAATGTCTCGATGATGCATGTGCTCCGTAGGGACGTAGTTTATTTCGGGAGCTCGTAAAATCGATTAACCATCCGATTTGTGTGCATGTCGACTGCGACTGCTTAGTCGTCTGCTTCAAGCAAAACAGGATGCACTATTTCTGTCTCACGTCTCAGACAGTGATATGTGTATGAAATTAATGTTCTGATTTAAATATATTACGGTGTTATTTACAAGGAAGCTGACTTGTTTAAGCTATAAATTGTGCTGTTGCCATCTGAGATGTCTTTTTGAATATATGGAGTCGGTGCGCGCTGCTGAATTTAAACCTATAGTCCAACTAAATTAATGGGTACCGTTTGACGTTTCATACTTTTTAAAGTTTCAAATACTTTGTACGGGCGTAGCTCCATACGACTATCATTCTATGGTTTTACGGTAAATGTTATTGAAATTGTGTGAAAGTTCTACAAAGTTGAAAAGTCTGAAACATCAAACGGTACCTATTACTTTAGTTGGACATTAGTGATTTTAACAATAACAATGAATAAGAGTATAGAAAAATAAGAAATAGTACCTTATTTAATCCACGTTCATGATTTAGCTAAGCTAGATATATTTTTGCTGTTCAGACATATTTAGCCACAATCCCACTCATCAATTAAACTAACAAGTAGTTCGAATTAACTTTCCGGGTGAGTTTTACAAAGGCAAATAATATTCGTATATAAGGCACATGATCGACCAACAGTGAACCTTTGAACCCAGTTTTAAACATCCCGAAATGGCGAACAAGCTCGCAGCAGGTGGCTAAATATGGAATCGGTTAAGTTGAGCACACCACCATTTTTATCGGGCTAACTTAAGCTGACCCTCATGTGAAGCCAGTACAGCAGTAATCGAACGGCGCGTGAGAAGATTAATGGTTACTTGGAGCTCAAATTATATTGGATGCGTTATCATGAAGTCAATATACGGCATGGCGATCAACGTGTTGAGATCGCTTATGATTGATGGTAAAGGAAAATAAATGATGGACCGCATATTGTTGAACTCAAACACGAGAATAACGATATTGAACTCAGTTTTCACGCTATTTTGAGTCTTATTCAATGGATGTTAATGTACAGTGTCGATTGTAATCCAACTGACAGGTAGTTAAAGATCACCTCACATCATTTTCGGTTAAATTAAATTTTGCCCGAGTGAGGATGCAGATCTCGTTGTGGAAGCCAATTAGCTTTGTTAATTAGGTGTAATTTATTACGTCTAGCTCCAGCCGTGTTTTGGATGTGGTTTGACATTTATCAATCGGTACTTAATTTACTGCCGTGTCGTAAAACGTTTTCATTAGTATCTATAGTGATTTGTGGAATAAAACAATAATAAAACCAGGTGGATGGCGGTCACGACTCTTGAAGACGTGGAGGCTTAATTTGGATTAGAAATAGATGATAAATATTATATATGTACCTACAAAGTAAACGAATGTACTTCTGTTATTAGAGATGAAGTAGATTTTTTATAAGCTTAGCGTTGTAATAAATTCTAACGAAAAAGCAAAAAACGTTGGCGACTCATATTATTTTGAATAATTGATTGTAATTGTTATAATGAAATATGATCGCCAAAGTTGACTGATTGAAGCGCCACTACTTGGAATATCTCAAAAATAATCATACCTAATTTAAACACCGATCATAACTTAAACATTATTAGTTGGACTTTAGTGTAAGAACACAATAACAATAACTTAAATTTGGTACTTCCTAATTAAGTTTCTGTTTAGTAAACTTGTGATTACATTTCATGTTGAATTTATTGTTTTATTAGGTAAATTGGGTCAAGGATGTCGCTAATTTCATAAATGTTGATTATATTAGTGATTTACCTTTACCGAACGTAGGTAACTAATCAATTTTAATATAAATGCCGTGAAAACCGCCCAAATAAATGACAAATATTTTAAATCTGGCATTTAATTTGTTTACTGTCAGTATCAGCTTGTAACCAATTTTATAATCAAGAACCAAAGTAAACTATACGAAAAATGAATATGTCTAGAGCACATTACGTTTAAGGCAAGCTGTTCGATTAATTAAGTTTATTTTACGACGGCAAATTGCAAACACGCCCATATTGCATGCTCGAGAATAATTTCTCGTTAACGATGTAACAAGTTGAGTTCCCTCGTATGTATGCTTTTTAAATTATTGATATGAATTATGGAAGTAAGTAGTCTATATTGAAACGAAGGTGAATAATATGGCTTGTATAATGGAAGGTTAATATAATAGCTAACTTTTAAAGTTTACGTCTATTATACCTACATGCAATATGGTCTATTAATTTTGAACTTGTAAAGCAAAGCATATAGCCGATTTCACAACTTATATCCAAACTTATTTCTCTTCATGGTAACTTTAGCCCAATCACCGCTAGCTCAAGAACTATCTACCAAGATCTGTAAAAACAACTTTTACTGCAAAAGGACCATTACAACGACAGTAAAATGACACGAACTACATTCAAATCGCATCTACGAGTTGCTTCAGGTTTCACAAGTCGAATGCATAAAAAATAATGTCCAGCGTACAGTAACCGATATTAACATAATGGCGGACCGAGCACGCTTTACACAACTAACGTGGCGCATACAGAATACGCATTTACATTTCCAACCAGAGACAACGCTGATTAACAATTTATGGGCCCTTTAGAGAAGAACAAGACGCATCTGCATTTATGGCCTCAGTACATTTTGCCTATTAGAACTTATTCTATTTTCGTTTTGTTAAGATATAAAACTATTGTACTAGTAAATACTTATCGAGAAACAAAGCGAATATGTGATAATGCTTATAATATACGACTAAATAAAAAACGCCCATTAACTAAACCAATTTTGGTAAAAATTTATTACATTTCTACAAAAAGCATTTCATATTTGACTTTTATTGATTACGTGGAATCATAGATCGGTCATACATTACCGATTAAAAAAAAATCGGATATGTTTGACGTATGATGCCTTTGAGATATCCGCTTATTACTTCAATGTGTCATGCGAGAAAAAGTCAGTATTCGAAATGTAGAAAATGGCTCCGAATCTATTTCTTAGAACGAAAGCGTGTGCTTCAATGTATCATTGAAAATAAAACACGATACAACTATTCTGCATTCGTTATCCTAGGCACTAGAACGATCATAATGAAATCTTGCAGCTTTGCAATTATCGAGTTACGGTGTCAGAGCCTATAGTGTATACTAGACACTAGTGTTTCATTAAACCAGCCTCAGGTCGTAATTACCACTTGATGGAGCAACTACGCTGATCAGCCGAGCAGTAATGTAATAACTTTTGTACCTAATGAACCGACATGACAACATGGACGTTAGTCAGTTTTTTATAGAACCACACCATGTAAGCACTTCATGATTACTGATTTTCTAAACCCGTGTACATGTACCTAATTATTTTGCGCAGGTTTCTTTAAACCAACTTCATATGGACTTTTTTTTTAAATTCTGTTACTAATGACGAAAATTAATATAGTTTATTTAAGTACTTACTACACTAGTTTTTCTTGTATAATGATACGTTCTGTTGCTAAAATTCCTAAGCGAATTATTTCCGAAGAATAACACTTGTAATAAAAATACAAAGATTATTTTAAAATTAATTATGAATATCTATTTACATTTTATTTTGCTCGCTGTAGCGCATTACTTGCTGAATTCGTCTTTAGGATTTAGGACCTCTAGTAATCCTGTAGTGTGATTTCTCGTGTTGTCAGTTCATTAGAATGTTGTATGATATTTGTCAACGTTTACATTATATTTTGGAATGACAGTAAAGATCAGGCATCAGACAAGAACTTTATTGCCCAGCATATATAAACTACTAATAAAATCTATTTTTTATGAGTTCCTTTGATCGAGTTGCCAAAAAGATATCAAAACTAACAGGTATGACAGGACGTCCGCTAATAAACAACGATCGACAGGTCTTGTTTATGTGATTTGTTTACGATATGAGAAACTTAATTAGAAAATGTTTCCAATGGCAGAAATGCGGAAGAGAACGTTGTAAATTAACTTTTTCTATAAATAACAGGAACTAAAAACGAGCAGGCGGTGGCACAAGTCAACACCACGATTGGTTAATTCCCACATCAGCTGGAGATTCTATGGTAGTCTACCAGCCTTAGAAGACTTGGTAGAGTATAGGAGTTATGATTGAGAAAAACCAAGCAAGGGCAGTGGTTATTAATACTGATGAATATTTTTGTTGATCTTGCAACCTTATCTTTATCACATTGTAATATTATAGAATTTAAAATAAATAGCAGTGTAGCAATATAAACGAAGCAAGACAGCCATTTGAAAACAGCTTTATAGATGTTCTACCTCTCTACAATAATCCATACAATAATTCAAGAAGTTAGATATAAATTAGACCGTATCATCAAAACGCCTAGCATTTTCCAATTACTATGCACGATAAAAATATTATAGAAAACTTATCATTTGGCATAACAATTTCCGACGCAACATCGACGTAAACGATACTCACACGTACGCGGGCTGCATCGCAATCACACATTAATTTCTACCAGAGCTGAAGGAATTTCATAATATACCGCCCGAGGCACACAGCCAAACAAGGATTCTCTGCAACATAGGTGTGAAACTACATAAGGCTTGGTTACACAACACCCTCCACTACAAATATTTGTCACACGCACAAATATTTGTCTAAGTATTTCGTGCGGCGGTATCGAATCTGGGATCACACTAGCAGGAATCTTCTTGTAAATGTATTCGTAACGACATCTTTAACTCCACTTACTAAATCTTTAGGCTTTATAATCTATTGGTAGAAGGTTATTAACTGTCAATACAGAAAACCAGAAGCTTAAACCATTGGATCTAGAAACATTACTTTAATAAGATTTCCTTTTTAAATAAAACTGTTTTTTATGGATTTCATAACGGTTATGGTTTAATATTTAACATTTTTTAACTTCCAGATTTTTCGATTACTTAACAATTTTATTTCAATGTGTAAATCTAAGATCTGTATCCTATTTTGTAGCGGAGAAAAATAGATGATTTTTAAATTTTATCCTCCCTTTTAAGAATCAAAATAAGTATCCTGGCGGATTAAAATAGACGTCAATTTATGATGATAATTCACATTTCATTGTTAAAACGTTCATAAAACAGTCTGTAAGTTGTCAAAATTGTTAAAATACGTCGAAGCTTGAATATAGTACATCACTATCGTCCAATCACCACAACAATATCCAATTTTCCGTACAAGTACCCAACAATTTAACATCCAATCATTACATAACGAGCGTTTGAGTGACACGTTTTAAAAGCCACTCGAGAAATTCGTCTATAATAACAAGATTTAAGCTTTTAACGTACCGACTCGATTGACAGTCAATTCCCTCGATCAAAGGATGACGATGCCAGTTTATTGTGGACCGAACGTTTATTACAAAGAGATTTTCGAAAGCCGGGCTTCGGGTTACGACTAAGGCCGGGTACACGTGGGTTGTTATACTAAACATGTAAGGTGCGTAGGAGTCTTTGGAGCTTGACTTTGTGCCGCCGATTTATATTTCGTCTGCACGCGGCTTTATACGCGTATGTTTTTCGAGAGGTGATTAACTTTTTGACGGGGCGACCTGTCGGCCAACACTTAACTAACAAATTGCTTTAATGTTTTGTGTGACGTAACGCATTCAATTGCCTGGTGCAGTAGTACACAACGTGAGATAGAGGTACCGAAGTGTACCGTCAATTATGTTCTTTAATAGTAGATTTGGTTGTGATGACACAGATATGAGGTATTTTAAAAACAGTAAAAATTTAAGTACAAACCAAATAAAAAGCAACAATCTGTATTATAAAAGGTTTTAAGCCTTACAATGATGCGTACTCTTTTACTAAAAAAGGCAATAACAATTCTTAAAATCAATAATTAGTTCAACATGCGAATCCAATCGGCGAACAACCCGAATTAAAACAAAAACAGATAACACTTATACACGAATAAACGACAGTCGATATAATAATAATAATATAAGATTTTTAGGGCATCAGAAACACTTAATTTTACGACAAAGCGACGCGAACGGTGTTTTCATTGCAATATTATAGAATTCTTGTAAAGTCGAGTACTTACTACTTGGCCGATCGGCAATATCGCCGAAGTCATTTCGCCCAGTAACTTTTTTATTTCGTTGTTCGTTCGCGCTCGAACTCGAGAGCGTTGCCTCCTATAATAAACAAGTTGGTCGGTATAACCATATTTCTGGATTTAGTTTTGGGATAAAAAGGATTATGATACGACTTGCGTAAACAAAACGGTTTCATAACAAAAAGGTTACGGGGATTTTGTTGCGTGTCTATTCTTTGTTGTTAGATTACTGGTATCATGGTTGTATGTTGTTACGTAATTTATATAAAGAAAGATGCTGTAGAAAATACATAAAATACCACAAACAAGAAAAAATACTTGTTTAGAATTTTGTATCACTAAGAAATGAAAATAAAAATCTTTTAATAGTTTTGGCCCAAAGATATTTTTAAAATATGTGAATTGGGGCACGATATAAGTACGTCTATATCAAGGAAGTGAAATTGCAGCTTGCTCGACCAGGAAATACAACCCATGTTCATCTCTTACACTTTTTAAAGTTTTCCACGATGTCATAATTCATAAGCAAATGGTCTGTTTTCTACGCACGCCCAAATTGTAAGAATATCCTAGTTCCGATAACGAGATGGTATCACGAGAGATGTTCACGTGCAAGCGAGATATACATACGTATAATGTGTAGGTGTGAACGGGACACGAGCAGAACATGCCTCGGAAGCCTACCGCCGCGATTCCCAAACTTTATTCCATCCAAAATAAAATCTAAATTCATATACAGGAATACGCAGCAGAAAAATGGCTATTAAATATTATGTATGTATAAAAATGTAATGCGTGTGTTTTTTTTTTCTTCTAAATCGTCATTTTTTATTTCTTGGTAACAAAATTAAGCAATTAGTAGCGCCTATCAATATTTATACAATCAGGTTTTTTCGTCTTTGCATTTTTCTTTAATTACAATTAATAAATATATTATTAATCAATGTCTGCTTATGTGTATATTTTATCTGAGCACACAAAATGTCTGATTTACGATCTGATAAAAATAAAATATTTACCAACAATTAATAAAAAATACAATAATACTGCAAATATAAAACTTATATTTACTAGCAAATAGTTAACAAATGAATACGAATATAATTTCAAAAATATATTTAAAATCATGTCATAAAAAGAAACATTGTTTCTTTTCTTTATTGTTGAAAAAGATTGAGAACCTCAGCTGAGTTGTGCTTTTCCTTCGCTTCTCGTTAAGAGCTTTTAACGAGCCGACCGGCGACCTTGCCGTAACGACTGGACAGAGAGCGCGCATCTCCAAACGACCAAACATACGCGCTAGACAAAGACAGACAATCGTACTGTAACAATGAGCTTACTAACAAGAGCCGACTGCCGCATCGAAACGTCGTAAGTGACGTAATCACACAACCGATTATATGACGTACCCGTATTTGTTTAGAGTGTGATTTTATTAAACAAACATAGTTAGTTAAGTAACAGATGCTGACACGGCTCGTCTGACTAACGAGAATGACTCCGGCGCAGGTTTTGTTACTTTTCTGATGTAAACCTTTCGGTGGAACAGGAGGGTGTATATTAGTTTGGAAGTTGGTACGCTACGGGCAACGGTCATAAATGCCTTTTGAAAATTTATTTAAATTGGTTTCTGGTCGCGAACAGCTAATCGTGGCTATAAAAAATGTTACAAGCGCATTTTTATGTGATAGTATTTCTAGATAACATTTAAATTGTTATTACTGTCTATAGAGATTTTATTGGCAGCTTAAAATACATTGTTCCGGAGGCCTATGTGTAAATAAGGCAGTACCTACTTCACGGCGGTAAAAAAATATATTTACATTCGGTTCAGGGATTGCTGACACTGTAATTAATTTAGTTACTAATGTAAAATTTCTAGGCAGCGGAAAATAATTGTTAGGAACTTAATTTAAATCTGTAGAAAACAGATCACATAAATCTTATAAATTGTCTACATAATAATAATTAGAAACACTAGTAAGACACTTTAAACTTATAAAATGTTAGTATTAAGAAATGTCTAGAGATTGTAAAACAAAATTATTTATGTAGGTAGTTTAGATGCAATTTATAGCTTTATTGAACATAATAGGGGCATACATATGACCATAAAATATCTAATATGACGTGTGCTTTAATTTAAACCATCTACCTGGATACAATCTATGTTACAGTAATATTACATCACCTGTCCGATTGTCTACCGCTTAAACTATTTATAAATTAAAACAAAAACCCCGCTGAGTTTGTTTTTATGAGGTCCGTCACTAAAAAACTCCTTTTATCGGGTTTATTTATCAAAGTGATTAACGTGGAATGGAACGTCGGCCGCCATGTTGGTTATTATGGAAGAAACTCCCGCGCAAACGTCATTCTACGTATTAAAATTATAATTTATTATAATGTTAGTGATATTTCTTGCTTGTAAATAAAATGACTTGAATGACCGTCGTAGTTAATAGCTATGATGTTTAAGTAATTGAGATATTTTTTTTGGAGTAACGGTCTTGATTACAAATAATAATTTCATATTTATTTCATTGATATAGTATGTTCAGCATATGTGGAATAATATCTACTTCAATCTTTATCTTTCTTTGTGCCTCTTTGTAATAGGGATCAACCCTACCAATCATTTTCGCAGAATGATACAAGTATTTTTTATTTTTTCCAAGCGTAACTTGATATCGGAGCAAATGTATTCCGGGTGCCATTTCATCGCCGTTAATTTGTTTATTGATTGTTTGATTGGATACGGTCGTGGTACCACTGGTTCCTATTAAAACAGCGTTAAAATTTGTTTGTTCGGTAAATACGGCCGCGCGATGGCTCATGCCACTAACGCGTTCCGTCGTCAATCATGTCCGACTTTATTACAACACCCCTCGTTACTCAATATACCCGAATGTTGCTGGATTAAAAAATAAGAACGCTAAGCTGCCACTCTACTGAGTACTTGGAAATAGAGTTATTTTTGTGGTATTATAGAGTGCTGGAAAATGTAGCGAAGATGCGGGTATAAATTGGTATTTCTGTAAAAGTGGTATCTACGTTGGTCCACCAATAGAAAGGATATCTAGAACACGTGTTTTTTTTATCTTGCAATAAGCAAGTAACACAGCTATCAATCTTCACCACTATATAAAAAAAACCTGTAATAGTTCATCTTTTACAAATATAAGCATGTTAAAAACCTTTATTAAAAAATGTTAATTAACTCCTGAAACATAATATTAGCTCTGAAAATAATTTTAATAATTTCAAACCACTTTAAAATTAAAAACCGACGGGAAAAGCAGCACGATACCAAAAAAAATGGAATACTAAAAACTCAAATAAAACCTTTTCGAGCACTCCTTGTTTGGAAATAAAACGCTAACAAGCAGCATCTTAGCGCCCTAACAACGGTTAGATTTCTCCCGTGTATTGGTGGGCCGTGATTACTGCTTTGATGGTACCGCCTCATCGACGATGCAAAATAGAGTTCAAAGTGACCGCGCGCCTAGAGCGTGTTTTGATTATTATCATAATTAGGTTTTATCATATCGGGGAGCCTGCGTTAATGATCGTCATGGAGTTAACACTTCGGATGGACAAGATTGTTAAGCCTTGTTCACTGTCTCTTTAATGTTTTTGTTTTTAGCACTTAAAGTAATAAGGTTATTGACCTGACAAAGATATAATATAATGAGTGTAATACAATTCAATTTAAGCTCCATTAGCTTCTTTATTGGAAATAACGGTAGAGTTTTCAGCTGAGCCTTATTATTATTATATCAGAATACAAGTTTAAAATTATATAAAAAATAATTTCGACAACCTCTGGCCCTTGTTAATCAATATCAGATTTGACTAAGAACACAAAATACCTATAAACCCAGTACATATACAAAATGATTGAAAGCTTTTTTAAAAACTGAATGGTGATCTCTACACAAAAAACGCCTACTTTATATTCATAATTTCCAAATCATCTGAGCCGTAATAAATTCATAGACCAATAAATAATTGACAGTTGCATTCCGTATCGAATAATCCGGTTTTGACAGCTGTCATAATACGTTTCGATAAGGCGGTGACACGGCGGGAATACGGGGCCATGTCAAAATCTATTTCCATTTTGACATGTTTTTACTCAGCTTTATATTGCAGCATACATTATGTTAATAATAATCAGAGTTGTGCAAGACTATAAAATCTACCATACTGGCATCTCAATTTACGGTTAGAATCGGTTAAAACTTTGCACGTAATATAAATTCCGAACCGGATAATAGCCGACACAGCGAAGATATTATCTATGGCGTTTTATTTTCTTAAGAATTTTAGTTTGTTATACATACGTTTTTACATTTCAAAAGGAAATTAAATATTCATTATAGTAAAACCTTATTAAACACAATAACGTAGACACTGCATTTGTTTCCAATATAACAATAAAACGAAGAATAGGATGATATGTCTGTATTGTTTTGTAAATTATCTTCATACTTTAGTAGATAACAAAATGGTGATTTAATTAATAAGGTGCAACATCGTACAATACACGAAGGCGTATATAATGAATAAATGGTAGTCGTAAAGTACGGACAGACGGCAGTAGGCTGTATGTTCCGAGACAGGTTCGCGCGTTGCCATTCGACATGGACATCGAATTTTACGCGTTCTCCTCACCAGATTTACGTTTTACACCCATCCGTTGATAGTGCCGGTGAAAATTGTTGAATTATTATCTTGTACGTACTGAGACGATTATGGTGAAGATTTGAGTTACAGTTGATAAAGAATCTTATTAAGCCGTTTGGGTTTTCATCAGTATTTGATTACACTATATCGATTATCTTTTATTATCAAACCGAAATAGACGCTTCAATTGGCACAAAAGATATCTGAGGCATAATTTTATGAAATAAAACTGGGTGTACAATGTACATGAGTATGATGTTCATCAATACATATTACATAGATACTACCGCGGCCTTATTCATAGACAGTTTTAAAATCTATTTTATTTATCGAATATTTTGTCCCTTTCAAACAACTTTTGAATTCAGTTTGAGTGAAGAAGACAAAACATTCGATAACAAAAATAGGTTGATAAACTGGCTATGAATGAGGCCGGTGTTTATGAATTTACAAAACACTAACGAAATACCGCATGCAGATTAAAGAAAATTGTATGGCATACGTCGCATTTTAAAATACACGTACTCGGTACTCGTGCAGTTACAACATAAAAATTTCTTAAAAAAAGTAAAGTCTAACTGAAACACACATAAGCAATATCCATAAAAACGAGGTTTAACGTGTCGTTTACAATAACCATTATATACGGATAATTTACGAAGTGTCGCCGAGGCGGTGTTCGAGCGAGATAAAAATCCAATCGGTTGAATTGGGCAAGCTTATAAATTGCCGTGAAGTGGCCGGTATGTGCCTATGTAAACCGCACCTCGTTATATCGAAGTTTATAGGCCGTTTAAAATGACTGTTTTACATACAATCGAGCGTTTCTTGTTCAATGTTAATAAACAGGTTATCCTTATATCCTTTGTTAAGTATACGTTGATGCATGACTGACGCATCGACAACTCGGTTTAAAACACTGTCTTCATACAGTTTTAAATTGGCTTCAAACGAGCCTGTTTTAAGTACATGTTGGTTCAGTATACAATGGAATGTTATGCTCTTGTTAAACTCTTAGGTAAATCGGATTTGATCCCAGGAATTGATTATTATTTTTGATGTAAAACAGTTACCTACAAAATGCATTGCTTAAGAAACGCAAAAATAAAGCTCATAACCATATTTATGCATTTATAACATTTATATTATTATAATATTATAAATTGGGAGTTTAGAAGAAGTAATAAAAAAAACCACTTCATATAACAAATATGAACAATGGGTTCCTGTCTGTCAGACTCAACTGGTACTCTTGACACAGGTTTACGAATATACCCATTCACTCCTGCAAATGCATTTTTAATCTGTTTTGTACATACAGCCTTGTTTATTCCCGTCAAGACATAAAAATTAAATCGGTCCAACAAGTTTCAAGCGAGAAAACAACTATATTATGTCTAGAACATAAAAATAAGCTAGTTAGAAGATAAGAGAACTTAGTTCCTATAAATAGACGCAAGGTTTAAATAAAAAACTAGTACATTGGCGTCAACACTCAACACATCTTGGTGAACTAGTTGAGATCTATTTTGCCGTAATACATGGCATTTACGAGGTATGGCAATTGCTTCTCTTGGCAGGCGATAGGATGATTCTAGAGCAATTGCCTGCTGTCTTAATGATCGACGTAATTCAGGATTTTGTGATTATACGTCTCCAACTAGGCTCTTTGTTAATACAATTACAGGAGAGATTTTGGAGTAAGGTTAGTTTGTATCTAATAACGATAATTTATTTGGACAATCTAGCAAAATGGTGAATCGAAATTTGCCCGAATTACCTAAAATGTTATGCATCATTTTTCTCTTATTTTGGACAATATTTATCCGTACTAATCATTGATTTTGATAGGACTAAACACAAAAAATACTGATCACTAACCATGACATATTACCAAAAACGTCAAAACATAATTAGGACAAAAAGTAAAAGAGCACTCGTTACGAAAAGTTGTATCTGGCATCGTAACAACTCACAGCAATAAAGTAATTTGTAGAGCTTAGATCTTCTGTCTTTTTCACATCGATGGATACTTTTTAAGGAAAGAAAAGGACGGAGACAGCAGTAAAAGGATAGATGCAGGTATCCCGCCGAATAGGCATGTGCATCTGCTTAGCGAGTGAAACGGGACTAAAAAATGCTGTAGAAACGCTGTATGAATTACAAAAATTTAAAATAACCAATTAAGCTGATTGCATTTTTCAGAACTTTTAATTCTCGCAATGATCTCAAAATTCAAATAAATAAAAAGATATAGTGGGGCATCCATCTCAATCGCACTATCGATTGTAGAAGAGGCCTGTGCCTTGCAGTGGGCCTTGTAGAGCTGATACAGAAAAGATAGAGTCGTTATTATGATTTTTAAATAAATTCCAATTTAACATACAGTAAATAAGTACATTTATGAATAATAGTAGGCAAAGAAAATTTATTCATGAATGAACTTCCCGAATGCACAAATATCGCTTATAATTAGACGCACTATCAAAACACATATCCACAACTATGAAACGTAAATTACTTTGTGTAATAAAAAAACAAGTCATAAAATAAAATGATTTATATTTATTCGTCCATAAACACGTCCAAACATTTCCCTGTTCCACGTATCTCGGAAATCGGGGCTGCTTTTTGGTTGCGTGTTTAAATCACGACCGTCGGTATTTCTGCTTACGATCAATAAATCAATAAATACATATGGCGGTGTGCCTGTCCGTCTGTCCGTCGATCGACATTAATGGAAATCGTTGTTTGTTTAGGACGCGCGATCCTTGCATGCACTGGCAGCGTTTGTTATTAAACGGAAGCCATTTTATTCAACTTCCTCCATTTTATATTGGCTGTGTGAAAGTTGTTGATAACTGTCATTATTTTCAAGAGAATTTTAAATATCTATCGGAAATTTCAAAAAATATATTTTTAAAGAATTTATAATAAACTACATACATACTTAGCTTACCTACACTTAGTGATGAATGAAAGCAGCGAAAATTCTTGTCTATTAGAGTGCACTTGAAGAAGTGTACTTCGAGTAGTACACTGCTGTAGGCTGATAATAATAAAGCACGACGATAAAAAAATAAACGTAGCACAGGTTTCTCATGAGTCACAGCATTTTTAAAAGCGTGTGGTGTTACGAAGGCACTACACTAACGACCTCACGCGGCACACACGCGGCGATGGCTTATCCGCCACGCTACCGCTCTCGTATTTGTTATCTACGTATTTCTTGTTACATATAAAAACCTGACTCTTTAAAGTAACTGTCGCTAAAACTACTGTTCAAAAACAGCCGGCAACAATAAATTATGAATTTTTTTGGCCGCTTATACCGCAGTACGGTCGGGCAAAAAAGTTCTACCTGCAAGCGACCCACACAATGGGCCGGTCGCCCGTTTATTTGGGCGAACGTCGTAACATTTCACGTTGTCGTATTGGGAAAAAACGAGCAAAGTTCAAACACAAAGAATTCTTGCATTTTCTGAGAACAGACGTGACCTTGTGTTTGAGAGAAACCGAACCACAAATCGCGGAATAAATGAAAGATTTAAATATACTGGTTAGATTTCGGCGGCGGCCCCCTTTGTTGGCCGATTTGTTATTCATGAGTAAAAATTTGAATAAAATTTTCCGCGCAGAGTATAAATCATAACATAACGGATGTGTGTTTTACTTTCCTTAATTTAAAACAAATTGTATTTTTAAAAACACAGTAGCCTGTTCACCATAGACTAAATAGACGCGAGTCAAATATAATTCAAACTCAAAACAAAACTCTTTCGTTTCATTACAAACATAAACATTGGAAAGTAAAATTATTTCAACACAAAGGAAGTTGAGATCGAAAACACGAATTAACAAACAAACGACTAATATTTCAAAAAGTCAGAGTGTTGGACGGTGAGTTTATAAAGTGAAAATGATCCGTGAAAGCTTTTAAGAGGTTGAAGACAAGAGGACTGCGTGGTCTCGTTTGTAGCAGGCGCTAAACGGACGCGTGTGATGCGAGAGACGAGAGACGGCGCGCATCCGCTGCGCTGCGACCAACATTCAGTAAATTAAAACACAATCGTGTAAATAAAATATCTAATATAATTACTGCTGAATCGTATTCAGTCAGCTGTAGGAAATAATTGTGGTATAATAAGAGATCTTACATATAATCTATGCATAGAATTCACCATATTTGGTAATGCATATAACGTACCTAACTTCCAAATTGAATTTATGGTGTATTTTTTATTTTGTCTTCAGAATTAGAACATTAAGTTCCCGACGATGTGATTGAATAAATATGATCATATGTAACCAAAAGCGTATGAATTTACTGTGAATACAGACTGTTCTAATTTCGAATGCGATTATTTTTAAAAAGAAAGTCTCTTGGGAACGGTAGAGTACCTACTCCCTACTCGCACCCACAAGTGCTTACATAGGAGATTTCAAACACGTTTCACATGCACCGTGCACGCTACCGCAGCACCTTCAATTTACGCTGACGAAGTACTAGTCGCTCCTTTAAGCACACTGAGGGGAATCTGAAGCCCTCTTACACATTGTCACTTCAGTTTTGTAAAAAAATTCACAATAAAAAGAATACTTTTCCTAGATGTAACTAAATTATATGTTACTTAATTAAAAGTAAAAAAATATAATATTTTTTTCCAAATTTATTGTTTGTAATTGGTGATATAAAATGCATTGATCATTCATTATCTAAACACTTGTGGCCTTATACATAGACAATTTTAAAACCTATTTTAGTTATCAAATATTTTGTGTTCTTCGCTCAGATTGAATTCAAAAGTTGTTCGAAAGGGACAAAACATTGTTTACTAAAATAGGTTTTAAATCTGTCTACGTATAAGGATATTATCTTTTAAGAACATGATGATTCGTTCCCGCGAAATCGTTCTGAAAACAACAAAGTTGTCTTTGCTAAACCAAATTTAATTAAACTAAGTTTAGAACGCAGTCATTACGAATATCTACTCCAATTCTGCACACCGTGCAATGTTTATTTCAAAATGATATCATTGCGTTAAAATTGATTCAGCACTTATTTCTGAACGCTATGTTGTTTATTTTGGCCGGAAACGTGCCGTAAACATAGGAAACGTCACTCAGTTTTCCACATTTCGTAGTACAAATCATTTCTAAACGTAAACACTATCGTGAATCACATCTACTGTGCTAGACGTATTTTAACATTTTTGTTCTAAACATTGACTGATCACAGTTAAGTTTAAATTTTATTAAAATATTTTTTACTCAATGCGTACCAATATTCATTTAAATCTGACGATAATATGTTTATCTACGTATTAAGTAAAAACTTCAGAATCATATAAATGAGTAAAAAAATCGCCGATTAACCTCCACGAACCTTAATACCAATAATACCGCTCATTACCATAACCAAGCTAGAATTCAATTCCAATTTTAAAAAGTTTCCCCAAGCGGCGGGCGGTTCGGTTAATCGTCCTTAATTACACGGCTATCCATCATCGAAAACCAACAAACGCAACCGAGTGGTTTCCAAAATTATCGCCCACCCACATGCCGTATAGCAAAACTTTTGACCTTTGTTTAACTACGATCTTGTGCGTGGAGGAATTTTGACAGGAGAAGCCTATCTTGTAACGTTCGGATATTTTCTCCAGCAGAAAAGGCAATAAAATTGTTTGAATTCCACAGCGCTTATTTATTTACCTTTTACCTTTTCAATTATTGCTTCAGGCAAAGTAATAGCCGTATAAATACATTAAAAACATTTAACATTGTGGCTTCGATGGAAGAATGAGTATATTTCCTTTGTTCTTTCAAAAAAGGAATTTCGATTATGTAATAAATATCGTTAAATAGGGACATAAAGGATGCACTGTTTGGTAATTTATAAGGTTTTTATTATTAGGAAAGCTCGTTAAAATTGACAAAACCTTCAATGCTATTCTATACCGTCTGGTTGGCAAATTATTTAAACGGGCGTACCCGACCTATGTATGTATAAATAGTACTAAACTGCCAACGTACCATTTGACCCACAATCTAGTTGATCTAGTTGCTAATCGAATCGCGACATGTGGAATAGTTACGCTGCCTTATTCACAGACAAATTTAAAACCTATTTTAGTCATCAAATGTTTTATCTTCTTCGCTCAAACTGAGTTCTAAAGTCGTTCCAAAGGGACAAAACGAATGTATCGAATGATAACTAAAATAGGTTTTAAATCTGTCTATGTATAAGGCCGCAACTGTACTTGTTTTCTACATCAACATCGCGCCTTCTGGAACGTTAAGCTTTAGTATTCTATTTAGCAGTTTTATCATATTAGTCGTGGACATAAACAAATTAAATATGAAGCGTTACATTCTGATTACATTAATATTCATGAACACTATTGAAAAACAGGTTAAATATTTTAAAGTGAGACATTTAACGCTACAGCAGGGCACTGCAATGGGATGTATATGGGTTAATAAAGTACAGTATTTTGCGCTAGAAACAAATATTTTTTAGACCGAAGCGTTCTGGACGTAGAATCTTAAGTAACACTTGGCACTGTATGTATTTTTTTTACTAAAACAAAACATGATGTAATTTCCCCTTGGAAACCTCTAACATGTTGTACGAACATAAAAATAGAAAGCGATAATGCCCACGATATTAAGCAACAATGGGCCAGATTATCATTATGCTTGAAATGGCCTGGTTTGGGCCAGGCGACCAAACATCGCCGTATCAGGGCCACGCATCGCTAACGAGAATATGCGGAGAGATGCCAGATTATGTCCCCGTCGCAGGATTATCTCTGTGAATAAATCCTATTAATATATTTTATCTCCTCACAATATTTCAGACGGAATATGGTAGGAATTTCAGATGGTATGGATACCATTACAGTGCCTTGCATTGTACGGTCCAAACTGGTGAGTGAGACTGCCGGATGCCCAATTCCTCTTCCCATCCTTTTTCCTTCCCGCTCCCCGCCCGATCTGATGGGCAACACATCCAAGATCCAAGCGTTGTGGATGTCCATGGGCGGCAGTGATCACTTACCATCAGGCTTCATGTTTGCTCGTTTGCCAGATCTGTTCTATAAAAATATACTAGAATTATTGCAATACAAATTGTTTTAGACCCTACTGTGGTGTACATGAGCTGTAAAATGCGAGTTCCGAGTTTAGAATTCCTAGAAGGCAATTCACGTTGTAATTTAGGCATAATTTTTGTTACTGTCCATAGAATACATTCAGCGTAAGACGTAATTTGGTAATTTAACATAACGATAGAAGAAGCGTCTTTATCGTCAGAAGTAGTACACTACTGCTCAAAAGTATATAATACTTTTATAAATACTTTTGAGCGGTAGTGTATGTATATATGTCACAGAATGCCCAATGCTGAACAGTGAATGAATGCTGAATAAAAACATACTTAAATATTTTCATAGCGAACTAGTAAATTTTGGAAGCATGCTCTATTCATTGAATCTCTAGAAGCTTTGTCTAGAAATATGATTCTGGATGTTACGTAATCATAAAATAATCATTCCACCATAATCCACAGCATGACGCAATCAAAGTGTACCAATTCGAGGAATACATTATGCAACACTGAATGTGCATAATCAATTGCTAACGCAGATAGTTAATTTGTTGTTCATAAACAGTGAGATCATACATAACAAGTAACCTTATAAAATCACTTAACTATATTTCCATTATACTCAATAATTAATTTTAATTTGACCTCATTGGTGTACTTGCAACGTTTATGAACAAAACAAAAAGATTCCACGATTTCCATATTGTATAGGCAAAATGTAATTTGGTTAATTTTCGAAGATGATCAAAGTTAAACAACTCGCTAACCCCGACCCCGGCCTTCCAACAATATGTTTTAAAACAATAATGATTTAACTTATGGACAGCTACGAATTAAACATTTCCTAAAAAAATATAAAGGCTTAAAAAACCAAACGTAAAAAAATAAGCACAACTCCAATGCACGAGTCCATCAAATGCATTCGTAAAAACATACAAAGATGTAGCACTTCACAGAAAATTTAATCTGTAATTGCATTACATACGAATGGAATAACAAAACGCAGCATTAATTCAGGCGGTGCCGCGAAGGCTTTTTAATTATTTTTTCTATCGCTATGTGTGTACTTTGTATACTATTTGGGGCCAACAAAGCGTGTTCCAATAATGAGGTCCGACGATAGGATCTGCGGCGGTCGCGCCGAACCCGCGCCTTGTTCGATCACCGCCGCAGATATGCACAATCCGAGCTTCTCGGCCCCTTTGTAGCACCAGGGTAAACAGTCTTATCCTTCGCTCGTTACTTATTGTTTCGGATATTTATTTGGAATAACATGAATAGTGAATAGAAATGGCTGCAAAAAATATACAGTGCTCTGGTTTATTTTCAAACTTCTACTGAATTTTAAATTACCTATACAATGTATTATTATAATATCATTTCTAGTTTTTTACACAAAAATTGGGACGTGAAATATCATCTCATTTAAAATATGAAATCAATAAGAAATCCTTTAAAACAACAATATATTTTTATGAACCATTTTACGAGTCGAATATAATGATTTTATATATAAATAGTTTACTTGTAATTTAATTAATTATCTTAGATACTACACCCCTAAATTCACTAGTCAAAAGTATCTACTCAGTTATTTCATTAAACCACACTCGCTTGCACAACATTTCCTCCAACCGTGTAGAAACCTCATCACATTTCCTAAGACAAAACGTGTGGGTAGGTTGTTAAAAATGAAAATTATTCCGCCAGCGTAAACTACGGTGATTACACATCAGCCGGCCCAGCCCGAGGGAAACCCGTCTCTCCCGCTTATTGCCAGATGATTGAAGACCCCGCCGCCTCCGACGTGTTCCCGCTGATGGGCGAACGGGACGGAAGATACCATACATATGAGAAAGAAAAGGATAGAAAGAGCTCAGCATCTGATTAGCATCCCAATTACGGCGCGGGCGCAGTGGAATCGAATCCTCGGAAGTAGTGTTGTGACTAAGGATGTTATCGATAGTTGTTCGAAATACAAAAAAATTGTAGAAGTTAATGCTTTGCAATCATAAAATACTTAGGGTTTGTAAAGTTAATTTATAGAACTATGTTTATATTTTGCAATAAATATAACGGTTAAATCAAAAGCTATAATAAATTATGTTTATGATAATATAAATTATGTTCTGATTTACGTGATAATTATCAAACAACGATTATTGTACTCGTATTGCCAAATATTGTGAACACAAAATATACATTGATTATATCCTATTATTTTTCAGACGACATACATGACATTACTTTGACGTAGCATTTAAATTGTTTGTTGTAATATTCCTACACAACCTTATTGACCATTGCGTGCCAGACTTTAATAAAACTAATATACTACCCAATAAATCTAATCGATAAGAAATAAACACAGCAAATCTCGGCAACCCTATTAACGAGAATGCTGTTGGCGAGGCGGGGCGCGCTCGTGTTGAGATTACATCGGCAGCGCGCGGGGAAATTTTAAATAAACAAGAAATTATGAGCCCAGTCGACCCCAAGATTATACACTTTGTATTGGGACGAGAGACGCTGTAACTTGTAACTAGGGTTTACTGCGCCATAACAGCTATCCACTTCGAAGGAGTCACGATTAGACTTTCGACAGTCGCTGTGGGCTATATGCAATGTTAGGATTCTTAAATGGGCGCAAAAGAGCAAAGAATAAATATGATATTGGTGATGTATTATTGTAAAAATCAAATAACAAAAGGCGAAAACAATAACTGCCAAGCTTTGAATTGTTTTCGAGTCAAAAATACAGATTGTTACCTATCTTAAACAAAAGAAGAAATACCTATCTGCACATCTTTGGACTATTGCATCATGCACGCTTCAAAATAAAACACTATCGTGTGTATAGTACAAAATTGTTGATGTAATTGTACAGGAAACGTTGCATTTTAACTTCAATTTACACGGAGTGTTGTCGTACCAACGGATCATTTTTATCACACGCCTTGATATCCGCGTGATAACAGATTGCGTTCGATATATTGATTCAACCAATGTGTTTTATATATTTTTAAATAGACAAGCACACATTACACGTTATAAGGTGTAGGTAGGAACTGATTATTTTTAATCAGGCGATAGAATATTTGACTAAAGAAATTATTAACATTTTTAGATATAAAGGATATTGAATCAGGATATAAGAAATCGTGTTATTTCTTTCCATTTTTCACTCAACAAAGGTTATATGCCTTTAAAATCAGAAACGATCACGTTTATCAGTAGCTCTCGAGTTTTTAAGCCATAAATTAAGTCCACATTCTTACAATTTGATAACTAAAGCGTTTGAAAACACACAACTAAACTCTTTAAACAGTTGTATATTTATTAGGAGCTAATCTCAGAAAATATCTATTGGCCTGATACTAAGAGTTAAAACGGAAAACATCTTTCAAATCGATTAGTCTAAACCAAACTTTCTAGTGGAAAATACGAACTGACAAAGATAAATAGATAATAATCCAATTCCCGATTTAAAAGATTTCATATTACCGTATATTCGGTATTTTATTACGTTATTAAGTAGCCTGAAAGACCACTAAAATTCCATCGTCGTATGTAATAAAGGAGGGAAGTTACGCGAGCGTCTGATTCCACATTACGAGACACATTCGGAACCGTAGAGTTAATATTTTCGGAACGCATCTGACGTTTTATTGCCGCATCCGTGGCATTTGGTCTATATGAAAATAAAATTACAGTTATTTAAGAATAGAAAAAACCGAATTTACATTCTATAAACAGTAACGTTTATGTGCGCTCTGAGATTGTAGAGCTGTTTGTACTGAGCAAGATTTACGATTTATTTACGTTTCGTTCGTCCATTTGATATGTTTTGATTATTATTCCATTTCGATGGTATACATATAAACAAACACACGTTATTTATTTTGTAAGTTATGATTATTCTAGTCTACTACATTGGTAGCATTGGTGCTAGAAATTGATAAAACAATAACATTTACAGACGATAAATATTATTCTTACAATGCCCTGTTAAATTAATTCTAAAAACAATTTCTTTCAATAACCGGAAAGGCTCATGGAACCAACTGATAAAGCATAAATAAAATAAAGCATCAAATATCCACTTAACATAATATACATGATATAAAAACTACTTCCTGGAAAATTTAAAAAAAGAAAGATTTTCAAATGTAGAACAATCTTTAGGAGGTGTGTACAAGCAGCGTGGTGTGTGAACATTGCGGAGGCTATCGAGCTCTCGGCTCGTCGAGATGGCGGGCGGCGCGGGCGCGTCGGCATTCATCCCGCTGGGCGTTCAGCGCATGAATACAAAACCAATTTGACGTTTCTCATTACGCAGCGACCACAATATGCGCTCGGCTAACTAGTTCCGTGCACACCGATCTGTTATTATGTTAATGGAGCTAGTTTAGAGCCGAACACAGGGTTGCCCGCTTTTAAATTACTTTAATAAATAATATAAATTACAAATATAACATTGGGGAATTATACTCTAGAATTACTTCGTGCTATGCGATGTCTGAAAACCATAAACATTTGTATGGTGTAAATATTAACGAGTTGTATGAGAGTATGTTTCGGCTTTATTATGCCGGGTTATGAAATTAAAGGCAGTAGATAAATCCGGGAAGATCTATACAATCGGGCAAGCTACATTAAAATCAAGTTAACAATATCATTGATTAGCGCTCACATAATAAAAAAATGTAAATCAAAGATTTTTATTGATATTTTTACTGGAAGGAAGAAATGTTGTTTATATAATCCAGGGCACAATTTATGAATATACCTGTGTAATAGTGCTCTACTTACTATGATTTGTAATACAAGTATTTTAATACTATGACTAGAGTACTTTTATTAGAAGTATATCGTCAAAAAATGGGACAATGACGCAAAGCTTGCAACCCTGCTGCCAATACGTCAAACTTGCTGCACACGTCCGTTGTAAACAATTAAACCGGCCTCTTTCATGTGTCAATAAAAGCCGATAACTACATGTAATTGATGCTATAACCGGAGCGCGACGGGCTACCCACTATGTTACAGAACAGCCCCCTAAACTTTCAAGGAATGCTTTAATTCACATGCTAAAAAATGATACAAAATGCATCTTTATGTAACATCCGCAACATTTAATTGCAAGCAAACGCATATACAGCCTAAATGACAACGCATTGCCCACAGCCAACCTTTGGTTAGCTTCCATATAATGCAAAAAATAATAATTTCATAAAAAATAACTACAAGTAGCATTCATTATAATTTCCATGTCTGTCGCCAACGCTTATTACTGGTGTATAATTACTTAGTGTCAAAGATCCAAACAATGCCTATTCATATGTTTAAAAAAATGTTGACAACACGAACATGTCGGCACTTCGGCGCTGTAATTAAGCTGGCAACAAACGGCTTTAGACTTGTCATTAACTATGCCGGTCTCAGTGTATAAGGGCCGTAGGCTACAAGGTATGACGCTAAGCGCCTTATAAAAATCCGACTTCCTTAAAGTTTGAACTGAACATGTCTTATTTTTCATACATACAATAACATAATAATAGAATCATAAATATCACTAACTATCTGCATAGATTAAAAGGTTTAAAAACAATTTGTAATAACCGCGCTAAAATTAATGGATAAATCCATAAATCCCGAGGCAACTAATTACTATATAAGTAAGTAAAATTAAAGGAATTAATTATGAAAGTCGCCAATGTTTATACTTTAAACTGTATAATCTTGAATCATGATATCTAAATATATCCAGCTTAAACGAAATAGAAGCTTTTGTTGGCATCATACGTTATCTTAATTCTGCTTAGGGCTATGATTAACGGCAATTAATCTTTGGATGAATTAGCAGCGCTATTTATGACTTCCGAACAAAAAAACCCCGCAACCTCAACCACAAGTGACGTAGCTATTATTTTGCTTTTGGGGTTTCAAAAATATATTCTTTGCTAACTTGTGATGAAGATTTTAATGCAGAAATATTTAAAATGATGCAATGATGAAATGGTGTTGTTTGAATTCGTAGCAAAATTATGCCTTAACAATAATCATTATTAATAAGGATATAATGGGGTACGCTTCCATACGCTGCGCGAAGAAGTCCCTTTAACATAAAATAATAAAAAATGTTATCCCAAATTCCAATTAAGTTTTAGGTTATGACTCACGAAACCTGCATTTTTTTGTATCGCAGACATTTTTATCTTAGAAATTAGGCAATGATTTATAATTCTAATCAAAAATAGGTTTGATTATTATACGGCAAAAGACTACCGCGCCCAAAGAGTCACGATTGCGATTTCTGTCAGCCAGGATCAACAGTGACACGCAAATAATTTTCATGGAGCATTGAAACTCTGCTAGCCTCATAAGAACAATCACTTGTATTTAAACACTAAACAGCAACTAAATTTATCAGATAAAAGACAAATAGGAGGAAGTGGAAACGAATGACGGCCCTTATCCATCTATAACAGAATTAGGAGACAATGTATTGAGCTAAAAGATGTTAATCAATACGAAGAAACATTCCCTCATCGAACCATTGATATTTTGGTGTTAATTTATCTTTAAAGTCAATGGTATATAAGTTATTACGATTGAAATTGTAAAGATGCGCAGATCATACAACGAAACTTTATGAGAAATATAAGCGGTCGAGAATACATATTTATTTCATACGGGGAATATAAAACATAATTGTGACATACATATAATACGCCTGTTACTCAGAAAACATGTGTTCCGACTACCAAGTACTTAAGAGATTTCAAAAACGACAAGATTACCGTCGACTATTTTATCTTTATAAAACTTTTATCATGATTTTATGTCATTTTTTAAATATTAATCCTTACCTAGCAATGATTACAGATTTATATCGGAATTATTGATCATTTTAAAGTTACACGACAAATAGTTTCTAAAACATATCTCCGAATGGCCTATTTATATCCATAAATCCTCGATTTACGTCAGCCGATTTGGATATCAATGATTGATATGTTAAAAGGCCATATTTTCATTATTTATCAGGATCTAGTTACCGACAAAGCACCGCTTAAATAATTAAAGAGTGCAACTTTATCATCCCGCTGATACCTAAGGGGGCTAAACATTTAAAAAAAATCAAAAGCGGCGCCGACCTCACATAAATCTACGTGAAATTATCATAACGAGTCGGTTTTATAACGAAATTCTCACTTTCTGAGAAATTAATAATGTGGACCATAAACAGAGATTTACAACTTACCCCGCCGTGTTTACCTACATCGCATTCGGTTACGTTTCTCGCTGACTAAATTAATTGGGCCTTGTTAGATGGCCTCGATGATGAACATTATAAAAAGATCGTAACAACAGTGATTAAAAGTTTAATCACCCCGATAAAAATCTTGCGATTTGGTGCAAAAAAAAAACACCCGTCGACGGTTTTATCGCTCGTGTTTTAAATTAGCTACTTTTAAATTTTCAAATTTATTAAAGCTGATATATCTCTAGATCACAGTGCCTCGGTATTATTTACATTTTCTTACAAGCTTCATTTTGAAACACTTTTATTACAGTTTTTTTTATTACAGGGTAAACGCACGATGTCATATTTTGTGCTCGCGTGTATGCTGTATATTGCTACAATTTTCAATGAAATTATTCTTATTATACATATATGAATAGGTAACCGTTAAATCAAAAATAACATGTTTATACATTCGTTCTACTGTAATTACTAGTCCTGGATTCCGTACACCACCTCTTTAAAATTATTTAGAATTATAACAATAGATAACGCTTTAAAACCAATTTTTCGAACGAATTTTATTAATCCACGAAAATTACTTCCCGTTCTTGCGCAAAAAGAATTTTAAACATGAGATTTCCACACACCATTTTCCATCGCTTACATTATGGTAAACATAACATTGTAATATTATTCAAGTAAAATATTTTTGTTAGCTGATTTGAAGAATTTATTACATTATAGCCATTTATTTGCTCCAGTTTTCGTCAATAACTCAGATCAAAGAACATACATCAAATATTTTTCTTCATCCAATGGTTATTCTATCAGCCGAAGTAATTTGTATATGCAATGACTAAAGTGCCATTTACACGGGGAGAGTTTCTCGCGGCGGGAATCGTATGCCATTCTCGCATGACATAGCCGCCATAGATTAGTGTTCTGGCAAATGTTTACATGATGCAACTTTTTTATATCCTTACGATAATCATATCTTCGGGACGAGAAACTCTCCCGTGTAAATGGGGCTTTAGACGATTTGTCAGATGACTGTTCGAGAAATAAGTCTTTTGTTTACAAAGTGGAAAAAACGGTTATCAGAAGGGACCTTCATGTCACATGCCTTTTTAATCCTTTGAATGAATGAATCTATCGGCTAAATTGAATTGGTAATAGATCCTTGACTTAGACAGACCTCTTGGGTACTGATTGTCCTCCAGTATTGACCATAACCCATTACATATTAGAAGGAGCTCACATTATTAGGCGCACATAGTGTAGTGCACATGGTCTTTGATATAGGCTAATTTCGCGTAAAATTTGAGCTTAACTACAGCGTCACGAGGGTGGACCACGCTACTTATAATTGTTGACTTGTCAAATGTCACATAGCTCTATACTTATAACTAATTGAAATAAATGTTTTATTCATACAAAACTCCCCCTATTTCATTTGAAATGTCACGTGAATGGAGCATGGGCTATTACGCCGGCTACTAATTTTAAAAACGCGGAATTGTGTTCGGGTGGTAAATTGAACTTCGAACGACCAATTTCAATTTTGTTTATAATCTTTTTGAAGTCAAACTATTTTGCTAAAGAAGCGACAATTCAGCGTTACGAAAACTTATTTATATTTATTGGTAAATAATATTTAAATTGTGTTTTTCTTTTCATCACTGCAAGGTTTCGAGGTTCATCTGTTATCAGTAAGACTACTGATAAAAAATATCATAATCATCTCATCAACTATAATATTCGGGTATCTACTTGGAATGTAATTATTTCATTCTATCGAGCGTGGCCTCCACGAGAAATATTGACAAACATATGGAATGTTTTTTATTTACGAGAAAATATATGGCCAACAACATTTAAAATACGTATTATTTACCGAAAATAAAGGTCATCAACAATACCAGAAGTGAAAAACCAACTAAGAATTAACAAAATCCCGAACATAAAAACTACAGTTAAACCATGACGCATGCTTATCTAAATTAAATCTGTAATTTGCGTTTCTAATTGCCAATTATAATAGGGCAGTAAAAACTCATGTATAAACAATAAATTACGAATCCCAAGCCCTCATACATAAGTCATATCGTTAGTATTTCCCAGATAACAATCATCAAATCATCAAGTGCGTGGTGGCCTGTTGGGAACGGAGCAGACGCGGCTGCCTACATGTTCACGCTGGTCGCGAGTTCAAATCCCAGCGCCCACCTCTGACTTTTTCAAGTTGTGTCTGTATAGATAGCTAGTCAATCACCACGGTGAAGGAAAACATCATGAGGAAACCTGCATACTGATTTGTAAGAATTTCAATGGTTTGTAAAGTCCGCCAACCCACACTAGACCAGCGTGGTAAACTATATGGCCTAACCACTCTCAACCGATCCTCTTTATTGTAGAGTAGGCCTCTGCACGGCCGTACAGTGGCACGTATATAAGCCGATACAGATATAGAATCATCAAATCACAACTGCTGTGAATTAATTTAATATTTACGAAGATATGCGAGTCGACGACTTTTTAAGACAGTTGCATCTTTTAAGCTTTTGCAAAGTTATTCATGCGGTCATTATCGACCTTAGCGCGTTACAATAGAAACTAATTTTGATAATTAAGATCTGTGTTAATGTGGCCATGTCCAAGGGTAGGTTTTTCTGTAGTTTCGTTACAAGGCGTGTTTTATTACAACCACGTGAGGGCACAGCTGTGTCGCATTTTTTCTTGACATAAGTCATATTCAAATGTCATGCCATAAAAATGTCATTTTAATAGGCGACTCATTTCCGAATGATATATGGAGTAATAAGTGCAATAATTTGTATCGTATTTCCTATAATACAAGGATATTAATATTTTTAAGAATGGAGATCGTATTTGGACATAATTAAGCATGTTAATAAATCTCTTTTAAATAAGACCTTGTCTTTCGGTATTACCTTAACAATAAAACGTAATGGGAAATAGAACAAATTCAAATTCAAATTCAAAAACATTCTATTGTGGCCATAGTTACAAAGTGGTGTTACATAGGTTTTGTTTTGAGTAGCTACGATCCGCCGTGTTGGCATACAATAATTTGACTTAAATGTAACAAAGTGATGCACTATTTGAATTTTGTCCTACAATTGAATATATTTAAATTAGACTAGGAGCGAGCGCGATCGACAACCGGTGTATCGTCGCTTTCAACGGTACCGTCCCGCCTAGCCGTGATTTATTGGAGCTCGTTTATTTTATTTCCCAATTCGTTATGCTTTACAGCCTCGTGTACCTTTAACTTTTATCTATACTCTTCTATGAACAAGCGTGATTTATCATCACCGTTTGCACCATCTTAAAATACTGTTATAGGTCGTATTTTGTTTGGAGACGAAAATACGATTTATTTTATATGTCTTATGTAGCGGTGAGAGGTATTTTATGGGACTGTCGCGACGGCTTGTATTGTAATAAGTAAGTAGGTACTTTTTAAGGACTATACTACTACTACTACTTTTTAAGGATAGGATACTTAGGTAAAGAGATATAAAAATAATGAATACCTACCTATACAATCTAGCCTACAGTTAGTGTGCGCATGTGTACTTTATCAGCTACAGACGTACAGTGGACGAAGAGTGAAACGAGAACAATACATTTCTGTTTTTTTTTTCTTCCATGCATTGTATTTTTTATACAAAATGTGTCAAAATACACTACTAATCACTATGATATAATTTTACTTCCCTATTTAGTTAAGCAACATCAATATTCCAAATTAAAAATAAATAAGTCCAAAGTATACTTCCGCGAAACATAAAAGTTACGGCTTCGAACATTTCTCAATCCACAACTGTAGTTCGACAAAAGCAAACCTCCATTTGTTTCAAACCGTTTCAAAGCATGACTTATTGCCGAGAAAACAATAAGTAATGCCGCCTAGTAGCTGCCTAGAGGAATTCGAGCTCGCTCACTCTATTGAAGTTCAAACAGCATTGTGCTAGCTCCCCGGCTGTGACTACAAACAATGACAATTATTACTGATTTTGTATTACAATACTGCACTCGGAGAGCTCGACTATGAATTCCGTTAGCAGCTCGTTAACAATGCAACTTGTACACGCATCTATTGAACGAATCTATTGATAATATAAATTATAGCCAACCCTAACAATGCTGAGCCGTGATTTGTACAAGAAGTGACAAAACATAATTGATGGGCGACAAAGTTAACCCTGAGCCGCACCTTAACAATACCAGCAGGTATCCATAATCGGGAGACGACGGAACAAAAAAAACTATTGTCCAGTTTGCTTAGAGACAGCAATTGTATGGGCTTTTGCGATTTATGTTAGTTTTGCACAGGTAAACAAATTGAAAGCTGGTAATAAAGTACAAACTTTTTTCATTAGCGATGTTTTGTCACAAGGCATTATGTACTTTGAAAACTTCGGTCCATGGAAAAACGCACTGCTCGACAAACAAATTACATAAACATGCATGCATAAACACATTTGTGGACAGTAAGCTGAAAAGTAAAAATAAAGTACTCACCAAACAGACGCAGCAAGTCCGAAGTAATAGAGCAGCAGGAAGACAACAGCGCAGTTTGGATTAGCCAAACCGTCATGTGCCAGCAGCATGCGTGTGGGGGACGTGGAGTCCTTGGCGCAGCCCGCAGCAGCGCGGCCGGCGGCGGCGCGCACGCCCCAGCCCGCCGCCGCCGCGCACCGGCACAGCGCCACCAGCACCAGCGCGCGGTCGCCGGCGCCGCCGCGGTCTCCGCACGCCAGCTGCGCGCCAACAGCCGCCAGGGTGCACGCGAAACTCAGAGCTGCCCAGGTTGCGAGCCAAACCTCCGCCGCTCTCCGCTCTCCCGACTCCCACAACACCTCTGCATCGCAAAACTGCGCGCATCGTCCAGAACCTCGCACCCACACCCAGCTGTTAGGCTTGATGAGCTTCCTGCAGGCGCCGCGGCCGCCCGCACCTGATGTGTCCAGAGGAATGTTACCGACTGGCGGGGATCGTTCTCCAGGGCCCTCCATACACATGTGTTCGTGGTTGTTCTCGGCGGGAAATAAAGAGCAATCCAGCTCTTGCGGCCAAGTGAAACCGAATCCTCGGAGGACTGGATAACATCTGGCGTACACACTCTCGCATAGTCCTCGACATGGTCCGATCGGCAAGGCGACTTTATCCGTACACATGGGCACATACACAGAGCAGAGGAATAGATGCAGCTGAGACGAACACCCGTACTGCACCAGGGGACTGAAAGTCTGTAAAGTAACGTCCGCGTCCGCCTGAAGCGTGTGCCGGGCCAAGTTGGGCATGCCCGTCTGATTGTATCCGATGTTCTTGCACATAGCCACTTTGATAGGTTCACATGTCCGCACGGACGCCTCGGCGACGGCCCGGCTCACTAAGCTCACGGTTAACCAAATCGCGGTGATGCACTTCATGACGGTCGTCGATATCCGCCGATTCACATGAAAGATCTCATTGTAATCGAGAATATTTACGCGGCGATGTCTGCGGGTCGCGGTGTAAGCGTACGTCCCGGAGCGCGTCTCAAGACGGTGTGTCGGCGGCGCGCGACACGGCACGGTGGGGGGAGTCGGTGGACAAAAAAAGGAACGCAGGTATGCGCTGCAGTGTGGCGGAGGGAAAGGGAGAGAAATTGATGAGGATCGGAGTTTGGAGCCCGGGCCGGGGCGCGAGGCTCGTTAGGCGCGCGGGCCGCGGCGGTGCGGCGCGCGCTCTCCTTATCATTATCAAAATCGCACCTTATCGCGCCAGTGCATTCCGCCCGCCGACTCGCCTAATCTTGCTCGATTGTTCAATAAATCGATTTTTCGATAATGCCAAATAAAACGTATAGCACATGACACATATCACTAATCGAAAACTAATTTACACTTAAAATTAATTTAAAACTGTTGTACTAAGGATCCAAATAAAAATAAATACGATTAAAATTTTGAAATAAATTTATTGTACATAATTTACTACAATAGTATTTAAAAGCATTACTGTATAAATTTTATGAAACATAAATTGTTAAATATAATGGTGAAGATTAGTAGTTTTACAAAATTGGACCAAAATGTAAATCGAACGTTGATCAGTGGGGTTATCAAGCTTCGACGGACGATCTCGACACGAGGGAACATAATATTTACACTGCAATGTTACGAGATACGAGGGTATAATATACTTAACAGTACGACTAAAACAAAAACGATAAATACTTTTACAATAATCTTATATGATACACAGGATGTTTTAGAAACATTCAGTAGCTAGTGTTGTTCTCGATGTTGGAGTGAGATGCATGCCAGCGCCAACACTAGCTCGCTATCTATTATACTTACAAAATACATTCATATGTACTCAGCATGCTTTTAGTCTTGTAACCGTGTTTCTCGGTACTTCTTACGCCGTGACGTACACGCTACACTAATGCGTATAATACAACATTCACAAATTTGAACATAGCATATATTTTTTATTCTTTTCAATACAGCGACGAAGCGAACTGTATAAATAAATTAAATAATCGTAAGGAATGCTATTCATGCAACTTTAGCGCCACTCTTGCTTTACGAAAATAGCGATCTGTACCGATATCGTTCCCGATGCAATCAGTCAAGGTACGGAACTAATAAGCCAATAGAAAAGAGAAATTGCTATCTACACAGACGAAGGTCGCCGAGGGCCAGCGCCGCCCAATACAATATCGACAAATAGTATCAAAAGTTTCGCACGTAGTACAATACAAAAATGCAAAATTTTCAAAAATATAGTAACGTTATTTTTGACGGAAACAAGTTACAAAAATAATCGCTAACTCAGCGCTTCGAGTCGATCAAACTGCTCCTCAATCGTATTCTGGATTGTTTTCTCGTCACGGTTGTCGTATCGGTAACTCCGAACGACATCGTGATTCTCCATACTTATCGATACTTTAGAGTGACGTTTCAGTTGGCCTTTAATATTACACATAAACAAGGTAAACGAACAAACACAATGAATACAAATGTTGTGACCGAATCAAAAATTATAGCGTTTTATAATAAAATACAATACATACTGCAAAAGCAGTCGGGTGTATATCGTTCGATTTTTTTTTTAAATAGCCTCTAAAATTACAGTAAACGACAAGAGAAGCGAACGTAACGCACTCTGAGAATGACTACAAGTAGATGGAGCGGCGCGGCGGGCGGGGCGCGGCGGGTGCACTACACGGGCGTGGAGTGGTCCGCCAGCCGCACGCGCAGCGCCTCGCGCTCGCGCTGCACGTCGCCCAGCTCGGCGCACAGCGCGCGGCACACGCGGTGCAGCACGGCGTTCTGCTCCTGCAGCGCCTTCACGTCGGGCTCCGCCTCGGCCGACGGCTCGCGCGACGGCTTGCGGTACACCTCGAACGCGCCGTGCGTGCGCGCCGCGTCCTCGCGGTTGTACCCGAACCCCTCGGCATCGTATTCGCGCGCGCCATCGGCGGCGGGCGCGGGCGCGGGCGCGGCTGGCGGCGCGGCCGAGGGCGAGGTACGCGGTGGCGGCTGCGGCGGCGGCGCGGGTCCACTCTTGAGGCGCGTGAGGTCGAGCGAGCTGGAGCGCGCATGGTTGCGCAGCGGGCGCGGAGGCGGTGGCGGCGGCGGCTCCTTACGCGGCGCGGGCTGCAGCGAGTGCGGGCCTTCGTCGGCGTGCACGGAGGGCTCGCGCGCGGGCGGCGGGGGGAGCACGCCGGCGCTCTTGACGGGCTTGCGCGGCTGCGGCCGCTGGATGGGGCGAATGTCGGCGGGCGCGCCGTTGGGCGGTGGCTCGGCGGGCGGCTGCGAGTTGAGTCTCTTGGGGCTGGCGAGCTCGAAGGCGTGCGCGATGTCGTCGCGGCGCGGCGAGGCGCTGGCGCGCGCGTCTCCGTCGCCGGCGGGCGCGCCCGCGTCGGGCGTCACGCGCAGCGCCACCGGGTGGAATATCTTGGGGTCTCGCTCGACGGCCGCGCGTTGGAAGTCAAAGTTGACCGGCTTCGGGCCAGGACTCGACACGCTCGATGTGGGAGAATCGACAAATTTGGTCCATTCTTTGTTGTTAGGCTGCGCTTCAGGTTTTGGAGGAGACAGTGAAGGTCGACGTTCCTCTGGACGCCGCGTGTTCTTCACTTCGTAAGGGTCTGCGGGTTCTGGTTTGGGTGCAAAATTAAAATCAGCGGAGGTTCCGGAGCCGAACATGTCGGCACCGAGGTCGACGAGGTCGGTAGTGACGGCTTGCTGCGAGAACCGCGAGTCCACCTTGGGCACGAGCGGCGGCGGCAGCGCGTCGGGCACGGGGATGTTGTTCCGCCGGAGCACGATCAAGTGCATCGCTATACTAAACTCTTCTAACGTCAACATTCCATCTTTGGTGATGTCAGAAAGCTGCCAAATTTTCCGGAGATCGGGCACGGGAAGACGCGACTTTTCAAAAAATAACCTAAGAAGACGGAGAACAGTTTAATTTCGTACTAATTACTTAAGAAAATAGCAGACTAATAGTGTTAGTTACCTAGCTGTTTGTCCAGAGAGCAGGCCGCGCTCGGGCCGCAGCTGCGCGAACTGCGAGGCGTAGTGGTGCGCCTGCGCCTCGCTAATTGACCAGATGTCGTCACCGGGCTCCACGTCGCCCTCCTCCTCGGACGAGTGGCGGTCCGACGACTCCTCTTCCGTACCTGAAAGAGAATTTCAATATAAATTATGAAAGTAGAATAAATCGTGCATCTCTCTCTCTCTCTCTCTCTCTTCAGTCACAGGAAGTCCACTGCTGAACATGCTCATACTCATTAAGATGGGGATTACCTTACCCATTACCTCGTGCAGGACACGATTAGTAAAATTACGGTGGGGATTGGTCGGACGCCCACCTGTGGCGCCTCGGGCACATTTTATTCGATTTACATGGATTTAGAGATGGCAGACATAAAGCAATATACCCAATGATTTTTCAACAATCTTACACAGGGCGCTCTAACAAAAGCGTCAAGTGCTAAGTGCGAACTTCAATTATAATTTGTTTAAAGCAACTAACTTCAACTAAGACCGAGCATCAAGTAACTTTGACCATAACTTCAACACTGTCGTCTCCTCACATTTGCGATCTCAAATTTACCCTCTCGTAAATCTGGTTAAAGTCAAAATAAGTTGATTCAACAGTACGAAGGCCGCCAGTCCAACAAATAATGTTTATGAGTACAATTAGTACGCATCAATTTACATCATCATGTGCGTATTCACTTTGGCTTTATTTACAGTGTGACTCAATATACTAACAATGTCGATAGAACGTAATATATTTAACACTGAAATGGAGTTGCTGAAAATTAGGATCGCATCAGGAGTAGCTCAAAATTAGCGCTATATTCAGTCTACTGTATCGAGTACCAACTAGCACGGCCTGAGCCACTTCGTTTTGATTAATGCATTGGTTTTTTGTGTAATTATTATTTGTTTTGTAATTATTATTAAGCAATAAACGGTTTTTTTTATAGAAATGACCAAGCTTAGTTTACTCTCCTAGAAATAAGTAGTTTACCTTATAGTAAGAACTATATTGCCTAAATATAAATAAATAAATACAGCAACACTAGGTCAGTGTGGTGGACTATATAGCTTAACCCCTTTCAATGGTACTCTCGATTGTAGAGGTGACCCATGCCCTGCAGTGGGACGTATAAGGGCTGATACAGATACAGAATTAACTATAAAGAGAAATTGAAACCTTAAAATATTAAACATTTGCGATTGAAACTAGCCAAAATAATTTAAAATCATAGTAAACCAGAAAGTGTTACATCAAATTTTATACAATAATTAATTTCACACAACATTAAGACCGCAATTAATTTATCAAATACAAAATAAAATAATAATACACAATAACCCTTGAAAGAAACTGATACAATCAATTCACACATCACCATGAATCAATATAATTTTTCACATTGTTTATTTTTTGCATATCAAACACTTTTTAGAATAAGCTATAATAATACTATATACATGTAGATCAATTTCATAATATGTATTATCACTTTACTAATATTATTTAAATCTTTATTGTACACAAATATAAACAAAAAACCTTATACAGAAATAATAATAATAAAAAAGTACAATTGGCCGTCTTATTGCTCTACAACAATGCCTTACAGACAACCATTGGACGAATTTAAAAGAAGGAAATATTATGTTATCAAATCACAATTTTATACCAAGTTATTGCTAATCACATTTAAAAACTCTATATCAAGGATAATAATAAACTCACCCAACAATCTTGTATGTTCTTCACCGGTATTTGTTGGCCATACTCCGCGACCAGTGGCACTGTGTTCCCACACCGGATGAACTCTCTCCGCCACACTGTTGGTAGGAGTGGGACTTTCGCTTGCTGTACTCCATGGGGACCCAGTTTTACCCCTTCTCTGTTGATAAAGTACATAATAACTGCTCTAGTACAATGTCTATTTTAACATCAAAAACATCCCAATTGGCTTAAACTTTTCATGAGTGTTTTCAATTCATTTTCAGTCACTTTATATGATGGATGAGTTATTTGAAGTTGTTCCCCTAACTTCTGCATGAAATAGACATTTAAGTTTCCACAAGAGAGGTGCATTTTCCTGATTTTGTTTTATAATTAAAGTGACAAGTTTAAAAAGAAATGTTTTTAGAAAATTGCAAACATATTATTTTCCATAATTTTTTAAGCTGTTAATTTAGATGTATGTATAGATTTTTCAAGAATAACTATGTAAATATAATATTGTTTTATCAATCCAATCCAATCCAATCCATCAACCAAAGAAAGTCCGCTGCTGAACATAGGCCCAATGATTTCCACAGTGACCTGTAGGAGGCAGCCTGTATCCAGTGATGTCCCGCGACCTTTATCAGGTCATTATGTTGTATAGTAAGCATTGTACCTCACTAATTTAATACTAATTTTGTGTCACCAGTAAGCAATAAGCATGCAATACACACACACAAAACATATCACAGTAAATAATAATAAAAGCAAAACAAACCCTGAGAATAGTATAGCATAGTTAATGACTAACATTTAGAACACTGTTGACTAGGTTTTGGAGCATAATAGGTAGATAACATAAGAATACAAGGAACACTAATATTAGTAATGTGTGACAATTAAAATTCATGCAACATTCCCAAAAGACTATATGAATAGATAATTTGATTCAATTAACATATTTATTTCAATATTGTAAATAATAATACTTAAACTCATTAACATCATTGGACCATGAACATGGCAACAGTGTTTTCATTATTTTGCGAAGTATTTTTGATAATAAAGACTTCATAGTGTTGTTGATTAAGAAACAAGAGGTTTAAGTCACATATGAGACAAGATTTCGTGTGACTCACAGATATAATACCATAGGCTTAATCGATCTTAATGAGGTCAGCTTTATTATGTATAACTGATTGAAGTATTATTTTATTTTACTTTTAAAATGTATACAAAAAGTTTAATTAATTACTTGGCTCAAGGTTCTAGTATCTCTAGAATAATTACTAGCAATGGTAATTGAAGAATGTAGTAGGAAGATGAACAATACAGTGTTTAAGGAAGAATGTAACACAATGTTATCAAAGTGAGTGTTCTCAGCTATTAGCCGGTTGTTAACCTTTCACTGATAATTATGTTGTGACAAAAATTATAAGAAAACTATGTTATCTTAAACAAAGACTGGTCCTTTAATCACCACAATCAATTTATTAATCACTGAATATGTTCCATATTTTTGTGGGTTTTGGTAGTCACATAAAATATGGAATATCTTATAAAATATACAAATTAATGTTTAATTCATTTGCATAAAATATTTATGCAAATGAAAATAAAAATAAATAAATATCATGATTAAATAATTAATAATTAGAACACATATATTTAGTAATTCGCAAAACACCACTAATGCAAAAAGAAACAACTTTACAGTTTTATGTTCTGAATAAAGACTTCCATCCCAGATATCTAATGAACACTAAACAAAATTAAGCAGCAAGTAAATAACCTTTAATAACCAGATTGTCTTACCCCGTGTGATCCAGATCTCTGTGACATAGTTTCAGATTCTATTTCAGAATCTGTACTTAAAGCTTCCGTTGCGTCGTGGGACAGCGCCTGCGGAACATCGCTGTCAGACAGGTTGGATGATAACCGTATTGGTTCGTAAGCACCAAGATTACCAACAAAATTTCTCTCACGCTTCAATATATGATGCTCTTTGGGGGAATTTGATAACTGTATTAGGTCTGCACTCGCCTCGGAGTTAAGCGCCCATGTAAACCTCGGTAGGGGGAGGTCCAGCGGTGTGGACAGCAGGTCTGGCTTCAAACTCATATTTGTTTGATGTGCTGCTATTAGTTTGAGTGCAGAGTAAAACTGCTTTCTGTTCATATGATTCAACGCCGCACAATTGTTTGGTGCTACGCTAATATCCATGATCTGTAACACACAATTATATTCTCATGAAACTTACTTGCTAGAGAAATGTGTTTTACGTATCATACTACTGTTCTAAGTCCAAAATTACCTGTTTGAGGACATCGTTCGGTATGTTCGATGATCTGAATAATTCAGTTGCTTTCAAAATCGGTATTTTCCCATTAGATTCTTCGTCGCAACATAAAAACAAATCACCGAAATATCTCATTTCGGTTTCTGTCAAATTGAGATCCTCCATTATAATGAAAAATTACAACTATATCGTCTTTCACACAGTATGTCTAGTTCACAAATAAATATGTGACAAAAATAACCATTATCTATTGATGTACACCATATTCATTGATAAATAGACGGATTTTCAACTTGTACATTGCAAAATTTACACGAAGCAAACGAAATGTCACTGACAGAACAGACAGCTGCCCGCAGCGGCCATTAAAATTATTAGGGCTGAATGTGTAAAATACCGTTAGAGATCGAATAATCGTATTTCGTAATATCTGTTTTATCTCTTAAAATATAATAAATCTGTCAAATCCTATTGATAATAAATTAAAATAACTGTGTATAAATTACTTGATCTTATTCTGAAGTCAGGACTATCAACTATGTACCTATGTGACTGTTCGGTGTATTTAATAACACATGTATTTATGTTATTGATATATATTACTGGCCACTTCGGCTCATACTCTATTATCATTGTACTCTATATTATGCTTTATACGTCATGTAATGTTTTTAGTGGAATAAAGCCATATTTCTCTGTGGTATTATTTCTGTCATTTATGTATCAATTTATTCCACTAAATTGTTTCCACAATGTCTATTGGAAAGAAAACTGAAAATCCATTATCGCGGTATCTTCGGCCAGAGCGCTTCGACGAAGAACCGAGGAGTTCGGCTTCTGACTTGAAGTGGAAGCATTGGCGTTTCACATTTGAAAATTTTCTAGCCGAAGAATGCGCTGACATTCCGGATGAAAAGAAATTAAAACTATTGATAAATCACCTCTCACCATCAATATTCTGCTACATACAAGCATGTGAAACTTACAACGATGCAATTACAGTATTACAAGGTATTTACATAAAGCCTAGAAATGTAATATTAGCTAGACATCTACTCTCAAACCGCAAACAAAGAACAGATGAATCAATAAAAGACTATGTCCAAGCTCTAAAAATACTTGCGCTTGAATGTGAATTCAAAAATGTTACTGCTGAAGAACACAAAAGCGAAGCGACACGCGGTGCATTTATTGCGGGAATAAGCTCACAAAAAATCAGAGAGAGATTACTTGAAAAATTAAATCTGAGTTTAGACGAAGCTGTTGATGTAGCTATTTCTCTTGAGAATGCTGAGAATAACAATCAAGCTTTTACTGGTGAGAATTCTACTTCCATGCCGTTGAATCTTAATGCTGCATCTAATTCTGGGAAAAACGCACTAGTTACTTCCACAAATTTTCGTCCCATTTCAAAACGTCGATGTTTCTTTTGCGGAGGTAACGTACACCAACGTACCAGTTGCCCAGCAGTAAATAAAATTTGCCAGCTATGTTCTAAAAAGGGGCACTTTGCAAACGTGTGCAGATCGGGACCAGCACAAAGAGCAAACGCGATAATAGAAGATGATGTTCAACAAGAGGGTTGTAACGACACATTATCTGCCATATCTGCAGCATCTCAAAACAGTTTAAGAAAGGCTACAGTACATATTACTATTAATGGTTACAAAGCTGAAGCCTTAATCGATACTGGTAGCTCTGTTAGTTTTATTGACAGGAATTTAGCACAAATACTGAAGATAAAAACTAATCCATGTAACCAAGCTGTCACATTAGCATCTCTTAATCATATATCCTTTGTCCAAGGAGTCTGTCAAGCAAATATTGCACTCGGAAAACATATTTACAAATGTCAACAATTATTAATTGTGAACAATCTTTGTTCCGATGTCATTATTGGTCACGATATATTAAGAAAACACTCTTCGTTACAACTAAATTTTGGCGGAACGGATGAACCATTAGAAATTTGTAATGTTATGGAGGCGTTATTACCACCTGTATCACTGTTCACCAATCTAACACCGAACATAAAGCCCATTGCAGTTCGTTCAAGAAGCCACAGTCAAGAAGATAAAATATTTATAACCAATGAGATCTCTAAGCTTCTTAGTCAGGGAATTATTGAGCCTAGTATTTCACCTTGGCGGGCACAAGTGTTGATTGCAGGTGGAGGCCATCATAAAAAGAGACTAGTAATAGATTATTCGCAAACGATAAACAAATTTACAGAACTTGACGCTTTTCCACTTCCTAAAATCGAAACTATTGTTTCGGAAGTGGCTAAATTCAATTATTTTAGCCAAATCGATTTAAAAAGCGCTTATCATCAAGTACCTATAGTAAAGAAAGAAAAATTTTATACAGCATTTGAAGCAAATGGTAAATTGTACCAATTTACTAGGATTCCATTTGGAGTAACAAATGGTGTGGCAGCATTCCAGCGCACTATGAATTATATTGTAGAACAAGGGAATCTGAAGGGAGTATTCACGTATCTTGACGACGTTACTGTTTGCGGGAAGACGAAACAAGAGCACGATGATAATTTATCAAAATTTATGGAAGCAGTAAGTAACTATAATCTTACATTGAACGAGCAAAAATGTGTATATAATCAAGTTACTATAAGCCTTCTAGGCTATACGATACAAAATAACAAGATCAAACCAGATGAAAGTCGATTAAAGCCATTGTTGAATCTACCGGCACCTGAAAATGCCGCAGCATTAAAACGAGCGTTAGGACTTTTCGCTCATTATTCAAGATGGATACAAAACTTTTCAGAAAGAATTAAGCCACTTCTTTCTATAAACACTTTTCCGCTTTTAGATGAAGCTATAACTATATTTAATGGACTAAAAAAAGATATAGCTAAGGCAACTTTATTCGCCATTGACGAGAATGCTACATTTGTTGTAGAAACAGATGCGTCTGAAAACGCGCTAGCGGCTACTTTAACACAAAAAGGCCAACCAGTTGCATTTTTTTCTCGCACTTTAACTGACTCAGAAAGACGACAGTCTTCGATTGAAAAGGAAGCTGCTGCTATTGTTGAATCTCTTCGTAAATGGCGCCATTATCTTAGATCACGACATTTTTTACTTATAACAGACCAAAAATCGGTGTCTTTCATGTTTAGCAAACACTCAAGTAAAATAAAAAATGAAAAAATTGAGCGTTGGAGATTAGAATTATCCTGTTATAGGTATGATATAATTTATCGTCCGGGCAAGGAGAACAAAGCTGCCGACGCTTTGTCTCGAGTGTGCGCACATATGGACATAAGCAATCTTAAACATTTGCATGAAAATTTATGTCACCCAGGAATAATACGAATGAATCACTGGGTACGATCAAAGAATCTTCCGTATTCAATTAACGACATCCGTCAAATGACAGCTAATTGTCGAGTATGCTCTGAAATCAAACCGAGATTCGCGCAGTCAAATGGACAGCTTATTAAAGCGACAGCATGCTTTGAAAGACTTAACATTGATTTCAAAGGACCATTACCATCTAAAACGCAGAACAAATATATATTGTCCGTAATCGATGAATTCAGTCGCTTTCCTTTCGCCTTTGCCTGTAAAGATATGACTGCAAACACTGTCATTAAATGCCTTAATGAAGTTTTTTTCATATTCGGAACACCAGCCTATATACACTCAGATAGAGGAACTTCGTTTATGTCGCAAGAACTTACAAAGTATCTCGTTTCTCTAGGCATAGCCTGTAGTAGAACGACACCTTATAACCCTCAAGGAAATGGCCAAGTGGAACGTTTAAATGGAACATTATGGAAGACTATTCAACTAAGTCTGAGAAACAAATGTTTAGATATTACAGAATGGGAAAGAGTTTTACCATTAGCGTTACATTCGATTAGGTCACTGTTGTGTACGACTACCAACATGACACCACATGAACGAATGTTTAGTCATTCAAGAAGAAGCCCAAACGGAATATCTCTGCCTGCGTGGTTGATCAACCCAGGCCCAATCTTAATTAAAAAAAATGCTAGGAATACAAAATTTGATCCTGTTGTTGAAGAAGGTGAACTGCTACAAAGTAATCCAAATTACTCTTATGTCAGATACTCAGATGGAAGAGAAGGAACAATATCAAACAGGCATCTAGCACCACTACCATCTTCAGATGAAAATGATTTTGAGCCAATTGTTACTAATAATACTGAATCTCCTGAATCTATGGTTAATGAAACTGCAACTCCATCAACGCCTGATGATAACCTTCCTGACCCTGCTATAATAAATAATTATGGAACTCCTGAACCTATGGTTGAAGATCAGAGAGGTGATGTTAGGCGTTCCGCGCGCCTCAAACGTCCACCCAAGCACTTTAAGGATTACATTTTAGGGGAGGGTGAATGATATATATTACTGGCCACTTCGGCTCATACTCTATTATCATTGTACTCTATATTATGCTTTATACGTCATGTAATGTTTTTAGTGGAATAAAGCCATATTTCTCTGTGGTATTATTTCTGTCATTTATGTATCAGTTATGTAAATTTATATTATTGACGTTAATGTGACAGAAAAGTGGAGATTCTTGTGGGAGGTCTATATTCAGCAGTGGACTTCCTGTGGCTGAAAAGAGAAAGAGAGAATATTTGTAATTGTAACGACAGCTATTCACAATGCAAAATGATTTCAAACATCAAATGTTCATTTAGAAGCGATAATGAGCTACAAGTTCTTAAAAAAAGAAAATTATAAATGTAGTAAATGATTTATTTATTTATAGTACTTAAAATTAAACAACCAAAAAATATATAGATTAACCGATTAATGACATTAACACTGGAAAGCAAAAAAGTTTTATGTAGTTCAAGTACTGTAACTGTCGTTATATTTTATATAAAATGCACGAAAATGCAGATTTAATTTATTATCAGTCATCTCCTATTAACGTGTGGCGAAACTTAGAACTACAAGTACAATATTAAAAAAGGATATGTATAAAATTTATAAAACAAGTGTTTATACTCATAGGGCTCGTTCAGACTGCGGAACTGATAAACTGCGCCGTTGCAAATTCCAGAGGCTCCATAATAATGGAACCTCGCGGGTGACGCACGTTTCTATTCTGAAACCGTGCGGTTACCGCTAAGTCTAAACGCAGTCATAATTTAAAAATATTGACCTGTCCAATAGAATAAAATGTGAAGAGACACAAACTGTTCGTAATATTTTGACAACAATTAATAATTAATATGACCACAATTTGCTATAAATTCTGTCAGTAACTGAAAGTATATTTTGTTTATTAGCCGTTTATAACGAGTTTATGTGAAATTTCTTGCACGTTGGACAGCCTGTCAAATGTGAGCCATTAGGAGGGCAGAAATAGGTGGTCTGGCACCATTGATATAAAAAATAAGGATAGGCCCTTGCCCAATGCCCATTCAGTACATTTGAAGTATTGGTGAAATTGGCTGCGAAAATCGCGCCATCTATTGGACTTTTTCATAACAACGTTGAATTATAAATTCAAAATATTTATTAAATTAATATAAGACAAGATCTATTAATGCACGAAAATGTATTTGTTTTGAGTCTGGGCGTTTGTGAGACCGAAAAGTCTCTCGTAGCTCTTGATACCCAAGACACAAGACTCGATCCTAGTGTGGGGTCAGGACTATTATGTGACTGTTGGGTGTATTTATTTATTATAATATTCTCGGATATAAGAATCATTATCTTTTTTTACTTAAGTTTCGGTTAAAATGGAAACAAGCATTTTCAAAACCGTTGCCCTCATGAATAAAATAGCTGTGAAAATCGCGCCATCTATTAGATTTATTTCATAGGTACGTAGGAATAAAAATGACGAATAAATAATTAGTTAACTAATATATTGTAATAGATTTAGTTTTAACTGTGATAAGAACTTTTCTTTTTTTTTAACTAAACTCTATCAAAATACAAACAAGCGTTTTCAAAATCGTAACTGCGGGCACCACTTACGTCGGAACACTTCACGCGCTCTTTGGCCCGATTTTATATTTGTAAATGTCCGGCACCACCATATTTATAATGATTTGAAAATTTTTTCTTCATTTATTAAATTTATAGTGACAATCATCAATGTTATTTGCTATGGTATAAGGAAAGACAGCAAATAAAGGGAAGTGTGTATCAATAATTTATTTTGTGTCCAGCATCACAACAATGGTTTTGTTGATTTCTACAATACTGCAACATAAAAATATTATTTTTGTGTAAAAATCAAATTACAAATGATGTATACTACTATCGAAGTAGTAAAATAATTTAGATTAATAAACTGCTATAATTAAACTTAACAAATAAACGTCGATAATCTCGACAGGCTTCTCTTAAAATAAAATCAAAGGATTTAATCCTTGGTCTGGATGTACTTGATGAGATCGATGACTCGGCTGGAGTAGCCATACTCGTTGTCGTACCAGCTGATCAGCTTGACGAAGTTGTCGTTCAGAGAGATACCAGCGGCAGCGTCGAAGATGGACGAGTGAGAGTCACCAATGAAGTCAGAGGACACAACCTGGTCCTCGGTGTAGCCCAAAATACCCTTCAGTGGGCCGGCAGCGGCTTCCTTAACCTTCTGCTTGATGGCGTCGTAGCTGGCGGGTTTGCCCAGGCGGACAGTAAGGTCTACGACAGACACGTTGGCGACAGGCACACGGAAGGCCATACCGGTGAGTTTGCCGTTCAAGGCTGGAATGACTTTGCCGACGGCCTTAGCGGCACCAGTGGCGGCGGGGATGATGTTCTGCTGAGCACCACGGCCATCACGCCATAACTTGCCGGAGGGACCGTCGACGGTCTTCTGTGTGGCGGTAGTGGCGTGTACGGTGGTCATCAGACCTTCAACAATCTCGAAGTTGTCATGAATGACCTTAGCGAGGGGAGCGAGGCAGTTGGTGGTGCAGGAGGCGTTGGAAATAACCTTGTAGGATGGGTCGTAGGCTTCAAGGTTAACTCCGACGACGAACATAGGTGCGTCAGCGCTGGGAGCAGAGATGATGACCTTCTTAGCTCCACCCTCCAAGTGAGCGGAGGCCTTCTCGGTGGTGGTGAAGACACCAGTGGATTCTACAACGTATTCAGCGCCAGCTGTGCCCCATGGGATGGCCTTGGGGTCCCTTTCAGAGAAGACGGCAATTTTGTTTCCGTTGACGATGAGAGCGCCATCCTTGGCTTCAACGGTACCCTTGAAACGGCCATGGGTAGAGTCGTACTGGAACAGGTAGACCATGTAGTCCAGGCCGATGAAGGGGTCGTTGATGGCGACGACCTGAGCTCCCTTCTCGATGGAAGCACGGAGCACCAGGCGACCAATGCGGCCGAATCCGTTGATACCGATCTTGGACATGATTGCTGTAACAAAAGAGGATAATAATTATTTGAAACAAATATTTAGAACTTATATTTTAATACATAGGAAAGTACAATGACTAATCGTGTTTAGTTATGACTAATTTCGGGAGCTAGCTAGCTTACGTGACGAGAGGCATGTTTGCGTTTTTTTTTTTCACTATAGCACGCACATTTAAGGAAAACACGTGATAGACTTCGATTTCCTATTAACAATAAGAGAAATGTATAGGTAAACTTTTTTAAATGTCATAAAATAAGGAATAAAAGAATTGCACTTAGTATGCTCATTTATTGTCTGATGATGCAGCTTGTGAGTAACAGGCTAAGAAATAACGAACACTATTTTCCTTTTTAAAAGCAAAATTAATTATTTTATAGCATAGGCATACTGCAAAGAATTAGAATTACTAAAGAAGAATACAGGTAACTTATTAGTTTTAGATACATTTTATCAAATCACTCAAGTGTCAAAATTAACTAACATTTTTAAAATTGAGGCATAGAAAATGCTCTTTCATGTACATTATAAAATTGTCATTGTATACAGTATGCAGTAACAGAGATAATGATAATGTTTATAAAAAACAATTCAATGACAATTTATCTTGTTGCCTCCCATTACCCTTATCATTGAAAGGTCACAATCAAATGGAAAAAGCTATCCTCCTACAAACAGGTTTAGTGAGAATAGACATCAAGGTTACTGGATACCCGGTGCAAACCAGTCAAGGCCATCAGGACTAGTAATATACTAGTAATACAAAACTTTACAACAAATCCTGACTTGGACCCATCTTTATCCTATGTTACAAAATTTATATCCCTGTTATAAAATAATTTGCCTTATGATTTCAAGACTGGCTTTCAATGTAACCATAACTGTTCTTCATAAATACAATTCATTGTTTATCTATTAAAAATGCTTGTTTAATGTAGGTGTAAGCTAATGTGTTTTATGGCAAAAAACAATTAATGGTAGCATATTGCTTCAGTCTTATCAAGTGTTTGTTGACTTTCCCAAGGTTAAATATGAAAGCTATTAATAGCAAATGAAGGATGAGAATTCCTAATAGGAATTTCACAAAGGTCATATAAATTTGTTCATAATAACTAATAGAAATCAAAAGAGGATATTATGTAAAGTTACATATTTACAAAATGTAACAAAGGTGTATGGCATTTTGTTTTAAATCCAATAAAAAATATAGTACCTAGAGTTTGTTGGATTAAGGTATATTATAATTCACAATATTTTAACATGACAACATGGGCATTGTGAAATAATTACGTTCTGAGAAATTATTGCAGTACCACTGCAGTATGTTTAATGTTGTGATACATAATATGTTATGTATTGTGACACGAATGACCTCAAGGACACCTTGACATTCCCTACTCCCGATTAATCAGGTGTTCTTGGCCGTTTTTTACTCATTCATAAATTGACTGGTTTTACTTGTCATCACACAGTCAATTTCATCAAATTGACTTATATTTGCAAATTTCAAACTGTTATCACAGTGAATACCATTATTATCACGTTAGTATTAGAACATTTGTAAAATATAATCTAATCCCGGAAAAATACAACAAAAGACATTTGGATCGTATTATAGTACAAATAAAAGTCTAATAAGACATATCTATCAATAAAATAAATTGAAGCTTTTGGTATAAATGCTCTAAATTCACTTTAGTTTGCAACCAATTTGTTGCAAATATCGGTACTTGAGCTTAGAAGATTTACCGGCGCGTGGAGGTCATGTAGAGGTCGAACACAATTACAAACAAATCAACGGCTTTTACTCGATTTAGAAGAAATGATCGCATTCCCAACGAATATTAAATACTGTTGCGTCATTAGAATAGACCGGCGAGAGACACATTACAATAAAAAAACATGATTAAATTACAGTTACGTGCAGATATATGAAGCAAAATTGTGAGAATATACCGCTTTTAATTATATGAAAACACTACACATATAAGCAAACAATGAAGTTACATATGTTTTACTATATATTTAAAAGTATTTCAACTTACCGGCGAAATGTATTTAATTCAGCAGCTGGAACACTCCACGTTCGCTCTCCACAAGATGGAGTACAGAAATGTCAACTGAAGGACAAGGCAATGCGGGCGGGGTAGAAATAATAGACAATATCAGAAAGATCAATTTGTCATAGAGTTTTAAAAAATAACAGATGGCGAATTGCTTTACGAGTTTAAAAAAAGTAGTTTTCTAGGCCTAATATTTAGTTCCAAGTTTAAAATTGTCTTAACATTGTGGTGTATGCTTGGAATGAGTATAATGAGTTTACATTTTACTCTATGGTTCGAAGCTAACTTTTTAATTTTTATGTTGTTGTTCATTCCCGCCAATTACAAGATTATTTACAAATTACAAGACCGTGTTTTATTCAAATATAGTTAATAAATAAGGACGCAAGCAAAGTATATCACAAACATATTCTAGATAATGTCTTATCTATTAGTAGGACGGTGTACATGACCACAAAATTCTGCAACCACGGCTGCAACAATAAACTACACACTAACAGCATCAAATACAAGTTTTAGCTATTATTTTACTTAAGTTTTTTAAACAGTATCAGAATGTACTACGTGCCATAGTGAGATTGAAACACCTTGCATGAGTCACCGGTCATAATAGTTAAGACTTAAGGAAGTTTGATTTATAAAAGGGGGAGTAAGAATAAAAACTGGTATGACGTTTTATTTCAATCACTATAACAACTACAGGGTGGAATCGCTTAGCGTCTTGAAAATTGCATAGTGTATTGTGTGTGAGAAATTAACGTTATATACAAGATTAAACATTGAATACTACTTAGTTTACCATGGTTCAAGATATCCCCAAAATACATATTAAACTTAATCACCCTACACGTAAAAGTGCAACGTACCGATAAATTCACGGCGGCGCGCATTTATGAGTCATGCCGCGCCACAGCTGACTAGCGAGGAGTGACCTTGAACCTACTTCGCGTCTATTTATCGGTATTATTACTCTTAATGTTACCATACATCATTTGGATTCATGTAAGCACATGTAATTATTGGTAGGTTGTTAAGATTTGCATTTTAACTTTATCTTAAAAAAGCTGGATTTGTTTTTATTTAAACCTTTGAATACATTAACCTAGACGTTTTTATTAAATCTACTAAGTTACAAATTACAACGATCAATGTTTATAAAAAAAGGAAGTAAATACCTTTTAGTGATATTGGAGTAAATGTTCAAAGTGTCCACCACTGTTTTCCAAGCACAGCCTTGCACGTTTCAATAAATTGTTTCTGAGACGACCCAGCATGTCTCTGTTACTTTTTAAAATATCAAAAGCATCAACAATGCGTTGCTTCAACTCCCTCACATTTTGGGCTTCTTCGGTGTACACCAAACGTTTTAGTTCAGCCCACAAATAAAAGTCTAATGGCGTTAAATCCGGTGACCTCGCTGGCCAATTTACAGGTCCGCTTGGCGTGTACTTCTCCTTGGATCTCTTTCAAAAAACTCCAGTATATCGTCTTCCAAACGAACGTTTCGTAGTGGAAGGCCACGGATTCTTGCATGACTAGGAAGTCTGAACTGTCCATGGTCGAGCAACCTCTGATAAGTATTTAAAATAAGTCTTGTGCTGGGAACTCGTGGATTCAAGATCCCATTCCTGCGCAAAGACTGCAGATGTTCTGGATCTGCATACATACTTCTTGCACGATCCATGTTTTTATTGGATCGGACATAGCATTTCATCATTGCCACATACTCAATGTTCGTGTAATCACTCATTTTTACCGCAAAAACTAACCAAAAAACTATCGTACGTCGTCACTTAGTGCCGAATTTCGCGCGACTGGAGAAGTGGCGACATCCCTGGAAGGCGTCAGCGGCGCGGGAGCGGGCGGCGGGACGCTTTGTACTTGCGCTTGCGGCGGGGCGCGGCGGCTCGGTGTTACGGGCGGCTTCATCAAAGGACAGTTTTATTACCTAGATTTTGAAATTTCTACTCGGATTCAAATTGTATAAAGTAGGGTAACAATGATGTGTATTTGTAGAGATATTTTTATTTATTTTCATCTCTCTCTGAAAAACGTTTCTTTATGAATAACTAATTATAAATTAATAACTAGTGGCGGTAAATTAATTTTACACTACATAAAAAAAAACAAAAAAAAATTAAAATAAGTATGCCAAAGGTTTCTAAATCATGTACTTGCCATACACATTTTTTTTCGTGACGTTAAGCGATTACACCCAGTATATACTTTTTCACAGAACCCATGATTGGTGGTGAGATTTGGAATATGCATGTCCGTTCATTTAGAAACCATTCTACACAATCAAACACACAATGGTTGATACAGGAAAATCCATCATAGTCAGCCGTCCTAGTGGCAATTGTTTCGGGTCCAGCCTCTTTACATAGGGTTTCGAGCAACACGGTATTTTGTAAAGAATAGCCACGTATTATGATTAAGGTTATTTATTTTTCGAACAAAGGAATTCGAAAAATAAATGACTTTACAATCAATGTCATATTTTTTACTTATTTCGACGTGCTAGTAAACAAGAAAATAGTTTAAAAAATAAAATGGACAATTTCTACCTAATTACAGATTTGGATGTTGAATGTTTTAAACGTTTATGTTTTATGCTTCAGTTGTGTCTATGCTTCAGTTCAATCAAAGGGCTCAATCAAGGGCTCGTGCTGTGAATGCTAAAAAATAAAAAAAATAATATGTATGCCACGTGGCGTAAAACACGGATAATAATGTACAACACTTTCAAAATTCAAATACAGGCATCGGAATTTGGAATAAAAAAATGTATATTTATGGCAGTCCAGTTTTTAAAATCCGAATTATAAAATTGGATAGTGCTAAAAGTTAAATGAACTTCTCTATGGCTGTCTAAATCATTGATGATCTGTCACTGTCAAGTGTCAAACGTCAATGAATTGTCAGTGATTGTCAGGATTTAATGTTTTTTTAGCTTGTTGGATAGTACATAATAATGATTTATGATAAAACAATAAACATGTATCAAACTAACATGAAGTATATTTGCTAATTGTTCCCCGATTCAATATCTATATGTTACTACAATAATTTACAGTATGGCACCGCATCTTTCAAAGTTACAGAGGGTAGGATTGGCCCTGGCTCTAATGTCTGTTTTTGACGATGTAAAGCCTATAAAAAGGAAATGGAGTAAAAACTCTCTAGGATCCAGAAAAAAGTGGAACAAAATAACCCTTTTGAAGCATCTCCAGTCCGATGATTTTATAATTACTCTTAGAATGGATGTAGGAAGTTTTGAAGAGCTGTTAGAGTTAGTGAGACCATTTATAACGAAACAAGACACTATAATGAGGCAAGCTGTACCTGCTGAGGAGCGCCTGTTAGCAACTCTCCGGTTCTTAGCCACGGGGCAGAGTTATAAGGAGCTAAGTAGGCGTACTGGCATCTCACTGCAGCTCTTGTCAAGAATCGTACCAGAAACATGCGGAGCGATATACAAAGTTTTAAAAAAAGGAATTAGTGTAGGTTTCATATATCATATCATATTTAAGTTTTGGTAGAAACAATACAGCAGCATTTGCCATTTGCTGTGTTGCGACCTGGTATCAGGCTATCGAAATAAAATACCAGGTCACAACATTTCCTTAGAAAATTTTATTTCCGCAAACTTGGATTCTGTAGTAAAAAATAAGCAGGAGTTTGATACTTACTCCATACACTTATGTTTACTGAGTAAATAGGCGAGACCAAAGTATGTATGTAAAACTAATAAATCCTTTTTACTTTTAATAAAATATATTGTGTCCTATTTTACTTAATAGAACAAACTTGGGTTTAAAAGTATTAAGTGACATATTTATAGACCGTAATTTAATATAATGCTAATATGGAAACTGTTAGTGTACAGAATTTTGAAAAATCCCTACAGTACAGGCATAATGACGAGATTTATTTAATTAGCAATACAAACACTTAAAATTGTAATATTATATTTCAGATACCATCAACAGAAGAGGAATGGATAGCAACTGCAAATATGTTTGAAAAGAAATGGCAATTCAATAATTGTGTCGGAGCGATGAGTGCCAAACACATTATCATAGAGAGACCAAGCAAAAGTGGCACCTCATACAATAACTATTGTGGATCATGCAGCGTTATATTATTTGCCATAGTCAATGCAGATTATGATTTTATTTATATACACACTGGTACCAGTGGGAGTACACCTAATGAAGAAATTGTAAAAAATACTAGATTCTATGACAAGCTTATTAACAATGAACTCAATTTGCCAGAATCGTATTTGCTACCACATACAAATCAGAGAGTACCATATGTTTTTCTTGATGACAATACATTACCAGTTGACACACACATCATGAATCCATATATTGAAGATGATCTATTAAGAGAGGAGGAAATATTTAACTATAGATTCTGGCGAGCTCAAAGGACAGCAGAAAATGCTCTCGGTGTTCTTGGATCACGTTTTGGAATATTTAGGCAACCGATTAGTGTTAGTATGCCTACTTTGAAAACTGTTATTATGGCATGTTGTGCGTTACACAATTTTTTAAAAAAGAAATCCCGTTTTTATTGGTCTCCGAAATGTGTTGATAACGAAGATGTGCTGAATTTAACGTTTACACCGGGAGAGTGGCGGGACTCAGGTGAATTGACACCACTTGAAACTATAAAGGAACAAAAACAGACTGATGATGGATATCGAGTTAGGCATGTTTTGAAAGAATATTTTAGTTGTGCTGGCAGTGTCAGTTTTCAAAATGTAATGGCTGATATTGTTTAATAAAGCAATTATTGTAAATAGGTAGTTAAATTGTTGCGTTAGTTTCTGTTATTAAAGTAAAATTTTTTTACTTGTCTTTCTTTTATGACCTTAGTAAAAAGTACAATGCTTCTACACTGAGAACAAGGTAGGGTAGCCAGATCAAAACGCAAAACGCACCTATTTCAAAGTATATACTTAGAGCTAGGATACCGCAATTCTATGAAAAAAACACAACTAGTATACACCCCCAATACGCAACAGTCACATACATAGTTCTGACCCCATATTGAGATCAATTAAATCTTGTGTCGTGGGGATCAGAAACTACGAGAGACGAGAGACTTTTCGGTCTCACAGATACCCAGACCCGACACAAATATTTGTGGGTATCTGCGCTTAACCACGTGGGAGGTAAAATATCGGGCCAGTTACTGTTTGAATTTTCTTAGAGGCTATTTATCTACTGCCCCTGACTATCTATGATTAAGTCGGCGTTGTTGCACTACGGTACGATCACATCGCAGAGGTCTCGGGTTCGAATCCCGGGTCGGGCAAAGTGCTATTGGATGTTTCTGTTCCGTCCCACGATTTGATAGGGGGCGAGCCTATCGCCATACCGGTCCCAAAATCTTGGTTTATTTATGTGTGTCTATTCAATTAATTATATTATCCAGTTAATCATTTTTATATGATTCAAATAGTCTAAAGCAGGATTAAATCTATTTGGTATTAGACATGATCATGCAAACCTGTCAATGTCATTGTCGTCGTCGCGTCAACAGCGCACATTTGAAATGTCATTGTAAAATAGAAAATAATGATTATAAATTAATATTCAAAATCTATTAAATTATTCAGTCGAAGCTATCGAGAATGGGTGTAAAAGTGGGTATAAACGGATTTGGTCGGATCGGCAGAGTTATATTTCGGACGTGTCTAGAAAATAATGATATTGAGGTGCAACTTTTGTGAATATTACTTAGCTGTAGCCTGTAGCCAGTAATAGAATATATATAAATCAGCGCGTATCATGTTTTAAAACAAGAGTCTTTGATTCTCAGGCCAGACACACCTCTTAGCTATAAGATATATATTTATATATACATATAAGCGAGGTAATAACAAACTCGTTGCTGTTGAAAGTGGTGCCACATTTCCCTACCCTTTCCTGCATACCTACCTATTATATGAGCGTATTAATGTACATACATGACAGCCTCCGTGGCGCAGTTGGTTAAACGCCGCCTGTGAAACGAGAGGCCGCGGGTTCGATTCCCGCACCGAAACAAATGTTTGTGTGATCCACAGGTATTTGTTTCGGGTCTGGGTGTTTGTGAGACCGAAAAGTCTCTCGTAGTTTCTGATACCTCCACGACACAAGACTCGATATTAGTGTGGGGTCAGATATATGTATGTGACTGTTTGTATTTATTTATTTATATATTCATAATTACATTAATGGCGAAATCCTGATCGATTTGGGCCGATTAGGTCTACGGATTGGGATGGCGAAGATTGTAGGCGAAACTCTAAGTTCCAGTTAAAGAACTATTTATATCGTCAACGGATTCGATTTTTATTAGTTACAATATCTATGTGGATCATATAGCAATTTAAAACATAGATTTAAAAATGTTTATATTAACTTCTTTTTATATAAAAATATTATTTTTAGCTATCAGCAATAAACGACCCGGCAATAACCGCTGAATACATCTGCTACTTGATAAAATTCGACTCGACCCACGGCAAAATCAACAAGAACGTAACACACTCCAATGATGAAATCACTGTGGAGGGTGTGTAACTTTGTCATTAGATAACATTATCATTTAAAAACATTATATTGACCCCCAAGAGTACTTTATTATTGTGAGCCGGATATTTCGGCGTTGCGATGCTTATTGTAAAGATAAAATCTGTATCAAAATAGTTTGTTGTTGTGTTTTTATAATATTCAGGGACATCATTTTTATAATAAACAGTAAACATATTGTAGAATTCCATGCGGGGTCAAATACTTAAATATTTTAGAATGTCTGATATTGAGAATTATAATAAATACATCGTTAATATTCACAAATTAGATATGGTATCTATTTGCTGCTATAAATATGAGTTAAAAGTAAGATAAAAGCTTAGAAAGCAAGCATTAAATACTTACTTATTAAACATTCATTTTGAACTCCAGTTATTCACCTCCGTTCTATTGTGAACTATAATACCTTAAAAAATCCCCTACCTATCTATACAGATCAGATCATTAAAATATTCCACGAGAAGATGCCCTCAACCGTGCCGTGGCAGAATGCTGGAGTCCAATACGTGATCGAGGCCTCCGGAATGTTCACCAATCTCGATAAAGCTTCGGTATGTCCCTTCCCTATTCAAAATAGGATAAACTATAAACTACCTCATCTATCTGTAGGTATCAGTACATATATCAGAATTTCAAGATGTTATTCTTTGCCGTGACGTCTAGACACATACGAGTACATATATGTAACAAAAAATATGATATTAAATCTATATTCTGCTGTTTGCATAGTTTTAATTTGGCAATATTACTTACATAGAAGACAGTTCGAGCAATCCAAGACTTAATTATGCACCTACTCGCCACTCGCTGCCTGATAAAAATATTATTAAAAAATGGAATCACCTTGAATTCTGTCACATTGTAGATCCCTCAATATTTATATCTGCCGCGGTCTCTTAGTCAGCACTATTTCCAGGGACATTTGCAAAGCGGAGTCAAACGTGTTATAGTCACAGCGCCCAGCGTCGACGTTCCCATGATAATACTGGGGGTGAACGACTGCAGACTGCGCCCAGGTACATTTACATTATTGCATTCAATATTTGCATTTGTTCATTAACCCTGGGTCAAGTTGAGAATAATTATAATAAGTTTTTGATATTAGATATCTAGTAAATTGCGTTAGTAGTGCAATGGTTAAATTAAGTATTTTAGAACCACGAAAAAGCACAAGTAGGGACAACAGTAGGTATAGTAGGTCCGCTGCCCCGAAGATGGCCTAAAAAAACTGACGATATTATCAAGAAAGATAATATGAGGTCTGGATTACAATTGAGCAGCTTAAAATCGGTAGAAATAACACTGATAGTTGAAGATATCATTGGTCCAGCGGTCGACTGTTAGAAGGCAACCAATATAATATGGGTTTGATTATGAACATCTCTAAGCACATCTTATAATTAATGATATCTGCAAAATTGAATATCTATTTCTTATTTGGGAAACAAACAGAGAAATTGACATATAAATAACAGAAGAATTTGTAACCAAATCCAGTAAATTTTCCACCAATAAATAACACAGATATGAAAAGAGTGAACAATAACATTGCTATTATTGCATTGTTTTGAATATTGCCTATGTACGAATAATTACATAGACATTTTACTGGCATTTGAGTGATGAAATATTTGTCTTTACGCATCCAGCATATCCCAGGGCACACCTTTGATTTGTCGGGGTTATGTGTGTATTGATAGTCAATCACCACGCACTATAACGGTGAAGGAATACATCGTGAGGAAACCTGCATACCGTAGCGATTTTAAAGAATTTCTACGGTATGTAAGTCCGCCAACCCGCACTAGGCCAGCGTGGTGGACTATATGGCCTAACCACTCTCAATCGTACTTTCAATTGTAGAGTAGGCCCGTGCCCTGCAGTGGGACGTATATGGGCTGATACAATCCAGCATAACTTTAATTCACGAATATATTCTCCTAGATCAAAAAGTATTGTCTTGTGCTTCGAGCACATTGTACTGCTTGGCGCCAATAATAAAAACTTTGGAGGATCATTATGGCGTCGCCGAAGGCTTTGTTACCAGCATACACGCCATGACCCCATCACTGAAGCCGCTGGACGGACTTTGTTTAAGAGGAAAGGTACGTAATTTCAAATCTTACATGTGGTTTTCGGCATTTTTTCATGTCGCCTGCGTTGGTAGTCGGTGTACTAATAACTAAGGTATGGTTTGAAACCATGAGTTCGCTGGTTCGAATTCCGGGTCGGGCAAAGTGATATTGGATTATTCTGTTCATTATCAGTTCTGAGTCAGGAATATGTCGATATGGCGATAGGCTCGCTCCCTATCACATCGTAGGACGGAACACACATCACTTCGCCCCACCTGTGATTCGAACTCGAGACCTCAGCTTTGTTTTCGTAGTACAACTACGCCACCGAGGCAGTCGTGAGTTTTTGTACAACATTTAAATCTTTGTATTAATAGTTGTTATTACTCCCCCATTCCTTAATTTCCGGTATTTAAATGTGTTGTAGTCAAAATGATTGCTTTTAGGCAGTATAGGTATACAGGGTATATCAAGACTGCTACCGAAAATGAAGCCAGGTGGTAATTTTAGTGACTAGACAAAATGCAACTAATTTTTTTGCAAAAAAAACCGAAGCGGAAAATGTATGTATGTAACATACATTTTCCTAAACAAATAATGTACACACATTTATTTTTTAAATACACTATAGTACGCAAGGCTTTAAATGGTAATTTTAGCAAAAACTATGGATTTACCAACCAAACACAATGATATTTAAATCATTACAAAAAAAAAAGTCGTGTTTTTTGAAAAATTGCATCGTACCTGTAGTCACCAAAACTACTACCACCTGGCTTCGTTTTCGGTAGCAGTTTTGATATGCTCTGTGTAAAAAATTCGGGCAATCTAGTGTTAAAGTTGTTTCAGCACTGGCGCGACCACAGAAGCATCCACCAGAACATAATTCCCGCCACGACGGGCGCGTGTAAAGCTCTCGCCAAAATCATACCGCAAGTGAGAGACAAACTGTCCGGCCTGGCGTTCAGAGTGCCGATAGTCAACGTTTCAGTTCTAGATATCACTATAAGGTATATTTTAGTATTTATTTTACATGACAGATATGTTTTTGAAGAGCTAAGTTATTAAGTTCACGGATCTACATCCGAATTCCATAAATGCCACTCAGTGACGTAACTTTATACTTTACCACCTGACGGGCAAATTCTTTGCATGGGAACCATTATTCGACAGCCTTCGTGGCGCAGTTGGTTAGGCGCCGGCTGTGAAATGCAAGGCCGCGGGTTCGAGCCCCGCACCGAGATGTTTGTGAGGCCCACAAGTATTTGTCTCGGGTCTGGGTGTTTGTAACACCGACAGTCTCTCGTAGTGTCTGATACCCACGACACAAGACTTAATTGATCTTAGTGTGGGGTCAGGACTATGTATGACTATGTGACTCTTGGGTGTATTTGTTTATATTATATTATTTATTTATTACCTTCCGGATACCACCTAGTGACGTCACTTTGTATGGAAACCAACCTCTACTATTCATAATAATAAAGAAATACACATAATAGTCATATAGTCAACAACCATATGTATAATAAGATGAAATAAATATACAAAAAACTTGTATATGACAAGTTTTGTGTCCTAAGAATCAAAAACTAGGAGAGAAATTTTCGGTCGCACAAAACTCGTCTAAAAAAATCACAAGAAACAGTAGGAAATATTCGTTTCGACTCTCGATACTGTGATCGAACCGCGGTCTAACTGTGACACGGTCCATGGAAGCTGATTTTTGTACAGGTATAAATACCAACACACATATAGTTATATTTATTTTCTTTTATTTTGTGTGTCAGTACTTTATAGTCAATTATATGTTTAGAAAGTAATTTCAATAACGCCGATACCTATTACATTTCAAAAGAAAATGTAGTAGTTTCTATGACTCCGAGGGCCGCAAGCATTTTAGAGAACTGATCAACAATTTCGACAGATTAAATATCGGGGGTGTAACTCAGTGGTAGAGTGTCTGCTTCGCATGCTGAAAGTCCTGGGTTCAAATCCCAGCACCTCCAAGGTGTTGCGTTTATTGTTTTTATTTTTATACGTATTACACCGACCTACTTTTTATAAATTTTACAAGTTTATAAATTAGCATGGCGTCAGCGCGGTGGAATAATTTAATCAGATATTACACTTGAAAAAAAAAACCGTGTCCTGCAGTGGAATGATATGCAGCTACACATACAACTAGAGGGCCTTAATAAAATTATAAAGATAATATGTACAATTTTGACGGCCTTTCTGGCCTTCTGGTGCTGTCTGTGAAACAATAAGCTGAGGGTTCGTTTCCTTCGGCAAGCGCAATGTTGATGAGATCCACGTGTATTTGCTACATGTCCGGGTGGGACTGAAATATCGTAGTTCCTGATAATACACAAGACTTTATGTTAGGTAGGTTCACGGTTGTTAAATAAAATAAATACATGCATCCGTATTTATTTTATTTAAACAAAATTACTTCTTATATCCTAAAAATATTTTTCTTTGTTTTCTGCCTTACAGTATGAATGAGTAAGTATGTAAGTGAGTGCCACCTCTATATTATAAATAGTCTAAGTTTCTTTTCAGATTAAATCGAAACACATCGTTACAAGATGTTATCAAAAATATTGAAAATGCCAGCAATACAAATATGAAGAATATAATAAAAATATCCAACGAGGAGACCGTTTCGTCGGATTATATCGGAGAAAGTCACTCGTGTATATTCGACGCAGAGTCGAGTCTACAATTAAAGTCCAACTTTTATAAATTCATATGTTGGTACGAGAACGAACATTCCTACGCTTGCAGAGTGATCGACTCAATATTCTACTCTGAAAGACAATTAACCCTTCACGGCATATCTGCGAGAATTACTAACGTGAAAACTAAAGAGTCGAAGAAATACGACGTAGTGCAACAAACCGAATGTCTCAGCAAGGAAATATCTACGGAATGTAAATACAACTCGGACGTATCATGCAGCACTTCTCCAGATACTGGTTTTAAAATAAGAGAGCCCCTCAGAGTACCCGTATTGAAGAAACCTTTATCGGCGCACATCAGCGGCATGGCCACATCATCAGCAAGCGGTCGGGAAATGAAACGACGAAACGAAATTTTCAAAATATGGAACGACAGCAATGACATTTCTAAATCGTGTACGCGACAAAACAGAGGCTCATTTTTCCATAGCTGTATTTCATTCACTCCTAAAAACACCCAAGTTAATGATATGGCAAAAGCAAGCGAACGCATAGAAAGCATCAAGCGAGACATTTCCAAAATGACACACTTAACTGACGATTTACTTACAAAACCACACAGTAATAAAATCGAAGCTGACACTATTAGAAAAGTTTCGATGCATAATGTCAAAGAACACTTTCACTTTGCAGCTAACAATTCCATAGAAGAACCAACGCGGGACAGTGACAGAAAATGTCATAGACTAATTCAGAATATGAGAACTTTTCATGTTTGCGGAGACTATGAAACAAGAATAAAAGTCAATGAGAGTAGAATACTCGACGGCTGCAGTAAAGAAGAACTAATAAGAACATGTGATTCATATAATAAAGAACTTTCCGATTGCAATGTAGTGACAAGGGAAAATCCACCTGACCATAAAACTGACAAATCATTCCCCAAATTCATACCACAAAATACATCACAAATGTATACTCTTCAAGAAACTACACAGCATTTCAAGAACGGGATTCAAAAAATTCAATCTGTTGACGATGAATCAAAATTAATAATCGATCATATAGCTTTCAAAGAACAAGTAGCTAAAGCTATCAATACTTTGATAGAAGGTCTCGAACAAAGTTTTCAGGCTACTTGCAAAAATGAAAACTTAGAGAAATCTTTTATAAGTGCCACCCAAAATAAAGAGGTCTCTACCGAAAAATATAGTAATGATTTGATCGATATAACTAAAAGTAAGAAAGAATTCGATAATGCAGAAAAATGTGTTCAATGTATAAAAACACAAAATAAAGTATTATCTAATAATTCTGACACGGTTATACAAAATGAGTTAGCCGATGAAATAATGAATCTAGATGCTGCATTTGAGACAAAATGTAAGGTACATTTTAATGAGTTCCTAAATAAAAACCAGTTCCTTAGTAATTCTGTAGTCAATGATTTACTTGTTAAGGCAGACAACAAAGAAGAAGGTAAGTATTTTGCTAAGCAAATTTTAGACGGCCTTAACAGATATTCTGCTGAGCCAGTTTTGATGATCCGTGAAGAAAATTTAACCTCTTTGAGTCCAGACAGTGAAAGTGTTTGCTGCAAGGACAGTGACATTAATAGAAACAAACCAGATATATACGACAAATTAGAAAGTCGGAGTGGAACCGACTCGGAGAATTCATTTGAAATTCATGGCCGTAAATCACAAGTACTACATATTGCTGATTTGACAAAATCTTTGGAAGACTTGGCAAATTTGGATAAGATTTGTAGAATCATTGAGATATCAGACGAGTTGTCGGACAAATTATTTTCAGCTTTAAGTACAACAGATGCTCAAGAATTAAAAGAGAAAAAATGGTCGTTCAAAGATTTATGTGAAAGAATCAAGTTAGATGATTTTTGTAACCAAGTGTTTGGAAAAACAGCACTGTAGAATAAATACCTGTGAAAGTGAACATTTAAAATAATACATTGAAATTGTCTTTTAGAAACAAACAAGTGAAACATGTAGTTAAATGTCTTACTGACTTTTATTTCCATAATCAACAGTCAACGCATTACCTTTTTTTTTGTTTAGAAAAAGACGACGAATCTTCAGATTACAGATTACAGTAGGTAAATACTTGCAATTATTTCTAAACTTTCAAATATATTTTGTTCTACCAAAATGTACATATCAAGAGTTCTTAGATGCAGGATCTGAGATTTTTAAGAGTTTCATGTTGAGTTGAATAACTGTGCGTGAGAATTCCGCGTCGTTGATGTCGACAAAGTCAGCGATGACGACGTTGACGGTTGCTTGTATGCCGAAGCCGTTGTCGGGTGCGGGCGGGCCCGGGGAAAACTCACTGAGTTTCGGTAAAACTTCTTTTACCACTGGCGCAGCACATTTGTCACGTAAATTAGATATGCAACTGGAAATATATAAAAAAAAAACACTAAGCTTAAGCTAAATCCATCGAATATTTATTCCATATGTGCCAGAGCCACACTATAGCTGTCTTGCTTACAGAATTAATAGTTTGCCTCGTTCGTGTTGGTACCAGGCGCACTTTATGTGACTTGAATTAATAAATAGTAGTGGCACGAAGTTTTCTTCGGTTGAGGACTTCAATAAATCTCATTTTCGTTTCCTTGTCCTATTTTTACTCACTAACTATTATATAACTATTTATATGCGGCACACATTGCTTTAATCTCCCATTTCATTTTGAACGCCTGTCTTACGCAATCTGCAATGTTACATGAAGTAGTGCTTGCTAATGTATGTCGAGATGTATGTAAAAAACCTTTGAATGAAAAATATTATCCAATTATATTCATCGATTTACGAGTAACCGTAATCTCTTACCTGAGAATGATGAATGCGGGTGTCGGTGTGATCACGGCTTGGTGAACGAAGCCCATTTGGGGATGTCTGCACACATTCTGTAGATACGAGACGAGTCCATTGACATCTTCCTGTCGCGGCCACGGTGCTGGCATCATCTGCTGAAGCCAGAACTCCTCTGTCGTGTATGCTGACTGATGCCGGTATATCACTATCACCTGCATTTTGAAACAGCTGTTATGTAAATCAAACGTGCTCTTACTATGATTACAATTGGCATGCAGCAGACATCGATATATATTATATTAAGCATTCATAACTTTCCTCTTCCCAACCCTTAACCTTAAAGTCCACAAAGCATCCTCGATTTTCTAGAAAATTTCAATCAGAATAACGGCTGATTTAGTCACGGCTATTATGCTATATAATTTGCAAGTATTGTATCAAAGATGGGAATACAATATCACCTATCGTAAATTCAGTCTTCATTTATTCGAATATGAGGCAGTTGCTAGATGCAAGCCGTTTTATAACCGATGGAAATGTTTGAAGTGAAGATTTTTATTCAGATGTCGAATACATTATTTAGGGAAAGAACTTTTGTTAGTTATAATGACAAAGAACTTACCTGTTGTTTTAATCTGCTGAGGGAATGTAGCGTGATGGTTCGCAGGTCGAGTTGTCTGGGCACGAGCTGTGACCCGTACAGGTTTAGCAACAAGTGTATCAATCTCTCGTGGTCCTCCTGCTTGAACCCGTAGAAATGTTGACAGTCTAGTATGACCACCTGCAATTTAATATAAAATCACTGGTCTAGAGGCGGATTACCCCTAAGGCATACAAGGCACGTACCTAGGGGCTCGAGGTTAAGAAGGGGCGCGCACGAATTCGGATATCTTCGTTTCATGCAAAACCATCGAATGCTATAATTATGGTACTTATGAGAAACATCATAAGTAAAACTGTTCTGTTCTACCTAATTAAGGATTACTAAAGTGATGTTCTTCACTCAGTCACAATATAGTACAATCACCAACTATGCAATAATACAATTCCTCGTTCTTTCGAAGTTACTAATTACTATTTTTTTAAGTATGGCTGCTAGAGGGTCGCTTTGAGGTGATTGCCTAGGGCGCACTCGACATTTAATCCGCATCTGCACTGGTCGCTACAGGTTATGTAATGTCGCTGGTTATAACCTGCTACAAATGAATCCCAATTGAAATCTTTGGAAAAAGGCCTAAATTGGGTAGTAAACTTCATCTAGCTGAAGATGATAATCAAAATATCATTCTTTAATAAGTCTTTAAAAATTATTTAATAAATCTACGAAGATAAGGAAAGGCTGCTGCGATGAGTATTAATAAACAGTTAAGATATTATTCACGTCATAAACAGGTCCACATACCTCTCCAGGATGTGTGTCGACGAATTCCTTGACTTGCTTCAGAGCTGTATTTATTTTATCTGCATACACTCCATGTGTAAAGTAAAAGTTTTCCTCTCCTTCTTTGGTTGCTAATCTTAAATCTAAGTACCTGAGAATAACATTAATCCATATAAACTGTGTACTTTCTGGTTTAAATTTATTTTCTTCGATAAGCAGTACTCACTATCTGTTTGGAATATGGAATAAAAATAAGATACTGGATGTATGATTCGTCCATTATTAAGAATGGTTAGGACCTAGGGCTCATTATCTATCTATTTATGAATTGTGCCATTGTCCTATTCTTACAAAACTTTACTTATAATGGTAGTACCTAATGCCAATGAGTAGTTGTTGCCGGGTGTCAATAGCCTGTGTTATCGACCAGTTTAATATCGTACCTCGGAAAAATGGGTACAATCGGTGGAGGATTGGCTCTGCATCTGGACCTAGACCGTTGGATCTAGTGATTCCGTAAGTCATTGAATTATGGCTGCCTGCAAAAATACAGATTATTTTTCTTATAAGTAAATCAAACAACCAACCACATTTGAAAATGAATTTAAGCAGGAAATGCATGTTGATTTTCACATCACTTTCACACAAAAGAATACTTATTCTTTTGTGCAAAGTCAAGTGATTTACTAATAATAATAACTAATAGTGTTTGGTTTACCTGGTATTGCGAGATAAATCAAGGGAACATCCTTCAACTGCTGCGGTAGGTCACTCATCCAAGTCTCCAAACGTAAATTTTTAACGGAATTTTCCTCGCTCATAGTTATCACTAGCAATTAAATATCAGCACATACACAAACGCCAATTACAAAATGAATTGGTATGCCTAACAAATTATCTGCTTCGCTATTCAATTCTGATACCAAGATTAAAAACTGGTATCTATCACATTAGGTCATTGTTAATAGACCTTGATGAAACTTCTGGTTTGTAATGTTATTGTTGTGTCTAAATATTACGTGTTTTTGAATAAATGTGTGGCGTCTATTTGTTATGATACCTTTAAAATAATCAAAGTAGTTGGGTATCTATTGTTTTCCTTCTAATTGTACATTTAATATAGTACCTGCTGTATTTGCCCTGGAAGTTATTGGGACGCACGAAAATAAATGTTATGAATGACTGGCATCAAATCTATTTGTAATATTCCGGTTCAACGTACACAAACACTCGAGTCGAGCAGAGCGCGGTTACTACTAACTGACCGGTGGTTCTTGTTCCTCATGCTTCTCGCTTGCACTTATAACGCTAACGCATCTATTTTACGCTTACTGGTTTTATAAATTATTGTGGTTGGTTTACATGTATACGAGTCCATACTAGTCGCCTAAGTGCGAGTAGTAATACGTAAGTACTGTTGAGTTGCAGCATGCATACTAAAAGGGCCTCGAGAATCCAGGAATATAATATTCCACGCATGACAGCATTATTGTCGTACTTATTTATAAACAGGGAATTATTTCAGATCATACAAATGTTAATCGTGACCGACAGAATAGTCTCTCAAAATTGCATGTTCCTATAACCAATTTATATAGGTCGCGGGACGTCGCTCAATGCAGGCTGCCTCCAGCAGGTCACTGTGGAAATCATTGGAGGAGGCCTATGTTGAGCAGTGGACTTTCTTTGGCTGATGGATAGATGGATGATAACCAATTTTTTCATTTAATTCTGGTGACAGGAAATGTTGTGAAATATTATTATTTGCATTATGTGTTGTACGCTGAATATATTATGGGGTTAATTATTGTAAACTATCGTTCACATGACGTAATATTTTCCATCATAGTTCAGAGGCCAAGGTGGAATAAAACGAAGAAATAATGCTTTAAAGGTGTTTTAATATATTTTCTTTTAGCTTTTCAAAATTCATTTCAGTACAAAATAATCAACAATAAGGCACGCAAAAAACACTGATTATGCAATTATCACAGAATTATGTAACTTGGGGGCTCGCTTACAAACAGTTTCATTACATACACCGAGTATTATGCCAATTTTATTGACTTACTATAAACTATAGTATAAAAAATATAAAAATAATACTCAACAGTATCAAAGTGCTAACACAGTGATTGCGACGTACATGTCTTTTTATGCATTATGTTTGCGGCTATAATACGCCTAGCGTGTTACTACGTACATAATACGCTAAGCCATAATAAGGAATGTTTTGGCACCGCAATCAGCGTGTTAAAGTGCAGCCAAAATAAAAATTATCTAAAAAAAACTATTTAAAACAGGTACGTATTAACGGATCAACATAATTATGAACACATTTAAAACTTCATAACAGCAAAATATACACACTGGTACTTCTTTCTTTATAACATCATAAAAAGTAAACGCAAAACAACTAGTCTGCTCTGAAGTTGTCACGTATACATGCAATATGTTGTAAGTTCACTTTGGACAAATTGCTTTACCCTGATTGTACCTATTTATAACACTGGCTGGATACAATTAATGTTGTCCACTAATTGTTAAATTATGTGAATGTGTCTTAATAATTATACGTATTTATCCATTATTATTATACACAAAATCTGTGTTCCTCAACAGTTTTATGTTGAGTTGAATGACTGTGCGCGAGAATTCAGCGTCATTGATGTCTACGAAGTCAGCAATGACGACGTTGACGGTGGCTCGTATCCCGGTGCCGTTGTTGGGTGAAGGAGGGCCTGGGGAGAACTCGGTTAGCTTCGGCAATACTTCTTGTACTACTGGCAAAGCACACTTATCACGGAGGTTTGATGTCCATCTGGAATTAAGAAATAAGTATTAAGACGGAGTTTGGCGGTAAAATCGTAGAAATTACATATAGCTCTCGTTTTATTTTCATTCATTTGCTGCATTTTAGAGTTTTATTGCATAAAGTGGAAGGCATTTTATTCAATATAGTTGTGTAAAGGTACACAAGTGAAGTGGAGGTTAAAGAAGAGTGTTTTATGTGATTAATTCGATTTTTTCGCTGAGCTTAATTAAAAATTTGGTAAGGTTGCCTTCGCCTTACTAAAGCATGACTATGGACCAACTGACGGACAATGACAGACGATGGGCTTTATTTGACCACGTTCGCCCAGACTTGGAAGTACCTATCAGATAAATTCCAATTTACCTAATGGTAAGTGCATGGAAGTCAACAATACATTGCTAACCGACAAGTTACTTAATAGGTTTTAAAAAGTGCCTATTTGGTATTGTATCCGAAAGCAAGAATTAATTTTTTTTTTAGTAACTTTTAACATCTCACCTGAGCACAATAAACGCGGGTGTAGGAGTGAGCACGGCCTGGTGCACGAACCCCGTGTTGGGGTGTCGGCACACGCCGTCCAGGAAGGCGAGCAGCCCCGCCACCTTGTGTTGTCGCGGCCAGGGCGACGGCAACATCTGCGGCTGCCAGAACTCGCCCGTCACGTACACTGACTGGTGCCGGTACACCACTATTATCTGGGTTGAAGATACACATTTTTTAAATTGAATGTATGGCACATAGCGCGAAGAACTGATGGCCGTTGGGGCCGTAAGGTTCTGGAGTGGAGGCCACGTGCAGGCAAGCGCAGTGCCGGACGCCCGACTAAAAGGTGGACGGACGACCTGGTTAAGGTTACAGGAAGCCGCTGGATGCAGGCCGCTTCCAACAGGTCAATGTGGAGATCCTTGGGACAGGCCTATGTTCAGCAGTGGACTTCCTGTGGCTGAAGAGAGAGAGAGAGATGGAGTATTTAACAAAAAAGTACATATGGCTATGAACCTGCCATAATGACCTGAACTTGTATTGTAACTTGACCAATGAGAGATACCCATTACTTCGGCGGATGCTCTATCTGAATTGCACTGCGCTTAACCTCTGGTGCATTGTTACTCGTGTTAACTACGTTATTAAGGTTAATGTCCATAGACACGACATGCATGATACAACGCAAACACGCTCATTACAGTCCAAGAGTTCATTAACCTTTCACATCACTCAGCTGTTTATTAATTTGAAGATAGATTTGATTTCACAGCTGGTCCTTTACTATATTTAATGCTTTAAAACAATATGGGAATACATTGATATTTGTATGATTAAAATGTAACATACTTGTTGTTTCAATCTGCTGAGTGAATGCAGCGTGATGGATCGCAGGTCGAGTTGTCTGGGCACGAGCTGCGGCCCGTACAGGTTGAGCAACAACCGCATCAGTCTTTGGTGGTCCTCCCGTTTGAACCCGTAGAAATGCTGGCAGTCTAGTATCACTACCTGCAAGGGAAATATATTAATTCAATAACTGTGTAAAACTTTAGTGTGGCCTATAGTCTGGATTATAACCAATCTGTACACACGTCTCACTGCAGGGGCACGGATCTCCTCTACAATCGAGAATACGATTCAGAGAGGTTAGGCCAAATAACTAATATTAAAAAAAAAAAGCGGTGCACGCAGCTGATCAAGAAATAAAGGTCTGCTAAAGACTGATGGTGGAATAATTATCATAGTAACCACGAGACAAAATGCCACAAGCTAATTATGCAGCTGATACAATCCATTGGCCAATCGTGGGACTTATGCGGACAGAAAGTTTCCAGGAACACATAGAAACAGACCTAGAAGTGACCTATCATTCTTGGCTTTGATAAGGGCTTTAGGGATGTGTAAGGGGTTTTACCATACATAAGACCTTGGCCTTGACCATATTTTGACCTTGGTAAGACATTCTATCACGTGTAAAGTATAAGATAGGCTCTACAAGATGTTCAAAAAAAAAACAAAGACCATAAGCAATTATAGAACTTCCGTGTGTCGGTACATTTGTTAACCCATCACGCATATAGTTTATTGTTCGTACGACATAAAAAGTGGACGTATTATACTGGATATACCGGCGTTACATAGAACAAAGGCTATTTTTATAATCTTGTTTTTATATTTAATGTTATGGAACCTAGCCTCAATTGTATTCTATATTACACAGTAACGTCCTACTTCAACGGGCGGATGTCTATACTACATGTATTAAAATCTTCTGGACTAACACAAATATTTCTGTGATCTAGAAATATTTCATCATCATCAGCCCTTTTGCAGCCCACTGCTGGACTGTGGACATAGGCCTCTCTCAAGGTACGCCACAGAGCCCGGTCTGCTGCTTTATACATCCAGTCGCTGCAGAAATATTCGTTCTTGGTCTATATTGTGAGACCAACGAAACAACTACAAGCTTTTTATTATGAAGAAAGCTGAAGAATTTGCATGTTTGAATGCGCAATGTATGAACCTGCCAGTTGGACTTTAAAAAATATTTATGCGTTTGATAGGCATCTGTTATGTAATGGGATAAAACTTAAATAGTCTTACATCAGAGACCGGACTACAATCCTTATGTTGGGCTATGAGCCTAAAAAAATAGGTAAAATCCTTTCCGGTCAAATTTATTTAAGATCAGGCATTAATGATTATCTGGGAGCTTGTACCAGTATCTGGCGGGAGCCTCAATCGGACTTAGCCAGACCGTTATAATATGTATTAATCAATAATATTAATATATCTTTTACAAATGAAGAATGGGGTTCAGAATGGCGGCATTTATGTCGATCTCTCGTTCACACACTATAACGTGCGAACGAAAGGTCGATATAAATGCTGCCATTTTCAATCCCATTCTTTATTTGTACAAGTAATAAATTAATTTAACTTTATTTATACAGGTATTTTCATTACCAGGGCGACATGTTCACCAAGAGAAAAGGGCCTAAAACAATAAAAAAAAAGTTGTGGAATAGATGCAAAAAAATGGACCATTCTTTTTGTTACACATACCTCTCCTGGATGTGAGTCAACAAACTTCTTCACTTGCTTCAGAGCCAAAGTTATTTCTTCTGCATACACGCCATGTGTAAAGTAAAAGTTCTCCTCGCCTTCTTTGGTTGCTAATCTTAAATCTAAGTACCTGAGAATAGGATGCTTTCATGAAAAAATCTTGAATTATTTCCTGTCAAATTCTGATATTTTTTTATAGTTAAATATCTTTAACCCCTCATGCAAAAACAATTATCTTTGTATCTCCTAATAACTGAATCAACTCTCATGTTTTCTAGAATATCAACAGAATTTAAAAATTTCAAAGATATCTTATCAATGTGGTAAAAAAAAAAATTTTTTGCTATAAAATATGGTAGATGTACTTTAGCAACTGAAATAGCAGATATTTGCCAATTAAATTCAAGATTGTTGCCAAGTATTACATCCATAATTTTGCATTGAACTTGGCCTCCATTTATGTGCTATTGTTATCACTGGCACAGGTATTCTATTTATGCCAAAAAATATGTGTCATGATGAACTAGGGACTTCTCTATTATTATAGAGAAGTCCCTTGTTCAGTTCAGTTCAGTATATTATTATATATATAAATAAAATAAAATAAATAAGTGAGTTTGGGCCTCAGTCAACATGGTTACTCTTGAGCAAGATTTTGTTTTAAGACTAAACCGCTATTTACCAGTGGCGTGCCTAGGGTTTTGGGGTAGGGCAAGCCCAATATTTTGTTTTATGTTTAATGCATATTGATTTAGAAGGAAAATATACTAAGAACAAAGAAAACGAATGTACGTCAGCAGACTTAACACATAATCTATACAATATTAGGATTAATACAAATATATATTACTTGTGGAAATTCAACCGTAATTGTTTATTGCAATAACTGCTGAGCACTTCATTTTTAATACCCGACATTCCGCTAGCACAACGATAGCTACTATGGTGCCGTGTTTGACTACGCAGTTATCCGAAAATGCGGCATAAATTATTATTATTATTAATTCATTAACGTTAAATTTTTAAGAATTACAAGTAATAACATATTTTTTGAAAGAGCCACCTAATTTATTGCAATGTTTATATTTTATCAAACTATTCTAATACACAAGTGTCGTTTGAAAAACATAATATGAAACATCATTATTTAATATCCTATACAAAGGGAAGCATGTAGAAATCAAATTACGTAGTTTATTTAACTGAACTGATAAAATACCTCTCGTGATTTACCACGAATATAAGAAATACACAAACCCGGCGTTGTTTTCGCTCTAGTTTCTAATTCAATATAATTGAATTAAATTACCTTTATACCGGCAACGAACACTTTCATCATCACACTAAAACCATCACAGGAAACAATACAACTCATTTTAGTATCAAAAAGCTTCAATAACATAAAACAACTAATAATTAACCTATATTAGAACTATTTACAATAATTACACAATGTCAAAATACTTATGAAGTTAGTACGAATTCGTTCAGAATTGCGAAACGAAACGTAAATATAAACATTACTATAAATTACAAACTGCAATTATAATTTATTAAAAAGTACCGACATTACAGGCACATTTTTAATCATTTAATTAAAAATATTTTTAAATGCGAAACAAGTTAATTTAATAACAATAACTATATTTACTAAACAACAATAACAAATAATAACGTGACAACCGTGAAATGTTCACCACGAAGCCGGGCATTTCGTCTCGTACTGAGAGCTATACAAAAATAGCCATACCTATACATTCGTAGCGTCTTGTACACCATTTCACCCATACGTGGGCCGCGTTGCCAAAAGCCTCGTAAAAGCACACGAGAGAGAAAAAGATAGATATATGTGCGTTGTGCCGCCTTTTTAAGGGAGCGCGTGGAGCCACCGTTTTTTGAGTTTTAATATCATTGCCTATGGAATGAATTTCGCGCGGCGCTTTGGCGCTCCGTCTCAAGCGCTGTATTTAGACGCGCCGCGACAGGACGCGGTAAATTCAAAAATTGTAGATGTTTTCTAATAAATGAATGTATTGTATTTATTGTAATGGTTTATGTTCAGTATCGAGTATGTACGTATTAAGTAGGGCAAGCCGGGCTTTTGGGCTTGTATGGAAGTACCGCCACTGCTATTTACATGGGGAGGGTTTCTCGCAGGGAGAATCATATGCCATTATCGCATGACATAACCTCTATAGATCATTGTGTTCTGACAAACGTTTACACAATGCAATTTTTATATACATATGATAATCGTATATTCAAGGCGAGTAGTAGACCGGGATAGAACGGCGTGGGTTTAAATAGATTGTAAGGGATTCCTCGATGCAATAGCATCAATTTAATACATTGTATTTTATGTCGTATTCCTATCAGATAAGTTTGAATATGCTTTGGTAAAAAATTAAATCCCTTGCCATTCCATCGCAGTCTGTATAGGCCTTAACTAATTCTTTGGTATGGGTTTTTTTATAACCTTCTCTAAAAGTGCCAAAATTTCACAATTCACCAGTATATCTTGGATGTATATATATAGAAACAACACACCTAGTGTGTAACAGCCACAAATATGTTATGCTTTAAAACATAACTCACGTGTGAATTGTAGTAATATTAACTCAATTATACTTAATTAAAATGCATATTACTTATTATTAGTATTGCATAGCTTCCTTTATTACCCTTGTGGTTTTGTTACATAATAATTGCTTAGTAACAATTAACATGCTGTTAGCTATTGTATCAGTTTAGTCTAAAGATTGGGTACTTTTGGATCAAATATTAGGTAGGAAGAACCGAGGGTTACAGGAACAAAGGATTGTTATATTATATTTTTGGTATTACATGGTAGTTCATATGTAAACAAAGTTGTTTATACACAAACCTCATACAAATTAGTAATAGAATTATTTAGTAAACTTGTAAATGTTATAAATGAAATTTAGTACTAAGCAGAATGTTAGTATTTAGTGCAACAAGCCCTTCATAGTGCCGTACTTACAATACTTTAGTCATTATGAAGGTACCTAATGCCAATGAGCAGTTGTTGCCAGGTGTCAATAGCCTGTGTTATTGTCCAGCGTAAGATCGTACCTCGGAACAATGGGTACAGTCGATGAAGGATTGGCTCGGCATCCGGAGCAAGACCACTGGATCTTGTGATGCCGTAAGTCATTGAATCATGGCTGCCTGCAATGTAGATATTGGTTTGCTTAATTTTTATACTTTAAAGTTGAACAAAAAGCATTCTTGTGAAACTTAGTTATTATTAAATGCTTGGTATTTTTTAACAATGTCAATACTCGCGTTTCAAAAGTAGATAAACCGTGTGATTCCATTTGGCATATTAGGTGATTAAATTATCTGACACAAAAGAAAGTAGGTATTAATTAATTAAAATGTTATTTTAGTCACTCATTTGTTTACCTGGTATCGCGAGGTAAATCAATGGAACATCCTTCAGTTGCGGTGGTAAATCATTCATCCAAGTCTCCAATCGTAAATTCTGAGCTGAATTTTCCTCGCTCATTGTTATAACTAGCAATAAAAGAACAACACATAAGCGGAGATGCAAATTATTTGATAATTACTTCATAAATGGAACTAATGTGGATGCAGGCAAATTATCTATCGTTCTATGCACAACAAAGAATAGACCACTATGCACTAGGCAGAAGTTCTGATACCGAGGTCAAAATATATCAAACACATCACGTCACCGTTCCTAACGCTAATATTAGATTTCTAACGCCTAAAGCACTTTCAAATTGTAGTGGCCCTTTACCTTCGTGATCTTTAGGGAAAACAACAATGTTTTAAGTCATAAACATTTAATATATCAAATTCTTGTTTCAGTAAATTTGAAAACACAAAGGGTAACCTATATAAATGACGATGATTCGTAAACAAAAGCTTCAGGTTTATTACAGCGGCTTCTGAAATCGGTTGCCTAGTATGAAGTGTCGTAAAAACGTCAATGCCTCAAAGTTGCGTTTTGTTTTTGCATAGCACACTACAATAATAAATTAAGTTTATATGCGATGGGATATCATTTAAAAAATAATATTTTGTGCTACGAATGATATTGGTTGGATATGAACACACAGTTCGTACTTCGTGTGATTTGTAAGCCTAGGTAGAGTAACGTATTTGTATTTTACAAGTTATTGAGTCTCACTGATAGTAATATAAGAGGATGTCTTTGACCGTAATTATTGACATGGAATTACGAATCGGCACGGTAAGTGGCTATCAGATTAATTCCGTTGTTAATTATTACGTATAAAAATGACTAGGTACGAAATTCATATTATTTATCATATTATATCACAATATATATCACAACAAAGTACAAAGCATCTTTATAATAATAATGAATAAGGTATAAAAAAACATGGTATATGCGAATGAAAATACGCACCTAAAATTAAAAAACCATATCCTAATTTCATGTCTTGATAATTCCGCGAAGTTCATATATCCGTAATTTGATCACCAAATCCACAAATCCATTAAAATCCGTTTGCTTAAAGGATGATACGCACGTAACTACGTCGGACCGAGTCTACACATAGAATGAACTATCATGCAAGTTCAAAATGAATAATCTTAGTTCAAATAAATGCAAAACGTGGTTATAACAGCGTTGCTTTTAAACCGGACTACTATGGATACGATTCTCGAGATAAACTTGGTGTCCACTGTCCAAGCGCTTGCTTAAGTGAAAGGAATTATACGCTTCAATTTTTTTTGAGGTGTGATTAAGATCTTTATTTTTGGATTAACCTTGATTTTCTGGGACTCTCCCACTTAAAAATCAGTAGGTAGGTATTTGTTTTGTATGCTAATCATAATCATCATTATGTTGGCGTAAGTATGAGGCATGATTCATGAACCTCAAGAAAAATGTTTGAAAGCTAACGGTACCGATATGGATGCCGATGAAATCTATGAAGGTTTTTCTTTAATTCTGGTCAATGGTTAGGTGATAATATACCGGGTATATCAAGACTGCTTTTTTTTTCAATGTGTCTAAAATAACTAAAGCTACCACCTGGCTTCGTTTTCGGTAGCAGTCTTGATAATTTATCTATTCGGGTCTCTGTAAACTCTTGGTGGCCACACATGTATATTCACCAGAAATTTTTGTGGCTGAAAATGATGATGGTGGTGATGGTTATACATATATATATGTAGGTATTAGACTGCCAAGGTGGCGTAGTTGTACTATGGTACGATTACAAAGCTGATGTCTCGGGTTCGAATCCCGGGTCGGGCAAAGTGGTATTGGATTTTCCTATTCATTATCAGCCCGGAATCAGGAATTTGTGTCCGATATGGCGGTAGGCTCGCCCCCTTTCACATTGTGGGAAGAAAAACACAAGGCTAAACGTAGGTGTCCTGGTTGCACCTCTGCCTACACCTTCAGGGATAAAGGCGTGATGTTTATATATAAGTTATCTAATCAAGATTTCTTAAATTATTGGTGGCCACGTAGGTATGTTCAGCTGAACAATTATGGCTGAAAATGATTATGATGGTGATGATTATATATACCTGTATGTAGGTATATTATGTACATTCTTACCTACAATATTATTTATTCTATGATGAACTAATATCTGTGTCTTAGTTCTCGTGCAGTGATTTGTATAATCTTGCGTTTCGTGTTAAAGTAGTGTAGTCGGTCAGTATGAAGGTCGGAAGACGCAGGCAGAAGGAATTAATGTGAGTTCATACCTGACGATTATTATATGCTACTGTAAACTACTCAAACAAGTGGTTACAATATAAGGAAAAAATATAAAAAAATGGTACTTCTAGTTAGGATTTAAAACCGGAATGATCTACCTCGTATTGAGTTAAAACATCATGATTATATGCTTTGACGAATACAGCCGCGCCGCGCCGGTGCGTCTCCGTGGACAAATATTTTTTTGTAGATAACAGTAAAAGATGACCCATAACGCTTTCTACTGGACAGTGGACACGCAATGCAAAGAATACAATCAACATTAGTGGAATGCTGGAACAAAAAGCAACTTCATTAGAGCACCTGCGCATAATGATGTGTAATTTTGAACCGTTTATGGCTAGTGTACCTACATTGTACAAGCAATTTTTCTAATGTCTGTAGATCTGTAATCAAGAAACCTCACAGATTAATACCATAATGACATTTCAACATGAGGCCTATAATGGGGACTTCACAACAACCAATTAGGATAATCTGGTGCAGATGTAATTCTTCTACTACCTAGCTATTTTATATTTACTAGGTAGGTACTTGTTGCATAGAGTTGATCACCTTTTGACAAAATATTTAACGTCATTATGGTTATACCATCCTTGTTGTCAACTCATTTTATCCTATGACGAATGTGCTGTAATTGTTTTATTTGGCTGTTGTTGGATGGTCACTGCGCACGTAATCAGGCTGTTATGTCATAAGTATACGTTTATCAGTAAATAATTTACCTACTTATTATTTCTGTCACTAGCTTAGTCAAGTTGTATATGTCCAACGATATTTAAACCATAAACTGATTTTACTGCCTTAATTAAGAGACCTGCTAGTTTAGGCATGATTCAAGATCAACTATAGATATGGCATTTTGTAAGTTGATGCCTAGACCAGTACTTTCCAAGGTTCGCCGTGCAGTTCCTGTTCGATATAATGTTACACGTATACGTCAGATGACTATAATATCTTGACATCGAATAACATCCCATGGTCAAGCCTCATCATTTGATATGTGTTTCATCAGCATCGCCTTTGTGTTATTTAATTTTGACGTGTTTTTTTTCCTTTATTCCAATGAATGGCGAGACGAGCATGCCATTCGCCTGATAGTAAGCAATGCGACTGCTCATGGATTGTAGCAAAACCAAACAACACCATGATTTACAAAGCAATGCTTGGCATTCCACTGCGCTCGCCATCCTGAGACATGAGTTGATAGGTTTCATTATGTCCAGTAGTAGTTTTTCTTTCTACAAACTGTATTACGTGGCCTGTCCATCTTGTTGCTCTTGGATGCAGGCTACTTCCAATAGGTGTCTGTAAAAATCCTTGGCTATTTTCATCAGAGGACTTGCTGTGGCTGTAGTACCTACGTTATACGTTTTAAAAATTATTCTAATTATTTTTAAAATCCTGTAGCCACATCTATTTCTGGGAGGGAATTGTTCTGGCCTGTACAGCATATAATTCCATATCTAAGACTACAAAAAGTAAGGATAGAGGTCGTACAAACGCTTAAAAGTAAGAGCCAAATCTGTGTCCCACAAGTTACATCACTGCACCCACTGTACTTAGGTGTAGCATGAATACAGGTAGAGGTATAATGTTACATACAAACATAAACTCACGGCTTTTTCTCAGAAGGGGTAGGCAGAGGTGCCACCATGACAGCCACATTTTGCCTTGTTGCCTTTAAATATCATTGTGCTTGGGTGGTAAATGCATAGTTTTTGCTAAAATTATAATTTACTTGCGTACTATAGCGTCTTTAAAAATAAAAGGGTGTAATATTTTTTTCAGGAAAATGTATGTATTTACCACCCAAATACGATGAAAGGAATAAAATACAAAAAAATCGGCGCTTTTTTTTCAAACATTTTAGTTGCATTGTGTCTAAAATCACTAAAACTACCACCTAGCTTTGTTTTCGGTAGCAGTCTTGATATACCCTGTATAGCCAATTCATATTCAGCATATTATTACATATATTTATATTGAATCGAGAACTGTGCATAAATTGGTATATACCGAGTGTAAATTCAAATAGGGTTTGTATATGATAAGCGATTTTATCTAGCTTGCAATTATAACTTCACCTTTACCACATCGTTAGTTATTTGCCCCAGCACATGAATAGTAAATGTTGGTCCGTTGATATTGTGTTCCTTATCACTTCTTAGACAGTTTGTTGATGTACATACCCATCTCAAAACACAACATTCCTTCACAAAATTTTGAAATTATTTAGGGTAAGCTGTTTTCTTGTTTTTATTGTACTGATTTATGGTTAATTTCTTTATATTACAACACCCTTTGATGGAAACTGTACTAAATTGCTTGTAAATTCGTGTTGCGGAGCGAGATTTCTACACTGTCTCTTCTTCACAATTATTAATCTACTTATGTATTTTGGTGAATTTAAGAAATTTGGAGAAATTTCACAAACGTTATTGGTACAATCACCGTTTGAATTTTGATTTTTACAAACCTCATAATGTAATAATTCTGTTCATATACATAAGTACGTCGCGCTGCAGGGCACGGGCCATAGCAACAATTGACAGCGGTTTAGCCGTAATCCGCCACGCTTTCCTATTCAAATATAATTAAAATAATTATTGTATTTAATTACCATCCATAACTATTGATTTTTTGTGTAGTAAGGTAGTTCACTATCGTTAGGACAATTTTGAAAACGTGCAAAACTGAAAACAGTATGGTAGGTATTCTAAAAGATCGTGTCTATGATTCATTTTCTAGAATTTAGTTGTGTATCTGTGATTTTTTGTTTCTTAAGTGCTTAGTACTTTGTCGTTTTATTCAAAAAGTATTTTGGTAAATAAAACCGTTTTAGCCCGGAGTCATGAATTTGTGCCCGATATGGCGATATGCTCGCCACCTATCACATCATGGGACGGACACTCAAGGCGAAACGTGGGTGTCGTATTTGCACCTCTGCCTACTCCGTCTGGGAAAAAGACGTGATGTTTATGTATGTATGTAAACCGGTGCGTGACCGAAAATGTTGCCTATAATCTAGTAGGAACCGCATGAAGGTAATCATCATAATTTTGATCCTCGTTCGACTAATACCTAGGTATTAGTAATAGGTAATATTATTGAATCTGAAATACATAGTTCATTGTTCGACGATGTCTGCAATGTTCACCGCAAACGTATGACGTTCATAGGTCAGGTTAACATTCTCACACATTTTATTTTAATTACAACACATAACAAATTGTGTTCAATGAATCAGATCGGGTGATACGTGACAATATCCCACGTTTATGGTGTGATGACTGATTGATGATGAATTGAACTGTTTTACTTATTGCAGGTAAGCTTCAAATTGCTAAGTTTTTAATTGCTTACGTGACCATTAATGTATTCATATTGATAAGGATATTGCTCATATAATTATAATAACTGCAAATACATACTTACCTGATATTTAGTTACATTTTATAGCTCTGAAATCAAGTTGCAGGCGAGTTGCTAAAAACGAGTAGCTGTATAATTGATTTACTAAGCTATCATCGCAGTTAGGTAAGTTCAGAAGGATGCTGAATAGTACAACTTTACAGAGATTTAAAAAAGATTGCGTCTTATTAACTGATGGCTATCAATCTTTTAGTTTGATGACGTATATAGCGGTTAATACAAAACCGCAATTACCAAGTTCGTTGAAAACCATTAATAGCTTGGTTCCTTTCCATTACCACTGATTTTTCCTGTAACCTGTCACCGTTTAGTACTACATATAATATGTCTATATATTATTCACGGTTCCATTTCGTGGACCGTTTGGGAGGGATGCCATGTCAAAACACTCCCACTACGCGCCGCCGCCGCACGAAGGCGCCCGAACGAGAATCGATGTCACCCGAAGCCAGTCGTCCGGCGTCCGTTTCCCTTCCATATCTCGCTTCGCTTTCGAGTTTCGCCACGCCGCGGCCACCACAACACTCCACGTTATCGTCAATACATAGCGCGGTTGCAACGTAAACAGTGTTCTTTGCGTGCATTTGTCTGTAAAACTACAGTTATCATCAATTTGCAACGATCGCGAGGTCGATTGTAGTTAAAATGAGCAAAATACGGTCCGGTGTGAAGTAAAGACGCGAAGAGGTATTTCTGCATCGTATACGTTTACACAACGGACAGAGGACTGCACAAAACTGTATAACTACTGTGTCACATTCCCCGTGCGATGCTGGGGTCGTGTTTTGGTTAAAAAGTTGACATTGTACGTTTATTGGGACTTATTGCGAATGTGTATTGAAACGTTCATCGCTATCCACGGGCGCACTGCTATGCGCCACGATTTAGTGCACTTTATAAGGCACACATCATCTGACCACTACTGCGAAGGAAGACTTTAGCTTTTGTGGCAGGTAAGCTGATGGCAAAACTCTAATAGCACGTGTTGTTTGCATGGATTAAACATTACTTTCCAAGTCCAGACAAAACGGACCATTATCGTGAATGTTTAAAATTATCAATTGTTGCTTCAACGCCTTTCTCAGTAAATGTAATGAGCATAAAAGATAAAGCACATTCACTGCAACGGTCCTAACAATTCAATTTCATAATTTGACGTGTTAAGTATTTGTTGGTACTTGTTGATATTATACAAAACTACTCTCATACTCACAATCTAAACAATAGTAGGTATCATAAATCATTACACAATACTCTAAATGCTATTAGTATTTGTATTTGGGTATATTAATAGGCTGTAAACAGTCGTAAATGTCCTAAAATATAATGTAAACAACTCTGGTGCGAATAAGTTTCAAATTGCAACAACAAAGGAGTATTTTATATTTTTAACCCGTCAGCCTTGTAAGTTCATGCTCTGTTTCACCTCAGTGTAAAGACACTGCACACGATGTATGTATGCGCTTACCTATAGTAAGGACAGATCTACACATGCGCCAGTAATGCATATTTATGATGTCATTATAAATTGTTTTGAAAACATCATGTTACTAACAACGACACACTATTCCAGATGTTATAAAACTAACCTATTTTGTACAAAAGACGTATTATAAAGTTTTAGTTCCTGCTTCAAATATGGTCACTATACAAAACAAAATATGGAGGCACAAGGCATTCTGAACTTATCTAAGAACTCGACTACCAACGAAACGACTCTTAAATGTTGTTTTGAATCCGGTTTTATCTGGATATTTCCAGTTCAACTCACGTTTGGTCGACGATCAGAATATTAATATTTTTTGCTGAATATTAAATATATGGCAATAATGATGTAACATATTTCATTTAAAAGGCACGAAATAAGCCAAGTATTGGGTAATGTCCTTAAAATGGATTTGAAAATTGTATTACGTACTTATATCGGTTTAAAAAATACGTTTATTTGGATATGTAGAGTTTTGTAACATGGATAATGGTTACTCTTAAGTGATACTGCAATTAAATTGGAGAACACAAATGAATGAACGCAATACAGTTTAATGATTAAAATAAATAAAGGTTTATCGCCGAGCCTGTTAAAGTAACAATGGCTCTGCGCGAGTGAGGTACTATCACAGTCATATAGAAAAACTACATAAAGTTCCCAACCAACATCGTTTCGCTTGGTGAGTGAGATTGCTGGAGACCTTACAGATAGTGGTACTCCGACATTGGCAAAACCATCGAGCACTGATGAAGCCAAACATCTTTTAAAAGAAGTAGACCCAAAGTATATGACGTTTTAGTGTGTTTTGTTACTATCTTCGATTTCCAGCATGTTGTATAACCGTGTCTTCTGGCCAGAGAAAACCGTCGCTCAACTGTGTTGATATTGCTTTTTGGATTGTACTGTAATGACCGTATGGTGCAATGTGCATTGTCTTCACTTAGTACTGCCAATACATTGCAGTACTCTGTTGTTTTGTTTACCAACAAAGGTATTGAATAATTAATACGTCACTACCTAGTATATAAAACATGAAAGAAGTGATCATAATTAATCTATATATTGTAAATTACGACTGGCTTTCCAGGCCTACAATGCCCAAACCGAAAATGATTGTTGATCACACAAACTTTTGTCTCAATGGCGAGATCGAACAACAGTCGATGTTGATTCTTGTTTATTACTTATACCATGGCGAGATTCGGTTGACGATGTATTGGAAAACCCGAGCATCAAACTCCATGTGATAAAATGGAGCCCTATGCTCAACAATGGGTTATAATAGGCTGATGAAAATGATGGCACACAAAATTATCAAATGTAACGTATTATGTTAAATGAAAAATTACCTTCGGTGGCGCAGTGGTTCTACGGTACGATTGCAAAGCTGAGGTCTCGGGTTCAAATCCCGGGTCGGGCAAAGTTATATTGGATTTTCCTGTTCATTATCAGCCCGGAGTCAGGAATTTGTGCCCGATATGGCAATGGGTTCGCCCCCTATCACATCGTGGGACGGAATATACAAAGCGAAACGTGGGTGTTCTGGTAGTTCACCTCTGCCTACCCATTCTGGGAAAGAGGCGTGTGTTTATGTATGTATGTATGTAAAAATTACCCAGAGTTATATGGCGTAAATACTAAAAAAATGTGTTGAGTTTATCTATGCTTATTTCTCCTCTAGACGTCCGACAAAGACACTCAAGATATTCAAGAGTTGGCGCGCAACAACACATAATTTCATTAGGAATATATTTTTATATGCTGTTATTAATCGAAATCTATTTCAGACAACTGACATCTATTGGGACAGAGTTTACGTAAAATAAAATGATTTAAAGAGCCAAAAAACAATCACAATTACTATTTGTAATAACTTTTCTGCAGTCATTAAAAGTTACCATGGCTTAAAAAGTACTATCTGTGAAAGATACCCATTCCTCAATGGTGGAATCTATTTCGAATTTCACTGCATTTAGATACCTTTGGTTTGGTTTATTATTTAGTTGGTTGTTATGCCATAAATAATTGATACAGTAGTTATTTCAGTTACCATTTTATGACTTATCAAAAACATTTTATATGCAATTTAAATATGCGTATAATTTTCCAGCTTTTTCCGCATTTTTTTTGCGGTATTTTTATATTACGTCAATTATTTTTAATGTGATCATCAATGTGCAAAACATCTTGGTAATCCATACTAACAATTTCAAATGATTAATTTAACCAAGAGGCAAGATTATAAAGCATAAACTAGTTAATTAGCGAATTGATAAAGCAAGTGGAAATCTTTAAACAGAATCAATGTATGCGAATGATTCATCTTAGTAATCCATAGGTAATTATAATGTCAGTCAATTAATTAATTTGAATAAAATTATAGAGCTCAGATTAATTAGCGAAGTAACAAAGCAAGGGGAAATCTTTAGAAACAGTCGTTTTACAGGTGAACAGGTTCATAAGGATGCTCGCTTTTTTAAAATAAATTCTGGGGTTTCGGGGAGACCTTCGTTGAGTATTGCTTGTTGTAGCTTGTGGTTGAAAAAGACGATAGAATCGTAGGTATATCTAGCAAGCAACATACCTGATGACAAGTTATCGCGGTTCATGATATCTAGTTCAAAACACTAACAACCTTATTCATAGACAGTTTTAAAACCCATTTTAGCTGTCGAGTGTTTTGTCCCTTTCTAACGACTTTTGAATTCATTTTAAGCGAAGAAGACAAACCATTTCTAAAATAGGTTTTAAATCTGTCTATGAATAATGGTTGTCTGGAAGAAATCGCGTTAAGCGATAAGACCGCCAATTGTCACCTTTATTTAAACGTGTTGTCATATTTATTTTTATCTTATTACTGTATGTGGTGTTCAATAAAGAATGTATAAATAAATAAATAAATAAGGCTATCGGAAATCACAGATGTATTGCAAATAGTTGTGGAAGACTATGAAAAAGGAAAGGTAGAGCTTATAATGAGGAATAGAAGAGTTTGGATTACTCTCCCACAATCTCACTGCATATATATATACATACACAAATACTGACTTATGTTTATCACCTGATGGGTAGGCGTAGGTGCCACTAATGACACTTATTTCCCGCCGAGTTTATTTTTGTCCAATGAAACACGACATCCATAGTGTTACATTAACGACTCTGTACGACAGTCGCGCCATCTCTGTCAAGCGGCAATAATAAGTCCAAACTAAACACTAACAAATCACTTGTTGCTACCTGTTAATATTAAAAATAAAATTCCATTAAATTTTTGTATTCGACAGACCGCACAAAGTTGTTGAACCTGTTATGGCGGATACAAATGACATTTTCTACAATTCTAGTTTTTATTATAATTATGTAGTAAAGTTTGAAATTAGAATATTAACAGCAGTGGACAACGCACGAGTGACGACGCAATTGTATTACGTTATATAAGCGGTGAAGAAAGAGAGATACAGCTTGGGACCAACATTTAACAACCCTTAGGTACCTTGTGAAACGGGGCAGATATTTTCTAATGTATTATAGGTATATGTATATAGGTATATGAGTAAGCCAGAACCCATAAGTCGTGGGGACAGTAATAGACCTTTATCAATTAATTAATTGGCTAAGAAGCCCACTACATGACGTGACGTATGAGAGATCAATCTTCACCAGTGGGCGTGTATGATTTGCAGATATTAATTCTTTGTTTGTGTATTGTTTGGTCAGAAAGATTGAGATCCAATATTTTATACTATTTATGTCAGACGTCTCTGTCTTGCTTTCAGTCATTCAACGTCATTGACCGAACTACGCGATAACGCATCTTCAACCACAAAACGTTATTAATTTCATAATTTACTTATCCAGACCTTTACTTTAACAAAACATTTTCATAAAAGTTACGAATGCATCTAATTGACGCACGAATGTTTATACAACGTCTTATATTACAATGGCTAATAAGGAAATATGCAAAACAAATTGTTACCGCCTCTAACTTAGTACAAATCGCTTCGCGGTTATTTATGCAATCTCTACGTAAAGGATGGTTTACACGCACAAACACACTAAGCAGCTTCTGTAACGCGATATTAGATTGATACGGTCGTGATGACATACTACAACAATATTGTGTTTCTTGACAATAATAACTCTTCGGCGAATAGTCTGTGGTCGTGATTTTAATTTAGAAATAACGGTTACGGATAAAGCGATGGGAAAAATCTGCCCATATTTTTATAAACGTCTAAAAAAAACATAATTTTAATTTAAATCCTAATATGTCGCGTTGAAGTACGTACGAGTCTATAGAGCGTCGCACGACACAGCTTAAATTAAAAACCAGGGTCGCCAGAATCTTGTCATTCTAAATAAGTTGAATATTGTTTTTGATATTATTTAAAGATCTTCTGTGCCCGGTAATCTAAATCCATTATGTCAATCCACCGTAAAAGACGTAGAAACTCGAACTGAAATGTTACTGATTAGAAAGAACCCACACTGGTGCATATCTTGACTCTTGATTCTGGAAGTTTCAGCTTTGCTATAAATAACGTGGCTAGGCCTAGGCCTAGGGTCTCTGGAGAGGTATCGGTTTCTTTTGTAAAAATAAATAGTTACTTCATCCATATTTGAAGTTAATGCGCCTATTCTGAACAGTTTTTCAAACAACCCAGAGTCAAATTTATTAATGGTAATGAGATCCACTGTATAAGGATATTCTAGAAGATTTTGCCATAAACGTATCATGAAAAGTCGAGAAAATATTATTGCATTAGGATATTTAGAACATAGATATTTAGTTTGATGGATTGAAATTAACTCATTAAAGCTTGACCAACTAACTAGTATAAATTAGAGTAAGTACATTACAATAGTTACAAATACATTAAACACCTACCCATTAGCAGTTCATTAGAATTCGAAGACAATTTATTAACGCTCTGCTTAGATTTTTAAGGGTAGGTATAATATTAACGGTGAAGTCATGGTGGAGCTTCTGCCTACCCCTTCTGGGAAAAAGGCCTGAGTTTATGTATGTATGTATGTCTTGAAGATAGGCAAAAATAAAATTGTCGCCACCAAGAAAAATGAACGTTAACAATATTCCTTCAGTAGGTACAACTGTGGGTACAACATTACGAAAAATTTCCACTTTCACAAGATCAGTCGCTGTTAGCCGTCCAAAACGTAATAACAGCATGTGCCACGGCGGATATCCACGTTGTTGACATAAATATGACACGTCGTGCTTTCCTAATTGCTATGGATAACAAGTGAGCCGCCATAAAACATTATGCCAAGTCTAAAATTGTTTTTAGGAAAGTTCTGGAAGCTATGAAACGTAACGCAAGTTCGTTCTAAAAGTTTGATTTGTTTTAGAGTGGAAATATTATTGTAGCCAATTTTGACGATCCAGTTCTACTGGCATGAAATCGTTACCTCGTTGAAAGCTATCATAGTTTTGCAGTTTCGTGTTGTGTAATGTGCCATTAGGGACAATTTACGATCTTTCTAGGTTAATGGATCTTTTGGGTTTTTAATTTCATCAAGATAGCTCCATTCAAATCAGCCGTCGCTCCACTGTAAAAAATATGTAAAGTTACGAAGAAACTTAATAGGTACCTACCTACTATGCTTACGTTAAGACAAACATTTTCCTAAAATCCTTCATAAAAATGTTACAATACAATTAATAAACTTTACTTAAATACCTCTGTGTATTAGGCTAGAGCTCAACCCCTGTTAATAAAAGAGGACGCGCTTGCTCCAGAATTGGTAAAATTAAACAAGAAATATGTAATTTAATAACTTCAATACTACAATACAAGCAAGCCGATATAACTCAGTACACTATGTAGTTGTACAATACTCATCGAATATTCCTGGAACAAAGACTATCCATGCATTATACTTCTTACTAATACGAAGACTTACGGAGGAAGACGGTGAAGGAAAACATCGTGAGGAAACCTGCATACCATACCGATTTGTATAAATTTCTATGGTATGTAAAAGTCCGCCAACCCGCATTAGGCCAGCGTGGTGGACTATATGGCCTAACCACTCTCAATCGTACTCGCGATTGTAGAGGAGGCCCGTGCCCTGCAGTGGGTCGTATATGGGCTGATACAATAATACGAAGATTTGTACATTTTCTAGAATTGTGCTGGCTTGTGCAAGTCCAATAGCATCTTCTCGTGTTGTGAACACTAAACTGGGACACGCACGTGTACAAATATTTATCGTAAATATAGAACCAATGGAATATGGGTCGCGCGTGGTAAACCTTACGGAATGTTAGGAGAGCAACATGATATTAAATGGGGAAATGTGCCATCAAAGACGTTGGGGTTCGGTGGTAAATACTTTTAAGTTGATTCCGTTTTGGTTCTGAAAGAATCATAGTAAATGAAGGACTGATCTATGAATAAGGGACGTTGGTGGTTTCCGCCATTTAAATTATAACAAGAAATAATTTACACTTCAGACATTCCTTCAATGGAAAAAACAAGAGATCTCTAAAAATAGTATTATCTAACAGTTTAAACAAACGCAGCGAATGGTTAGCGAGTGTCTGTTTTGCACTTCATTATTCTTGGGGTGTTCACAAACAGGCAAGCATTATCGTGGAATTAAATCGTCATTGATCAGTACGCCATAGAGTCTTAGCTTGGGCGATAATGCACTTAACATTCGGTGCAGTAATCACATTTATCATCGTAATCTTCAGCGTCAATAAATTCACTATGAAACATATACCTCAGCCTAAAGTTGAAACAGTGACCTGTTGAAAGGAGCCATTATGCAACAGCTTCCTGTAACTTTTATCAGGATGTCTTCCCACGTCGTGAACCATTGGGGACCTTATGTGATATGTCACATTTTTTTTAAAATATCCAAAGATAATACGGAAGCGTAGGGTTCCAGACAAACAATGTTATTATTCCGCGATGCAGTGACATCTGCAATGCGTTTATCCAATCGATAATCAATTGTCTGTGCGTTATTTATTATTCAAGGGTATTGCGATGCATATCTAGCTGTTTTCACCCCTATTCGCTGATACTGCAGACTAGATAGGTGGCGATGATATTGATAGAGGCTAAATGAAAGTAGTTTAAACACCATTCAATGTACCACAACAAATTCCTCAACAAAAAAGAGCCGACCATGGACTTTCCAGGCGAATTACTCACGATTATTTTAGTATGTTGTATGTTCCTTAGAGAAGGTGGTAGGTAACTGCTCAGACACACTAAACTTTTTTGCTGACCCTGGGCCGTAATCGAAAACACATTGTGCCTTGATTAATAAGGAGAAGTTAGCAATCAACGAACGAATCCATAAAACTCAGAAATGGCCAAGGAGTTTGTTGCATAACTGAGCCAAAATTTAGTAAACAATCGATCCACTTGAAACCTTGAACTGTAGAAAGGATTCAATTCGTTCGCATTGAATAATAATTTATAAAACAAGCTTTGTTACCTGTATGAAGAATGATTTCTGCAAATTACATTAAATATGCTATAAATATATTCTGCATTACTTGCACAATACCAATGAACTGTTCATTCGAATAATTAAAATGATTAAAAGGTCTGAAGAGAAAAAATACATTAATCACAATTATTTAATCACGCCTAACAAAGAGTTCTACTCGTAGTATATAGAGAAAAAAACTATTCGATTAATTATATTTTTATTGATTTAGAAACCAATTAGCAGCCATTTTGAATGTTAAAGATATCTTTAATAAAATGTGTGATTGTTTGTTTCAGATCGCTATTGATGGCGTTGCTGAGCATACAGCGCGATTGGTACATATATTTTTGGCTAATTTACTGCAAAATCTATTCAGCCATTGTATGGTTGTTCGGAAATCACTGCCGCGGGTCTGATAAGGTTCGTTCAGTGATAACCGCTGGAGTAAGCGGCCAGTCGGCTGGAGGCCTTCACAGAGTACGCACGCGTCGCAGGAAGTCGCAACCGCAGCACCGTGTCAAACACATCGTAGCTTTGGTCCGGAGACCTTCTCTCAGAAGAATCGTGATGGCACCTGGAGCTAGCACCGCCCACGCTATGATGGAGGACAAAGAGAAAGTTTTGGCGACCGGTGAGTCCATTGTCTGTTTTTCTGAAACGTTGTGGCCCTTGTCTTATTGTTTTCGGAGCATGTCTTGGTGCCGGCTGATCACTCGCGATATGCAAATGCGTTAGTCACGACATGAAAATATTTTTCTCAGACACGGATGACTTTTTCAGTGAGAATTTCTCAAGTGTTATTGACATACATTTTGTGTTTTTGTGGTAGTAACGAAATATTGTTACGAACGGAATGTTTTGCTTGGTGAAATTAAGTGCAGTGTTTCTTTTTGCGGTAATGTGTTTATAATTTATCATTACCAAGGCGTTACAGTTGGGATTTATTAATTTAACAGTTGATAAAGTGGGGTCAGTATGCCAGAAGAGTGTCAGACTGGACAACTTAGTAATGCTATTGTTGCCCACACTATTTTCACAAAAGACCGAAAATAAACGTCTATTAATAGATATAACACGTTTCAAGAACTAAAATGGTTTGAAAAAACATTGCCTTTTGTATTGTGTAGTGTTGATTCGGTTCCGCATAATTTCCTATGTCCTTGGTTGGTTAGTGCTGAGTGGACCGCTGATTTGATTTTTTAATTTAAATAATGTTAATAAACATTTCCACGCAGGCATTCTATGATTAATGTTCTACAATTTGAACTTTCAGAACGAATTTTAAAAGAACGATTGTTTAATCAAACTTTATAAAAAAATATTTACGTAGATACTAAAAATTACTGCAGTCTATTTTTAAAGGTATAAATCTACCATCAGTACAAACTCTAGATAGAAATAGAGCAAATTCTAATTAAGGATTACCTGGCAGTACACCAAATGCGATTTGATTTCGCGAAATCGCAGCGGAAAAGTTATTCAACAAACAGAGCAATACATCGAAGTGCAGTCAAGTAAACATCTTATTTACGCTATTTTTATAAAGTTTAATCAGCAAGTTGGTATGACAGCACAGTAGCATCTGACTTCCTGATTACAGTCATGACAGTAACAATAGTCTGGTAATTTGGCTGAGTTCAATTAAACGGTCATGAGAACAGTCACAGATGGCTTCATGCCAAAGAGCAGGGTTCTTGCGTCTTAACGCACTGAAAAATGAACTCGAAAACTGACAGATTTTCGGTCTAATTTTATCGTTGCCACGCGGTGTATGCGTGTACAGTGACATATTTTAAGCCTACGATATGATAAGTAGTATAAACTGGACATTTCTCCAGAGCATGACAATAAGCCTTCTAAATCCATAGTAACGTAGCCTATGTAGAATATTTTGTCTTTATTGCATAGATACGGCAAACGAGGAAACGAATCAACATATGGCAAGGGATTACTGCGGCCTAGGATCATCCATAGCGCTTAGATCGAACCTGCCTCTTAAAACAGGAGAGGGAAGGACTGGATAAGCAACCAAAGGATGATAAATAAAAATACGGCAGCAAATCAGTAGTTTCGTAATGGTTGTTATATTTTGGTTGTAAAGTAATAAATGTAACATTTAGTTTCGCATTGCAACAATTTGCTCAAACAAGTTTATGGAGTTCCATGAAGCTAATTACGTTTAATGGCTCGTAGTTTTAGGTGCTTCTAGAAGACTAGTGAAATTCGCAGTATGTAAATATTTCATTTTATCTTTTTGCTGTCTGTTTATTTATTTTATCGTTTAGCTATGTTACTAAAGTAAAATGAACTATAATATAGTCTAAACCACAGAACAGATGCTGTGGTCTAACCCCTCTACTAATAATTTGTGCTATCGATTTTAGAAGGGGCCCGTGCCCTGCTGTTGACTTATATGGATACAATACAATACAGAACTAAATAAGAATAGACTAATTTAATTGCTAGTATTTATTTTAGGAGCAATGACTGAAGGCATCATAGTTGATGTATTTTAGACACTATACTACAATGTCCTTATTCATTGTATGTTACTAAATACTCATGATTCGACCTGCTTGGCTCATCACCGCCGTACACCTGCCAAATACGTTAGCTTTGTACTACGTTGTAGTGATCCAAATGTCGATTACAATCTACAAATCATTCAATTTACGTTTCTCGGAAATACTTCACTATTTTAAAATATTGTAAAGATAAGTTTTTCAGCGGCTTTGATATTCCGAAGTAAAAAATGACTCGGGCATTGGTTTTTGTAACGTCTGGTGATGTCATAGCTTTGTTTCTTTCCTGTATCGATAATATTATCTATAAGAAATCTCATTAGATTTTCATTAACAAGGTCTTATTACAGAACGCATTACTTTGGCCTAATTGTCGCATTGTCGTGTCGTTCACTCTTTGATTTTAATTTGAACGGCCTTAATTACGTGTGCTATTAAATTAATTCCATTTAGTACTTTTAAGTCCTAATATTTACAATATAATTCTTAAACAATAATTTACCTATGTGTTAAGTAATTAAGTTATTACTTTTACATTTGGTAAACATAATTAGTCCTTGTTAAGACATTATAAGTTTAATGGAAAATAAGGTTATTAATCGATATAGTAATTAAAATCAAGTCTTAAATTCCATAATACGATTCATAATTATTATCATCATCAAAATTTTAGCGCACAATCATAGTCCTCTGTGGCTATCCAATTATTTCAACCTGGGTTATTGTGTTCAGGTGATAAATCGTACATAGTAAAATTAAATGTAGGACAACGTTCTAGGTACTAGGAGTAAAAGAATCACGAAATGAAAACTTATTATTTATGAATAAAACTAAAATTACCCAAATTACGTAGGATATCATAAATTGTATAGTCAAATATTTGTGTAATTGCAACCTTAATTTTCTAGAGTGTTTGTGAGGGCGATCACGAAAGACCTATTTCAAGTTCAACATACTATCGGTCGCGTAAAACATAAATATTTTTTATGCACGAAGCACGAGCTGGCGGAATGACCGCCGACACTATCGTATTATCGAAACGGGTGATGATAAATAATAACAATGTTACAGAGCCGACTTCACTTTGACCCGGGGTTAGCACTTGGTCAACTCATGAAACGATTTAAAAATACAGATTCGAAATTATTTGTATGATTGATCACGGATTGTGTAACCAGCCTCTACCTTTTTAACCGACTTCAAAAAAAGGAGGAGGTCCTCAATTCGTCGGAATTAATTTTTTTTTCACCGATTACTCGAAGACGTCTGAACCGATTTGGAAAATTCTTTTTTTGTTTTTAAGCGTGCCAACCTTGCTAGTAATATCACCACTGGTCATAAACCAAAAAAAGTTGGTGGAACTTGCGTTACCTGCCTTGAGGAAAGTAGAAGTCATTATCTAGATTTTACTAGGGTCCCGAACTCCTTGGTTGAAAAATATGCTGCAGAATGACTTGGCGTTAACTTGAGGATCGTTGGTTTGCCTTATATCGATTTTTTGGGGAGTTTCTCCAATCCTCGACAAAAATAACCGTTCTTATCGTAAATATTACACAACATTGACATATTCTGTTATTACCCATTTACAATGCCATTCGACCGATCAAGACGAATTACATAAGCAGTAGACAGAATATACATATCGTCGCGAAAAACTGGTATAATATAATTCTAATGTGTTGTTTGTACAGTATTATAAGGATTGTGGCAATAACCGCAACATTCTTTATCCACGTCGCTCGTATGAGCCCAGGATATAAAAATAACTCATTTGCCTTGCAAAGTGTTCTCGCAGATATCTGCGCCCATTATCAACCAGAACAAACAATGCTATGTTATATTTACACGTGGGAGATATGGTAAAAGAACGATAATGATATAAAACTAATGTGTAGCAATAAAAATAACAATATCTTTCGTAATCTTTGTGAAATCATAATTTTGTCTAACGATAAAATAATACATTCTCAATCAATGTCTAAGGCAGGATAGTATGAATTTTGATGCATTTGGCAATAAAAAGCAGGCCGTCTGCTCTGTCAATGATACTACATGTAAGTGAGAAGACGAAAGCTGTTTTGTTAAAGGTTTTGCTAATAATCGGTAATGCTTAGATTGTTTTTCATTTCAACAAGTAATTAAACACCAGCAGAAAAAATGTGGTGCACAAATAGCCGAACAATTTGAAAACTGTCGCAAGAATCCTTGACAGAAATAAGAATAGTACAAAGTCGTTCACAGTCGTCTTCGTTTCGTCATTGAACAATAATAAAAAAAATCGTATGCTATTTGTGACGTAGGACCACGCCTCTAGGAGGCCCGGCAAACCGACGACAATGTGGCAACACTAACGTGTGTTGCTGCTACAGTTAATTGCTTGTTATTGTTATAAATAACATCTTCCTTGTCGTTTATCAGCACGCGAAACTTAATAATTTTGTTTTATAACATTTATTTGCGCAGTATTTCTACGTCCTGGCTTTGATTTCTTTTTTGTTGCTGGGTAAACGACTAGAGATAGACCGGTTTATTTCTGTCAAAGAATATTTTAAATACTCTGATAAACTCTAAAATACATCACATAAGTATATATTTTGATTAACAAATAGTTTACGAAAATCAACTTTAAATACCGATTCCTTTCAGTCCGCTGATAGTTGCTACTTGCTCACAAAGCTCTGTATTGAAAATAAAATACGTGGTTTTAATAGCGATAAAGTTCATCCGCTCGAAAACAAGTTTGATAAACGTCCAATTATGATGGTGAAGATTGATCATGTACTTCTATTGTTATCTTGCCCCCAGCAATCAGCTAGTTGCTACGTTCCCTATCGGCTGACTTCATAACTTTTGTTTGTTAAGTCGTAATACAAAGGCATTGATGAAATCGTTTACCTATGCGTGACTTAACTAAGATAAAACTTGTTTTTCATTTTATTTCTAGATAGGTTATTTTCGCGACACCTTTGTTCGTTACCGCGCCGCCATTTTGAATATGTTCAGAGACAAGTTATATTAATATAACTTGTTTGTTTCCTAGTTGGCGTTTTTATTTAGACATAGACCATGATACATTATCATAGAGCTTTCAAATAGATACTGGCGTAGAAGTGTGATGAAGACAAAGTAAACGTGAAGCCTGAGATTCTTTCCTGCCCCCCACTGCAATTCCTATCAGACAGGATCAACAGAACGCACAAGATTTGATACTGATCGCTGAAGCTTGGCAAGTTTCTTATGGGCAGTAACTTATTTTAACTTACAACGAAATTACTCAGGGAGAAAAACAAATAATTGTCTCGTTCTTTCCAAAAGAAAGCGGGAGGTGAAATATTGAGGTAAGAGGGTAAACAACTGGAGAAGTCGTAAATAAAGCACCGCGGGTAAATATTTACACGGGTCTGCAAAGTGCGGCCAGTAAATCGTGATATAGACGGCAAATTCGCTTTCTCTTTCTGGAGGTTCATTGATTTTTTTTTAAAAACGCATAAACCCAGGCATGGGTTTAATATAAATTCTTTTTAATCTGTGCGCTGTGCACTTTGGTCCCCGTCTAATTGGTATTTGTTGCAGTAATTGTTCTGGGAAGGTTGTTGACAGAGCGCTTAGAGGCGGAGATAATTGCGTTTTGAGGGCATATCAATTTAGTGATAATACGTAAACTATTACAAAACTGACGAAACTGTTGTGGGCGTTGGTTGACATTCCTGATAACTCGAGTGTTTGATGACGACACACCCGGCTCGTCTGATGTACAGTTTATAACAATATTCGCACAATATAGTTTTACAATGCAATATAGCCTGATAATACTTCAGACAGTATTTACGAGTAATTTATCTTTTCATAGTATTTTTTTATGGTCATGCCCTCAGCCGTGTGTAAATGACTTGATATTTTCTATTTCCTGAAATATTATTATTTTTTAAGTAAAGTCAGCATATGATTATATATTAATAACAGCATGCAATAAAAGTCGATATGTTTCTGAATCACGTTTACAAATTCTTATTAAGATTTTTCAATATGTCTAAAAAAATTACAAACTTACTAGGTATTAACTTTGTAATCCATTATTGATAATAATCTTGTATGAATGGAAAATTAGAGATTCTGAGACGTGAGATTAAAGTATCAAAAGGTCAACTATCTCGGGACTTTCTAGATTACCGTTACGCGTTGTTTACAATCATTTCATCATTAAAATGTATGTGTAATTACATAGTACTTATATTTGGGGAAGAACTGGACTACAAACTAACAATATCTCTGGCTAGTAGAATGAAATTAATGAAGTATCATTATCAACCCGTGTTATCAACCCACTCTTCATATTAGAACGACTTTGTCAATTGCTAATCACTTCATAAAAATACCGTTTGTTTTATTGATGAATCTGTAAACAATTTTCTTTGTACACATTACATAAAGGCTGAATCGATCAGATCATAATATCCGCATAACGCAATCCAAGGGTCACTCTGCGGACGTCACAGTACACATGATTAGAAATTGTCAACCAGTTTGAAGCTCCACGACACGGCTGCGTGAAATGGAACGTCATTCATTCAACGTGCACACACTTGTAGGAGTTCACGTGTGAATCGACCTTTATGCCACTATTGTAGTATGTTATGACACAGGTAGCGTGCTATTTTGGGAGAGAATAGTAATGGTAATTTCCGAAGTACTTTCGTCCATGTATCTGTGATTTAGCTATTTGTGTTAATTTATTCACATATGCCAATAACCTATACTACGTATTCTATAAAGGCTCCTAGTCTAGTTGACCATGCTGGTGTTGTGGTACAATGTGGATTAGCAGACTGATAGCCTGCGTTAAACTAGACACAAACGTAATCTAGAATCAATATTAATTCTACTTTGAAATTCTGACGCCGCTATTTGTCTTTTCATATAATGTACTCCAGATATTGTGAATAGGTATTACAGTTTACAATGGAGCTTCCATTTATAACAATCTCGACACGTAATTTGTGCGGTCGCACTTGACGCCGGCCACTGTGCGTGCGATGCCACGTGACACTAGGAAAACTCCAGTCAATATCTATCATAATATCAAAGGAGGTTAAACGATAGGTTTGTTTTGGAAAATTATTAATTGTTGTTTACTATAAATTAATAGTATTGTAAGGCGAAGAGGACGTTCCGTTGCATAGTCCACGTTTGAGTTGATTGGTTCAATGAAGTCTCGCGTATGATTGTGTATTAATAGCACAAAATTAATTTTTCCAATCTACTTTATCCAGCTGCCATAAATACTAATGATGCTTCATGAAAAATGTTATTTTAGATTTTGAAGCATGGTATTTTTTTGCTGTAGGGGCGTTGTGCGCTTGCTTTGTTAAAATTGTATGCAATTATTGAAAATTGTTACCAATAATTATATAATCTAATAATAACAAACGAATGTCATTAATATTAACTTGTATTTAAAAACAATATTATTATATTTAATATAAATATTTTTCTAGGTTGTTTTCAATATAAATAGTTTATTATGGCATTACATTGAACTCCTAATGTACCAAAGTTTACGTAAGCAATATTGTTATTAATATTAGATAGCTGATTATTAATATCAGTTTTTAAACAACGATAAAATTATTTAAAAAAAAATCTTATCCAAATGGTAACCAATTGACATTTAGACGTCAGATGCGAATGACGTCATCCGCGTGTTGGATTCAAGAATATTCTGAGATTATAGTAAAATAAGCTATATGCTATCATTTATTTGTTTAAAGTTATTTCTTTTTTCTTCTAGTCCAGAATATTAAAATTATATAATATCATTTAATGAAGTTATAAAAACTCATGTTATGATTGTTCAAACATGTAGCTATCTATAAAATATAACAATTTTGTAATTTATTATTCGCATCACATAAAAATCTGTCTTGTACATACGAGTATCACAACAAGATTTATCATTTTTTACGTTTCATTTTTAAATCGGCTAAGGCTATGGACCATACTGCCATGTCAATAGCAATACATATATTATTTAATCAATTAATTTAACTATTTTCTTGCCAGTTCGTCCACAGCAGACTATAATCTATCAATCGGGAATTTTCGGGATGCATTAACGTGACGGTCGCTGTTCACACATCTCTGAGATCACTCAGCTAAATATACCGGGACGCTCGGCGATATCTCGACGCTAAATTAAGATCGCAGATACAATTCAATGATATTAAACGTGCCGAGGCTTCGCAATTGATGGCGGGAGATCCCAAACTTTGTCCTCGGCATATATTTTGTAACTTCAATCAATTTGATTTAGGGCTTTGTGGTGTTTATCTCGCAAGTTTTCAACTTTGAGGATTTTTTTGTAATCATTTTATATTTACCAAGTATTTTGTTATTATTATATTTTTTTAAGATTACTGCACAAGTAAGTCAAGGATTTTGAACAGTTTTTCCTTCTTTATATAAAAAAAAAAATACGACTCTTCGTTGCAACAATTACACGAACGTTAAATGAAAATACAATTTATTGAGTTCCTTGCGCATTTTCAAGGAAAGTAGTGACGTATTACTATAAGCACGCTACAATCTGTGGATAATTAGCTACTGAGAATTTCTTACTACCTGTTTATACTTTATGAATGAATTTCCTTGATACCAATCGACAGCGACGCACCATCAAGGTAATTTTTTATCTGAAGGTAATTCTTAGAGTATGTAAATTCATTACCTAAGATGTTCTTGAATTTTACAAAATTTATAGCAATCAATCTTGTGAATATGTTTATTCAGTCATATAATGAGAGCACAGCCTTAAATTAATTAGCAAAAACAAACGAAGATCTTATCACATCTGACATAGAAAAATATTTATGGTCCCACACAAGGAATATGCATAAATTACTCGAAATTACTTTACCTAACGTCATTGGTAAATACTGGTAAAAACTAGGACAATTATTTATTTTACTTGATAAAATTAACTAAGCTAAACTATTGTTAAATAATATTTCACGGCTACGAGGTATTGTTTAGTTTTACTATTATGCCTTTTGAATATAAGATGTATCTCGATAACAAACATAATATCGACAATGGGGTTTGTAGCATCTCAGTTGAAAATTTAATTACTTGTATACAAGTTGTGAGTTCTCAAGAATTCTCCACTCATGGTGTCGCATGTGCAGGAATGGCAGAAGTCCAACGAAATCTTGTGATTACGTCACATGGCGTAGATAGCTTTACATTTACGATTAGCTCGAGCAAAAACTAAATTAAATTACAGGTAAACATTCTTAAAGAATAATTAAAACGTGAGCAAAACCAATTACCGAAGACGTAGACATAGAAAAGAAAACTTGACTGGCTTCACTGAGACTAAATTTCTTCAAGTTTTGAGAAACATTGAAAACAACACATAAAGCACACTTGATTTATATGAGGTTGAAGATCCTGTTGATAGTCCTTGATGGTATTCGTGGCATGCATTTAACGTTTTGACATGATTTGCAACCTACATATTTTGCTTTGAATTCGGTCAAATCAGGTTAATGGATTTAAGCTTACTCGTGGAAGTTCTGCTCACGAAACGAATGGTTTAGTTAATAAAATTGTTTTGATTATAGTAAATTATGCAGTGGCAGGCAAAATCAAAGACACATGAGTGGAGTCAAGCAGTGTGTGATCTATTTTAATACATGACTTCGCATTTATTCAATTGATTGTGCAATCACGTATAACGTTTCCAATCAATAACGTGATGAAACTTCTAGGCCTGCGCTTGTGCGTTATTCAATATTAACTCGGAAACATGAGCTGAATGGAATGTGTTTATATTTGTTCGAGAACTAAAACTAAGCACTTAAAATAGAAACTAAGATAACCTATATGAGTTTATTTTACTTGAAAACTTGGGATAATGCATTAATGTCAGTCAGACAATACATTACCTAATTATCATTCGCAACACATGTTTGAAAAAATACTAAAGTGTCACTACCTGGTTGATGGACGAGGTATCTATTGCCTAAACTGACACCTGCAACATCAATATCTATGTATAGTATATTATCTAATTTTGTACGAGGCGAGCGATCGATCGCCTCCTCGCGCGAGTCCAAAGTCCATACCACGTTGGCGCGCGCGGCGCTACGCGGGCCTTGACTCCGGCATCTACTAAACGAAAGTCTTGTAAAACATTCGTAAATAAGGATACCATACCTTGAACTATACACAATTTAGAATTGACATAAATACGTCACGATTTAGTGTATCGTGCTAAATCGATCACGATTATGTAAACTATTTTCATAATTGTAAGATGTCACGATTGGCCTAGAAACTTTGTAATTGTCTACTTTGGTATCTTTGTTTGCATATTCTGTGTTTAGTCATGGCTTAGGTTTTCCAGAAATCAACAAGAAATGATTGATAGGTGTAGGTAGATACTTGAAAGTCATTCCTATTACTAATTATTGTTTCCTAGATAATGTCAACTAGGAAAAGCCATAATAAACATACCGATCCATCACGTTATAACTGAAGTACCCGGATGATCTCACCAAGTGATGAATGCATCAGCACACGTGAAATACGACCAAAATATAATTCGATTTTATTCAGATAAGGCTAACCCGCATCGAATATTAATTACATAACTCCAAGGAGCGAGTGCGACGTGAAGGCGTGTCGGAGCGCGCTCGTATTATTGGTCGGTTTGCTCAGTATCAACATGGCTTATGTTGTTTGCTAACTCTTGTGGGATGACGTCAAACATGTGGTGTGGCGGTTCTTGCGTTAATTCTTTTATGAGAACACCTTATGTTAGTAAGCCGTCGTTCGTGTTTTGGTGTTCGTCTACATGGACTATTTTGGTTTGAATTAGTTTCATCGGCTCAGAGTCGCCTTGGTATGTGTTCTAGATATGTTTATAGCATCAATTATTTGATAAGGGTGTAATTCTTGTCATTTAGTATGCCAATTATACTTTTCCTCATGATTTTGAGGAAGGAAAGCCTTTGGTGTATTGCATTACTTCCACATTCCACAACATCTTTTTCAAGATAATTTTGGTGCAAATGGTAATTAATATTGTATGAATGCCAACACAGTACTTAAGTTTCCGATTTTATTGATGAATTTTAAGTATCTATTAGTTATTTTAGTGGCTTTCACATTTATATGTGCACCGTTAACACGTATCAACAGTTTAAAAATAGAATTTTATATGAAATCGAATCTTGTGGCTGACTAACGACAGTCGAGTATTAGTTGTTAGGGTCACGATTTAAAGGTGAAAAAAGGCAATATATTTAATTATTTATTTTAATACAAAGTTAGAATAAAAATGAGGAACCTTTCCTCAGTGTTGAGGTAATAGTAGCTACCACAAAAGAAGAAACAAATATCTACAATAAAATTAAAATATTTTCTGTATTTTTCAAGTCGAATGTTTTTAGTTATCGCAAAGGAGATGTAGGTGTTGGAGAATAATATCCAGTTTCGATTTAAACATGTGAACAAACTCAGCTGGCAATTACTGAGCGACAAAAGCTGTGTTGTTCGGAGTATGTGGAGCGATATTAATGTTTATTCAATGAACCGCTTCACAATAAATACTTATCGTCCTGACCCGGACAGACTTCTCGATGGCTAAGGTTAACCACAAGATAGCTTTTTAAACGCTTACAAATCTGTAATATAGCAAATAGCAACAGATTGTTTTTTTATGGACTGACATCTGTAATGAATCACCGCTGGATATAGGCGTCTGCCGATGACCGTCACTGAGTCTAGATATTCAGCTTATAATATCCAACATTTCTCATTTTTGCTTGACGTTTCTCCATCCAGCCCATTCTATTTATACGCGGTGGACATTCATTAGTTAACTCGTCAATTCTAACTGTTATCTGTTCTTTGGATGTCGGTAAATGTCCTGTCTAATGGCATTTCAGTTTACTAATTCTGAAAGCTGACTATATTGATGATTGATTTTCTTCTTTTTAATTCATTAGCAATCCTTGCATAGACAACCCTAGTTAGCCGTCCATTTGAATGGTATTAGGTTACCATAATGCTAGAACATTTACGCCAGTCCGTCTATTATGAGTTCAGCTCTTAGGAGCTGGACGAAACCGTCTTATTTACCAAGATATCTGAACTATCTCTTGGACTCATGCCTTAAACACAACAAGTACAAAAATTTGTTGGTATTTGTTTAACTTTGTATTACTTGAAAATATTTATCTATAATGACATCCCTGAAACTCTTCCCCTCCAGGCAACTTTTAGTCATGTGACTATTAAAATAGGCCTTATTTCGCTTTCGTCGGCTCCATGCTTTGTCCAAAAACAAGATTTTTAATCTTTTTCTATTATACGTTTTTAAGGCACCCGAATTGTCACTGAAATGTTCGTTAACTAGTTCATATCTAATGGCCTACTTTACTGATGAGTGTTTCAGAAATGCACATAAAACTCGCTTGAATTCTTGAACGTGGATTATTCAGGCCAGATGGCATTCTTAAAGATCATTGTGGTTGTTAAGTTTTATGTCTTTTATTATATCGGTTTATTCTTTGTCTGAGACTGCTTCTTAAATAGTAATATCTACTTAGTTATTCATATACTTGACGACCTCTACGTCCTCTGTAAAGGTGACAGTGACGCGTATGTATAGGATTTCCTTTTTGTCTTTCGATAAGGATTTAACACTTTAATCCGTCGTCTACATTAAATATTTTGTAATTGAGACCCAATTAAGGATATTACACTTTTGGCTGTGATTTTGGATTAGTCAATTTAATGAAAGATTAATTTGTTTAGCCATATATTGATATGAAGATCCAGACAGTGTAATGTGGAAGTACCTTGTGCACACAATAATAAATATAGATTGATAAAGATGAATGACAGAGATCTGCATCTGTTAATCGTCTGGGTAGACAGACATACCAAACACTAGCAGTTGTAAGTCATTGTACTGAAGTTTTAATAGACTCGGTTTAAGAGAGATTAGATTGGTTATGGTTCTGGTAAATTTTGGAGAACAGCCAAACGGTTACTACGTAGGTGACTTTTAAAGTCATGTAAACTGTGAAATTTAGAAGAGTCCGGTACTAACTCCAGCTGTTAGTCGAAGCAGTGTTGGATCATTTTTTATAAACAATAGACGTTAATGGCAATATTCCAAGAACAAACACTAAATGTTGTTATACTACACAGCTAAGAGTAGACTATTCATTCTGTTGTGCATCAGTCGTGACAACGCAGTGAATATGATCGTACAAATATATTCATGTAAACAAAAATATATATAAAATAGCGGGTTAAATAGTTACTCTTAGAGTAAAAACCAGACTCTTAATTTAACCGACCAGTTTTCTATGCTAATTTGAATCGTGTGTCGGTTATAAAGGTTAGAACATTTAATTCACCCACTGTTTAAAATGATAGTTTATTTTTTTTTTAGTTTTCAGACAAAAATATACAAAGAAGTTAACCTAAATTCTCAATGTGAAATGATAACAGTTATTTTATAATTGTTTTGTTTGTTGCAGCCACAATGCGTTCACGTCGCATCAACCAGTTCGCGCCGCTGCTCATCGCTCTGGTAGGACTGCCCGCCAGAGGCAAGAGCCAGCTAGCGCACCGCCTTGCTAGGCATCTCAACTGGAATGGAGAGAGCACTAAAGGTAAACAACACCCCATATAAAGAGACAGGAAAGATTCAAGATCAAGTTTAACACATCCCTAGTCCCGGCAATGAAGATATACATTGTGTTTCCAAAAAAATAAACAAAATGTAAAGTCATGCAAGTGGTTTAAGTGAGTAAATCAAGACCTATATTGCTTCATTCTCGTCTTGGACAGAACAAAACTGAGATAGGCAATATTCATTGACGAAAAATCCAACTAACAAGAGTTAAAAATTCCTAATATAGATGTTACGATAACGTACCAAAAAATCAGACTCGATAATTCTGTATTTTACTTCAAATATCTATTAGAGCATCTATGAGAGGTTTTGTTTACTTTTATCATTTATGTAGAAGTCTGAAGTCGCAGGTGTTAATTATTGCCTTGTCACATATTACTAGTATAATGTACTGTTACGGGCGTGAATTATTTATGTACTTTGTTGTATTTGCAATGCATTTAAAACCTTCACGAGCAGCATAATCTAACACATTTACGATAGCATTGACCTAAATAAACTCGTCTGTTGATCTGCTCGGGCCTAGATTCATTTTCTCCACGTATAGATAAGATAGTATTGTTTTCATAAAACATATCTTAATTAGCCTGAAAGCACTGGCACGTGAATGGCATATTGGACTCCATTGACCGTTTCATTTAGCTCTATTGTGGTTGAAAAAGATTTTCAATTCTTCTTAAATTTTCTTTCAATTTTCAAAGATTTTCAAAGCTTCGTTTTAGCGTTTATGATGTAGGTTACTACTTCATATTTAAATACCGGCATATAAATAATGCTAGTTTATTTGACTAATTGAAACTGTCATTGAAATATGAGTTGTTACATTTATACTCAGAATGCATAATATTTCAATAACAACAATCTTGCATCACCACCAAACGAAAATTTCGTTTGCAAATCTGTCTAAATCAAATTCCGTATCAGACCATATAAGTCCCACTGCAGGATACGAGCCTCCTTTACAATCGAGAGTACGATCGAGAGAAGTCCACAACGCAAGCCTAGTGCAGGTTGGCGGACTTTACATACCATAAAAATTCTTGCAAGTCGCTATGGTATGCAGGTTTCCTCACGATGGTTTTCCTTCACTGTTATAGTACGTGGTAATTGACTATCAATACACACATGACTCCGAAAAGTCTGAATCAAATTAGTGAACTATAAATTGAGTGTAGGTATATTTATAAGATTGATAAACCGTGGAAATATCAGACCATTCGGAAACTATATTGATCGATGATTCAGTATTTTGACTCAATAACAGCTTTCTGTATCCAGGTGCGATAGCCAATTATTATTTATCCAAACGTCATCATATCACAAATATTTCCCGATCGATAAGATAAATGGAAAGTGTTACGCGTTCTTGAAATGTGATTTGAAATATTTTTGGATATGATCATACATTATTTAGCAACGACATCGTGATTTATGTTTTTATTAAAGCTCTAATATTACGCGCTCATACTTGAGTATATTTCTTAAAAGATCGAATGCTACGTTTTATACGAAAATACATACTCATCAACGTCCGCCAAGACAGAATATGCTCTATCTCAGTCCTAATTGCCTCTTTTGAATCACTGTTTATTACTTTTGCTTATATAACAAATTTTCACTGAGAAAGAATGTATGAATCTTCTTTGGGAACACGAATTGCTTTTTCTTAAAATTTCTTGTTACCAGCTCGCATACTATTAGGTAATATACTATATTTGAAATTTTATATTAGAATCGTTACCTTGTTGATTTGATTTGGTTAGATGTCCTTCTATTGATGCTTGGTTCATGCAGGTTTAGGCCTTTGGGTCGTCAATTTAAATTATTTAGGTATTATCGAATGCTGTAGTAGCGCATAATTTTACTGTTTCTTACTTCATTGTAGAATCATAGGCCAGCAGGAATGACTTCTACGTTTCATGTGAGACAATACGTGACGTTTCTATTGTTCTTCTAGTGTTCGACTGCAGCGAGTACCGTCGCCGGCACATGGCGTTGTACGGTAGCCACGACATCTTCCGCGCGGACAACCAGCAGGGCTCGGCTATCAGACGCCAGAGCGCCCGCGAGGCCGTGCAGGACGCCATGCTGTGGCTCAAGGACGGGAATAGCGTTGCTGTGAGTAGCTGCTTATTTATTAAAATAAGGGATAGTTGCATCAGGTAAAAATGACTTCGATCTGCCAACTGCTTGGCGTTGACGTCATTAAAGTCAAAGTCTTCGTCTTTACTTCTTGCAATATTTTTTTATCTTTGAAGTCCTTGTTGAAGAAAATGTCTCGTGCTATCGGTGCTGGAATCGTGATACAATATACTTTTTTCCTTATTAATTACTGGGGTAAAATAAGTCCTAAGTAATTACTTTCTGCCTAGATTCTTTGATACACGGTCATTGGTCATTTTTTTTAGAACAAAATATAATGAACTGCTATCCTTGTCCTAGATCTTAAACCGTAGAAAAAATATTTCTAAACAAAAATACATTGACCATAATTAAATATTCGTTGAATTTCATATTACAAAATCGTAATATATACGTACTTGTTTATACTCTTTCCATTTATATCAGGCGTGTTCTGCTGCCTCACACGGGAACCTCGAAATAAATACTTACAGTTCATTGACACTAAACGTTTTCCTTTACCGTTTTCTTTAATGTTTATCATTGGCATGTCCGGAATAATATTATGATATTTAGTATTGTTTATTACGTAATGTATTTCTAATCACATCTGGTGTCTGTAAATTCTTGCGTCGCGTTAGCCTAGAGACCTCGTTTGCAACATCAAATTGCAACATCTAATTACACTCATTAGACACAACAAAATATGAACTTGGCGCGATGGATTCCTATTAATACGAAACCTCAATAACAAACAAATCCTGTTTACGTTCTACAATTTGTAAACAGAATTATCTGCAGATGACCTGCGTATATTAAACGTGGAAGGTTTGTTGCAGATATTCGACGGCACCAACATTACTCGCGAACAGAGGCGCGAGCTCAGCGAGTACTGCCTCAATGACATGGGCTTCAGGATCCTCTTCATCGAGTGTGTGTGCGAGGACCAGGAGTTGTTGGAGCGGAACATTATAGAGATCCTCCACTACTCCGCTGATTACAAGAACATGAGCGAGGAAGAAGCTGTCGACGATTTGAGGAAGAAGTTGGAGCACTACATGCGGCAGTATGAACCCATCGATGCTGGACTTGAGACGATAAGTTTCGTCCGCGTTGAGAACATGGGGGAGACGGTGACTGCCCACAAGGTGGCCGGACAGAAGGAGTCCGGCATACTGGGGTATTTGTCCGGAATGAGATGTCTGCCGCAGACATTGTATTTCACACGGGTAAGTCTACTTTGTTGTTATCTTAAGCGTTGTATTGCAATTATTATATTGTTTACGTCATTTATGTTTTCTAATTACCGATGCCCCGGATTAACATATTGTTCTATTGAATTTTATGACAAAGTAATAGACTGATATTTTAATTATTAATGGCTGGAAGTAATAAAATTGAATAATGCTAGAACCGTGTTCGTTACGTAATCATGGAATGTTGAATTACCTTCACAATCATCCTAATACACATGAATTTTACTGCTATATTTAGGTCTTATCCGCTGGGCAATGTCGGTTACTTTAGTTCCACGGATCTCCTCATTCTTGACTCGATATCTTAGGGAAACCTCGAGCCTAGCTCATGGATTTAGGTCTACCCAAAAGACTTCCAGACCGTAAGAAATGTTGTTTCTTTTTATTAAAATATCAATTCTCCGCATATAGTCGTATACTCGTAGGTAAAGGCACCGTCTATTTCTAGGAAATTTTCTAAGGAAATATTTACATCATACGCTTCGATACATGATGCACCGGTCAGTCAATCCAGATAATCTTACAAAAACAAATGACGACGTGTTGATTTCTAACGGAAACATACGACTCCGCGGAACATATAACATCAACAAACAGCCTATTTACAGTAACAGCGCAGTATTGCACATATTTAATGTTTACATCCCGATATTAAATGAGAAAATATGCGAGTATACTTGTTATTCATTTGCACTGAAACGATTCAATTATTTCCAATGAGTCTTGAAGTTTTTGATCAGAAGTAATTTGCGCCTTTGTGGTGTTGTTGTTAGTTTGTTTGGCTTTGTTTATAGTTTATTTTTATTACTTTGATGTTTTATGTTTCTAAATCATTTATTTATTTTGGAACAAAATCCATCATATGAAAATGCATTGGGTTTACAAGTATATGAAAATGTCTTATGGTCCTAAGTTCTAACAGCTCCTTACTTTAGGAGCAAAACTGGTTAAGAATATGTACTAGGCTGAGATCAAATATTCTTCTGCTTATTCCTAGTATATACGAGTTGGCTTCAGGCAATTCTTGGCACATAAAGTTAGAATCCAAATTCGCTGTGACATTCACGATTCATATATATTACAATTCTCCGTAGGCGTGGTATATAAATCTTATAATTCACAGATTCGTAGAAACTAAAAAGAGTCTTCAGCAAAAATAGATATCTTTGCACTTTTGCCGATATATTTAGCTGTTCATTTCGCAACTATCAACTAGTGATGTAAATATATTTTCAAATATCCCATTAGATTATTCCAAGAAGACGAATAAGATGGTTGTGTCCTACTATGTTTCATTTGTACCATGACTAACATTATTAAAAGATACCTGTGCCAACTACGCTGTCAAATTTGTAAAATCGTCTGCAACGGTGTTTACAAGTGGAAAGTTTGAATCTGTACACGAGTTATCAATTTATTGAATCATTCACACGACGCGGAAAACAAAGCAGTATTTGCAATTTGCGATTCTGGCAATGGTTTCATTTCCATGCTTTAATTTAGTAAACTTGAAATCTGCGGATCAATATTTATATTTAACAAAAGGAAATAAACAACACTCGCAGGTCGTAACGGAAAACGAGCTCGTATTCACAGGAAATGTGCGAATGGAAGTACCAAGTGATATACGCAGAAAACTGTTAGAAACAAATCTATAGCCGGTGTTTGTTTACTCGATTCTGAAATAAAACGTTCTTCGGGGAAGTCGTTTCTGTGAATCTTCCATTATTGAAAGACCATGTTAGTACCATTTTATTCTGTAAGATATATTTATAAACAATTTCAAAAAAAAATGTTTTGCCATAAACCACATTTCTCGTCTCACTTACATTAGAATGAATAACAAATTACTAAAAGATACTTCAGAAGATATGAAAATCTTTCGAAAATGCTGTTCTTTAGTTTATTATAATCACAATGACCATGATTAAAACAAATCATCACATCCTCTAGATCGTCTGCACAACAAACTTTTTCACAATCCATTTTTTCTTCTAGCACGGAGAGAGCGAGTACAACGTCCTCGGCCGTATCGGCGGCGACGCCTCCCTATCCCCTCGCGGCCAGCTGTACGGCCAGGCCCTGGCCAGCCACTTCAACTCTTTGCCTGCGAGGGAGCCCTACACCGTGTGGACCTCTGAACTCAGGCGTACCAAGCAGACAGCTGCTGATATCAGAGCTCCGAAGAGGGCCGTGAGGGCGCTTAATGAGCTGGATGCTGTAAGTGTTTTTTGTTTGTACAGTGGATTTGGATCATGGTGTGAAAATTGTGAAAGAACTGACCAGAAGAATGAGAGGTATGGGTGGACAAAGGCCAGAACGATAAAATTGTTCATCAATTATTAGAATGTTTATAATCGTTTGTTTTTAATTCTTTGTGCAAGAGAATTGTTAAATCAATGATTTGTAATGCGTTTAAAATTGATCATTCCTTAAATACGTGTTCATATATGTCATAGCTTTTAATTGTATTACTAGATCGGACACAAAAATACAAACATATCGGTCGATAAAAGATTGGAATCATTTATGTATATGTCCATTTATCTCGAAAGTCAATCATTCAATTCGGAAAACACTTAGGAAATAATATAGATTGTTTTTATCTATTGGGATCATATCTTAAACACTTAATTAGCCCACTATATTCAATGCGTGTTGTCATAAGCTTTATTAGCTTTTTTAAGACTTAGGACTTCACTACCCAACGTTTAGTACCAAGTAACAATGCACTTTAATTAATATCACGCACCATAAGCAGTTTTGTTTGATTTCAATTTTCAATTGCAAAACTCAATTACGTATTAAAGGAAATATTGTGCAATTGTTATCGTTTTTCTTTACAACGTAGCTGACGCGGTTTAATCTTTCCTCTAAAGCGCCGATTTGTAATAAATCTATATGTTATGATGTGGCCCGGAACTTATCTCGCAGTGGCGTGATGTGGCTGTTTCCTAATGATAAATGGAAAACAGATTGTTTGCGACCACTATTAATAGAAACGCAGAAAATTTAAGATAAAGAGCTTTATATAGCAATCAATCTAGAAGTTTCGTTGCTTTATCGACGTAAAAGACTGAATCGGAAGGAATGTGATAGATAAATAAACGTCTTTTCAAAACATGGTTTTTAAATAACTTACAGGATACAATTTTAAGGATGTATATATAATCTAAAAATAGACTCAGATAGATGGGCATACACGAAAAAAATAATTTTCTTCTGAGGAATACGCACACCAATAACTCGCAAGATTATTCAACGAATACAATGAAAAACGAATAAATATCACTCAGTTTTTTTTTCTTATAATAAATCTAACAATTTTCTTGCTTCGCATTACACCCATCAATATATTTTGTCGTTTACAAAAACCAAACGTGAAAGAATTGCCAACAGTTTCGGGAAAACTAGTCGAAAATGTTACGGTGACTTGACGATAACTTGTAATAATACGTTATCAAAACATAATCTAGGGACATTAAAGTGGTTGAGTTATTTATGCAATTTCATATCTTGGTGCTTTCGGTAATTAATTAAAAACAATGATAAGGCACTGACGAATAAACAGGAAACTGAGCAAGAATAAGGACTCTATATACGAGTATTTCTCGTATAGAAAATTTAAAAATAATAAGAAAGACTATATCAATATATGTACGTCAAATGACAAGCGTGAAACTTCTCTATGAATTATGGGGCTTACATCTTGGTTCACTACGCTGGCCTAGTGCGATTTGGTGGACTTCATAAATACTTTTGATATTCTTCTGAATACTTCTCAAACGTGCTGATTTCCTCAATATTTATATTTCTTCGTGCTTTTGAAATAGTAATTAAATGTTTTTTTATTACGATGAATGGTGAGATGAGTATGCTATTCGCCTGATGGGAAGCGATACGACCGCTCATGGACAGAAGCAAAACCAAACAACACCGTGAATTACAAACCAACGCCTGGCATTCCACTGCGCTCGCCATCCTGAGGCATCAGATGTTAAGTCTCATTATGTCCATGTATATTATGTAAATAATTTCTGAGAAATTAGAAAGACTTAAGTATTTAAACGTAGTACAAACAATATCTATTTTATCAAGTGATAGAGCGTTGAAGTGCACACTTTTCACAAAGTAAACACACTTAATGCTATTACATAGCAAATGTCTCAGCGATATCATAGTATTTTGTATAATAAGTAAATATACAACTTCAAATTAAGATTTTTAATACTCTTGGTATACAATTGAGGTGTTAAATGATATTACGGTAGACATGGTGACAATTGTAGTATAATTTCGATAATGCTGCTTCTAATATCTCGTACCAGGTTTACTTGTGTCTTAATTTTATGTTTTCATTCTATCTTCCTTCTAAAGTAGGTAATGTTGTCTTGTATGATTAAGATCAACCAATACATTTATGTTTACGTTTGCATTTTGTTTTCTATTCTATAATCTTAGCGGAAAATCCTCTATTAGCAAATGGATTTTCCTTCGCGAATCGATGACTATAAATCTATTTCACCTATTTTCTTCGTCACCATAAAAAGTATGTTGTAAAAGCAACCAATTTACTTTAAAATAATCAAGAAAGTCTTTTATTTGATTCGTAGGTGACTCATCGTCTGGCATTGAACTTGTTATAAATACCGCGGAAATAATGAATGTTGATTCACATTGTTCGTATCCCGGCGCAATGTCGTAGACAATGACAATTTTTTTTAAACATCGATAACTCGGGCAATTACTGTAAGCACACATGTCTCGGATACTCGTGTTACATCACTAATCGTCTGTTACGGTAAATACGCAATGATTATGGTTGCTATGCGGATATTTTTAAATTGGCTCGTATTGATGACGTCATTAACTAATTTAAACTACCACATATTGTGGACTATTGCGATAGCAAGTCATACACGAAAAATAAATTCACAATTTTCAACAATATATTTACGGGATATTTTTTCTAGACAGATTATTACGGGTCATATTATTTTATCATTAACTTGGCTTTTAATTAAGTTGGTTTGCTAGGGAAATGTATTGCCATTATTGGGTTTGAATTCTGAATACATCCAATCGATATTCTGTACAACACCATTCCTGAAGCTCCTGGACTTTGTGCTAATAACCTTTTTCTTCCTCAGGGCATCTGCGAAGGCCTGACCTACGAGGAGATGCAGGAGCGGTTCCCGCAGGAGTTCGCGTGGCGCGACCAGGACAAGCTGCACTACCGCTACCCGTGGGGCGAGTCGTACATCGACATCATGACGCGCCTGCGCCCCGTCCTGTCCGCGCTGGAGGACGAGCACAACGTGATCGTTGTGGGGCATCAGGCCGTGCTGCGGTGCATGCTCGGGTACTTCTTGGATGCCAAGCTTGGTGAGTCTCCGAAGTCCTTATTTGTCATATCTTAGTTTAGAAATGTAGATATATTTTGCATAAATGGTGTGGTTACCGAATGTTTACGGATACAGAACACGGATTTTTCTAAAAATTGTCACAGAAGAGTGAGAGATAAAGCCAATGTTCAGTTAGTAGGTACTAGGTATTTCATGGTAGATAGCACAATTATTTTGACTTCTTTTAATCGGTGATCATTTTTAAGAGTTATTGTGCCCTACGTTGAATATTTATCTTTAAAAGATTTTAACTGTAATAGTTTGTTTATGATATCAAATTTTCGGTAAATTAATATTCTTTGTTTTAACAAATACCAATCTAAAGCCATCTATTATACAATAGTCTTTTGTAAATATTAATTTAAATGACAATAACTCTTGATAGAAACTTAAAGGATTTTCTAGTGAAATTCCTAAAGTAATTGCTTTAAGTTCCTAGATAAAGAGAAGGCAAGTTTTAAATAGACAAATACTAGATAAAATAACGAGAGTTCATCACACTTAGATAAGATAACAGTAGTGTTATGTCTTATGACTTAGAGCAAAACAGTCAAATGACGTAAATATTACATAATTACTGGAACATTATGCAATTTCCTGACTGTTTCAAAAGTGAAGTTAGATAACAAATTATCAAGCCTTGGTAATGATTACAAACAGGATTTTTTGAAAAGGTAGAAAATTTCTTACAGTTAAATGTTAGTAATAAAATAATACTGAGACTTGGAGAGTCTTGGCCAATAATAAAATGTACAAATTGAGAAAATAAATATCCACTTTCTTTAGAAGAAATAGGAAAACAAATTCCAATAAATACACACAAATTATTATTACGCAAATAAATAATAATTATATTGCTATCATTATGTCAGTTAGTATTTAATCTTTATTATTACTTTTTATAATCGGATTACTCCCAATTTAAGACTCCAGTTATAACTGGTGTTATATTATCAAGAGTTTATTTAGATACTTTGATGAACTACACACCTTTTGCACAATTATCTTCGATCACGCCATATGCGTTGTATAAAATAGTGATTTTAAATCATTCACAAAAAATGAAAAACTACTTTTCGAGATTTATTGCACTGTGCAGTGGGACGTATCTGGGTTGATACAGACAGACAGGTTGTGAAATCGAAAATGAGTTCATATAGGTTTTAGGCCATAAAATATAGACTACGCAATGTTTCTCAAAAATCTGACCGGTTTTTAAAAACAAATAACAATTTTAAATTTCATTTGAGAGTTGGATAAAGATAGACATTTTATATTCTACGTCTATGAGCTTCAAATTTCGAATGATTTCCAAATTATTGCATCCGTTGTTAGTCATAACTTATTGATTTATTGTTAATTTTTTCAGACGAGTTGCCGTACATGAACGTGCCGCTCCACACTATAGTGAAGCTGACGTCTTACGGCTACAAGTACAAGGTGGAGATGATCAAGTTGCCGGTCGATTGTGTGGACACGCACCGCAAACAGCCGAAGGTGAGAACATGTTTGTCTATGTGTAGATTGAATAGGAAGTGAAATCTGTCATAATAGTATTGGTAAATATTTGTTTTGTACACACCACTTTTAGTATGAGAGTTTAACGTTTTTTAAGTGTTTCAAAATTAACATTTGTCTAATAATTTGCTGGCTGACGATATTACATTAAGGGCCGATTGCACAAACTAACTTTGCCCATAACTTTAACTTTGAAAACGTCAATCCCTTACTTTAGCAATGTCAAATACGTCTCAAATGTATGGCGATGACGTTTGTTTGTGCAATTCAGCCTAGATTGTCTTATGTTTAGTTATAAAATTAATATAGATATACATTGTAGTTAAGAAAGACATGATCGTGATTCAAGTCTTTCCGAAGATGTATTATTTATTGTCGAAATATTTTATCATACACATGATGATATTTTTATCACAGATTAAATTGTCGTAACTATCCAATATTGAAAACAATAACTACGACATAAAGTACTCGAGAAAGCTGCGCGCAATTATTCACGTCCGCAATTATTGTTTTGTATTGTTATCAGAAACGAAAGCTAATCGATTGATAATTTGATACAAAGTTATCGAAACATCATGATTAATGTGTTTATTTTGTTCCAGAACTGCTCGATCACTCGAACTACTGCGGACGCTTTGACCACGGTTCCCTCCCACTACGACACGCTGCCCTCAAATCTCTGGCAGAACTCCCCCGAGGCACAACTTTAGGCGGCACCAGTGGGCCTTTCGAGGTCATCGGCCCCAATTATACCACATCAGCATTACTAGGGTCTCCACCCTGGGTTAATGGGATCCGGACGAGTCCACGGTTGTGAAAAATCGTGGATCACAACGCGCCAAGCCCCCGAGGAAAGTGCGGCAAAACTTTGGTGTGAAGTGTACGCGTCAAGCGACAGCCCTAGGTTAAAGTATTATAAGACCGCTGCGATCTGTTGACTAGAGTAGCTCAATTATATTCGTACAAATATATTTATCAATACACCTGCGTGAAAATCTTCCAACGTTTTACTAATAAGACTGAAATGGAATTCGTGCATACAAACACTGTCGATGTAATCATGATTATTTTTGTGTTCTTAATTGTAAGTAGGCGTTTAGCTCTCTCTATCGCTTTGTTAGATAAGTATCACGTCATAACTTCATATAAGTTTCACTAAACATATGTATTAGGTCCAATATAATGTTTATTGCTAAGGTTAAGGAACTCACGTGTACTTCACGTTTGATGTAATCTTAAGTTAGTGTCTTTGTGATTGTGGTTATTGCCTTATTAGTCTTATAACACCGTATAGAGAATGGTGAGGTAATACTTTAAAACTCAAGATCGGGCAATTTTTTGTAAGTGTTTGGAACTTCCAAAACAATTGCCGCGATCGCGTAGCTTCGCCTCAATATATTATGAGATGTAATTGTTCTTAGTATGATAGCTGCACTCATTGCTTCTGTCTACCGCTTAGAAGATGCATGCGTGACAATATTTTATGTTATTTAAGTGAATATGCATACACGTTGAAATTATGTGCTAACTTGCTTAAATGTAAGGAGTGACATTCTAACTAGATCTTTAGCTAATTCTTATGTACTTAGGTGAACGGTTATGGTTATATTAGTGGTAATTGTATTCTATTTTATGTAAATGATGGCCAATTATATGGCGTCTTTTGGAAACAGTCTATTAGTAAAATACGGTTGTAGAGAAATGACAATTTCGACGTAGTGCATGTATTTTTATAATAAATACTTTAATTAATCACGGTCGTTTTATTTAATAAAAAAATACCTGATACTCATATAAGGACATAGTCTAGACCTGACATACAGATACCAAGACTTGAATCGTGCGTATTAGAAACTAGGAGAGATACTAAAATTTGAAACCATTTCAGCGCAAACCGCTAAATTCAGGTTCTCCAATTCTACCTTCTACCGCAGAGTCAAGCTGTGGAACGGTTTGCCATCGCACGTGTTTATTCTTATTATCCTGGGTCCATTCGCCGTAGCGTGAAGAAACATCTCAGCGGGTTAGCATGATTGTGTCGAATAGCATGAGACTGCCGTCTGATGATATTCGATATTCTGTCTGGACGGCATTAGCACTTACCACCAGGTGCAATGCAGTAAGTGTGCCGTGCCAGAATAAAAAAAAAATGCTTGTGATATATAATGTATACAAAACTCAAAAACCATATATTCAAAACATTTATCGCGCTTTGGTCTTTGGATATCGAAATCCGATACCACTTTTTATAGTCCGCATATTACGATCTGCTCAGCGGGGATAGTCAAAAAGTAAAAAGACCTTACTCAAGAACATTTTCTACAATTTTGAAAAAGTGAATATCCATATCGATATCTGCAAGAGGCAGCGGTTATGTAGTATGTCTATAGCATTTACTGTTTTAATCAAAAGATTAATGGAAGCAGAAAATAATTTAAAGAAGTCGCAAATATTTATTTTTTATTGTTTTTATAAATATGATTGGCGAAAAAATGCAAAATTAAAAACGTGGCTATTCTCACTTAATATTTTGTATGCAATATCGTATGTACAATATTATGTCATTTTCGAACATCGTTTTGGAAAAGGAAATGATAGATATGTGTTCGATAGCTAGTTTAAAAACACAAATTTATCACCATAAATCACTTTAAATTTTTTATCTTATCGCAAAAATTCTTCATAATGTACACAAATCCAAAGGTACCTCGTTCTAACCGGATCTCCTAAATTATTTTTATACAAGGTGTGATGAGCAATCAATCACTTTATAAGTACTATTTGATACTTGTAAAAATGACTAGCCAGCTTGACTAGGATATTTAAAAACAATTAATCATAACCGAGTCGTATATAATATTTTACGTATTTGTCATGCTGACAAAACTATTTTAATAAGAATTATTTGTATACATTATCTTTTCATATAATTTATAATGTAGGTACTCTGTGCATTACCTCTATTCGTGCACTTAATTCGTTACATTTGATGCGTGTTGGCAATCAAATAATGGGAAAATAAACTAATTCCAAAAAGAAACAAAATTGAATTCCAATAATTAAAAATCAATTCGCAGCTCTAAACAGTAACATAAAAATAAGATTGCTGTCGAATCAAACAATAAGTTTTATCATTTGTAATTGGCACACATCTACATACATAATTAAACAATTAGAAAGTGTGTGCTCGTAGTCAAATTTAAACCAGTTAGACAACTAGCTGTAGGTTCATTATCTAAGGCGAGAGACCACGATCAGCCAGACTGAAGGTCGCGTTATTTTATTTAGATAAACATCTATTGAGCAACAGTCAACGGTTGATACTCAAGACTTCTATCCTTGCAAATAACATTATGTTTAATTATGACAAGTGTACTTTGTAATAACTAATATTGTTTGACAAACTATGGCCCTGAAGTCTGTATGAATGTGGGTTACATAATTTACGCTCATCTCGATGTGTTTTCATTAACATCTACTGTTGAAGTTTTCGACAAGGAATACTAAGTGATTAGGTTTTTTAATAAAATGATTTAAGTACCTACAGTAATTATAGACTGCCTCGGTGGCGTAGTGGTACTACGGTACGATTGCAAAGCTGAGGTCTCTGGTTCGAATCCCGGGTCAGGCAAAGTGATATTGGATTTTTCTATTCATTATCAGCCCGTAGTCAGGAATTTGTGCCCGATATGGCGATAGGCTCGCCGCCTATCACATCGTGGGACGGAATATATAAGGCGAAACGTGGGTGTTCTGGTAGCACCTCTGCCCACCCCTTCTGGGAAAAAGGCGTGTGTTTATGTATGTATGTTTGTAATTATAGACCATTATCATTATCTTCAATAACATGAAGTTCACTGTTGATGATAAGTCTCCTCCAATAATAGGCATATTGCATTTTCAAATAAATAAATAAATATTTGTGAATTGACTGCCTCGGCGGCGCAGTTGTAGTAGCTATGGTACGATTAGAAGCTTAGGTCTTGGGTCCGAATCCCAAATTGGATAAAGTTATATTGGATTTTTCTATTGATTATCAGCCCGGAGTCACAATTTTGTGCCCGATACCTATGGCAGTAGGCTCAGACCCTATCACATCGTGGAACGGGACTCACAAACCTTAACGTGGGTGTTTTGGTAGCACCTCTGCCTACACCATTTGGGAAAAGGCGTGAGTTAACGTATGTATGCTTTCAAAATTGAAACATAAGTAGAATAGTAATAACGCTATCACGAAATAATTTCTTAGTAATTATTCCACTGACATTTTAAACCAGTCAATGCTTCGCAGAACAAACTAATTGCGCCAATATGTCAACGGGTATCGTATCAACCGTAATTTATGAACACAGTCCACCTTCAGCTAAGAACCGTGAGAAAGATTGAGAGGTCTGAACTTCATCGCAGTAATGAATTTTAACATAGGATTAAGGAGCGAATAAATAGATACTCCATACAGAATACTTGCAAACATCAATGCGACGCGAGTGTTCCGGTTGCACCTCTGCCAACTCTTTTTGGGAAAAAGGCGTGAGTTTACGTATGTATGTATACTGTACTGTATCAGCCCAAATACGTCCCACTGCAGGGCACAAGTCTCTTCTACAATCGCGAGTACGATTGAGAGTGTTAAGGCCATATGGTCCACAACGCTGGCCTAGAATTTTTTGCAAATCGTTATGGTATGCAGGTTTCCTCACGGTATTTTCCTTCACCGTTATAGTGCATGGTGATTGACTTTCAATAAACACATGACTCCGAAAATTCAGAGGTGCGCCCTGGAATTTAAACCCCCGACCACCGTGAACAAGTTGGCAGCCGCGTCTGGCCTGTTGACCGACAGGCCACCACGCAATTGTATGTATGTCTATGTAATATGTATGTCAACAATTCTACTGGACTCCAGTACTGAACAGAAAATGGACAGAGCATTTTTGTGGATGAAAAACCTTTTCTCTTGCTATTCAATACATTGTGTACAGCCCTATTCTCTTTCCATAGCGCTCCTCTTTTACGAAAAGAGGACTAAGTGTTACTTAATTTTCCATAAGTTGCGGTTTATAAGGACTATTGCAGATCCGCTACCGACAAGATGTATGACCTTTTAAATTATAATACCCAGACGGCAACATTTTAAAGCAATATATTCCCCCTAATTTATTCAGCTAGTGATAGCGAAATACTTAAAATAACACTTCGTTGAACATATATAGATGTTCTTATATAGATGCTTATTGGGTAATTGCGTTTCGAGTTTGACTCCTATAAAATATTACTAAGTTAGAAAGAAATAAAAATAAATTAAATGATTATAAAGTAAATTTTGCACATAATATGCTCTGAGTTATGAAAACAATTACGAAGAAAGAAAACCATTATTTTTCTTTATTGCATAAGTCCGGCAATCGAGCAAACAGTTCACCTGATGGTAAATTATTACTACCGCCCATGATCATCCACAACGCTGGATCATGGATGTGTAGCCGGCCCAATTGGGAGGGGAGCGGGTAGAAAAAAGGATGGGAAGAGGAGAGGGGTATTGGGCATCCCGCAGTCTCACTCACTGAACGAAACGCGATAACAATGCGGTCGCTTCACATCGATCTCCTGTGAGACAGTGGTACCGCCCCGGATGAGCTTGCCCATTCATGCTGAGTCATGAATAACAAGAGCGTGGCTTTAAACTTACTTCATGGATACTACCATGCGGAAACGTATATATAAGTGTCGTAAGATTCCTCAGTTATTGCCGAGTTAACATATAAAAAAGGTCGAAAAAACACGTTTCTGAGACATTGACGTGAACATCGTGTAATGGCAACTGACAAGGCCATGTATCCATACTCGTAATTTGCAAGCCGATAGATAAAATCATCCTTCATGCCAAACATGAAACATCCCATGTGTATATAATATACATATATAAAAGTAAGTTCCTACTATTTACTTAGTTTGGGAATATAGGTATTAAGCCAAATCTATGAGAGATACGTAAATATGTACTTAGATAGTTTTAATGTTTTATTTCTGTTGAGTAAGGTCTGTGTTAAGTTTTGATCTCGCATCATTGTTTTGACACGTACATACATATACTCGTATAATCCGTAATCGTCACGCCTGTATCCTATAGGGGTAGGCAGAGATTATGGATCGCCACTTTGCTCGATCCGGACATATTACTTTACATATTGATTTAACAGCCGTGAATATGGACTCGTATGTGCAGTGTCATCCTTAATACGATTCCAGGTCGTGCAATTCACTTTGTGCGAGGTTTTTGGATTTAAAAACATAAATAGTTGTGATGGTATGGATTTTTAGTATGGTACGGCGATGGGTTCACCTACCAAAACTTGGGGCGAAAATAATTACAATAAATCTAGTGTCTATTGATAGTCGCTCTATCGTTCCTCTGCCTATCCATTAAGAGGTACAGGCATGATACGATGCATACACGCTTTTTATTCTAATTATTTGAGATCCTATCAAACGATCCAGCACATTGTATGATTGATGTTTCTCCGTTCTTAATTTGTTTCCTTTGTTGTACTTAAAAATGTAAAATACAAAAAATTGTACCTGTACAAAAATTGATAGTTATATTAACTTTATGTAGAAAATAGAAAACAATGTATCGTTATGGGTTAGTAATTTTAATTACTCTTTAGTAGTTTTAATGCTAGTCAAGTTCCATTGTTTTTGTACAATTTATTGACGAGAAATGATTTACAACCTTGAAAACTTTGTTACAGCACGTTTTAATATCACCATTGACTTTGATAAATAATACCCATTGTAAATTCGACAAATGCAGCAGATATGGACACGCGTAATTTATTATTATAAGAATACAATATCTGAATGGGTCAATATAGATTCATTGTTTAACTTTACAACATCAAACAAAGCAATCCGTGCATTTGATGGGACTTCTAAATGCTAACGTACTACAGCCTTATTCATAGACAGTTTTAAAACCTATTTTAGCTATTGAATGTTTTGTCTTCTTCAGTCAAACTGAATTCAAAAGTCGTTCAAAAGGGAGAAATCATTTGATAACTAAAATAAGTTTTAAGACTGTCTATGAATAAGGCCGTTAGAATGTTAACTTAAAATTATCGAATGTTTTGTATCCTTTCCCGAACTTTAGCAGGGCAATATTTTTTTTGTGCATAAGAGTAATCACTGATCTCCTAAAGTATTAATGGGCGCTTTAAGGGGAAATGGGGCTTTTCATAAAGGCCTTGTGTACTACAGTGATACTGTTTGACTGCTTAGCTCTTCTCGATCACAAAATAGACCTATGTCCAAGAGTAAGATATCAGAAAACTGTACGGTAATCAAATAAAGCAATTAAGATATAGACAAATAAAATAGAACGCCGTCAATATACACCAATAAGAGTAGATTACTACAATGTGAAGAGAACTCAACTGAAGGTATCATTAAGGCTAATGAATTGCGTGTAACTACGCAACGAAGTGACGCGATCGAGTTACTAATCGCTATTAGAAAGTGCCATTCAATTCACTATATTTTGAAAAATCTCTAACATTTTCAGATTTCTGATATCAAAATGACGGAGAGATAAAACACAGTTCCCGATTGATTGATGTAGGTAATGCGAGTGAGAGGTTCTGCTCGACCGTGGCTTACTTCATTGACAGATGCTGTTTGCAGCCTACGACCTGACCCCCGGCAGAAAAATACACGCATTGTCATACAAAACGTGGGGCCGCGCACACGGCACGCCGCAGTCCTACCTCACGATATTATTTTCGATGTTTTGTCATGGTAATACGGGTTGAAGTGATAATGCTGATTAAGTGATTGTTCAGTGCTTAATCTTTTGTGCGAGTGTTTTAGTGGCAAGTAAGTACGTTGATATTTTCGTCAGTTTTGTGATATGAATGTATTGTTTGTTAATCCGGATAATATAATAAGATTATGAGTGTTGACTTTGAAGCCGTACTTTGTTGCAAAAGTTAAATTAATATCTCTGTGCTACGTCACTAACTATTTTCAAAAATGTTTTCAAGTGGCAACGGAATATTTTCCTTTGTTTTGAAAAAGTTGTGCATGTGAGAATTCCAAGTAATTTATGTTGGTTTAATTTTTGTGGGAACAAAGTTATATGACTATGATTGTTTATAATTTTTATTTGCTCGTTGAAAGGTGTAGAAGTACTTAACCAGAATAATTATTTAATACTTTAAAATGTTATTATACTCGTATTCAATGTAAAACTATTATTCTAACAGACAAGTTGATTAATGTTCAGAATACATAAACTTGGATGTGCCTTGTCTATAGAAAGTTTTAAAACCTATTTTATTTATCGAATGTTTTGCCCCTTTCGAACGGCTTTTGAATTCAGTTTGAGCGAAGGAGACAAAACATTGAGTAACTAAAATATGTTTTTAAACTGTCTATGAATAAGGCCGTAAATGTTTAGCCATTGATATAATTAGTATAACATTGATATCGATGTTTATAGCGGATAATGTTTGGGACATCTACATTTTCCTTTTAAATTGCCATTTGGTTTACATATTGATTATACAATTGGATGCTTGTGAAATCTGTTCAGATAATGATCACAAAAAATCATTTATCATTGTCAGAGTCCAAATACGTCACTTGAACACTGCCTTAAAAAACGTTCTATTGTTCCAAAAACATCTATGTATATAAAGATTATTTTCGTGTGTATTCCTATAAAGAGTGGATTGATTTATATTATACACCATATGCGGATACATTTAAGTAATATTTTGGCAGGTTTTAAGAACGCGAATGTTTTTATTAACTGCGTTGATATAATAAACTATCGACCTTGAAAGAACGAAAAAACGGATTTCCGCAAAGCATCATTTCGAATTTAATCATATAAAATGTTATTGTTTTAAGATATTATACATATTATGTATCATGTCAACGGAATATTTGACATTGTGGCTTTATTTACCGTTTTGGTGATTGCTAATTATATTTGCACACACGACTTTTAGTCAATAGTTAAAGTAGTATTAAGGTGGTTTTATAGCCAGACATACGAACAGACAGACCACTTGATAAAATTTGGTAATTGATCACCGTCATCTATCAATACTCAAAAAAATCATTGAATAACCACAGATTTGCAAGTGTGTTCATTGAAAGTAATGAGACAGAAAAACAATACATTATGTAAATTATTCGGCCTTTGAACTTACTGCCTGAATTCAATGAGATTGCTGCCTCTGTTCATGGCTTTTCTATTCAGCAGTGACAGCGCCCCGGGCGGCCAGCCCATTTATGCTTTAGTCAAAACTGCTTGCATTTTGCAGCACGCCAGTAATGACTAATGAGAAATCGTTTCCATACAAATATTTTCACTTGTATGCGATAATGATGGTTTTTCATAATGTAGTGCATACTACAACTATACACCATCTATATCTGACCATTTAAGTTCCGTTTTTAGGTATGGGGTGCCACACATTATATGAAAAGGCTTGTGTGCATCAACCACGGTACGACCAACGTATTAAGATTTTACTTAAAATTGACATGAGAAGATTTATATTTTTGCTCGTAGTTTGGGATCTCAGTCTGGGAAACTTCTTTACCTCCCATCTTTCGGTCATATTTTACTGGTTGCCATATGTAAGTCATATGTGCTACGGTCTACCGGAGTGGTTTCCTGTGCAGGTTTGCTTGGGCAGGCCAACCGCATGTATGGGTACGTTCCGCTGTACTGGAGTGGTCTTCAGTTCTTTTTGCAATAGCATCGGTTTAGAACGATGATGCGCTTTCCCCGATGATAAAAAAAGATACAGTTATGAAAAATATTATTATAACTAGAAGACACGGAAGGTTAACAACATTGAGATATCTCGCAACTGGCACAAGTTCTGAGGACCTAAAATTTCCAGCAATTTTTTGTTCTCAAGATCAAGAATTACGTTTTACCGAGTCAGTAAAGCTATAAGAATATAGAAAACAACTAACAAGATTTACGCAGACGGCCGGTGTAATTGAAAACCTACGCTGGCGTACAGACGAAAACCCCTCGATGGCCCTCTCCGCGAAAATCAGGATGAATGCGGTCCCTGCTAGCGTGGCTCGCCCAGTCCTACTCCGCAGCCACTTTATGCGGTTCGAAGTTCTATGGTCTCGACCGTCTCTTTGGCCATGTTTAGGCGTTCGTCTCTATATCACCTTTGGTGAGGGCGCCCCCCGAATGCGCCCAGTGATCCCAACGGCCCCATTAAGTCGCCTTCTACGACAGGCTGGGGATACCGTGGTGGAATTCTCGACGCTCCTAGCCACAGAGCAGTCACGCACAGGTACTTACACCGTACGTTGTCACTGGAAAGAATTGATTTTCGATCTTGCACCGATCGCCTGTGCAGGTTCAAAAAACTACACAGGTCATCCCACACACATTCCGGGTTACCCGTGTAGTCATACCTGCACAGATAGACTTCTCCGGTAGACCGTAGGCTGTATACGTGTATGTATTGTAACATCTTTAAAATGTCACATCATTGAGTCGAGTTACATATGCTGTATATACTCTTATACATTATATGAAAGGTAAACAAGGCATCAATAAATAGCAATCAAACTACTATAAATATTAGTTTACAATGTCGTGTGATGTGATGTCATCTGCCGTATCAGATTTAGCGCGTGTTGCGGAAGGCACTGGTATATTTTTATTTACAGTACAAGGTATGAAGTTAAACGAGGTTTTTTTTATATGTGTCAAGTGTCATCTCATGCTACTAATGTCTCGGATGTCTGAATGATAATTCGCGCATATCCGTGAAAGGAAAATCTGCATTACATACCCATGTGTATTTTATATTAGTGAATTCTAAATCTAAGTAATTTTAAATAAAGTTCGGAGACTAACATTCTTGGCAAATTTCTATTGATATAGTCTTTATAGTGGTCGGTAAATGAATATGAAAATTGATTCAGGGAGATGTATTAATGTAACGTATTGAATTATTGATGAAATAAAATTAAAAACTAATTGATAAAATAATTGATTAAAAACTACTTGTTGTATAATAAATATATGTAAAGATATCCATTAAAAACGAAATTAATATTTACACAAAATAATTATGAAGATTTAAATTGCAGTTTTCCATTAATGCAGTGTAATTAATAATCATAACATATTAAAATGTACTTACATGTTTTAAATTGAATTTTTGATTTCCGTTTTATATGTTTTTTTTTCTGATCCTTGTGGGAGGTCTATGTTCAGCAGTGGACTTCCTGTGGCTGAAAAGAGAAAGATACAAAGGATATATTTCTTATCGTAATAAAATAAGTGCTTTGCAATATTTAATTCGTATAGAACAAAATATTTAATTGCTATATTTTGTATTGTAAAACATCTAATATTCAATTATGCCTTGTCTGTTTCGAAAGTCAGTCAACACGTCATGTGAAGTCATGAACCATACGCGAAAAACTAGATTCGATTCTCAGGTCGGGATTTTTAAATATTGTCGTCTCCAAGTGACCGATAGTAATAAAATTGCTTATAAGAATTTTTATCTAAATTTGAGAAAGAAAATGGTAGTTGAGTTTCGACACTATATTTACAGGGCAGGTGTTACCAAACGTCTCCAAAAAAACAACGTAAATAAAATACTTCAGTATTTGAAGAATTACAATGCTTAGGTGTCTATTGCCTAAACAAATTATTTATTTTAATACTATAATCTCGAACCCAAGCAAGGCTCCCTCATATGTATTTTCATATAAATATGCTCCCTTACTTCATTAATTATGAATCATTTCGGTTATTGAGATCATAATCCGCAGACGCGTCGGTGAGCCAATCAAAACGATACGAGAGGCTCACCTTGACCACAGATTTAATGCACAGAACAGGATCCCAATATACGGCTAAACGTTACAACTAATATACGATAAATAAAGTTCACAATGTAATGGATCTTAATTGGTTGTACACGACGCCTGGCTTCATTATTAACAGATGCTTGAGTAGATAACTCTAATATTATGCGTTCATTCTGAGATTAAAATCGATTAAGATTATATTACTCGGTTTAGGTCAGTTTTCGTTTTTATAGCATAATTTACTCCCATTATACAGGGTTATTTTTCGGGGCCCGACCAATTTTTTTATTAAATGAGTCCGCTGGTTAAGTAGCGTTTCTGTATTCGGGCGTGAATAAACAATACTGATTAACACATGTTAGAAAATATTCAAATTTAATATCGTAATCAATTTTATAATTATACAAGCACAGTCGTTGGTAATTTTTACACACAGGCGTGCGCGCACGTGTGTGTATGTAAATATGTACATAGTTTATCAATGGGGTTATTATGGTCGTGCGTTTTGTCAAAGAAGGTATTTTGTGAAGGTTTTTCTTGACTGCCTCGGTGGCGTAGTGGTACTACGATATGATTGCAAAGCTGAGGTCTCGGATTCGAATCCCGGGTCGGGCAAAGTGATATTGGATTTTTCTATTCATTCTCAGCCCGGAGTCAGGTATTTGTGCCCGATATGGCGATAGGCTCGCCCCCTATCACATCGTGGGACGGAATATACAAGGCGAAACGTGGGTGTTCTTTTAGCACCTCTGCCTACCCCTTCTGGGAAAAAGGCGTGTGGTTATGTATGTAGGTATTTTGTGTTGTGGGGATAAAAATTATGAAATATTTTGAAAAAAATAATCGTTTTATTTTACTGTTTTCGCGAAATTATCTGATCTCGAGTAATACTTGTTTATGGAATCGCAAGCCCACAACAAACGGGAAGCAATCGACCTGGGACAGGAACCCAGCACCACAATTTTATACACATGTATCGGGCTATACTTATTTACATATTTACCTAATTCATGAAATACCCTGAACCCAGGGCTCCAGAGTTCACAGACCATGTACTTCTGTGCACGATGTACCCTTTTATTAATGATGCATTACCTACTAATCCAATAACCCCTTTTGTGAACCCGGTTGAAAAACTACAAGCAGAAAACATATGATTTATTGCATCGTTATTAAGACACAATATGATTAATTTACACAGGTACATATTTAAATTTCTACATGTATTGATAAATAGTATTTTATATAGGTACTTGACAATGTTAGTACCAATTGTTATTGTTATTATATCGCTGTTTTAAACCGCTTCCGTGTTCATAATTAAGACGGAATTCTTGTTCTCAAGTATGGATGAGTGTTGTATGTTTATAATGTATTTTGAAGATACATATCAACTTACGTACAGTACGCAAATAAACAAAAGCAGGGTACGAAATATTAGTGGTTTTAGGTAAGGCGTTGAAGATAAAAGTGCGTCGTAAGCCTAGATTTCTTTTAATGTTTTTAGCAAGGCTTTGAATGTCATTTATGGTGCGCAACAATCTCGTCCAAGCCCCAGGGCGAGGTGTAGATCTAACGGCCGATGGCACGAAAAAAATCTTGAGCGATATTCGGAAATAGTGAAAAGCTCATAATGGCAAACGCACTGATGAACGTCCATTTACAAAATCATCTTTCAATACTGGAGCAGGCTTATGTTCTACAGGTGACGACCTCAGTTTGATGCTGATATAAATTATAAATGTACACCATGCTAGTCTAATAATTATTGGCTTTTAATGAAAATACAGCACCAATACTTGTGCCTAATTGCAAAATAAATTTTAAACGTAGAAACAAATCGTGGGGTAGATAATGTAGCGATACACTTAAATAAACTTTTGTTTGATAAAATGTACGTACTTACCTATATCCGTGTTGTTGGAAACTTGTGTGTTGAATGAAAACGACATGATGTTCTTTTCAAAACAAGATGCAAATATTTGCAGCTGTTATGTTTTTTATCTATTTTTTTTAATTAACCTGTATTGTCCCATTGCTAGGCAAAGGTCTCCCTAAACTTTCTTTAATCTATTATATATCTAATAACTCAATTGTTCCAGAATGAACGAGCAAGACCTTGTGGTGGCCCGCGCCCTGGCGGCAGAGTCCAGAGAAAACTCGCCAGGCGGGTCACCGGGGCCGCTCAGAAAGACTGCCTTATCCAAAGTTGCTGATAGACTACAGACATTCAGGTATTTTCTGCTGCCACTAAACAGATTACTACCTAAAGAATATTTCAGATTATTTAGTAAAAACTATCATCACTCACATGTTCGCGGTTGCTTTATTAATTATTCTAAGTTAGCGCCTAGCGGTACTATTCTTGTTTACAAACGTCACTAGATGGCGTATATATAAATATTAAAACAAACCTACATTTTTACCCATTTCCAAATATAAATTATGCGAATACTCTTTTAAATCTTAATTTATTTGTAATCAAAAAAGTTCAATCTATTGTGAGCGTAATAATAATTTAATATAGTTTATGGCTACTACGAGCAGTAACAAAACGCTACCGGCAGAAATTAGAAATGTCAACAATTCTGAAGGCGTCAATGTTATTTTCACGCAACTTAACCTAAAAAGTTACGAAGTAAATTTAAAATAAATACATTATAAATTAAACGCGCATTGGTTGTTATGAATAATTATGCAGTGAATATTTAACTTGTTGGTACGTGGGTAATGTCTAAATATGGTAAACTTGCGAAGTATAATAATTAAATGGTGTTATGAAGATGGATAGTAAATCCAAATATTATCAGTCGAGACATGCTAGCACCAGCAAAGAAACTGCTGAAGAGGAAGAAAGGTGTGTAGATAGATTTAAGTACCCATTACTGTATACTGTTCAGTAGCTGATTATAGACGTAACTATACTTCTATATTTTTATGTTCTCTCGAATCAGTTTTTCATCCTCGTTCATTACCATATTATGTTCTTTATAACGGGCCGTTGTGTTGTTAATAATGTACTGATACTTGTTAATTAATAATATTAATTTAATATGTTTGATATCGTAGATAAACATCAAATTCTAAAATATAAAATCAGCTTTGTTCGTAGCGTCCAATTTCATTCGTTTTAGCAAAGTTAGCTTAACAAAACCTTAAACGAATCTTACAAGAAATGAGAATGTACCTTATTTTGTCAATTTTAATTTGATCGAAAAAATTTGTACTTTTTATTTAATAATTTCTCTACTTATAGCCGAAATAATAGATAAAACTGTGAAATAAACTTATTACCATAATAATTTATCTTACAAGATTTTAATGTAAATTGTAAAGCCGGCCAAGTGCATGTCGGCCTCGGGCGTTTAGGGCCCCTAGAGCTCCGTAGTCCGTACCAACTTATTCCATAAATCACATTTTAAACGTATGATTTTATATTAATGTGAGCGCCCCCTATCGTAAAAGTGAAGTATCTTTTGTGATATTACTTGACTGCTTATACCATAATTACGAATATTTCCGCTAGATGGCATTAATCTTATTATTTTGAGCTTATTCTTTTGTATTTACGCGGTTTTATTCATAGACGGGTTTAAAATCTATTTTAGTTATCGTATGTTTTGTCCCTATCAAACAACTTTTGAATTCAGTTTGAGCGAAGAAGACTAAACATTCTATAACCAAAATAGGTTTTGAAACTGTCTTTGAATAAAGTCGACGGGACCTAGCGGGAATTTAATGCAGCCCTGAGACCCATAACAGTGTAATATTATTTTTTTATTTGTTCAGGATTTAATCTAATGTGTAACGTTCTCATAAATATAAGATACCCTTGTGAATTTTTGTGATATAAATATTGAGATAATGCTTATTTTATGTATTTCACTGTTATCGTAAAATACGAAATCGACAAGTTCACGCGATCTCTCTTACGAATATACATAATACAAAAACAAGTTCTTTTTTGCATCGTTTAATTTCGTATAGCACATATCCGACCTGGAATGAAATATATCTATTGCATATTGTGCTCTGTAGAGCAATTACGACGACAGTTAAAATGAAATTATTAATCGTAACAGTAACACTTTACAGAGTTTTTCCAAACACGATAAAATAATATATTTTTTCTTGCATTTGGCCATAGTCGATGAGGGTAAAATTTTAACAGGGTAATCACATACTTAAAGGTAATGGTTTTTTAAAACATATTTCATTCGTGTATACCGAAATTCGTTGGGGCCCAAAATCGGGGTTCTCCTTTTAAGGCCCCATAGCATCAACTAAATTTGCCCATGACTTTGACTTTGAAAATGTCAAATGTGTAAACTCAAATGTATGGCGATGATGTTGTCAAAATTGAAGTTTTCGTGAAAGTTGGTTTAAGCAACTTAGCTTTTGCAACACTCGACTCAGTAGTTGAGCCGTGCCTAAGGCCCAGTTCCATAAAGTATAAGGGTTCCCAAAACATCCCTTAAAAGGAAGTTTACAAGATGCAGTCATAGAAAGTATCTAAACGCAATAAAGTCGTATTGACATTATTTTGGGAGGGAACCCCGAGACGCATGATTATAAAATTCACATTATATTTGCAATTGGTATACAATATTCTTGTTGGAATTTTAAGTGAGTTGCTATGATGATTGCACAATCGTATTGGATTTTTTACAACATGGCCAGTACTGTCCTTGTGCCACATTGGCTTTGTTGTAAACCTGTATATTTGCGATTTTCGATGTATGGAACAACACGTCGGACTTGATGCTTTTGCATTTTAGTATTTTTCTTATAGTCGCTGGATTAATGGTTTTATGATCTGAAATGTAACTGATATCTATTTTTATTTTTAACACTTTAAATTGTGTATGGATGGGCTTAATACTTAATATAATGAAATACTGAGTGATCTCTACTATTTCATGGTTGTCCTTTGACAGAGGCAATAAAAAAACTAATCAATTATACGGGCAAGCCTGGCCGGCTAAAATCTCTTTCAAGTGGAAGTTGCCACTGCCAGAAGAAATTGTCGTAAAGGCCATAGGCCGATAACGGCACAAAAATGGCCCAGAACAATATCTGGATGATCTATGATAAGGTTCTTTAATTTTATTCATTAGAGTATATTGATTTTTGCATGGATAAAATTGATTTCTATTTTTTTAACCATGGCGTATAAAAATACCAAGTATTTTTCGCTACAGCTACATCACGATCTTCCATTCCAATCATTCACGATCGACTCATAAATCGATTACAAATAAATCGCCAGCATCGATTCAATAAACCGGTAATGAATCGGCATTCGTTCCTGTGACACGGTTACGGCGAGCGTCTGTTTCCACTCACTGACTCAGCCGCGACCCGCCAGGAACGTCACACTTATAGGACGATGACTCTTGACCTACACTTTTGTGTTGTTTTAACTAACTAAATTGGAGATTTTGCCTCCTAATTTGAAAAGGTCAAGCCTGTATTTTTGAAGGGATATCAAAAGTCACTAAAGTTACCGAAAATTCGTTGAGCTTATACGTCCCTAAATGTGGTTTCATGGCGAACGAGTTTATCCATTTAGTTTATTTTGATAGTATCAACGCAGCCTGACCTAGTTAGTGGTCTAGACGCCGGCTGTGAAACGGGTGCACGATATTTTTTTCATGATCAAAAATGTTCTTTGATCGAGTCTTGTGTTTGATGATAGGACGGGATAGTCTTTCGGCTCTTCCCTCAATTTCGAATCCACGTAATAACTCTAAGTACATTCTACCAGCTTATTCTTCTGTGTATCCTTATATCATAAGTACTTATTTGGGGCCAGCGCAACATGACCAATTATCAGCCATAATTCTGACTGGCTAACACCTACTGTTTCTGAAAATAATGTTTTAGGAAATTAAATATCTACATTAAATACAAGTTTCCTATTCGTTATTTTTATTTAACATTAACAACTTGTGTTTATTGAAGCCGCGAAGTAATCAGCATTTTTTACACTAACAGACCTTCTGTTATCATGTCGTGTTTACAATATTGCATGTACGTAATAGTACTAATGTGTTAATTATACAGCACATGCCCTTGTTCTGTGTATTTTATTTTTATATATCACCAAAAAACAGCATGATACTGAAATAGGTATTGAAGTTCTATTGAATCCCAAATTAACATAAAGTTTTTTAAAAGCGAGAACATGCTCAATTGAATATATAGTAAATACGATTCATCATCATATTTTATTTTTGCCGAATTAGAAAAATAAATAAATAAAGATAATGAAAGGAAACTTAAAAGTATGGTACCTACTGTTAGTTACCAGAGTAACTAATGAACATAATGAGACTTAACATCCTATGTCTTAGGATGCCGAGCGCAGAAGAATGCCAAGCATTGCTTTGTAATTCATGATGTTTGGTTTTGCTACTGTCAATGACCGATCGTATCGCTTACCATCAGGCGAATGGCATGCTCGTCTCACCATTCATTGAACTAAAAAAACCTATATTTTTAAGCGAACTTTTAATTTCTCGTTCCAAAATTAATTAATGCAGGGGCAATGGTGTGTTTAACGAAATCAATTTCCACCTGGCAGCGCGTGCTCACCGCCTGTTAATTAACGAAACACTTTCATTTGTAAATTATCGAGGCTTGAGGTGTGCCGGTTCAACGACCACGCTCTTTATACAATCAACATCGAGATCGCATTCAACAATAATGCCTCTCAATGAACTCCTTTACGTACCGTCTGAGACATCGGCCGATCTTCCCCGTTTATTTTTGTTGTGTCTGTCATAAGCCCCTTTTGTAGCTTTGAGTCATAGAGTAATGGTTAATTATTACAGTTTATGTATAAATTAATATGTGAAAAGTATGATTAGTATAGCGAATCTATCTGGAAATATAAGTACATGTATGATCGATATAATATAAATAAATATTTTGTATTGTATACATTTGTAACAATAACGTAAACAATAGAAATATGCGATGGCCATACGAACATTGTACACAATACACATCGATAAACCGCTGACAAGTGACAACAAACGGCTTTTCTTCCTAAGAGCAATTCGTGGCGAAAATTGTAAATATTACGCTTGGGTGGCATAACAAGCCTTTGAATGTGGGTCGTCGCGTACATTATCCATAATGCGATGATCTGGTGCCGAGGTCGACGGTGGTAATCTCGCGATACCAAGTTTGCGTGCGATTTTTGTCCATTCGCAAGCGTCGTGCTCAATAGGGGGAGTGATTACCGCGAGCGGGCCGCTGTCTGCCGAGTGCCGAGTGGCGTCCCACCACTTGGCAGCAGTTCGGCCGTGCGGCACACACAGTGCCTCAGTGCTCAGCAGTCAGTAGTGGCTCGCGCGCTGACACGCACGCTCCTCGCGCCGGCCGCGCCCGCCGCGCCCGCATCCTCGCGCCAACACTCCGATAATTCACAACTCTCCCTCAGCCTTGCGTCAAGCACCAGTCCGGCCGGCTTCATGTGTCCGAAATTTTGCAATACGAGTTCGCGTGCCGACCGCATCAGAAGGTTGCCGCGCCAAAACATCGTTGCGAAATCGCACAGATTCTGAACGTGAACTTCTGTAATTGGTAAAAGATTTTAATACATGAGACGCGTCGCGTTGTTGTGTTGAAATAATTATGTGATAAGTGACACAACGCCGAGGTCGACGGAGATAATTTGACTGTATCGGATTCGAGTGATGTGTTATTGTTGAGAACAATGTTGTCGATGGAGTCGTTGTGGTGCGGGTCGGAGAGCGAGTTGTCGTCGCTGCGGCTGTGCAAGGGCGCGGGCGAGCGGCCCGAGTACCGGCTGTCGCGGCGCAAGCCCAGCAAGAGCCTGATCCCGCCGGCGCTGCTGCACGCGCAGCCGGACCCGCAGCCCAAGTCGCATCGCCGCAGAAGGTCTGGCACATGGCCGTAAGTGTAGCGTCATTCGTTCATTTGGGCCATGTGTGTTTATATTTTTGTTTTATCAACATGGCCTTGTCTAATTGTACAAATTCATTATACGCGGATGGTATTGTGATTAATTTCTATTCTGGTAGCGAATACTCCATGCAATAACAAACAAGCGCGGTAATCGGTTTCACGCATTATGCTGATGAAAATTTCCATAACTATCCATTTCCCATGATTACACAGTTGTGTTTTGTTATGAGAGAAATGTATTTGTTTAACTCTCTATAATTGAAATTCGCTTTCGTACCGTACTTTTTGGAATGGCGCGAACAAAACCACAGTTTCCGTATTCCGTAACCAACGAAACCAACGTTTTGAACGCGCATCCGATATTACCACAACATTAGTACCCCATCAGTGTAATAGGATATTAATAAGTATTCACATAATCAAGGGTAATGATGGCCACACGCGACTTCCTAGCAATACCGCTAATACCGATCCATTTAAAAGGCACTTGGGACTAATACAGGAATCATTGGCAAACCGGGACAGGTAAACAGCTATAGGAGACATAGGACTTGAGCCTAAATTGCACTGAAAGCCGTTAACGCCGCTGACGTGATTAAAGACTTGCTAGACCTGTTTAGCTTGGATTTCAAACAAGCTTCCCATCTAGCGACTTCATTCCTGTGTTGTTTGTCAATTAAATTGTTAACACTCCAGACTGTCCGTGTACCAAATATCAACATGATCACTTCGATAATTTCGTTCAAAATGTATAAAAAGCAAGCCAGAAAAACACTTTTTCTCATTAGTAATATTGTTATGGATGGTGAGTACCGCCATTTATGGAAGTGCGGTTGGATAAATGATTGCTTTCTCTTTTAACCCTCAGTATGCAGTACGTGTACCCGTCAATTAGTATTTCCCGCCAAAAAGCAGTATATCGTAACAACAGAAATAACCCGCAATGTTCTTTTTTTGTTTGACTTACAATTATTATAAAATATTAGAGCCAATTTATTGAAGTCAGTGCAGATTTAGGTGTTCATACTTTTTTCAACGTAGAGTTACCACCTAATTTATTAAATCAAATGTAAAAAATATTTAATTTCTTATTGAAACACAGATAAACTTTCTAAAAATTTAGCTAATTTTGACTTGCGTCAATGAGTCGAAACAACCGACACACCATCTTTTTTATACAGAAACCAAAAAGGCGTACTTATTGAGAATTTGCGACGTCTCATAGATTCAATGTTCTTGAATTGCACGATTAGAATTATTCACGATTAGAAAACGTTGAAACATTCCCCGGTCCTTAGTATAAACCCCAGTTCTTTTCATGATGTTGATCTAAATATCAAAGAAGTGTGCGTTCGCAGGTTCAATACACTTGCCGAGTAGTTTCTATGGTTTCGCTCAGATTACCTATATCCACGCATCCGCGCCGACCCACATAATTCTTCGCGCGTGAAGTGACCAACCTTCGCTCACTTGATCACTATTTACGAGACCGTCGAGGTGTTATTGTTGGAATAAAACCTTTTTGGACGAATTAGGTTGATTTAGGTTCTACAAAAAAGGAGGATTTTTTGAAATAAGAACGTAAATGGGTCGGGTAGAGATGACCTTTCTCGGATAATTATTAGATACTTTTTTGTTTATGGTGTTTTTATAAAAAGATACAAATTAATATTTATAAAGCTTAATTTATAAAAGATCAAGCGCATATTATAAGTTAACAGAAGGCTCGTGGCCAGCAAGAGCACCCATAAAGGTTGTAAGAATTAAACAAAATGTTTTCATAAAAGAACAATACATAAGAGTTGTATTATTTCTTAAAAAATAAAGTAGGAATACTTATGTATCATCCAAGGCAAATTTATATTGACTTATGCGTTCTCTGACAACGTTAACAGTAATTTTCCTGCTTTTTCTAAAACATCATTAACCCCAGTTATTATAGTTATTTCTAGAAAATAATGTAATTCAATAGCGTGTATTGTTTTTCATTCACACTTGCCTTAGAATTAATATTGTCTAGATTAGCTTACATAAATAAGCTACGCACATGTCGATGCAGATGGTCTGTTTCTACATAATGTGTACCTACTACCTTTATTATTACTATTCCTGTCTTGTTATATAAAACTTAATTTTATTTCATAGTTCGTTAATCATTTGTAACATAGCTTGGCATACATAATTTTGATTTAATACAGAATTGTAATATTATTAGTTCGCATTTGTATAAAATTCCTATTGTTACTTAGGAAATTTGCAATTACAATAAATCTTACAATTAATTAATAGTTGACGTTAATTACGTATTTACTATATAATTTATTAATACATAATTAAATCTGTCCATAGAAGACAGATAGTTTCTTCTGGAACATTCGCTGTCATTAGAGTTGTTACCGCTTGCGTGGCGATAATAATGTCGGTTACAACCGGTGGAAATTATACTTCTGAGTTGTTGACTTGTTGAATGGTAATAGCTCTCGTCGGCTTTTCTATTAAAGAGAAACTTGCTATATCTGCATAAAATATAAGGCCCATTACAAGTTGCTGGCCACACGCATTACATTAAGGACGGATGGATCTCTGCCTACCACGGTACAAACACGACATACTTGCATTTCCCGTATTTTACAAATAGTATACAATGTTAATTATTCATACGGATGCAAATATCCTGCCACTAGCACCTATAAGTTAGTGACTGAAAACTGTCAATAAACATTTGTTTAGCTCATACAGGATAGGACTCAATAGCTATGCAAACTTAAACATACAACCATTGTGAGTCATCCAAGAACTAATGCCAGTAGCCACACTCAAGCCCCGATTGTCAACATTAAACTGCAAAGAGCGATCGTGTTCGAGAAATAGGAGCAGCAAGACAATGGCTGAGTAACCGATGAAAGGGGCTACCTATTCGCATTGTGTGCCGATTTCGACGCAAGGAGTTCTATTGCATTTTTTTGCAGTGACGTCAGTGAACGTTATTTGATATTGTACTGGTTACTTGACAAACGTTTGGTTTTTTGCAGCTGTAGGTCAGTAGAAATTCGCTGAGTATGTTTTAACGTTCTCAGATCATACTATTGGGTTGATGCGAGACAAATTGCCAAGGTTTGGTACTTGTTAATTTATTATTATTTTATTTAAAGCTTTATTGTACACCAGATATACAACAACAAAAAAGTATTCAATTACAAGAAAGAAGTACAATTGGCGGTCAAGGCAATTTCTAACAGACAACCAGACAGACAGACAACCTTGTTTACGTTGATTTTATCATCTTCATCACCTCACCAAACGTGATTATTTATGAGTCTTGGAGTAGAGATCTGATTGAGTATACATAAAGGACATATAAACAGAGCTATACAAGTACTATGTGATGGATAGGCTGATGATATGGAGCGAATAGTCTATGATTAATGCAAGGTAGAAAATAAATGACATAAAGCCAATGCCTGGCAGTAGATGGTAGGTAAGGGTTAAAATGGTTATGATAGTAAATTGAAAAACTCGTTACAAACTTTCAAATTCTTTAAAGAGTAAAATCATGCTGTGTATCGTCAGCTGTTTTTAAAATGCTTAAATCATTTAAGTACTTACTGTTTTCATGATAAACCAGCAAGTAATTAGAATTTTCATTACGCTAATGAAATGTACTGTTAGTTCAGATGTTTTGTTCGTGGAATGGTAAATGTACTGTTTCACGAACTGTATAAATTATAATGTGTTTGCTCACACAATACGGTTGGGTTATATTTTGACAGTTGTAATTAATTGTATATAGTGCGTGGTGGCCTCGTGGTATCGGACCAGACTCGGCTGCCTACATGTTCACGGTGGTCGCGGGTTCAAATCCCAGGGCACACCTCTGACTTTTCGGAGTTATGTGTGTATTGATAATCAATCACCACGCACTTTAACGGTGAAGGAAAACATCGTGAGGAAACCTGCATACCGTAGCGATTTTAAAGAATTTCTACGGTATGTAAGTCCGCCAACCCGCACTAGGCCAGCGTGGTGGACTATATGGCCTAACCACTCAATCGTACTCTCGATTGTAGAGGAGGCCCGTGCCCTGCAGTGGGTCGTATATGGGCTGATACAATAACAATAAATTAATTGTATGTACGTACATTACGTACGTAAAGGATTTTATGTACATTAAGTACAAAACTACACTGATCAAAACTATTAAAAAATTGCGAGTATATTTGGTACATTTCTATATTTTTTTAGTTTGCGTCATTGATATATTGCCGTTATCATACTTTATCATCGCATAATGAATAGCGAAATTTACTTGATAACAGTACCATTAAGGTTGGATTATAGTGCACTTTTAAAATATGTTTCATGAATTATTAAGAATTTTATAAATACGTTTTTATATAAAAATATGTATTAGGTTGAGACGATAAACGAATCATTTAATGAAATTTGTAAAATATATCTTACTATAATTTTAGTTGTCCAAAAAGAGATTCAATTTGTGCTCATCAACATAATGTTATAACCGGATGTACAAAGTACTGCGCATAATAGGTGAATATGGTTCGATTGTTCCGTGGTGTAGATCATGGTGTATCTTACAACTTGGTGCCTATTTAGGCGGATACAATAGCTTATAGCCTGCTGCCAGTTATGGAAAGAGATGAAAATGTAATTTAAAAAAAAACATTCCCACGGAACAACACGTATGACTTAACATAGTCCTATACATTCGGATATACATAAAAAAAATACTGGAGAAAAATAATGAGTCATTAGTCAACAATTCTATAGTCATTTTATTATTTTTAAGAGCACTTAAACAAAGCCATCTTATTCAAAATACTTAAAAGTCTACGTCCGGACATCCGCTAAATGGGTTTACAAAAAGAAAAATATTTTCAAACAGTATGATCTTTGGTCCTCATCATCATATAGTTCTTAAGATCTTGTTTGTAACCTTTCTGCATGAAGATAGGTAATATTTAAAGGAAAACAATAATATGGTATATATCTATTATATTTAATACTGTTAATAAGGACTTTGGACAAAAGTGTACCTAACGCCAAAAATAAACTTAAAAATACGAGTACATTCCCGTCGCTTACTTTATATTTTCTCATTATTTGGAATAATGGAATAGACAGTATCGCCTTTTTTTCAAATCTCGGAATATCGAAAGCGATAGATATTTCCATATGAAAATATTCACGTGTATCCGATTGAAAGGATTTTCACGAGACAAAGGTCAATTGAGTTTTTGTGTCAAAGGCAAAGACCCTTTAAGAATCGCTAGTATCTGCCTAGTTAAATATTTAAAGGGAGATTGTAGAATATTCTTTTACTGAGCCTCATCCCATGATAACGGAAGCGGCACAACGTGATTTTATTTTAAATGCATGTTGCGTAAAGGATATGGTTTACGCTCTTATAAAGGGATATTATAAATATTCATGCTCGTCACATTTTTTAGTTGCTTATATTTAGCTTAAATAGTCAGCTTTAATAGTCGGAGTTCGGACCCATAAAGTAGACAGGTGACGACCATGACGTAATAAAGGTTGCAAAAAGTCAGTGGATGCAGGCCGCTTACAACGAGTCGCTACGAATCCTTGCAGGAGGCCTATTCTAAGCTATGGACTTTATAAAACAAGAGGAAGTTTAGTACAAAACCCTATTCAATCAGTTTCCAAACTATCCATGCGATAAATGAGGACCGTGAAATATTTTTCCCATCTGACAGCCTTCTTAAGTAGAGAATAGTTAGTAGGATCAGTAAATATTAGTTTCGGGTGCTGTACTTTAGTTTTGTTAGACCGAGAAGCTCGCATTTCGTAGTTTCTTATACGTACATATGTTGCTATTAACTTACATATATTTGACAGCCTCCGTAGCGCAGTTCGTTAGACGTCGGCCATGAAACGGGGGGCGGCGGGTTCGATCCCCGCATCAAAACAAATGTTTGTGTGAACTACAAGTATTTGTTTCGAGTCTGGGTGTTTGTGAGACCGAAAAGTTTCTCGTAGCTTTTTATACCCACGCCACATGACCTCGATTGGCTCGATTAGTGTGGAGTCAGGACTACACTCGTATATGTGACTTTTGGGTGTATTTATTTATTTATTAACTTGGAGCTATGTATATGATACGCGTATTTAAAATAATTTGTAAGTCGTAGAGCCTTCCACTTGGTATCATGTCGCTCATCAAAAAGAACAATGACGTAATTACGTTTTAGCTGTTTTCCGGGAGAACGTTTTAAAACGTTTTCCCGGTAACGTTGGAAAAACCACTCCAATTCCCCCGCGACAGTTACTCCCTCTATCGAAAATTACCGCAAGAATAATTCTGCCGTTTTTGTCACAAATAGAACTTTCCAAACGTGAGCTTATGACATCAAAAAGTAATTTTCGACATTTTTGTAATTACGTCGTTGTTCTATTGGATGAGCGATGTGGTCACTTTGTCTTATCAGTATACACATGATAGGCACTAATATGAGGTTTTCGTAGTTATACAAGGTCATCAACGCCCAATTGATGTGCTAAATGACCGCTTTACCCACTTGTGCATCATTGTACCTGCAATTAAACATTCAGATATGTGCGAAACACATATTGTGTATACAGTATTGTATTATGTGACTTGGGTATTTAAGTCATTATTATTAAGTAGGTATCTGGTTTACGCGACACACAATACCGTCATATTATATTTGTATTTCCAAACGTGTATGCATGTGTATTTTACATTTCGGTAGCAGTTTAAGACGATCATAATATGATTTATGATGAATATATGACCATGATAAGGTGCATAAATGTTAGTGATACGATATCCTTATCCGGCGGGATAACTACCACATACAAAGGTAGAAAATCCGTCTTAGTGACCCACGCTAACGAGACATGATGCCACTAGTAATGAAGAAATATATTATAAAGGATCGTAGACAATCTATAACTATAAATGGCTTTAAAAAAACGATAGAAAAAGAAAAAAACAAGAAGACATTTCGTGTTGCTGAGGGAGTTTCTTGCGCCGTTTCTTCTTCACAGCTACAACACGTTCCGATGCGGTGGTAGTTATTATATAATTAATTAAATATAATTAACCATTCAAAAGACCTTGCAAATTACTATTTGAATAAAGAATATTTTGATTTGATTTTACTTGATAATTGATAATAATTACAGGCAAAGTGTTTTGAATGCGAAAAACTTCCATTATCTGAGTTGGTACATTTGAAAATCGTATCCGGGGCTTAGTTCAGGGGGCTTACTCTATTTATTTATTTATTTGTTTTTATTTTTAACACTTTATTACGAAATATTGTGTATATAGGTGGACTTAATGCTGGAGGCATTATCTACCTGTCGAAGTCGGTAGATGTAAAGTTCGAAGATTCGAATTTTGTGTCAGAGAATAGGGTAACCCCTCAGTCTCTTGTTACTAGACCAACGATCTTATATTAAATCATGTTCCCCAGCTATTGTTTGAATTTATTTCGGTCTACAATTTATTTGTGCCGCCAATTAATTTGTCAGCCAGTACGCACCTCGTCTATTTCTGTAATGCTTAATAATAAATTAGTACACATGCGTAATTAAACTCAATTCTGCGATATTAGATTGTTACATAGCAATTACATATTACTACGGCATATGTAATCTCTGAAGTACTGGAATTCAATCGTTAGGTCGGAAAATTAAATTTGTTTATCCAAAAATGGATTTGTTTTCAAGATGGTGATTGAATGACGTTCGTTTATGGTACTTCTGACAACATGTGCACTATCAATACGCAATGTATGCGCTTCTATTCCATCATAAATACTGACAAATATAAACTAGTCTAGTTTTTAATTTAAAACAAATAAACTGACTACATAATATGCCATATATACTATGTGTACAATAAAACATGTTATTTATACTTCCATATTTTTGCATGATTATTTCTTGTCAGTGGATATTCTATTTCAATTTCATTGCGTTACCATGAAGAACGTTAAAGTTGCTTTGTCGTTCTGATATAAAAATATAATTGCAATTAATTACAGCCGCACATTTACACATTCTAGCACAATTTCCCGTATGCAACAACAAATTAAGCTATTGTGTATAGTTTGCTCTGCACTAAGATTGTAGATAAGGGATAAAAAAGTCACCGTGATTATGTACGGTAATCTTCATTATTACAGCTACTAACAGATTGATGCTTAAGATTATACTGAACTGTACTTTAAACTATATTTATAGATAAACATACATAAACACACGCCTTTTTCCCAGAAGGGGTAGGCAGAGGTGCTACCAGAACACCCACGTTTCGCCTCGGATATTCCGTCCCACGATGTGATAATGAATAGAAAAATCCAATATCACTTTGCCCGTCCCGGGATTCGAACCCGAGACCTCAGCTTTGCAATCATACCGTAGTACCACTACGCCACCGGGGCAGTCTACTATATTTATTCTTACAAAAAATAAGAAAAAATGGTACGTTAGTATTTTTTTATGAATATTTAAATGCCATTTAGACTCAAAAATATCCCTCATGTCTGTTCTCTCTTCCTGCATCGTATATTTTAAAATTTAAAGCATCTCGAAACTTTAAGCGTTATGGGTGTCAGTATTACTTAAAATAACGCTTGCTCGTTTCGATCTTATGTTCTAAAAAATATATATATTTGTGTCAAAATTCCTGTAAATTATTTCTCAATCACTAAAATTCGTTCATTGAATCTTTAAATGTTATACATTAGATTCAGTTACTTTTTTTCTACCACCCGGTTCACAAGGCTGTTTTCGCCAGAGAAGAACGGGCAAGAAACTCTAGCTTTGCTCTTTTCAAAACAAGTTTACAATACAGTGAGCATATTAAACAGCTTGTAAAAAATGCACCTGATGTTAAACTTGTCTGTTCCAAGTTCCTACACCAAAAGTTCCAAGATACGTACAAAGTAAATATAAATGGTTGTTTTAAACCGCGGTCATACATATTTCCCACAGTCCGGTAAACGAATGTTGCGTGAATTCGCACATAACTTATTCAACATTGCAGAGTCGCTGTTAACTCGCTTACGTAACCCGACGTAATCACTCTATCAATATTTATACGGTTTTATCTGCTCTACATGTCAAAAAGATAATTTTAGAATAACAAATAAATGCTTTTTCATATGTTTGGTTATTTAAGTTTAAATGTTTTGTCTATTTGATTGTTGTTACCTATTTTCTTATTATGTATCAGTTTTGCGCCTAATTCTACGAGCTTTTAATAAATAAATCGATTTTAGAACAATAGTACCCTAATAACTATATTTTTACACACTCATAAGATACTCGACTGCCTCGGTGGCGTAGTGGTACTATGGTATGATTGCAAAGCTGAGGTCTCGGGTTCGAATCCCGGGGCGGGCAAAGTGATATTGGATTTTTCTATTCATTATTAGCCTGGAGTCAGGAATTTGTGCCCGATATGGCGATAGGCTCGCCCCCTATCACATCGTGGGACGGAATATACACGGCGAAACGTGGGTGTTCTAGTAGCACCTCTGCCTACCCCTTCTGGGAAAAAGGCGTGTGGTTATGTATGTATGTATGTATGTATGTCATAAGATAGTCTTATGGCAATAACCAGGACCGACGATATAACTTGGAAGACCAAGTTATCATCATCTAAGAAGATGGACGGATAGTTTCCGGATTTCGCAATCAAACACGATCGCTTCGTAACGATTATATCCTATAATCCTGAGCCATGAGCCTCCGATATAATCGATCATTAGTATATTTTTATTAATCTTCGAGGAAGAATCATTTCTTACTTATCGATCTCACCCAATCTGGGCAATCCTGCATTTTCAATCAAATAAGGTAGAGTTAGTCAGTCTGCCGTGTTCGACGCTAATATAAAAACATCACCAAATTCTAACTATAAATAAATAAATACACCCAATAGTCACACACATAGGCCTGAACCCACACTAAGATCGAGTCTTGTGTCGTCAGTATCAGAAACTACGAGAGACTTTTCGGCCTCACAAACACCCAGACCCAACACAAACATGGTTCATGGTTCATGTGGTTCACACAAATATTTGCTTCGGTGCGGGGATCGAACCCGCGGCCTGTCGTCTCACAGCCGGCGTCTGACCAACTGCGCCACGAAGGCTGTCAACTAACTTAGCTAAAACTCATTTCTTGTATTGGAACTCATAAATTTCATTAATTGCGTAATAAAGCAAGAATTATTTCATTGGACAATTTTTGTGGCCCAAACCGCACCCTGCTCGTGTTACCGAGCGATTGAGTAATCATCGTTGCTCCCATTTTTTAACGATTCCGCAGCGATAAAGTGAAATCGTCGCTAATTAGGCCAAATATTATAACTATTAGACTAAGCAGTTGTCAGGTGTAATTGTATTAATTGCATCATAAAAAAACTTGTTTGTGTTGGTTTGTTAATTTTACAACGTTCTAGATTTTGTCAGAGGGGCTCGGTAGTCGATGAAATTTTCTTTGTATACTACTATGTGAGTGGGTTTACAATATTCGAAAAAGACGAGGAGACCCCGTCGAAACATCAGTCCAATTGTTGACTGAATTATACGCTTAAAAGCTCTTTCAATCTGATTGTAAATCTCGGAATTTTTGACTCTAGTTTTTCGTCTTAAAGTAATTTCAAACGCCATGATTCCCTGCGTCTAAAATTTGAATTAAAAGATGATTAAGTGTTAAAAGGCGATTCATATAACCTTACTCAGAAGCCGTTTCGCATTGCGTCAGCAGATCACACGCGCAGATAAGCGTACAAAGCGGTGTGAATAGTAACACAATACGGTCAGCATCCGTTACTCAACTCCTCGTCATATGCGCTCGCTGTAATCTCATTGTTAACTGTGATTTTGTGTGAACTTGGATCTGTTAGTTCCACGGTTATTGTACTCCGGTTCAGGAAACTGTAAAGGAACTTTTAATGATGATTAATTTTACAGTAATGTAATAGTCACTCAGTACGGTTGTTACGGTATAATACTTGTGTTGTGATTTCAAAATTGAGCGCATCGCAAATTAATTAAGGATTTTTCGGTCATCTGACATTACAATGTTTGTTGTGGCGTATGGGATCGAAGTAACGAATTCGCGGCTTCTAGTTTTACAGTTGGCGTCTTCACTGGTTGGGTTTCAAATTGCTATTAATTTATTCCATAGTAAAATTAGTAATGATCTTGCCATTTTTCTTTATGGGCAAAATCGTCTAGGATCTCCAGCTACCTCGGGTTGACAGGGTATGCCAGACTTCTACTGGCTAAACATCCAATGTTCGGCTCCATCCGCACTGCAGAGGGACTTTAGGACCTTAAAATGAATAAGTCCTAAACACTACTATACGATGTTGATTGCCTAGCGTCCAAACAATTTACATCAAACTTGTGTTTAGCTTTTAAGACAACGCTAAGTACTTCGCTATAAGGACGCAGATACAAAGAAAAGACTGAAACCCTTTTGCGGAGTTAAGGAAGTGATGACACTAACATAAATAATTAATGAAAACAATCCTTGGAGTACCTCGGTGGAGTAGTTGTACTTCGGTACGGTTACAATGCTAAGGTCTCAGATTCGAGTCCAGGGTCGGGCAACGTGATATTGGATTTTTCTATTCATTATCAGTCCGGAGTCAGATATAGGCTAGGGGATAGGCTCGCCCCCTGTAACATCTTTGGATGGAACAAACAAGGCGAAACGCGGTTGACCTGGTTACTACCAGGAGAACCTCTGCCTACCCCTTCTGGGAAAACGCGTGAGTTTATGTATGTATGTATCCTTGGAGTAGTGGATTTCCTCTGGCTGAAGACAAGAAGAAGAAATAAACAACGCTGTGTGTGTCAATTTGTTCTCGCATCCGTAGTTCTGTTTAAGGAGGTGATGCGTTGTGCATGAATGGAACAACATTTTGTCGTGTTGTAAACATAAAAAAACAACCCGGCTTTACAACTTTTTGTATATCTTGTCTTTGACCTCAATGGAGTGGAAATTTTTACTTGGTTTAAAGATAAATATGAGCTAAAGTGTTTTTACGTTGAGTTGCTATTTAAACCTGAATATACATGATAAACAGCTTGATACTCAATAGTAAAGCTGAATAATTGAGTATTTATACCTAAAACCAAAGAAATTAGTTTCAATATTCTTTAGGGCCACCGTGGCACAGTCGGCTATGTCTGGAAAGTACATTTTTAACGAAGACACTCACAAATATGTGTTTTTTTATTGCGTAAAAGGAAAAACCCCAGGTAATTGTTGATTCTCCAAACAATAAAAAAGATTAATTAATTGTCTCACCAAACATTTGTCTGCACAATTGATGTGCGTTGTCCATATAACTCAATGGCGTTGTCCTTAGAATTTAGATCAAACACACCTTACGACCATTCAGGAGAATAAAAAACAAAGATTTTATATAATTAGTATTTTCAATACCTGCCTCGATGGCGTAGTTGTACTAAGGTATGGTTACAAAGCTGAGGTCTCGGGTTCGAATCCCGGGTCTGGCAAGGTGATATTGGAATATTCTATTCATTATCAGCCCGGAATCAGGAATTTGAGCCCGATGTGGCGATATGCTCGCCCCCTATCATATCATGGGACGGAACACATAAGGCGAAACGTGGGTGTCTTAGTTGCACCTCTATCTACCCTTTCTAGGAAAAAGACGTGATGTTTATATATGTATGTATGGTTTTTCCAATAGATAGTGTACTCGTATACATTGGTCTTCGCATTGGGCTCACTCTTTTTTTTGTTTGGAAAATAAGGCTTAATTACGTATTTTGCTAATATATTGCATAACGATTAATTGAGGATTTATGTGACACATTTTAAAAAAATACAAATATGTCCAGTACCTGTTTTATTCCATTGTGTAAACAACTTCAAGTCAACAAAACAATACAGAAAATTGAAGCACTTGACCAAGGTTACTGACTTCGAAATGTATTTTGTTTCCACAAATTATCGTTTTTAATTCATTAATTTTAAGTCTGGTAATGCAAAAATAAAGACAGCAAAATTCATTCAGATAATTACATTTGCTAAATGGATTATAAAGGTGCGGCCAACCTTTTAATTATTTAAACTGCGTAAGTAAAAAATCTAATACAGGTTTCTTTCATTAAAGGAACATATTTAATTATTTCTAACTTATTTAAACACAGTTAGCCTTCAGAGCACTTTTTTGTTTTGATTTAGTTTACATAATTCAAATAATAATTATTTTATTAAACTTTAAAAGAATTAAATATTTAATTACGTATTACAATTATATTATAATCTATTTTCTTATTTTAGGAATTAATGTCTCGAGTTATTTTTTGCAACAACTAAACTTAAAAAGAAAAAGAACATTGTTTTCCATTTTCAATAAGGTTACAAAACGTTTCAGCTTCGAAAGCGTCGCCTTGGCCTTTACCCAAATTGCAATAAAAAAACAAAATACTGAGCCAAAATGTTGTGTGGTATATAAAAAAATCATCGTACTTTGCATTTTCAAGAGCACCTTATGTTATCGATTGTCCTTGCTCCGGCCGATGTCCGTCGTTTGTGTGTACATTGCGTTGCCATAGCGATGTCGTATGACCGAAATATAATGTGCTTTGAAATAATATATATATGTATGTTACTATACGGTCTCTATGCAATAAGTATTTTAAATACGCATTATCGAGATCAAGATGAAGTGTCTATTGGGAATTACTTATTTAACCTTGCGGATTGAACCTGCATCTCTTTTAGCTGAGCTTATCAGTTTATGTTAAAACATTAAACAGGTTATGTAGATTCGATTTTGGAAATTTTGTGCGTACGAAAGCTAGAACGGTAGGCGATTTAGAAAATAGAATAATATTTCGTTGGTTAGGAAATAGGAAATTAATAAGAATATTTTTTGCTACAATCGTGAATGAATTAAATTATTATGTAACACTTTAACTTAAAAGATTTGAAAACATTTATTGTTATGTAGACAGTAGACGCCAGACAGGTATATTTTCCTCATAATATCTTGACATTTTTTGTGTTTGTGAATACACTCAAGTGGACATACTAAAATAGCCTCTGTCTATTCATTATTCAAAGAATGTGCAAATTCAAGGCGTGCGTTTACATAACTATAGTACGTTCAAAATAATACATAAAAAGTCAAGGCTGGCAGCAAAGATAATAAAAAAAATCAAAATAATTCTGGTAATTGCGGTTTTATATTTGAACATGGTTGGAATAGCAAAAAACATGTGATAGCCTTCACATTTGCCAAATTCGGAAACAAAGGCAATAAGAAACAGACATATTATTAAAATACTTGTAGGATATTTTTTTACAAAAATTAATTGGCATAGAATTTTGTACTAAGTTAAAAACGCTGATATGAACAGAGGGTCAAATAAATATTACAGGTAAAGAAATCCGGATAAAAATACACGTCATGGAATTATGTTCTTTCAAAAATTAAATTAAGACGGGAACTACTAATTAAAAATCGATGTCTGGTTACTTTATTATAACTGCTACGATACTTACGTAATACAAGTGTTAAAATAATGTATAATTTAGCTTTAAACAATGCAATTTTCCACTTACTAATAAAAATATATGATTATTTAGTAATTTAAAGCGGATTTTATTTTTCACAAGTTTATCGGATTTACAAATCTCAAATTGAGCCAGGAAGTGGAAACGTTACCTGACCTCCATTACATACAGTCGCATCACGCTGAATAAGACGCGATATTAATATAATACTTGCAAGAAGTAATTATAAACGAACGCGGGACGACACGCGGATTTCCTCCTGTACGCGACGGCGCGGAACTATTGTGCAAACATCACATTATGAAGCACGTCGACGCTGTAAATATTTGATTTTTCACTTAAGACATGCAAAAAGTTTAAATCCAAGCAAGAATTGTTCAAAACTGCACACAAATACAGCATGGTAAGCCGATTTCTCTATAAAATTACAGGCAATCTGGATCGATGGACCAAAACCGTATTAAGCTAATTATTGATTTTATTTATACAATTTATTTTAAGACTTTCGAAAGTTGAACAAGTTATTTTTATATGACCAAATAGAGCGTCTTGTCTTGACTGTTACATATTGATATTTGTTAAAAATGTAGATCATTGGAATATACCAATATGTACGTTGAAATTATGAATTCAGTATTAATGGCAAAGAATGATCATAAATACCAATATGTTTTATCGTATACAGCCATTCCAACACATGTGACGTACATTATGCCGAAAGTGAAAGCCGGGTACAGTGCTCCGCGCAGCATCTGCTCATGGCACGCAATGTTTATGCGCCTTGTAGACAATACGACCGCAAACCGTATTAAATTGCAAGGATTATGTGCTGCTGACTGTACAACTTTCTGTGTCATTTGGAACATTGCTAGAAAGCTTGGCGGTTTTGTGTGATAAAATCTTAATGTGTAAAAACTTTTTAGTACTGCTTGAGATAATTATTTATGGGCGAGAGTCTTGGTATAATGGTAGTTTTATTTTCTGTGAACTGTATGATCTTGGGTATGATTTTAGGCAATCCCGATTGTCAGTTCATTTAGTTAGAAAGACATGAGTGACGTTATTATTGGTTGTTCGTCAAATCGTTAGCTAGAAGCCCTCTCAACGGGGGTTTAGTATAAATGCAAGTTGATCATTAAGTAGCATGTAAGATGTAGTAACTCACGTTTCTTGTTGAAAAATACGCATTTTTGTCAAAGTAACAATGGAATGAAGGCAGAAAACTTGACTATCTGAACACGTATGTGAAACCATTGGTTTTTCGCAAAACCAGACTTTTAACAGAAGACGAGGAAGTGAACAACAAAGTTCTTTACTTAAAATAATTCTGTATATGATTATTTAATGCGTTATGTATTAGCTAGTTATTTGCTGAATGTATGAATATAATGAACTGAAGCCCTGTTCACTAACTAGCGCAAGTGTTGGCTCGGTACCGTTTTTGTTTCAGCTAAGTAGGGCAGTGTGACGTGTCCATACATAAAACCTGAAGATAATGCATGTGGTAGGTCGCTAGTCGCTACGTGGGAGTATAGAGTGCCCCCGCCCCTCGCGTCTCACTCCGCTGGGTCTGAGACGTATTTCTCCAACAAAATGTATATACATTCTTCAGTGACAGATTGTATTGCTTTCATTTGTGATACAGGGTTCGTTGTTTATTTCTGAACGATGTAGTAGGGGAGACGTGGAAGATCGATCTTTACCCATCTGGAAACTAATTCAAAATAGCCAAGGACACTTTTCGATAGACAAGTTATCATAGGCATGCGTGCTAATCAATAATGTTCATCTGGTTATCAGATATGTGAAGGTCGATCTTCATCGGCTCTTGGACCAAAAGTAATGGCGATTTTGGGTTTAATTTACAGATTTATTTATAGCATATAAAAATAGATATGAGTTAAATATATTTAATTTAGAATTACAATCTCATTAAATTTTTCATGAATTTTACGTAAAAGAAACCTGTAAGGGAGTCACATGATATGTTCATTAGAAATATAACTCGATTATGGTTATTGAACGAATAATTGGACATCGCGCGAATCGATTTATCAATTCGGTAACGCTATCGAATGTCAAAGGGTGACAGCATCGATAAGCAAAGTAAGCAAAGAGGTCACTAGCGCGCCAAAGCGTTCCATCTGGTGGAAATGAAACATTCACTCGGCGATCATGCTGTGCTGATAATGTGCTGATAAGGAACTTTCTAGTTACTGTCACCTCGCTTGGCCTGGCAGTGCAAGTATATTGGAACTGTTGATCTTGTTGGTACTAGTAAGATTAAAAGGGTAATGTTCGTTAATGGTTGAATGATTGTTCAATGTAACAATGAAAGTTGGAACTACAGACTTTCAAGTTTGCATAGATATAGTGTAAATTTATGTATAGAGCTATCATATTTCTATCCTGAAAAAATACAGCTTGTAGGAAAAATTGTTCTGTCAAAACTTTATTCGGAAGTATAATATTTATTTTAGTATATGTACTGCCGAAGCAAGTACACCATTTTACAAGTAGCAAGTACACAGTACATTTGCCAACCCGCACTAGGCCAGCGTGGTGGACTATAAATGGCCTAACCACTCTCAATTGATTCTCTCGATTGTAGAGTAGGCCCGTGCCTAGCAGTGGGACGTATATGGGCTGATAAAAAAAATATATTTATTTACAATGGCACAGTTTTGTGGTCTATGGATTAAAGTGGTTAATGACAGAAGTTTAGTACTAAATTTGTAGGAAAAGAATGAACTCGAGATTGCAAGCTAAACAACGTTTAATCACCGGTAGTTATTACAATAATGAGGAAAAGAACTGACATGACAGGTAAAAAACACGAGCGCCACAAGTGACATGAATATGCTACTAGCTGGTATTCGATTAGGACCTATTTGCTGTTTACTATTTCAACAAAATTGATATTTTTACTTATCAACAAATAATATTCAGATCTACGAGATGCGACGTATTCAAACGTCGATCAAGACCTTATAAGACAATGTAATATTAGACGTGTAACTCATCATCTTTATTAATGCTATTACAAATCATTATATTTATCACTACCAAAGCTAGTATGACAAGTCATAACAGATTGACTGACAAATAGACTCTATCCTGACGAAGACTGCGATTTGAATCAGGTTATGGATATGTAAGGTGGCACATCTGACACATTCATCATCAGCCCGTTGCAGTCCACTGCTGGACATGGGCCTCTCCCAAGGTACGCCAAAGAGTCTGCAGCTTTATGCATCCAGTCGCTGCCGGTCCTCTTGTGCAAGTCGTCCCGCCATCTGGCCAGAGACACATAATTGAAACTAAAGAATTCTTAACTACCTATTTTGCGGCGAATTTAGTGGGTTTTCATTTTTTTTCCGCCATAGATATATGTAATGTGATCGTTATTGAGCATGATATGCAAACAAAGTGCAATAGTAAGCATATTATATTGCTTATGCCTTATGACATAACGTGATAGTGAGAGATCCCGTGTAGGAACACGTTGAGGTATACGAGTATCACCTTTATCAAAATTTCTATCGCTCTTTTATCGCGTTTTATGACCTATTTTATGTTCCGTTTATGATTACTACTATATCAAGTTGTATATCTAAATAATTCCGGTAAAGATGTTAGTCACATTTCTCTACAACTATTTTCATCACATTATTGTTTTGATTTGGTATATTATTTGGTTATAGCCACTGCATGAAGGGTAGGTGCACAAGTTTGGTATTTAGTAATATTTACGAGTATTATCCTCATCATGCTCTTGTGACGAGAGAGAAGAGCTCTTCTATCTAAAATCGCCTCACAGTTATGATTATGCGGATTTTCTGAAGCGGCGATTATCATATTCCATCATGAAAATCGCTTGCTTATTTTCTGCCCTTTATAATAAAGGTAGTACTTTAAGATTTCTGTTATAAACGCAATATCCTCCAAAAATGGTATGACCGTCATAAATTACGAAGGCTTATCACGATAACAAGCTCTACGGAAGGGCGGCATGACATAATGGTGTACATAATCGTATGATCGCTTTCCATCCCTTTTCCGGCGGTTCGCGTATTATGAAACCGGCGTGTATGTCGGTCAATGTTGTCGGGTTGACATCTAGCTGTGCACACGCGATCGGTACGTAATCGCTCTGACCTTGTCCAACTAATTGAGGGAAAATTGTTCCGAAACGTAGGTGTTGAACCGACCTCCTTGCTTATGTAGTTCTAGTGTACGTCGCGAGATGGCGCCATATTATGTTGGGTTCTCGATTGTAGGAGAGTCCCGTGCTCAATGTTGGGTGATGATGTCTGATACAGTACCCTAGGTACTTTTGAGTTATAAAAATACTGAGCCCAGTATGCTGGCCCAATACAATTGGTAGACCAAACCACTCGAGTTTCTAAAGTTTTTGAACGAGTCTTACAGTTGCCAAATATAAAAGAAATAAAAAACCTTAATGGAGGCCACAATTATCGTCATTCTAGCGCAGCATTGTCCCGAAAGAGCTTTCTAACTAAACTATGAAAGCCTTAATAATTGAATGAATATTCCTTCATTACCGAAGCCAATTTAGGTTCCCGTTGAATACTGTACTCCAGTTTGCCATTATCATAATAGCTATTGGCACGTGTTGCATGCAAATTGCACAACACTAAACTCATTATTGTAATGAGAGGTGAGGGGATATTTTCCTTAAACATTAGAACATTAAGGATAACTTGTGGTTTTGCAACACGCAATATGAAATGTGATTGCAGTAAAAAAGTACAAAAATTGATGTAATTACATAGTTTACTCTGAATATATCCAAAAAAACATAGTCCAAACTAGTGGCCGGCCCGACTCCGTCCAGGTACAGATAATTTAGAGTACAATCCACATCAGCAACATATTATTTCTCGTTGTTTTTATTTATAAACTCAATGTCTGTTGTCAATGTCTATCTGTTCTGCTTTTCTAGTCCCGTCCCGTTACAATCAATCCGCCCTGTCCCACGACTCAAGGGATGTAATACTGTGCCATTTCATCCCTTGGAGTTTAAAAAAGTACTTAAAAATATATATTTGAATTTCCATTGCATCAAAAATATTTAAAAAATCGTTCAGAATATGCACCTTTTGCACAAACTGACGACTCGACGGTTTGAAATTTTACGACGACAAGAAATACGGTGTATACGCTTAGGTACGCTTAATAATACCAGCAATAAGCACGCACATACATATAATAAATTAGATATAAATGCAGTAGGCAATCAGCCACAAGTTTGTGGGAATGTAAGAGTGCTGTTTTTATCCATGAATGTGAAAGACAGTGGTATTCAGTAGCGATGGACGGGTTCCGTAGCTTTCTTCGACCCGTTTAGCTTTTTATATAGTTTTGATACATTGTATCATTTAATTACCTTGTAAGTATTTCATTAAATTACTCATGTTTTGCGTTGTTTAGATAGGAAGAAACATTTAGCTATTGTAAATATGTTTTTTATCCTATATAGCATAGATTTCGTATTGTCTTCTGCTATCTGCAGTAGCTAATGCTGTTTTGAAACGAATATTTGTAAAAACAATTTATAGTTACAGAAAAAAAAAACACATAAACAGCTCTATATTTCGTATGTAAATTATTGTTAGACCGTAACAAAACACTTATCTAAGTAATGTGTATTGAATAAATGAATTACAAATTAAGTCTCAAAACGATGTCACAATCAATTTTGTTTTAAGTAAACAAATAACAAATTAAAAGATTTTATCAAACAAAAAATATATTTAAATAGGAGAATCCACGGCCTACAATGTCGGTCAATGTCGATCCGAGTGACACAGATTAACCGCTGAATCATGTTGCAGCAAACAATATGCAAATACTGCCACACCGACACTTAGCTCAATATATCGCGAAAATCAAATCGACCTACGAAAGTATACAGAATCCTGTAATATAAAATATCTGAAGATTTTTCCTTTTCTACTAAGGGATATCGGAAAGTATAGGAGCTTTGCAGTTCGTGTCTTTTTATTTGGGATTTTTATCTAGGGATGAAAGACCCAATCTAATAGAAAGTAATAGTTACGTCTGTCCTTCAACTTAGTAAGTAGGCACTTTGAAGATGGAAGTGTGTTAGAGGGACACGGTAAGGATTTTCTGCTAACGCGATAAAGGGACGTTGGCATACTCTTTATAAAAAAGATTTTAATATGAATTGTGTGATACATCCTTTTAGAAATAAAAAAAGTAACACTGCGATGTCAGAATATTTTACGCTGAAATAAAATAAATAATTTGTCCGTTTTCAGGTAAAATAAACTAGTATTGTATTTTTCTGAGTAATTGGGTAAAGTGATACATTTACATGACAGACTAGTGGGGCAAGATTTGAACTAAAAACAGTTGTCACGCCGTATTCGCGTGTTTACATACGAAGGCTGTTCACCTTTGGAACATTATAATATGCGTAACGTTCCTATTTTTGAACTAGAGATGTCAAAAGTCTCATAAATACGCGTTTCGATAAAGGACTTATACGATGTTCAATAATTCCAACAAAAAAACGTAATTGCGAATGAAGATTCTATTTTAGGTAGAAAAGTTGTATCTAATTTACTTATAGAGGGTAATATTATGTATCGATTAATTAAAAGTTTATTTTCGTTGTTATGACAATTAAGAGATTTCAAAAATTACCAGCGGAAAACGATAGCACTTCAAACATTTATACAATTTATACGCGAACAAAAAGAAAACATTTTTGTTATCAGCACACGCAGGTAAACCACAGTAACTGATAACACCAGCACGCGACGCGTTTGTGTTCAAAATACGCTCACGTCGAACATAGTACGGCAGTGTCAACATTTATGTTTGTATTGCATTAGTCGATTTGTAGTTTGCATTAATAATCGATGTAACATCTCTATTCAATTCAAGCTAGCGATAAGATCGCGTCGGAATGATCCGCTCTCGACGTTCGATAAACGGTGTGGACGCGCCAAGGTCGCGATTGTCAGTTGTCGGGTCGCGAGGCTTCTTCCTGCGGTGCTCAGAGCTCGAAGCTCGACGGTCACCACTCGCCACTCACCCGGCGCGGTCGCGTCACATACACTCCGACCTCACCATGCGATAAACGCGCAACCGTCCCGCTAACATCGTACTCTCAACATGAGCGTCCCAACCTGTGATGTGTGATTAAATAATGTTGTGAAATTGCACTGTGATGTCGCTGTACAAGAGCATGTTGCGAAGGCAGTATTCCCACGAGTCTGGTAAGACGGAACTCGTGAGGGCCCAGGAGGAATACTTCGACAGACGGTATGTGAAACCTTCAATGAATTATTGATATGGAGCGAGCGGCGCGCTGGCCCCCGCGGGACGGCTGTGTTTTTCTTGTTTGTCTTACATGAATACTTATAACAGAAACGTAAACTCCCGATCTCGATGTTTTGGTGACAAAAATACTATAAGTAAACATCTGGTCAAACGATACTCATTAGCATTAAATATTAATGCGTGGTTTTTTAAACTACACAAGAAACCAGAAGTTTGTTTACATCCGTACTGAGTAAATGTAAAACGTTTCCTTATAAGAATCGTAGGTTTTATAGTAAACAAAACGTAAAAATAAATGGTACTTTACAACTCACAACGTATACTTATCACATCGGAGTTGTATAAACCACAAAGGAAAGTATGATACTGATAAATCTTAAAGATATAAAAGTATGATGAAGCAATTCTGCGTGCAAGTACCAAATTGAGGGAAAACACGGTTTTTACATATAATCTATTATTGTACACTATTTTATTTAAGATTCGTACTGAGTCATAGTTGTTATTTTACAAGTCACGATGATAAATAGAAATAAACAATAAATCAAAAGGAAATATTTTTAAAGTATTGTCATGAGTATTGTATGCGTACAACATTAAAAACTTCTAATGCTATGCTATGGCTCACGAACCGTCTAGGTCTGTTATACGTTTTAGTAATTTTCCTAAAGGCAAAATTATCAAAAGTGTTTACCATAATATATACGTACGTAAATAAGTTTAACATTTACCATTTTGTAATAAATTCCTAAAAAATCTAAAGTATCAAAAATTTTCAGATCTCGTTGACTCTACTTTTATTCAATATGCAAAGGCTCTTGCAAATAGTATGTACCCAGCATTGCAAAGACTTGTGAAGGATGTCTGAAGTGATCTGTAATTTTTAGGCAAAGAAAATCCATCAACCTTTCATGTTTTCGTTCATGACTCATAAAAAATTGATAGAATCGAGGCCTATGCTTCTTAATTTACTGAATAATATAGAAAATGTTTCCCATGATCTTTTTAATTAGGACAAACCAGTTCCACATGATGACGCAAATTAGGGCTGAAGTCTTGAACTCTGCCGTAAGTTCATAATGAGAAATTCCCGTGCACATTTTTACCTTATTGGCTATGAATCACATTACTCAATTTCTTCTATAAGAGACAGGATTTCATCAATTCACCTTTAATTGTGTAGTGTTAGTCTTAAAAGGTGGTGCTTTGTTAAACAATATATTGTTAATATATTCAGTCCTAAATGAAAATACAAATCCAAAAATGAATAAATAAACAAACTTCAAGATCCCGGGAAGGAAATCGTAAGTGACCACGAATAGGATATTAACAATATTTTCGCACGTGGAACAGTAATTATCATATTCTAACTAATTATTATGCAAAAGATCAAATTCCTTACGCGGATGTCAGAATAGCGTGACTTAATCGTACTTGTTCTTGTTGCTATCGAATCACGCGTTCTAATATGCATTATTTTGGTTAGCAATGTTATTCCAAAATCTATCTGCTGTTTAAGGTTTGCTATTTTTGTATTTATCATTTATATCGCTATCGTTGTTCCTGTCAAAATAATGGTCTGACCTGGAATTTGGAATTCACAGTCTTTATACTCTATTACGAAATTACCCCAAGGATATTTAGGTTACAAAAGGTAGAATTGATTAACATACTCAGTAATTTTTATTCTATCTTAAAGTAATGCAATAAAGTTTCCATCTATTACATTGTTAAACCTATTAAACTTATTGGACGGACAGTTATAAACCGATTAGAAGTGATTGTTAGTGCGTCAGCAACATGGATAGTGATCACAGAGGCCTTAAGTCATGCTCCTTTCATCCTTTCACTGGTGTCATGCTCTGGTAATCTACGGATTCGCTTTCTATTAAGTGCACTCCTTTTTTTCAGAATCTTGCTTTTTAGTGCTGAAAAAAGGCAGATTTAGATCTTTAGAACTCGTTGTGTTGTTGGAGATTTGAAAATTCTGATGTGTGTTTATAGAAGTTTATGAACTTGTGACTTCATTAATTAGTAAAGCAACGTTCTTACACAAAATATATTTTAAAAGTTAAAAACAACTGTCACCGCGGTTTGTGATCTTACAGATGGCGTTTCTCCACCTACCAATTTTAACATGTACTTCTTTTTTAATTTTCTAACCGGTAATCAAGATGACTCAAAAAGCATCACAATACCTGGTCTACCCAGGGTGGTCATTAAACATTTCATAAGGATGCAATGAATCATGAAAAACAATGATCTTACCACGTAATATGTTGAAAGAGGAAAAGCCACCATGAGTTAGGTTTTCTATTCAGACTGTCATACGGAAAAACCATGCCCTATACAAATTGTGCAACATAATTTTTAGTGTTTAGTTTGACTTTCCTTGCATCAAGGGTATTAATTTGTTGTAGGTTTAATAACGCGGCTTGTTTATGCACAAGTGGCTACAATGCCATGCAAATAGAGTATTCACCAACAAATAATATTGGCTGGATGCAGGCTGCCTCCAACAGGTCACTGTGGAAATCATAGGGAGAGGCCTATGTTCAGCAGTGGACTTCCTTTGGCTGATGGATTAGATTGGATTGGAAATAATATTAGACACAAATACGTTACTATGACGAATGGGCAACCCTTTTGAAGGCTTTCGTGGCGCAGTTGGTTAAAAACGGATGTGAAGCGATAGGCTGCGAGTTCGATCCCCGCACCGAGACGAATGTTTGTGCAAACCACAAGTATTTTTTCGGGTCTGCGTTTTTGAGAGGCCGAAAAGTTTCTCGTAGTTCCTGATACCTACGACACAATAATGTACTTAGTGTAGGGTCAAGACTACGTACATATGTGACTGTTGAGTGTTTTTTATTATTATTAACCTTTATAAACCCTCGCTTACTGTGGTCGTTCTCTATCCTAATAATACCACGCCAATTTTATAACATGCTACAATACGCTATTGTCTCATTTTTATATAAATGATAGGTGGCGCACAGGACACCCACGTCTCGCCTTGTGTGTTCTGTCCAGCGATGTGATAGGGAGCGAGCGAGATTCTAACCCGAGACCTCAGCTTTGTAATCGTTGTGCAATCTTAGTGCAACTACGCCACCGGGGCAGTCGAAAGGAGCGAAAATGTAATAAAACACAAATGTACAATCTCTGAGAATTTACCGTATTGGCTCGTGCCAATTACCTACTTAATTAGTAACCTAGACCGCATTAATTGCTTTGGTGTAGGCACGACGAATTACCAATCAGGCACACTTTTAATTCACTCACTTTTTTGTCCTCATCGCTCACAAATCCTTGAATGAACGTTTTTGATACGGCTCTTGGTTTTAATGACAACGCCTTTGGTTTACTAATTTGACTTTGTTTTGTTAATTAAAAAACCTCATAGGATGGAGATATTATACGAGTATGTCACCTTATTTTATTTTTATACCCATTGGCAATTTTTTTATTTTTTTATGTTATTTATGTTATCAAAATGTACTAACAAATGAAAAGTATAATCTCCGTTTTTGTGCCAGGTAAATTATTTCGATTATTTTGCAGAAAATCTAGGGTTTATCTACTACTTATGATCACAATTCAACCTCATTACTAACAGTAATCGCAGTTTCAACAAAAACACACAAAAGTAATTGTCAACACGAAAAAACCTTTAGGTTTTGCGAAGTGTATAAAAAGACGCACGTTCACAATAATAAAAGAGATTGTCGAAGTAGTCGTTACATAGACTGTTTACTATATTTTTATTTAACTTATATATGCATTTAAATAAATAAATACACCCAACAGTCACATACAGAGTCCTGACCCCACACTAAGCTCTAACCTTGTGTCGTGGGTATCAGAAACTACGTGATTTCGCGGTGTCACAAACGCCCAGACCCGAAACAAATCCCTGTGGATCATACAAATATTTGTCTCGGTACGGGGATCGAGTCCGCAGCCTCACGGTAATTAGCCGGCGTCTAACCAACTGCGCCACGGAGGCTGTCATTTTATTTTTGTCACTTTTATTATCCTGACTCGGCAGTGTCTTCACCCGTAAACGCAATGCTGTGCAGAGATTATCTTTTAGCAACAGACAGTTATATCCAAAGATACAATTATGCTTGCCAACCCAACTGCAACGATTAAAGAACTGTTTAGTAAACACTTGTATAAACTGTTGATGTTCCTTCATGCTATGTATTGAACCGTAGCTTAGTAGCGTATCGACTTCGACGAGGTTGTCGAGGTTAATTCAAAACGCCAGAACGCGTATAATTTTAGTAATACAGTGTGTTTTCTTGTTGAAGTGTATCGAATGCTAACATAAATATTGCAATTGTATTGTATATTGTAGTTTTAGTACCTCCTAGAGTACTGCCAGGTACCAAAATGAGTCTGCGTCGTTAAATACATATTTAATTCCCCATTTAGATAAGAAAATGTAAATGGTGACAGTCTCTTCATAGATTTTATCTCGGGCAAATAATAATTGAGTATTTGTTTTTCTTTTTATAGTTTAGTTTAGTTTCTGTATTTTTCCTGTGGCTGAGGATTATGATGAAATATCTTAAAACTTTGGTTAATTATCATTTTTTAAATAGTATATACATACAGAACCCTTAAGCAACGAGTCCACATCACGCAAAACCATTTTATCTACATAGTAGCATATCACAATGTCAAATATGACATAAATAACAACTACAAAATTTTACATTGCCTTCATGAATAAGTTACATAAAAATAGACCTTAAGTCAACAATATAAGAGCTATAAAGTATAATAATGAAGCTATTGTGTTATTTACACCATGATATCAGGGGTTTTAACCTCATATCTCCTTGTTAAATGTTGCTGTTTATGTTGTAACTGGGCGGAGTGGGGTGAACTTTAATCCCTGATTGTCTTAACATTATAAATATTATTGTAAAATTTTGCCGTATCTATCTATACCTTCGTAATTTTGCTTAATCACCTCATTATTTGGAAATTATCTACTTACAGTTGTCCGTCAATTTTTTTTTATTAATTTTGCATTCTGTTTAGAATATTTATGATTTAAAACGTCTTATGTTTTTAATTTAAACCTTTCTAAAAGTTAAAAATATATATAAATGACTTATATCAAAAATAACTTGGCCAATATTTAACAACACGACTGTGAATCCATAAATTAACATATTTATTCTAATTGACATCGGTCAAAATGCGAGTGAATAGTAAATACGTACAGAATACTGCACAGGACCTCGAGTTACGGTTGTGTGTGAGTTACTATGGACAATATTCCAGTTCAGGTAAATAAATAACTACAAATATATTACTCAAAGTATTGAGAAAATTTCAGGCGTCCTGTCAGGCTAGTTTTATCGAACTAGTCGAGTGTGTAATAAATATTGCATCAAGGAATTACCTACAGGGTATATCAAGACTGCTACCGAAAACGAAGCCAGGTGGTAGTTTTATTGACTTTAGACACACCGCAACTAAATTTTTTGCAAAAAAAACGTTAGTTGCATTGTGTCTAAAGTCACTTGTATCACACGATGCAACTAAAACTACCACCTGACTTAGTTTTCGGTAGCAGTCTTGATATACCCTGTATGTATCATTATACAACAATATTTTCGTAGTCTTAAAAATTAAAATGCAAAGTTTTCTAGATTCAAGTCACGTACTAAATGAGGTAGAGTTGTCCTTTAGTTTTAAAATGTTTTAAATAAAATAATATAATATGCAATAATGTACAGACACTCTAGTTTCGCCAGATCATGTACTATTTTAAATAAGTGTCTAGACACTGACTATTATATAGTGCTACTGTGTTTACTAATTTACTTTTACTCGTATATGCAGAACTCTTACTTTTCCATCCCGGTGTGAGAAAAAAAAGCATGCGTAATAGTAACCAAAAAGTATATTCAGTTTGAGCGAAGAGGACAAAACATTCGATAACTAAAATAGGTTTTAAAACTGACTATAAATAAGACTTTATCTACAGTAGTTGCCAGTTTGTATTGGCAGCGATAAATCTCAACACTTGACACTTATCTGATATTTTCAATTGTATTGTTACATCGCGTTTATGAGTGCACATTAGGAGTAAAAACATCTTGCCATCATTGCTCTGTCTTCCTACTTCCTAAATAATTAAGTTTTTATTGTAAAAGTGCACAATGCGAGGTCTAGAACGTTCGCAAAGACCGCAGTATCAGTATGTATACATTTGTATTATAATATAATTTTTAATTGACGTGGGATATTGGTACTTTAATTTTATTTGTTCGTTATGTGAAGGTGTTTTTGCTCGCACTACTATGACTAACAAACTTAATATTTAAAAAAATGTAAAAAAGGAACCATGTTATTGGATTTTTGAATATCAACAAGGTTATTGTAATGAGGTCGTTCGTATAACTATTTTTATAAAAGAATAACACATCTATTAAATATTTAATATGAGGTAAGGCGTAAAAAAAATCGAGCAACGCGTCATGCGGTTGTTATAATATAAACAACGAAGCTTAATTAGAAATTACAAGGGAAGGTGCAGAATAATTTATTTTGAAGAATAAATTGGCAAATAATTAAATTAATGATGATGTGTTGAAATAAGCATAGTGTTCGATAATTTGTTAAGCTACCCACAGAAACCCATACAAGTATGTCGCGTATTGGTATTAGCTAAATAATTATAATCCCCTGCAGTAGAATATGTTGTGAATATGCTCTATCTGAAGATATTATGCACCAAATGCATTCATACTTAAAAAACCCAATATCCTTATTTTGTTATGCTTGAATAAATATTTATTTTTATTTTCCTTGCCCAATTATGTTAATATGAACATAACCTATTGTTAAACTATTATTCCTATTTAAATATTTTTTTGTTTGTTGCAGACGGACTAGGTCCCTGAACGCGCCATCTCCCATACAACAATTTGGACCATGTGGCAGAATAATGAAGAACTCCGCAATGGTTATGTAAGTCTTATGATCTCTTTACAACCCCAGAGCTACTAGACCTACATCATTTTAGCACAGCTGAAATTTAGAAGATCAATCTAATTTGATAGAGCCCTATAAAAGGTCTCAAAATAATACCGTAAAGAAGATTTTTTTTTTAATTTAATCTATCTCATCCCACTGCTGGGCAAAGGTCTCACCCCTCTCCCTCCATAGTTCGAGCTCTAAAGATATTTCAGAAGATATTAAGTTGTATAAAATTTTCGCTTCGACCATTATATTCTCTGGCCAAAACTATTTGGGTTTTTAAATAGAATACGCCTATTTTAATGGAAAGGAGTAAAAAAATTTTTTTGTACAATTGATCCGGCAAACGAGCAAACAGGTCACCTGATGGTAAGTGATCACTGCCGCCCATGAACGTACACAACGTTGGGTTTAAAGACGCGTCACCGACCTATTAAATCGCGAAGGGATCAGAAAGAAAAAATGGCGGGAAGAGGAAATTGTTTCCTTTTAATTACACATGCCTAGGTACGATTTTAGTATGTATCTATTAGCATATTAATCTTCCAAGACAAAAAGTATAACCATTAATTGCAGGAACCTCATTGCGTGTTTTTTCATGCCACAATTCTGTAATTACAATAAAAACATTGTTAATGCAATAATTAATTAATCATTCGTACTTCGCTTCCTTCGTCAAGAGTCATTAAAATATAACGTCATTATTTATGGACCTTCAGTAGTTATTGGTTTTATACTTACTGAATGCCTGCGTACGCGCTCATCAATAATACTACTTAAATTGATTTATCGCTATTTAAGTGCGCGGTTAATCGGTTGAGGTTCGCTTCACTTTTAGTTGCAGTGCACGTGAAGACATTATTTTTATTGTAATTATAAAAAAATCCTATCCGACGAAACAACTTTACATTAATTACTTTCCTGTGTACTAGAACTGACCAATAAATCTGGGGATTAATGATGAAGGTTTGTCTTTAACAATGCACATCTTAGAAATCCAATGATAACGACTATTATAAGATCTAGGTACTACTAGCCACAACGATTTCCTTTACTCCTTTCACTTTACCCTATATTACACGATTTAACAATCTACACATTAAATAACCAAGTATAATGTAAACAATCTAATGTTTAACAATACATTATTTAAAGCAGCTGGTCGGTATCCGATGAATGCTAGCTGCTAGAAATCGGAGTAGTTACTTAGGGAACCAACAGACGGTAATAAGATAAGGCTAACATCCAATCAATTGATTTTATACCCTTCCAGGCAAATCCAGGACCCAGCGTCGCAGAGGCTGACCTGGTACAAGCCCCCACTCACGGTGTTAGTGATCAAGAAGGTGCACGACGCCACCATACTAGCGCCCTTCGTGCAGCTCGTGCACTGGCTTGTTCATGTAAGTTTTCTAATATAATTACTTGATCCATGTATTTACATAATGCTGAAATATCAATACAACTGACAGGGCTGATTCGAGCAACTGGATGGTGAGATGAAAAGAACTACCACGAATATCTCAATAGTGATCTTGTAAAGTCACCATAAATAATTTAATGAAAAGAAATGAAAACTTTACACATCTCTTCAGCTTATAATGACTGCTTTTATACTCGTCTAATACTTCAGAGACGAGTAGAGCTCCTCTTTCATTTTATTTTTAAATCAGATGTTCGCCGTTATCGTAAGACAATTAAATTAACATTAGATCTCCCGTAGAGGTTTTATCAAGATTACTCTATATTAGGGGTCACTTTTGCACACAAACATCCTTCTACAATATAAGATTGGCGTTGACTCATAGTCTGCCACGTTATCTAAATTCAACTTGGTGAACCTTTAAATGCACAAAAAATAGTATGTTTATTTTAGTGTCTTTTTCCTGCTGATGGTTTTTACTTCGGTGATTTTCTGGCTTTAAAATTTTATTCGAATGAGTCAAGCTTTGCAACTAGCTCAGCTGTAGTTAATTCTTTGTAAAGTTTCCTATTTCGCAATGCCCACATCTATGTAAAATTTTACAGCTTCCTGGACATTATGATTGGCAGTTAACCACGTATTGCTTCCTAGACATTTCGGTCGCCACGTTGCACCACTATAACCTATTTTTCCTCAGAGTTGAAAGGTGATTCAACCCCGATCTAATTGCGGTAATGGTTTACAAGCGCTCGGTTGTACGGTTGATTCAACTTCACGCGTGTTTATTGTCGTGACTCAGACGCGTAGGCTTCGGCTATAAATAATGCAAATATATCAACTCCCTGATCGCTTTGATTTATTCTTTTTATAATACTAGTATTGCGGTAACTTGCAATTGATAGTTGGACGGAGTTTTGTCTTCATAAGATTACCTATTAACTGGAGAAAGTATTCGGAACATTGATGTTTGTTCTGTCTTTTATTGATTCTTCTGGCTTCGCTTCGAAGATTTCAATTCTTTCGGTTTTGATGATTTTCTATATTAAGCTGTTTAATAGCGAGTTTAATTCTGTAAAATATAGGAAGTCTGCTGTAATTAACCGTGATCACAAATCGCGCTCGAAAAATTAACATACTTATTTTTTCTCGAACTAAATGGACATTACTAAATAGATATGTTTTATGGAAAAACAACTATAAAAATCTAAAATATAACTTAGGAGCTTAAGCTTATGTATAACTGGTGACAAAAACTAAGCGCAGCAAGCGATCAATTGCACTGCGGACTCATGCGGGACCCGCCTCATATAAAATGTATGTGTTCCGAGCGTTTCCCCCTTCATATGCATTGCGATATAGCTCGACCTGCGTTGACCTAACGCTAATAATGATCAAATACATACATCTAAAAAAATATGTTTTAAATTGTATTCTTTATAATATTTATAATATACTCGTATAGAGAGAGCGCTGTGTTACATTTGCGTCTTCAAAAAGGTAGATAATTTCTTGTTCGTAATTTTGATAGTATATTAGTCAAAATTGATTTAATTATTTAACAACAAATTTCTATAAATTCCGATGGTAATCTAAATTAAATTTAATTATAATGCGTCTAAAACGACTTTAAGTGTAATTGAATAGTCCTAAACTATGTTTTTATTTTTCTTTTTCAAAAATTTGTGCATGTTGGACAACCTGTCAAATGTCAGCCAATAGGAGGGCAGAAAAAGGTGGCCCGGCACCACCATTTTTATCTACGTTTTTCAAGTACTAGCACTCCCTCTATATTGTAAATAGTCTAAGTTGTATTCCTAACCAGGCGGACTACTCGCTCGTCTCGTCATGCTGTCTGAAAAAAATAACTAACAAAAAGTCATGCCCTTCCTCCCAAAGGCATAGGTTGTTGCCCAGTTATCCTTTTTATAAATTACCATAACATTACTCACAACCTCGTCTAACCTTTAATTCACCTTATTTTAGTGCACCGACAAGGTCAAACATTATAATTCCAATCATAGTCTGTTTTTAAATAAGAGTGAAGCAACGGACCAAGAGAGTTCAACAATCGTGCCTTATCTTTTACTTGGGATGCGCGTATTAAGAAATAAAATTAATGTAAACAAAAAACAAAAGTCTAATTATCATTTGTCTATGGCTAATTACATATTTAAATGACGCGAGTTCTTTTTTGTTTAAATACAGAGTTATTGTTTGTTTTATGATATCAAATTAGGAACTCAAAGTTGTTTAACTTTTGTTTTAATAGTAACTTCTCTAAACCAAAACAGTTGCAAGGATCAAGATTATTATTGACCTCATTTGGTACTTAAATAAAAATACAATGGACAGAATAATATTAAATCAAAATTGCATGTAATAATTATCAGACTTCATATCATCTTTTAAATTAATAAATGTATAAATTCAAATCATCCTGATAAGGATGGAAAATCAGTTGTATGAACTGTGAAAGCTATGAAAAATGTTTTATATGTAATAATTACGCTGATTAAAAATTTCATGTAGTTTGCATAATATCACACAATTATTTATATATTATACAACATGGATTTTTAATGTATTCACAAATTCTTGCTGTGTCGGTATCGGTACTTGGGAATTTTGTCACTAATTTATACAGTGTATGTACTAAAGAAGACTCTTCTAAAGACCTAGAACGTGAAGTTATTAGAACAAGTCTTCAAAGTGCAAAATTGATCAATAATAATTAAAGATAAGAACACCACCAGCGATATTCAAGAAGCCATCTATATAAGAGCCTAGAAGATCTTGATCAGAAAGAACGTATAGCTTGTCTATTTTACACTATTTACAAGATCACTGGAAGGGAATCTGTTCGAACATGTCTTTGTGGACGTCTTTAGAGACTCATATTTGTATTACTGCGTATTATAACCAGTGGGTACTGAGACATGCATATAGACTCAGACATAAATAAACTAAAAGGAATTAACATCAATACACTTAAAAATCATATAAATGCATTAAAAGTGTTAATATATTCACAATAACATGCACGTGCGCTGCACACCAGTTCAACAAACGCATTCAATGCTAATGACGGAAAATAAATGCGAACACACTAGAACATACGTACGTGGATATATTGTTTTATATTATAGCAGCAATCCATATTACTTATACAGGGTATATAAAGACTGCTACCGAAAACGAAGCCAGGTGGTAGTTTTAGTGACTAGTCACAAAAGCTAGGCACTAGGCACCTAAATTTTTTGCAAAAAAAACGATGTTTTTTTCCTATCATCGTATTTGGGTGGCAAATACCTACATTTTCCTAAAAAAAAATACTGTACTCCCTTTTATTTTTAAAGACGCTGTAGTATGCAAGGCTTTAAATTATAATTTTAGCAATAAATATGGATTTACCATTCAAACACAATGATATTTAAAACATTGCAAAAAAAATCGTCGCTTTTTTTTGTACAAATATTAGTTGCATCGTGTCTGTAGCCACTAAAAGTACCACCTGGCTTCGTTTTCGGTAGCAGTCTTGATATACCCTGTATCTATAAGATAGCTAATTCATGTCCGAAATGCACGGAAAATCCGGCACTAAATTAAACAATTCATTGGGTAACCTTTATGTTTAAAAGTTAATGGTTGTAGGTGACTCGGTTTGTGAATTCAAATTCATGTAAAAAACTTTTTTTTCAACGAATAAAAAACGTGCTGATGTATTTACTATTAAGCTATTTTAAATTACATCAATACAAACTAGTATTAAAACTTAGGAATACCTAAGACCAATAAATAGGCAATAGCAAAAAGCCTATTAGCCTTCCCCGATGCCCTTCGATGTATGCCCTGGGGAAATAAACATAGCTCAAAATATAAATGGTACAAAATATCTGTTTTTAAGTAAATCAATTTCGTATCGATGCTGATACATATGAATCATGCCTGCACCTAGATCAGTGAGTATAGATATATAATGAACCTTTCCTAAAATGTGGTGTGTGCCGAATGTATCAAATAACTAATCTGTGATCCAGTTGAAGTATCGCTTACAATATGGTTAGTCTCGCACGAGCGCATGCGTGGTGCATGCGGGCACGTGCGGTACCTTCCAATTTGACCCATATTACGCTATCTGAGACAATCACTCACGAAATGCACATTGCGAGACACTGTGTACCCTTCAGTTTTTTACCTTAATACGTGAATGTGCAAGGTTGTAGAGAGAAATAATGCTTGGACTTGAAAATAATGTAAAATAAGATTAGATCTCTTCAGCTCGATTTATAGCTTGCATCAGTCCATAACTTAGCATAGGACTTTTGAAATGGTCAGTACTTAGCAGGATCGTCAGTTTGTCTCTTCAAATTTTTGAGAATTTAACGGATATTTAATAAATCTATAACACAATTCCCCTGTAACCAGCGTTACTAATACTGGGAATCCCGAATAATAAGCCCATATACAGCCCATTATACATCATGGCCGAAAAACTACGTTACGTCGACCCCGTGTAAATGAGAAATAAGGGCAGGCAGAAGAAACTAATATTGGTATACAGACTCTGACATTCACCATCAATTGTTATACATCCACAAGTAAGAAACCTGTGTAAATATAATTTGCAGGACAAAAGCATGGTGGTATTCGTGGAGGCGGCAGTGCTTGATGACACGCTGGTGGCGGCGTACGGCGAGTTCGCGGCCGTGCGGGAGCGTCTCATGACCTTCCGCGCTGGAACAGACGATCTCACTGACAAGATCGATTTCATCATCTGTCTGGGTGGAGACGGCACGCTACTGCACGCCAGCTCGCTGTTCCAGGTAAGGTATACACGATGTGTGAACGATAACTATAGTACGTTACAGGTCGAGATGGCAATCGGGGTATGATGTGATGCGTGGGGGAGTGGACACCCCGCAAACCCGCACAGCGCCCGCGCCGTTCTAGTCTTAGTGCTGCACGAGTCCACATCGACCGCGTTTATCGATTCCGATCCCGCTCACATTGTTCTTTGTGTATTATAGTGTTGTATATTGAAATAACTGCGGTAGCTTTTAAAGCTAAAGAAAAATAAACAATAATTCATTTTTATTCTTACGGTTTCATTACGCTGATACAGTCCCCTCATAATAGATTTTATCATATATGTTCGATGTGCACTATGCAGACATCGACCAGTCACAAATTGCAGAAAAAATAATTTGTCATATTGCATATAATAAACTTGACTTAATTAGTTTTACTTTTATGACATTCCGTTGCAAAAAAATATCGATATAAACTACTTGGGACGTGATACTACATCACTAGAAAATTGCTATGTGGACATGTCGCGTACAGTACATATTTATGTTCTGCGTTATTAGAATCGATATGTACACGAAACACAACACCATCTTTAGCAAATTCAACTATAAGATATATAGAATCACACTTACTGTGTCTGCGGTGCCTACGAATAGCTTTAGTGTCCATCACCAGCGTAGCATCAGCCAACTAGTTTAGCAATTCACCGATCGATTATTACTATTGAAAGATATTTTCCCTGACCCAAACATCAAGGTCGTTGTTTACATTTGATATTTGTATCAACTTATACGTGTTACTTGAGCACAGACCTTCTGTGTGACCTTTTGTTATGAAGACTACGCTAATTCTGAGCAAATTAAATTATAAGTATAAGAGCAAAGTAAATTCCTCTCACAATTACCAGACCGGATTATACTTTAAGACAAATTTCCGTCTAGTACATCAAAATTTACGAGACCTTTCGCTCTCACAACATACGCAAAACAAAATACCTTATAGTAACTGGTGTTATGGGTTTTAATTTCGTAACTTCAGATGCAACGGAAATCTTGTAACTACAAGAATGTTGAAACGATGTGTGTTTTTGTTTCAGCAATCAGTCCCTCCGGTGATGGCATTCCACTTAGGTTCATTAGGTTTCCTAACGCCCTTCGAGTTCAACAATTTCCAGGAGCAAGTTATGAACGTCTTAGAAGGTGAGTACAGAGTACAATTCATTATATTTTATAGTCTTGGTTCTTAGTATCATACGTATTACGTGACCTAACAATCATGATCTACTGCTCTTGCGTAAATTGCAATTAAGTTTATTATTTTTAATCTATGTATAAAACATCATATTATTTGCGTGGTTTTATTTTTATATATTATTTTTAGTCTTGGTTGTACTCGTAATTCTATGTTATCTTCTGCTCATTAGGAGCCTTTATAGAATTTGCTACAACCATATCACCTTTTTCCATATCTTCCTCAATATCTACTTTAAGATGTCTACTATGGTAAACAAGTTCTCGAAAATTTCCATAGCTACCTTCTTCCTTATAGTAGCTTCGAGGTCTATAGAAATCGGCCTCTCAAAAACTCCCATAACTGTATTTTTCAAGACTTTCTCTTAACATTCTAGGTCATGCAGCATTAACATTAAGGTCTCGGTTGCAATGTGTGGTTCTGCGGAAGAGTCAGGAAGACGGCAAGGAGAAGAAGAAACCCACAACCATACTGGTACTGAATGAGGTGGTGGTGGATCGAGGGCCCTCGCCGTACCTCTCCAACATAGATCTGTTCCTTGACGGGAAGCACATTACCTCAGTACAGGGTGATGGTGAGTTTCATACACTTTTAATATTCTTATAACTGTCCTTATATCAGAGCCTGTATAGTAATAGGTGTTACTGCTGATCACGAGCTTCTACGATTCGGAGTTTCATTGGGAACCCACAGCAAGCAAGTGATTTGCTGTTGTATTCCGTTCGGTGAATGAGAGCCAGGAAGTACAATATCCCTCCTCTCTCCCCGTCCTTTTTCCTTCCCATTTATAAAGGTTAATAACGCCCCTACCATCCAAGTTATACATACTATGTGTATATGGACGATGGTAATTCTTTTTGTTTTTCATAAGACGTTTGGTCGTTTTATAAACCGATGCAATTTAACAAATTTGATGTTTCGTAATTTGTTCTTATGTAACTCATTTTATTCTCAAGATTATTCTATAGTTAATTAGTTTGATCCATCAACCTATTATATAAATCTGTATAGAATTGTTTGCGTGTTCATTATCCTAATTGCCTTCCTTGTATTAGGTATATAAGTAGTGGCTTACATAAGCGAGATATTAATTTTAGCAGATTAAATGTCGTCAGATTAAAACAAAATGGGTATTACCTTTGACCGGATGATCTTGGACGTCTGGTGACGTCTAAATGACTCTGCAGAATGGCTGGCAAATCTAATGGTAGGTGCAGACCAGTCTAATCATTTCTAACTGGTTGAAATAATGATGTCTGATGATGGTTCTGTGGACACTGGCCAATTAGAGCCCATAATACAGTTACATGGGTCACTGAGGCGGATGGTACTTGACTATCGAGGTCTAACATCTGATACAGATAGATTAAGAGGCTAACAAAATGGCGACTGAGATGAAGACGCGTCATGCAGACCATTCGTCAAATAGTTAGATGGCGTCATGAAGGTCGAAGGTGACGATGATTTCACTAGATCCAGAAACAAAGAGTATTACATACAAGTGAGGATTTTTATATCCAATAATTTGACATGGGCTGACATAGTTAAATATGGACGTCATCGCTTCTAACAAGCGTACCAACAGCAAACAGTTATTTATTGTGCGTTGTTTATAGTTATAGACGTTGCTATTTCGAGAGATAGTAGCGTTACTTAGAGTCGTCATCACAATCTCACAAGAAACAATTATATCTAACACCTCAATTCAACCCTCCAGGTCTGATAGTGTCAACGCCCACGGGCAGCACAGCGTACGCGGTCGCCGCGGGCGCGAGTATGATCCACCCGTCCGTGCCCGCAATCATGGTCACGCCCATTTGCCCGCACTCGCTTTCCTTCAGACCCATCGTGGTGCCCGCAGGGGTTGAACTCAAGGTAAAACATATGATAGTTTTAGTCATATTTTGTTTTTTATTGGTTTATTGTCTCAGCGAATTTATACGCATAGAAAAGGATTGATGATGTGATCTAATGGATTATGTCTGCTGATTAAAGTATACTATAACTTGTCATAAATATTTTGCATATTTATGATGGAGGCCTAAATTGAGACTGCCATGAACAATAACCTGTACCCATGTTTTCCGAAATTATGGACAATAAGTTAGAGTTGTTCTGATAAAGTTTCGATGATATGATTCCGCTATCGACAATCTTCTAGATGGAAAGGACAAGAATCTATGAACATCTTTATGGAGAATGGAGGCTTATGTCCAACAACGTCAAGGTATAACAGTAATATAATAATATTACGTCTTTAAAGCATCTTCAGACAAAAAATAATAATTGTGAAATTACACACAAATAACAATTAAAATTAAATAAGACAGATCTGACAAAATCTTTCGTAAATATCTACATTTCCAGCTTCTGTCAATAAAAATAGTTTTTACTCAATCAGTCAAGGAATCTTATCACCAAATTGCAAGTATTGAATGTTATTCTGAAGAGGATGTGACGTTTCTAGATTGCTCTGTCGCCGGACGCGCGTAACGCCATGTGGGTATCGTTCGACGGCAGGAACAGGCAGGCATTACAGCACGGAGATAGGTACACTGCCTAAAACAAACCGGGGGGAAAAGGGATGCGGGTGAATCGGGACTGAACTTATCAAGTTTTTAACCATACATTTCTCAATTTGTTCTGAATTTCACACATAAATAAACTATAATAAAAATGATTTTAAAAGTGTACAACAAAAAATATCGATAAATTAACAACATTGTACTTGGTTGTGAGGTTAAAAATTGCAGCCATTAAAGTGAAAAATCTATATAAAATCACTTTTATAAATACGACTATGTAACTAAACTGCATTTGTTGGCAAGTGCTATATCATCTCGGTGAAATACCCTTCCGTCAGAAAGCTGGCTTCAAATCGGATATACATACATAGGTACTTGAATATGAAATAATTAACTTTTGTACGGGTCGCTATGGCGGATTTTCAGTATATTATGTATGTCGCGAATATGAATACCTAATAGGAGGGGCCGTTTTAAGTACATCCAGCGGCTTAAGCAAGATTGCTATGGCACCACCAATCCGCCATCCAAATCCATGCAAAACCAATAAAAAAACTAGGCCTGAAGTCCCAGGAGATGACGCAAACGAGCACTACCCGAACGCCACTATTGTAGGTAGAAACCAACAACCTGACATTAACAAAACAATTATTTTAAAGTAGAAACCAATTTAACTACCAATTAAAACGCAATTGTAAAATTAAAAATTTGATAAGTTTAGTCCCTCACCCACCTCATACCCCCTTGTACTTATTTGACACTTAACCACACCACACAGCTAACGCCTGCTTTGATCGCTCGCATGTATTTCTTACGGCCAGTTCTTGGTATTTTCTCATCTCACTAGTAAATATTAGGATCTGGTCGGTAGCTTTTTAATATATAGTTCGTAACATTGTATGTACTATTTAGCTATTTCGTGTTGTTTCGTAATGTACTGTAGTATTAGTATGTTCTGTTGCGACCTTATTGTTTCGTAAAACCCATGATATTTCTAAATGAAACTAAAACTAACGGTGCATCAAATTGTAATACAAAAACTAAAAATGAATTGGGTAGTATAAATGTAACATGATTTCTAATTATTCGTTTACAGACGACTAAAATCCTAAAGTTCACAAAAAATGGAAAATACTTTACGTTCACAAAGTATAAACCCAACAAAAACGCTGAATACAATTTTATTACGGCGACATCTACCGGCAAACACTAGAACTACTTTCTCCTTAGAAATGTTTCTTTATAAAATGAAGAGTTGAGATGAAGCCACGTTGTTTCAGATAACGCCGAGCCTAGAGGCTCGTAACGTGGCCAGCGTCTCTTTCGACGGCCGATCGCAGTTGACGCTCAGGCCGGGCGATAGGTAACTAACGCGCTTGCATCATGGTGGCTGGCATTGTCGCGATCATTCTGATTTCATTATCGGGAATATAGGAAATTGGGGAAGTTAAGAGCAATAATTTTCTTTCATCGAGTTGAATTTAATAATTTAAAATTTTAGTTCTGATTTAAAAAATGATGTAACTAATTAAATTTTTAAGTCAATCTCTTCAAGTAAAGACCCATTTATTATGTTTGTTACACATTCCGTTCGTCACCAAAAATATTTGTCAAAATTTAAATCCCGTTTAAACTATTGTAGGTTGATATCATTGCATAATCGAAAACATATTTTTTCTATTAGTTACTCTTTGAAATCTAATTCTCCACAAAACTGATTCACCGGTTTTAAATTGCACTTCATGTTATCTGAACCCATATATTTATATGTACGTATTTATATATAATTAACTCACTAAATGCGCTTGCATGACCACGCTTTGCTTTACCACATAGCATGCACATAATTTTTATGTTAATTGATTACTTAGAACTAACTACTATACAATGCACATCATTTATAATTGTTTTAAAATTAATTTGCATTACATTAGAAGCACTTGTGCTGATAATTATATAATGTATGTTTAAAGTATTTAACAATTGAATAGTAGTTTTATATTTGTGGACTAAGTTCCAGTTCAGCGTAAGTAAAATAATTTTAAAGCCCAAATAATATATTTATATAAAATTTAATTTAAATATTTTTTCTTTGCTTAAAGTTTCGATTATAAAAAATACTCAAAGTAACGTATAATGTAGTAAGACATAATTATTTGAATCTCAGTTGTAAAAAAAAAACTAACAAAAATACAAATCAATTTAGATTTTTTTCTGATCGTATAAATTACAAATCCCATTCAACTATCCATACTAATAAAAATATTATCTGCAAACAGTCTCTACGTCACAACGTCAGTGTACCCCGTGCCGTCAATATGCGCGCAGGACCAGATCTCCGACTGGTTCGATTCCCTGGCCGAGTGCCTACACTGGAACGTGCGCAAGAAGCAGAAGCACATGGACGAGCTGAGCGACATGACGCACTCCTCAAGCGACACGTTGGAAGACCTGGACAACCACCATGACGACAGACCTGCTGATACATGACCTAGCTAAGAAGGGCATTTGTAGAAGACTTTACAAGCACTGATAAGATGATAGAGCCACTGAACACAGTACACGAGGTACTTTGTTCATGAAACATTCTCACCGATTTCATAATAGCAGGCACCAGTCCCCCTTCGGGTATTAAGGTACATAGGTACTAAGGATCACTTAGAATCAAACAAATGCTAGCTTAATTTTCGGACTTATGTAAAATAAAATTTAATCGTCGTGACTTTCGGTGTGCGGTTATTTTTACCGCATCATCATATATTTTATAAAGGACCAAATGAATCTAAATACAGATAATACGAGGGCGTAAATACCAGAAATTAATCATGAGAGTTATGACAAAAGTACTAATAGTATAAATCTTTAATTCCATCTTAAAAATATCAATAGTTTGTGGCAAATATTTTAAGATTACAAAAGTGCTTGTGTTGTCTACTTTAAATTGCCGTCAGTGCGGATGTATGGTTGGTGCACACCACATTTTTATTTCATTATGGTATAGGTATACTGTGTGGAGTTAAACTGAACAACGAGCTATCTCTAAGAGATTTTTAATAACAATACTTGTCTGAATTCTGAATTAAATGGGGGAATTGTCTAACAAAGCAATGAAAGATGAAGCTGGTTGCATCTTTTGTATAAAAAAATATGACCATAGACAATGAGCACTGACTACACATTCTTAGTTTAAAAATAACTTGAAGTTCGAGAGCCAATGCGAACATGCGGCCAGTAGTCGCTCCCAATTATTGTAATCAATGATTGTTGTGCAGTGCTCTATATCTATGGTATTATCTATGATGATCTTATGAAATAAAAAGATATTTACAAAAAGTTTTATTAATGAAAATTGCACTGGATGAAACCAATTTTAAACAATCTGTTGACGGTTTTATTGTCCATAGAAAGACAATAACTACTTATATATTTTAATCCTAATCTACATTATTATATTCAGAGAATGTTTTAAGTAACATTTAAACATTAAATGTTTGGAATTTATTCGTATTCTAGATATATATCCGTGTATTAAATTTTCATGAATAAATATTTTTTCCGACAAGATAGGCCTTCCCCAACCCCAATTTTATTAAAATAAATGTACGTAAGGCTACTTATATTCGTCTGTGTTATTTAATGTTAGACAATATTAAGCGATTGTAATGTATGATTCATTATTGTGATCACAATTAATTTCAATATAATTTACATTCCCTTGGACAATAAAAAAATATGATTTTGTTATGTCTTTCTTGGGTATGTTCGGTTCTAGGTATAGAATAATTTATGATTTACATTTAATTTACTTCATTTGTATTGATATCGCAGTCGACATAATATGAAATGAAAATTTGATAATAATCTCTTAAAATCTCTTTTTTTAAAGTTTCAATGTTTTTGTCAAACCAAAGGATTTTGCATGGAACTAGATTTTTAATACGAAATGTACTATGTAACTGCATTACCTTAATTCCATCACGTGCTCAAGTACAAGTAAAAGATAATATTTATAGAGAAGAGAAATATATGTATGCAGAGGTGCTAACTGAAATAATTCAGTGCCAATGAATTAAATAAGCCTTTTTTACCATATGTGTTCGTTAGAGCACAAATTAAATTTATTTTATCATTTTAGTAGACATTTGAGCTGCCCGGTTGTGCGATGGAATCTTCTACCTGTGTCGTCACAATGTTATTTGTATAAATTCAATTCCTTCAAGTATATTTCACTCTTTGCAAGATTTTATGTTCCTTCAATGAGTGAAATGACTTTCCAATATATGTACTTTGTGTTGGATAAAATTTATTTGGTGTTTTGTCAAGAGTAACATGATAATAAATATACATTTATTATATATATACATACATTTTATTATAAATTATACAAATTGGACTTTTGACTTTTTTGTTATTTTTGGTATTAAACTGCTTCGATCCCAACCCACTGTCTTTTATCCCTGTTCTCAGCTATGCAAGTGGAATATAATATGTAAGCGAAAACAAAAGAAGCCTAATTTAAAACAATTTATTGGCATAAAATATCAATGTTTACTAAGTTATCATCTTTAAGGCGAAGAGGTAATACTCTAGAACAGTGTATCCCAAAGTTGACTGGGCTCCGACCCACCTAACAACACCTGCCAAATTCGGAACTCACCTTTTGCCCGTAAAAAGGAAATAGGTTTCTTTTTTAATGCAATGAATGGCGAGACGAACGTGCCATTCGCCTGATGTTAAGCGATACGACCGCTCTTGGGCAGTAGCAAAACCAAACAGCAGCATGAATTACAAAGCAATACTTGGCATTGGCATGCCCTCACCATCCTGAGCCATAAGATGTTAAGTCAGTCTCATTATGTCCAGTTATTACTCTGGCAACAATGTCCTACAAACCGGAACACAACAGTGCATTTACACTGCTGTGTGGCGGGAGAAATAAACATTGTGGTGATCAGTAAAAAAGTAAGTAAAGTATGTATTGGAAAAAAATAGCTTTACTGGTGGTACTACTGCTCTAGAAGTAGAATTCGAGTCGGTAAACGTTAGAATCACAAGTGTCACATAACCAGGGACAATAAGACTACGAATTACGATGAAAATTAGTGCTTGACCACTTCTTTCCTGCTTTCTCATTCTGTATTTAACGTACAATTTACTTTTGTTTAACTAGAAAAGTTCACTGCGACATCTATTACAAGCAGGCAAATGCCGTGCCCAGTTGGCTTTATAATCCTTTTATAAATTCTGTTTTTAAAATTAAACATCCTTTTTCGGATTTCCGAACGAATGTTTAATTGTCATACTGACGGCGCAAACTGACATACGCAAATAACCTACAAAATTACAAAACCATTGTTTTTTTTTATCGATATTATAAATAAAAACAGTGAAAAATGTCTAAAATACCCGTATTATTAAATTATGTATCCCAGAGAGGGATATCGCTCACCGCTCCAAGGGAGGGCAAGAGGAACTTTAGAAAATTCATGATGCCCAACAAGAGGGGTTCACGCTTACACAAAGCTCGACAAGCGACGGAAAACAGAGAGTTCGACATCGACAAGCGAGGAGTCAGAGATGTTGGCTACTTCTTCAACGGACGTTTTGTTACAATACCTGAAATGATACCGGAATTGATTGTGCCCGACTTGAAAGACTTCGAACTAAAACCCTATGTGTCATACAAGGCCGCAGATGTGATTCAAAGCGAGTTTACACCACAACAGCTCTTCGATGCAGTCTACAGCAAGAAGATCGTACTAGACTATAAGGCGGGAAAACTTGATACAGAAGGAAATCCTCTAGAACCATCAGAGGATGAAAAACTACAACCCGATGAAGCGGTTTCAAGAGCTAAACGAACTGGCTCCGATATATTTTAGTTGTATTATGTATTTATAAATTTGCATAGTTAAATAGTTATTGTATTAAATGTTGTACAAATTGAATTTGTTTTGTCATCACTATTTAAAATATATATTGGACACACAACACATGTAAAGCAGACAAGGCAATGTTGGGTAACCAATCCTATAAACATGGCTGGTCTTATGCCACATGCAGAGTATAACATCAATTAAGTAAATAACAAAAATAATATATACATACATAATAATACATTCACGCCTTTTTCACAGAAGAGGTAGGCAGAGGCACCACCATGACACCCATACTTTGCCGTGATAGGGGGGGCAGCCTTTCGCCATATTGGGCACAAATTCCTGACTCCGGGCTGATTATGAATTAAAAATCCATAATCACTTTGCCCGACCGAGGATTCAAACCTGAGAAGTCAGCTTTGCTATCATACCGGAGTACAACTACACCCATCATTTACCCACATACATAGACCTAAGTCATATCCCTGCATTAAAAAAAAATTGGAAATCACAAGAGACTATTTGGTCTCACAAACACTCAAAACCAAAACAAATACTTGTGGAATACACAAACAATAGCCTCGGTGCAGAGATCGGAACTGCAGCATCTTGGTACGCAGGCATAGTCTAACCACCTGCGCCACAAAAGTCTGTCCAAATTGTTCAATTTCAAATTTGATTGTTTTATATACCCCCAAAAAGAATACTACTACTCTACACATCAAACATACAAAACAAGACTGTAAGGTTTATTTTTAGTGATTATCAATAAAGTGCGGTAAAGAGCCCCAGCATTTGCCAGAATGAAACAAGATAGAATTATATACCTTGTTTACATACATAATTTATCATTATTTTGATAGCCTCTGTGGAGCAGTTGGTTAATCGCCGGCTGTGAAACGACACGCCACGGGTTCGACAAATATTTGAGAAGCCCACGAGTATTTGTTTCTGTTCTGGGTGTTTGTGAGAGCGAAAAGTGTCTCGATGTTTCTGATACCTACGACACAAAACTTAATTGATCATAATGTGGGTTCAGGAGTCAGGACTATGTATGTGACTGTTGGGTGAATATATTTATTTTATTTATTAACATAAAAAATACAAGTTATTTAATGTTGAATCGTTTTATAACCAACTTCAAAAAAAGAAGAACTTTCTCAATTCGACTATGTTTTTTTATTCACAGCCTGTAAGATTCCACTTCACTCATTTTATGCCACTTTTATCAGCCTTTTCCTACGTGGATATTTACAATTTATGTTTACTTTTAGATAAATAGCTATCAAAGAAAATAAAATACACAAACATAAATTGTGTCATTTAAGCAACCTTGAATTATAATTTTTAATGCTATTACCACTACATGGTACCATGCATGTTGCCGTTATCAGAGCAAGCGCACCGCGACGCGACCTGTGACCCGTTGACTCTTCGCATATTAAATTTAGTTAGGTAATATTAATATTGTACACTTTGTAACGCAATATTTAGAGCATAGAACCATAACATCCTGTTTATCATGTTCATAAACATATTTGATCACTGAAGTCTGAAGCACCAGGCAGCAATAGCGAGACATGCGCGCAGTTCAATCTAAAGCGCCTTAAATTTAGTCAATAGTACGTGATACTGCTCTGTACTGCGTCGAAAATAACATTAGGCGCACAATAAATTGGTAGATATTTCAAGATCCTTTGATTAAACAGCAATTATAGTTTCTACATACCATTAATACCTAATACATATTAACCATCCATCCATCCATCCATCAGCCAAAGGAAGTCCACTGCTGAACATAGGCCTCTCCCAATGATTTCCACAGTGACCTGTTGGAGGCAGCCTGCATCCAGCGACGTCCCGCGACCTTTACCAGGTCGTCTGACCACCTAGTGGGTGGACGTCCCATATATATACATATTAACAGTATATAGAAATTATAATTGCCGTATTACGTAGGTAGGATAAATAGCCCGGCTTGCATCAATAACCGTATATTACATCACGGAATTGTTATGGTAATCCTTTCTTTTTAAAAGCATAAAACCAAAGCTACACGACATCCAATTTTCAGCACAATGAAAAATGTATTGCTTTGAATTTCCAATAATCCAGTCAATTATTTTTTTGACGTTTTAAAACTTATTCAGCAGGAAGTGGATAAACATCTAGTCACTATCCAGAAAGTGCAAGATACTGCGTATGAATGACTGAATGTGCAATGTGATATTCATATTAATCCTGGTACCAAACGCTTACTATGGGTACTGGGTAGGGTGTCCGACCGCATATTTGGAATACAATAAGTCCATTCCCAAGGAGCAAGACGGGCTCCTTATCTCAATTGACCCAATAGTAGATACCTACTCATGATTACATACTCGTGATTACATAAAGTGCGGTATTGTATGCACATAAAGATGCGTGTATGTAACAAGGTAGGTACATAAATGTTATCGTTATTTATGCACATGTATTTACTACCTACGATAAAGCGGCTTCATCTGACTACGATCTACGCAGTTTTGTCATAATACCTGAGCCAACAACTAGTATTTTACTATCTGTCGAATAGGAATGTAGGTAGTAGGTACTTAAATAATTTCAATACCGTGGACGATACGCGCTCGACGACAATAACACGAACATAACATTAACTGAGGAGATGACCCGTGGTTTATCTAAATTACACCTTATACGGACCAAGATTACGTTCTAGACTATTTTATCATTTAAACCAGAGTTATCTTTTCGCGCGGTTGCGCCACGCATGCGCATTTTGTTTCGTTTTAATATTTTACCCATCAAGTTAAATTATTATGGGTGGCAACTATTCCGCGATGGATCCGATGCAGGTCCCTGTCCCCGATATAGCGAAATTATTCGAACGTGACGGTTATTTAAAGCCCTACGAAAGGGAAATTCGCCGTAGGTAAGTCTTCAATGTTTAATTACTTGTGTGGAAAGTTATCTTCTTTTAAAGACAGCGAAAACAGTGTTTATTTTAAAGTTAAAAGTTTGACGCGAGGTTACTTTGCCGTGTTTACGATACAATGGCTGTAAAGCTGTAAAGCGCTTGAAGCGTTGTCATTTGCGTGATTTGTTTATCCTAGTAATAAAAAGTAATTATAATGTGTTTTGAGTATATTTAGCTTACTATTTGGTGTTATTAATATTGTACAGAAAAATGTTTACTGTAGTCTGTAAGTATGCGATATATATATACAATTAGAGGTTGCTATAAAAATATAGCGCTGTAAGCGCATCATATCGTATGAGACAAACCCAATGTCAAACATAAGGTCAATTTGATAATAGAAAAATAATAATTGCTAAGAAACTGGATGTATCGGTTTTAGAATAGTTCAAAATACTTTCCTGAGTAGAATATAAATAATGATTTACAATTTGATTGTAAAATAAGTCTTTTAATCAAATCTTGCGCATCTTACAATTTGATTATTTACATTCTAAAAAGCTGGGTACTTAGTACCTACATAACTAACGCTGTTTATTTTATTAGTGTAATTTATTAAATTATAATTATATATTTTCTATTCCTTAATAATTTATTGTCGTCTGGAGCAAATAATGCACTCAGATTTATATAAGAATAGGTGTCTCTTGACATGCATAATCTATTAAAAGACCAATGGTGGGTACATTATTAATAGGCATTTGCATTCCGAATGTTGGTTGCTTCTTTCAAACATTCAAACTGGACTCAAGAATAGCATTTATTCTTAGTATTTATGTTGTGCACATGTCTTAGATTTTTCAGTTCGGACTTGAGACTGATAACATGTTTGTTTTCTAATGCAATTATTGAATTTTCGTAAACATGCGTGGTGTACATAATTTATAAAAGTAGGTAAAGGAATAGTTATATCAAATGTAGTTTATATCAACACTGTACCGAAATATAATTTTTAATTAAAAAATACGTTATTTAAAAATTACAAATTAAATTGTTTTTCTTATTGTTGTTGTTCGACATTTTATAGATACTGTTTACCCCCCTTCGGATAATTTCGACAAAGAGACCCCGATAAAATGAACTTTTACCTACGATATTTTATTGCAATCTAAAATAATCCCATATTTTCCAGATATGCATGTTTTAAAGACATATGGGACCGGATCGAATCGTGGGAGGGTGGCGTGGAGGGTTTTACGAAAGGCTACAAATACTTTGGACCTCAGTACAATGAAGATGGATCAGTAACGTGGCGGGAATGGGCGCCTGGTGCGCACTCTTTGCATCTACAGGGGGAATTCAGTAAGTAATATTAATTACGACACCGAAATTAATAAATTATCCTGATTCCTATCTAATTATGAAAATAAGCCTACCAAGACAAGTCGAAGGTGGGCATGTGGATAAATTTGTAACCAGATTGTTCTAAGTTTGGGTTCGATCCATAAATAGAGGTTAAGATCTTTTACTAATTTCGGCTGTTAATCATGTATATCCTCTCTCCAACGTAATATAATTTTCTTAACGCAGATAACAATCGCGATTCTCAAAGATGAAGATAAAAAATAATGATACAATTCCACATTTTAGAGTAAAGAATTAAGTTAATAAAATTATCCGCAATTGGGGTTACAAATCTATTTGTAAATCCATTCAAAATTAATTCAGAGTCATTTCAAACGTCTCAGAAGTTAAAGGAAACAAGAATAATGACGTCACTTTTCATCATTCTTTCTTGCACTTCTTGTGCGAAAGAGATATTGTGATATGTCCATTACGTCACCACTTTTGTTTACGATTTACACTATCATATTATTGTAGACGTTATTAAACAAATTAATCGTTTTATTTTCATTTCATTACAGATGGATGGAACTCAAAAAGCCATCCGTTCAAAAAGTTAGAGTATGGAAAGTGGGAGCTTCATATTCCGGCAAATAGCGACGGCTCCTGTCCCCTAAAACACGAGAGTAGAGTCCAAATCATAGTCAATGATAATCTATACAGGGTGTCGCCGTGGGCTAGCTACGTCAAACCCTTCGAGGGGTTCACATACCAGCACTTTATTTATAAGCCAGATCACGTGAGTATTTGAGATCGTATTTTTGATGGTAATTATTTTTCTTATGTGATTATTTTAGTCTTTTTTTATTATACCCATGAGATGTGTTAAGAAGCTGAACTAAATCGCGTTGGATATTGTTAATTTTTATGGTTTGAATACCTTTGCAAAAATAGCAATGAAGCGAAACAAAAGCACCTTAATTCAGTTTGATTAAAAAGTATATTGGCGTTTACGTCTGGGTGGTGTGTTTACATTTAACGGAAATCATTTTTAATATTTTATTATTATAAACGAATGCCCCAGGGGCATAAATCACAAGACCGCATTTTTATAAACATAGTCTCTTTATTGATTTTCCATAATCTTTACAGCCATACCAATTCAAACACCCCAAAGTAGATAGGCCGAAGTCCCTCAGGATCTACGAGTGTCACGTGGGCATAGCCACTCCTGAGGGCAAGGTGGGCTCCTACAACGAGTTCAGGGAGAACGTGCTGCCCAGGATCAAAAGACAGGGTTACAACGCGATACAACTCATGGCGATAATGGAACATGCGTACTATGCCTCTTTTGGATACCAGGTCACCAGCTTCTTCGCTGCTAGTAGGTAAGAGGTTCTTTAAAGTTATTACTTTTGAAAATTTGGATAAAGATATATGAAATTATCGTAAATTATGTATCTAATTCAAAGACTCTTTAATTTAGGAACATGCTAGTGAAAATGATAATACGATAAATTTTTGTGATAATGTATAGGTGTATGGATATTTCTTACTCATAACTCATACTACTAAATGGATTTTGATGAAATTTTATAGAATTTTAGAACATGCATAATTACATATAGGCTACAATTTACTCAGCAATAATCCAAAAGAATCTGTGTGAAGTCATCACATAAAATATAACTCCACAAGCACTTCAATGGCGTATTTGAAAATATAGCAAACTATTTTTAAATCAATAATCTCTGTTCCGCAGTCGCTACGGCACTCCCTGCGAGCTGAAACAGCTAATAGACCGGGCTCACGAGATGGGCATCTACGTACTCCTCGACGTGGTGCACTCGCACGCCTCCAAGAACACGCTGGACGGCCTCAACGAGTTCGACGGCACCAACGCCTGCTACTTCCACGACGGACCCAGGGGGACTCATGTGTTGTGGGACAGCAGGCTGTTTAACTACTCCGAGTAAGTATGCTATGCGCAGCGTTAGGTTGAAGGCGATTCAGAGATGGATGACAGTGCGTGGCCTCGTATCTGTCGTGAACGCCCATGACTTAAACGGGCGTCAAAACTCCAAACCTAGTTGTAAGTGGGAGGCAACTTTGTTCCCAATAAGAAAGACTAGTAATGGTTCTGCGCCGAGCGATCACAGGGATGAAATCGGGACGCTTCACGTCCTGAGTAACCAGTGCCACTCGCATTGCGCCCGAAGCTGCGACGGCCACCTAGGGGTTTTAGTATGTTGGCGTAAGATTTGTTAAATCCGGCTCGGCCGCAATATCGGCAGTGTGGCGGACTGGAAGGCTAGTCACACCGGCATAACCCTGGTTTCCTCCGGGGTATCGGAAGAGAAATATAATAGTTTCCTCTCGACACTAACAAAGGTTGTAGTAAAGGTGGAATGACCTTATGAAGGTTGCAGGAAGTCGCTAAATGTAGGCTGTTTCCGAAAGGTCGCTGTAAATTCTATGCAGGAGGCCTATGTGATGTAATATGGAGTTCTCTGTGCTGAAAATGATTTTGATTACTATGATGATTTTATATGTTATGCTGCTAAGCGTTTAGCGATCGAAAGCTGACGTCACATAGAAAGCAGCACTTAAGAAATTACGCTTTGCGACTTGTATACTTTCTAGCACATCTGCGATATCCTTCCATTCTTTAATTTATTTAAATCTTTTCAGGATTGAAGTGCTAAGATTCCTTTTATCAAATCTACGGTGGTACCAGGAAGAATACCAGTTTGATGGATTCAGGTAAATTCTCCATTTAAAAAATATATCTAACATTTCTGAATTTATTTCAACGTATGATGCTTCGAATGTTTAAGCATATATCTCGTTAAGGAATATAACTATCTAAGCATTTAATTAAACAAGCACGCTCCTCAATGCTTAATTACTATTCTTAGGTCAAAGCATCATGTAACTTTGATCATAATTTTGCCTATGTCAATTTCTTACATTTGATATTCAGTAAAAAAAGGGTGAATCGGAACTCTGGGGTGATTAAATATGAAGTGGTCGACTTGTTTTATGAATTAGTGTGATTATATTTTATTTATGTTACATCCATACATACATATCATTTCTAATATTCAAATATGTCATATCAATTATACACTTGACCAATTTTATGGTTTCAAATGCTTAGGGTTAATAATGTCAGAGTCAAAGTCATTGTCAGAGTCAAAGTCATGGTCAAAGTTAGTTGATGCAACTGGCCCTGTATTAACCAATACTAATTTTCTTCCGTAGGTTTGACGGTGTGACGTCAATGCTGTACCACAGCCGAGGCATCGGCGAAGGGTTTTCTGGTCATTACGACGAATATTACGGCCTCAACGTGGACACCGAGGCGCTAGTCTATTTAATGCTTGCCAACGAGATGACACATAGTATAGATAACAGAGCCATCACCATTGCCGAGGTGAGCAAAGTGCTCAGTTTAACAGCATTAAACTCACACCTTTGCGAGATGAGCAAAGGGATCGACTGGTTTTGCATTAACCTCAAGTAGTATTAAAATATAAATTAAAATAACATTCGGTACAAGTAATAAACTTTGAACGTTTTTTAACAAAATTATAATAAATGGTATTTTGCGATGTGTAGTAGTACTAAAATATATATAAATAAATATAATCTGAACCATAGATTTTTTTAAACATTAAACGCATTCGGTTTTTTATCATTACTTTTCTTTACTATAGCCATGACTGTAGCAAAAAGCCAATATGAAGGGAATATTTCTAGTAGTCAATGAATTTTTGTATTGATACATATGCACCCGATTTTCATAACTGACGTCATGAAACAGGATCTTTAAACCATTGCCCAATTCCAGGACGTATCAGGAATGCCAGCATCATGTCGGCCGGTGAACGAGGGCGGCACAGGGTTCGACTACAGACTCGGCATGGCCATCCCAGACATGTGGATCAAACTGCTGAAGGAGGAGAAGGACGAAGACTGGAAGATGGGTCACATAGTCCACACGCTTACCAACAGACGGTGGATGGAAGGCACCGTCGCTTACGCAGAGAGTCATGACCAGGTAATAATATTATATGGCTTTATCAAAGAGGATAGGTGCCAAAATTATTAATTTTTATTTTTTTTTGTTTTTGAAAATTTTGCAAAAAATGACAGATGTTTACTACTTGGCAACATAATTAGTGATGAATGATGGGTATTTAAGAATTTTGTATATCTGCCAAATTGTAGATTATAAGAGGTATTCCACTAGGTGACTAGAAGATGACACCATATAGATATTTTTATCAGGATCACTCCTACGCTATGGTCATACTATCTTATCTCTTGCTTTAGGCGTGGCTGTTGAGAACAGGCTATGACTGCTTCAGTATAATACCATATGGTATAAAACTTAATCTATATCTTCCTGACACAGGTAACATTGTACCAAGTAAAAAAAAGTGCTTGTTAATTTTGAGAAAAATCGGGATTTTTGTTTTCAAGACTTGATCAACCTATATACATACGTACGAGTTTTTTACCGCTCTGGTTGACCGAACTGAAGTTCTGCTAAGCGGTAAAAATACCCATAGATCTATACGGGGTAGTCAAATGTCGTGATACTAAAATCACGATATTTTTTCAAATTTTGTACAACGTTACCTGAGGTGAAGGGCAGCAACACGTGGGTTAAATTAAATACCTTTTATTAATATCACCTGTGTAATAATGTTTGTAATTATTGATGATTTGTAACGCATAAATCAGCAGACTGGGCTCTGTGGTGTGCCTTGGGAGAGGCCTATGTCAGTAGTGGACTGTAACGGGCTGATAATGATGATGATGATGATGATGAATAATGTTTGTTCCACAGGCACTGGTAGGCGACAAGACGATAGCGTTCTGGCTGATGGACGCGGCGATGTACACGCACATGAGCACGCTGAGCGAGCCCAGCGGCGTGGTGGAGCGCGGCCTGGCGCTGCACTGCGCCATCAGGCTCATCACGCACGCGCTCGGCGGAGAGGCATACCTCAACTTCATCGGTATTACACATACATAAATAATCCCAACAGCCATATAGTCTTGACCCCACACTAAGATAGAACCATGTGTATTATCTTAAACTACGAGAGTCTTTTTGGAAACTGCCTGCTTCCTGCAAGTAATAATATATCAGACAGTATGAGATTTCAAAAATGGAGGTTCTGTGGTCCAGTCCTATTTGTCAACATTGTATTTCCGCGATTTTCTCAAAAACTATTGATCCAATTTTAATCAGGTTTTCTCTATTGAATTGCATAAATGTTACGGAAGATTTTTAGATAAAACTACTCCCGTGGATACCGTAAAATAATAATAATTTACCCTTGCAGGTAACGAGTTCGGCCACCCCGAGTGGTTAGACTTCCCCCGCGCAGGCAACAACTCGTCATACCACTACGCGCGGCGCCAGTGGAACCTCGTCGACGACCCGCTCTTAAAGTACAAGTTCTTGAATGAGTTCGATAAAGATATGAATGAGCTTGAGGAGAAATATGGCTGGCTCCGATCGGACCCCGTGAGTATTGAAAATAATATTTTTATTACATTGTTAATGATGTAATGAGGGACTAACAGCGTAAAAAAGGAATGAAGGAACGGCAGTAAAAGAAAATTTAAAGGTTATCACATAGTTTGATACATGTAGTGGCTATAAAATATGAACACTGAACAGCATAATGTCTAACTATAGCATCGCTGAAATCACAACACAGCGTTTTAAGGAACACATCAGACAAGACAATTAAAGGGGCTTTAGACATCACATCTCAGCCAACAACAATCCCGTACATGTACATTTGTGCGTAATATGTAGACGTCATTGTGTAAAAACGGTCTTGATACTTTTGGTTAAATACTACATGAATATTAAGGTAGACTAATATCAATCGTGTTTATTCAGGGCTACGTGTCATGCAAGCACGAGGGCGACAAGGTGATAGCGTTCGAGCGCGCCGGCCTGCTGTTCGTCTTCAACTTCCATCCCTGCCAGAGTTTCACCGACTACAGGATCGGCGTCAACCAACCCGGCAACTACCATGTAATACCTACAATCTACATATCATACTATAACACTAATAAATAAAATAAATACAGTTACAAGAATAGATCACATATATGAGAATGTTTGATACTTGTTGGTCTCATAATATTGTGAACCGTTTTAATGCTATTCATGACATGGTAAACTTTATCACCATAGAAAGAGACTTGTAAACAAATGTGAATAAGTAATATACAAAGTCTATAAAAAACTTCATGGATCCAACAAACCAAAGTAGGCTAGTGTGGTAAACTAAAAGATTATTCTCAAAAGGGTTGACTTCATATGATTAGAAGAAATTGCCACTGCTACTTAACTGTTAGCTATGAGCAGGCACACAAGTGAAAGATATTAAAATACCATGCACATTTCAATGAACACATTTTGCAGTTTAGGTATGCCTCTAATGTTTTGTTTCAGGCCGTCCTGTGTACAGACAGTAAAAAGTATGGAGGATTCGGGCGCGTGGAACCAAATGGCGAGGAGTCTCACATCACACAAGGAGTACCATGGGGGAACCGAAACGATTCAATACAGGTAACACACAGATTCTATTTTTCTTAACAGTAAAATTATATTTTTGGACTGATCATAATCTCCACATGCCATTATCACTGAGAGATAAGCCAGGCTTAATAGGTCAGGTTCACTTAGTACCTGTTTATAAATTACATTATTATTATCTTGAGTTTATATGTATGCAAGTGAACTTATTGCTATGCCTGATGTTACAACAACTATGATCTATACATTTGGATTGTTAGGACTAAACCAATTGCCATGAAATATTATTTGTTAGAAACATATTTTTTACAGTCATAGATTTGAATTATTTAATAATACATGCTCTTGCATCTAACTGAGCTACTAAAGGCAATCAATTCTGCTATATTTTAAATGAATTATGGAGCAACATAATGGATTATAGTTTTTTTTTTGTATTTCGTGAAGAAAATCAATATAATTTATTTGTCAACAGGTATACATCCCGTGCCGCACTGCTATTGTTTACGCTCGTAGTGATTAATAATGAAACTTTTGTGATGCCATTAATGTAATGTACAATTTTACTGGCTGGAAATGGTCTTGCATGAGTGCCAAATTGAAAATTGTTAACTAGTCTGAAATATTTTCAAAGAAATTTGTTCTATTTTTGGTATGGTTACATTTGGTTTGTGTAATAATAGATTTGTAATTATAGTACAAAAATATATTTTTAATAAAATAAACTGTTAATAAATAATTGTTACATGTTGTTTTCATTATGTTGGTACACCTATGAGGAGGTTGTTTTTAGGTGTGCAGGATAATGGTTTTAATTGTGTCAATGTCACTTTGTATCCAAACTCCTCAGCTAATCTCCCTCTATCTGAGTCAATAACTGCCATACACTTAGCACCTCTTACAGTTAAAGGATGGTCATCATGAGTTTGGTCTGCTGCATGCCCAATGCACAAATATTGGTCAATGTTTACTGCATTAAATTTTGCACTCCTAGGGTAAACCAGTCTGTCAGTTGCATGAAGAGACCCATAACAACAAGGACAAATCACAAACTTGGCATTGGCCTTCAAACATTTGTCCAAAACCAGGTCACTGGCTATACCACATGCGTGTAATGCTATGCCTATGTCAAACTTTCCACTGAAGAAATCTAGATTGCATTGAAAGAAGTAAACATTCTTTAGTCCCATTTCTTTTACTCTTGTTTTTGCTCTGAGTAATGATTGCTCTTTATTTTCTAGTAATATCATAGTACACTTAGGTAGTAAATAGGCTATTAGGATTCCTAAATGCCCACTTCCACTGCAAAAGTCAACAATCAGATCTCCTTCTTTGGCAATATTTACAACGGCTAAGGTCAAATTTTCTAACTGCTGTGATTTTCGAACACACCTTTCATCAGGTAAGTGACCAGCTAAAGGATTGGCTCCATCAGGAATATCAGGCCAATGAATAGATGTGTTAATATCATTAGAACTTATGACTAAAGGCACTTCCTCTCCAATATAACTTAATGCATTTTCTATATCTTCCTCTTTTGTAAATAACCTCTTTTTAGGATTGCTCCTCTTTGGGTCACATTTGTACAAACTCACATCATCAGCACTTGGTATAATGATTTCACCAAATGTTATATTATGCTCTTTTATACTTTTCATAACATCTACTAAAGTTTTCAACTCTGGAACCTCTATGATATTTCTGTACCATGTGTAAGTTACAGGAAGCATGTTTTCAAACTTGTCCCCTAAGGATTGCACTATGATATGGTAGGATGGTAGTAGGACTAAGTCTGCTAATGTCAAGAATGGACCTTCAGCAAAGTGGTGATTCACATTTAAATCCTCAATTTTAGTTGAACAATCTATCTGTAGCTCCTTCTTTGTGTTTGATTTCCATTTGCGAACTTTAGGCACTCTATTTTTATCCCCAATTTTTGTTGGTTCTACTGGCTTTTCTGCATCTTTATCCAAAATTAAATCTTTTTTAAAATCTCTTGCAATTTTATACACATTATGAACTCTGACAGGCTTCTTTAAATGGTTTTCAAATCTTACTAAATTTTTGGGTACTTCTGTCAGCTTTTCTGATTTAAGAATTTCATTTACTGTTTTAATGATATCAACTTCACAAAATTTCGTCCATATTGACGCCTCATTGGGTGCTTGGAGACAGCTCTTGCGGAATCCGAGCAAGCCCTCTCCATGTTCCTGGGAGCTTGGAGGACTTGTCTTAAACTTGCATACATGTCTGGCCACTGCACACAAGCCAGCAAGTACCATGTCTTCATAGATAACTACTGGGTATAAACACATTACTTGCCAAGGCAGATCGTTTGCTTTTATCAAATTAAGATTGCCGTCACCTAGAAGTACTCCGTCTTTCTTCTCCGATTCAATATCTGCAGCCACAAAGTTAAGAGTAATTTCATCTGATGAGCAATATTTACTGATGCAGTAAATAATAAATGATTCCAACGGTAATTTAATTACTTTAGATTCCATATATTCATCGTAAGTTGTACGAGTCTCTAAATATATTGAATTAGACATTTTATTCAAATAATAATGTACAACACATTCACATAACGCTATTTGCAAGGTTTAACAAAAACATAAAAATATAACCTCTAATAAATATGTCAAAACCTTTTTTTTTTTAATAATAGTCAAAGAAGTTAAAGATTATAATGCCGATGTAGGGGTACCCAATAACCATACCCATATTATATTTCCTGAATCTCGATTTTAATAAAAGAAAAATCTCATTCAATCTCGTAACATAAGTTACACCCTAAAATACACTTACAGATTGGCAAAAAAGTGTAAAAACGGAACTAACCCTTTATTTCACCTGGCAGCACTGCCACATCTTTCACATTTGTGAATTTTAATTAAATTTCGCATCGAAATTTACGTTTTTATTGAAGTATTTTCGGTGAGAACGTTGAATAATTACTTTTGTTATTTAATTATCATTAAATTAATAATAATAAGAATCAAAATTTAAATCTCAGCTTTAAAGTGATGCCATATAAATGGCTCAGTGGCGCCTCCATTTATTTTTACATTTTTTTGCCAAGCTATACAAGTTCTTACCATTGCCCATATTTTTTATATTGTGTATAAAAAAGTTTAAACAAAAAAAACATTTTCGATTTCGACAAAAAGCAACACAAAAAATATTTACCTATTAATATACATACATATACGAGTATATGAGACATATCATTTGGTGGACAAAAAATTGTGTTGTTACTTTTATGGAAAAAACAAAGAGAACAATTGTCATTTGAAAATTGAAATGTCAATTTAAAAATTTCAATCCCAGGCTTTTGAAACTACAAAATATAAAACATTGAAATCAGACAAAAGATGTGGTCTCAGAAATTATAGAATATATTAATAGGTTCAGCGAGAAATATATTAGTATACCTTTTACACAATTGCATTTATCTATCTGTAAGAATCCTAAAACAGAGTAAAACATGTTGGAGGTTATAAATGGATTTCTGCTGGTTTATTTTCTCGTATTATGTGTGCTAAATAGCTTACTGCCTAATATAGTGAAGCCTGTAAGTATACATGCATTATTGTTCATAACAGATTTATTTTAATCGTGTATAATGACAACGGCGTCACACATTCTAGAAAAACAGTCAAGTCATACCTATTTACAATACAATCACTCTTCTTAACTAACGTTTCAAGTAGTCGTTGCTTTTTAATTACAAGCTAAATAAATGTTTGAGTGTTGCGTATTATATTGCTGATGGCTTGCGCTCGCGGCTTTGCTAGTGTGCCCAATTTTTATCTCAAAACAGATTTGCGACCAGGATACAACAGGTCCCCATATAGGTACTTCAGGCATAATGTTGCAATTTAGTCATATTGTTAGGTGTAGATAATATGACCGACTACCATGTAAAATTAATTTCTCTATCCTTCAGGAATAATATTTGTTTCTGGTTGAAAAGTACCCTGTATCATTTTAAGTAACCCTGAAATCATGTATGTAAATTTTATGATGTTGATTACTTAATATGTGGAAGCATAACAGAACAAAAATTTCATAATACTTCCATGCCATATTCAAGACTTAAACATTGTTAACAAATCTCTATTTTCAGACCATTTTTGCAGATCCTTAATCACTTTAAAAATAAAAATAAACGATTTATGGAACCTACTGAATTCAGCAACCCACTATTAAAATACAAACTTAAAAAGTGTAGATACATCCCTAATTTTACAAGCTTTTAATCTTGCACTGAAACCTATATTTAATTATAGTTAACAGAGGCACATTATATATTCTTACAACTAGGAATTATTTTAACCCCTTAGGGATTATGTATTTGAGAAAACAAAGCGGTTATTTTTGCTGCTAGATAAGTAACTATAGTCCACAGTTGGGTATGTGCGACTACTACAGTTGAATTTTTCATACAATAGTATTGCATCCTCTCAGAGATTGAATTTCCGAAAATCAGTTCTTAGTGAGCACCTACATCATAATTACTACCTGTATACCAAATTTCAGACCAATCCATACAGTGATTAGAGCTGTGCATTGTGGTACTCAAAACCTATAAGTCATAAAAATCTTTATAATTCTATTTATATGTATAGATAATTTATAATGTTAAATTTACACAAAACTCCATTCTTCCAAATGAAAAGAAAAAAAAAATCACTTACCCAATGGCAGGTAAAAATTGCCTTGCTGATAATCAAATTTAGTTGCTGGCAATCTGGCTGAAGACAGCTTTTTTCTTTATTTCACTCACTAACACTTTCACTTCCACTATCATAGCTATTTCTTAAAGTTTATTGTTTAAACTTTTTATTTAAAAAAATCTACAGCACTTATACAAAAATATTGCGGATAACCAACACAGTGCGAGCCTCAATGACGACCGACGTCTTCAGAGTCTCAGTGACAACTGAATTTTATTACACAATTGACTGGTTTATATACTCTGCAATCAGCCGAAAATCACAGATACCCTACTTTTTAAAATACCTACGAAATATGTCTCCCCGATAAGTATTGGACTTATTTTTCAAATAAAGTAAGTCACGCAGACAAAGTTTGCAGACAAAAGCTTGTTTGAAATATATTTTATACACATAAAAGACCGATATGTATTTCTCTTCGCAAAATGGGAAAAACGTAACACATGAATTACATCATTATTTATTTGTGACTAGCAGCCCGGCCCGGCCCGACTTTGGCCAGGTGCAAATACTTTTTGACGCGGAAACCGTTTTAGTGATGGTAAATAGCCTAACGCCTACCTCGATAAATGGGCTATCCATAAGCCTTTGATTCGAACTTGTATTTCCTGAGATTAGCGCGTTCAAACTGTTCAGCTTTACTTAATAGTATAAATAAATACAATTTCAATGTTCTGATTTACAGCATTAAAAATACTTTATGCCCATAGAAAGTTTCGTCCCCCTACATCACCTACCCCTCCCTTAAATGTAAAATTCTAAAACCCCTGAACCACTTGCGTAATTATTCACGATCAGCCGTGGTGTGTACATAAGCTCTGTGGAATGATTATTCATCTTTATTTTTTTAAATTTATTTAACTTTTTTATTTGAGTTGGTGCAGGACAAAGATATTTGAAGGCCTCTAGTTTCGGAGGCCAAGACCTACTTTAGTCGCTCAGCCAGCGGAGTTAGTTGTTATTTATGAATTGATTGAAATAAATGAAACACTAAGTGAATCTTACAGCAATAAATCCAACTCAAATTAGTTAAACGGTTTCTTGTATTACCAATAAATTAGAAACAAACATTATTAAATTAATCAAAATGTTGTAATATTCCAGATTGCAGCATGTTTCTCGAGGCCCAGCAACAAAGAGCGGATAATATGGGAGGAAGTGTTGAAACTACAAGCAGAACAAAAAGTTATGTCCATAAAAGACGAGTTTGCCGCTTACTCCAAACTGCAGAGGAAAATAATTAAGCTCAAATCGGAACTGAAGGACAATTCTCAAACCCGCATTAGCAAAAGCTTAGCCATTAAAAGTTCAGTGCAAATTGTGTTACAAGTGGTATTGGCTTTGGTAATGGTGATATCGGTGTTTTGGTTTAGAAATGTGCCCATAGTGGCCCTGAAAGGAAATCTTTTTCCATTCGGCACATTGCTGAGGTATCCAAGTGAACTGCCCAACTCAATTTCGGCTCATATGTGGATGGTAATATCAAATGTCTCGATAAAAATGTTGATGAGTCCATTGACTTCTTGATGTTATTGTGTAGAGTTTAGTGTACCTATTTATTTATTGGTGTTTAATAAAGTGATGACAAGTTGTTAATTCTTGTTTTTAATGTTTATTCTCATTATGCTTGTTTTATGGTACACTAAAGAAAGTTCAGGTTAGATATCCGCCTAATACAACAAGAATGCATTGATGAAAGTGAATGAGGCTGAAGTTAAATTGTCCAGGTAAAGTTAAATACACAAGGTAGAAGGACGACCTGGTTAAAGTCGCAGGAAGTTGCTGGATGCAGACCTCTTCCAACAGGTCTATGTAGCGATCTATGGAAGGACTAAGATCAACAGTGGACTTCCTATGGCTGAAGAGGAGAGAGAGAAATCCATAGTCTGACGGCCCTTATGACCAAGCATGTCAGATGCTGTTTAGAACCTCATACTTAATATGAAATATGAATACAGTTTATCCATTAGGTTTTACAGATATACATATTTAAAGGAATAAAACACAAAGATAATATTTTTTAAATCATTTATTAATTAAACAAATAGTATTTTATACTCAGTTCGACATAAGTCCAAATTTGTCCACTAAAATAATATAAGTAACAAAAGATCAGCTTATGTCTGGAAACCTTATTATGCATACTTTAGAATCACTGAAGACATTTTCAACGAACGTAAATACCTACATTAATTTCGATATCCATCTTGGCACAATAGGTTTTCGCAGACTATATCTACAAAAAGTTAACACAACGCCCAAAATGTGCATAATCTATACAAAGTAAGCAGTAAACAGTAAACGTGTGCGTAAATATATGACGTAACTAATATTTACACTTGCTATATCACAGCTTCTTACTATTTTACGCAAGAGGACTACATGATCATTGAAACGTACAAACAAGCTCTGTGTTTGTACTATATCTTGGTATTGTATGGTACTGTATCAGCCCATGTACGTCCCACTGCAGGGCACGGGCCTCCTCTACAATCGAGAGTACGATTGAGAGTGGTTAGGCTATATAATCCACCACGCTGGCCTAGTACGGGTACTTTACAATACCATGGTACAATATTTTAAAAACAAGACATGGTCATACGATAGACTCCACCGTTTCGACTTTCTAATGAAGTCGAATCGTGGGTCTTTATAAAAACGAAAAGCATGCGTGAAAGAAGATTGATAAAAAATTTCGCAGTACTGACTAGTTTTATTAATTGACTGAACTTTATGAATATGCAAAAAATGCTTTAAATCTGCAATTTGTATGCAAATATTAATTTATTTTTGTGCGAAGATTGTTTTTGAGAAAAATAAGTAGCATTTACAGGCCACATCGAATCGAGACTAGAAACTATGACTAAATAATGAATCTAAATATTTTTATACATTTTAAACTTTTTTCATATAACAAAGCAGATAACTTTGACGCAATTTAAAATAATTATGTATGCATGACCATGGTTTAAGTAACATAATGATGAAAAAATATGATACATATATTTCCGTATTTTTTGTTTTAAAATATTTTTACAGAATTTAATAAACTTTTGTTTTTTGTTTTGTAAATATATGGAACTTTGTAAACAATGGCAAAAGACTAACAAGACAACACATAATACACATAAATTCTGCTGCTATAAATCTATATTGTAAATAACTTTGATGTAAGTGATAATTCACGGACGTAACAGGATAAGCCATTTTTGATAACATTTTAAACAAAACTCTCCGTCTAAGTACGTATCACCACAATGTGCTCGTAAAAATTTAATAAAATATCTCTTTAAGTCAACGTGACTGTTATATTAACGATATCTATAAAATCAGTCACTTAATGTACATAAATCTATGTAATCGAATATAAATCCGTCGTTCGAGATGTTTGATACTTAACATAAACTCGAGAAACTCGCACCGTGGGCTTGGCGCCGAGACACTACTGTAAGGCCACTGTTTATTAAAAGGCGTTGTAAAAGGCACTTTATACGAGCCTTGTAAGCAAGATAGAGCATATTTGTGACAAAGTAAGCACAAACGATTGCAAACGCCTTTGCAATGGCCGGCATTGCGTATATTCGCTAGATGGCGCCACAACTACGGCGCTAACACTAAGGGAGTCAGCCTCTACACGCTGAGTACTCGCGGGCCCGAGCTGCTTGCTAGGTGTTCTCGTAGAAGGAACTGTTGAAGTGCGTCGTGAGGAGGTACACCACCGCCTCGTATGTGGACATCATGATCGCTGTGTTCGGTATCTGCCGCACCAGTTGGGTCCCCAGGCCTCTGTAGAAAATATTTATATTTGTTTAATTATTAATTCTTTTTATACAACTTTATATTTTACATTTAAAATTAAATTATTACAATGTCCTTACAAACTATCCAAATTACTAGTAGCCGTAGTAACTTACAACATAATTTTAAACAAGCTTTTTTTTAATACATTTTTAAGAAGTCCCCGAAAAAAGAAACCCTTTAGTCAAATAAACCGCCCATTATAGTCCCTGGAGCAAAAGAGCCCAAAATACTGGAGACATGTCCTCTTTGGATTTCGATGGCTACCCTCTGCGTCTAATATTAAAATTATTAATATAAGTACTCTGGTGGTAAAGTACGCTAATAAGTAAATTCCTCGGATTTTCTCATCAAATAAGTTGAGCTGTAAACACACATAGTATCATATCTTTACTGTACTGTATCAACCCATATACGTCACACTGCAGGGCACGGGCCTCTTCTACAACCTAGAGTACGATTGAGAGTGGTATATTATCATGGTATCAGAATCTAAAATGATATTTTCGGTGCAGTAAAATTTAGTGTTAAATATTTACTCTAAATTCATGAAGATGATTCTGATAATTGGATACAACCTATTTTAATTTCATCTTCATATAGGTTTTCTGACGCTGAATGCAGACCTTTTTCAATGAGTAAATATATCAATGTTTAGCAAGGTAGAATTTCTGTGACTAAATATTACTATGATAGATTTTTATAGTTGCGCTTTTGAAGCATTTAAAATTATATTCTGGGACACAACCGATCCAACAGTAATTTGTTACAATAATATTTTAAAGTACTTTATCGTGATTTCTCTTATCACGATAAACTACTTTATAATATTAATATTTTTGTTTGTAAAAGTGACAGGAGAGATTGCCACACTGCGAAATTTTTTCAAGGATAGATTGACCGACAGATAAAAGGATTTAAATAAACAAATCTTTGCAAATACAAGATTTGTATGCAAACACGTGGTGTTTTATCTGAACAAGATAATCTGTTTCGAAAATAAAACGCAATATTTTGTTTCTCTGATAATGCTATTTTAAACATCGCAAGGTTCAAAGTGTGTACATTTAAGAAGTCACGTACGAGAAAGTGAATGTAAACAATGTATTTGTGATCGTTTATCTCGGTGTGCGAGAACATTAAGACACTCAAATTACTTGGCGATACTCGGCGAATTTCTATCTATTATTTATGCTCCTAGTGCCTAGTGGCTGTATAATTATTAATTAGTGAGCTCTGCATCAAGTTTATGCAGTTTAAGATTGTAGGCTTGATCCACGGATAAAAAATATGTCTTTTTAAACATATCTTCAACAAATTGGCGTCACTCAACATGCAGGAGAAAATTACGTATTTAGCTTCAACGCGAATAATTATCATGATCATTAAAATGACGAAGAAAATAACAAGGAAGAAACAAACACACAAAATATCTTTCCAGAATCCTTACACAATTCTTTCAGAAATTCGTAAAGCCATCTGATTAGTTTACAGCAGGCTGCCTCCAACAGGTCACTGTGGAAATCATTGGGAGAGGCCTATGTTCAGCAGTGGACTTCCTTTGGCTGATGGATGGATGGATGGATCTGATTATTTTGAAGATGTAAATACTAGATCCTATTAACTAAGGGGTTAAATGAGGTCCTCCTTGCAAAACTGGCTTAACCCAGCAATTTTCTCGCAGGGTTAGGCCGTCATTGCACTGACGTCCTCAACCATAGCTGAGTGTTTACAAGCCAGTTTTCCACTGGCGTTTTCAATAGTTTAGTGTTTACCTGTACACGCCGCGGTAGCCCTCTTCCATCCACACGGTGTGCAGCGTCTGCCAGAACTTGCGGTACTTGTCGCCCTCCTCGCGCAGCCGCGTGCGAGCCACCTCTGCACATTGTTAACAATCCTTTTACATATCACATTACTGTACTCTTGACTTATATACTAATGTGAGCTCTTTGATCTGTATGTGAGCGCCTTTTACACGGGGAGAGTTTCTCACCTTGAAAATATGATTATCGTTAGGATATAAAAAAGTTGCATTGTGTAAACATTTGTCAGATCACGATCATCTATGGCGGTTATGTAATGCGATAATCGCATACGATTCTCGCCGTGAGAAACTCTCCCCGTGTAAATGGCGCTTAAATGCTGGGAACAGGGTTGCCACCTACCAAAAAAATATTAGAAAAAAAAATAATTGAAGACGATCGAAGTTCGGCCCGCAAGTAAAAATCGACACAAGTAGCAACTCTGTGATACATATTGGGGAAAATGGTTTTTAGTAGTGAAATGTAAATTTGTCTCAAGTGATTATTATTAAAGTTAAGTCGTCAATCATATCGTTCTATATGAAGGTGATGCAGATACTTCGAAAAATCATAAATTATCTAATAGTTTAAAGTATAATTAAATAACAATTTATCACTGTATGACGTTGCACAATAATTTATTATAGTTATTTTAAATGAATTTGCAAAACTCGAGACGAGATGATAAGATTGTGTCGGCTTGTTCAAACATCTAATAACGCTAAACTGCATTGCAGAGGCGAATACCACGTACAACGTACTCAATTATCACTTGTAAATAATTTACAATTTATATAACGAATAAATAATTCATAGTAAATACACACATACTGTCTTAGTCCTACTGTGAGATATCAACTGTTGTGTCGTGGTTATCAGAGAATACTACATGTTGATCTCATAAAACAAACTGTGCGGGGTTAATCTCCGGATCGAGACAAATATTTGTGCGATCAACAAGTATCAGTTTCGTCTGTATGTTCGTGAATCCGAAAAGTCCTTAATATTGTCTGATACCCACGACACGACTTATTTAATGTTAGTACATAAACACACGCCTTTTTCCCAGAAGGGATAGGCAGAGGTGCTACCAGAACACCCACGTTTTGCCTTGAATATTCCGTCCCACGATGTGATAGGGGGCGAGCCTATCGCCATTATGGGCACAAATTCCTGACTCCGGGCTGATAATGAATAGAAAAATCCAATATCACTTTGCCCGACCCGGGACTCGAACCCGAGACCTCAGCTTTCCAATCATACCGTAGTACCACTATGCCACCGAGGCAGTCTAATTTTAGTGACACGACTTATATGATTTTAGTGTGGGATCAGGACGTGTAAGCCAGCAGGATAGCGAGCCATACTGGGCCCCCGTTCGTTCGACTTCATTGCATGCCGCATATAATGTGTATGAGGGTTATCAACAGGACTATGTGTGTGGCTGTTGGGTGTATTTTATTTATAGCGGCCTGGCCCGGCTACGACCGGCTACTGATACTTTTGGGGAAACAGTTTTTGATTTTTTTATTAAATACTCTGCTCCCATTGGTCATAGCGTGACGTATAGTATGTAGTATAACGTATAGTATATGTAGCCTATAGCCCCCTCGATAATGGGCTGTCACAACACCAATTTTCAATTCGAACTAATAGTTTTTTTTATTTATTAGGATAGATATAGGTATGTCCTACCGTGAGGATACGCGATACACGACGCCACCGTCTTGGAGAAGGCTCCAGCGGCCATGAACTCGAGGAAGTCTCGCGGGGAGCGCTGGTCCGTGGGGGCGCCGGCCGCGTGGCGCGCGGCGGTGAGGCGCGCCTTCACGCCCTCGTACAGGACGAAGTGCACCACCGTCTCGCTGATGCCCATGTACGACGCCGTGATGCCCTTGTAGAACCCTAGGATACCCTGCACAATACAGAGATACTCAATAAAGTGACGTCATCATCATAGCTATAACCTATTCTAAAATCTATTAAAAAGTACTACAAATAATAGAGAGCTGAACGCTAAAAGCTGAAAACAAAGTGGAAGAGTACGTAAAGGAGAACTTTGTACAGTAATGGACTATTGAAAGTCGATGACGATGGTGATGAAGCAAAATGTAAGTGCTCTTCTGCTCCTGCAATTTTGGGTTTTTAAGCTATTGCCTACAATTAGCAGGCCAGTATAAAGTGTGTCAATTTTCTCTCTGGATATTGGAGTTACAACTACATACAATACAACAATCTTTTTGGAACCGACATAAAAATATAAATCAAAATGTAATATCAAAAGTACGCTACAAAATATAAGCATATACGAGTATAATACGACCAATTTATTTACATTTGCTCCCAAAATACCGTAACACAGTGATAATGAGTGTTTACTCACCGACTTAGCGTATATCCTCTTGATGCACTGCAGAGCCGTGACGTTCTGTCCGTCTAGCTGTAGTCGAGTCTTCACGAACCAAATCGGGTTGGTCATCGTGCACGACACAAACCCTGGACGAAAACAAAAATAATTTACTCTATTAAAAAATAAATTTTTGTTCGGATTTTGTATTAAATATTAGTATTTAAATAAAAGAGTGAGAACGTAGTTGGGACATCTTACCATCTCCTTCACACGCGTACGCTGTAATGCATATTATGACTAGTGACGTCACTACTACCGAATCTTTTTCTTCTATTACAAAATTTAAAACGTTCTAACTTGTTTGATTCTGAATGGATTTATAAAATTCTTATATTAATACTTTATAATCAATATCCATGATCGGAATTAATTTATATTTGGTTTATATATTCATGCAAAAGTCACAAATGATATTATTTTCCATGTTGAGTGGACGTTTTGAACCATTTTGTTAGCACTTGGTGGAGAGTGGAACATTGCCTCCAAAATAACATATTAGCAATATTAGAAGTGGTCAGGGATGCTCCTATCTAGTGGTCATGGCCTGTCCTAGAATAGGTGCTACGAGTACGCGACCTCGGCCTCCCGAGCTACGGCAGTCACTACCAACCTTACCTTCCGTGACTGCAGTATCCACTCCTCCTCCAGGCCATATTTTCCCTTCCCATAATATCCTTTCCCCACAAATTCTATTTCCTTTCCCCGGTTGATGACGGGCAGCAGCGTCATCAACTCGAGTCCTCTTCTGCGCTCGCCAACCCGCCTGCCAAGCGTGGCGAGTATCGGCATAAACCTCGTAATGCTAAACAAATCCAGGACCAGGCCCCCAGTCCCCGGCAGCCCCGCTATTCCTGGCTACGGTAGCGGCCATGGTTACGGCGGGGCAGGGGGTGCTAAGAATCCCCGGGTTGGCCCCGGCTACCACCCCCGACGACGACTGGCCCTGGTAACACATAACATACGCACGATGAGGACAGACGAGAAGATTGTCGAACTGGAAGAAGAATTGAGTGGGTTACACTGGGACATTCTGGGGTTGTCGGAAGTCCGAAGAATCGGGGAGGACACGATAACCCTGAAGTCCGGTAACCTGCTTTTCTACCGGGGGGACGACCAACAGTCCCGAGGAGGTGTCGGATTTCTCGTCCACAGGTCTCTCATAAGCAACATCGTATCCATCGAAAGTGTGTCGAGCAGGGTAGTGTACCTTATACTCAGAATATCAAAAAGATATTCGCTGAAGGTCATACAGGTATACGCGCCGACCTCGACACACCCAGATGAAGAAGTAGAGGAGATGTATGAGGACATAAGTCGGGCCATACATACTTCCAAAACCTACTTCAATGTTGTTATGGGGGACTTCAATGCAAAGTTAGGCATGAGAAGCGATGCAGAGCTGAAAGTGGGGCAATTTGGACATGGGCAACGGAACCCCAGGGGTCAGAGGCTGGCCGACTTTCTGGAGAAAGAGGGACTCTTTGCGATGAACTCTTTCTTCCAGAAGCCGCCTCACAGGAAATGGACCTGGCTGAGTCCTGACGGTTCTACGAGAAACGAGATAGATTTCATCTTGACGACGAATAGACGGATATTCAGTGATGTCTCTGTGATCAACAGGGTGAAAACCGGCAGTGATCACCGAATGGTTAGAGGCACATTGAATATCAATGTCCAATTAGAAAGGCGTCGCTTGATGAAGTCTACGCTCCGACCTACTCGCGCCCATATCCAAAACCCCGAGAGCTTTCAACTTGAGCTGGCAAATCGCTTTGATTGTCTCAAAGGAAACCTTGCGGTGGACGAGCTAAACAGCGGTTTGGTAGAAGCTGTCCATACGGTGGGATCTAAGTATTTTAGACCTCGCCGTAGAGATAGACCCCAAAAACTCTCGACCCACACCCTTGACCTCATGGCCGAACGTCGATCTATGGCGCTGCAGTCTTCCGATGACGCCGAAGCATATAGGCGGCTCAATAGACGGATCTGGAAGTCCTTGCGACACGATGTCCGTGCTCACAATACTGTGAGCATAAAAGAGACAATTGAGCGGAACGGAGGCTCCAAAGTGTTTGCAAGAGACTTGTCTATTGGGCAAAGCCAGTTGTCTAGGCTGAAGACGGACGGCGGCAGCGTAGTGTCGACGAGGGCAGAGGTATTAAGGGAGATCGAGAGGTTCTACGGACAGCTTTACACCTCGGTTGCCGAACCTGCTGTTAGCTCGGCCGAAGACCCGAGAGCCGAGTTGATCCGACACTTTAGCGATGATATTCCGGACATCAACCTGTGTGAGATTGAGATGGCCCTGAAGCAGCTTAAGAACAACAAGGCGCCGGGTGAGGACGGAATCACTTCAGAGCTTCTGAAAGCGGGCGGTATGCCGATGCTGAAAGTCCTTCAGAAGCTCTTCAATTCCGTTCTCCTCGAGGGCTCAACGCCAGAGGCATGGAGCAGGAGCGTGGTGGTACTGTTCTTCAAAAAAGGTGATAACACTTTGCTGAAGAACTACAGGCCCATCTCGCTCCTGAGCCATGTCTATAAGCTGTTTTCGAGGGTCATCACAAATCGTCTCGAACGCAGGTTTGATGACTTCCAGCCTCCCGAACAAGCCGGTTTCCGAAAAGGTTTTAGTACCATAGACCACATTCATACGCTTCGGCAAGTTATACAAAAAACCGAGGAATATAACTTGCCGCTTTGTTTAGCGTTTGTGGACTATGAGAAAGCCTTTGATTCGATCGAGACCTGGGCTGTGCTACAGTCTCTTCAGCGGTGCCACATTGACTATCGGTACATCGAAGTGTTGAATTGTATATACAACAACGCCACCATGTCGGTCCGAGTACAAGATCAGAGCACGAAGGCTATTCCACTACAGAGAGGCGTAAGACAGGGAGATGTCATATCTCCGAAACTGTTTACTGCCGCGCTGGAAAACGCCTTCAAGCTCTTGCAGTGGAAAGGATTCGGCATCAACATCAACGGCGAGTATATCACTCACCTTCGATTTGCCGACGATATTGTAGTCTTGGCAGAATCGCTGGAAGACCTTAGCACTATGCTCGAAGACCTAAATCGAGTCTCCCAACAGGTGGGTCTTAAAATGAACATGGACAAAACGAAGATAATGTCGAATGTCCATGTTGTGCCCACCCCCATCGGAGTTGGGGGCTCGACTCTCGAAGTTGTAGACGAATATGTCTATTTGGGACAAGTTGTCCGGTTAGGCAGATCCAACTTCGAGAGAGAGGTCAATCGTCGAATCCAACTCGGTTGGGCAGCGTTCGGGAAATTACGCGATGTCTTCTCGTCCAAAATACCTCAGTGCCTCAAATCGAAAGTCTTCGATAGTTGTGTGTTACCAGTGATGACATACGGCACCGAGACGTGGCCTCTTACTATGGGCCTTATTAGGAGGCTCAAAGTCACTCAACGAGCTATGGAGAGGGCTATGCTCGGGGTTTCCCTACGAGATCGAATCAGAAATGAGGAGATCCGTAGGAGAACTAAAGTAACCGACATAGCCCAGCGGATTAGCAAGTTGAAGTGGCAATGGGCGGGGCACATAGCACGGAGAACTGATGGCCGATGGGGCCAAAAAGTTCTCGAATGGAGGCCACGAAGCGGAAAGCGCAGCGTGGGACGTCCACCCACTAGGTGGTCAGACGACCTGGTAAAGGTCGCGGGACGTCGCTGGATGCAGGCTGCCTTCAACAGGTCACTGTGGAAATCATTAGGAGAGGCCTATGTTCAGCAGTGGACTTCTTTTGGCTGATGGATGGATGGATGGAATATTAGACATACAGTGTGAATTTATCATGGAAATTATCATACAAACACTGATACAGAAAACCGACGAGATCCACCTTGGCGTGGATATAACTACATTTTTTCCAATCAGGGAAATTATCAAAGGCTTGTATTCTTGGGCTTCTATTCTATTTGCATAAAAAAAAAAAATTCAGCTCCCGTTTAATTTGTCCGAGGCAGGTCAAAAAGGTTATGTTGTCAGTTGTAGCTTGACCAGCATTTCAGCATGCACGTTTGCAGATAGATACCAGTAAAGAGGATACTTCATACTACATTAGCATCATACCTGCCGCGCTAGCCGCCGACAGGTGCACAATCGGCGTGTCAGGCGGTATGTTCTGATTGAGTATCGCCTTGGCCTGGGAGTACGTGCAGAAGTAGATTGCTCGGGACGGCGCCACGCCCACTATGTTCGGCCCTAGGCCTTTGAACAGCGCGCGCGGACCTTCAGTCTGGACTATGTGCCTGAAAACAATATTATGACGAATATCTTCATTACACTAAAAAATATTATTAAGATTGTGGTGGGTTTTCTTTATTAGTTTGTAGGTTGAATTAAGTGTAGATACTCTATATAATTTTTTAATTTATGAGCTGTCGTAGTGGTCAAGTGCGATCGCATTTACATATGTCTCTTAATAGTAATACGAGAATTTCAATAGCCATCACACCGTGTGGTTTATTAAATTTAATATTGCTGTGTCATGTATAAAACACCTCTTTGTTAATTTGGTCCGATCGAAGTTTAAAGTAAGGAAATATTCTACGAAAAAAGCCTTGTGTTTTGCAGTTTATAAAAACGATAAAATTCCATTATTTTATTTCGTTTAGCATATTTCCCACATGAACTTAAAACAGGAGTAAACAACATGCAATGCCATAATAAAAATATGTGTTTTAATTTAGCATTTTCATTTGAATAATGAATACTGGCCAGTAGTAATTTTATATTGTTCTTTTTGCTCGTTCAACTGTCTGTCCTAGACACTGGCTGGTTGAGTCACGACGACGCAAACAATAAAAGTTTCATTTACATTATTTTATCGTTTAATTAAATTTCTATTGTTTAAATTCGGAATAGCAAAAAATTGACTCTAATTCGATTCAATTAAGTAAATTAATTTATTATCCATTAATTATTATTATCCAACATTACATGTATGTTATTAAACCAATAGTTGACTTAGATACTCTGTTTTTCCACTGCTGTATGTGTTATTAAATAGGTAGTTCACGTGTTCCAAAAACTAATTTGACTTCATTCAATTTCTATTCAATAAAACTTTATAATATATGTAGTAACTTGTTTTCAATTTCTACACCGAATTGGGCCCTTTGTAACATCAGTCTCATTATCGTTATGTACCTATGTGTATTGAATTTATAATTAGAGTTTTTCAACATAATCTATGTTGATGTGTAACCGTGTTGTTTTGCGCGTTTGGAAGTCTTGGCTTCCTTCCACGGCGGCGCGGCGTTACATCGATGCAAGCACAAGCGGCGCTCACTTATTGACTTTTATTTATTATTCCGTTACAAATTGACTTGTTTTTCGTGGGAAAGTCAACACATAAGTCTATATTTATTTATGGTTTTGGTAAGTATACTATTCTATGAACTTTTGTACCACAATTACGTACAGTCGGGGCGATTTGTTTTTTCATATGCATTTACATACAAAGATTTGGCTCTTGATTTTACGAGCCGACACTTGGCCGACATCAATTCTTTGGAGATACACAAATCTGAGTAACCGTGTTTTTGCAATTGAGATACGCACGTTCTGATAAACTCAATAAACTGTCGAACTCAAAATCTGGACCAATGTCCAATGGTACTTTAATCGACATGAAAAATTGTAATGTATTTTTAAAATATATCAGTTATAAACATTTTCTCCTTTTCAAAAACGTATAATTATCTTTTATTAGTAAAATAACATGACGATAGAGAACGTTAAGTAAAAAAAATACAATTCCGCTTTTGACTAAATTTTAAAATGAGAACCAATTACTCGTAGTAGGTACTTACACAAATCAATATAACCACATGATCTATTAATGAAATTCCAAATTCAAAATTATCGCAAAGCATACTGTCCACTTTTAACCGCTTCTTACTGGCCATTATCAAATGTGATAAGAAAAAGAATTGTCACGAGACGCTGCCGTGGGACGGATCGTATCGGACCCCAAACGGCGCGTGAAATGTGACAGATTACACTATCTACGCCAATAACGTAAGCAAACCTCTGCCGATTCTTTCATATCACTTATCACTAAAAAAGTTAACTCACCTACGCAATTGGTTATTATGATTTTGTCGTTGGATTACCAAAATATAAATATATCTGGCAAAACATGCTGTTTCTGGGGCCTTTTTGCGAATATTTCATCATTTCTTAATAGTAATTGAAAATACCAATCTGGATGCCAATTTGCGAGTAGGCTTTGCATCGTATAGTTGGTTGGTGGTGCTCACAGAGCAGTATACGAAATGAAATTAATATATTTTATGGAACCCATGAAATGTCATACATTATTTAGATTCAGTCACTTTTTTGTCCACTAGCACCCGGTTCACGAGACTGTTTTCGCCAGGGAAGAACGGGCAAGTAACTCTAGCGTTGCTCTTTTCAAAACAAGTTTACAATACAGTGATTATACAGGAGTCACAACGCAGTTAAATTCAGAGCAGTTCATGATATAGAATGCTCATTGATTAACAATAATTTTGGTTAAGTTATTTGGTACGGCTGAGTTACTATTTCGCCTAAGCAATAAGTAGTAATAAAAGTTTCAGAGTAATTTATAAGCAAATATAGAGATCACCTAGTTTAAGCTTCAGCTATATTCACTACAATTGTAACGTCGCCTAATCAATTACCATATGCAATTTACTTTGTAAAATTTGGTTAAGAAAAAATTCGACATCGATTACGATACACGAAAAATTTACAAAAAAACATTCCTTATCGAAAAAAAGATCTTCTATTTAACGGGTCTGACAATAGTTCTTAAGTGCCCTGTTGTTGTCGATGTTAACAATTAGCATAATGCTAATAGCCGTGTCACACGTTGTTTGATCTTTCATTTCACACGGAACATGGATCCGGATTAATTTACATCAAACCAGTATTTTTGTACAATATTTAATACCCATCTTATACATCATCATCATATAAATAAAATATTGAAAATCACATATTATTTTATTTACTAGTCTTAATTTACGGCCTCTAATGACTAGTAAAACGCAGAATGATTCCGTATTAGTTTTACACAATTAGAATTCTGTAATAAAAAATGTTCTCTCTTTCTAATAGATTGGAATATACCAGTTTATGTTAGAAGCGATATTTGGATTTTTATAAAATGAAACTTTAGCTAATCGCTTTTTCTTATCAGTGTCAGCAACATCCGATGATTAATAAAATTCTGTAGCGTGTCTTTATTCTGAACACAATAAAGAATTTAACTTCAAGCCTTTTAGTTGCATTGTGTGTAAAGTCACTAAAACTACCACCTGGCTTCGTTTTCGGTAACAGTCTAGATATACCCTGTATATTGAACAAATTGACCCACTCTTGTTTTTGCAAGTCATTAAATCCGAAGTGAACTGTTATTCCCAACACCGGCGACATTTGTGACCGATGCACCAGTAAATTAAATGACACACCGGACATCGAAATAGATCGCACTGAAAGTGAGTAATCTGATGAAACACCTACATAGTATTAATACATCCAATGTCTTGACGAAATAATAAATACAGAAGTCTCCGTAAACGAACAGGATGAAGCAAAATTAACATTCAGTGATGTTCCTTCGAAACTGCCAGAAATAGCCTGAATGAAAGAAAGTGAGGATTGATTGCTCAACGAGTGATGTTGTTTGAAATTCTGTCCATTTTCGTTTATCAAATACAACTAACTTGAATTTAGATAACTTTGAATTTAGTGATAAAACGTGCATATATTACTTTACATTTTGCAGAAAAATACGGCATAATCAGATGTATCTTTATGCATTGCATAATATTAGCAATGATTACTATTTGCATTTTTATTTATTCCGTATTATTATGTATGTTTTGTAAAGGTCCTCTGAAACTGATCGCAGATTTTTCCACTTGGTGGTGCTGTTGTTGCTGCCTCCAACAGGTCACTGTGGAAATCATTAGGAGAGACCTATGTTCAGCAGTGGACTTCCTTTGGCTGATGGATTGGATTGATTGGATAGGTGTTGTTATTAAGTCCTCTGGGTGTTTTGTACGAGTAACAAATGTCTAATATATATCCATATGGAGCTGTATTGTGAACGTGTGGGAGTGATTGTGCACTTCTAAGTATTCCAGCGCGTAGGCGGCGCATCTCGTGAAAGCTCCGGCAATATAAATATTATGGAACTAGTGTATTTATAAACATTCGATCGAGAGCAATCTTCGGAAATACGTGATGTTTCACGAGAAAATATAACAAAATAACAAACGGAATCATTAAGTGCACTTGCACTACATTGGTAGACACTAATTTAGTTGTTGTTTACGGCGAAGACATTTGAAACAATTTTGTGGTATTATTCATCGGATGAGATTTTCCAGATTCATTCTCTCCTAGTCATATCATTTGTTCTCAACAGCAACACTTTCAGAGCGAACGGATTAAACTGGGAATCGATAGAAAAACTTGGTAGATTACAGGTCACAGTGTATACAGGTGTGTGTCTACCAAATTTCTAAGGCTTGATGTATATTTCATAATTACATATATCTTCTTAATCACCTCGTTCCTGTAATTCTCCTTCTAATACACTCTTAATTAAAAAAATCACCTGAAACATAACAAGTTTCTACATCTTTTCTATCAACGACATCAGCACCTTGCTGTTGCTGTTGGACATAGGCTTCTCTCAAAGTCCGCCACAGAGCCCGATCTGCTGCTTTATGCATCCAGGCCTTCTCACGCAAGTCTTGCCCTTATCTTTCATAAATAACATAGTAAATAATCTCACCTGATACATTGTATGAGACTCATCCGGGACGCGGTCCTGGCATGTCCCGCGCGCGCGCACTGCTGCACCTGGCAATTGTACGACATCAGCATGCGATCTGCCTGCTTGTTGTACGCGCTGTATGCGAACATGGCGCCCATGGTACGCCTGTAGCCCCATTTGGCCTCCTGCGTACACGCCCAACGTTATACCATCGCTTGTGTGAAGCAACGCATTATTAGTCTAGGATCCTATCTGATTCCTGCATGTACGTTTTTAATTAAAATCTTATTATAATATGCAAATTAAGGCCTTTATCGATAGCAGAAGCAGCATGGGCTGCAGAATTTCCTGGGCCAGATATAAAATGTCGTTACAGATTTAAAAATTGTTAGGTTAATTTAATTTACTACCGGAATGTATGGCAAAAATATCAATAATGAATTAAATAATTCTTTATTTTTAGCAGAATATACAACAATTTTTTCAATGGTATTAAGCATTGCGTCGTATAAAGAAAGTTGTTAGGAAGAATATTGCCACCTGTTGTGAGGTCCGCAACCTCCAAGTTGCTTTTGTGTTTGTAGCTGCATTATTCTGCTCTGGGAGTGTGTTGTAGTTATTAACGCGTGAATTATAAATTACTACACATTTTTATACAATAAATAGTAAGTATATATTAAATTGAGCGCAAGTGGTGGTACCCATTATTTATATTGCTCTTCTTACAGAAAAGTGTAAGCCAGAAATAAATAAGGTACACGCTGTTTTATGTTGGAAAGAAGAACAAAGCACTATAATTGCACTATGTATGTAAATAGTACATTTATTTAGTTTTTGAAATAAAAAAAATGTGTATTTGCTAAGCCGGTAATAATCTAGCAAATTATCATTAACGTAAACTGAATTACATTATACAAAAACAAATACTTGCAAGAATCAGCAGCCGGATCTAGTGCTACAAAGTTAATAGCTCACGTACTGTTCTGCTAATGTGTAATGATAAAACACAACAATCTAACAAAGCAAACTACATACTAACAATGTGCTACAATATTATTTACAGTATATAAAAATAATTTAAAACACAGCAATAACAAAACCAGTACGCGAGCAGAAGCAACACAAACAAGACATAGTGACAAATAGGATATATAAAGTTACACACTGATTGAAACTACTCATGTTAATTAAACACACTATAGAATTGTTTAAGATAACACTTTTACAACATCTAGTCGTTTTACGACGCACTGAGCTGAAAATTTTTACACCTAAATATAGGCCTCTTTGAGGCTACACATGTTACTGCTAACTTGATTAATTTGTATGCACAACCAATATTGTACAACTATATTCTATGCTGTTATGTGACGTCCAAGTAAGAACGTGCATTAATAGTTGACTTTGTAATAGAAGCTAGGCAGAGCGACGATCATTTTGACTGGTTGGATACCAATGAAAAAATCTAAGATCGTGCTCTATTACTTGCAATAAGAGTAATCTGTTTCCAACAGGAAAATTAGGATAATGACGATAATTATGAAAAGAACGAAAAAAAAAGAAATAACAGAACAAACTTTGTACATGCAAGGTTCTAAAAATGACTACTGTAAGTAAAATAATTAATAACATTCTTAACACTAAACACTAATCAAGTTAACAGTAAATATAGGAACGCTAAGTAGTCTGCAGTGCAGATGCACAGCAGCTGCCACCAACGGCTTTTAATATTTACATACTACATTGTAACACAGGGTTGACATGTAATGCATTTGCTATTTTAACACAATGTCTAAACAGTAACATGTATGCACGTTTTCTAAATGATGATAATGTAGAAGCAAACATATAGTGCTTTACACAAGTGATGGAAACAATATTGAGCGTTAATTAGGGCTTAATGTTTCCATACTGCTAGCAACGCACATCCCATTATCAGATAAATAAATATACATAGTTTAAAGCCATACCTATATCTATGGAAATATGTTTTTTACTCATGTAACTGATCTCTCCATCAGTGTTGACTTTAAAAGTAAGTACAAAGTTAATTATAGAGACCTAATTTGCATACAATTAATCCTTGATATAAAAAGTAAAATTTAAACAAATGACAATCTTATTTTCATTCGTCCTTTAGAAGGAGCGGTCAATTACACCTAATACGAGTACCATTTAAATAATTGATATGCATACTACGAGTGTGCAACATTTTGGTAACACGTGTTGCTTAAAATACAAAATACGTTCGATCGTATTATGATTTCTAATTGTAAATACACATCTAATAAAACTTATATCTTTAGATACGAAATCTTGTGACACATTATTGAAAGTTATAGATAAATGATATTACATTTTCTACATTCACTTTAATAGCTTAAATCATGATTTGATTTATTATGCAATTAATTTTAATAACAGGTATGCTCAGTATCGTAAGCTGCGCATTGAAATTAGATCCATACTTGGTACTAGGTACGGGCTAGAATACATTATTAAAAACTTGTAGCTTTTTATTAGCTATGGGTGTGCATGCAATGTTCGATCGAGTCTGAGCTGTACCTCGGCTAAGTTCAAGTTACCTTTAGACCAGTTTATTACACCGTTTATACAGATAAACAACTCAGTTCAAGGGCGGTTAACTTGGGTTTAGAATACTAGGACCTCGAGCAGATACTGCTTGGAATACAAATGTTCTAGGATAATCGCGTTGCATCTTCGAAGTACACATATTTGTATGAAAAGTACGAGTTGTCTACATAGTCGATAGCGCCGTATTAGCATTTACATTGTATTTTACGGATATAAATTTATGTTTTTGTATCACTCATTGTAAAAAATCTCTAAAATTTGCCCTATTCACAGCAGTTCACAACATAATTTTATTTGGCATGATTGTTGGTAATTATTCAGCAATGTTTAGAACAATTCAATTAAAAGAATCTATAGGATTTCTCTTGATCCCTCAAATACCTTACATAAAGCTAATGAAAATTTTTAGGTTTGGAGCCAAAACTCGGCAGAAAAGATACCCAAGTTCTTACGACCGCATAAACTTCCATATAAAATGCTTGAAATAGAAATAAACAACCCTACCACACATTAGAAGTTACAGCATGTTTATTACAGTGAAACAATGAACTATCTTTATTACAAAACCATAAAAGACATTATTGTACAACCTGCAATCTCTGCAGTACTGAGATCTACAAATAGATTTGTTTGCAGCACCGTACGTGGAAGGATTGTGATAGATACACAGATTGTTAACATCAATGTTACGGAGGCAAACACAGCGGAAAATAACCGGCTAATCAATAAGAAGCTTGACAATGTAATGAAATTGTCTCCCATCAGTGATTCATTTGGTTGACAACACGCCATCCTAGACGGTGTGACGCACTTTGGTGGTGAAATTGCTATTATTATAGAACTAACAACGGCTTCAGATAACAAGATATTTTGGTATATGTTTACCCTTGTCCGGAAAAAAATCAAGTTACGTTAGAAATAAATTTCTCTTTATTTTCAACCAATGGCATACAATTTAACCAAAAGACACAAAAGCCATAGAACAGGCGAGCGTTAGAGCCATCGTATTCTAAAGTGAAGACTATGGTTTGGTAAACATCATAAAAGAACCACAGTCACCTTCAGGTTGGGTATAGCATTTGAAAGAGGATGGATAACAGAGGCTAAGGATTAAGTTCATTGCCGTATAATTGGGTATATCCTTTAATAACCCTCTGTAAAAGATAGAATGATAACGTGTACAATTGTAAAGCAATATTAAACTTAATAGGAACTTGAGGAAAATACAAAAAACTTCGATTAAAACGAGGCTTATTAAAATCTATTTTTATAACGAAACGAGGAAAACAGACAGTTCATCTGATAATAAAGAATACATTTAGCTACTTGCAAAACAAATTATGTTATTGTAACCACACGACGCTTGTAAAGGAAATAATATACATTAAATATTTGTTATCGTTTCATCTCAATAGGTACCTACTAAAATAACTCGAGCTTGACAGTGTTGTGATATGAGAGTTATTCCTAACAAATCAGAAGAGTCATACGGCTTTATTCATAAACAGTTTTAAAACAAATTTTAGTATCGAATGTTTTCTCCGACGAGTTATGAATTCAGTTTGACCGAGGAAGACAAAACATTGGTAACTAATATTGGTATTTAAAACTCTATGAATAAGGCCGTTTGAGTTAATTTTTGGGCAAAGTGAACAAACGTAGTCCAGATAGTAGTCTAATAGTGGATAAAGGTCGATGAGAATTTACTTTTACTACTAAATGATTAATTCACTTTAATTCCACTCTCAATCGATTCTCTCGATTGTAGAGTAGGCCCGTGCCCAGCAGTGGGACGTATATGGGCTGACACAATACAATACAATACTAAGTGATATGATAATAATTTTTTTTTTTTTTTTTTTTGTATTGTATCAGCCCATATACGACCCACTGCAGGGCACGGGCCTCCTCTACAATCGAGAATACGATTGAGAGTGGTTAGGCCATATAGTCCACCACGCTGGCCTAGTGCGGGTTGGCGGACTTACACACCGTAGAATTTTTTTTAAAATCGCTACGGTATGCAGGTTTCCTCACGATGTTTTCCTTCACCGTTAAAGTGCGTGGTGATTGACTATCAATACACACATAACTCCGAAAAGTCAGAGGTGTGCCCTGGGATTTGAACCCGCGACCACCGTGAACATGTAGGCAGCCGAGTCTGGTCCGATACCATACGATATTTATTTTTATTTAAGACCAATTGGACATAAGTACATAACGAACTTAATAATCTCCTTTTAATGAAGTCGATTAAAAATACAGAGTTTACATAAAATGTATGCTAAAATTAAAAAATAAAATATTTTGTCGGTGACGGTTCGAGACCTGAATTGTGAAGATCGGTATCAATTGAGAATCAATAAAAATATAGTACTACTGGTGGGAAAAATATCACCATATAATTTATTGCTTTCCTCAAATATCTAAACATATGATTTTTTTTTAATATTCGGACGAATTGAGAACATCCTTCTTTTTTTGAAGTCGGTTAAAAATAGCTATGATAATCGCGAGTCCTTTAACTATTCGTGCAAAAAAATTGCAATCTGTAACTATATAAATAAATAAATAATGAATAAATAACACCCAACAGTCGCATACATAGACCTGACCCCACACTAAAATCAAAAATAATATAAACGAGAGACAAACAAAACAAACGAACTTTTGCATGTATAACGTTGAAATCCTACACAAAACTCTGGCCTATCAAACGTAACATTAAAACTCCATGAACACTTGTTCATACATTGAATTTTAAATTAATTTATTATATGAATGAATTTTGCTACGTATCAATTGAACGCACGTTAAGAATACCTTGAGATAGTAAAGACGAGAAAATATTGAAAATACTTTATTGATACCTCGACTTGTACTACGGTATGATTACAAAGCTGAAGTCTCGGGTTTAAATCCCGGGTTGGGCAAAGTAATACTGAATTTTTCTATTAATTATCAGCTCGGATTCACGAATTTGTGCTCTATAGCGATAGGAGTGATACGCCCGCCCCCTATCACATCGTGGGACGGAAAATACAAGGTGAAACGTTGTTGTCGAAAAACAAGATTGCACTTCTGTTTACCCCTTCTAGGAAAAAGGCGTCAGTTTATGTATGTGCATATGTATTTACTTAGACTGTGTCCTGTAAAGAACTCTTCAGTCAAAAAGTGCTCTACCGAAATTTTCAAATTTTTAATACATTTAGATTATGATGCTACTGAAAGACTTGTGAGTTCAATTGTACCTGGAATAAGTAATATTTAATTTTAGTTTTATTCTAGTTTCATTTTTATTATTAAGTTTTGTTACCGTCTTTTACATTGTTTCAACACCATTGTCACTTCATACATTGCACACATACATGCTAATTTTTTTTTTTCGGTTATTATGTAATACTGTAAGCTTAATCTATTAATGGTATCCCAAGTCACAGGCTACGCCTAGTTTGGGAACCTCTGGTTCAGCTAGAATATAAGATCTCATTATCTTTATTTAATTGTAAGTAGATTTAAGTCTTTGTAATTCTTTTATTTCAATAAACTTTATTAACTTTAACTAACTTTAACTTTAACTTTAGCGATATTAGACAATCTTAATTATATTGTTAAATATTCATTTTTTCTCGATGGATTAATAATTAAATATATTAGTTTGACTTTAGGCGAGAGTGTAATCGTAAAACAATATAAGGATACTATGTCTGCTTAAACCTGTTTAGACTTTAAGTTGCCGATAAGCGACACTAGACATTAGACAATGGAAGGCAAGAGTCAACGGTGAAAGTAGCATGTATCTGCTCCCACAGATTGCGTCTACATAACACAAGCAAGTCAATACAGAGCGACTTCACATATCAATATAACCAATTTCTACATTACAATTACAAGGGTGTTTCTATTCAAGTAACAATGATAGTTTCAATTATAAATAAATAATATCATCGCTTAACTACTATAAGTTACTACATACATACATAAACTCACGCCTTTTTCCCGGAGGGGTAGGTAGAGGGTCCCTTGGCAACCAAGATACCCACGTTTCGCCGTGTATGTTTCGTCCCACAATGTGATAGAGGGCGAGCCTATCGCTATATCGGGCACAAATTCCTGAATCCGAGCTGATAATGAATAGAAAAATCCAATTTCACTTTGCCCGACCCGGGATTCGAACCCGAGATCTCAGCTTTGTAATCATACCGTGGTACAACTGCACCATCGATGCAGTCGAACTAGAAATTACTTGCTGGACATAAGCCTCCCCCATGGACTTTCAGAACTATCTTTTACGATCTCCTTACATTCGGCGACTTCATGTAAACTGTAGCTACTATGTTGCTAAAAGAAAGTTCTCGAATTGACATTGCGTACCGGCAAGCGCAGTGAAGGACGTCCATTTATAAGGAATATTAAATATCGGCTATGGGCTGATATAGAACTACATCAATTAATATCAGCCCATAGTCGTCAACGCCTTTACAAACGAAATTTCGTTTGAGAAGGGTTAGGCCACACAGTAGTAGAAAGTAACTGGAACTTTGATAATAGCCAACCACAGCATACACTATTTAAAACTAAGTCGAAAAGAGATGACGTCAACAAAATTCATCGTAAAATAGCAAATAGTAAAATCAATGAGTAAAAACGTTACATGGAAACGGGTTGCACCCAATGCTGTATGCATTGTTATCGACCCTCTAAGTCTAAACAAAGGGCGTGGCTTATAAATGTGGTGCATTTTTCATAAAGCGACGTCTACATTTACATAAGAGTCTTCGCGAGTAATTCTTATTTGTTTGTTCACCAATAATATTCCTTTAAGTAGATACTATACAATGATAATACTTCGGCTTTTATGAGGTCTTTGATGCATTAAGACCGTATTGCTATGTTGGTGGGGTTGCAGACTGAAATTCTGGATTCCATTTCGTAAATGGGTACTTTTTTGTTCTATTTTTGTACTTATTGCAGACATTCTTTTTTCAGGAACTATATGTCAACTGCTTGGCCCTTTTCTATAATTGAGAGAAGATAAAACATATTGCAATATATTATTAATACTGGATTTGTGACCGATTTGATTTCGTTTTTTTTTTTTGTAGACCGGGCTCTGTGGCGTACTTTGGGAGAGGCCTATATCCAGTAGTGGACTGCAACGGGTTGATGATGACATGACTGGATTTGTTTTATGGATATAGTAGGCTCTGTACTGTCATAATTGAAAATGAAAAAGGTATCGAACCTACTTAATAGATCTCTGCTTACGTAGTTAAATACATAACCATAATGTTTATGGCTATGTACTCGTATAATATTGATATTTAACGGTTGAAATGCTAACTCCCAGTTCAACTATTAATGCAGTTGACAACAACACCGTAGGTAATAGGTATCTTATTAGCATAATGGCTATTTCACTAGTAACTCATACATTATTAATGAAAATAAAATAACTAGTTTTAACATCATAAATCTATTGATAGGGGTTTAGGAAAGCAAACTATTCTGATTTGACTAGGGACAAATAGGAAAAATATACACAATATTTTTGCTTTACGTCAAATGCTGTATTGTACTGTACTGTATCAGCCCAGATACGACCTGCAGGGTACGAGCCTTCTTTAGCGGTTAGGCCATACAGTCCTCCACGCTGGCCTAGTGCGGATTGGCGGACTTTACATACCATATAAATTCTTGCAAATCGCTATGTTATGCAGGTTTCCTCACGATGTTCTCCTTCACCGTTATAGTGCGTGGTGATTGACTATCAATACACACATGGCTTCGAAAAGTCAGAGGTGTGCTCTGGGATTTGAACTCGCGACCATCGTGAATATGTAGGCAGCCGCGTCGCGTCTGGTCAGTTTATCAACAACCCACAACGCACTTGATGTCTAATTCATTGTGTAAAAATATACACTCAAATGTTTCGTATTTAAATAAGTGATAATTTGACCATGAACCGCGTGGCCGAAGTCTGCAGTATTTATGTTGGCTTCGCATACAGTTTTGCACTACTCAATATGTTCTGAGGAATATAGGACTGTCGCCTAATAAATGTTGCAATATAAAACATAATAGGATGGAAATAAAACGTTCCAGTAAACACAAGAGTGTTCAATACATGGAATATAATGTCGCAAAAATAAAGCTAAAGACGCAAGGACATTCCGCAGTAAAGCCTACGTTTAAATGACTTACATTTGTTAGTATACCACAGAATATAAGTCGCAATAATAAAACCACGAATAGATTTCGCAGTACGATCGTAATCATGTTGAATGACAGTTCCAAGTAAAATCCAATGAAGCTATAAAAATAGACTGTATTTATTATTTTTCCTACAAAAATTTCCTCACACTGAAAGTAGTGTATCGTGGCTGCGTTATAAACACTTGCACATGCACAAACATCCAGACGGGGAACAAATATTTGTAGGCCACACAAATATTTATCCGTATGGAATCCGCAAACTTTCCTGCAAAACTCCGCAAATAGCGAAATAAAGGTGCTAATCAGTCGTGGAATTTACCCAAATGCACACGAATTCCACCAGTGCAGAGCTTCTCAAAGCTGTTTCAACGATCCGCCTTGTCTTTCACTTTTGTACACACATCCGACGCTTTACCAATATAGTTTTTGTAGCAAATTCATCCACTCAATGAATTTTAGATAACCATAACAGATCAAGTATTTATTTATTCTTTACTACACACAAGAAGAACAAAAAAAACCATAAACGATATTACAAATAAAAATAAACAGTACAGATGACAGTCTTATCGGTTTAGACGATTTCTTACAGGCAACCTTTGGAAGGATATAAGGAATGGAAAAGAAGAGTGTTTTACCAGACATGTTTAAATTAGATCCCCTATGAATCGAGATTGAATCAGAAATGAGGAGATCCGTAGGAGAACTTAAGTAACCGACACAGCCCAGCGAATTAGCAAGTTGAAGTGGCAATGGGCGGGGCACATAGCACGGAGAACTGATGGCCGATGGAGCCAAAAAGTTCTCGAATGGAGGCCATGAAGCGGAAAGCGCAGCGTGAGACGTCCACCCACTAGATGGTCAGACGACCTGGTAAAGGTCGCGGGATGTCGCTGGATGCAGGTTGCCTCCAACGGGTCACTTTGGAAATCATTAGGAGAGGCCTATGTTCAGCAGTGGACTTCCTTTGGCTGATGGATTGGATTGATTGGATGGATCCCAATTTCTTTTATGGATCCTTGCATGTCATCGTCGATCCCTGGGATTCGATGTAGACCACTTTGAGAATCGATGTCCTAGTCATTAGTAGACAATTGACATCATCCACACATCTTGTGAGTTACAAAGAAAACGAGCTCGCGAGAGCCCTTCTTTGTAAGTGTAGTTACATTGTGCACATCGATTGCATAACTAATCTATACTATTCGATGTAGCCATGCACTCATTATATAGAACGGCCTTGTAACTCCTTTAGCGTCAATATCTAAACGACATTGTACAAGGTCAACAATAATCTTCGCATCACTTACGCAACACATTATATCTGTTATTTAATTTAGCACTTCACAATACATTCTACGCAGAATGTTTCTGTTTTTGTTGACTCAAATATATTGCGATTCTTTTTATATTTACTGTTGAGGTATGCGGATATATGCATATTATCCGGAAGTACAATTTTGTATCTTTACTTGTGTTATCTCATTCTGACTTTATCACTTCGAACCTGTTATCCCATTTCGGGGCAGTAATTAGTGGTTTCCTAAGATATTTGATGAATTTTATCACCCATGTAGTCAGTCAAACATGCTCAAGACACAAGATTGGGTTGAAAAACTATTGCTATTCTTGAATTACAAAAAATGAATTTAGTGATTTAAATATAGCTAATCGGTTTGTTGAACTGGCCATTACCAACTTTATTCGATCAATAATGTAAAATCTTCGTATATAAATCCATTAGGACAAAATGGATTGTTGTACTAGCATTTTTATTGAGCATAACTATGCTTACATATGCTTTTGTACGCACAGTTCTTTTCCAATATTTGCCCTAACAATAAGGATATAAATAAATATAATTAAGTAAACATGCGCAATCAACACAAACGATAAAATGATACACAATAGATAGACTTAGGCTCATTGTTCTGATAACGTTCCATACTACTCTGAAGGGTCCGGAAGCAATCCACGTCTGGCAATCGGCGAGTGGTGCCAATGTCTGCTGCATCATTAATAATACAAATATGATTAATATAAAGTAATATTCCGTGTAGTAACTATATTGATCCATCGAAGACTGTGGCTCAACTTCGCATAGTATTAGAGCAGACTATTGTCGATTAGTGAAACTTACATTTATTAGCTGATATTGAGTATGTAGTATTATTAAGTGCGTTGTGGCCTGTTGGTAACGGACCAGGCGCGGCAGCCTACATATTCAAGGCGGTCGCGGGTTCAAATCCTGGGGCACATCTCTGACTTTTCGGAGTCATGTGTGTATTAATCACCTCGCACTATAACGGTGAAGGAAAACATCGTAACGAAACCTAGATATCATAGCGATTTGTTTAAATTTCTATGGTATGTAAAAGTCCGCCAACCCGCACTAGGCCAGACCAGCGTGGTGGCCTATATGGCCCACGATATGGCCTAACCACTCTCAATCGTACTCTCGGTTGTAGAGGAGGCCCGTGCCCTGCAGTGGGACGTATACGGGCTGTTGCAGTATTGAGTATGAGAAACTCGTTCCCATAGTATTGTTGAACGAAAATATCGTTGGTGAAATGTGGATAGCAATCGCTGTATTTCTATCTAGCTATTTGGGTATACATTTATGATAATGTGTCCAGTTATAGATATAACGATTCACTAGAACAATACAATAAGCAGATATAATTAAAAGCGATGATAGTGCGCTACGTAACCAGACCGTAAATAATATTGCAGAAAAACAACATAAAATTAGATAGAGATTTACGCATTTGTTTATCCAATGCGGAGATTGCAGTCAAAACACTTCACATTGTAATCACAAATATTTGCTTGTAGATTATTTTGAAGGATGTAGAAATCAAAATATTTGAAGGTGAACTGACGACGTAGGGTCACAGGAGGTCGTTGAATGCAGACTATATCTAACCAATTGCAATGGTAACCTTTGGGGGAAGCCTATGTTCAAAGTGGAGATCGCATGGATGCGATGAAACCAAACGTGACGTCCGTAATTTAATTTGACGGTAAAGATAACTCCTTCCTACTCTACCCGTTTACACTTTAGGCTGATCAGGTTTGTACAAAAAATAGAACTGCATCAAGAACACAGATGAACAAAATGCACATACAAACTATTCCAAGAACTAAACTCTTTTGTAAAAAAAATAAACTGTAAGTTTTATTTCATGCCGAAAGAAGTGAGGATTGAAAGTCGTAAGTATTTAAGAAAATATTTCAAATCATTAACATGAATATAAAGTCAACAAACATACAGATATTCTATAGACGAAAAGTAATTGCTATGAAATAGATGGTTCGCATACACGTAGAAGACACTAAACTGCGTAAACAAAAATCACACCACATCCTAATTTATTTTGAATAAAACTGAAACGTGTAATAAATATTTATCACTTCTACAGAATTCGGCGCCTAAGACTAATCACATCTTGGCTCAACATCGATCACACGATTTGAAAGCGTCTCAGGTACAGTAGTAATGAAACATATGTTCATAACAAAAAGCAATTTTTCTTGGCTTACAAGTAGGCATTTGGCCAAACGCCAACACTAAGTCACCAGCTCAATAATTTCTCTTTGATTTGTGGCGAGATATAAATATAGAAAGCGTGCTGGTCCGTATTTACAATACTTTACTTGGCGAGAGATGAATGACAGGCGTTTGGTAGTGATAACGATTTGCCGGTGTAAGACATTAGGAAAATAAATCTGTTGCTTGAAACTGCTCACAAATGTCAATTTGCTTATGCTGCATGTAAAATTAAGTACTGAGGCAGTCTGAATGATCGTAGCATTTGTTGTCAGTCAACCAATTAGTGAGGAAGAGATAAAATATAGTAGAAAAAAGTACCAAAACCTATTTAAAAATGGCATCGTAAAATAATTCTAGAATACATCGCCTTTATCCGGAAGAACAATACAGCGTTGAGCATAACCCTACTGTTCTGGCCTACATTTTTGAGGTCAGCGAATTCCAGTGAACAATTTATACAGGCAAAAATAGCACGCAACCGAATATGTGTAATGAAATAACAATCGATGTATGTTTCCTGTACGTCTCGATCTCAGATCCACGTGGGGTTTGCGCATCTTTCTTTCATGCTTGCTATATAGAAATATAGATAAATCTGATGGAGACATTTGGTCAGCAGCAGACTTTCTGTTCTTAAGGATGATTTTGATGAAGCAGAAATATCAATTGCTATTTTTTCTGTCGTATATCCATTTTAGAGTACCATAAAACCTACGTAATGTTACTGAACATAACATAAACATAAACACACGCCTTTTTCCCAGAAGGGGTAGGCAGAGGTGCTACAAGAACACCCACGTTTCGCCTTGCATATTCCGTCCCACGATGTGATAGGGGGCGAGCCCATCGCCATATCGGGCACAAATTCCTGACTCCGGGCTGATAATGAATAGAAAAATCCAATATCATTTTGCCCGACCCGGGATTCGAACCCGAGACCTCAGCTTTGCAATCATACCGTAGTACCACTACGCCACCGAGGCAGTTATGTTACTGAAAAATAAATAAATACACCCAACACTCACATAAGATCGAGTCTTGTGCGGTGGGTATCAGGAACTAAGAGACACTTTTCCGTCTCACAAACACCCAGACTCGAAACAAATACTTGTGGTTCACTCAAACATGTGCTTTGATGCGGGGATCGAACCCGCGGCCTCTCTTTTCACAGCCGGCGGTCAACCAACTGCGCCACGGAGGCTGTCAAATGTCTGTACCTTATCGCAAAATATAGGACATTCCTCGTCAGATTCTGGAAAATACCGTGCAGTTTGTAGACGCGCACCGAATGCGTCGATAACCTATTAATTAAACGATGACCATAAAGGTTAGATGTTCTAAAATTATAATGTAACGGTTCTATCCAGTTTAAGAGATAATGATAATAGGGTTTAGGGTAAATGGAAGAAGGCAGCTTTAAACCAAACGCATCCATCTTAAAAATAATAATAAACCGTATCAGAACAATTTAGTCGGTTAAACCCAAAGGACCAAAGCCAAGTTACATCTTATAATGTCGGGAGAGCACCCGTACCCAAGAGAATGTATAAGGTCTGACAGGAATTTCAAAATAACTTATTCAGATTAAATAACCCGTGCCATTTCTCATGTTCTACGTCGTAGCCAAATATGTAAATGTAAAATCCGGATTCCAGAAACATGTTTTGTTGCTAGTTCCGAATAAAAAAAAACTGCGTATTATGCAAGATTTTATTTACATTAACATTTCATAAATGACAAATCGATATAACCGCATATGATTAGGGACACAATACACGAACTGCAATGTCATAGATTAAATGAGTTTTGCTACTGGTAAAATCAATAGAACACATCTGTGGTCGTCATGTGTTTCGATATTAGAATTCCCTTATTTGTTTTGTACTGCAGAAATGCACTACAAAAATTATTGTCGCCTCATTGGTAAAGTGACTGGTGATTGGTTCTGTGTGCAAAATGTTGGGATTGCTTTGGAGTTCAGATAGCTTTTTTTGGATGTCTTTATACATACAAAGGCTTGTTCCAAGTAACTATTGCATAAACAAGATAATTATCTCACACTATCTGATCACTATAGAAACTAGAATAAGTAAATAGATTATCACATGGAAAACGGTATAAATTATAATATATGTTTATATTCTATTTACAATGCGAATATGTCAAGCATATGAAAGATAATTGAGCTTGAAACTGCAGTTTATTCTTGTTTGTCTTTATGCGAGGGCGTATTAGGAGCGTCTGTGTGGGCGAGGTTTTGATGCCGAGTTTGTAGACTTTAAAAAGCAAACAAGTAATAATTTTCTCTATGTATGGTACAATGGATGTCGTTCACCGTAGGTCCACGACCGCTTATTTACTGCGCCTTAGTTTGCACTTAAAAATACAAATACAAACTTTAAAAAATATTTATCACGTTGTTATGCGGCACTGTCACAAAAAGCGAATGTGGATGGAAGAGCCAAGGGAGAACAACTGAATCAAACAAATCTGTATTCTGTTATACTGTAGGCGATGGACACATCTAGAGTGACCCAATGGAAATGTTTGAAAAGATTGATCCAAGTAGCTGTAGAGAGACAGGATCAAACAAAGCGGAAATCCATTAGGGAATCCCATTTGGGAGACAGTTGTGACATTATGTGTGCATTAAGTTCACCTACACTTTATTAAAACCAAGCGTATAAATAGCGCAAAAAAATACATTACAAACTGGTGATACACGAGTATGACGCGAAATGATGGCGCATTAACCTTCGCCATCCAACTGAAACCCGTTCTTTATCAGCAGCGCGTCCGATAGCCGTCGGCCAGCGAAGCGCACCTGACTAGTCCCGACTGTTCATACAAACCTTGACTTTGTTGAATTCATTTAAATAATTTAATTTACAGCTACGATAGGCATAAAATTTGGAGCAAAATAGGTATGAATATTTAATACGTTATGATAACTGCCAAGGCTCTGGGGTCAGCTCAACAAACGCTTGATTTCGTCAAGCAAGATATAAGAGCCATTGGTCTTGCAATCGAAGATGTTAATGGCCGGACGAAATGACATCAAGTCGCTGGGGAAATCTTTAGGAGACGCATATGTTCATAAGGTTCTCCAATAAACCTAGTATGATTTTAGATATTGTGCTGGACAATCAAAGAAATTGAAAGTAAAATCACTGTCCAAGTTTGTTACCATAAAAGCAGTGTAATCAACAGTCCCTAGTTTTCATGCATCATCATTGTTTACAAAAAGCTGACCCAGCGTCTAGACTACTATGTCGCCCAACAACTGATAATGATCAGTATTGGCTCGCATGTTTGCTACGTATTTTCCTGCAGCTCTGAATAACGCTATTATCTCAATTGCGATAATGAACGTAACAAGTAAACAACGCTAAATTTTCTTCCAATTAAAATCTATAAATAGACTTCGTTAACAACTGTATAAACTGTGTACTTATTGTTATCTCGAACGTAATCAAAACAAATTTTACCATTAAAGCGCATCAAGCAACACAATAACTCTAACATAATTATAGGCATTATCTCATTACTCTTTGATGTTTTTACAATGCCTTTAAATTTTGATCGTGAGATGATTGGGTGTTGTGGTAGTTAATAGAAAAATCATTCAAAATATTAATTCGATCTCACTAAAAAACTGCACAATTCATACGCAGTTATGTTTTTAAATTAGTTTCCTGATATCATGTTGTTTTTACATTGAATAAAGTTTCAAGCTGATCGAGCAAAACAACATGAATTTGATTCCGAATTAAAGGATCATTGTAATATTCCCAACAATGCTTCATTGTACTCATATTATAAACATCATAGGTTTGATTAACTTACTAAAAATGTTATCACAGTAAAGCTAACTCCAAAAATAATTTTGCCGCGACGCAGTTCGATATGCTATTACGAGACGCGATATCAAGTTATGCTTACAACTCGTAATCAATCAACGGTAGGTATATAATTACTACTTATCTCAATTACAAGCGGAGTAAAGACAGATATTCGATCGGCGATAAAAGATAAAATATATTGGGGGCAACGCAATTATGTAAGGAATCCAATTTTATTGCGAATAATATAGATACTGTTACTTATCTTGATAACATAGAGTTTTTAGTTTATTCACAATCTAATACATATTTCCTATTGTAGACAGATACGCTCATATCTTTCGCTTCTTCATTTATCGGACAAACCACTTTTGAGTATTTTACTACTTTTTTAAAGGTTCGGAATATCTGGAATCTGTAATTTTGATTTACTGCAAGATATACTTGAAAATACCTGAACCGTGACTATCATTCTCCTTGGAGGCACAAAACTTCATCCTTAGCTTCATTCATAGCATCTTTTCAACTTTAATAAATTACCCAAAAACAACAATAGCGTTTCCTCTTTTGTGCTTGATACAAGGTCTTCTTTCATACTACGTTCTTTCCTTATCGTACCATTTTTCACTTAATCATTCTGGATTTAGACTGTCGTAGATATAAACATTTATAACATTGTAGGTTCTAAACCATGCTGCGTATGACATATTGTAAATCGAGCTAATTTATTTAAAAAAAAATTATATTCGATTTTAACTTGTTAATTTATCTAATGACTGGTTCAGCGTCAATTAAAACCGTAATAGAAGTCTCTAGAGCTCAAATATATATACCCTGAATATAAAGCTAAAAATATATTTCCGAAATAGTTTTATACCATTTCTGTTTTTAGAATGACTCATTTATTTAAACGTCTTTAGACGCGAAATATAGCGATAGAAACCGCAGTTTCCTACCACCGACATCTCCTGCTTTTCATACAAATATCAATATTTCATTAACGAAGTCACGATCGCGATTATCATAGAACATTAATATACCGTTTTAAATTTATATTAGTATCTAAACTATAACTAGCAGTATATTTACCTGATGTTTAGGTATTTTGGAACAGATCTTCTTAGTGTTAGAAGCACTGTCCGAAGGCGGGGGCTGTGTGGGCGGCACCCCGACCCCCTTGGACGACTGTAGCCTAGTCTTAACTACCTCGAGTGGACATGTCACTACGGCACCCGCTGTCCCCGCCACACTGGAAACAACACAGATAGCGTTAGATCCCGGCGACTGATTGAAATTTTAGTGATGTTAATTAGAATTTATGCTTTTGAAGGGTCTTTCAATGGGTTTAATTTAGTCTACGGACTACGTTTTGCCAAAATTGGAAATAGACAACGTTAGTTGATTTTATTTTTTAACGAGTTAAAAAGCTGTTCTTCTATTGAAGGTATCATATGAATGTAATGTTGTTAATGGTGTCCATACTGGTAGTGGCCTATATGGCCTAACCACTCTCAATCGTACGCTCGATTGTAGGGGAGGCTCGAGCCCTGCAGTGGGACGTATCTGGGCTGATACAGTAATGGTGTCCACTTCTTGACGCTTCGTTGTTCCTCTTTACATAATATAAGATACAAAAAAATCAGGTGTACAGGACATACAATGAATTGAAATTCATACATTGCATGGCTAAAATAGACACCAGAACACAGATAAGATTAATTTCTTCGTAATACGAGTACTTTGCTTATTCTTGTATATATGTAACTTCATGTGCATTTTTAAGATTTGATGGGGGAAAATAAAAGGGTGTAGTAGATTAACTAATCAGAATTACTGAATACAGAAAGGAAGGGTTGTTTTTACATATGCTATGTATGCTTATAGGTAATAATAGCACACGAATTCTTTGCCCTCACAAGTCACAGTTTCTCGTATACATGTAAGACGTATTTTTTACTTTCGTAGATGTTAATTAAATTCTTAAAGTTGACATCGTTAATCGTGTTAAACCGTGTGGCTATGCGCGTGTACTTTAAAACGTCATATTATAAAATCATAATCGAACTTTAGATATCGAAATTTTTGATAACATTATATAGAACAAAGTCCGAAGTTCAGAAATTATATTTGCTATTTTTGAGGACGAAACTCACATATTGTAGACTGTAGTTAACAGCCAGCTGATGACTTATGAGAGCATGATGAAACTAAGTTAAATTCCAACAATCTTATTGAATAATTGTGCAACAATCTTGCAGGTATTACTTATGTTAAGCTAATATTTTGTGATTGGAATACTATCCAGCACACTCCCTCACTCGAAAAACTCCTGGCAGCCAGGATCTACAGTGGCAAGCAATTAGAAAATCATGGGCAATGACCATTGAAACTCAAGGTCTCTCTTAGCCTTAGGGACGCCACCTTGTCTTCAACCCACAACAAAATTAATAAAAAGATTACAAATCAGAAGAATGGGACACATGATTGACCACTTTCCTCCACAGTAAAACTATTGGACTAACTTTTTTTATCTTTTTGTCAAGATAGTATTATTAAATTTGACTTTGATATCCCGATACATCTCATTGCTCTCATTTGTCTAGTCATTGTTGTCAAGCTATGAACCATAAGTTCCTGGGTTCGAACCCCATATTGGGTGTGTTACTAGGTATTTTCGAAAGGTTTGATGTCGCGCCAGGGGTACAGCGGCCACTACATTTTGGGTGAAATCATGAAGTGACACGCATAAAATCATGTGCATCAACCCTAAGCCTGGGAAATGAAGACAAGTAGATAGAAAAATATTAAAAAATCTGTTTTATACTGTCATTCGCAAATTAATAAAAATGGCATAATTTGAGAATAAGTTAAGCCTAGATCTACCACAGTTAATCTGGATTAATTACTAGCTACAGGCCATGAGTGTGCGAAATGTCACCAGATTACAATTTCCTGAGTTGTCTTTTTAATATCATAAACTTTCAACTATGTTATGTTGAATTTAAATGTCATAATGGAATAAACTTATTCTCTACCAGTCAGCCTTGGAATGAAGCAAATATGAAAGCAACTTCAAAAATATTATTTAAGATTTTTATACCCACAAGCATTGGATTACTGCCCATAGAAAAGTGTATTTTAATCAGTATAAGCAACAATCTCAGATAAACAAGGTTTTTTGTAAATATACCATCTCATCTACAATCTTTTTTAGTGATTTGTACAAAAATAATAAGTATTACACATTTCTGGGCAAAAATATTAGTATTAAAGTAAATAGTATTAATATAAATGAAATAATCTGTAAAGTTGTATGATTATTGCATCATATTAAAAAAATACAACTTAAGAGTAACTTGAGGCATAATAAGGACCAAGTGTAACAATTGTTAACTAAATACTTTACAAATAATGTAATGACACAAAATCTACCACTGTTATAATTTATTTTCTTTCTGTAAATAAATACACCATACTTTTGGGTTTCATGAACATTTGTCTCGGTGTGGGGATCAAATCCACAATCTCTTGTTTCATAGACAGCATCTAACCAAATGTGCCATGGTGACTGTCAGAATTACTGTTGTTTTTTTTGCCATTTAAATATAACAATCAAGCGTATAGATACATGATAATAATACATTTTTATAGAGTCAAGCATAAATAACTCTTTCCAATCTTCCTTCAAGAATTCTGAGAAATATATGCAAGGAAGTAAAAGGTAGCTGTAGATTGTATTCTGATTAAAATATACTCATTTATAATGGACTTTAATGATTCATATTAAAACATATTATTTACCAACTCGTAATAAAGCTGATGCATTAAAAACATATTGAAATCATTTACAATGTGCAAAAAACAAAGTATAAAAAATAATAAACATATTTTTTTATTACAAGCAACATTTTTCCATCTAAGAATCATTCTGCATTTTTTTTGACTTGATATTCTTTAAACTTAATTTTTGCATCTATGCTTTCAGGGCCCCTGTGTATTACAATGTAAGATACTGTGACCATACTATAGATGCATCAAACAAAAAACATTATTTGATAGAATTACTATGAATGTGGCTGGCTGGTGACAGAATGGTGCAATGGGCAGTGTTCATACCCAATATAGTCATAGCACACTCATGACATGCTACCCTGTAGAGGACAGAAACCTTTATGGCATTACAAGTTAATTCCATTTATGTAAGAAATTTCCACTGTCATGGAATGATGCATATTTAAACAATTAGATATGATGTGAGAATTAATTTAAATATTTAATTAGGATTCAAAACATTATCTGATTATAAACTTTACTCACCAACATTTGTCTTATTTTAATACTTTATGCAAATATTCACAAAATTTTACAAAAAAAAAAGATTTATTTAACTTTCATAAGTCATAACAACTAACATGGATTTCCATGTATTGCTTATTTTAAAAAGTTTCATTACATTTATTCCAAAAGTAACATGTAATAGGAAAGTTTCTAGATTTAATTAGATTTATTTAAAGTGTTAGATTATAAAAAAAGTGTTTTTATCATAACAGCAAACTCAATACATTTTATATGTAGCAGAAGAAGTTGTCAAATGTATAGTAATCAAGTAGACACGCCATAATCTTAGTGATTTATTTTTAATTATATTTCCAATTTGAATCTTCTGACTGTTATTTCATCAGTGTAATAATTGTGAAATAAAACAATGGTTTTATTCAGTATCAATATCCAACTACATGTTACATCACTTTTAAATCAAATACATATTTTATACATGACATACATAAGATCATTTAATTTTTTTTGTCTCAACATACCTTCATTAAATTAAAACAATTTACCAGAGATAAATTTTAAATTTGGAACAGCTCTTTAATATTTTTCTAAATGTAAAATAAAGTTAACAGACATGCTATTAAACTTCGCATATTGACAGGCGAAAATCTTCATACCTCACCAAGGACTTAGTGCTAAAAATATGCAAATGTATGATTCAAAGTAGGACAAACATTGCAGTGCTTCTTTAGATTAAGAGTAAATATTTGTTCATGATTGTAAAATTTAAAGTTACATTTTCTGTATTTACCAAAGTGACAGTCGAATTACGCAGATGTTTGTTCCTTTTGTATTCAAACATTGAATAATCCTGATAGCGTATTTTTTAATAATTGCTAAGTATGTCACGCGTAGGCCGAATACCCGCGCTAGTAAACACAGTATTGTCACACGTGCCAAACCGTAGGCAACAAGAATCATGATTTGATAACGTGATGATAACGATAAAATGAAATCTTAAGCTGACCTCCTGCGAGATCGACACTCACCCTCCCGCCACAAGGTGAATCGCTGTATCCCTTTGAGACATTTTAGCGCCACAAGAATAATTACATGACTGCAATTTGCGACTGTCTATAAATAAACAAAATGCAACACCACTTATTATAGCAACGTACACACAAGATTCAAAACACTGTTAGATTACCCTATAGAAAGTTATTTTGTTTATCAAATTACTTAATACTCTTTTCAAATTATCTTTTTGTGAAATAAATTTGTATTTTTCACGTAATATTAAATTAAAATCGGCGATAAACTTCGTAGCACCACAACCGTACACATTCGTCGTCGTAACAATTTACGCACACGAAGTTATGATCAACATTCACATACGGTTCAACTACGCACACTAGTAAAATTATCAACGACGTACGTGACGTCTCGGCGGTCGGCATCAACAACTTGACCCTGATTGGCGGGCCGGTGGAATTCGGCGGGGGACGGGAAAAGACATAGACGACGGCATGTACTGCATAACAAGCTAGAGCGAGACAGATATTTCTTTTTTTATAATACACATTATTAAGTTGATGATGTTGTTGATTTTATATAGCATACAATTAATTCACTTGATATTGTATAAAACACTCATTACGAAACATTTTTACACAATTTTTTAAACATATTTGTTTTTAAAATACCGTATAGACGAGTGTACTAAGATTTCTTGTCATACGTCTTTGAAATTAATATTTTTTTCCACTTTAATTATAAGATCAACAATTATATAAAAAAAGAATATTTATAAATTAAACGTACAGGACAAGGAACTGATATTTTTTAATATAATATAAATGTTTCTTTTTGTTATCGATAAAAATCTTCATAACGTTCTCTGTATACGCGCATGCCCAAAACGTCACCGACCGTCACCTGATTTGACATTTGCGAGAAAATATTTGTTGCATAATTTTACACTTTTGATAATTTGCCATCGGCCTCAATCTGCCGGCCGGTCTTGCAGAATTATTTCATCAGCATTCTTGAACTACTTACCACGATGTTCGCTGCGCGCAGGGTTGGATCTGTGATGTTCGTGAGCCATGATATCCCTAAGTTATCTGCAATATGTTAATTGCTTTGACGCATTACTACGATGGCTTTTTTATTGTTTTGTAGGAGGACTGTGGGAGCGTCCCGTCAAAAGCACTCGCTGCCGGAGCTGCCGTACGAGTACAGCGCTCTGGAGCCGGTCATCAGCCGCGAGATCATGAGCCTGCACCACAGCAAACATCACGCCACTTATGTCAACAACCTTAATGCGGCGGAGGAGAAACTAGCGCAGGCACAGTCCAAAGGTTGTATATTATTAGATCTCAAAGTATTTTGAACTTATAATTTTAGTAGACTTTTAATTCAATTTCAAAATCTAAGTAAGGGCCTAATTTTCCTGGCAATATAGTAATGCAGACAATGTTGTGATGTTAGTTTCACATCTAATTTAGGGCAATTCATATGCTACACAATTTTGACTTGCATTTTATAAACACAATATTCTTTTATTTTACCATTTGAAATGATATAAATGTAATATCTTAATAAATTGACAGCAGCAGATACGAACACTGTATTGGGCTTGCTAAGTGCCATCAAGTTCAATGGTGGAGGTCATGTGAATCACTCTATATTTTGGTTGAATCTGTCACCGTGCCAGACAAAACCTACATCTCTACTCATGCAAGCAGTTGAACAGTAATGTTTTTGTTCTCTTTCTGTAATTTTGTATAGTATCATCAGGTATTTCAAATGTTAATGTTGTTTTTATTAATTTTATTATTTGGGAAACAATCAGTACATGTTTATAAACAAACTTAAAGATAAGATAACTCACATATTTACTTGATTTGATGCTTTGTAGCTAGTAGTGGTAAGGACGATTCATTGACTTCTTTCATGGTTATGGCTCACAAAGTCTCACATGATTAGCTAGATACTGAACCTGTATTTGGAATATTTTGAACTAACATACAATTAATAGATTGGTTATTATAGAATAATTATCATAAGAAAACTGCATTGAAAATTTTCACCATTACCAAAAGTAGCAATAATTGACAGTAATATGAAGATTAAAAGAGTATTAAAATAAAAACATAATTGCAAATTTATGATTAACAAATTTACACTCACAAAATAATAATATAAATTGTTATTAGCTTTTCTGTTGGGCTATATATCAAAATTTAAAGGATCTTTCTACAATCCGTGACACAGTGGAATGAGGAAAATCATGTATTTAATGTTAAAGTTATTGAGAGACATACAAAGTTCAACTTAAACAGATGATTAATTGTGAACACGAAAATCTACAACATGCTCAATAAAAAGACAGATGGTCAAAATTCTAATATTGATTTTTTTGGATATTTCTCAGGTGATATTGACACTATTATCACTCTGGCGCCCGGGCTTAAATTCAATGGGGGTGGTCACATCAACCACACGATCTTTTGGCAGAATCTCTCTCCCAATGGTGGTAAACCATCGGCCGCACTCACCCAAGCTGTTGAAAAGTAACTATTGTATTATTGCCTGTATGTTCAATAATGTGTTTATTAACAAGCTTAGCTGTACGATTTAACCGATTTGCGTGGTGGCCTCGTGGTATCGGACCAGACTCGGCTGCCTACATGTTCACGGTGGTCGCGGGTTCAAATCCCAGGGCACACCTCTGACTTTTCGGAGTTATGTGTGTATTGATAATCAATCACCACGCACTTTAACGGTGAAGGAAAACATCGTGAGGAAACCTGCATACCGTAGCGATTTTAAAGAATTTCTACGGTATGTAAGTCCGCCAACCCGCACTAGGCCAGCGTGGTGGACTATATGGCCTAACCACTCTCAATCGTACTCTCGATTGTAGAGGAGGCCCGTGCCCTGCAGTGGGTCGTATATGGGCTGATACCAATACCAATACCAATTGGCACTTGTTCTTCGGTGCGGATTATGTAGGGTGATAGAAACACTTAATAATAAAACAAGTTAGTACAGTTGATTTTATATTTATGCTAAGCAATAGCTCTCCTCATTTTAGTGTCTTCGATAACAACAATTGCTTTTTCCAGTTCTATATTGTTGTTCTTTAAAAAACTCTTAATTCTTTTAATTTTAGCAATTAAGATAATATATAAATAATATTTCTTTTGTTTAAGCATTGATTACAGTTCACCTTTTCACCTCGGTACCTGCATTTCCATGACGTCAATGACACTAGATAAAAATATTTTATTTTGGTTCTTGATATCTCCATTCATGTACACTGTAAACATATTTTTCTGTCTAGACTTTCGTATTATGTTATCTTATACCTAGTAATTATTTACATTATACATTAGATAATTAAAATATTATAAAACCTAATTAGTAGGGCATTAGTTGAATAGATGTTAATTTAAATCCTAATTTGTAAGTTTAAGTTTTATAATATGACATATAAATTTGCCATTACTTTATTTTTCTGTCTAATATTGAATATTGGTGGTATCTGGAAAAAAAATAGACTTTTGGTATCTCGGTATCTTTACAATTTGGTATTATGTTAAAAACTTATTTTCTTATAGAAATCCTGTCATGCAAATAAAAATTATGCACTATCCCTTAGCAATGCTATATATTGCCTCATGACAACATAGTCATCCCTAGTCCTTGTTAACATAATAATTGCTTATTAAGAACTGTAAGCTTGTAATATATCCCAAAAGTTTAAAAATTACATCATTGTACATCAACCTGTGATTACGAATAATTACAAAAAAATTACGTGGATATTAAAAAGCATGTTGTATATTTCAGGGACTTTGGCTCATGGGACAACATGAAGAACCAGCTGGCGAACTCATCTGTGGCTGTGCAGGGCTCCGGCTGGGGCTGGCTCGGCTACAATAAACAGATGAAGAAGCTGCAGATCGCCACATGCCAGAACCAAGATCCTCTGCAGGCCACTACTGGTACAAACTAGCTTTATATACCACAGTTGAATATTACTTATTACAAGGTTTTTTACGTGACCCTTAAAGTCTAAATTTTTAAAACTAAATGTCAAATTTTTTCTACATATCTGGTCCCAAAACTAAAGATGCGTGACAAATACAAAATTCACGTTATTTTTATGTAATAATGTTATAAACTGCATAACTGCCTCAGTAGCGTAGTTGTACTACCATACGATTACAAAGCTGAGGTCTCGGATTCGAATCCTGAGTTGGACAAAGTGATATTGGATTTTTCTATTCATTATCATCCCGGAGTCTGGAGTTTGTGCCCGATATGGCGATAGGCGCGCCCACTATCACATCATGGGACGGAACATATATGGCGAAATCTGGATGTCCTGGTAGCACCTCTGCCTGCCCCTTATGGGAAAAAGACGTGAGTTTATATATGTATGTAATGTAATAAAAGTATACTATGTCCTAATTTGAATATACGCTACAATGGTTATCACGAGATTTAGCAGTATAAATGAAATAAAAAACATTATCCCAAAAGTAGTTAAATTAAACATAAATACACCCAACAGTCATGCATATTCTTGACCCCACATTAAGATCGAGTCTCGTGTCGTGACTCGTTATTTTTACATAGACATACATATGTATGTTCAAAACGCCGCAATAAAATAAAATAACTTAAAATCAGTGTTAAAATATTCTATGCCAGCAATTACAATACATACATTTTTTTATGTAATAGTAAAATAGATGAGCACATACACCTATATATTTTGTAATTTTACTAGTTATTGCATCTTTACTAGCCGGCTGCAGCGCCAATCACTGTAGCCGGATTCCACGATGCAACATTAATACTAAGGTTCATCTATTTGCTTCTCACCTTTGAGAAACATGTTTTGAGTTTTAGGACATATTTTACTTTAAAAAAAAAGGTAACATATGTTTTTTTTTTTAAATGAAGTAAGTAGTTTATTGTTTGATATTAAATAACACTGCTAATCCTCAGAACTGTCTAATTCCTAGTCACAGCATATTGGATATGAACAGTGTAGAACTGGTTTAGATTTTTGGATGAAGCACTAAGCAAGGTTCATTGATATTATGTTTGAGGGAGATACATAAATTGGTCGTTTATTAGTTTTATATTAGTCATCCTTTGTTTAATATATCAAATAAATAATAATTTGAAAAGGTGGCAGTGTTCGTGTTTACTAGCTACTACTCGCAGACGACTTAAAAATAATAAAGGAAATACGAAGCACTGCAGACGTCTTGCTCTTGCAGGAAGACCTAAATAGACTAGTTGCATGGTGCAACGCCAATCGTATGCTCCTCAATCCGGCAAAGTGTCTCCATATTAAGTTTACCAGGAAACGAAATATCATAATTAGTTCCTACTCCATTTCTAATGTTATACTAAAAGAGGTTTCAACGATACGAGATCTTGGGATAACTATTGATTCCAAGCTCCAATTTAGCACACATATTACCAATATTGTAAATTCTGCCTTCCGTGCTCTTGGTTTTGTCCTTAGACAAAGTAGAGACTTTCACAAAATATCAACAGTAATAACACTCTATAACGTCTATGTAAGAAGCAAATTGGAATACTGCTGTCAAGTTTGGGCTCCTTACTACCAAGTTCATGAGAATTACATAGAGAAAATTCAAAAGCGATTACTTAGACACTTAGCTTACAGATACAGAATACCCAAAACAATTGCATCCTATCGCAAACAGCTAGACTATTTTAAAATTAAACCATTACATATCAGGAGAATAATACTAGACCTTAAATTTCTTTATAAATTGTTCCACAATAAAATTGATTGTCCAGATATATTGTTTCGATTTAATATTAACGTTCCTCGTAGACCACCACGGAAACCTTCTCCATTTTTCAGCATTCCTAAGTTCAAAACGAATCTTGGGAAGAACACTCCCATCGCGCGAATATCTCGACAATATAATGTATATGCAAACAAGCTTAAGAAACTCGACCTTATAACTAATAGCTCTCACACATTTAATAATATTTTAAAAGAATTGGTATAACATTTTAAATTCCTATATTGTTACGTGGTTGCTATTGCTATTTATATTTATTCTTTTTTTTTACATTTTTTATTGTCTTTTTTGTGTTGTCTCGATGGCAAGGTATAATGTTACTGTACTGTACTCTTAAAATATTAATATTAATTCAAATGATAAATTTGATGTTTCTTGTTTTTGTTTTGTTTTATTCAATTTTTATTAAAGGGTCATTTAATTTCTATAGCAAATTTAATTTAATTTAATTCTGTTGTGATTTTGTTGATAATTTAATTTAATTTAATTCTGTTGTGATTTTGTTGATAATTTAATTTAATTTAATTCTATTGTGATTTTGTTGATAATTTAATTTGATTCTATTGTGATTTTGTTGATAATTTAATTTAATTTAATTTTGTTGTGATTTTGTTGATTTTATGTTGCTGGGTTACTGTATTACTATTACTTTGATTTTTTGTAGTTGGTTAAGTTTTAGCACTTAGTGGATATATGTTGTTTTAGAAGTATGTCATTTTGTTATATTTATATTATATTGTTTGGTATGATTGTCATTCTCCGAGTTTTTACGTTTCTGTTTTTTATTGTGTTCTAAATAGCCTTGTTAATTTCACCTTAATTTTAATGTTAAGTCTGTCTAATACTCCTAAATTATATTATGCATGTTGTGACACCTGTAGGCAATGCTTTAAGCATGATACCGAATCAATTATGTATTAGATTTAAAAAACATTGTAATTGCCGTTGGATGTCCTCGAATAAATAAATAAATAAATAAATAAATACGGGTGCGCGTAAAGTTGTATATATTTGTTACTTATTCTAAAAACTTGTTCTAGGTTTGGTTCCTCTCTTCGGCATCGACGTCTGGGAGCACGCTTACTACCTGCAGTACAAGAACGTCAGAGCAGACTACGTGAAAGCCATTTTCGACGTCGCTAACTGGAACGATGTGTCTGCAAGATACGAACACGCGACGAAGTAAACCGAACTGACATCTCAGCATTTGGTCCAAACTTTGTAGAATTAAAAGCTTTAAAAATCGTTCACGTGGTGATCCTTTCGATTTAGATTACGTGATGCTACATTAAGTTTAAAAAACTTTCTTTTTACCTTACTATGTGTTTTATTTACAACCCTAAATTAGGAATTTTACTTACTGCACATGTTGTATATTATATTTATTGGCGTACATAGAATCCATAAAATAATTCCTTCATAGGATTTCTGAATAAATAAATGCATATTATTTTTGGAGAACGTTTAGTTATGTTGACGATGTAAGATATCGATTGTCTGGCAGTTCTATGTGGCCGGTGGATTTATTCCAATAACACGTAAACTATGATAAATTAATGCAGTAGGTAACTTAATGAATACTGATAACCTATGTACGGCATATATTGAGCGCATATGGAGATAAATCTCCCAGTAGGTGTATTCAATCAAGGTTGCATGATTTGCTACCTTTGCTAACGACTCAGTAGTTCAGTAAACAAAGCAAAGCAACATGACATGACTAACGGAACGTAAACGTCAAGCAGCTGTCAAACCAGATGATCATCGCTTCAGCTTGTCGCAGTTAGTGGTGCAAAATAAATAAATAGAAATATTGATTTGCAATATTAACAAGTACACAGTTGATTATCATCATCCAGAAGACTTTCTCCGCTAGTTAGTGAAGAGGTAAGTCATCCATATATTTATATGAGCGTAATTCAAGTGAAGTAAATGTAGTGGTCTTGCAGCGATGTTATTGATTTTTCAGCTAGACGTTATACGTTCAGTTGGTGTTTTAGTTCATAATATAAAGTACTGTTGGAGGTGTGCATTTATATTTCACAAGTGTTCTCTAGTTATGTGAGTATGTTAAATTAGTTTTCAAGCAGAATTTGACTCAGCTTTCTCTGTTTCTCGTATACGGAATTCTTTTACGAATTGTCCGAAGGCCGTCATTTCAGTGTTTTGAAATCGGTCAGCGGTCATGCTTCATGCCTTTCTAGGACTAATTGAAGGATCTAAATATTAATTATCGCCCTTTAATTAAAACATCTTCATTATTTCTTCCCATCATGTAAAATGCTACTTACATGTGAGTTATTTCGTTTTTATTTCTTTATGATTTCATTTTTTAATTCTATAATATTGTAATAGGGATAGTATGATTTTGAATGTAATGGTTGGGTCCTCCATAATATTAGTGTTTTCACCAATGTCTAAAAAGAGAAATAAATTATAGGTGAATCAGCATCTTATTTTATTAATGAGTATAATTACTCACTTTAACAATGCAGTGACACTTTTATAATAATTATAGTTTCTGGTTATTATGTGTAACATCTATTCTAATTTTATTTCGATGTTTTCAACTTAATAGGCATGAACTTCTCCCAAAATATAATAAAAAAATATAAATACTAGGCAGTTTTAGTATGCACCGGCTTTGCTGTGATTAAGGGCCAAAGTACCAAAGTGCAAGTGCAATGGTGGTTGGTTTCCATCAGGCATTTAGGTTTTACCTCTACATGGGCTATAAAAATACATTTACTTGCTTGATAAATGAACAATTAAAAGTAACCAGACAATAAAGTGCCGCCTAGGAAGACTACAGACAATTTAATATTGACTTATTTTAAATTAATTTTACTTAAAAAAATCACAATTAATTGTAAACTTAAGTGGTCTTATTAACTTTATTTTTAAATGACTAACAATTATATTTAACAAGAAATGTACAAACAAAAACACAGTAAAGATCACATTGTCTGTCTATTCACAATGTCTCAAGCAAAAGTGATGTGAGCACGCTGATCCAAACTCTGCTTCCACCATTCCAGAATTCTTCTTTCACCCTTCCACAACTAAAGTGACGTCACGGAGGCCACGCCCCTTCCTCACCTTTAATTTTCCCTATTATTGTATATCTCTTGCCAGTTGACACAATCATGCTAGCTTGATTGTGTTGGTTTATACCCAGAACAATGACAAAGACCTGCACACTTACATGGTTGATTATGATAGGTCCTCAAAGGCTGTGTATGATGGTCGCTATCCTGGACGGTGTTAATATTCAACAACCAGCAGCATTTAAAAATAACATGTGCTATTTTAATAAAATGTTAAGTGAAATTAATATTGGCAAGTTAATAACGGCTAAGTTCATATATCTCATTTGGATGATTTCAGTCATTCAAGAATAAAATGTTGAGCCCTTTCTGGAATTGAAATACCGGCTAAGATGTTCATCTTGATTTAGACTAGCTGCCAAGCCTGGGACTCCTGTACAACCGATAATATCATTTCTCAATTTTCTTTGACTATTGTGTCAGAAATCATGAAACATGTTACTAAAGGTCATTGTTAACTATAATGTGGCATACCACATTCATGCTCAGAATGTATTAGGTCAAAAATAATCCTTCCTCATAAAGAATACTGTTTTCCCTCAAATGTTTTTGCCATTAGCCCAATACCCCTTTCCTCTTCCCATCCATTTTCCTTCTAGCTCCCCTCCTGATTTTAATGGTAGGCAACACATCTATGAACCAAGTGATATGGATGGTCATGGGTGGCAGTGATAACTCACTGTCAGGTGACGGATCTATGCAATAAAAAAAAATGACATAGTAGTCAACATAATTAGGTTATGTAGTAGAAGTCAGAATTTCTAATTTTACAAAGTGCATCCCAACATCAAGTCTGATTTCGAAGATTTATTACTAATACACTGCCACATAAAGGGAAGGGGAGGTTTATGTATAAACAGACAGCATTAATAAATATAGGCGTACATTTGTATTCCAAATGTGCGTTTTAGATAACAATTTCCCCTCGCAAGGTTGTGCCACTTTGCATACAAAGAAATGATACTGAAACAGCACCCCACAAAAACATCGCAATTACGTAAAACGCTATAATAAAGTTGATGCATTGGCGTTTCAGCCCAGACCTGCCTCAATATGGAATTTACAATGAATTTAATTACATTCAGGCGTTCCATGCAAGAAATACGCGGTGCAGATAGCAGCCATTTTTGTAGGGTAACCATGCTTTATGGGAGAGTGCGGATTAAAATCGGTAGATATAATGCAGGGACGTTTCTATTTAATACCAGCTCATGTACGTCCCACTGCAGGGTACGGGCTTCTCCAATAATGTAGAGACCGATTGATATTTGAGAGGTCCAACAAGCTGGCCTAGCGTGGGTTAGCTATTTCTATTTACTATCTATCAAAGATTATAATATGAGTTGCGTCCATTAAGTCGCGATTTGGCTGCGCATCTACGCGTATAGTTCAAAACACGCGTTAGAGAAAATGCTGTTAATTCATATTTAAAAAATTGTAGGTTTGCAATTGTTATCTAGAAATCTAGAATTTACTTTCGAGTATTTCAGTCGACTATTTTAAATTATATTTAGTATTTATAAGGCTTTTATTTAGTCAAAACGTTTTTTATCGCTTTATAAAACATACACGCTTGCAAATCAATATGGGCGTACACCTATCAATGATGACATAAACCTGATAAAATATGTTTACAATGAAACAGTACAGTGGATAATTCCGGTATTTTTCCTTATTTCCGCATAGTTCTGCAAAATGCACAAGCCATGGGTATAGATGGGGTATCGGCGCGGCGCCGCACGCGAGCGCTGCGTCGGTGAATGCACTCGGGTGGGGCGCATCCATAATTGAGGTTCTGGGGTTATTGTGTCTCCCTTTATTCACCTTACCCGTCTCCGAAAGCGTATACTTATACTATACTTGAGACTGTTTTCGTCCCCTTTGTTACGGACTACGGTGTACGGTTTTATGCTGTAGGTTTCATTGAAAATACGCCGGTGACATTTGTAAATAGTGATACGCACTCATGTGTTGGAAATAGAAACTGTGTATTACGTATTATTGCGATGGTTATAGGAGGAGTGAAACGGATCTTAATGGAAGTAATAAGGATCCTCATCTATAGGTATAATAAATTTGTAACCGATCGATGTCTGTACTTGGAAAATAAAGGAGAAAAACTGGTATGGGGATACTATATTAACTCAATAGAACCCAAAACAATAATTTTTAGAAATTTTTCTGTTTGTCTGTGCGGCTGTGCGCGATGAACTCAGAAACGGCTTAATGGATTTTGATGAAATTTTGTATGGAGGTAGCTGACACCCTGGATTAACACTTCGGCTACTTTTTATCCCGAAAAATGTTGTGTTTCCCGTGGGATGAGGCAGGAATTTCGATACATTTGTTACTTTCTTGTAGCCAAATGGCCCAACCATTTGGCATCCATGGATTACATAAGTATCTTGAGTGAGAATGAGACGGGACAAGGCGGGATATAACGGGACGGGACGGGATTGGATTTTTTGTACAAAGATAACCACGCAAACGGAGTTGCGGGCAGAAGCTAGTTCATCGTAAATCTGAATGTAATACAAACGCTATCGTTGTTTTCACTATGAAAGTTTAAGACTAAAGCCCAGATAAGGGAAATTAAGTGTAAACCTTCATGTTCTGGGTAATATAAACATTGCAACATCCCTTAATCTTTCTAACATACACAATATACACTCCCTTAATTATTGATAATAAATAGAGTGCGTGGTCGCCTGTTGGTAACGGACCAGACGCGGCTGCCTACATGTTCACGGTGGTCGCGGGTTCAAATCCCTCGGCACACCTCTGACTTTTCGGAGTTATGTGTGTATTGATAGTCAATCACCACGCACTTTAACGGTGAAGGAATACATCGCGAGGAAACCAACTAAATACCGAAGCGATTTTAAAGAATTTCTACGTTATGTAAGTCCGCCAACCTGCACTAAGCCAGCGTGGGGTGGACTATGTGGCCTAACCACTCTCAATCGATTATCTCGATTGTAGAGTAGGCCCCTGCCCAGCAGTGGGACGTATATGGGCTGATACAATAATTATTGATGTATTTATATCACGTAAGGCTACGTTGTACAGACGTTAATCTGTAATCACAGTTCATAAAGTCATAAGGTAATTTTAAATTAAAGAAAAATAGACTTTGTTTATTGCTATAAAGAATTTAAAATCACATAAAAGACAGGGACTTGTTAATCTGAGTCACAGTTCCCTGTGTGGACACATGAGTCATATTTTAAAAGCTACAGGAAACATTGTGAGTAAATATCCATCAAATGGTATTTATTCTCTTCCTTTAACAATTGGCACAAGGAAAGTAATGTTATTGTATGTTTTCATATTATTATGTTTAGTTACATAAGAACCCCTCCTCGATGTTGCCTCTAGGTCTTACCTAGCTTAGCACAGATGCCCTAAAAAGGCGTCTTCACAAATGTGTGTTAAGCATTATTTAAAGTTAGTATTACATATTTCGCATTGCATGCTTAGGAAGAAAACTGTTGTAATTTTATTGTGCTTGATTTATAAAAAAATAAAAAAATATAAAATTAATAGATTAATTAATAAATAGATTAATTATTATGCTTAAAGCACTTCTACAACAATAAGTTTGTTCGCTTTATGGAGTCCTTAAATAATTTAAGATCATTAAAACGCTTTGGAATCACAACGTTCGGCAAGGCACCCATTCTTTGGCCGTACGCAAGATGAAAGATGATAAATCGATGTCGGGACCCCATGTCAAGTTCCGTTCTTTAATAATATTAGAAAGGCTGTAGATACGACTGTTAGAAGTATACAGATAGAACGCAAAGACTCATCTAACGAACAGTATAAAAGACATTTAAATATCGAAGGAAAGTTTACTTGTGATTACGAAACGCAAACATTTGAGTCCAGCAATAGTTCTGATGATAAAGTTTTAATTGTTTTTTTCTGGTCTTCGAATAACAAAAACCGGGCGAAGCGAATAAGATTGATCAGAAATTTTGAACATATACTAGGACAACAGATAGAAAGAGAAATTATGTTTATTGCAATGCAATGAAAAGTGGATTATCAGCAGTTTTCTCGTTTTCACAGACGATCTCTATGTTTAGTATGGAGGCAACGACCCTTCCACCACTAAACGAACTCTCGTAATTGACAATATTAGCGGAAAGGGCAATAGACGCGCCGACGTGGTCTCCGGTGAACGAACTCCGAAATTCCCTTCAGGAAATTATCTCCCCTTCTTTATATCCTCATGTAGATGGTTAGTTTCCTGTTTGAAAATATATTAAATGTCGGCGGTTCTCGCAGTCTTATATTGATATTTTTAAAATTTTGATATATCGATACAAAAACACGATCATCCGAGTTAACCTCAGAATGTCTTTTCCTTACATCATTTCTTTTAAATACGATACTACTATATGTGGAAGATATTTTTATTTTTTACACAAGTCTCTAAGGATTATACATACATATGTAGTAGTAGTAGTGTAGTATTGTATTGTATTGTATCAGCCCATATACGACCCACTGCAGGGCACGGGCCTCCTCTACAATCGAGAGTACGATCGAGAGTGGTTAGGCCATATAGTCCACCACGCTGGCCTAGTGTAGTGCCATAAGTAAAATAATAGAAATATACGTAAAAATTATCACAACTGTGGGTAGGTATCAAACTAGGTATTTATCTAACAATCAAATCATATTTATTTATATCCAACGACCGATTGTATTACAGTTTACAGATAAACACAGAATTTACATATAACAATGGTTAATATTAAATAAACAGGGTTATTTAGAAACAATAAAGAAAAAATACAAAAATAGCTGAAACCAAATTGAAAATAAAAACCAATATTTTTTTTCATACGACTTTTCGTCTCAGTCTAGTAGTTTCATGGCTTCAACTTAAAGTAAACTATGTATTAGATCCCCTTGCTACAGAAAGGGGATCCATCAATCTATACAAGATAATACGTAGGGACGAGCACAGTGGCGCCATCTTAATGACCACGGCGAAAACTTTTGTTGATCTGTTTTGAATGAGAAAATGTTGCGTCGATACATCGGAATTGAAATGTCTTTCTTTGCTATTATCAATGGTAAAAAGGATCTAATCCGTAATAAATAATAACAGCTCCAGACTTGACTTCGTCTGAAAGCCTCAAAGTCAAAACAACGCAAGCGTCCAATTTACTAAGAACTCTCTATAGTTACGAAACCGCTGAGAGTGTACGTTATTCGCGGCTCTCGCTAAGTTAGCCACCAACCGGTATTTCTTATAGCCAGTACCTGTAAGTTATGTGCTCATAATCCATATAAGTAAAGCCTTGTTCAGATGGGGAGTATAAACGAGAGAAGTTTTAACATTGTGCTCGGAATTTTTGTTTTCTTTGAATAGTTGCATTAGTGAATTGGATTTGAATGTTGAGTCAGTATAACACGTCTCACTTTATTTTAATATGGGGTCGTTTTAGACTTAAAGTAGGCATTACTTTTTTATTACGTAAGATTAGAATGATAATAATGCCTGCGTTGTTAGGACAAATTGTTCTATAATTTTTCAGTTATACAGTTACTTGCGCACAACTCCACAAGTAATTTCAAGAATTTTCCGGTAATAATACATTTTTAACCAAACGATTTTGCTGTTTTAAGTTGTGAATAGTTTCTTTTTCGTATTCAAAGTACTTTGTGCTCTCACATTGGTGTTATGAAATAAAGATCAGCGCCTTTATCTCAAACGCAGTAATCGTGTTTTAGCGCTGTCGTCGAAATTTTAATTGCGCGTGTGAAAAGCAAGAGTCCTCCCGACACGTTCGATTGGGTCACTGTTTCGGCACACCGATGCCTTTCTTTAACGATTTTAATATACGATTTCGTGCAGACCGGCATAATTTTGTCAACTGCTAAGATATTGTTATCTATTTGGTTTCCTACATCCGTATCTTACATTGCGGACACTGCGTCATGTTAAAGGTTTGCCTTTAAATGGTTTTTTATTATCTTTGGATAATCGAATGAGTTTTCAATATCAAGGTGTGATATTAATGTTGTTGGGGATAATGAAAAACGCAAGATTATAATTTTCTTGACAGCGTCCGTGGCGTGGTATTGTATAATAGAGTACTGTGATCAATCTCCGCTCTGAGACAAATATTTCAGTTGTTTTTTTTTCATTGCAATGAATGGAGAGACAAACATGCCATTCGCCTGATGCTAAGCAGTATGACCACTAATGGTTAGTAGCAAAACCAAAAAATACCATGAATTACAAGGCAATGCATGGCATTCCCCTGCGCTCGCCATCCTGAGACAGGAGATATTAAGTTTCATTTTTTCTAGTGGTTACTGAGGCTACAATGTTCTTCCAACCGAAACACAACAGTGCATTTACACTGCTGTTTGGCGGAGGATATAGACCGTGGTACCTACCCAGATGACCTCTCACATATGAGAGGTCTCTCACCGGTTTGTCATGAAACAAACGTTTCGTTGATTCTGAAACTCCACGACTCAAGTCACACAAGACTTCTCCTATTCCTTACTTCTTAATAATTCTTGTTCTTACTATATTATTTTCAAGATTTTTGTTTGGCCCACGTCACAAGCTCGTCGCACTGGATGAATTAAATAAAATATTTAAACTTAAACAAAGAAGACAAAGGCAGGGAGGATTTCATCCTTTGTATTTTTCGAGAGAGTTCTAAATTGTTTGTTTTCTAAATAAAAGTAGCCCCAGCTACTTGATTCTCTGTGTACATATATATAAATTAAATCGTGATAACATGCATGGAGTGCGAAAGGCCATTTATTTAAATTTGCAGGTTACAGGGATCGTAACGACCCATTTCCCTCTAATTGTCCCGCAATTGTTCCCGTAATGTGTTTACAAATTGAAATTGTGAATCCGCACTTGCCGCTAATCCACCGGCTATCCCCTGAGACCGATACAAATTAGATGGCTATCTGATTAATTACCCAATTGTTTGCGAATTTACGTAATTTAGACAAAGGCGCGTCGGCCGTCCGTCCCCAATGCCTTTGCCCCCCGTCAAGGGCGATAAACTTTAATTTTTCGTCACTTCACAGTTAACCTACATGCTGAACAATAGTTCGTTGTCACCGTAGCGCTTTGTGGAGTGTTCTTTAGTTGGAAATAAACGAGTTTTCTCCCATATTCTATTGTGTTTCGCTCGCATCGGCGCCGCGTCGTGATACAATGGACTTGTATGAACCCGCTATATACACGAATACATAGAAAATGTTACGCCGTACATATTAATTATTTTTCGCGAGCGCAGACTATGTAAAATATTCAGTGTGTTATGATGTGTCTCGTTTTATGTACTACAGTATATGTAAATTGAGTCTCGTTACATTGTTGAAATAATAAGCTTTCACTCAGGGCCGAGCGTTATGTTTACGCTTCTGGTTTATTTTGCAAACTTTACATGAGTAAATTGGCGAATTGTTTCAGTCGTTTTAAGCCTTTTGAATTTATTTCGCTCTAGGGTTTGTCGGAAAATGGAAAGCCCTAAGCTTTATGCAATTACGAGATAAATTGTTGGTTGTTGGATAACAATAGGGTGGTAGTTAGCTTGAATGATTATTTTTTCTAAGCTTATATTGTAGTAGAGGCTTTACACGAGGCGATTGTGAGGATTCATGTGCAGCGATTTACGTAGCCAGTGGCAATAAAAATATTGAACCTGTTGATGGCTTAGTTGTCAGGGATTTTACAGAAGTACATATACTAATAAATTTTAACCTAATAAGGGCTAATTTCAATTCGATTTATTTTAAGGGTTGACGGCGTCGCCGCGCTTGTAAAAGAGTTTATATCAGCACGCGTGCCAACTTTCTTACCTTAAAAGGTACACCGACTATATTAATCAATATTAAGAATGAAAAACTTTGCGTTCACGGAACTACAACAAGCAACGATCGATTCTTAAGCGGCGGCGTATAACCAATCTAGGTGTTGTTTCGCAGCCTCCATTGTTCCGTCCGAGATTTCTTTCAAGTCTGCCTCTTTGTACCAGTCGTGTACGGTCAGATGTGGTTTATTGGATAAAAGTTTGTTCTATAGTACATTGCGGTCGGTACTGCGAACTGCTGCTATGCCTTATTTCTGTTCGGGCTTGTTCGAATCGAATCTATTGTTGGCGACTTCGTGATTTCGCTGTCGAGTTTCGGAATCGAATTAAGATTTCCATTGCGATTTAATTGGTTGGTAGAGTTTTTTGTTCGTGTTTAATTGTGAGTTATATTTTCAAGTGTTCGTGAATTTGCAGCGACGGTTGGTTTATTTTTTAGTTGCCCAGTTTGAAATTGATTATTGTGCGATCTTATTATTGTAATTTTCGTGGTTATTTTGATTATTGTTTATGTATCTATCTGTTTATATCAACCTGCGATGACCACTTTGCTAGAATGCCCGGTGCTAAAATATCAATGCTGATGGAGATAGATAAAATTACAAGTTTCTCAAGCCATGTATTTGCATTTACACTAACATCACTACGATATTTTTTTATTACCTATTCCTATTCACCTTGTCTTCAACTTTCGATTTTATTTCCTTAACAACTTTAACCGCTTAGTTCATCGGTGCAGAGTGTGTCCGTCCTCACATGTCCTTGATCCACCAGCGTGTCAATAGCCTGCGTCTAACAATATGCTCCAGTTTCCCTAATGACTAGGTCAAGGCATTTATTACCCGCTTAAACCAACGGGGAGACTTGTTCTGATTTTCTAACAATTCCGGCTTATAGGAGACGTTCGGTTGCAAAGGTCAGAGCTCTGAGTGCCAATTTAGGAAGTTCTACTTTGAGTACAGTTATTTTACTTTGGTAATTTGACTAACGATAGTAAAATACAGTTAGATATAGTTAGTGCTACTAATTTCAAATCGGGTCACATATCACAACTAGTGCCCCTAAGGCCACTAGTTCGCAGAATTTATTTTCATCTCAAAATCTGTTGGTCGCGAGCCTGTAGCCATTATTTGTTTAACAAAGTTTATGGTTAACTCTGTATAATCTAGGATCAGAGATGTCATTTCAAACGAATAATTTGCAGCTTAACAAGGCCGGTTTTATAAGAGATGCGATGATATGTGATAAAGTGACATCATCCGTTCAATTGCAAGTGTTTTCTATATCTGTATCAACTCGCCCCGCTTTATAATAACCATAACCACACGCCTTTTTCCCAGAAGGGGTAGGCAGAGGTGCTACCAGAACACCCACGTTTCGCCTTGTATATTCCGTCCCACGATGTGATAGGAGGCGAGCCTATCGCTTTATAATAATCGTGGGATATAAACGCTATTAAATGCGTTGTCTTTTTTCTCTGCGCTGATCTCGATTAGAAACAGCTTTAATTAGACAGAATAGACAACGAGACATGATGTCTCAAGAATTTCGATGTCCTTAAATTGGGCGATCGTAAGAATTAAATGTTTCCTCTATTTTCAATCCTCGATGATATGACTACGTTGAGACATCAACATTTTCAGTATCACGTATAATATCGTGGTATCTACTATCTACTATAGTTTAACTGTATCAGCAGTCTTTACTGCCTTGTATCATAAAAAGCCGTATTACTCCGCATTAAAGCCGGTAATAAAACATAAGTTGGTTGTTGCTGACGCTACCTCGTAAAGAGTCGGAAGAGTGCCGGTGTTTAACCGAACACGTCTGCGCTGCACTCTGCAGCCCACTGAATTATTTCTCGTATGTTGCGGATACTCATTTAGTTGGGCTAACTTTTTAATTATATGTAGTAGGAGGAGGTGAGCTGGTGAATTAGTGTTTTTAATTCTAAGGGTTGTTAGTCAGGTAGTCCATGACGTAGATTTGTTGCTGTAGTAAGATGCAAGCATGTAGCAAGCGAAGTGTCAGACGCCCACCCACACGGTGGACGGACGGTCTGGTTAAGGTCGCAGAAGTCGCTGGATGCAGGCCGCTTCCAACAGGTCTATGTGGCGATCCATAGGGGAGGCCTATGTTCAGCAGTGGACTTTCTGTGGCTGAAGAGAGAGAGAGAGAAAGAGTAAGATGCAAATGTCACATTTTGTCACCTAAATATTTTTCTTACTTTAATGTAAGCCTTACATTTTAAATTGAATTCAAAAGCATTTTTTTTTTCAATTAAGTGACAGTGACTGTTTGTAATTGAATATAAAAATAAAATAAGTTTAGATATTCTGGTGTTCGCAAACCCTACATATTTTAGTAATGAAAGGACAAAATATCTTTGTTTCTCGTAATCCACTTTTCCCTTTGTGGATGTTATACGAAATTTAATAAAACAATAATCTTCGTCAAACGCAGAAACGACTCATTCAAAGCGAAATGAGATTAGTTACGCTTCTATATTTACTTATTTTATATGTTTTTATTGTATTTGAGTTTTGCGTAATTTTAAATATTGCAGCATTTATATTGATTTGTTTTTATATTTTTAACGGTTTACTTTTTAAGTGTGAACTTTTGCTACTGAAAGGGGAAAGAAAAAAAAGGTGACTCGGGTTGTAATTTTGTTCGTCTTAATTAAGAAGAAGTACATAAATGGTGGCCTGTTGGTAACGGACCGGACGCGGCTGCCTACATATTCATGGCGGTCGCGGGTTCATATCCCAGTGCACACCTCTGATTTTTCGGAATCATATGTGTATTGATAGTCAATCACCACGCACTATTACGGTGAAGGAATAAATACCTGCGTGGGTGCGTACCACCTACGTGGGGAAACCTGCATACCATAGCGATTTATATATATTTCTATGGTATGTAAAAGTCCGCCAATCCGCACTAGGCCAGCGTGGTGGACTAAGCCTAACCACTCTCAATCGTAGTCTCGATTAAAGAGGAGGCCCGTGCCCTGTAGTGGGACGTACATATATGGGCTGATACAATAATTAAGAAAAAGTAGGATCGCCCCTGCTTTTATTACGTGTATTTATATAATCCAATGATATATGTTTTTACTTCTAATGTCACTAACCAAAATTTAGGACATTCTAGGTATTCTGTCTAAAGTTTGCGTTATGTAAGTCTTTGATTCTAGTTTCGTTAAGATAAGGTTAATCTCTTCCAAGACAGGACGACAAATGGGTAAAAACATTGTTTTGTCTATTTGACGTCAAAGGAAATTCAGAGTTTATTTTGTATTCCGAATATTTGTGATATTCCCAAATATTTGAACGGGATACGATGATTTCCAAGTATGCCTCTTCATGGAGCTTTATTCTAATAGTTGATTTGTACCTTTTTGAATGGAGGGAATTCCGTCCATCACATATTAATGTGCTCTCATCCAAAGTATTTTGTATCTTCAATTCATTAGGGGGTTTCTCACAGTAGTAAACTATAAATATATTACGTTTATGGCATTAACAATTTTTAGATCAAGTCTGGACGATGTGCGATGTGATAAACCTTTTTTAACGAGATGAAAGCTGTCAAGTTATTATTCGGTACATTGGGGCAAACTGCCACCGGACTTTCAGCCCGGCACGCTTGCGAACATTGTGGATTGTCTGATTATGATGGTCGTCTTCCCTACTACTGGGATTTCCCAGTAGTGTACAATGTACATGAGTCATAATTGGTCATAAATTTTATTCCATTACATGTTTTTTTACTTATTCCGTATTAATGATACAGTAGTCGTGCAGTTCTACTTGGCACTTCATTACGCCGGCCATTAAGCTCCAGTGACAAGGCGGTTAAGAGGTGTCGGCCTCCGTTTGATGCAAATTTAATTGCCTCGCCGCCGCGCCGCTGCCGCCCGTTACTTGGGCACAATGTTTGCCCATTCAGCAAACACGCCCAAATTTAGATGTCTGTGGTTCTCTAAAGAGTTTCGTTGTTTGTGTTTTTGTTAGGGTTGGGTAGTGTTATGTGTGTGGATAAATACAGCCTGTAAAGATTAGGAGGGTTTTAAAGTTGAAAGAAATATTAAAGACGGTTGAATTTTAGATAATACTTTATAAGATATACTGTATCAGCCCAGATACGTCCCACTGCAGGGCACGAGCCTCCTCTACAATCGAGAGTGTGTTTGAGAGGGGTTAGGCCATATAGTCCACCACGCTGGCCTAGTTCGGGTTGACGGACTTTTATAAGATATGGTTGATTTGGTATGATTGGTTGATAAATCAATTTTCCAAGCCATATTGCACTTTAACAATGGTTTTATTAAGTACCCTGATATCGAAATGTGTTGTGAAACTTCGACTCGGGTTTGCATGAAACATTTAAACTATAAGAATAAACCTGTGCGAATGCTAAATATACTATCCATTATTTTAATGGCCAAAATGTTCGCACATTTGTGAAGTCTTTAATTCAATTTCTGCCATTAAAATATTCATAAATTTTGTGTAACGAGCTCTTATAATATTTAAATGGGATAGTGAGTGTAATCCCCTAAGTATTGTGTAAGTCCTTTACTTGATACTAAATGTTTAAAATCGCAATTTACTTATAACTAGTATAATGAATAGACTAAATTATTAAGCCTTTTCAATCGAAGTCTCGATTATAAAGAAGGGCGTAGGGACGTATCTGGGCAGAAAATTATTAGTATTAAAGTAGTTGTAATATTCCAAAAATATGTTAATTTAAAGTAGAAGGGATAACATTGTGATAAAATTCAGACAGACCTTCCCACGCTCATTATATGAAAGTTGTTTAAACATTTACGTTTAGTAAATTTAGGGTTTTATAGGAGTCCCTAAAAGGAGGCTGCTAAACTATGGTCTGGAATGTAGGCTTTAACTTATATACTACTGTATACTCGTAACGTACAGCCACGGTCCGCCAATTCACACAGTACATAATAGCTTTGTCTGACTAAAATGAAACGCGATGTTCAGTTTATACTCTATACAGGTTGTATCAAGACTGCTACCGAAAACGTAGCCAGGTGGTATTTATAGTGACTACAGACACGATGCAACTAAAAATTTTGCAATAAAACGCGACGATGTTATTGTTGTTTGATGAATTTAGATGTTTTTTTCCTGTGTTTTGCAGTATTTAAATCGAATTAGTAGTAATAGTCAATCACCACGCACTATAACGGTGAAGGAAAACATCGTGAGGAAACCTGCATACCATAGCGATTTGTATAAATTTCTATGGTATGTAAAAAGTTCGCCAACCCGCATTAGGCCAGCGTGGTGGACTATATGGCCTAACCACTCTCAATCGTACTATCGATTGTAGAGGAGGCCCGTGCCCTGCAGTGGGTCGTATATGGGCTGATACAAAAATCGAATTAGTAATTGAAGAGTCCATGGTGTATATATAGTAGGATACAACAAGGAGACGAGGCCGGTGATTTGCATTGCTAAGTATTTTTTAACGTTTGAATATTCAAATTTATTTAAAAATATATTCAGTCACTTGTAATGCAGTGGTATTGCAATGCACTTTTATTTTCCTTCAAAAGTCCTTTTGAACTTTCGACGGTCTTAATGAAATTATTTATATTCACAGCGTCTCGTCGCGGCGTCGACATTTTTCAACGGCTCTTATCAAATTTCCATTACTTCTACCTCGATTATTCTACTTACGTCGTTTTTTAAAAACTTTACCGGACGTGTGGTTCTGTTTTCGTGTTTATTACCGTGAGTTTATTGCTTATTGGAATTTGTACCCTTTTGCTTTGTGTTATGGTTGGTTTTTGGTCGGTGCGGTTGGAAGGAAGTCTGAGGTGTCGTTTTGGGAGCTTACTGGGGTCGCGTTATTAGAGTCTTGTCTTTCTTTATTGGAATATACGAGGGATCGAAGCCTCCCGCCCCTGTCGTTGAGAGGCTGTGGCCAAGGGATGGGTTGTTGCTGCTAGCGATTGACGTAGCGTATTACTTGTAAAGAAGTTAATTAGACTTTGATTATACTTATTAACACTGTTTCTTTGGTTATAGTTTTAAACACGGTTTTAAAGAGTTAGTTTCATATTATTTTGACTACAGTCTAAGTAAATTCGATTGGGGTATAGTTAGTGGCGGTAGTTTCGTAATTTAGTATTTCAAACTGAATCCAAAAATGTAATGTCTTTCAAAGTCTGTTATATATTTGTATTTATTGTTTTTGTTCTCTTCACAGTCTTGTATCTAGATTTATTTTGATGTGAACCAGTCTAGAATCTAAGTCTAGAATCTAGATAGCTCCCGAAATGTGGGGCGGTAGGCACATATATTTGTAAAAATTCTTTGTGTTTTGTTGGTCTAGTATAGACAATTTTTCTGCCCGATTTCACTTGAATGCCATTCCTTACTAGCCAGGGTACGCTTTCTTTGTCTATAAGAAACGTTTGTACAAAATCGAAATTGGTTTCCGTTGATTGTCGAGCGATAGCTGTATCAATATTTCAGTAGTTATAAATAGACGATGTTTATTAACCACTGGCCCGGTAAGGCCGCACGGGCTAAGGGTTGTCGATATTTTTGGGTAGAACCTTTGGGGGGTTACAAATTACAGGTAAGTGTAGGGGAGATTTCTAATGAGATGTAAGTAGGTATGACTCTCTTTCGCCTACGCGTTAAACATTGCGTTTATACCTACTTACTGCATAGAAAAAAAGTATCTATAATATACTAGCGGCCCGGCCCAGCTTCGCCTGGGTGCTTAGATGTTTAGACTCCACTCCACACCAGAAATATCTTATTCCCGTTCAAACTTTTGTACTCCTGAACTCAACCTAAGTACCTACTATCCCTTTTCCTATCGTATCCCATCCCATCTCATCTGGCTCCTTTTCTTTCTGTTACATCCCGTCCCATTATTTCCCATCTACCGGTCTCATCGCGTTCGTCCCACTTTATCCCATTTCATCCCTTAATGCCTAAATAGGCATGTTGACAATTTTTTGGAATTGCTTTTATTTTGTAGATAGGCCTTATATAAACACGAAACTACGACGAATATCATTAAAAAAATACGCAAACACAAATACTTTGCAAAATTCCTGCTAAAACTTTAAAATAAATTTAATTAATTTTATAGCGTCAACAATACGTGGTAATTATACTGTTAAAATGTAGCTTATATGACACGTTCGTAGATTTACCATAGCAGCGCCATCTATTGATTACTTACTCAACCCAGTCGAAAGGTATCGACATCTGTCAGAATCATTTGGAGTTAACAGATGATTGTGACTGTCAAATAATAACAGACAAATAATTAGCAATAAATTAAAATTGCGACTATAATTTGAGATTTAAACTATCCTATCTCTCAAGTTGGATTGAACTGCACATGGTGTGCAAATTTTATTATAATCGGTTAAGTAGTTTAGGAGTCCATTGAGGACAAACATTGTGACACGAGATTTATATATATTAAGATTTCAAACGAAAACAAAAAAATGAACATTCAATTTATAACTACAGATGGTTACCGCAAGTTCTGTACATTTTAAGCTGCAAAATGACAATTTGTTAATGTATTACAGCGATTTGGTCCTACTATATCTCATATTTGGAATTATTAAATAATTTCATTTTAAGTGACTGCTTCGGTGGCGTAGTGGTACTACAGTACGATTGCAAAGCTGAGGTCTCGGGTTCAAATCCCGGGTCGGGCAAAGTGATATTGGATTTATCTATTCATTATCAGTCCGGAGTCAGGAATTTGTGCCCGATATGGCGATAGGCTCGCCCCCTATCACATCGTGGGACGGAATATACAGGCAAAACGTGGGTGTTCTGGTAGCACCTCAGCCTACCCCTTCTGGGAAAAAGGTGTGTGTTTATGTCTGTATGTTATGTTCATTTTAAGTCTAGTTAAATCTGACATAATTACCTAAAAATACTCCTAATTTCGAGCCATTATTGTACGCCATCAAAGAGTCCAACGATATTGAAATTGGGTATTTTCCCAACCATTTATTTTATATATCAAATGATAGTTTTTGTATTTACCTTTTTAATAACATTCCTATTCATCCTTATTGCATAACATCTGTCTGCGAGTAGTGCAGGCTGTACATAATTCATTCCCTGCGAGCCAGCTCACGTACCGTGCTGCAAAGCGGAATGCAGCCGGCCGTACACTTTACAGCGCTAACAGCTGCTTTTATAGCCGGCGCAAACAGTTATAAAACTTACTTCGGCTGCAACGTTGTAGTGTGTTCCAGCCACCGCTTTATTCAAACATACAGCTTGGTATGTGTGATGGTGTGAGGGTTAAAGAACCTTTGTTTCTCACAAATAGAATTTGAGAGGATAATATTGATAATATTGTTGTTCGCTTTGAAGTTAGATTACGACGAATGAAAATTAATACAGAATTTGAAATATTTTATCCAAAATGAAATTGCTCGTTGATCGACATTTTGACGTGTACAAATTAAGTCTTGGATTGATCAAGTTCTCGAGCCAATAATAAGTTTTCCAATAACTGTGTTTGCTGTTGATTTAGGGAATGTCAGGGGCACTCACAGCGCCCACGTTATGTACAAACAAATTTTGTAACATTCACGTTGAAATTATGACGACCGTGAAACTTGTCTACAAGAGAATTTGTAATCATTTGAGTGACAGTGACCTTAGCAAAATTGTGAATTGTGATACCAAAGCTTTATGTATTGCTACATAAAAGCCTAAAATTCTTGAGATATTTAAAGGGACCGACATCTTAGTTTACAAGCGAAGCTATGATGAATTAGTCCAACTTGGTCCAAAGCGCTGTCTTTGTGTTTGGAACAACTAAAGCCTTAACTGAGAATTACTTCTAAAAGCCCAACGACTTCACCGATGTCGTTGATAATAGTGCACTATTACAAGTAGGATAATTAATTATAATTCCAGACAGAACACATGTATACTTATAAATCTACCTTTTTCTACTTTCAGATGTCATCTGTCTAAATCATCCGTGACATTCCGTTCACAAGGTAAGTCCATTGATTTTCATAATAGGGTCCGGAATCTCCGGATGTCCCCATTCCCATCACGTGCATTAAACGTGGCGAGGAAGAAGCGGGATAAATTTTAATACACATAAATCCCGTTAGGATATCTCGGCGGGGCGCTATTCTCGTCCCGGAATATTCATCAAATTAATGTTTCATTATTTTAAGTGTATTGTATATGGTAATTTCTGGGTTTTGCGAAACTTTATATTGTAGGTTTTGGCTCCGTCACGTATTGAATTAATATTTTTATGGGACAGGTCGTGGGTGGTTTGTCATTGAAAAAAATATTGATATTTGATGTTTGTGGTAGGAAGAATATTTTTATGAGTTAGACTTTACAAAGCTTTCTACATCAAGATAATTTTGTTTTTTTTATTTTGTAATTTGTTGACCATAACCGGATAAAAATCTAATCGGTATTTGCTGCGGCCTAAGCCACAACTGTCAAACCCAAACTACACAAATTACCCTTGCCGAAATAAACGTGCTCATGATGACCTATAGGAGCTCGATCGCGGCGGGATGGATGGCGGGCCGGCATATTAATTACTCGTCGCAAAAAGCCCATCTGTCAGGCGAGATGTGCGCTAATTGGACTCGTGTTACACCTGCTTGAGATCATTATAATTTCTAGAAATTTCCACCGAAATTACACGATAATTAACGCTCGAATTGTGTGGTTTCGCGTTTGTATGTTTGTTTTAATTAATTTTTACAAGGTTTCCTTTTGAAGTTAAAGTTTATAGTGTCTGTTAGGATGTTTTAATTATAATAAATTGTTATTATATTATAATGTAACTCGCGCAGCTTTTATTTTCTCTCTCATATTTTTTTAGTGTTGAACATAATTATAGTATACTTTCTCTCAACTGTGATGAATATGTAGCCAATTTTCTGAATCGGTTGACTTTTATGATTACTTTGAAATAAAACTAACTTTTACGGATTATTTGCGGTTTGGTTTAATTTCTACATTTTTTAAGTTCCCGATGTTTCGGTTACTTTACAGCTTTCATGGTCACGGGGCGGAGCCCGTCCGTAAAAAAATGTTTTATTTCAATGTGTAACATTCGCGTAAATCTAAGAATTGAAAATCTAAGAATATTATTATCATTACTGTTCGTAATTAATCTGGAATATAATAAATACGAAATGGAAACGAATAATTGTCAACTTGCCTCCACAACAAAGCAGAAGCTTATTTACCATAACAATTAACCCTAAATACCCTCACAAAGTCGCATGTTCAATACGTTGACGTTTTAATGCTGTACCAGCTGCTTTCATCCTATAGGTGTGGAAATTAATTGCATTTACCGCCGCCAGGGCGTTCGGCTCCCGACCTCCGTGCTCGCTGGAACTAAATAAATGTGAAAATAACACATACTCGCTTTAACACAAAGCTGTGTTGCTTTAGCTTCCTTGTAAATGGACGGGAGGTGAATATGGAATTAACGGTATGTTTTTTAAGGTTCTGTACTTTAAAGGAAAAAGGAACCCCTTTAGAATCGCTTCGTTGGCCGGACCGTTTTGTCTAGGAACGTGTGCATATTTAAATTTGTAATTATTTCTATACTAAATTGCTCAGTAAGATTACTTTCATATTGTATGTACGTTTCGCACACATAGACTTTACAATATGAACATATATCTAGATTTGAACTAAGGGTATGCTTTTTTGTAGCCCATAAAAATATTTTATGAGCTTCTTCGGATTAGATGCACACTGTCCAAATAATAGCCAATTTGCACAAACACTAATTATAATAAAAAGAATGAAATTGATACTACAATACCTCGTAGTTCACAGCTCATACGAGTATACGTTCCCACAAGGCAATTAATACCTCTAACGGCCTTATTCATAGACAATGTTAAAACATATTTTAGTTATGGAATGTTTTGTCCGTTTCAAACGACTTTTGAATTCAGCTTGAGCGAAGAAGACGAAACATTCAATAACTAAAATAGGTTTTAAAACTGTCTATGATCACTAAAATACAAATACATTTAATGCGGTATTCGGAGAAAAGGTCGGAGATGAGAATAGTCTAGAAACAGTCGGAAACAGCCGTCGATACCCAGTATTTCAAATGTCAATTTCCTTCTCAGACAATTCGATTCCGCCGCTGAAGTAGCTGTGGCGTTGTGTTTTACAGTGAAATGTCTATTTATAGATCCGAGAAAGGGTTTTTTTTATAAGTATTAGCTTTAATTGAGCTTAGAGAAACATTATCATAAATCATAGTCTTGTAGTTTTTAATTAAGGCTATTGTTTGCGCTGGACTGTTCTGAAAAGTTATGTGTTAAAATGGTTTTTGTTGGATGTTTAAGGGAAATTCATACTGTTTATTTGGTCTAATGATATGTTACATTTTTCAATTATCATAGTGGTACAGGTATTCATTGCTGGAAATAGGCCTTTTGAAATGATTTTCATATTTACGTTGTTAAACCTCTCTTTTTTTTTTTTATCAGCCCATATACGTCCCACTGCTGGGCACGGGCCTACTCTACAATCGAGAGAATCGATTGAGAGTGGTTAGGCCATATAGTCCACCACGCTGGCCTAGTGCGGGTTGGCAGACTTACATACCGTAGAAATTCTTTAAAATCGCTACGGTATGCAGGTCTCTCTCTTTAGCCACAGGTTATCCCCAAGATTTTTCATAGACACCTAATAACACGACAACGTATTTAACCTGAACGTATCGAATTGCCGCGTCGCAATTGTGGGTGACCCTGCCATACATGATTGATACACGTGTAACAATAACAGCTGTAGTACAAATCATGTTCCAAAATAATTACCGTACGGATTTCAGTGACGATCATTTTGATTGTGAGTGACGCATCGTTCGCAGCGGGCGGTCCGATCGCGGCTGCGTTTGTATCTATACATTCATATGTGTGTGTATTATATATGTATACATGTATGTGTGTATGCACGAGGGTGCGAGACTGTCGAGTTATCTCAGCGGGTGGCCCTTACAGTGTGTCTGAGTGGGGTTTTGTTGCTTTCATCCATTTTGAAGGTCGCTGTTGTTTAGATTTATGTCTGATATTGAAAATTTTATTCAGACTGGTTTTTCATGCAGAGAAATTTAAATAATGCAGATATGTGAAGTTTCCTGAAATAACATTCACTTAATAGTATATGATATTGAAACAAAGTAAAGTGACCATCGACATTTTCAAGCTCAGGAAATGATAATATAAAATCCGTTTGTAATCAAACTTGGATTTTCCTAAACAAGCTTCTTTAAAATTGTTTTTGATGAACCGGAAATTACAGTAATATAATATTCCCTGTTAAGGAAATCGTAGCGCTTTCCTTTTAATAAATATAAAAGGATACCGCTCTCTCGCTTCTTGTTGCATTTTGTTGATTTATTTGCTGACTCGTGTATAACTGCGGCTTCGCTCTCGTGGTTCTTCTGAAACCTACAGTCGATTTAATCTATCTCTTTTCAAAACCTTGCTTTTTTAAGATCAAAATGTTGCTGCGTCACAGTATGCAAAAAAATGTTTAATACTTTGTCGCTTCTAGGATTTTATGAAGGACACAACGCAAATAATAAAAATTAATATAATTAAAATACTCGTTTATAATCGACCAGATGCGGCTGCCGACATGTTCACGGTGGTCGCGGGTTCAAATCCCAGGGCACACCTCTGACTTTTCGGAGTTATGTGTGTATTGATAGTCAATCACCACGCACTATACCGGTGAAGGAAAACATCGTGAGGAAACCTGCATACCGTAGCGATTTTAAAGAATTTCTACGGTTTGTAAGTCCGCCAACCCGCACTAGGCCAGTGTGGTGGACTATATGGCCTAACCACTCTCAATCGTACTTGCGATTGTAGAGTAGGCCCGTGCCCTGCAGTGGGACGTATATGGGCTGATACAATACAATACAATACTCGTTTATGTCCGATAATGTGGTAGGTAGTTCATGCGAGGCCGCCTGGGTAGGTACTTACCACCGCAATGTCTATTTTTCCACACAGCACTCTTCTTACACAGCGGTGTAAATGTACTGTTGTATTTCGCTTTGTAGGACATTGTAGCCAGAGTAACTACTGGACAAAATGAGGCTTAAAATCTAATTTAATTATTTATTTATTAAAATTAGTACTGTTTACTTGTTTTAACACCAATTACATCACATCGTGGGAGGGACATACAGGCGAAAAGTGGGTGTGCTGGTTGCACCTCTGCTTACCCCTTCTGGGAATAAGGCGTGAGTTTATGTATGTATGTAACACCAATTACGCTAATTTAGAAATAATAACCTTAAAAACTATGCAGTATAAATATTTTAAAATAATGAAAAACAAATCTCAAGATGGCGAGCGCTGTGCAATGCCAAGCATTGGAAAATGCCACAACACTCGGCGTGTTTGAAGCAGACATGTGTCCGTGACGAAGGTTCAACAATCACAATTTTCCTTTGTGCTATCCAATTTTCTTTTTTTCTCTTTCATTCTAGTGTTGGCAATAGGACGGCGATCTTCTATCAATTCTATCTAATTTTTATCCTGGATGCTATTAAAAAAAAAACTAGTAGGCAACTTTAAAAATCTTTACCTTTCTATATACTGTCTATCGCCGCCCATTGCTAGACGTAAGCCTCGCCAAGTAAGCACCAGCCATCCTCTCACCTTCTTATTTCTTTTTAATTTTCAAATGTGAGCAATTTACAATCTTCAAGTAAAATTTTCCAAAATCATCTTTGATTACATATCAGACGAGTCACACAATATATACACAAAGATAAAGGTCACAACTATTATTAACGTAAGTAGATTATCTCTAATCCAGACAGCAAATCAACCGCCAGACAAAGATGACGCAGTTGAATAGAATAGCAGCGAGTCAGTCGGCGCGTCACCACTGCTCACTGCTTACACTAATCGATGTAGACAAACGTGTAGGGCTGTCTACAATCGCCTGGACTAATAGTGATGAGGTTTTGGTACAGTTTGATGACGTCAGTTATAGACTTTATAATAGATGTTGGATTAAAAGCCTGTGTTTGATAAAGCCACATTTTCTTGATGTCAGTTTTAATAAAACGATTTTAAAAGAGATGTACTTAATACAAGTCTAACATGCGGCTAGATATTTTAGCGTCACTAAATTAAGAACTATATAATAATTGTAAGTCAGTAATTGTCAAAACTATTAGTTGTATTGAGTGGTGCATTACAGTTAATTGTGATTACGAATTACTGTTGAATTGAGTGCGTGGTGGCCTGTTGGTAATGGACCAGACGAGACTGCCAACATGTTCACAGCACACCTCTATCTTTTCGGAGTTTTTTGTGTATTGATAGTCAATCACCATGCACTATAACGCTGAAAGAGAACATCGTGAGGGAACCTGCATATTGTCACGATTTTAAAGAATAACTTCGGTGTGTAAAGTCCGCCAACCCGCACAAGGTCAGCGTGGTGGGCTATATGGCCTAACCCCTCTCAATCGTACTCTTGTTTGTACAGGAAGCCCGTGCCCTGCAGTGGGACGTGTATGGGCTGATACAGACGACTTGAATTACTGTCACAGAACTACTACAATGTTGATACCTTCGGGACAGCGTTCTATGGGCCCATGTAATTTCGAACTCTGAGTGATTTCTAAATATACAAAAACACATGTTGGCATGTTGATTATCGCTTTATATGTCTTTATTATTGTTGTTGTTATGGGTTGGCCATGCAATCATAAATGTTGTTTCTTTTCTAAATATCGACAACGTGACTACGATGCCTCCGTTTTTTTCCGTTTCACACGATCAATTACTATGAGCCAACTTACTCATTCGTCTTCTAGTTCCTGCTTCAAAAATGTTTGTCTTACAATTCAAAATCCTGCCCTGCTATTTCTCCCACGCGCCAGCCCTACTCTTAGCGACAGACACGACGGCATGCGTCACGGGCGCGACCGGCGGGCGCCGCGAGTTCAACCCGCATCGTACGTGGGATGCACTGCGCTCAGTAATTATTGATCCTGACCTATTATTAAATAAGGGGGTGGTGGGTATTAATAAAGATGTGTTTAGTGAGATAAATAAAATTAACTGTTAATGCGAAGACGGGTTGTTTAGAAATGGCATGTATGTTGGTACGTGGGATGCGCAGGCCCACAGTTCTCACATTTATTAAGCCAATTAATTTGTTCTAGTACCTTAGAAAAACATTATTTGTTTTCGTTTTTTCAATATCCTGAAGTTTGTTAGCTGTTTAATTACAATCTAAATTGCTTGATTTGTCAACACGCATCAATATTGCGCTGACTTTCATGCAAATGTTGGACGAAAGCAAAAGAACATTAATTATCTAATTTCATAGAGTAACCAGCAGCGCAGCGTAGGACGTCTACCCACAAGATGGTCAGACGACTTGGTAAAGGTCGCGGGACGTCGCTGGATGCAGGCTGCCTCCGAAAGGTCACTGTGGAAATTATTGAGAGAGGCCTATGTTCAGCAGTGGACTCTCTTTGGCTGATGGTTGGATAATAGAGTAACCTCATTAATGTTTCGAAACCTCATAGAGTGTATTAACTTATACTAAGCAGTTTCCTTCAAATGTTTCCGTAAATTCCCAGTGAGTTGATTTTATCGGATTTTCGCTGTCTGACGGGCTCAAGGCTTGTTCGCTCATGCTTTCTTATTGCTTTCAAATCGAACCTTCTCGATAGAAGCACTTGTGTATTTTTAGAACGGATATCAGGAAGTACCGTTGCCTTAATGTTATTGTTTGTTTCCTATGTGAAGGTTAATTTTATCGTGCTTTTGTTCTCACGTAGCAACCAAGATGTGGTTCAAATGTGGACGGTTTTGGGTTGATTGTTTTATTTCGAGTAAACGCTTTAATTTTTGATTTGTTACATAGACGATACTGTGGATTATAGAATATAGAGCTTCTATTGTAGCGTATTTACTTCAACGACTCCAAAAACCCGTTGCGTATGACTCAACCTGCTTTGGTAGACATGCTTTCAAAGCGTCCTTGTAGCTTCTGCTGGATCAATGCATGTTCTAAAACCACTGAAGCACACATTTCAGGTTTCTTAAGGCAGGTCAGGAACAAAAACCACAATTCCAGCTGCCCACAAGTGGTTCTTCGAACTGCCGGCACCGTCGCGTGACTAGGTGGCGCTTGTATGCCATTGGGCCCTCGCGACTCCGCGGCGCCGCGCGTAATGTCTCAAACATTAGTTTCTAAAGGGGAATTGATTGTTGCCGCTATTTGGGTCGCGTTTTTGAATTTTTTTATCGTTGTTTGTGTGTAAGGGCTTGGCTGAATTGTTTGGTTAGTTGTGACTTGTGGGAGTTTCGATTATCGATTGCAGTGTTGGAGAGTGACGTTTAGTTTAATGTAGTTTTTATTCTCGCAACGGCGTTGATGTTGATGCAAATGGTTTATGCATCGAAGTAATTCTAGTTGGAGAATTTGGAATTCGTATTTTAAACTTAAACTTTGCTATTATCAGGCCTAAGACTGTCCCCTGATTTAGTTGTTGGGTAGATAGCAGTATGCAAAAATGATAAGTCAAATTATTCTGAATCATTCCTAAATATTATGTAGTGCCCTACGTAAGAATGGGCTAAGGGAAAACAAAACAACAAGCTATAGAAATACTTTACGCATATAGAATTCACAGGTTTTAAACATGTTTGACACGTAATATTTTAATTTGTCCTTAATTTAATCATAAAAACCATATGATTTTTTAAATAAAATCAAAATACATCTATAGTTCACCCGTATAAATACCTACCAACATAGCATCGATGCGTGATCAGCTATCACAAATATTTGCCCGAGCATATTATCGTATATTTGCCACATATTGTGCCAACATTATTTTGCAAAATGTATCCAATTTGCTTGTGTAACGCATTAAGATGAGACGTCGGCAATATTTTACGTTGGAGTTTGAAGGTGACTTTTGTTTTCAGCTACAGGACAGCCTTGATACAGTTTACGCGATGCCAAAACAATTTTCCATGTTGCGAGGATGTGTTGTCATTGTCAAGTTATATGTTCTGGAATGTTCTATCAACAAGATTTAATCGGACGGAATGAACATTGTCTAATTTCGTCTACCTTCAAGTAATAGTTGCGGTTCTTTAACATTATATTTACTTACATGTTTTATAAATTTTGATGCTTTCATTATTACAATACATTGCTTGGTGTTTTCCTGTGGAAGGCGCCACTTACGTACATACCTGTATCCCGTAGGTAGGGTTAGGCAAATATCTCTACTTTGATGAATGTAATAGTGATACTACAGCTTGAAATATAAATCGATATTTTCAAGGTTTACAATTAGCATACAATTTTGAATATAAGTAATCGAAAGAAAGATTCTCAACACTAAATAGACAAATAAAATCAACTTTAACCTGACTAAAAATTATTACGATTATGGCTGTTGTTTAAGTTAATTCCGATAGCGAAAAATGAAATCGATCCATTTATAAAGAGAGTGGGATCGTAATAAATAACAATAACAGAGCCACAATAGATGTTACAAAATAAAACACGAGCACAAATATGAAATATCTATCGGAAAATTATTATGACTGGCAAAAGCGCGGCTCTTTCGTGGCGCGTTTGAAAAGCACTACAATTTAATGATGCCTTGTTTCACGTCAATAGTTTTAATTTTACCGAGTGTTATAATAACTGTGGCTTTATATACGAGCCATTTGTTTCAAGTACTAGTGAAACGTTGTCTGGCAGCTTTTAACTTATTTTTATCGTGTATTTTTTTTTGTATTGTATCAGCCCATATACGACCCACTGCAGGGCACGGGCCTCCTCTACAGTCGAGAGTACGATTGAGAATGGTTAGGCCATATAGTCCACCACGCTGGCCTAGTGCGGGTTGGCGGACTTACACACCGCAGATTTTTTTTAAAATCGCTACGGTATGCAGGTTTCCTCACAATGTTTTCCTTCACCGTTAAAGTGCGTGGTGATTGACTATCAATACACACATAACTCCGAAAAGACAGAGGTGTGCCCTGGGATTTGAACCCGCGACCACCGTGAACATGTAGGCAGCCGAGTCTGGTCCGATACCACGAGGCCACCACGCACTATCGTGTAGTGTTCTTCATTTTATTATAGTAATAAATAATCTTTTTTTGTGGAATTCTTTTCTCGATTATATAACGAAAAGGAGTTGAGTATGTAGCGTCACTTTTGGAAATTTAAGTTTAAAAGGATTTTGTATTAGTCCCTTAACGGGGATCATTTTAATTTAGGGTTTTACCCGACCGTCGCGTCGGGCAGACATATTGTTTTCACTAATTACAATAGCTGATATAATAAAAACAAAGATAAGCATGTACAGAAGTATATAATGTATTTCTAGAGATTATTCTGCCGTCACACCGGTTAATACCACTCCCGTAAGCCAGGATTGACAGTCGCACGCACTTTATTGACATCAATCACTGAATCACGGCCAGTCACTGTCAATGTCTAACTTGTGTTCAACCGGTAATATAACGAAATTCATCGAATAATAAATTTTTAGTTGGAATTGTAAATTTATTATGTAGTCGTATTATAATTTCGAAATAAGTAAATCATGAACTTTACGCTAAGAATCTGGTGTTGTAATCCGCGCCCTCAAGCAGTTTCGGCACTCCCGTGACGTCACCACACTTAACAGCCTCAGTGGGCGTCTAGCCTCGATGTTTTGACTACATGCCAATTTCACTGATAAACCCTCCGGAACCTCTTGCCAACATAAACACGGCCAAGTAGCGAAGTTCCTTGATATTTCGTGATTGGCTGAAATTGAAACATGGACTGTGACGTCATTTTTGTTTAGTCGCAGTTTCTTTATTAGTGTACAGAACGTTTGCTTAAAATATGCAATATTAAGTGATTTGAAATGTAAATGGCATATAGTTTAGATGTAATCTCTTTGTCTTTTAAACTGTTGTCTTTTAATAATGGGAATAACATAACGGACTTTGAGGCACGGAATAACTCCAGGCTTTTAGCTCCTCACTCCTTATTCTGGCATATCAATGTTATGTTATTCCAACAATGTATTAATAAACAATTAATTTTCAATATTAAATTCAAACTCTGTTTTTTCGATGCAATTCTTTGAAACTCAAAAACAAAAATAAAGTGTTACGTCACCACTTTATAAGCCTCAAGGCAGTCTTTGACTAACTGCCAAATTTCACTGATAACGACCCCAAACATCTCTTGCCAAACTTAACGGCCAAATGGTCGTGCAGTTTGATTTTCTTATATTCATAAAATACAATATTACTTCTCATAGAACCACAAGATTTATTTAAAATCTCGATATATAGTATTGTACAGAGCCCCGTTTTCATTAAGTCATACATGTGATTTTATATATTGAACTGAAAGTATTTGAAATGTAAATAATAGCATATTCGATGTTGAACGTGTATAGGTATTCCGTTTTGCTTCGTGTTGTGAATAAAGCCCGGAGTCTAGGGAGCTATGTATTATTACCGACACGATTGTACCAATACTTGAAAATCAAATATTCTTCTTCTTACGTAACTTAGAAAAATCGTTGCATTTGTCTTTTTGAGTGAGGTAATATTTTTCGATTAAGTATTTGTGCTTTTCAGTGCTTTCCAGCCAGTATTTTGACTGTGGTTCACCAGTATCTATTATATATTTCTAGTATTATATTTCTTGCGAATAGATAGAATATTCGGCATTTTTATACCCGTATTCAGATTCCCTGAAGTAAGAATTCTGATAATATTTTCACTTGAAAGTTAGGGAGACAAGACTTAAATGGATATCCACTATCTAGATAGAGCAGACGATTATATTATAGTAAATCTAGAAAAGAAAACGGCAAACAAAAAACAGATAACTGCTTTAAAAAAGGCAATCGATATATTAATGCAGTATTTCTGTCAATATTATACTTATGATAGAAACTGCAGACACAATCTATAACGTATTTTTTAACATACTACACAGTATAGATGATTGAGATATGGTTGAGCTACTGCTCCAATAGTTAATTAAATCCGACCGCTTTACATAATGCCTTAGTGTGTAGACCACTCTACTGCAAGTAGGTATTTCAGCTAGCGAACGTAAAAGGTAATCGGAATTTTTAATTAACTAGGAATGTTTTAAATTGAAGTGGACACTTCTTGGTAATCGTACTTGGAGGTGGCTAATTGGTTGTTCTTGGTATTGAATAAGGAAATCGATATTGATTAGAGTAGGAGCTTAGGAAGTAAGGAAAGTTTGATCCAGTCATGCCAGTGTGTGGGCGGTCGTTAGTCGCAATACCAGAGTAAGTTATGAATAGTAAGTTAATGGTTTCTTAGGTTTACGCGAATGTTACACATTGAAATAAAACGAATTCTTACGGATTTTATCGCGAATTCGATTTAATTTTTATGTTCTTTAATTTCCTGACGTTTCGATCATTTAACAGTTTTAGTGGTGACCACGAATGATTAGTAAGTTTTTAAATTAAAAAAAAAGAACAATTAGTTTGGAATAGTAACTGAATAAAATTTTACAATTTGTTTTTGAATGAGAATAACAGCTGTTTAAGTCGACACCGCACTTTCATGGTTCTCTTTACAACCTTTATATCGATAAGGGTACATACAACTTGTTTATGCTATGCATGTTTCACAAAATATTTTGTTCATAGTTTAAAGATAAATCCGGCCAAACCAAATTGGTACCTAATTACATTCAATTCCTTCTTAAGCGCAGCCTCTGTGCGATGGCATTAACAGTTAGACAATGCATAGTATTACTACTGCTGTACTAAGCCCTGAGACTAAGCCATAAAATTTTACTTAAAAAAAATATAGAACAGTCTTTGTTAGTCGAAATAGTGCTCTATTCTATTTGCGAAAGATTTTTAGAAACGATCAAATTGTTTTAAACGGTTTCTTCATATAAAGAACAACCTTAACATCTATTAAATAGACTATTTCATGTATAGTTATCCATACATAAAGACAAGTAATATTTAATAATGTACCGGGTATATCCCATGGCGATAGCATCGAGCGAGCGTTAGTATTTATGGCGTTGTTGATGCGCCTCAAGGATTCCATTCCTGGATATCGTTCCTTGTATAATTGATGAGCGTGCACCTTTCCGTTTTCCTCTATGAGTTTCGTATCAAATATCATTTTCTGTATGTATTTGTAGGTATATTTTGTGAGCTATTTATGTTTGTTGTCAGTAGTTTTGGTACATACCTACCTTATTTATGGTGGTGTTTATGGGATATGAATAGCAACATTGGGTTTTATCTTCGGATCAAAGATTTTGTATTTTTTTATCAATAGGCCGCTTTTATTTATTTTTTAATTCAGAAATGTTTACTAGGTCGTAAACATTTTTAAATCAAGTTTTGTTAACTTAGTTTTGAATTAAATATATTACGTTGAACCTTAGCTTATAGAGTAGCTACTGCTTTAAATTCAAGTACTTTTCTTCAATGATGAAATAGAACTGGATTTTTTACGTACACATTAGATAAATGAGTAAAAGCGCCTAAGGCTACAGAGCGTGTATCTAACAGATGAAATGTATCGCTAAAATGGGAAGTATCTTAACTCGGTCCACAAGAACGCTGCAAGAGACTGCCCTACTTTCAAATGTCGACCATTAGCGAGATGTGCTGTTGCAATTGTTCCTAGAATAGGGATCGATACGGCTATGTAATTTAATGGACTGGCCGATATGATCGTAGTCTGTTTTATAGTATTATAAGACCCAGTGAGTATTAAGAGGCATCTATACCGTTAAGCTACCGTTCAGAAAACTCAACAGTATAGAGATTATCATATTAGATAATCATAATAGACATAAAGAAACAAATGTTTACAATTGGAAGAACGTTGCAAACACTTGCTTACAATTTGCCGTCGGTTAGGTAATTTACCAGCCTTTTAGTATAAGCAGTCCTTACAGTCTAATGTTGGTTTATATAGGAGTTGTATAACTGCCTATTAGAAAACGGATGCAAGCTGAAGCCCTTGTCTCATTTTGTTCAGTTAGATTGTCAGGGGTGAGTAATCCCTATTCGTCCTCGCCCCATCTCTTTCATACCTTGCTAAGATACTATCTATTGTTTAGGTTAGTTATTGTTGTGAATGGTTATTAGGTAGACTATTTCGTCCCTTGGCGATTTTATAATAAAATAGTATGCTTACAAATATCATAATTTTTATAATGGATAAGTATGTATATATTCTTATACTTACAAATCTGAAAAAAAAAGCTTATAAGATTATAATATGATGAGCTCCTATTAAAACGTTAGATACAATATTGGACGGCATATTGGCTAAGACAATATTAACTAGGCTGTGTCTAACGAGGCCAAACCAGGCCAATTTACCGTCGCACAGTCTGTCCCGGGGAGATATTAAAGTTTGTTACCGACTACGCTCTCATAAGCTCTTGAGCAGAATTCCGGAACATGTGTTCCTTCCCACGAATTCTAGACGTTTTGGACTGTTTGGTGTAATGAGTTGTTGGACGTTGATCCTCGTCATAATTATTGTGGGTTTCTGGATATTATGAATGGTTTTAAAATATTCTAACACCTTTATGTAAGGTTTATTGCGTAATGTCACCTGATTTTTATTATGTGAAAGATTACCATCTAAACGGTGTACACGGACTGGGTTGGGCTGTTAGATTTTGGATTTGGTTTCCAGACAATTCACAGTGTATTTCTCTATTTGAAAAACCATGGATTGCTCCGTATTCGATAGTCTTTGAACACCTCTAACATTAGGGGCCTGTTTATATATGTACATGTAAATGTACCAATGTAAAAATATAGGCTTAAATGTTGCAAAAATATAGAGGCGTTCACGAAATAACGTGCGTGTATAGAATACGCGTGGGACGGTCAGGCGGTTCGATTTATTGATGGCGACGGCCGATTTGTGTGTCTAGTATGGGAATAGTTTGTGCTTTACTCGTCCGGACCGGATCACGAGCGGTTTTAAACCGGAATCAAGTGATGTAGTTCTTTATACGTGAAATGGTTTAAATTGAAAGTGTTATTACTCAAGATATCGTAGGTGAATTAAAAGTAGATGTGCAAACTGGACAGGCTTCGTGGAACTACATATTTTTGTATTTTTTGTTCTTTTTTATTTTTGGATCTGTATCTTTTTTGTTTGAAATTAGGTGGAGTAAGAAAAAGCAAGCATTGTTGGCTCTCGAAGATAAATATCTGTTAACTACAGTCACACAAAATGTGATATGTTTCAAAAGAAAACTTTCATGTGCTAGACCCAAATCCAAGGAGAAAAATTCATTCCATCACATCATTTTTAAATGGTTCTTATCTATATTGTTCATTGGTGCACATGTACATTTTACAATAGTTCTCATTTTTATTGTAATCTTCTGCTACGTCATTACTTATCCCTAAGATGTAAAAACAACAATAAAAACATTTCATGAAAATATTGCTTACATATAACGCATGGCAGTTTTAAATTAGTTTATATTTTTATATACAGCATATGAATAAAGCTATAATACCCCACACGTTTCCTATACACAACTTATGAGTCTCATAATATCGCACACGTTCCCGGGTATTAATACGGTCGGCAACCGGGCCGGTGTGTGTGGGCAGACCTTTATACCCAGTCCTATAACGAGTATAGCTCCGTGCGTTCGCCTTTAATAAGTAATCTGACGGCGCGGTAATTATCTTCTGTTCTATGTGTTTATGTTGTCGGTGAAGTCTTTAGTCGGAATCGATAGGGATATATTGTTGTAGTTTTATTAAAAGACGTGCAGAAGTTTGCATTTGCATATTCGGACGGGGAGTCAGATGCGTCATAACCATAAAAGAGTACTTAATTATTATTTGTCGCTCTATTGGTCCTGGCGTGTTTAGTATGCGAATAGGAGTGGAAGTAAGATTTTAGGACTGTGATCTCTTTCAATCTAAAACACACGCTTTTTAGCACCTCTTCAATAAATAGCAGCATATTGTAAAATTATAACCTAATCATTCCACAACATAGCTATAAAGTCATAATGCGCAGACCCCACACAAAGGTGGGAGAAAGGGTGGGAGAATCAGAAACCTTTGTTACAACGTCATGCCCGCCAACAAAGCTAATCCGTCATACTCAACAACCAATACAAAAGTAAATAAGACATTTTCGAATCAATAAGTGATAATGTATTCGTTTAAAGAAGCTTCATCTATCACGAGCAACACATTGCCTCGTGAAGATGTTTCATTAAACTCTAATCGAGTTTCGTACATATTTTCTTTGTTCTTGTTTGTGTATATTTAATGTTGAAATTTGTTTGGTAATACGTAAGTAACTTTGAAGTATAATGGTATATTTTTGTTTGTTTTGCAACGTTTCGAGAAAGTTCTCGTTCGTTGGTTAATGGAATTTTGTGTGGTGTATTAAATTGAGTTATGTTGTAGAGAAATAGACATACAGCATGAATAGGTTAACTTGAACCGAGTGGAATTGCTATCGAGTTGATGGCAGACGTAACAATGGTCAGGTGTAACCTTTAAGTGCATCTCCATAACTATGACCGACAATAGTCTTACAGTTTCTTCGTATTTCAGGGTTTATTAATGGTCGTCATTTTGTCAAATGAGCCGCTTGCCCCCTTGCCAGTCCACACTAAAACATTAGGTAGTTTGCTAATGTTCGCAATAACATGTAAAATATTTAAAAAAATCTATACGTTGTTCTAATATTCCAGTATAAATAATACTCAAGTGAATTTCACACGTGATATGAACACATAGGGCTTAGTACGAGCACTAGCGCCGATAGCAAACAGCTCTCATCACACAGGTGCATAAGGATGTTTCCATCGACCCGGCGCGAAGTAGGTCAACTTTACAGTAATCGACACTCGCCCCAGGCGACATTGAGCATCGCACTCGCTGTGACTTGCTGCATCTTTTTTTTAAATTGCAATGTATTTTTGTGAAATCTGATCATGTCCAGTAGTTACTCTGGCTACAATGTCCTTTAAACCGGATCACAACAGGGCATTTACACTGCTGTTTGGCGGGAAAAATGGCATTGCGGGAATACCCAGGCCGCTTATCACATACAAGAGACCTACCTACCACCAGTAAAACACAAAATATTTTGTTCAGTCATTAAGGAATTAGCTTCGGGCATGACGAAAAAAATTGTATAGCTTCGTTAAAAATTGTATAGTGTAATCAATAGTTTCCCCCTTTAAAAGTGTGAAACTAGTTTTTTCATGTTAGATTATGCATTCTCGTTTGAAAATGTAGTAAAGGGCGATCCAAAACGCAATGCAAGGCACAAATGACAGTTCAGGATAATATAATATGAAATTATTTTAGACGAAAATATCATATCGAGTGTGACCTACGATTAACCTGAGGACATCATCGTTTCACAGCTTAAATAACTCCCACTGAAGTAATCATACGAGATTTATTAATCGTATAAATTATAGTTTTTGTGCTCTAATTTTCATTTGGTATAATATTCTTGTTTACTTAAATGCGGCTGGCTGACACGTAATTTCCAAAATAACCTGAGTGAATCTGTAAAGTGACAACAATATCGTCGTGTATGACGGCACTACATTTTAATTATAATCCTGTTCCGCTCGGATCCACGTTATTGCGTAACCCCAGCCTTAACTTTAATTATGATCTCCCAGCTTTATTATAACTTGTTAATTATATTGCGGTTGTTTTCTATTATGAAAGCCAGTTGAAAGACTGTTTGTTGTTTTTGAGTACCTGTAATATCCAGGTTTAGGTAATAACTTTCTGCCTCCAAAAGTTGACTAATCGATAAAATCTCAGACATTTATCCTGTTAAAGCTATTGAATAAAATATATTTATTGCAGTAAAAGTTATTTCGTATCGCCATTGCATTCTGAATAAGCTGTGGTTTCGTATTACGTTGCCACAAATACACAGACTTTTCTTTATTTAAGCAACATAAAGGAATGTCGAGTGTAACCTTAATATACTTGGAGGTCTTAATAAATTGCGTAAATAAATCTTCTATCGCGTGAAATACGGGCGCCACAAACATAATGCAATTTCAGAATGCGCGATAAAATTTAAAGGTGTGAACGTGCGAAAATATTTTAGCCTAGCAGATTACGATCGCCCGTCTATCTCCAGCCGAGCCTAAATCCAAGCAATTAAAATTCCAACAGAGGCATAACCTTTACCGAGGCATGTCTGATGCGGGCGCCGAATTTACATTCGGAAACCATCTGCCATCTACCCTTGGATTTTTGTTATTCTTTTACTAAAGTCTTAATGTACTTGTTGAGGATGATATTTGTCGTAGTCATTGGTTTAGTGGTAAATTTTATACATTGTGTATAGTCAAATGTTTAGAAGACACCTAGACGAAATTAGGTACTGCCTTTACAAACATATGTGTCTGTCTTCTATATGTATACATATAATAAATTTGTATCCGATCGACGTGTGGACATAGAAGATAAATAAAAAAACTAACATGGAGGGGCTGTATTAACATAATAGAACCCATAATAGTTTTTATGTCTGTTTTTCTGCGTGATTGTGCGCAATTATCTCATAAACGACATAACGGATTTCTTTGAAATTTGGTAAGGAGGTAGTTGACACCATGGATTAACACATAGGCTACTTTTTATCTTGAAATTATAATTATATTTTTACAATTGAATTTTCCCTCAGGCGCAAACCCCTAAGCCTGTTTTCATATAAAGATAAATTCGTGCGGACATTTAGCACAAAGAAAAGAATATGCTTGCGGAGCTAGTTAGTTGTTTACCTGAGATTGCATTTCTTGTAGCTATGACAAACGACTTACCCTAATGAGTATAATGAACAAAGGGCTCTGTCTAATCTACTAAAATTGAGTTCTGTTATCAACTAGATCAACTACCTACACAGGAATGATGGAACACGAGCTTCTTTTAAAGATTTCTACTGCGGTCAGCTGTAAGTAACCAGCACCCGGCGACCTCTCGCGACCTTTATCAAGTGGCCCGTTCATCTCGTAATTTTACTTAAGTGTAATTGACCCAGATCTGCAGCTTTTAATCAAATACCATTGCCTTTGAAACCTTAAGTCCTCGTCGGTTAATTACGCCGCAGACTTTTAATTCTCTTTCATTCCTAACAATACTATCAATATAACATTCATCGATATTCATAAAATAACAATTAAAAATCATTCACATATGATTTATACAGCTCAAACATAAATTTAATAATTCCAGCAGTCTGAAAATCCTCGTCCCGCAATAAAATTAATATTCTTTTGTCTCGAAATAGAATCATTCATAGCATAGCCAAATTCGCATTTTGGTCTGGATTTAAAACGTATCGTGCCAGTATTACGTGCATAAATCTGGCAGGGCCTCTGTCTGGAATCTGGATTACGGCGCATACTGGAATCCACTGTATGGGGTATTTTGCACGTGTCGCGTGCATGTTACGAGCAGACATGTTTGCGGCAAGGTTGGTTCAAATGTTTGGATGTTGTGTACATTAAGATGTGTTATTGAGGGTGAATTTGGTTCGTATTTGTTGTTTTAATTACTATGAGTTCTAATTAACTGCTAGTGTAATCTGTTCATGAAACCACAATGGGCTATCGTGGTTAAAACCCAGAACATTACATAACATGAAACTCGAACAGCGAGCGATGTGTCTAACACCGAGTTAAAAGAATTTATGAGCTAACACCACAATTTTTAAAGCGAAACTAGCACAAATTTGATTTTTGTCAATTTTAAATCTGACCTTATTAGACCTAAGACCGTAGTCTTATTTTTCTAATACGTGCTAAAAGTAAAATATGATAACATAATATTTATATTGATAGAAAGTTACTCAAATAGTATAAAATTATTTATTCTGCCGCCTGTCCCTATTACAGATCCATGTTTAGTATTCAGCTCACGATTCGTGATCTCCCGTGGCCCGTTAGCTTATTTCTATTTTGTGAGATCATTACGTAAGTAAATATGCGAAACATTTATACTTATATAATGTTTATGAAAGGTAATGAGGTATGGTATGATGCTTTTCAAATTTTTAGAATTTGTAGTTTTTATAGCAGTAAGTATTGATTTTTTGTTTGCTCCTTGCTTACAATGAAAGGTGCAATGTTGGGTTGATTTCTGAATGAGCAACAATCGTTGTTAGTGGTTAAAGTCCAACTTTTTGTATACACCAGGGTTACGTGACCTGAAAGTAATTCCAAAATGCCTAAACTTTTTTTATGGAAACGTAATGGTTTTTACTATTAAGTTTACTCGAATCAAATCAAAACATTCGCTTATTTATATAGTCTGTTACAAAAGCTATTAACATTCAATCCTGTACCATTACGTATCTATTATCAATCGAATATTGAAATTTCTATTTGCCATTCATTGAGTATAAATATTTACCAACTAAATACCTGTTAGAATAATCAAATTACGGTCGAACAATTCATTACGTTCGTGCAACCGGCGTCGCGGCCGTCCGCCAATGACGTGCGAGTTCGTCCCCGCGCACGCGCGCTGTGTCGCTCGATACCGCGCGTGACGTCACCCGCCGCCACCAATGGCGCCCAACCGACGCACGTCAATCGATGAGAAGCATTCCCAACAATCTCCCTGTATCCCCTTTTTTCTCCTGACAATGGCGCAGTTGTAAAACGCCTCCGTTGGCCTTTTTCACGGTCAACTGTTGATTTATGGAGGCTCCCGTTAAGCCTCAAGATGGATGTTAGGTCCGAGGATTGATTAATCTCACGATGTATAAGCGAAATAGTTATGAGGTCATTTCAGGACCAACTCAACCTTAATTATTTTAATGTACGAAGTTCTGTAATTTATTCGAAGTTATAATTTAGTTACAAAGCTTGTTTAGCTTTCATTTTAAATTTAAATCTGTTGAAGTTCTGAAACATAGCTTGCTTGCAGCTATGTTCATTTACTATTATGTTCAGATGAAAGTAGTTCACTAGCGTCTGGCAGTACAAAAATAAATGAAAACAAAGAACGATGATTAAAAATTGTACACGGCTCATTGCTTCCTCATTATTGGTAATAATGAATGCGAAATCAAAAAACTTATCACTGATACATCCATGTATTTTGTCGTGCGTTAATAATACGTAGTAATGTGCACTTCGGTTTTCCCTGCCTGCTTTCCAGTTGTATTTGAAAAAAATGGAAATTATGCATTTTACAGATACTGTATCAGCCCATACACGACCCACTGCAGGGCACGAGCCTCCTCTACAATCGAGAGTACGATTGAGAGTGGTTAGGCCATATAGTCCACCACGCTGGCCCAGTGCGGGTGGCGGACTTTTACATACCATAGAAATTTATACAAATCGCTATGGTATGCAGGTTTCCTCACGATGTTTTCCTTCACCGTTATACGTATAGTGCGTGGTGATTGACTATCAATTTATTATTTTACAGATATGGCCCGATAACTATTTATTCATCCGCCTGCTTATTCTTTCGGAATGTTTTAGGTAACCTATCATAATGTAGTGAATGCATTACCTAACACAGGTATAATTCTCCAGGTGTTTTCTACGTGGGCGACGGTAATCGCTTACTATTAGGTGAAACGGTAGCTTGTTTCCTGACCCAATGTTGAAAGAACAAAACATTTCTTAAGAAAATGTTACAGGAAAGGATTATTGTAACTATAGCTCACCTTGTATTACGTAAACGCGTTGTTTTTAAGCATGGCCCAGTTAATGAGGTGGTAGAGCAACGTAATTAAACGGTTTGATGCTTAATTTGATTTTAAGGTCACCAAATCCAATTAGTGTGACATGTTCCATTCATTCGAGTAAATTAATATCGTTTATACGGTTCTGCCTTTCCGAGTGTAGTTCTCTTCGCAATAATTCATACCATATTTCTCTTTTTATTTTAATTCGGATCTTAAGGATCGTATGGTGATAGACAGCCTCCGTGGCGTAGTTGGTTAGACGCCGGCTGTGAAACGAGAGGCCGTGGATTCGATCCTCGCATCGAAACAAATATTTATGTGAACCACAAGTATTTGTTTCGGGTCTGGGTGTTTGTGAGACCGAAAAGTCTCTCGTAGTTCCTGATACCCACGACACAAGACTCGATCTTAGTGTCGGGTCAGGACTATGTATGTGACTGTTGGGTGTATTATTTATTTATTTTATATAGCGTAGAATCGGAGTCAAGAATTGGCTTTTTAAATGTAAAGCTAAGTTTCAAATGCGACTGATAGTTCTAGGGATTAGCGCGATCAAACTTATAACCTTTCAGATTTCTTATATTAGTATACTCGTAGAATATACAAAGATCATACCCAAGTCTTATATGTTAAGCTTAAAAGAGCAAGAGATAAATAATGAATCAAGATGAATTGAGGAGATTAAAACGTTATAAATATAAGTTAGGGAATGATATTTTAAATTCTAATAAAACATTAGCCGATAGCTGTAATTAAGATAAAAACTCCTGAGATTATGTAGGGATAAGAAAGATTAATGGAGCAACATAAAAATTTAGGAGTTACATATTTTTTAATGTAATTAGAAGGACTTAGGTTGTTATGAAGGCTTTTAAATTTATTTGCTTTTATATTGAGATAATTCATTTTAGTTCTTAAATGCAGTCTTCTTTGAATTTTATGATCGGCCCCGTTTGTAGCAGTTTCGCTTCTATTTAAATTACCATTATTTGTTTCAGTTTTTATTCTTTTCTTCAATGATATCTGACATGATTATGTATTTCTATCAATTACTATGAATATGGAATCTAATAGTTTTGCGTATACCGAAACAAATTTTTCGTTGGCATTTGCTTTAATTTACTAATGTTATCAGTCAATTTCTATTGTCTTCAGAAATCCTGTAAAGGTTTGTTATCAAGTTTACTAAAATAACTAACACCACTTTGTCATATAGTTTGGACGCTGCAGTACGGCTACATTTTATCTTACAAATGGTAATGTGCATAAGTGTCGGTTGAGTCCGTCATCATCAAAGCCTCGGGCACTGTGAAAAACCCTTTCGCTGACGGAAACATTAAATAAACGTGAGAGTGGCCCGATAACGGCCAGCGTACTGCCACTAACGCGCTTGATAACAGAAAGGGTTTGCACCAAAGTGGCCCTTTGTGCTGCTGCCTTTTTGTGGAGCGTCTGACGTGTGGTTATTGTGTTTTGTTTAGGTTATATTAAATTGTAGGTTATGAAGTATTGAGGAATGAGTTGTAAATATAAAGAATTGCTGTAATTGACGGCAGTGTTGCGCCAACTGATGGAAAGTTTCAGATAGTATCTCAGTCTATGCACACTGCCCTGGAGCAAATACATAACAAATTGGTATCGGGATCAGTATCAGTCCATATACGTCCCACAGCAGGGCACAGGCCCGCTCTACAATCGAGAAGACGATTAGAGGGGTTAAGCCACATAGTCCACCACGCTGGCCTAATGCGGGTTAGGGGACTTTACATACATTGAAATACAAATCGCTATGGTGTGCAGGTTTCCTCACGATGTTTTCTTTCACCGTTGTAGTGCATGGTGATTGATGTCATTAAACACATATTAAGTGGTATTGATCAAGGCTGGAAAATACGAGTTTAAGGTTTCAAACTACATATTGCATACACATAAAGATAGTTTACATGCGGAGTATCTTAGTTGATTCTCTGCCAGAACTCCTCGCTCTTAACTCTGTTAAATTATGTCTCGAATGTTCCACATAGACTTTCTTTGTCTCCTTGCGCTTTTCAGAACGCGTGAATATGTTAATAACTCCATTAACATTTCATTAGACAGTATTTTATAAGGCATTAACAGTCTAGTCTGGAAAATCTTAGGTTAAAAGAAGTCAGTATGAATATTTCATGAGTATGTTTTGGCTAGGTGGGTGGAGGGTTACGCAATAATTAATATTTATGTCATCTTTCTACTCTGTCTGGTTCGTATTATTACCAGGCCAAGAGAAAATACGATGGATTTCGGTCTCGCGATGTCCAGATTCGAACGAAATATTTGGTGGCATATAAAGTTTTGTCATCCTCTTTATATACCTTGGTTACTGTTTATGTATTTATTTTACATATATCTAAGCAAATACTATTACTATTAATCTCTTATTTTAAAGTAAAAAAATCTACCGAAGTAATTAATTTATGTAATAACTTTGCCCTCGAACTGACTTTACAATCTCTTCGGACAGTTAAACGAGATCCAAGATGCTCAAACGGGGGCAAAATGGGATGTAACTGGTTCAAGGACACTTGAGAAGTGTAGACCCCGGTTTAGTTCCAAATGTGCTGCAACTTGAGGGGTTTTTAAAGCGTTAGATTTCATTGTGGAATGTTGACTGCGTTTTTGATGCACTGATTGGGATAAGCAATAGATGACATGGTCGTATAGATTTGGGTAGCCGTCACAGTACACGATGGCAGAAAACTGGTCAGAGCGTTCCATGCAAGGAGATTTGTATAATGTGTAGGTGACAATATCCAATGGAATCAAAATATTCTTTATCATCTTTTGAATCGTTAATGATTGCTCCCATCACTCAGGAGCGTGTTGTGTCTGTGAAGAAGAAACGGCGCAAGAAACTCTCAGCAACACGAACTGTTTTCTTGTGTTTTGTTTCTTTATTTAATATTTCTTTTTTTAAAGTCATTTATAGTTACAATGGTTTATGTCATAAATATTTTTTTTTTAATTTTTATCAGCCCATATACGTCCCACTGCTGGGCACGGGCCTACTCTACAACCGAGAGAGCGATAGAGAGTGGTTAGGCCATATAGTCCACCACGCTGGCCTAGTGCGGGTTGGCGGACTTACATACCGTAGAAATTCTTTAAAATCGCTACGGTATGCAGGTTTCCTCACGATGTTTTCCTTCACCGTTAAAGTGCGTGGTGATTGACTATCAATACACACATAACTCCGAAAAGTCAGAGGTGTGCCCTGGGATTTGAACCCGCGACCACCGTGAACATGTAGGCAGCCGAGTCTGGTCCGTTTACCAACAGGCCACCACGCACTTACAACACACACATAAATATCACAACAATATAATATGGTTGAGCAATTAGAAAGGATTTTAATAAATGGATTTTCTAAGAAACTTGCATACGGAAGTGGGGCGTATGTATAGACCTGATATATGAAGGCCAATGGACAAAACCTCACTCTCAAATTGGGTATGAAAGCATATGCGGGAATTCCTCATGTTTGAAATTAGAATCATGAAACTCGTATAGGCTTTTAAAGTGCCTGTGGGAAATCCCACGGGCCTCCACCTAGTGGTTCAATAATATGATTGTATTTGTAACAGCACAGTCACGGCAACGAGGGCTCCGATGTTACAGTTATTGGAATGAGTATTGATTTACCGACGCCAAGGGACTTTAAACAACGGAGTTTATTGAGCTGCGTCGACTGTATAGAGTGAATTTAATTGTCTGTTTTTATACTCTTGAATTGGTCTATGTTGTTAGAACACTAGTTGTATATTTTTTTTGTATTTTGCTTTGAATAAAATGCTGAACTGCATTTAGATACGTTAGAAATATGATATGACTTGTGGACTTTAGAGGATCTATGACAGGAGGGAATGACAAAGAAGTGCACAATTTATCGTTATAGCACGACTGAGTCATATTTTATAACTGGATTTCTAATCATATAGTCAATGAAACTTTAGCAATTATCAACTACTTGCCATCACGTAAAATAGCGTGGTCTTCACACGCGTCCAGTAAAAAGCCTACATCCACTATAGATGACAGATAAAACGACTGAAAGGCGCACACAGCATAAGCCATTTTCATCCAGCCCTCATTGACTACAGTCTCATTATCATGCAAATATACTCGCCGGCCATAAATGCAAAATGGATTAACACGATCCACTCGTAGCGGGTAGCGGGTATATGGGTGTAGTGGAAATAATACGAGGTACATCGGGTAGCGCTTAACTCCCTTGATAAATGAACGGTGTCAGCTGTCAGCGGGCGCTCTCGCGAGTGTCAGGTATTAGCCTACGTCACTTGCCTGTTCGAGGGTATTATTATGCTAAAGTGTTGATGGATTGTTTTCTTCTCATGAGAGACGGGTTTTTTCTGGCTATATCTTTTGTATTACTTCAACGGCTTACTAACTTTAGGTGAAGGATTCGCACTGAGAGCACTGGAAAAATCAGAGCTTTTAACAAAAATTTCAAATTATGTTAAATATTGCAAAGAAAAACGTAGTCTAGTAAAGCCTTTTTTAATGATGGAAAAGTTTTTAAGCTTCCCGGAAGGTTGAAAGAGATATGCTTATATCATTAACCTTTTAAATAAGCAGGGTCGCGTAAGTTTTGTGAAGGATTTTTCAATTGTAGAGGCGAATATATATACGAAATAAAATATTTATTATATACATTAAAATATACTAAAATCTAAATCGTAATCTGTGCTCCTAATGTCGAGACACAGGCACAAAGTTACAACAGGCTATTTTTTTCTCTTACCTACATTTCTAAGGTGTATGTCTGTATCGTTTGTCTCTGTCGCTGCTGAGGGTTTTTTGTGTAGAACTGTGACACTGTGTGTTTGGGAAAAATGTTACGCAACATTTGATAAAATTACAACTAGGCATACTAAAGTCATCATGTCAAAAATGTTTTGTGTAATTCTTTAAGCATTCCAATGTCAATGTCCCGCAATAAGATTTCTCCGATATCATGGACAAGGTCACAAATAAAAATCTGTAACGTTATAAAGACTTATACATATTATTGTTTATTTAGAACCAATTCTCAGTTCAGCCCACAATCTTTAAGTAAATATAATCATCACGCTGCTATGTCAATGAAGAATTATAATACGATGTTTTTATTTATATACAAAACATAGATTCGTGAGTACACACGGTGAGAGCAATCTACTGTTTAGCACGGTAGAGGCTGGACCACTGTCCAGCTAGATTGATGGATTGTTGTAATCCATTTGGTTGTTCTTTGTTGTACGGCGATGCGTCAATGCAAGCTTACAACGCTATGGTATTTCTTGATGTAATGGATTATGGGAATGAATGATTCGATACATAGATGTTGACATGTATAGATAATAAAGATAATTTACTAATGTTCCTGCAATATGAGATTGCCCTGGAGATAACAAAAGCTGTGGGTAGAATTTTTCAACTCCTCCTATCAATTTAACTTTATGATTAATTTCGTTACGGTTTAAAGACCGGAGACGCGTTGAGCTTCAATGCTCGATGTCGTTAAATTGCGTGCTACTGTCGATCCTGGCTTACAGGAGTTGCAGTGGTGGGCGTGAGGGCGGGATAGTCTCCAAAAAACAGCTGTGCTTTATTATGTTTACTGGAACTTTTTTGTTACTGTCTAAGTGACTGCAATCAAGTTTTAAGTGCGATGCCGTCTAGAAATCGTATCGACTGACAACAACCAACAAACCACTATTTCGTCACATATACACAGTTATCAATATACAGACCTTTTTTTAATTGGTATTTTAATTAAATGCCACTCCCTGTATATTTAAAGCGAGTGAAGTTTATGCGAATATTGAGCTTTTTCCCCGCCGCCCACGCTACCAGTTCGATATCGAGTCGACATGACAAAGTACTCCGACGGGGTTTATTGCGTCCCACATTCTGCCGCGCTCTTGGACTGCTGCATTACTCACGGTTTTATGGTGTTGCCCTGTTTCTTCATCAATTTGAATCCTTTTTTATGTTTATTAGTAAATTACTTGTAGAGTAGCACTTGAAGTGCGTAGTGGCGTGTTGGTAATGGACCAGACGAGGCTGCCTACATGTTCACGGTGGTCGCGGGTTCAAATTCCAGGTCACACCGACTTTTCGAAATTATGTATGTATTGATAGTAAATCACCACGCACTATAACGGTTAAGGAAAACATCGTGAGGAAACCTGCATATCATAGCGATTTGTATAAATTTCTATAGTATGTGTCCGCCAACCTGCACTCGGCCAGCGTGGTGGACTATATCGCCTAACCACTCTCAATCGTACTCTCGATTGTAGAGAAAGCCCGTGCTCTGCAATGAGACGTATATAGGCTGATACAGTAGAAAATATTGTCAATATGGTCAGACAAGTTGAATTGAGGAAGCATAGTTTTGGACGGTGTATGGCTATGAGGGTTGGTTATTTATTGCCATTTCTTAATCTAGTATTACTCGTGTCCTTTGTGTGCGTTTTCCGTTGACAAAGATTTATTTGGGATAATTTTACTTATGATAAAAGAAATTCATAGAATGACATTGAAAGATTATAAAAATATAGAGGGGGAAAAATTTCATAAAAGGTAATATACTGCGTTTCCATTTCATTTCTGCTTTAATTTTCTTTCATTATACTCGTACTGATAAAAGGGCATTCAAAGAAACCCTTTGAACGACGTAAACCTGGAACGAACATCAGTCCATATAAAATAGAAAGCAATTGCAGAGACTTCGCTTCGATTTAAGTCGTGTTATCGTGTGTTGGCAGACAATCGATTGAATGCAAGTGTATTTATTCTGGTCGCGGGTGATGTGATTGTGTGCACTTAGTGCTAGACCGTGTTATCTGCTGGATGGCTTGTACACCACGCCTTCTATCGAATTAGAACTTTGATGCCTTTCGTGTATCTAGTGTTGGTTTTTTACTTTGGAAAAAGCCGTCTGAACCGGCTGCGAGCGGATTATCGCCCGGGAAATTAGAGTCGATACGTTACTCTGATGTATTGTGAATAATGTTGTATAGTTTTATGATAATTTCTTTGGGGTGAAAGAGTAAAAAACTTCTAAAAACTTTTATTCAACTTCAAAAATACTCACATTTATAAAAGTAGTATAATTATTGCTTTGGATAGAAACTGTCCATTTTGCGACCGTTCTAAGATTTAGAGGTGAGGGAAAGTGAGTCACAGAGCGGCACCTCTAATAAATGTTGGATCTATATATTTTTTATCTCTATCTGATCTCAAGTAATTAAAAATATTTCATCTCTCACTCTCATCTCATCTCCTCAGCCACAGGATGTCCACTGCTGAACATAGGCCTCCTCCAAGAATGTCCACATTGACCTGTTAGAAGCAGCCTGCATCCAGTGACATATAAATAAAAATCTATTATGCTTTCTTAGAATATAACAATTTTAAAAACCAGTGTTCCTAGTACGCGATCTTTATAAGACGTCACGGGTGACCCAATACGGAGCGCTTCGTATGAAGCTGGTTCAGTAACGTAACAGAACAGTGGGCGGCGGTGGCACGTGTCACACACGTGGGTACGGGAAATTGACGCTTAATGCGATTTATTTTCGCTTATAGATGCCGAGTTAAAACGTGATGGCTTAACGCACAATGTTGTTAAGCTTTAATGTTACTGAAATAACATTGAAGTCGACGTATATTGTGTGGTATATCATAGTCATAAGAAACTAGAAACTTTCTTGGATATGGACATGCCACAAGACCTGCGAGCCTGTTCAAGTTTCCTGGACTTTCTTTGAAGATTGTTAATTGCTCTTCCATTTGTAAGAAGAAAGTAGAATAAGGAATATTGGCATTTCCAACCAATTGTGGGTGTTATTGGGCGTCCGTGGTATTTTTTCTAGAGCCGCTGTTTAGTACTGTAGTACAGAAAAAGACATGAACTATAAAATAAATACACGGACACATTAACCTATTCCACTGCCCACGATATTACTAGACCAATGGGATAATTATTGTAATATATACCTAGCAAAATATGTAAACAAAGCTGTTGTCGGTCGGTCGAGCAATTAACAGTACATTTGTTTGTGTTTACCCCTACCCGTATTTGATCGACATGGAATGTTGTTAAGCCTCAGTAAATATTTAAATTATAATTATAAGCAAACGGACCATCTGATAATGAGTCATTACCGCCTGCAATGGACATCTACATATGAATTATATGGTCTATGGTGCTGGTAATTTCTACGGTATGTAAGTCCGCCAACCCGCACTAGGCCAGCGTGGTGGACTATATGGCCTAACCATTCTCAATCGATTCTCTCGATTGTAGAGTAGGCCCGTGCCCAGCAGTGGGACGTATATGGGCTGATAAAAAAAATGGTGCTGGTCTATCAAAATAGGAAAAGAAAGAGAAGGAAAAAGGAGAAACGGGGGTAAGTCTCCAACAATCTTATTAATTGAACAAAATACGATAGCAAAGTTGTCCCTTCTCGTCTTTTTCAATATACAAGACAGTGCTACCACCCTGATCGAACGGGATCTTTCATAGAAATGTCTAAGACCCGATGTGTAATATTGTGGCTCTGGCAATTTTTTTGTATATAATAAGCACAAATGTCGAGGACACACAATGGCATCTCCGCAATCAGACCACATTTCCACTAATGCCAGTAATTGCGTAACAGCATTTTATTATATTCGCAATCACCGCATTTCGGCATTTTAAATGTTAAAGTTCATCCGGACACTCACGCGTAGCTGATTTCGTTGAATACCATTTGTGATAGTATAGTATTGGATAGATGTTCCGTAGAGTCCAGAATTAATATTAATTTAGGTGTGTAATACAAGCGTTTGTTAGTAATTTTCTATTTTCCAATACGATGTTAATATATCAAATTTTTAAAACTGTCACCATTTCAAGTTAACGAGGCGTTAAAAAGCGGTATAACCACACTATGGTCTTATTACGATTGCTTCGATATTCAGGTTTGCCGTTGGATTCCGCGTGGTGATGAAGATTGTCAAATACGTATAACCGGTTGCATAAGTAGAATTGATCATTCACCATCAAATTACTTCTTGCTATTTTGCACTTCAAAAACAGAACCAAAATTAAATTTAGACAACGCAATTTCATCAAAACCGAGCCATCAAATAATATCGCACTCATCATAAATTCTCTATAACTAAAGCTTTTCAGCTTTTTTCTAAAGCTTAACCTTCCAGTCTGATATACATATGAAGATTAGAATATCTACAGTAAAATTATACTACGAACATTTCACTAACAAAGTTCCAACTCAATTCAAAATGGCCGACGATTCTGCACAGTTCGAGAGCGACCTATACCTAGGTATACTGAGTATTTCATAGCTTACAAACGCCCACGGTTCTCGCATCTAGATTTTCCCTTTTCTTTCTCAACGCTCGGGCACGAATGAGACTGCGTCAATGCTATATAGTAAACACGCCTGTTTGTACAACATAAGCTCTCAACCATATTTGAGATTTATATTAGAGTATTTATTATGCTCTCTATCAAGCTTTGTTCATATCAGTGTATAATATAAAAGCCTTTGGTACAAATATTTGAATCAGATGCAATAGAAATATTATGTTTTTAAAAAAGCTCTGTTCACATCCTACGTCGAAGCACCGACGCAATGATCGGAATAAAAGTGGGTGCGTATACGAATCGTAGCACGCTACGAAGTGCGTAGATGCGCTACGAGTGCGTAGCCGACTGACGTCGATTTACAGTGAAATAACTTTACGTGGGTTTTGTATATTCAGTTTACATTTATCAATAGTGCTTAAAATGTAAATTTAAAATTGATGAACTTAATTATAATATTTAATGCTGCAATAATTAATTAATGCGGTTTTAACATATTCTATTCGCGTGATGGAAAGTGGTAACCATTAACCAATACAATTAAATTCATCTCTTGGGTTTATATGCGTTATTGCCATTGAAATGGAGCTTATGGAAAGGGGTAATAATTATTGAGCCTCTGGCTTACTCACTGACCTAACGCAACGTGCCAAAATAGCTGTTATTGTCGCATCGATTTTCTGAGAGAAAACTCTAACGTTTCGGTCCATTTGTAATGTACCTACTTAAGGTGTTGGTCCACTACTGCAACACTATGAATGTCCACACCGCCCTTAGCAGTTTGTCATGTAAAAAAATGGCTATTCATAATGTTCTTGCGATATTCATCGAGGTACCATCCATAATTTTCGCGTCAAGTTCTTGAACACTTCCCGAGGGATTAACATATTTTATACGAGCGAGTGTAACTTGTCAGACCTTTTTATGGAGGACGAAAAACCGGCACGATGAATGGTGTCACATTTGTAACTCGTAGGAATTTGCGTGTCTTCGTCAATCGTTGATGTTTCGTGGGTAAAAGGAATAATTCACTAAAAGGGCTCAGAATGAAAACATTGATATGATATTTGTTTTGTTGATTATCTTAGATAAATCAGTCTGTGTATTTATTTGAATATTTTTGCATTGTATGAGAGACTATAACGCACTATAACGGTGAAGGAAAACATCGTGAGGAAATTTGCATACCATGGCGATTTGTATAAATTTCTATGGTATTTAAAAGTCCGCCAAACCGCACTAGGCCAGCGTGGTGGACTATATGGCCTAAACACTCTCACTCGTACTGTCGATTGTAGAGGATGCCCGTGCCCTGAGACGTATATGGGCTGATACAATACAAAAAAAATATGAGTGGGTTTTTTTTGTAAAAATAATATTATGAAGATGGTAAAAGATCTTGATGATTGAATATAATTATCGTCGCCGATTAGCCCATTAATTATTTAAAGGGTTGTATGTGACGTACCGCTGTAAAACCAGAAATAATTTATGAGAGAGAAATTATTCGGTACTGTTGTGATTCTGGCAGGAAGCTTATGAGCTTGCTGTCGCTTAACGTTAGTTTTCTGTAAAATACCAACCCGGGACCAGTCGGCTAATTCATATATTAAACAACGAAATTCGCAACAAACATATAAATATAGTAGGTAGTCACGTGTTGAAAATAAAATACGATTTAGCGAGCTGTTTGTGGAATATTTTCGTCTCGCACCTGAGATTTTACGCCTGAGGGGATTCTCTTTGCGTTAATCCGTTTAAACAAAGACGTGTGGTGCAAATAACATAGCAGATTGTGCTATACGAGTATGTACACTTTTCACACGGGCGTTAGATTTATTTTATTTGACTAGCCATACAAATAAATCAATACATCCAACAGTCACATACATAGTCTTGACCCCATACTAAAATCAATTAAGTCTTATGTGGTGGGTATCAGAAACTTTTTCGGTCTCACAAACACCCAGACCCGAAACAAATATTTGCGGGCCTCACAAACATTTGTCTCGTTGCGGGGATCGAACCCGCGGCCTCTCGTTTGACAGACGGCGTCTTACCAATTGTGTCATGGAGGTTGTCAGTTTGTTTCTACTTTTAATATTCTAGGTAATTATAGACTTTATTCGTTTTATATTAAGTTTTCTCGCATTGACAAAATTTCCATTATTTCAAAATTGCTAAAATTAATTAAATGCTCGACATAGTCCTCCTCATTCATTGCACTTCACTTGAACATTGAATCGTTGATAACATAATATGTAAAAAAAAAATAAGGTTACAATTATTTTTAATGGCTACGTATTTCATGGAAGGTGGTAAAGCGGTTTTTAAATATTGTAAACGTTATCCAACCACTGGGTTACAAAAACCCACTCATCAAGATTAATGTCCATCGACACTTTAATTAAAGGGACTCCTATAGCAAATGTAAGATTCTATTACTATACACCACATTATACTACACAAATAAATCCATTTACCCAGGATCATTAAAGCAGCTAGCGTCGAGCGTGGGCGACTTGCAACATTAGCCAACTATTCCCGTCTCCGCTAATAGTTATCGACGTCTTTATCTGTCGCTGAGTAGACGCTGCGTATCGATTCCTCTTCTGCGGCCTAAAAATCGCTGGCTTGCCTTTTCACTTGTAAAGGAATATGAGGCCACATTTATACTTAATAGTTACGTTACTGAAGTAAAATGAAAATATTTATGAAACTCATAAAATGCCATACATTATATAGATTCAGTAATTATTTTTTTTACTACCACCCGGTGCACAAGGTTGTTTTCACCAGAGAAGAACGGGCAAGAAATTCTAGCGTTGCTCTTTTCAAAACAACAGTAGTCGCAGTTTAGTTGAATTCAGAGCAGTTCATTACTAATAATCTCAATTGTTCTCTTGATTGTGGAGAAGGCCGGTGCCCTGTAATGGGACTTACATGGCCTAATATATGTAAATAAGGTTACTTATCGATACATATAATAAATTTGTAACCGATCGATGTCTGTACATGGAAGATAAGTGAGAAAAAATCATATGGGCGAATTTTATAGACGTAAAACAATGATTTTTAGATTTTTTGTCTGTTTGTCTTCGCCTTTGTGCACGCTAATTTCAGGAACGGCTGAACCAATTTTGTTTAAATTTTGTATAGACGTAGCTGACACATTGGACCAACACAGGATACTTTTTAATCTCGAAAAATAAAGTGTTCCCGTGGGATGAACAAGGAAATCGAATATATTTGCTACTTTTTTAAACGCGAATGGGTTGGGATGGGACAGGATTACATGCCTCGAGTGACAATGAGACGAAACTGAGCGGGATATATCAGTTCGGGAAAAGCAGTACAGAGGACGGTATTGAGTTTGAATATAAGTAAAACGATAAGCGAAATAATACGTTGCTGATGTGGACTGGACTCAAAAACTACACCCCGGTGGACTCGGCCAGCCCCTAGTGGAATAATATAGAAAGAGTTACTACCATTTATGGCAATAGACAAACAAGTAGCAATTGGGAGATGAAAGATTTTTTTGTTAGAGAAGGTATTGTTGAAGCAGAAAGTTGTTGAAGGTCCATTAGATAAATATTTAATCTGCCTACGGTTATCGACAATAGCAATGTCACATCCAAACTACTTTTTAGTAAGAATTATTTTCTATTCACCTCGTTTGAGAAAGGTTAAAGGACAAGTCATGCCGTTTATTCAACACTAATGCACAGAATCTAGAGCAAAAGCACTCACAAAGGTAAGCAAATATACATTAAAGAGTATCTGAAGGCTTTGAGAGCTCAAACGAAAGGTAATACACGTCAGAAGCGAAGAGTACATATAGCCGGATTCCTACCGGCTTCCCTTTTGAAATGTATTGATTGTACAACTTATCGTAAGTATATCATTAATGCTATGTATTTTATAATAATTGTAAACAGGATTTGGGCCTTTTTTTAAATGTTATCCCCTCGCCAGGAAGCTTTGTGTACCATTTGATGGCAGAGTCATTCGACGAAACAGTCCCGTCCCGTGGTTTGGACCTTTGAGATATTCATTTTCCACTCTGGTGATTGCTGAACTAGAGGCGTAGATAGTGGATACTAATATTAGATGGGTAAAAGGTCAAAGGCAACTAAAAAACTAATTAGAGCATGCTAATTAGAGGAAATTGAAGTGCTGTATTTTTATTAAATGTTCACAAAGGAGGATTACGAAATGGGCAACCTATCGGATGTGGTGCAATTTTAATTGTGTTACCTGCAAGGTTACGTTGAAAAGGGATGGAGAAGATGTGCTACTAGCGCCACTCAAAATTCAATGAGTTTACTTTTCAAATTATGTTTGGTGCAAATTCCAGTACCTATTAAATTTGTCATTTTTCATACAGAAAATTCACTCACATCTCTTTACTACTCTATGCTTCATAACAACAAAAACCTAGGTTGTATATTTACTGCATCAAGATGTTATACTTCCAAAACATATTTGACATATACACCAACTTTTCCACTTCAGAATGTCGCTCCCATCCTGTTCCGCGGCGTACATGATATCGATTGTGCCAGCGCGGCGGTGACTGTTTGACCTTTACCAGCCTCCGGCGCGCATTCCGTTTAAATGCATTTAAGGCGCTTTGCTTAACCTACTTACGAGCAGTTAGTAAGAGTGCGTTGTTATAATTGTTTATTGAGGGAAGCCATTTTGTGCGGGAAGTGTGGTGAAAAGTGATTTTAAAAGGAGAAGGGAAATGTATGTGCTGGGTTTGTGCTTTGATTTCAGAAAGGACTGATGACTTATGGGACTTCTTTTATACACACATATTTATATAAGTTTTCGCTTGTGTACCGAGTCGGGAGGCAGAGATGTCGTTACTGCCATCCACAGTACTCGTTTTACGGTCATAATACGGCTTGTCTAAATGTTTCAGCGCTTATTTACGAACTCTGTTATTTTAGTTTTCCTAATTCACTTTAGTTAAAATAACACATGTAATTTTAAATTAATTGGAATATAAAATATTTTTACGTAAAAATTATTAGTTACGTAAAAAGGATTTCAGCGCGCGATTTTTATCTCCCATTAGCAAGGAGTGTTTTTCACATCTCGGCGCAGACATAATGGGAAGCGCTCGTGTATCAGAGAGGTTAAAAGCATGTCGACGTTAATTAAATTTCTACCGACGGTTTGTGATGTACACGTGTCGTTGAGGTACTTGAACAAACGGACTAATTTTTGTACTACATGAGGATAGTCAAAAATCTGGATGAGGAATGAAGAGATGCGATGTTGGAATACATACCACTAGACACATTGAGAATTAACACCTCATGTGACAATGTGGCGAGCGCAGCGGACTGCTAAGTATTGCATTGTAATTCATGGTATGGTTTGGTTTTGCTACTGTCCACGGGCGGTCGTATTGCTTAGCACCGGGCGAATGGCATGCTCGTCTCGCCATTAAAAAAAAAAAATGTATATAAAGTCTATTATGGAAAGAGCGTGTATTTATTTGTGAAAAAGGCCGCTAAATCTGTTTTTATTGGATCGATCCGGCAATCGAGCAAACTATCACCTGGTCATAAATGACTACCGCCGCCCATAAATGTCTGTAACATTTGGATTTTAGTTGCGTGTCCGATCACTTAATTAAGAAGTGAAAGGGAGGGCAAATAATTAGAATAGGAAAGGGATATTACGCGTCCGATAATGTCACTCAAATTGTCTATACTGCCTGCAAGAAGGTTCTATTTCTTTCAGTGATTTACGTTTTATACACGCTTAATGCATATACTGTGTCATAAACCGTCGTCAGGTAAATAGGAAATGAGGGTTAATCTCATTCTGACATCTATACGGGCTTCGGCCTTAGTAAGGTCGTGTGAGAAAAAGCGACGATTTATTGTATTTTTTTCATACATTGGCAGGGCAAAATGATTGCTTTGTACCAAATAGTAAGTGGATAACAAGGCAATATACAGATTGTCCAGACACCAGGGTACCTAAAACCGGTCAAACACAAGCTGATTTTGAAATTATACACATTTGCATGCGTCAAAAAACGGACTTACAATATTGTATATTGTGATAGCTTTCCGGGCGAATACGAATAACCGTTTTAAAGCAAAATCTAAACATAGTTTTACTTTACTAATTTTAATACTTTAAAATAAATATACAAGTTACAATACAATCGATATATTTAACGTTAACGTTTGAGTCTATCTTCTCCAGCGCCGAAATGAACTAACAATTTTTGAATAAAGGCATGGACTTTCGTAAATGCTGGTAAAACACCGTAAAAGTCCGTCTGCGCCGATAACGACGTACATCCGGACAATGCCCTGCAGTGCAACGTACTATTGAAGCTCTCAGGGCTGGTACGGAGGCGTGAATGGTAAATGTAGACGTGAGACGAAAATACGACATCGAAAATTATTGATGAAATGTATACATTTTTTATATATATATATATATATATATATATATATATATTTATATACGTAAGATGATGTATGCGTTTGGTAATTTAATGTTATTTATTTTACGCAACACAGATTGTTTGCTGTGATTATCCAATATTGTCTATTTTTTAAACAAATGAGGGTAATGGTAAAAATCAATAATATGTACTTGGTTAATACATAAGTTGAAGATCGGAAATTTAAGTACCAGAAACTTATGTATAATTTAGTTTAAAACTGTGGCATCCTTAAGTTTTTTCCGAATCTAGACGGTCTATCGTTTACGACTTTGACCCTCTCGCGTAATTTTTTGAAATAAAATAGTATGAGATAAAATTTTATTGAGTGCAATCTAGATCACAATAGTACGAGTATAAATTAATATTTTATGATGAAATTAAATTTCAACTAATGCATTTTACGGTCTGCGAATACATCTCATTATTATTTAAAAAGTATGTAAAAGTATTTATGTGTGTAAAGTGCGTGGTGCCCTCGTGGTATCGGACCAGACTCGGCTGCCTACATGTTCACGGTGGTCGCGGGTTCAAATCCCAGGGCACACCTATGACTTTTCGGTGTTATGTGTTTATTGATAGTCAATCACCACGCACTTTAACGGTGAAGGAAAACATCGTGAGGAAACCTGCATACCGTAGCGATTTTAAAGAATTTCTACGGTATGTAAGTCCGCCAACCCGCACTAGGCCAGCGTGGTGGACTATGGCCTAACCACTCTCAATCGATTCTCTCGATTGTAGAGTAGGCCCGTGCCCTGCAGTATTTATAAACCAACGCCATCTTTCAAAAACTGATTTAAACTGAAACACCTTTGTGGATTATTACTATTAATAATACTATTACTGAGCTCGTTATAAGTGTTAAGTGTTCAAAAAATGAATTAATTCTCTTTATTATTATAAGTTTTACACCAAAAATTACAGGAATATCATAAAGTAAGTATTCGTAGAGCCTTTGTTAAAAGGTTACAAAGAGAAGATTTTCATGAATATAAAATGCTTATTAACTTTAATCAGCATCGAGGCTTTTTGGTTCTCATTGTGGTAGCAATGAGCTCGTAAATGAATATAAAATATGTATTGGCTGTTGAGTTATGAAAATATTATTTATAGATATGTGTTAGTAACAAGAGAACTTATTCAAATTTTAGTAATTTGAAATGAATAAATGCTTCAACGATTTTCCAATTTTGCCTGGGTAAACATTAATTTACATACAGGTTTTTTTTCTTAGGTTATGTATTTTCAAATATTATGCGTATTTTGTCTCTTAATTTAGATTTTGTATTGTATGTATGGACCATTTCATATAAGGGCTTAAGACATTTTATTATAGATCGTGGATACTACTAGATTTTCAGCTCTTGAAGTGTATCGGCGTTAAATTACGTACCTATCACATTATAATCTGCTGACATGTTAAATAAAAATAAAAAACGGGGCTGTTTCAACTTACATCGGTTAACTCTTTATAATGATTTCCTTCTTAACTGTAAAATACTTACCGCGATTTTAATCAGTTTTCAAGAACATTGCCCTTGACTTCCCGTGTCGCTAATCAACACAGATGCATCTCCATTCTCTCCCATTAGATATAGTTGACGTCACGTCATAAGCAACTCGATCGTCTTTGTACAAACAGGCTGGCCATCGAGTCCTTTGAGCCGGTGTTAAATATTAAAATATTCATGAGCAGTGCGACGTTTGCGAGGCGCAGTAAAGAGGCCGAAAATATTGCCGGCTTATCTGATAGGCACGTCTGTCTGCGTATTGTGAATATCATGAATATCTGTTTGTGATGTTGGTAGAATTGAAATGTGTCAGAATAACGAATGTTAATGTCAGCCAGTTACGATGGAGATTAAAATTAACTGTCTTTGAATTCTAATCGTATATACTAAGTATATTCTTTGTTTTTCGTGTATCATAAAACGCTTTCTATATCATAGACGTCGTTCTTCTTTTACCTACCCTAAGCCCTTTACCCATGTTTACATGGGGTTGGGGCTATCTTCGAGAAAACATAATATATTTTCAGGAATATCACATAAAGAGCCAGTAGCTTCCTGCTTCCGATTATTTAATATATTTCCAGAGTAAAGTCCTTTACATATTGGGCAACTAATGCATTCTCGACTAATTGGCTTTGCAACTAAGTTGTCAACTATTATCTAAGGTTCGAGTGGTTTCAGCACAGCCACTCAGTTTGCCGGCGCACGGCGAGCCAAATAGAGCATAGCTCCTGCACTGGAGGGGCTGGATATAGTAATAGATTAATGCACAGCTGAGTGCTGATATTGATTGTTTTAATGGCGTTTTATATACTGAACTTGTAGGAGTTGATACATACGAGTATATATTAGCTGACATCTACATAATCTATGAAGGCAGAGGTAGTATACGAGTCCCCCATTATTCGTCGAGCCAAGTCTCAAGATTTGACAGGGTGCGAGAAATTCCAGTCTCTAGCAACTAATAAGATTTTTCAAATCGAAATTTCGCATAAAGTCGCCCGTCCTGAGAGGTTTTACAGTTGTCAGTCCAGTCAACACATGTGAAAATGGATTTACGACTTTCCCGACTTGGTAGTTTTCACGACAGTCAGCTCACACATGCCATTAAGCCGATATGGAGATGAAGTTAAAATATGCTTATATTAAATACAGTAAGACTCCACAAATAACAGAAAATAAACTGTAAATTAATTTTAACAAAAACCAAGCTTGCAAATAACTTAAATGTCTTAAAGCGCATATATCTTTAGGCGGACTTACTAAGTCACAGCTCGAAGTATTCACCGCCATGAACAACGAAATTAGACCTTAATTAAGACAACAGGCCTTGTAATCAAGGCATCTATTTGTAAATTGGTCTGAGAAGGTAAGGATCGTGTTGTACAGCCTTAAAACCCTCGGGTGTACAAAGTAAACATGCTTTAGATGTTTTGCTGGCAAAATGTATTGTTGTGTATAATTTTTTTATTATATTTTTTATTGGTATAACAAGGTTGGGATCTTGTATTGTTTTGACTAAGGCTAAGTTAACATTAACAATTTCAACAATATTATATTTTCAAAATTATTTCAAAGGTAATTTGTAATATAATATCTAAATTATTATCTTCTTATCGTTTAAGGATAGATTTAGATGAAATAAAGGTAATTGTATGTAACAATTAAATGTAAAAATGGTAGAGATAAAGCTCAAAGGTTACATTGTTTTTTTTATTAAACAAATTTAAATTTTTTAACACTAACAGTTTTAACACGTATGCGAACCAATTTTTATCGGCAAAATTCAGAATTTCTTGAATAATGCACTCACGAACGCGCCAAAACAATACGTGCCAACGTGGCTTCGCGGCAGACGGACACAATCTATGAGGAGCGGATGTCCTGCTATCGACCGCGCGGTACCCCCAAATCCGGACTTATATACTATTACAATAAAAACGACACAAGTACTCTATAAAATACTAATCTAGAGTGCCTCTTGGGATTGGTTGATTGGGACTTGGATAAGGAAATACTTAAGTGCAAACTTTGAAATATGAATTCAGAAGATAACTTTATCCCCAGGACGCAAAATTACACATAAGTAATAAATAACGACACCAACCCATAAGGGCGAAAGTTGTGTGTTTGTTACTTCTTCACGATCAAACGGGTAGATAAATTTCAATAAAATTTTGTATGAAGGTAACGGATACCCTTAAATAAATAACTAAATAAATAAATACACCCAACAGTCACATACATAGTCCCGACCCCACACTAAAATCGAGTCTTGTGTCATGGGTATCAGGAACTATGAGAGACTTTTCGGTCTCAAAAACACCCACACCCGAAATAAATTGCCCGTGGTTCACACAAATGTCTGTGCAATTATTAAATATATAATATTACGCCCACTATACAATCATTGTGCTCATCGGATTTAGTGTTTGCGTTGTTGGATAAATAGTCAAGTCCTTTGTGAATCGCAATATGTAGTAACTGTGTCTTAAGCTGTTTTTATATGATTTTTCGTCCAAGAATCCCTGACGATTTAAATAAAGTCAGATGGCGTGTAATAAAAACCATTTTAGTTATGATAATGTGTTTTCTATTTAATTTTATGATGATTTATATCTTCAATGTATTTTCAGTAATATATCATTTTATTAAGGTGTTGGCGTGTGACTGCCTCGGTGGCGTAGTGGTACTACGGTATGATTGCAAAGCTGAGGTCTCGGGTTCGAATCCCGGGTCAGGCAAAGTGATATTGGATTTTTCTATTCATTATCAGCCCGGAGTCAGGAATTTGTGCCCAATATGGCGATAGGCTCGCCCCCTATCACATCGTGGGACGGAATATACAAGGCGAAACGTGGGTGTTCTGGTAGCACCTCTGCCTACCCCTTCTGGGAAAAAGGCATGTGTTTATGTATGTATGTTAAGGTGTTAGTGTTTCCAAAAATATTTTTCTAATACAAATTTGGCTCAGCTGGTGAACTATATAGCCTAACCTCTCTCAATCGTACTCTCGATTGTAGAAGAGGCTCGTGCGTTGCAGTGGAACTTATATTGGTGGATACAGTACCTACGTATTTGACCACTTTATTCTATATGACCAGACTCTACCATTGTACAGAGAAAGTGCAACATGATTTGGTTGATAACACAAAATTATTTGTAGCAACATAACATGACTAATCATAGTCACATATAATACCTTATACACTCCAGCATCTCAGCAAGAAATGTTTCTAGAAGCATCGAATAAAGCTGGTTTGTAGGGAATGCAATGCGAGCGCCGACCGCGTTCAATATTCACGACAGTGTCCCGCGGGATCGCGGCGACTGGTACGTCATGTACCTCAATTTCATAGCGATGTAACATGCGCATTACCATGTACAATCTCAGGATCTAGCTTGTGATGTAGATGCGTGTAGGTTTGTGAGGATTTTAGACGCTACTTTGATTTGTATCAGTGTGGTCTGAATCGTGGCGCAGTTGTACTACGGTATGAATGCAAAGCTGAGGTCTTGGGTTCGAATCCCGGGTTGAGCAAAGTGATATTGGATTTTTCTATTCATTACCAGCCCGGAGTCAGGAATTTGTGCCCGATAATGCGATGGGCTTGCCCCCTATCACATCGTGGGACAGAACATACAAGGGGAAACGTGGGTGTCCTGGTTGCACCTCTGCCTACCTCGTTTGAGAAAAAGGCATAAGCTTTTATATTAGTACGATTATGTTGATGCTTTCAGTACTTAGGGAACAACATTGGATAGCCATATAATTATGACCACTAAACTGCTCATTCCCCGACAATCATTATACAGCTGAATGACTACTGGTGCGTTGTAAATGCCTCTTAGTCTGGGTCCAAGTGCCCTGAGACTTGCTTCAGGTTTTAAGAGAACGGAGAAGGGTGAGAACGCTTACTCTGCGAATTTTTATATACCACGTCGGCTCCTCTTAATAGCTACGAAAGCAAAAATCAATACTTATCGCGAAAACAAAGCCATACCATGCTATTTTATCTTACTATCTTTTTTATGAAAGTTATCTACAGTGTTTTACAGTATATGGACGATGTTCGGAAATGATTTGCAACATGTTTGTGATTAACCTCTCGGTACAGCATAATTTCGATGCCATTGTAAGGTACGCGTTTATTATTCTGGGAATCAGAAACAATAAAGGATTTTTCGGTGCTACAATACTCATATATGGAAAATATAATCGTTTTAAATTATATTTTTTGATCACACAACTATTAATATTCAAAAATCATAAGATTTGCCGTGAAACCCGAATCTGGAAATTTCCTAATAACACAGTTCTTTGGTTTTGTTATGGACTTGCGAAACAACGGCTGAATCGAAATGCATCGGACCAGCGCATAGCAATCACATGCACAATAGAAATAGTTGTTGTCAAGGTTCTGGATATTAATGTTTATGATAAATGCTAGCCCCATATGAGAAATTGGGGCCAAGGACAACTGCAGATGTGAAGTAATTATGGAACGGGATGAGACGGCTCAAGTTGAAATTGTAGCGCAATATATCGTGGCTTAATGGACTGCAATTTATTTGAAATGGATGCAATTTTATGAAATTAGTTGGCAACCCTAATATATCGGTGACGTGGCTTAATAACGTATGTCTTTGGAAAATATTAACAGCCAGGGTTGTTGTTAATGTTCTCTACAAGGCTGATTTGGATTTTTGCCTACAATCTCGATCGTTCTCCATCTAGAAAAGAAATCCACTTCAAGCCAATATAAGACCATAATACATACAAATCTTTGTCTTGTAATCTGAAAATACATCTGAAAATACAGATATAGTTAAATATAAGGTTGTTGTTTTTGAAAAATGTTTTCTTGCCAAGAACATGAAGACAATAGGACGTTCCTGCTTCAGTGAATTTTATGGCGATACCTGTTGCGTCTTATTGCAAACCCGTTTTATATTTTAATTACTGTTTTTCCTGTTGTCATTATTTTTATTGTTTCTTAAGTAAGTGGTTTGCTGAATTTGTTCTTTTTTGCGTTACTAGAATTAATTTGGAAATCATGAGGGTGGGTCATAAATTTGCCTGCGTTTGGTACCATTTTGAAGTCTTCATTAATAATATATGCAAGAATTCGTAAACATTACTAACTTATAAGTTTAATATAGATCCGATGGTGATAAAATATTTAGACATTACTGATCATTGGTCAATGCATTAATTATAATTAATTAGTGTGTAAACGATAGAATGTTTAATGCATTTTCAGCGTCTGCTTTCATTGCAGCACGTCAACATACAGGCGAAACGATAGATCTAGTCTTGTTATAAACCATTTTTGTGTGTAATACTATGTAGGTAATCGAGTCTTGTCAGTTAAACGTATTCTTAACCGTGATAGTTGTACTTCTAATAAGCATTGAAACAAAAAAATAATTTTCCAAATCGGTTCAGGCGTCTTCGAGTAATTGGTGAAAATACATAAAAAATAAAAAATAAATATTCCGACGAATTGAAAACTCCTCCTTTTTTTAAGTTAGTTAAAAAGGTTCTCTTTACTCAACACAGCAGGTACATTATGTTTAATGTCAACTCAAATAACAAGTGCTTCAAGTTACATCATTCTCGGCAGAGTTAACAAAGTAAACACTAGGTGGAGCACACAGCTCGCGTGATCCGCACAGATCGGATGGGATTTATGTTGAAAGCTTGAATTTACTGCGACCTACATTATGTCTTGGGTTTATGTACAAGTCTTTATATTACAAGAGTAATGTAGGTAAAATGTTTTCTAGTACCGAACTAATTAATAGTTGTATCCATCCATCCATCCATCAGCCAAAGGAAGTCCTCTGCTGAACATAGGCCTCTCCCAATGATTTCCACAGTGACCTGTTGGAGGCAGCCTGCATCCAGCGACGTCCCGCGACCTTTATCAAGAATAGTTGCTAAGAATAGTTCTATATAGGGGGCATAATCGATTTCAATATGACAGAGAATTTCAATATATTTATTGTATCATCTAATAGATTATTTGAAATGTGACAATATGTATGAAATAATTTTCATAAGTCATTAAAAAATACTGAACAAATGATTTGTTACATAGATAATATATCTTTTATAGTTTGAGTAAAATAAAAATGTGCACTTAAAGTATTTATAATATAAAGGGAGCGTTGGTACTTCAAAGACGTAAATAAAAATGGTGGTGCTGGGCCACCTTTTTCTGCCCTCCTATTGGCTGACATTTGACAGGTTGTCCAACATTAACAAATTATTTGAAAAAGAAAAAGAAAATATGTTTGGGGTTAATAAATTCTACTCAAATTCGTTTTAGACGGATAATAATTAAATTTAATTTCGGTTACCTACGGAATTCGTACAAATTTGTAGTTAAATAATTAGTTCAATTTTCACTAAAATAACAATGCCACCAACATTACGAAAAAACAATGTACGTTTTTAAAGACACAGATGTATGACAGCGCTCCCTCTAATAAACACTCTAAGAATATGCATTTGCTTATTTTCTTTATAAACCGAGAGCAGGCTATATTTAAGTATGGTATGGTATCAGCCCATATACGACCCACTGCAGGGCACGGGCCTCCTCTACAATCGAGAGTACGATTGAGAGTGGTTAGGCCATATAGTCCACCACGCTCAGGCTGGAGAACCCTAATGTTGGTGCGAGGACCGTCGCGGCAGTGCGACCTGTCCTCGAACAGTGGCTGGACAGGCGCCACGGTGCGCCGACATACCGGCTGACGCAGGTGCTCCCGGGCACGGCTGCTTCGGTGCGTACCTGTGTCGTATAGCCGGAGCGGAGGAGTCCGCCGTGTGCCACCATTGTGGCAACTGCCGTGAGGACACGGCCCAGCACACGCTGGAGGAGTGCCCAGCCTGGGACGAGGAACGCAGCGCTCTCATTGCGGTCGTGGGAAGTGACCTTTCGCTGCCGGCCGTGGTCGCCGCCATGGTCAGCAGCCGGAGTTCGTGGCGAGCCATGCTCTCCTTCTGCGAACGTGTCATGTCGCAGAAGGAGAGCGCTGAGCGGGATCGGGAGCAGACCGATCCCGCTCGTCGCCACAGGAGACGTAGGAGGCGCCGGGACAACAACTAACCCGGCGCCGCAGAGGCCACGCGGGGCCGCCGTCCCTACCTTGGCGGCCCCCGAGACGTGACGCTACACGCGTCATTTGCCGCGTCGCTAAAGCGGCGGTGCACAAAGAGGCGGTCCTGGCGCGTCCGTTCATCGGTATCCCGGGGCCGTCTCTCAAGTGCACCGATGGTGGCCGACGCGGGGTTTTTAGTCGGTATTTCGGCGCGTAGCTTACGGTAGGGACCTGACCCAGCGGCCGCCCGTCCACATCCACGGGCGGCACAACATCTCGCTGGGCTCGGAAGGCGCCGGTGAGTCCGACACACCCTCGCCCCTTCGGGGGTGGGATGGTCCGTAAAGGGATTTTCCACGCGAGAAAAAAAAAAATAGTCCACCACGCTGGCCTAATGCGGGTTGGTGGACTTTTACATACCATAGAAATTTATACAAATCGCTATGGTATGCGGGTTTCTTCACGATGTTTTCCTTCACCGTTATAGTGCGTGGTGATTGACTATCAAGTTATAAAAAGTATCAAGTATCAAGTTATAAAAAGCATCAAGTTATATTTAAGTAATATAAACATAAGTATGATTCTTAGGGACGTTGCCTTTAATCCATTAGTACGACATGAAAAGCCATTCTGCTACATTTGTGCGGCGACATTGAAACGGAAAATCTTGCATATTACCCACCGGTGTAATGACAATGTACCAACATAACAACGCTTGAGCTATTCGTCATACGAAGCTGGGTAATTACATGGAAGAATATTTTATTTATTAAATCCTAAATCAAAGTGGACAATTATTTATTTCCAACTTCTCCTATTTGCTTTCTTTTTTTTCTGATAAATTTCGAGGCGGGTTAAAGACAAGTCAGTGTCCTTAAGATACTCGCCCTCTCCGGAGCTGCGTGCCAATTCTTTGTTGGTCACTGTCGATCCTAGCTGAGAGGAGATGCAGTGGGTGTTTGGTGAAAGCCTCGTAAATCCTAAATCAAAAGGTAATCATCCTTTTGCTTTCCTTTTCTACTGATTCTAATACGGTACATAAAAATACGTAAAACTTATGAAAGGGCTTAAGGAATGAATTTAAAGGTCCCAATAGTAACAAAAATGACGCCACTTCTGCGTCTGGCCTATGAACTACTAATTTTAGGGCACGATTACCAATTCGGGAAATCCATTTGATATGCATCACACGATATAATATCAAGGCGCAGGGGCCTATATGCACGACTCTCGGCTAAAATATCCTTACAAACATAGAAACGTTCCCCAAAACTAATGATAGAATTTAAACAGCCCACGTAATAAAGGGGGACCACGCATAGCTGTGGGTATTTCATAAAGTTCTTTTATCGCCGCGTTACGTTGTAATGTGGGCTCGATAGGCAATGTGCCTAATACACCGGAGGCAATGCCGGCCCAATCGATGGCCTATCGTTTTTATTCACGTCCATGGAAAATTCAATACAAACGGGCCGGAATGTCCATGGGGATGGCGACTGCTCCCCTCGTGGCTATATCGGTTTATTTAATTGGATATAGTTTTGTCTGTCCCTTGATTGGTATAATAGCAGTTTGTGTGCAAGGTTTTTGGTTCGTATCTGGCGGTTCTGATCTTCTGTTTTGCTTGGTTAGAACGGTTTGGGGATGCATATGTGTATGCTGTAAAAATGGATTACATTTAGATATATTAGCACTTAGATTCAATTGATGCATTTCTATTTATCTTTGTAATTCAAGTTCATATTTATTTATTAAATATTGTTTCAAAATTAGCTCACAACCAACTGCGCGGGAGGCTGGTGGTAACAATTACTTATACATAAATGTTTTTTTTTTTTGTACAACTTAAGATTTTTGTCAGGTGGTAGGTAACGGACCAGACGCATATACCGAGACGGTGGTCGTGAGTTCGCAGCCTGGGGTGACACCTCTGACCTTTTGGTGTCATGTGTGTATTGATAGTCAATTAGTATACTTTAGCGGCGAAGGAAAACATAATTAATGGAAACCTACATACCATAGAGGTGTGCAAGATTTTCTATAATATTTGCAATCCGCTTACCCGCACTTGGCCGTCGTGGCCTAACCTCGATTGAATAAAATGAAACCTTGAATCGAACACTGGAATCAAGGAGAGTCTAGTGCCCATAGCGGGTGTATTTCGATATTATAATTTAAGACGACGTCCAGATACCCTTTACTGAATCGATCGGAGCAGTTGCGTCACCCGCCACGGAGCCTGTCGGAATAAGTGCGTATTATGTCTAGTCCTTTGACCTATCTAGCCACGGTGACAGTATGATTGGTGGCGTCTGCTGCCTTGGATACTATTGATTTTTCGCCATTCATTCACAATCTATATTTGTAATGTGATTTTTGGTTGTATTTTTTTCGGAGATAATTTTTTTCTTGTTTTGATTTAACTTCACCTCCTCTGTTCTTTGTATCTGGTAATGAACATTGAATTCTCTCGATGTTGTAGGTGTACTCTGACGATGGGAGTCACCAAGTAAACCAATTAGTCGTTTGTAGGACATGTGGAATAAAAATATTAATTGTAAAAAAATTAAAATAATTAGTAAATTGATGATGACCTTTTTTCTAAGATCTTATTAGCCGTTGTCTTAAAAAATATTGGTTTGAAGGGTAATATATGGACTTTAACCAAGTTACTATTTCTAGACTCTGTAGTCAATACCGCCCACCACAATATGGAAAACTGGTCTCAGCGACTTGCTTGCTTTTGATTTATTCTTGATCGGCTATTTGTGTCTAATAATATTACTATAGTTAGGGTTTCACCTTAATTACTTTGTATTCTTTTTTTATGGTAAGAAAAAAAAACCCATTTTTTTTTTCTTAGGTAGTTATCAGATATCACAGAAATCTGTGTCAGATATGAACCAAATCTATGTACGGATTGGTAAAAAGATATGGCTTTGTTTTCTTTCTGAAAATGAAAATGGTGATCCAAGTTGATCAGGGCCGCTGAGAGCAAATCGCACGTGCTCGGAATTATTTGAAAATCCATCACAGATTCATTCCCTTCGGATACTTGTTTGCATTCCAAACGAGCCGCGCATTATTCTGTATCTGCATTATTAGTTACATTTACAAGTGACATACGTTTCCATAATTTATCTCGCCCTAAGCTAATTGCTTTATACGTGAGAACGAGGGAGGCAGCGCGCTGGCGACGCTGAAAACTAATACAATTATACAATGAACATGATTACAACGCCCTTCGCCTCGCATACTGACGTCACAAAAGAATATTTATTTTGCATGGAGTAATTAGGCCCAATCCAGCCGTGCTTCAGGCGTTAAGGGAGCCATCGGGCAGTCGGAGTTTTTCAGGTAGTATGTGGATTTTGTTATTTGCGGTGTGGGATGCGCGGTGGCGCCGCCGCGCAGCCAAGAGTTAGATCGAAGGCGCGGGTGAGGCCGGCGCATGCCCGGGCGCCCGGCCGCCCCCGACCGCGCACCGCCGCCGCCGCCCGCCGAGGGGCCGCAGTCGCGCCGCGCTCGCCTGTCGACGCGCCATGTCGCCCGACGCTGCTACTTCACCGAGCACTTAGCTCTTTGAAAAACAAATCTAAAACGCGTTATATCGTCCACGTTTGGTCCCAACCGCACGAGGATCGGGTAAGTCCGTAGCGGTAAATCGCGTCTCTTTGTGCCCATCGGCTCCGAATCCCAAGGTTAAAGGCTTCCGATGAGCTTTTCCCGGATACCGATCTGCGATCTCTGAAGCGGGCGGGGGGGTTCGCGTGCGGGGGTGGGGGGTGCACGGCGAGGGGTTGTCATAGAGGGCGCCAGTGTCCGCGGTGAGTCATCTCTGCGACACGATTTTTCATGGCCGCCCCTTCGATCTCGCACATTCCTGTAGGTTGCTGGAGGTTTTGGAAGATGTGAATTGCAGCAATTACGTAAGTGCGTGGGGAGTGCACCGCGGCCGCCGGTCCGTCGCCGCTGCCGGCCGATACTTTCGATGCGCTGTGCGCGCACTCGACCGTAGGCAGTTACAGCACGCGAACACCGTTTTCAGGAAAACATTCACCATTTTGTACGCGCGCCTCGTGGAAGCAACTGTGAATTCTGTGCTCTCGTAAACATCATGAGTCATTCGGTTTTTGTGCATACTCCATGTTGTGCTAGTCCGGGACGTTTTTGTGTGGTATTGATTGTGAAGTGACTTTGGAATTCATTGCTTGGAAAAAGTTTAGTTCAGTGCGTTGTAAATTACATAACGCTAAATCGGTCGACTTAAATTAGTGTGACGTAGGTATTTCTTTATGATTTTTTAATATTGTGATTCGTTTGTTACGCGACTACATTACATTTTTAAGTAAGATATTTATCTGAATCATACAGCAATAGAAACATTAGATTAGATTTTATTTCAAAAATATTATTTTAGTTTTACTTTTGTAATAGATCATGTCAATATAAGTTTCGAGATCCAAAGCGTATTCAATTAAGAAAACGCGAGAAAAGATTTATTTTCTCTTTTGCAAATAAAAACATGAGCATTTCTTAATAAATATTTTATTGGCAAATGATTTTTTTTTAACTATTTAGCAATTGAAAACCAATCCGGCTTGAAGGACCAAAAAGTTTCACAACAAGCATTACTTTTATTGCAATAGTAACTCTCGGTTTTCGTGTGACATAATGTATCAAATTACCAATATTGGGGGATACAAAACAAAGTCGATGGTAAATGAATCAGCTGTTCGCGGCGCATGCGTGGCGGACATGCGCAAGACCTGCCAGCTTAATTACTCTGTAGTTCCACTGACGCAAGAATACCGTTATATCAATTCGGGACACTGTAAACGCCTTTAGTGTTGAAAAGTATTGAGTTGGAAGACAACGCGAAATCTTAGAATCTCGTAGTCAGTTTTAGTATTGCGAATATGAAATTATGTATTCAATTTTAGAAATTTCGTGTTAATGGTCAACTCAGTGAATACTTCGAAGAAAATGTTAGTGTGCGTTTTATAATACCTACAACGGTTGTTGTTGCATGTCTTATGTAGTAATAAAGCCCTTATTCATAGACAATTTTAAAACCTTTTTTCGTTCTCGAATGTTTTGTCTTCTTCGCTCAAACTGAATTCAAAAGTCGTTCGAAAGGGACAAAACATTCGGTAAATAAAATATGTTTTAAAACTGTCTATGAATAAGGCTGTAAATCAATAAGTTTATTGGCGTGGATCTGACTGTTGTTTATAATAAAGACTATGGGTTAATTCAAGTTATATTTTGCTGTTGTTTCTTTGTTGGAATAGTCGACTTGATCAATGAAATACGGAGTTAGTATTACAACTGCAGTTGCATCTACTTATGATCTAAGCTGATTCATAAAGATCTTAAGCGTCAGAAATGGATGGTTGTATCTTGGTTAGATAATTGCCTTGACCATGATTCTTCACATTTGAAATAAAGAATTAGATTACTTTGTGTGAAAGTCTTTTGTTAGTGCTTCAACAGCTAAAATTTTTAGGGATTTCTACTTATTATTTATTATTTATGAAAGGACAATTAAAACGATTATTGTACTTGAAGTCATTAAAAGTCATTTGATTTCTAGTAACATTTGATTGGCAAATTGCCGTCGGCCTTCGCGATAATCAATAGAAATCATACATAGTAAATATGTGTATGCAATAAGTGTGTTTATTATTATGGCTTAGTGTCTCTGAAACTAGATTTAAAATTATTTTAAATTTCATAAAATTGATTGTCTATTTGTGATATTCATTGTGGTCGAATGGTTTCATATAGAATAGTGATTCTTATTTATTATTTTCAATATATTGCATGTTTTTCGCGGTTGCAATACGCAATAAAAATACACGGTATAAAAAAGTCCCAAAAGCCATCGAGAAATAAAGGAGTTCACAAAAACGGCTGCGCAAAACTCGATGCTCGGTTACCACCCAAAGTATTTCCACCTTACTCACCACTGAAGCACATTACATTACCGTTCTTCCGACTTATCGCTCCATCGCAATTTCTACAAACGTCATCGCGTCACGGAAACGTTAAAGTAATTCTCAAACATTTGGATGATTGTTATTGGCTGTGAAATGGCTGAGTACACCATTCACCTTCTGTTCTGGTTTGGACACGCGACACTCCTCGCCTTTATTCCCTGTCGAGGAATAGCTTTACACGTCCCTCATTGACATTTGTAAGGATTATACTAGGTGGTTCGGTGTCTTTGAATGGGCCTGCGATTGTGCTGCTCGTAATTAAGCGCTGCCGAGTTTGTTTGCTGTCGGTTTTTGCCTTATTAGAGTTTTTGTTTAGGATTGTATTGCGTGTTGGTTTAGGTTTTGATATCGGTTTTTTGTTAATAGTGAAATAGGTTTTATACGATGAGATTTCTTGCCACATAAACACACAAAGCTGTAAAAACGTCTTAATCACTTGGTTAGACACCGAGTAATCACTTTTAAGAAATTATGGATTTTTAAATTAACGCATACTTTAGAGGGTACCTATATTTGGTAGAATTCAATTCCTTGTTCATGTATGTCTAAAATTCTTCACAGCTTCTTCTACTTTTGTCTTTTGTTTGTTTTTAATTAAAATTATTTTTCCTCATAGCTAAAAAAATGACTTTGTCAATCATCGGATGTGTCATGAAACTAGTGCAAAAACAGGTTTATTACTACAATGTTATTATTTTTTGCTATTATCTGAATGAGACCTTGACTGGCGACCAGCTACAGTTGCGTTTGTTCACGTTTTGCTCAAACGGCGATGTTCGTGACTCATTTGATTACCTAACTGTACTCTGAGGTGCATTGTTCTTTGTCTTCATGTTTTGGAGTATCAAAGAGGCAGTTATACAATTTTATAGTGCTTTCTTTTGGGAGGATTAATTTCACAACTTTTGTAAAAGCATTTATGTGTTTCAAAATTTAGAAAGTATTGTAAATTATATTCTATTTTTTGTTGAGATACATGTTGTCTTCAATGTGTGTGTACGTACAATAATATTTGATAATAGCTTTTTATAATTATATACGACAAATGATGTATTCGTATAAAATTCTTACAGTCAAGTCTTACTTATTTTTACTTAAATAGAAGTCGGAGTAATCTACACATATAATACGTAGTTCGTTGCGCTTTCTAAACATCATCATTGCGTTAACAAATTCTACGGTTTGGAATAATTGTGTTCATAATAACATCTAGGCTTCTATATCGTTGTTTCTTTCTACCTAGCATTACGAGTATCATGGCCGGTGTCAGGATCCGCTTTTCCTCACAAAATTCACTGGTTCTCCCGGTTTAAGGTTCACGGTGGTAAAAATTTTGGGTCTCATATCTTCCTTGACCACGTTCTATATTTCTAAGATAAGGGAATGTCGCAGCATAAATAAACCGTTTTTAATTGTTGCAGGTACAAAACCGGACTCGTACCCATGTTCTAGTGTATACAATCGACGAGTGAAGCCGAACCACAGCCGCCATGTCGTCGGTGAAGGTGGCGGTGCGGGTCCGCCCCTTCAACTCCAGGGAGATCGCCAGAGAGTGCAAATGCATCATAGAGATGTCTGGCAACACGACAGGTTAGTGAATAAATGTTACTTGACTATTTGTATTGGAATTTTGATTGCAGCAGGAATTGTGGGTTAGTGGAGTTTGAGTGCAGAGGCTAAAATGATAAACTTCTTTTTAGAAGAACTGTAGTTTGACGCTGTCATAGAAATAGTGAAGTCCGGGGGCTTATTGAAAGTACTGATAACAATTATAACTAAGAAGGGAGTTAGGATAAAAAAGCGACTTGGATAGAAATGACTATATTATATGTTAGCCATTAAAATAATATTATTAATTTAACTTTATGATTAACTTCGTTGCGGGTTAAAGACAAGTTAGACATTCCCGGAGACGCGCTGAGCTTCAATGCTCGGTGTCATTAAAATGCGTGCCACTGTTGATCCTGGCTTACAGGAGTTGCAGTGGCGGGTGTGAGGGCGGGACAGTCTTCTAGCCTTTCATATAATAGATAGCCTGACATAGTAGATAGAAGGTATTTTAATGGACTAACCACACCCTATTGATACAATCTAAAGAGAACATACATTCATAAAGAGTCAACTTTTCATCTCAATAGACTTTTGTTATCGATTTGTTATCATAAATTACTTAAGAGCGTTTACGCCTTCCGTGCGCTGTTTCGCTCAAAAACAGTATTTTTCGAACCAGTTTTTATCGATCAACAAATTATTTAAAAGAAAAATTAATTAGTAATATTTTTTGAAAATGTTGTCATTTATAGAGTTGGGTGGAGAAAATTTTAGATTATTAGATAATTTATGAATACTATAAAGATTACTGAACGGAGGTTTTCTTATTTTGGCTTCGAGTGGCAATTTGGATGCTCGAAATATCTTAAATCACTAAACAAACGACCAATATTTTCTTTATTTGATTAAAAAGACCCTTAGGAAAAAATTTTGTTGAGAAAATAATCTTTTTTTGTTTAATTCATGAGAAATAAACATTTTAATGATGCGAAATTATTTAGAAACTCTGGTCAAGAACAATTTTTTTTATCAACTTATCTTACATAATTTAACACAGTATTGGCTTACTACCACTCTCAATCGTACTCTCGATTGTAGAGGAGGCCCGTGCCCTGCAGTGGGTCGTATATGGGCTGATACAATACAATACAATAATTGGCTTACTATACGAGTAATAGAATAACATCTTCTTAAATACGGTAATTTTTTTACTTCAACAAAATTAGTTCTATTATTTTTTTATAAATATATGAAAACCATTATAAAATCGCCAGACGCGGCGGTCGCGGGTTCAAATCTCAGGGCACACCTCTGACTTTTCGGAGTCAAGTATGCATTGATAGTCAATCACCACGCACTATAAAGACGAAGGAAAACATTGTGATGAAACCTGCATGCCATAGCGATTTGTAAGTATGTCTATGGTGTGTAAAGTCCGCCAATCTGCACTAGGCCAGCGCGGTGGACTATATGGACTAACTTTTCTCAATTATACTCTCGATGGCTGTGGAGGCTCGTGCCTTGCAGTGGGACGTATATATGGGCTGAAACAGCTCAATGCTCAATGCCTCGACCTCGTGGGCCTTTTTACATTAGCCTCCGTTGCTTTACGGCTCTTAGCCACTTAATGAAGATTGACTTTTACAAGCCAGTAAAAAGCTTTCGCTTTTCGTATTATTGCGTTTATAGAGTGGAATGGAAGAACTTTTGTGGGTGCGTGTTTGTTGGGATTTGTAGAGATCCATGAGCACGGGTGTATAAGTAATTTAATGTATTATAATATACTTGCCTCGATAGAAAGATTTGCTCTTAATTAAGAGGTCGAATTAAATGGCATACGTGGATCCTGTATCAAGATAAACTATTTGTGTCACCATAATAATTCAAGTTCGCCTTAAGAATCATTAAAAACTGCCACTAGAAAATGGTGCATAAGAACAAGAATTGATTAAATATATCGCTATGTATGAAATGGGGTTACGACCTTACAAAATATCCAAAGTCATTCTTGAAAGGTATTTTCATTACGCGTTAGAATTCAGAGGTTGATCAAGATTGTGGTTCGAATAAAGCGAACATTACTTTAATTCTTTGAGAAAATTTTATGAATTTTAAAACTGGTTAAATATAACAGTTTTATTAACCCACTACTTTTTAATACAGACATGCATCAAATGCATCTTATCTTAGTCTACATCATGTTTGCGTTATAGATTGTGCGTTGTAGAACCGTGGATTTTTTTTATTGCAATAAATGGCGAGACGAGCATGCCATTTGCCCGATGGTAAGCGATACGACCGCTTATGCATACATACATAATCGTCACGCCTGTATCCCATATGGGTAGACAGAGACTATGGATCGCCACTTTGCTCGATCCTGACCATACTACTTTCGCTTCATCCATTTTCATCAATCTCTTCATGCATGCTCGTGGTTCAGGGTACTTTTGACCTGACCCTTCTTGAGGATATCACCGATTTGGATGGTGTAGGTTCGGTGGGGTCGACCCCTGCCGACTCTTCCATTCACCCTCGCCTTGTATATTTGCTTGGTTAGTCTCCTTTCATCCACCCTCTCTATATGGCTAAGCCGCTTATGGACAGAAGCAAAACTAAACAACACCATGAATTACCAAGCAATGCTTGACATTCCACTGCGCTCGCCATCCTGAGACATACGATGTCAAGTCTCATTATATCTCTGCCTACAATGTCCTTTAAACCGGAATACAACGTTTACACTGCTGCTTACGATGCTGTCATATACATATGTACATTACACTCAGGACATAAAACGATTCCTTCTAGACTCAATAAAGAAACCTGTCGTATGTTTACAAGATAGTCTATAAGCAAAGGCATGGTGATAACTACGTGTGTACTGCGTTGCACTGTAGTAAGGGCGCGTAAGGTCGACTGAGAAGCCTTGCAAGCGCTAGAAGAAATCAATTGGCCGCGCCCGCTGCCATTAAACTCTGTTTGGCAATAAATCTAAAATGTACTCCACCTAACTCTTTAGATGATAAAATTTTCTAAAATGATTACTAAATATTTTTTCTTTTAAATCATGTTTTGGTGCATAAAAACTGGTTCGGAAAGTACTGTTTTTGAGCGAAACAGCGCACGAAACGCGTTAACGCTCTTAAACGTGAAATGACAACGGGTTTTCTAACCTTAGTAGGCACTGCTAAATATTGGCAGGAATATAACCGAAACTATTGAATGTATCTTTTGATGTTTCTATTGATTGGGGATTAGTTGGCGCACAAAGTTAGCGCAATGTGTTTGTGTAAATTTGATACTTTTTTTTTCTGTAGGTCATTGGTCTGTGTGCTTTGTGTAGTATTTTAAGAATTGCAATGTCACGGTGTTAATGTCTGTAATCGAAAACATTTATGAAAATGGAATCACAATACAAATGGAGGGAATTATATTATGATACAGCACTATATTCTTTTCTATCTATAACGGCTTATAATCTAATATAATGGAAAATTACATCTTAGTCAACTATGTAGGCACAAAGGATGTCAAAGGACGGATATTTTTTGGAAACCTATTGATCAATGTGTAGTCATCAATTTTGTATAAGTTGTGGAGTTTTTAAAGCGTTGTAACCTTTTTTGTAATTGTCCAATCGCTATGACGGGGTCTGATGGCTTAAAATTTCTTCCAAGAGGCCGATTCAACACAATGTCTTATTACTGATTATTTTCACTCCCCAGTCTAAATTCACTTTTTATGAATTAGGATCATGGAAGAGTTCCATACCTGAGCTCTAATCATCGGCGCATATAAACTCATTCTGCTCAAACAGAAAGTTTTCATTTACCTCAGGAATAGTTAAATAACTATTAGTTTGAATGTGAACTTTGACTTCCAAACTTTCGGGCCGGTTATGAATGTTGCTCGCTCGGGTTAATTTGTAAAGTGTTTGCGAGTGAATTTACTGTTTGTGGTTTTAGCAAAGTTATTGCCGTCGTTTTAGAAATGGCTTCGTAGTTTTGTTGGTACATTACAAGGGTGAAGTGGCTGCTAAAGCAATTCTGGATTCAGATTTAGATTGCGGTATTACTGGCCCAGCTTGGTTAGGTTAGGAAAATCTACCTAAAACCGGGTTATTTGTTGTGTGTCTTATAATGAGATAGATTGTTCAAGGCCTAAAAACCTTTATATATTTTAATTAAAATTACTACCAATTTCCGTATACCCCAAGTCGACCTTTTCGATTAAGCCGTAGCAGGGTCAATTCACCAATTAACTTACGCTATATGGACAGCCTTCAACCCGATCTAGACCGTCATAAAACCTGAATGGACTTTGAAAAGCAGGTACTGAAATAAGATTTCCAGGGCGGCAGTATACCTAGCCGAAAGTAGGGCCGCGTAGGGGTCAACGGAACCTTTTGAACCAATTGTAAGAGCGAAAAATCCGTACGTGGGACCAATTAAGAATTTACCGTTGACCAACTCTGAATCCTAACTAACGAGTTCACCTCGTTAGCGCTGAAAACGTTGCGTTTAAATATCATTTTTAAGTTCAAAGGATAACGTCTCTTAGGTGGAACTAGGGCACGAGGAGTGCGTCGCCGACTTGGCTATATTTCTTTATATTTAAGTGTATTTTACTGTGAGTTAGAAGTAAATGGGTCAGATCACTCGAAATGGGTTTTAAAGAAAAGTTGGCAAAGGTGCTGGGACGCAAAAAGGCATATCAAAGGCAAGACAAAGCTGCCGCTCTTGGTATTGTCATAGTGCGGGAGTGGCTGTAACATCTTGTTATTAGGTGTCCACTAGCCCTTGGGTATATTACCTGAGGTTATTAATATTTGACAGCCTTCATAGCGCCGTTGGTTAGACGCCTGTTGTGAAACGAGAAGCTGCGGGTTCGATCCCCGCACCGGGACGACTGTTTGTGTGAAACACAAGTATTTGTTTCGGGTCTGGGTGTTCGTGAGACCAAAAAGTCGCTCATAGTTTCTGATGTCCATGACACAAAACTCGATCTTAGTGTAGTGTCAGGATTATGTATGAGACTCTTGGTGTATTTTTTTAAAATTTAAGTCTCTAGTTTGTGATTACAAATTATGAAGTGAAGTGGACAGCATTTTATTCCAAATTCTATTAATTCTATTTTTTGATAAACTTAATTGAAAGTTAAGAATATCTTAGGTACTCTCAGGGACTCGCTAAACCGCTGTGCTTGCTCTCGATCCTAGTTTGCAGTAGTTTTAATGACGGCTGTAAGACTGAGATAGTTTAGTAACATTTCTGCCTTAGTAGAAATCAAATTCTTTTGAGACAGAAATATAAACTTATGGAAAGGTATATCTCAAAGGAATACAGAGCGATGACCTGCTAGATTAGGTGGCTGATCATTGCTAAGTGTCACGTGACTCCGAAGGTCGCTCAAAGGCACGCCTTTGCAAAAGACCTTGTCCAAATTGAACTGCTGCATTTTAGATTCACTTGATAAAAGTTTGTGCTCGTAGGTGTCAGATTTACGTCTTTAAATAACTTTGTAATCGCAATTTATAGGAGTTTGAAAGTCAGTGGCGGTCAGTGGTTACTTTTTATATTTATTTTATTTATGGTTCATTTTTTATTATTTATTAGAAAAAAGTTATGTATAAGCTAAATATTAAACAAAAATACAAATAGTATATTTTATTTATAGAGCAGTATTTTCTAAATGATTAATTCTTATCCACTGAAAGTGCAAAAAAACTATTAAAGTTGATTGAAATTATAATTAAGGAATTAGTGAAATTTAGTCAATTTCTCACGTGAATCAACCCCAATCAGAACTCCATAGCAAAGTTCAGTGTCGTTTGTCATGGTGCATGGTTTCGCGTCGGACTCATGACGTCATCGCGTGATTGCGTCATTGCGCCCACTGCCCAATCGCCATGGCGTTGTACACCGACGTCATAAATTCTCACGCCCTTATATGACGTCATCTGGTTTGAATATTTTGTACTTGCGTTATTCCAGAAAAGCTTAACGAGTGGACTCGTAATTCATAAATTAAATTGTTCTGCTATATTAATTATGTTATGTAGCGCCGACCCCATACTAATGTAATGTTAAGGGTTTTTAAGTCGTATCAGTTTTCGGATACAACATACAGAAAAACTAAATTATAAGGTCAAACGCATAAAACCTACAATAGCAGGCTGCCATTCAGATTGAGGTTCAATTTTCACTTTAAAGTCTTCACACGAACAGCGCAATGAAAATCTGAGAAGCGAACCGCAAGAGTGGTAAGTCACCCTCGGCATCGCGTTGCAATAGCCCATAAACTCCATTACGGCCCATAAACCTTGCCCATGGCCGTTCCATGGTGCTCGTAAATCCCACCCGCCTCACTTCCTCACTCTTAATGCTTCGTTGTTGAATTTTATTCTTGCAATGGTCGGCCCGCGAGTTTAAACAATGCTTGGAAGTGTGTACGATCGATGTTAATTGCTTTTTAATGTTTGCTTTTCATTGCCGTTTTTGTAGGGAATTAGGTTGTTGCGTAAGAGGTTAGTGGTTGATGTGTGTTGATTCTGTATGGAAATGTTTAGAGTGTCATATTTTTAATTACTAATTTGTGGGAAATTTTACCTAAATTCGACGTGTTATAAACATACATAAGATATGATTAATAGCTTTTTGAGTTTCAAAAAAGGGCAATAAAATCCCTTTGTGTTTTTCTATTCGTAAAACATGTTTTTTTACGATTTGTTATTTTTTTGAAAGCGTTGATGTCAGACAGCGGCTCGTTAAATCATAAGCACAAACAACATCCATAATTAACTCGTCAACTCACGCAGTAATAAAGAACAAGAAGAAACATCATTACAAGAATTATATGATTAATAATTCATTATAAGCTTTACACTGCAATACATTACATGTAACACGAAACCGTTGGAAACTTCTCGAGTAATCAAATTCTAAAGGCAGAGTTATACGTCATTAAAATCGTAGCATGAACTTCTACTCTTTACGTACCTCTGTACATTTTGTTCAACCCGCCCTGAATATTTTCACGGACTTTGTCAAGCGGTAGGTAATTAATTTACAGTAGTTTCGAATGGTTTTGTACAACTGAGTTTAGTATTACTCGTAAACATTTAATTAGATTTTTTAATTTTTAATTGACATGTGATTTTGATGTGATATGTTGCAGAATATTTAGGTCGATAATTCGACCACTAGTCGCATACGTTTCCCAATATTGTAGGTAAACATAACCTTGTATGTATATTTTGTTAATTGGATCCGATTCCTATTCTATCTATCTAAATCAGCCCACGTCAACCCACTGCTGGGTATAGGCCTCCTCATATGCACGCCACTTTTTCTGTCCTGTGCCAAGCGAATCCACTGTTTTCCTGCGACTCTGACGATGTCATCTGTCCACCTGGCCGGTGGTCTGCCTCTTAGCTTCCGTGATTCTCTGGACCACCATTCTGTCAGAGTCTTCTGTCGATTCTTATTAGTCTTAGTTAATTTTGTTTTTTTATTTGTCAAGGATTATTCCATTTAGTTTTCACTGCGCTTACCAACAAGTGCAAAGCACTCACTTTGTCTTGCACTATAAAACCCATATTCCATTTTCTCGACAATTGTTTCTTCATAATTAAAAGAGCGACAACTATAATTACGCAGTATAATAATCTTTAAAACGTTAAACATTAACACAGTATGTTATTTATAAGTCGGTTTGCTAAGTTGATCGTGCGGCGAGGCACGCGATCGGCTCTCGTGTTCAATATTTGCTCCACTTGATCCATTTAGGTTGAATATTGATCAAGGCTTTATTGTTTAGTGAATATTTCAAAGGGTTAATATAAAAACCGGAGCATTAAATGAAGATTGTTATCAAAATTTGAATATATATTTTTAAACAAAACAGGTTGCAAACTTGAAGCCGTTACAAAAATTACAAATAAGGTTTTTTATCTTAATTATAACCTGAAACTTGTGTTTCACGAAGAATACTAAAATACGAGGCAAGAATACATCTATTATTGTGAACTAGACAACATTATATATTAAAAATAATAGAATATTGTGGTAGGATATAGTGCTATTGGCCGAAAAGCGACCACAGTACATGGTGGTGAAAAATCCGTCATACTGAAGCGCAAATACATCTCGTTTCGGGTGGGCCTGTGTCGGCCAATGGATACTCTTTGAATTGTGTTATGCTTACATTAAATCGTAATCAGAATTGGTCTGGTGTAATTAATTGTATTTACTCTGTTTATTTTTCGTTGTTACTAACAAATAATGGAATAATTGCTGAAGTAAAGTTTTTCTTTATAATTAAATTCGCCAAGAAATATAATACCACGAGTAAAATCTTCAAACAACAAATAAATTACCCTCTAAGAAAGAACGACTAATAAAATCATTGGTACACTAAGAAAGTCCAATCGACCTTGCGGTAAAGTGCGGGCTCGAGTCGATCGGTTCGTTTACAAGCCCAGTATAAATAAGGCTTGTAATAGATGTTCCGTCGGCTGTGCTGTTGAATTTTCCGCCCCATCGACGCCCAATCACGCCACGGCTACGAGCGAGCCGACGCGCCTCCAACATCCATTGTTCAGTACATTCATTTTTACGATAACTTCTTTTTTGAAGAGAGATTGGTTCGCCAAATTCTGCTCCAGAAATTTCGAATATTGGAGGATTTTGTTGTGAATAAAAAGCAGTGTATGCTATGGCTTTGTCTTAATTTTTAATTAAATGTTTTTGTCGAAAGTATTTTCATGGTAGCGGCCGAACCCAACTAGGACGGGTAAATTAAGGCCGTTTTGTTATCCCAATGTTTAATTAATTAACTGTATAGTTTGCATTATATGCCTTCAGTAGTTTTTGCCTAAGAGAGTTACAAACATCATGCAGCCATACTCAAAAATTATCCCATTTGTAATATTTGTACGATACGTTTCACATATGTATGTATACGTTCCACTGCAGGGCACGAAGCTCCTTCTTCCTATATTCAGTTAAATCCATCACCAGGTAACAGCTTTATCGCAACATAATAAAAATTAAAAATAGAATATATATAAAAATAAAACACTATTTAATCACGGTAAACACAAAACCCGTCCAAGTATCAAACGGCCGGACCTAGAAAACACTGGCCACAAAGAACTTTCAATATGTACACACACAGCCTATTGTCTGGCAGAACCACAATGCAGCTTTGTTCCCCGACCTTGAGACGGCACCGCACGAGCGCCTTTCGATTTCCGGAAACATTTCCCGCCTCCGCGCAAGATGGCGGTCGCTTGTCAGAGAATTGTGGTCTGAATGGATGAGGAATGGAATGTGGGGAGAGATTCAATAATAGCTTTTGGTCTATGCAAAGTTACCTTCTGTGGAGAACCGCAAAACAATGCCTGTCAAATATAGATGTCAAATTTTGACCAACATACGAGCAAGCGACTGAAGTGTATATGCTTAGTCCTTGTTGAACATGAATATCCAAAATACCCGAGTAATCGTAGTTATTATTAAATAAAGTAGGAGAGACGGAAAGATTCTGAAAGTTTGACCTTTAGAAATCTCGCTGACCAATTGAAACGACAAACTGACAACGATGCACCTGATAGTAAATGCTGCAAAATTTAAACAGCAGATGACGGGTACTAAAGATCGGGATGGTTGGCGCTTACTTGGGGAAACCTACGTCCAACAGTGGACAGCGACAGGCTGAAAATATACTCAGCCTAATGGTATATATATATATACAGCAGATACGAATTTCCTATCACGCGCTCAGTCAGGTATTTTGAACTATCTTTGCAGTTATGGGAACATAAATTATGTATTATATAAATTAAAACTATATAAAATGCACTTAGAGTAGGTATTTATAATACAGAGGGAGCACTGTCATACATTTGCGTTTTTCGAAACGTATATATTTTTTTCTCGTAATTTTGGTAGCACTGCTATATGAATGAAAATCCATCTAATTAGTGAACAACAAATTTCTACAAATTCCGTTGGTAATCGAATTTTCTTATGATTATCCGTCCAAAAAGAGTTTGAGTGGAATTTAATAACCCTAAATAATAAAATACATTACACATTTGCCGTGAATATTATATATTTATTTCATCAGATAAAAAAAGTATTTTATAAAGATGCATGTTATGTTTCCTTTACCACATTTCCGTGTATAAACCCTTGCCATGTACAATGTGCACGAGTGTTATAAAATAAAGGCTTGGAGCAGGGACGCGAATTTGTTCTCCATCCAGCTTTACGCCCTTCTTACAACACGTTTTATGACTTATCCCTTTATTATTCAAATTTTTACATGGTCGCAGCCAGACTTTATTACGTTATGTCTTTATTATAAGAATTCTTAAATTTAGGTACGAAATTTTGAGCTTCTTAGAATATTTTGTCATGTAGTAATATTTACAAGATCCGATGAACGATTTACTTATTTCATTACGTTTGTTAAAATACTTCTCAATAAATCAAAGTACATAATAATAAGTAGATTCTACATAGATAACAAACAACTGACTTGCTCCAACTTGATAGTATTTTGTTCGATAATGAAGTCGTAACTATGAAATGTTCGAGAGCTGAAGACGAAGTTTCTCTTGATAGAAATTTTCTTATTACGCTTTAGTTTGAATACTTTGTCTGACAGTTTACTCGTTCCCTCGATCTACGATATAGTAAAGTTTAAATTGCTTGGTTCGTACTTGATGATATTTGGAGTTGAATTAAGTACAATGAACTAATACGATGTCACATATTACACCATTGCGGAAATCAGCAACATTAAAATAAGAAGTAATAAGTGCCAAGATATAAAGATATATTCAGAAGTCAGATATAAAACACTACTAGCAAATTACTGAAATACTAACAGAGCTGCTATAACCATATGTATATCATTGCATATTGCTTTCTGCAAGAAGTTCCGATTGCGGCAGTGATGATTTTCCTCAAAATTGACGTGCTATCTTATATAGCAATGGTATAAAGAAGATATTTAGCACTTAAAACGAAAGTCTGAGTCACATTAGAACTTCAAATAAAATCTCTCAAATAAATACTATTCTCATGCTGTTTTAAAACGGTTCTCACTTCTCGCTCTAGCTCGATAAAAAGTTCTTGTGAGATTGAACGCGACACGCTGTGCGTCGCCTTGGCGTCGGTCGATACGTCGCGACGGCGAACCGCGTTGGGCCCGCCCTTTATGTCTTATGAACAATATTCACCAGATTACCCCAGAATGCGGAGACGAGCTCATAAAATAGATGAATCACTTTATGACTGGTCATATGTTTTATTAATGGTGGGGCGTGCTTCGGGATTGTGGTATAAGATTGTTATAATCAAAGTTTGAGAAAATTGTGTTAATGATTGGTTACATTATAATGATAGAACAAAATTACAAAGATACATCCTTATGTAGTTTATATTGTTCTTTTTATGATTGCGAGATTTATGTTTTTGTTTACAAAATTTACGAATGCAATAATGAATGAATTACAATGATTTTAATCTAATAGTATGTTACACACATTGAACTGTGTAATATTCTTCAACATCAACACCTCAAACGTCTTTGCTTAATTGTACCTTAGTTCCTTTCCTCTTAAATTTTACAGTATCTACGCATCTATCTACAGTGTGTATATGATTCGTCTTCCAATCATATGACAACAGTCTCATGACTATCTTACTCGTGTTGACACCTTGTGTTCCTGTCAAATACCCAACTCCATTTACCCACTATTGATACATTAAACCGTCGTGTGAACTGTATAAGACATGTATAATGAAATGTATTGTTTTGTTGCAGTAATAACAAACCCAAAAGCACCGCCGGGCAGCAAGGAGGGAGCTAAGAGTTTCAACTTTGACTTCTCCTACTGGTCGCACAACGTAAGTAAACCATTGTCTTTCAGTTATTATATAATTGAATACAACAAGTTTCTATAATTAACAAAAGCGTGGCATAGCATTCGGTACTACGACCTTCGACAGATCTTAGAGAGTTTTTTACCATACAACCTTTAGGCAAATTTGTGGATGGCTTTTCGTATTACTCGTAATTTCTTAACATAAAATTACTTGTATGATGGATATGGGCCCTAAAAATTACCGTTCTCATGATACAATTGAATATTACTTGCAATGACGTTAGAAATGTGTACAAAATCAATATTAAGGCTTAAGAAATACTTAAATTTACAATATACTTATATATTGTGGATTTAAGTATTTCTTCGTAGAACATTAAAACGTGACGCATTTCTATGGGCAGAAACTTTATTCGAAGAAACCATTTAAATTGTTTTCAAAGTTTTCCAATTAAACAGTTGTACAGCTTCGAGGTTTTGTGAGGAAAGAAAAGGTTTTGCGCAACTTTTTTTACAGGATATTTCCAAACCTTATTTATGAAGTAAATTATGAAGAATTGTTGGTAAATCATTTTAGAAAACCAAATTACAATATTCAGCTTTGAAAAACATACTTACTTGAAATATACATACATTATATTGGGACATGCAGTGAATACAACACATTAAATTGTCAAAACCAATTACACTAGTATAAAAGATCCATTCATTAAGTGCACGCCAAAATGAACCTTATATTAATGATAATAAAACATGCCGGTTTTAAAATTCAAACACACATCACAACGTATACTCGCTTCGTACCGTTGACTCACAACAAACACGAAGTATTGGAATGAAAGTCAAACATCTGGAAATATATTTATTCTTCCCTCCGTCTCAATCAATACGACGTCAGGATTTCCATTTCCCTCTGTCAATAGGAAGGAGATAGGGGCTTAGTAGCACTGCGCCCCTCTATTGATATTAGATTAACATTGTCGCCGACATTGTGGTCGGGTTATCGATGCGCCCATGCAAGGATTAATGGATTTGTAGAAGGATCTTTACAGTGAAGATTTAAATAAAGAATGTATTGTGATTATTCGTCTACAGTCTCGACTAGATTTTAATTAATGCATCTATGAATAATGGCTTAGGTATACGCCTCGGAGTATATAAAATATAGAGGGACCGCTGTCATAAATTTGTGTTTTTAATAAAGTAGATTTCTTTTCGTAATTGTTATTTTAGTGAAAATTGAACTAATTATTTAACAACAAATTGCTATACATTCTGTTGGTAACCGAAAGTGTAACTATTTAATTTTTATCCGTAGAAAACGGATTTGACTGGAATTCAATAGCACCAAAAGATATATGTTTTTCAAATAATTCGTACATGTTGGCCAACCTGTCAAATGTCTGCCAATAGGAGGAAAGTATAAGGTGGTCCAGCACCACCATTTTTATCTACGTTTTTGAAGTACCAGCGCTACCTCTATATTAAATATACTCTTTACATCTAAAAAAATCTAATCATCATCAACGGCAGTAAAAGTACTTCCTGTACCGTACTGGAATAAAAAATATAGGACGTCGCCATGTTTCACTCACATTTCTAAAAAACCGCTATGCCATTAAAAACTCATTATATTTATTCAGATATAGCGGTAGTCGATTAAAATAAACATGATAAAACATTCTCCATTAAGTTGATAGCAATATCCTGCAGTCGACGTCAGGTTAATAAATGTTAAACGATGGATGATAATGGATGACTGATGCCCTATAATAAGATTTCGCGCCGATCCGTTGTTTTGGACGTCCGTCATATTGGATTTCGCCGCAAAGCTATTATCGGATTGCTTTATGCCCTGTATGGAATATCTATGGTTTCTTTTGTGATTATGTAATTTTAATTGATTCTTTATTTTCTGTAAGAATTTATTTAATGCTTTATTGCGAAGCACCTTTCTTTTGTAAGAGTTTAGCAAAAGGAATATAACGATTTTATTTTTACAACCTTTTAGAATTAATGTCAAATCTTTTGAAGAATACAAAAAAAATAATTCAAAAGACGTTTCCAATGTCGTTATATTTTTTTTTAAGTGAAGCATATTTTCAGCAGAAAACTTTCTGTGGTTGAAGATGATGATAATGATGATAAACAAGGAAAATAAATATATAAATTTAAATTAATTGATGTTGATTGGCTAAGCTTCATAGGTTTCATATTTTCGAATGTATTGATAAATGGCCTGCAGCGATGGTTCTAACCGCAGTTTTCAATCAACCTGTCCATAATTTATTATCAGCAATACGCGACCGATTTCGCAGTAACCGAACTTTGCGGTCCGCAACCAATACAATGACAGAAATGGTCGCTCTTTAGTGAATATTGTCAAATATTGAACGTGTTACATTCGAAATTAATGCGCAACTGATTGTTATGAGAAATTTGGTTTATATTGAATCAGAATATCGTTTATTCACGTATGTAGTGGTCCAATGAATTAATTCTACTTATCTGTTTTGTATCCTTTAGTGACAAAAAAACACACCCCTATGTATTATGTTATGGCCTACATTTAGTTAGTAAATAATAATATATACATAAGTCCACGCCTGTATCCCGAAAGGGGTTAGAAACAGAGTGAAGGGACTTCTAATAGTGCTACTCAAAGTGCCCAAGATGTCCTAGAGATCGACCTTATTGCCATACTGGCCACAAATTCTCGCAGATCACAAAAGAATAAAGAAAAAGCCTTCATAAGAATATATTACGGTTATTGATTGCTCGGAGCTCCAATTTTTTCCATTTATCTGAAGCGAATTCTGCTTTAGAACGAAAAAGCTCCGCTCACACTTTTTTCAGTAATTAATTTACACTGATGAATAAATTTTCCCTCAGACAGCCTTTTGCAGACAGTTCAATTATTCTTCGACTTATATAAATGTTTTCGCCGACGTGACGTCTGCTATTAAAATATTTTTTAGGGGACCTTTTTGGTTTTGATTACCAGTGGGCGGTATTGCTTATTTGCAAGGAGTTTCGGGCGTTTGGTGTAATTTATTCTGATTTGTGCAAATGTATACGACGCTCGACTCGTTGCTGACTGATGGTAACTGATGTTGCCATTCAGATGTCTCGTATGTATGGTCATCTGGCGAATGGAAATCTGAGTTTCGGGTCCCGTAATTTCAATTATTTTTGTTATTGAAACCTTGTATCGTCTAGATTACAGTTTTGTATTTCAGTGTTTAAATAAAGTTGCGAAATGCTATGCCATTTTTAAACCCAAAGATTGTATGGTTTTGCATAGATTAATTACATTTTCTTAAAATTGTGATATGACTTTTAAACTATAAAAACTATTATGCAAAATATCCTGATCATTTTCTAACTGTTTACGTTTATTCGCAGCCAAGTGATCCTCAGTTCTCATCGCAAGTGATGGTGTACAAAGACATCGGCGAAGAGATGTTACAACACGCATTCGATGGTAATTATAATTAATAAATAGATTTTTGTGTAATATCTCCTTAGCTTAAATATTATAATTTGAAGTAATTATATTGAATATGCAAAAATATAGAACGACTCCTGTAGACCATTGGTACCCAAAGTGATATCAGCATCTGGGATCGACGACTACTTGCAAAAGTTCTGTGTCTCAAAAAAATATATAGTAAGGCGACTATGATTTATGAAAATAAATATATTTAGTTTTAGCCCAGCATGGGGACAAAAGAATTCTGGTCCTTTTGTGTAGACGATGATCTGGCTTGAAAAGATTGATGATAAAAATGTGTATCTGACTTTCATCACATTACAAAATGTAAGAAAACATGCGAATGTAATTGTGGGATCGAGGCAACGCTTTCACTATTATACGTTTATGCGAAAATCTTTATAACTACGATGAACTCTGTGTAGCTGTGTAGAGTTAGTTATTGTGTGAAAAGTCTAGGAGTTTTGTGAAGTGATTATGAAGTTATATACCTATATTTAGCAGCAAATTATTTTAATATACATAGCAATCAAAAACTCTGTAAGGCTCGTTTTAGATCACAGAGAATTAACGAAGCCCTATGTCCATGTTATTTTTTAATAGCCATTGAAGCTCAACTTTTTAACCGTCCAATAAAATACCACATCTGCAGATAAAAATTACAATAGTGATAAAATTGGTTTAAACCTATGGGATGGATAGGGAACATGGATACATTTCGGGATACACTGGTATGGATACATTTCAGTTGACGATAAAAAAATTGCCTTAAATATAACAAAACAGAGAATAAATATTATACAATAACATTGAGATTGTTGAGGTGCCCAGAAGCTGCTCAGAAGTACGCAGATAATTAAGGTCCTCATTAACCTAAATTTAAAATGTGTAAGGGCTGCCTGCTCCTAGCAGTAAAAACAATACAAATGAAGCGCGAATTAAATCCGAAAGAGCGATTTTTTTTTTTGTTTTTTAAAGCCATTATAAATTCCGTTTGCTAAGTGGAATGGTGCAGATAATTAAGTTTTATGCATCAAAGATTTTAGTAAAGAACACAAATCATACAATAGTAAATGTTATATTCGTTTTTATCGATGTTTGACTAAATTGAACTACAGATCAGGCCGAAATAATGTGTATACCTCATTTATGGTGACCAACAGTTGACGTTGATTTCAAAATAGTCGCATAACAAAGCATTTATTCAATTACCTATTGCAATATTTTAATTTTACAATTAGACTAGACATTTTTAATAAAACCTATATTTAAACTATGTATACAGCAATCAGATTATATCTCTGTAATTTAATAGAGAAACGTAATTTGTTATGACGTAGACTTTCTAAACAAGAATGATATGCAGTATGATACTTTTTGTTCAACAAAGAATGTTAGTGAAATGCGTTATTGCTCTGTTTTTATGTAAAAAATATAATGCCGTTAATGGATTCAAATACCAGAAGATAGGTCATATTTGGTGGTGAAATTCTAAGATAATTTTCTCATATTTAAGATTAAGCAGAAATAAAAGCAAATAAAACAACTGTATTGATTCAGTACATACGAGTACGTGTGGCTCTGCAACTACAAAGTTTTATTTATCACCGCGGTGGTTGATAACAGTTCCTTTACCTTTTAACTAGATCATTTTGTTCGAGACTCATTTAGCTTGAAGATTTTGATTTACGTTGCATTACCTTATTGAATATCTGGTGGCGCACCTGGAATTCAGCCGCTTACAACTGCAGAGTGCGGGGTGACGTAACAACGCAGCCCTTATACTCGAATATGGTGTGCCGTAATCAAGTAAACACGAATCCCAAATGTATTGTTTCAGTGTTGCTCCAAGACTCGTTTCATTCAGTGAAACTATACCTCAACCATCATATATACTGTTATCACACCTTCTGACCTAACGTTTCTCTCCAGGCTACAACATATGCATATTCGCGTACGGTCAGACGGGCGCTGGCAAGTCGTACACGATGATGGGCCGCGGCGAGGACGGCCAAGAGGGCATCATTCCGCAGATCTGCAAGGACCTCTTCAGGCGCATCAAAAGCACAACCTCTGATGATTTGAAGTATTCGGTAATGTTGTTTACATTAATTTCTGTTATACTTATATACACTCTTTAGCGACTCAGGAATTTAATGACGAGGAACACAGGAAAAAAAATTACACGCGTAATACAACAAAAACAAATCAGTTTTGAATTATTAAGAAAAAGGTGGTAGAATATGTACAGTGTGAATGGTAATCAAGCGAACTGTGGGTGGAACTAGGTACAATGAGCTCCGCCTTATCTTACTGGAGAAAAAAGCCTTACCTTATTTTTATGTAAATAATTGAGGAAGCCAGAATAAAGTAAGTGTTGCTAAACCTTTGTCACTTCATTACTTTTGTCATCCACCAGGTGGAAGTATCCTACATGGAGATATACTGCGAGCGGGTCCGTGACCTGCTCAACCCTAAAAACAAGGGCAATCTGCGCGTGCGCGAGCACCCCGCGCTCGGGCCCTACGTGGAGGACCTCAGCAAGCTGGCCGTCACCTCCTACCAGGACATATACGACCTCATCGACGAGGGCAACAAGGCTAGGTGAGGATATACTAATGTTATAGAATATTCTAGAAGAAAAGCAATATGTTACATCAACCTATATAGTAAAAAAACTGCAATTAACTGCAGCTGAATACGAGGGCAACGAGGCTAGGTGGGGACATACATACATAGATTGTAAAACGTTCCAGAAAAAGAACATTAACAGTTTCCAATGAAAAAGAGAAGGCAGTAATTACCATCATTGAACTTACAAGAAAAAAAAATTTTTTTATGAAGTCGTGTCGTGCAATTTTTATAATAATTCCATTTTTATATTAATTCCATTTGAATATTGGATGTGATGAGTAAATTTTTTCTCAGGACCGTCGCTGCGACGAACATGAATGAGACGTCATCGCGCTCCCACGCCGTGTTCACTATATTCTTCACGCAGCAGCGACACGACCAGACCACCAATCTCATGTCTGAGAAGGTATTTAGAACTTTCTGTTTAGTTTATGTTTTCAACAGATTTCAGAAATGTAATAAATAAGGAGCAAGACTTATTGTGCCGTGAAAAATTCTGAAGTTTTGATATTGAAAAGAATACAATTTTATGCATATTTATTTAGGTTTACAATGTTTTTACAATTAAGTTTGAAACTGACACAAGCCACACGACTATCGAGTTTCAAAAATACATTTCAATTATTTTGGAAATTAAAATTACAGCCCGATTAAATTGAGTACTAAAAGACTGATGGCAACCACGCGTGGATGTTACATGTGAATTTTAATTGTAGATGTAATTAACATTTGAACTCACTGAAACAAACTTAAATTTATTTCGGTTTAGGTCTCCAAAATCTCGCTTGTGGATCTCGCCGGGTCCGAGCGCGCTGACTCCACAGGCGCCAAAGGCACGCGTCTCAAGGAAGGCGCTAACATCAACAAATCACTCACAACACTCGGAAAAGTCATTTCCGCCCTAGCCGAAATCGTGAGTATACCGCCCATAGATATACGTATGTATCAACTATACGGAATGACAAGCCAGTAACACTGGTAGATTTCGTATTTTATAAAATCGATTTTACATCACAGTGATAAGGTTGGATATTCCTTGAATCGTAAAGAAATTGCAAAAACAAATAAACGTCTTAAAATGTGTTAAAAAAGTCGATATTTATGTAAGGCATGTTCCTACGAAATCTACTTGAAAGTGAATGTAAAAAGCGTTATGGACTGTAGGCTAATGATAGTATAGTTTTAGACTGTGACTAACTATATGAGTGGTAGATAATTAACTCACGTTTTTCTGTTGTTTTTGTTTTGCACCTTTTTCTTTGGGATGTGTACAGTCGGTGAGTATTGGATGCGCATGTTATTATGTCTTGTCTGTTAATATTAAAATATATTGGCCTGAGAAATAAATATTTAGATTGTTACTATAAATATATAAACCATAAATACTAGAAAAGTTACCCCTATCGCTGGCAAATAATTGCTTACAAAATTAAATGTATATATCAAAGGTTGTAAGTTAAAATGATATAAAATGATAAAAAATTAAAGTTCTTATAATATTTTTAAAAATATCATAAAACCCCATACAATTTTACATCATCAATAAATGTACTTCACATCAACATAATTATTTAAAACATCAATAGAACCTCCTTACGTACCATTCATCAATTTCCTTCCCCTTACCCAGGCTTCAAAGAGCAAGAAATCCAAGAAGGCGGACTTCATTCCATACCGCGACTCGGTGCTGACGTGGCTGCTGCGCGAGAACCTCGGCGGCAACTCCAAGACCGCCATGATCGCCGCCATATCGCCCGCCGATATCAACTTCGACGAGACGCTTAGTACGCTCAGGTACGTGGAAAATTAGGGGTAGCTGGCGTGTATTTGTTAAGGTTTCCTTTTTCAGCTAGCAGTTATGTGTAATGGCCTGCGCACACCGGGACGGAATGGCAAGGGATTTTTTTAACAAAGGATATTCAAACTTATCTGGTAGGAATACGTCATAAATTGCAATGTTTTAAATTGATGCCGTTACATCGAAAATAATTTCTTGACACGGCATCGGAGAGCGCGTCAAGGAATCCCCTAGCGGGATGCCGCGGCGCACTGCGGTGTGCCACGGCACGACGAAGGAAGCCGTGACCTGCCGCGGGGCGAGACTGTCCAAGTGGTAGTACAGGCAGGTGCTGAGCATACTTTGCCGCGTTGCGGGATGCCTTGGTAGGCCGCCGGATTGGCACAGTATGTAAGCGGCTGGCTGGTGGCAAAATCCCTTGCCATTCCGTCCCGGTCTGCGCAGACCATAACTGGTTTTATTCTTATGTGTTGTCTGGATATTTGTTAAGCTCGATTTATGAAGCCCAAAAAAAAAAAATCACAATTTTGGCTCGGTCCATATAGAAAGGGGCTTAGTCTAATATACTGCACTTGCCAGGGTGTCTTCTCAGGAAAAATATTCATAATTAATTGGAAGGGCTTTAATTGGAAAACATTTTCCTCTTGAATGTTGCTAATTCGATCCGATGATACGCCTTATATTTTATAGGTCACGTGTGTAGTTAATTAACATGTACTTTGATGGCGAAGCCACACGTCGTGAAATTCTGTATAATTGCGAGTTTTGAATTTGATAATATATGTGAATGTTACCAATCAGCAATAAATTAGGTTGAGGAACTATAATAATAACTATACGAAGCCTAAATCCAGTAGGTACTGAGATATTTAGGAGGAATTAAATTAATTTTAAGTTTCATACTCTAAAACAATTTATCTGCTAAACCCCTTAGATCAAAACAAACTTTCATTTAAAAATAGCACTAACAGTAGCGAATAGAGAAAAAAATCGATAATTTTTATTTTGCAAATTCTTCTAAGTTAAATTTTTCTCTCAGATACGCGGACCGCGCCAAACAGATTGTCTGCAAGGCCGTGGTCAACGAGGACGCCAACGCGAAGCTCATCCGCGAGCTCAAGGAGGAAATCTGCAAGCTCCGCGAACTGCTCAAGGCGGAGGGCATCGAGGTCGAAGAAGGTAAGCATCGACACTTGCATGTAGTGTCTGGAGCCTGGCGGTATTACTTGTCGACTGTCGATGGGTAAAATTATCGATAATAAATAGGGAAGTCGATGTGAATTTGGCTGTTTATAAGCTATTGAAATTATGTTTAAAAGATTGTGTTGTTTGCTTAAAAGGTTGCCATGGAAAGTTATGAGTGATCTTTATCTATCGATGTCGACAATACCTATGCTAGCCCTTGTCATTAAAATACGATGTTTAGTCGTCATGTGTCCGGATAGAACGTCTTGTGTGATTGTTTGCATATTCGACAACTGCTAGAGTTCAACGCCACAATAATATCGATATAATTATTATTTGGAAAATTACTGAATACTAAAATTTAACCTCTGTTTTCAAAACCCACACGTACTAGGACCAGACGGTAGAGTCATATATGAAAAGAAAGAACCACCTACCAGTAAGTAAATAACATAAAGAGGCTTGCGCATTACTGCATCTGTACACCCCACCTGTACGCTTGGCCTCCATTTCGAATTCGGGGTTGCCAGTGGCAAAAAAAAAACAAATACTTTTTGGTATTAATTGGAATAAATAACTGGCAACCCAACACGTTATTGAAATTGATTACGAGCAATTTATTTTGCACCCTTACCTGCAGCTTGTGGCGTTAGTAGGATGACATGATATTAAAAAAAACTTCGCAATATGAATATGTATTGGAGTGGGTCATATCATAAATATATATACGCTTATGTTGGTGTTGGTACCACACTTTCTTCATTCGTCGATATCTATTAGTGTATTTATGTAGATAATATTCGATGTGTGTATTATTGTTTGTCAGCATTTTGATTTTTATATGAAAAAATAATATATTTAATAAAACACTGCCCAATGGTGTAATTAACACTCGAGTTGAGTCGTAATAAAAACAATATATTTGTGTTTAACAATTTGGAAATTATATGGGTTTCTTCAAATTTGATTTATAATTTACAACCCGAGTGTTATTCGTCTTGGGAATTCCCTTTGCCGCCAGTATCGTTTTGGCTATAACTTATTTGGCATAATGATAAAAAATAAGGTATTGTTAAAAATATGTCTTCAAACATGAAAACAAACAAAAAAACTGTTCCAAATTCAATATTTTCTATTTGTGAAGGTTGCAAAGGGTCTTGAATGACGTATATAAATGTTGTGTTGCCATATGCAAAAAGCTTACTAGCTTCGGAATCCTTGCATGTTCTCCTATATGTCTGCAAGTCGCAATATATTTGGTGTTTATATTTATCGATTAATAGTTGGAAATTGTGATGGAAAAAATATCGGAATGGATCGGAATGCACACTGCAAACTCACAATGCAGAAAGTTTGCAATGAATTTGCACTGTTCACTTAATTTTAAAAAAGGCTACATTTCTATAGTGCCTTAGTTTACTCTGTTTTACAATTACGTAGAAATATTTCATATGATCTGTTCTTTATTAAAAAAAAAAAGAAAAAAGTTTTTATATTATATATATTTGCTTCGTTGATGTTTCTGTTTGGACAAAACTTTATCGCATTGTAATGTCCAATAAAGCAGGCGAAGTGTCGTCGCCGCAACGCAAGAAGAGCGAAGCAGAAGCTCTGTCGCCGAAGCTGTCGCGTGCGGCCACCACGATTGCAGAAGAAGCGGTTGACCAACTGCAGGCTTCTGAGAAACTCATTGCAGGTACGTAAACTTGTAGAACATGGTAGATAGTCGACAATTTGAATATAATTCTTGTTTATCCTAGCTAGAAAATTGGCTAAAAATGGCTCCGTCATTTATTTGTTTTTGTCTGTTTTTTTCTCTAAGTGTCAATTTTGTAACTACTTAATTAAAATTATTAACACTGCTTTTTTGTGTAACTTTTATGATCTATTTGAGGACCAAATATCCGCTGTAAATAGTTATATTATCCGAAGCTGCGACATAAAATATCAAAAGCCCTAAATAGCTTTGAGTAATTGTTATATTCTTCTTACTTACTAAATTACGATTACTGCACTTGTTGCAGTGCAGCGATGTACAGACAGCATAGGAAGCAATGACTATCTATTGGCTATTGTCAGAGCGACTGTGGTCCATATTACTACTTTTAAATATATTTTAGGTTTATTGTGTCCTACTATTGTGTCCTACTAAATATCTACTGTCCATAGAATTGAACGAAACCTGGGAGGAGAAGCTGAAGCGTACTGAACAAATCCGCGTACAGCGTGAAGCTGTGTTCGCCGAGATGGGGCTCGCCGTCAAGGAGGGCATTACTGTGGGCATCTACTCGCCCAAGAAGACGCCGCATCTCGTCAACCTCAACGAGGACCCTAACCTGTCTGAATGTCTCATCTATTACATCAAGGACGGTGAGTGTTATTAGTCGGTTAAAGTTGTGTGTTTAGCGAGGTTATGATGTAATGAACAGATTATTGTAGAATATGAGTTCGTTTAAACTCACAAGATCATTGAAGTGCAGATATTTTTAAATCTCACAAAGTTTTAGGAAGTAAGGGTACAATAATTCATTCTCGTATTTTTTTTAAATGTCAACAAGGATCCGACGATTAAAACAAGGTTACGATCATGCCTTAGAAGTAAGATATATCGTGATCGGTTATATAACTCGTAGGAGTAACCCGGCTGGGCACGGCGGAGGCGAACGTCCCGCAAGACATCCAGCTGTCGGGCTCGCACATCCTGAGCGAGCACTGCATCTTCGAGAACACGGACGGCGTCATCTGCCTCGTGCCGCACCACGGCGCGCTCGTCTACGTCAACGGACGCGAGGTACGAGTACGTAATGCCGACATTTATTATTTTTATTTATTTTTTGTATTGTATCAGCCCCTATGCGACCCACTGCAGGGCACAGGCCTCCTCTACAATCGAGAGTACGATTGAGAGTGGTTAGGCCATATAGTCCACCACGCTGGCACCATATAGTTTATTATTTTTGGTGGTGGGAAAATATCGATATCGACGATGCACGGATAATATTCTATGGAACGGGCGTCAATGTTGCTACAGCGATAAAGCTTCAAATAAAGAGAAAGAAAAATCCATGGAAGAGATGTCGAAGTGATGAAATTGATACTCATTTTATCAATTATCATCGATTTTATGAAGGCAGGAAGGTGCTAAAGTACGTCACTAAAGAGATAAAAGAATCAATTTTTAAGCAAGTTGAATATACAGCTCTGGATTAATCCAGAATTTGGGAGCAATTTTTATTCTATTTTTAATGCTATAATAATGAAATAACGGGTCCTTTTGAACATACGAACAACGCATATTGTTTTAAGCATCGATAATTATATTTATTGTAATGAGTTATTCCTTCAACCTCAAATCTCCAACTCATATTTAACCCAGGTGAACGAGCCAGTGATCCTGAAGAGCGGCTCCCGCGTGATCCTGGGCAAGAACCACGTGTTCCGCTTCACGCACCCCGGCCAGCCGCGCGAGGAGATCGTCTCCAACAAGTCGCTGACTGACTCCACCGGCGCTGCCATTGAGACCACAACTGAAAATAGTGAGTCGATATATTGATAAAGGGTTTATTGGTGTACAGTTTACAGTTTGGTGGTAGATGTTTTGGGACTTGACATTTGTACGAAAGCTGTAAAGGAATCGTAACGCCGCGCCGGGAGGTTAAGAATTTAAAATTAAACCAAACCCGCGATAAATTTCGTAAAATAGTAGTTGCATATAAATGTGATATTTCTTCGAATATTATTGATCGGCATTAAATATAGTCATTTTGTTGAAAAAACGGTTGTTTGGAGACGGGTAAAATATAATTTTGAATTAAGAAATGTCGAATGTTTAAAGGCGGGTTAAACATAATTTCGTTCTTGGAAAAATTTTATAATTGAATATGAGTAAAACACAAAAAGTAGTCTATTTCAAATTCAAATTATCGATAATTAAGCATCACTATTATCTTATCTAAAACCCTTGACAATACAATTAAATCGACAACTATTTCCCGTAACAGATAGCGACACTGAGAATCAGAACGTGGACTGGGACTTCGCACAATGCGAGCTCCTGGAGAAGCAGGGCATAGACTTGAAGGCCGAGATGCAGAAGCGCCTGCTCGCTCTCGAAGAACAGTTCCGCCGCGAGAAGGAACACGCCGACCAACAGTTTGAAGAACAGCGCAAGGTGAATATGAGTATATGAAAATATTAAATGTGTATGTTGTGTTATAAACTTGATGTGTTAAATAGCTCAGACTCATCGTGGTCTACAAAAGCTCTACTTGAATATGTGTATAGTGTAGAAAATATTTTATGTGCTTTAAAAATCGTAAAAATATCAATAACTGTTCAGCCTAGTGTCTTAAAGCCCCCATATTTTTGTATAATCGATTGAAATATGTAGATCGATATCGATTATCGATAGTTCAAACAGTTCTTCTCAGAATTTGTTTATCATGGTTTTGGTGGTATACCAATGCTTTTTAAAACGTTTCTTGCCTTGAATACTATAGATATAAAATGTTTTAAAGTATCGATAAAAAAATCTTGACAAAAATTAGAATCATAAGCACATAATTTAGTTCTGATGTGTTTTTTGTAGAACTACGAAGCCCGCATCGATGCTCTACAGCGTCAGGTAGAAGAGCAGAGCGTCACCATGTCCATGTACAGCTCCTACACTCCCGAGGATCTGCATATCGAAGATGATATATTCGGTTAGTATCTTTTTCTAACCGGAATAATATTTTTGGCTTCACCAAACAGATTTACTACTACTAAGTCAAATGTTTCCAATCGAGCCGTGATTGGAGTATCATACTGAGCCTGAAAGAAAATCGATAGTATACGGCTGTTTTTGTCATTAAAAATAAAACGCCCCTACAAAGTGGGATACAACTGTTGACTGATAGTTGTATAACGAGCTGCGAATTTTTTAAATTTTTTGACTTCGATTTTTTTTTATCATGAATGTATTGACCATGTACTTTTTCCGTCCGCGTAGTGAACCCCCTATTCGAGACGGAGTGCTGGTCGGCGCGCGAGGTGGGGCTGGCGGCGTGGGCGTTCCGCAAGTGGAAGTACCACCAGTTCACCTCGCTCAGGGACGATTTGTGGGGCAACGCTATATTCCTCAAGGTGGGTCTTCTAGCGTACCGGCGGTTGATGTTAGATTCTTTGATGTGTCTTTTTTACGATAATCTGTGTGACAAAATGGCATTATTTTTAAAAATTAAATAAGGCTACAAATTCTTTAAAATATCCCCATTTGGCAAACTAGATTTTGAGTAAAACACTAAAGGGAGCTATTACACTGAAGCCTATAAAAAGGTGTCAATATAGAATTCCACAGCTCAAACAACAAAATCAACAACTAACACATCCCACTAAACCCGCTCGAAATCCCAACAGGAAGCGAACGCAATATCAGTAGAATTGCGCAAGAAGGTGCAGTTCCAGTTCACTCTGCTGACCGACACCCCCTACTCCCCCCTCCCCGCGGAGCTCGCCCCCCGCGACGACGCCGACGACGAGTACCGCCCCTCCGCGCCCACCGTCGTTGCCGTCGAAGTCACCGACACTAAGAACGGCGCCACCCACTACTGGACGCTCGAGAAACTGCGGTGAGTATCTGTACTACATATCGTCGTGATTTTAAATCGATTGTTAATCGATTATGATGAGTACTGAGGAGAGGTGTAAACCTTTATTTTCTATCGATAACGATATGTTGAGGAGTAGAGAAATTGCCTAGGCATGTTGATTTTCTTTACGATTATTTCGAATAAAAAATCAAAATATAATCAATATCTTAAGGAGCAGGAAAATAATGTAGTAAGACAGCAATTTCAATTTGTCTCATATAATTTTGATAGGTATTAAGTATAGGTATGCCTTAAACAGGAACACCGGTGCAGAGAAGTTACTTTTGGTTATTATAATTCGTTTTAGGATGACCTTATTTGTTGACAAAATATTATGTCTCTTTTGTTTTCAATAAACGTTTTTCTTTGGTTTACTTTTTATCGAGCGTTTTTTTATTAAGATTTACTATAATATTTTTTGAGGTTCTCTAGATTTGATTTTACTAAAATCTTCTACGTTTACTTACATAAAAACACTTGTAATTAAAACTTTATATTGACTTACACACACTTATATCTTTTATTTTTGTTGCGTTTCGTTTGTTCTTTCCTTTTCAAGTATTGTTTTATTTTTTTGTTTTTTTCTTCCATAATTAAAATAATGTTTTTGCTGATGCCGAGTTGGTTATATATTTAATATATACAGGATACAGATAGACAGGAATGAGTAATATATGTACTCTGTATTATATACTTGTACATAAATCGATATATTTTGTAGAGGTAAGTGCATTTTCTTATAATAGGTCCTGATTGTTAGATGGCGATGTCTACTAATACTCGATAGTGCTTGTTTTATTTGCCGCTTTATTATATTTATTTAACATTATAACAAGCTATATATATATCTACAAACAAACCTATAATAGTTTTTCCTTGTATTTATTAACGTAGATAAATATTTTTCTTCCAAATTAATATAGATACGACGTTTTTAGCCACAAAAATGTACACAAGATACTTTTCCAATAGAACAGAAAAGAACCTGTAATATAAATACTTCATAGTTTTAGTTGTTTCTTTTCACCAATGACCCGAAATACGGATGTATTCAAGATTTAATGAGAGGACATGTAGAAGTACCATCAATTGGCGAAGGCGAGAAAATTATACACATTTTGGATATACTACAACAATCGATAGGAATATCGAGAGCATGTAGGAGCGGATGCATGTTCTCTCATGCGCAGACTGGGTAGGCGTGGCCAGGCAGGAGTAGGGCGGGCTGTAGGCTACATGGCGATGTATTGTCCGTAGCCACCGTCTGGAGCTCATGCGTCAGATATACAACATGAACGAGAGCTCGTGCGGCGAGGACGAGGAGCCGCTGGCGCTGGCGCCGCCGCCCGCGCTGGCCGGAGCCCCGGCCTCCGCCCCCGCCCCGCCCGCCGCCGACATCCTACAGTGTATCTCTGCGTGCGCGCAACAGACGCGCCTGTCGCTAGCCAACCTGCTGCCCTCGAGGTTTGTTCGCTTCGGCCGCGCCCGCCGCAGCAGAGCCCCGCGCCGCGTCTCACTGATACTGACTAGTGCGCTTATCTATGTACCAGCGGCGAAGCCTTCGGATATTATTTTCATGCTGAATATATCGAGCTTTCGGTGTTCAAATTTTGGATAAAAAAAAACAGTTGTATCTGATTAATTACAAAAATGACGCAGTACGTACTTTTTTGCAATAAGCATTATGATTCCAGCTGAGTTGATTTGGAACTACTTCATTAAAAAAAAAACTTATATTTGCAGTATTTTTTCGTAATGAAGAATATTTTCGTCCATTTTAAAATCGTCTAGCCAAGCAATCTTGCCTAGTGAATTGTATATAACACGACTGTCTTGACTTTGCAACACTTAGCTTAGACACTGTTGTTTGAGCTTGCAATGCTTAGCATATATTCTGTATATATTGCAAGTACCTAACGCATGACACGATATCTTCTAATTTTCAGCGGCAGCACGATATTTATATCACACGAGTCGATAAAACGAGCATAGTGATGCGAATGCTTTGTGTAGTCGTTTTAACTCTTGCAATCTTCTAACTTGGACTTTCAGCTTGCCTTGCTAGACACAACCACGATTTTCTTCGTGTAATATTCCCACTATTTCCGTGTCTCATTGGGGATGTCTTCAACAGACAACGTCTGGAGTTGATGCGCGAGATGTACCACAACGAGGCCGAGCTGTCGCCCACCTCGCCCGACCACAACATCGAGTCAGTCACCGGCGGTGATCCTTTCTATGATAGGTTCCCGTGGTTCCGTCTCGTCGGACGGTGAGTTCATTTAGTATTGGTATTTAAATAAGATATCCGGCTCGAAGGATTAAAATAAAAAAAAATGGAATAACGTTGAGTTCATGCTATTATGGAATACTTATGAATATGTCTTATGTCCCGTAATGTTTTTTTTTTCTTGATTTAATAAGTAATTATCACAAAGTAAGTTTTATTTTCATGTTTGATGTTTTTGTAATTTTGTATGATCACATTTTATAACATCGTACAGATAGTCATAATCTCACCAAGCAATTTTGTAATAAAATACATTTTTCTTTTTATTTGTATAGGAGCTTCGTATACTTGTCGAACCTCCTGTACCCGGTTCCGCTCATTCACAAAGTGGCTATAGTGAATGAGAAGGGAGACGTGAAAGGCTACCTGCGGGTAGCTGTGCAGGCAGTTATCGACGCCGAAAAGAGTAAGACATTTATTAAAAAGTATATTAATTTTCATATATTTTTTAGTCAAGACAACAAATTCTCATACCTTGAATACCCTTAGTGTGTTATAGCTATACGTAAATATTTTTCTTTTTTATTGAAATGACTTAATTACCTTTGTTGGCTTGATACTAGTGTACGCATGGAACTTTCTAGAAATTACATAAATGATTATCGTGTGTGTAGACAACGCAGAATTCGCAGCTGGCGTGAAGCAGTCAGCCAAGATCTCGTTCGACGACGACGTGGCGCCGGCACGTGCGCGCGTCAAGGCTATCAACAACATTAACAACATCAACAGTATCAACAACATCAACAATGTCGACAAGAACAATGCCCTTAACCTTGAGGAGCGCATCAGCGATGTGAACGACTCCAATATTAAGATCGAAGGTATGATCCACGATACAGCAAAACCTTAGTTTGATCGAGGTAGATTATTAACTCTTAAATCATTTACACTAAGCAGAGGAGTTGTACGTGAAGTAAAGAGTAACGTTTGTAATGAATCCCTCTACCAGAAACGTAGCGAACGAAATGCAAAAACTAGGCTGTTACTCCGCGTTGGTTTTCTCTGGCTCCTGATTCCCAAAATTAATCTTGTGTTTTTTGGATGGTAAAGAATCGATGTACATAGGTTTATAATGTATTCTTAGGTGGAAAAAAAAAACTGAAGTTCACTATCACACGTGGTTGGTTTAGTAAACAAATGTTTGATAATATAGAGTGAAACCGTTAAGTTGTACACGCAGAAATGGCGGTAGGCGAGTGCGACGCGGACAGCGGTCGCGGCGACAGCTCGCTGGCCTCCGAGCTCAAGGACGAGGAGCTGCCCGAACACCTCACGCTCGGCAAGGAGTTCACCTTCCGCGTCACGGTGCTGCAGGCGCACAGCGTCTCCACCGACTACGCTGATGTCTTCTGCCAGTTCAAGTAAGGACACAAAACCAACAAGAGTGTACTCTAATACTATTGCAATATGGTTGATTATAGTGTTGTTATGAAGGTCATGAAGTGAAATATTTTATTTGTTACAGCTTCTTGCACCGCAACGAGGACGCGTTCTCCACAGAACCCGTCAAGAACGCTGGAAAGAACACTCCCCTCGGATTCTACCATGTTCAGAATGTACGTCATGTTCCGGTTCGAAGGATCACAAATGTTTTACTCGATTCAATACTGACGTTATTTTTTTTTCTCAGATCACCGTACCCGTGACTAAATCATTCGTTGAATACATCAAGACACAACCGATCGTATTTGAAGTATTTGGACATTACCAACAGCACCCGCTGCACAAGGTGAGCTAGTCTGACTATCAATACAGTGTTTGTATGTTGTGTTGTTATTTACCGTGGCGTTGTTTTAATAGTGTGTGTATGGTGAGGAGGAAGATGTGTTGGTATGCGTGCAGGACGCGAAGCAGGACGGGCCGGTGGCGCGCACGCCGCCGCGCCGCATGCTGCCGCCCTCCATCCCCATCTCTGCGCCCGTGCGCTCGCCCAAGTGGGGCGCGGCCTCCGTGGCGCCGCCCTGCTGCTCCTCCCACCTGCACTCCAAGCACGACCTGCTCGTGTGGTTCGAGATCTGCGAGCTCGCGCCCAGCGGAGAGTACGTGCCCGCTGTGAGTACCCACCTGCACTGCAACTCTTGTCAGGATCCACTTATATTGCAAAGAATTAATCCCTGGCGGTAGGGATAGCAAAGGTTGGCGAGTGTCTTAAGGACGGTAGCTTGTTTGTAACTTAAAACGAAATCTAGTAAGCCATTATTCAAAATCATAAAATACCAACTCCAAAAATATAGCACTAAACGTTTATTAAGTTACGGAGCATTTTGAAACATCGATAATTTGTAACCTACCCCAGATCTATTTACCTTTGTTTCTTGAACTCGCAATAAATACAATGTTCCGTATGTCCAGGTGGTCGAGCATAGTGATGAGTTGCCCTGCCGAGGCTTGTTCCTGCTGCACCAGGGCATCCAGCGCCGCATCCGCATCACCATCCTGCACGAGCCCTCGCAGGACCTGCAGTGGACCGACGTTAGGGAACTCGTTGTCGGTACGTCACTCGACATGAATTGAGGCTTGATTCTATCAAGTAATTTTGACGGTGACAAACGTCAACACAGCTGTGAAATATAGGGCTTTGATGAACCTACAGAGCTTTAATAAGACATAGTTACATTGTACATTTTTATAATCTATTACATTGAATTAATAAATATTTTTCTTGTTAAGTTCACTTCAGTATATTTCCGCAAAATTAGAAAAACATTCAACATTGTCAAACGCGCCAAAAAATTCCCATCAATTTTGACGTCTAATTCATTGTGAACAGTACACTATAGAATGCAAAAAACTACAGGGGACTTCTCCAAAAATCGATTTCAAAAATATGTAATAATTGTGACATATTTTCGTACTCGCTCAGGTCGCATCCGCAACGCACCCGAAGCCAATGAAGACACAACAGACGGCGACGAAGACGGCGCACTGTCTCTCGGACTGTTCCCCGGCGAGAGGCCCTCGCTCGACGACAGGGCTGTGTTCAGGTACCGTTGTATTTTCAACTTTAATCTATTATGACGAAGGTTATTTTTTGAAAACCATGAATGCGAGTTACTTCAAATGGCAACCCCAAACTATCTTTGATGCATGTATTCATCAAGGGATTTTCTGTTGCTGAAGATAATGATGATGATTTCGTTCACATATTGTTTGGCAGACATCTCTGGTGTAGGAATATGTTCGTATGTTAAGGATATAGTTGAATAATATTGGTGGTGTACAGGTTCGAGGCCGCGTGGGACAGCAGCCTGCACGGGTCCCCGCTGCTGAACAGGGTCAGCGCCAACGGAGAAGTCGTGTACATCACGCTCAGCGCTTACTTAGAGGTAAGTTTCATAACCCGACCAACTTACCTTCTGTTATCTCGCAGGTCTAACACATTTATTTACACGCGTAGTGACGTAATATTACGTACGTCAGAGAAATTGTTATTACAAGGGTATCCACACGGGGAAATTATGGAGAAATTTTAATATTTTCTCTGTGTTTACCAATGTGTTTGCGTATATTTATTTCAATGTTTGTGCGAACGAACATTTTCATTTTCATATTTACAATTTGTAAAATCAATTACTCTTAGCCAAGCCAAAAAGAAATACACACAAAATACAGTACTCAATGAAGTTTACCAGGCAAGTTATAACTAAGTATGTTTGTATGTAGCTGGAGAACTGCGGGCGGCCAGCGATCATCACGAAGGACTTGTCCGTGGTGGTGGTGGGGCGCGACGCGCGCACGGGCCGCTCGCTGCGCCGCGCGCTGTTCGGCAACAAGGCCGCGCGCGCCGACAGACTCACCGGCGTCTACGAACTCAGCCTGCACCGCGCGCTCGAGCCCGGTAACTGCACTGCACCTACATTGCACTATTACTCAAAAAAGGGGGGAGGGGTACAAGAATTGATATAATGCTTGTAAAGGTCGGATAAAGCCATTCTTGACTAAATGATTAAAACTAATTTACACTTTTGTTGGTCCAGAATCTAGATTACAAAACATGCGGAAGATTGTAATATAGTAACGATAGCTGGTTACTTTCAATAAGTCAGAAATTGTGTCAGAATTTCCTGAATAAATTAAACCACTTATAATTACGTACAATACTTACACAAAAACAATGTTATTGCTTTTACGTTATAGCCGCCCAATCCGTTGTTCTGCTGATTGTAGATTTTTGGATATTGTCTACTATGCTTAAAAGTGGAAATATACCGCAATAAACCGCATTGCGTAGCATATCGGATTGTGTCTGAGTATAACCAATTCCAGAAAGCTGACACGATCAAATCGCGGTTTTGTGAAAGTTGGAGAAGGGAAACTGGTGCTTTCAAATAACATATAACGCGTTCGTATCCAGGTGTGCAGCGTCGCCAGCGCCGCGTGCTGGACACGAGCGGCACGTACGTGCGCGGGGAAGAGAACCTGCACGGCTGGCGGCCGCGCGGAGACTCGCTCATATTCGACCACCAGGTACCACACCGCAACAGCACTGTATGTACACACACTTTTATTTGCACTAACACCCGCGACGGACTCGGCGATTTAAATTATTTTTATACGTATCGAAATAGTTTTCTTATTGAAAAAAAATTAAGATTTGGTCAAGAAAATAAAATGTAATTGTCGAACTTATAAACTTTTATTTCTGGTGTATGTTTTGAATAGTTCATGTTGATGTTTCTATTTAAATTCCGTGAAAAACTTATTAATTTTTGCGATTCTAATATTGGAAATTAACTAAGAAATTAAACAGTTTTGTTAAAGGTAAAATTTTAAAAAATAAACCTTAAATTACTCTACGAAACGAGATTTTAAATGATTTCATAATAAACTCGGCACAAAGGTTTTTTTAAAAATAGTTTTGTAATAATTTTTGTAGAAATGTTTTTCGGGCGCACCATACTAACAAACTGCTAGTATTATGTAAATATCTTTTGATTCTGGCTTGTAGTTTAGATAAAAAAAATTTGGCTTTTGAACATTTTAATAATTATTTTTTTCCATTATTACATTATTAATACAGTCCATTGCATGTGGCATGGGCCATGGGGCTCCTGGTTTCGATTCCCAGGGTGATATAATGTCGAATCTGATTTTTTTTTCGGCTTAATAAATTAATACTTGGCAGACACGATTTTTATTTGGGTTGGTAACACGCACCAATGCATGGGTCTGGAATTTGCACTTGCATCATAAAAAAATAACTGCATTAGCTTTACATTTGGTATATGGCCAGAAAATTATAATTCATCCATCCACTATTAAAATATCGTATTTAAATATCGTCAGCGTCGAGTGAAAATCTCATCAAACCTCAACTTTTAAATTCAAATTAAAAAATATTATATACAATATATTTTTATAACATTAACTCTATTGTTTTATGTATCATTTTTTGCCATTACAATATTTTAAATCCATGAGAAGCATCTTGAGACTAGACATATTTGCGAATACAACGCTGCACATCCATAGTCAACAAACAGAGGTTTTCACTGATCGCCGTCGATATGTCCGCAACACATATTAGTACCGGTACGTACGTGTGTGTAGTGGGAGCTGGAGAAGATGACGCGGCTGGAGCAGGTGGGACGCACGCGCCATCTGCTGGCGCTGCGGGAGCGTCTGCGCCACGGACACGACAACACCGTCGCACCCAACGACTTCACCAAGACGGAGAAGGTGGGTTTTGTACCTGCTTTCTAGTGGATCATGTCTATGTGGCTCCTTCATCATCATCATCATCAGCCCATTGCAGTCCACTGCTGGACATAGCCCTCTCTTAAGGTACACCACAGAGCCCGGTCTGCTGCTTTATGCATCCAGTCGCTGCCGGCCCTCTTGTGCAAGTCATCCCGCCATCTGGCCAGAGGACGGCCCACGCTACGTGGTCTCTTTATTCCCCAACAATTATTAAAGACTGATGAACATTCAAACTCATAATTCTACGTAGTGCACGACCTTCAGTTTGTGTCAGTGGAGTGGATGTACCGTAAGATGCGACTGCATTAAAAATGTCAGTCTACCGTCACGTCCACTAATCGACAAGTTAAGGTTTTCAACCTGATATAGACACGATTGTGAACCACAAATGTTTGTAAATTAGGTCATACGATTATCTTACGGTGCCTTTTAATATCGAACGGCTCAAGACACCTATCATAGTCTAGATTCAGGGAAAGGGCAGATTTATTGTTTTTTTTTTTTTCATAAAATGCATACATGTTTCGTGGTTCATAAATTATAATACCTACCGCTCATCGAGTATTTTAACAAAATTTGTATCTAATAGGAGGTGTGCAACATGGCTGCCAAGGCGGCCGCGGAGTGCGCGCATGCCCGCGACGACTCCGTGTATGAGCCCTGGGACATGACCCCACGCGAGAAGGAACTCGCCACCAAATTCATCAAACTCATGCAAGGTACGAACACAATCTTAAAAATAGTAAACAAATAATCGAATACTTTGCAAAGTGTGATAGTGTGTTCTACTCCTTCTATGGTATTGATAAAAATCCTTTTCTGTTATGGACTTAAATTTTCACTGTTTGTAGCTTTAAACTTTTGCTAATTCTTTTTTTAATTTCACAGTCGATCATATTTTTGTTGTTTTTAGGACGGATAAGCACAACATCCAAGGAGGTGGAGGCGGCGGCGTCGCCCTCCACGCCGGTGGACGAGGGCGTGTCCGCCGACATCTCCACGCCCAGCCTGCTCTCCTCCATCCACAGCGCCAGCAGCTTCGAGTAAGTCGAGTTATATTCTCCTTGGTGGTGCTTAGGATCGCTTAGTAACAATTTTTATTAAACTGTTAGGGAGGTAAATAATGACTTTTATATACTCGGTAGTTGAAATAAAATTTGATAGCATTAATGTTTAAAAAAATAAGATACACTTTTCGATGATTTCTTGGCTGTGCATAAAGATGACTTCATTTGCATGATACATATCAGTAAATTAAACCGAGTATGTATTTTTTAAATAATAATGTTGAAACAGAAAATTCGTTCTATTGCCTTTTTTTGATTAAAGAGTGGGACGTTAGCTCATATAGGTTTCAGTAATAACAGAATGGAAAAGTATCGATGTTTTTCGATGGGAGAAGTGATATGAGAGGTAGGGTAGAGGTGGGGGTATACTAACGCGGGTCAGTGCGTGGGCTCGCAGGCTGTGCTCGCCGGAGCGTGCGCTGGAGAAGTCGTTGTCGTGGGGCGGCGGCGCGGCGGGCGGCGCGCTGTACGTGCCGGACTGCGAGGAGGTGCGCGTGTCGGCCGCCGTGGCGCGCCGCGGACACCTCAACGTGCTGCAGCACGGCACGCACGGCTGGAAGAAGCGCTGGCTGGTACTGTACAACACTTGCTCAGTTACAACACCCACTCCCTTTTATGTTTTTATATAGTTAAGGTGGCAAACAAGCATCTATCCCGCCTGATGCATTAATACTAAGTGAGATCACCCGCGTGTCGTCGACATTGTTAAAATCATTTCACTCTTTCTTTTTGAAAAGATTAGCGTTGTCCATTGATGATGGTAGTGACACATAATAGAAGAAAACGTCAGCCTATGGCAGTAACAAAAAATGTTAGCACATATTTAGATTCATCATTACAAAATAATTCAAATAAAAATATTGGATATATTGTCGTAAGTAATTTGATGTAACGCCGAAAATTTTGACTTTGGAATTCTTATTAAACTGAATGATAGGAATAAAATTGAATTACAAGTAATAAACGAAAGCCAACCAATCCACTAACTAATTCTTGGATGTAATGTGTCCATGCAGGTAGTGCGTCGGCCATACGTGTTCATCTACCGCGACGAGCGCGACCCCATCGAGCGCGCCGTCATCAACCTGGCCAACGCGCACGTCGAGTACTCCGAGGACCAGGAGCAGATGGTGCGCATGCCCAACACCTTCAGGTGAGACGTCCGCGCAATTAACTATCTACATATATCGATATCTATATCGATATCTATTAGGGCAATTAACCATGGTTTATTTATCGATAAGTTATGGTTTATAAATTTTGTAGAATTTGTGTCTAATTTATCTTCTTGATTTATTTGCGAAGACATAAACTTCTGCTCGAAAACAAAAACTCTTAAAATATCGATTCCCTTACTTAATGTAAATTTCTTGCATATTGCATTGAAAAAGTGGTAGAAGCAAGTTAAATATATGCTTTGTTGTTTGCAGCGTGGTGAGCAAGGAACGCGGGTACTTGCTGCAGACGCTCAGCGACAAGGAGGTGCACGACTGGCTCTACGCCATCAACCCGCTGCTCGCCGGACAGATTAGGTGAGATCACCCTCTTGATTACTACTTTCAATTATTCTATACATTTTATTGCAGAATTTAGAGAAGCCACGGCGTTTTGACGTGGTGTTATACTGCTCTGTTTCGTTACAGAGATATATTCAAGGATGGATAAGTATTACTTAATTTATCGATTTTTTTAATACGATCCTTTAACAAAATATTTTATCTTAACTAACTCCCATATCTTTTGAAGAAAAAGTAGTTTTTGTTGCTATAATTAGTGATGTATCTTTTGCTTTAAAAGTCATTAATAATGATTAAAGTAATTTATAATTTGTAACTATATCCCTGACGGAGGCCAATGTCCAGCGTGAACCCCGTTAGGCTTGGCATGTGTGAGTGCGCCGACCAAAGTGAATATACGCGTAAAGGTTTCCGGTGACAGGTCGCGGTCGGGCCGGCGCGGCGACAAGCTGGCGCCGCCGCAGAGCGCATGAGACAGCCTCACCATGGAGTCTATCCTCGTTTATTAAGTGCGTCTCGCACGCCCGCGCCCTGCACGCGCGCAGAGCCATACAACACGCGCATCCCACGCACGCTCCACGTCCACACTGAGCGACCACGCACTCGCTCCCACTACAACCACTATTGTAATTGTATCGATTAATAATACCCTCTGATGTATAGGAGGTACTCTACTTGAAACCCTATGTATTTTATCGATAAATGCGTATATTCAATGTAAAGTGGGAGCGACTGTATCGTTGGAACTGCGAAGGCAAAGTATCCGTGGCTGGTTTGGTAAGGTGTAATGATATGTGAGTTGTAGTAGCGTTTTATATCGATCTTTCTATTTGTGTTCCTACTCACATGGTGCTCGCGCCGAGGGCATGCAGAACTAACAGTTCTTCGCCCAGTTTATGCGCCTATACTTGTGGCCCGATACAGCACTGATAATAAAACACCCTCGTTAAACTTGGGGACCACGAGTAATACTAAAAATCTTGATAGAGTCAAAACATATTGACTTTGTATCAATTATTTTGGCATATCCACAATTTATTAGCAGTATTATCGACTTTGCATTTAATGCTAAATACGATATACGTAAAATATATTTATATGTTTTTATACAAAAGAAATTTCATGGTATTTTTGAATGTAAAGAAACGTCGAGTAGATGGGACCAAACCGGTGCACTGATTTTAAAGGGACGCGGTAATGAGATGATAATATTTACAGTGAAAACGAATTTCATCAGTGTAGTACAATAATGATATTAGAACTGAACTGTAACGGAGCTGTTTTCATATCGACAAGGATGCACGTTGTTGTAAGCTCTATAACGCTCGGGCTTTTTATCGATATCGATATACTAAACATTGAAAGAAATAGATAAAATGATATATTGTAAACATCACACTTATCGTCTCGATATATTAGCCCGAGCTCGTGTAAGAAAACGATACAATGTTGTAACAGCGCGGTCTTTGTGCCACGATATATTATTAGACGTTCAGTGTAACATCGATTTAAGAAATTATATAAAATATATTCATGTATGTAACCGACATCGACAGCTTAAACTCGCTTCTTAAATTGATAATCATGTTTCATGTGAGGTTAGGCTGGATTATCGTGGTCCAATGACTGAACCCTGCCGGAGAGCGCGCCGCCCGCTGTACGCACGTGCTGACTCGCATGTGTTGCGCACAAACATCACCGACGTACGATAGGCTCCATTTTGTATGACATATATTAAATAATGTGAATTTACAAACATGTGAAAAGACAAATTACTGCATATACTTTATATAGATTCTCTTCTAACGTTGGAATACATTATTAATGTAATTTACCTTGTACATACGTATGACCCGAACGGTAGTATAAAATATATTTTGTGGCTCAAAAAGCCGACGATTGTGGCGGTAGTCCTTACTCGTATGTCGTCATACGTAACGTTTCTTTCCACGATTAGTATTGATTGTAAATAATTATAACGTTGTAGCTAAATTAGAGTATCCGATGTTTTGTCGTACGCTGTTTATTTGTAGTCGATCCGGAATTGTTTAACCACCTTTCGTTTCCCGTCATCGGACACGACACTTTAATTATCGATGGATTGTATAAAGTAGGTTAATGTGATGCAAACGTGTTTGATTGCATCTCGATTCTGGAATGTTTCGTTCCGGCGTGACGTCACGAACCATTCCGCCATCTAGTCATGTACTAACCGTAGGTACATTGTATGTGATAGATATAGCTCCATAGTTATCAATGCTGTGCTGCGAACAATCACCAAGTAGTGTGTTAATAAATGTTATGTGTTACGTAATACGTTGTACTCGTATCCAACTTCACTTACTCATTGGTCCATAGTTATATAATGCGATATATCACCGTAGTTAGAATAATCGATGTGGCTGTAGATGTACTATACATGAGTATTTTATCTTACTTTCGACTCTGTTATTACTTATTACTCTGAGTATTACTTTAATCTCGTTACCGCTTCGATTAATGTTGAAAAAAATATAATAACGTCACTATACTATCGCTTTTGAGTGACTTCTTTCCATTTGAAATAAAAGAGCATAAATCTATAAAAAACATTTTTAAGCTTAAGTGACTTTTGGTCGATGTAAATAACTTCTTAACCGTTCGTTTAGTACTTAAATGGTTTACTGACGAGCTATATCTGCTTATTTCTGTTGTAAGGTCATCACAAAGCTTAGACACTGAACCGTAGTCTACTCGGCTAACTCTAGAGAATATTCTGATAATAATTTAGCATTTAAAGACGTAGCGTGTAAGATCAAAAAGTATTATCCAAATTTAGACATGCTGTGTGTTATAGGTAATGTTTCTTAAAATTGAAAATTAATAACTATTGTCGTGGAGATTTTAAATTATTGTAACTTCGCGTTTCCCTTTGTACAGCACAACGTCAAATGTGCGACATTATGTTAGTTGAGTGGAGCGTGGGGACACCGACATCTGGCTTCTGTTTGGCGCTGTGCTTTATTCATCGCGAAACGATAATTTTACATTACTGAAATGTTTAAAACAGAATATGTCCAATACTCTTTCAACATAACTATTTGTGTAATTTTAAATATGCGTGTTGATTGTGAATGAACAAATCTCTCTCGCTCATGTGACACTCGTGTTTATACTTTTCCTTTTTTCTAGTCATTTTTGTGCAACATTCCAAAGTTGTATATTTTCTTTTTCGAATATATAGGGTAATGTATTTTGCATAGCAAAATGGTGTTTTACTTAGTAATGAATGAAGTGAGGGACAACATCGCGGTGGCTCGTCGACTGTCGAGTAACGAGTCCGGTGTGCAAGAGTTTTGTAATAATTTATTTTTGTGTACGAGTTGATTTGCTATTTATTCTTTAGTTGTTATATAATTGTGATTCTATATAGAAATGACGTTTTAAATTATAGATCAGCTCACGCTGGATTATATTTTTATAGAGTGTACTGTTTAAGCTGTACCGCTATTTTTATAGACGTAGCTGTTGTGTTGAGGTTGCGTTCAAGTTGGTCGTTCATTGTGATTATGTTGCTCGGGGGAGGTGGGAGGTGGAGGGGGGCGCCTCCACACTCATTACTGATTGTTGATTGTTGGGCGAGGATGATATTAAATAAAATTATATATTCTATATATAATTTATGGATTTCATTCAATTTATGAAAATAAGAACAATGTAATGATTGGTAATATTACTCATTGCTCTAAATGTACTATCAAAATATATTATACACAGTGTTAAAGGTCATAAATAAAAATGCTTTGAAAATTTCCACATTGTTGTTTTCTTTCAACAAACCTCTTCCCAATATTTGGTACACAATAGTTAAGATGAATCTTAATTTTTAACAGGAAAATTATATGTCGAAATATATTTATTTAAATTAATACCTTGAATACAAACTTAAGACTTATTTAATGGTGATGAAAGCAAGGTTTGATTTGTCAACTTTTGTTTTTTAAAACATGTGCAACATTTACATTGTAAATAAATGGATGGAGTCTTAGAATGAACAGGCGAAGCGGACTGAGGAGCACAAGAATCAGAATATTCAATTTATTTATTTATTGAGGCTCAACAACAGAAATTAGAACAATTTTGTTACTAATAAGGTATTACATTTTCTGACACTTTTCAATTGCATCTCCAGGACGATGAACACAACTTGTAAATAATTGTAAAGTACTAAAGACAGAATTAATATTATCAAGGAATCAGCTTTCCTCTGCGGTATGTCCTAAACTCCACGTCTTATACATAGCGTATTTATTAGGCATTGAAATAAAGCATACCTATTCTTTAAAACGCAGCAGCAGCCCATTATTCTCACTGGTATTAAGTGTTCACGCTCAAGCAATTAAACTGCTTGTTCATTAATTTTCTAGAAAGGCCAGTTGAAATAAATTATAATACTGCTCGATGAAATGATTAAAATTTGATGGTAAGTGCTGTGCAGTTTGACAATAATTGAGAATGCAGCCAATAACTGTTATCAATAATTCATTATGTTTTTTTGTGTTGGCAACACTCTCGTCCCTTTCTACTCAACGTCAACGTCATAGCCCATGTGTCTTGCTCTGGTTTGTATAATTGTTATAATAAATATAGGTACCTTTTCGTGAATAAAAATACCTATTCGTGAATAAATTCGTTTGTTCTGACAATTTCAACCATCTACTGACCTGATATTAACAAGAATCCACCAGCGAGACATGGGTTAGAACATTCTTACACCAGTAAAATAGGTACTTTAGGATATTTAGGATCTTTACGAATTACTAGCTTATTTACCATGCAACACCAAGATTACTATGCGATTTCGAAATAAAATGTTATCGCTCCTAAAATATAATTCGGTTGAGGGTAGTTTCCTATCTCGCCATATTGACAGTTTAGTCTCGCGTACGCTTCGGAACGCGTAACGTGCGTTCCCCTGAATTCCTGTGGTAATTTAAATTGTGTATTTGTATTGTATATTATTTAACAATTCTCATCACGAATATGCAAGTGCGAGTGGTTTTTAGTGCTAGAGTAGACCACCATTTCCGTTGGCGATAGTAATTCTTAAGAAACGGTGTACCGGTGAGTTGGCTTGATATATCTTCCTTTTGTTTGTATAATATCTGTGATTATTACCGTTAGTTTTATTATTTGTAAACGGACTTCGATTCCAATTTATTATACGTTCGCTATCTAGGATGCATTAGTTAACACTTAAGCACCATTTACACGGTGAGTTTCTCCCGGCGAGAATCGTAATTGATTATCGCATGACATAACCGCCATAGATTATCGTGTTCTGACAAAAGTTTATATGATGCAACTTTTTTATATCCTTAAGATAATCTTATCTTCGAGACGAGAAACTCTCCCCGTGTAAATGGGGTTTTAGTCGATATTCTTTGATAACACACAAGGTTTACTATTTACATGCGGATTTACGTCATATCGCTTTACATAATGTTTCTAGGACAGATAAAAAAATTAAAAAAATCTTAAACGAAAAAAGATATCTATTCTTTGAAATTGTAAATTGAAATTAACTAATTGTAATTATTAATCTGATCGGTAAAAGCTGTGCTATATAGATTTATTGTTTTTAGATTTTTTCTCACTTATAGTAAAAAACTAAATACTTATGCTGACCTATTTAGCTATTTCTACACGATTAGGCCAAGAGACCCAGGGTTATAGGAAGGAAGTAACACAAAAATATTCCACACCTTAACGGTGCAGCATAAAAAGAGTTGGCAGGGCAAACCTTTTGAATAAGTTTCCTTGTAAATAGTAAGTAGTAAATAAAGGCTATTTTTATTTTATTTACTTGATAGAGGAAGTGCCTATTCATCAAATGTGTTATCGTATTGTTCCAAACGTCACAGTAATAAAAAATAAAGTTATTGCTACCAAAGTGACCGCACAATAGTGGAAAATACACCGTAACCAAAACACATGCTGTATTACCAGAAAGTTGTTCATCCAATCAATCTATCTATACCAGCTAGTAGTGCTTAGCTAAGGCCTAGGTTTTATTACCCCTCAATTAAGTTAAGAAAGGTATTAAAAACAATAATATATCCACGCAAACGTATGGCTTTTTTTATAGCGTACGAGCAAGCATGTCACCTGATGTTAAGTGATCACTGCCGCCCATGAACATCCACAACGCTTGGATCGTGGATGCGTTGCCGGCCCTTCAGATTGGGAGGGGAGTGGGAAGGAAAAAAGATAGGAACAGGAAAGGTGTATTGGGCATCCGGCAGTCTTACTCACGGAACGAAACGCGACAGTAAAGCTGTAGCTTTTCGACGATCTCCAGTAAAACAGTGGTACCACCTCGGACGAGCTTGCCCATTCATGCTGAGTCATGAGCTATCACTTTTGAGTGTCTTTTCAGATTCAGCCAGAGTGTGTACCTGGTTATAAGCAGGCGGTCAGGTCCATTGTACTTTGAACTGTGTGTGCCTGTTGGGTGTATTTTGTTGTAGGTAGGTACAAAGCTGCCTGCCTCTGTGGCGCAGTTGTACTACGGTACGATTACAACTGAGGTATCGGGTTCGAATCCCGTGACGGACAATGTGGTAATGGGTTTTCTATTCATTATCAGCCCGGAGTTAGGGATCAATGCCCGGTATGGTTCGCCCCTATCATATAGTGGGACGGAACAAATGTGGGTGTCCAGGAAGCACCTCTGCCTACCCCTTCTGGGAAAAAGGCGTGAGTTTATGTATATATGTTATTATAAAATAACAAGAAAAACACAAATATCAAAATATCCAATTTATTATCACGTATTTCTGAACAGTGCAAAATGAATAACTATACGTTTACACGCTTAACATACATTCACAATGAATACAATACACGAGATGGAATGTACACATGTTTTCTATATGGGTTATTATACATACTGTTGGACATTAGACAATATCAACACGTCGAAAGCCGTATTGTTTCAAAACAACAAATATCTAAGCTAAATGAAGACGTGGTGTTTCCAAATATATTACGTCATTAGACTGCAAACAACAGCACCTACGCGTTAGCAATGGTAAAGGGTAAAAATATTCAAATTGGAAGCCTGCAAGAATCGAATTATAGGAAAAGTTTGGAGTTGCAATGCAGCGACAGGACAGTTTCGTGACAGGTGATAGCAGGCATATCCGTTGAAATATGGTGCGTGCGACTTAGTGTTATAGTGTAGGTAAATGGTCTTCTAAATGTCGTGTATTTGACAAATATTGAGGCGAACACTAATGTCGAGTGTTGAGAGCAATACAAGACTGTGGTACAGGGTTTAATTTCAATATAATATTAAAATATAAACAAAGCTACCTGCATATTAATATTACGTCAATATTTAGGACAAAAGCAGTCGTATACATCGACAACTAATGTAGCGAAATCTGTAGTAACATTCATTCGTTCACCAACTCTACACTGCTTTGTCTTACATTACTGAGAACAATCAAAACGAGTGAATATGATATCTGTATCAGCCCCTATACGTGCCACTGCAGGATACGGGACTCCTCTACAATCGAGTACGGTTCGGAGGGGTTAGGCAATATAGTCCAGCACACTAGCCTAGTGCGGGTTGGCGGACTTACATACCGTAGAAATTCTTTAAAATCGCTACGGTATGCAGGTTTCCTCATGATGTTTTCCTTCACCGTTAAAGTGCGTGGTGATTGACTATCAATACACACATAACTCCGCAAAGTCAGAGTTGTGCCCTGGGATTTGAACCCGCAACCACCGTGACCATGGTGGTAGCCGCGTCTGGTCTGTTACCAACAGGCCACCACGCACTTTTGAATATGATATAGAAACATGAATGTAGGAATCTGAAAGATGCGACAGTGAATTGTGACAACAGAACGGCGTTCAACGTGTTAAATTAAAAAACAATTTTAGAAAATCTTATTATACATTTATAAGCTACCGGTACAATAATATTTATAGCACTACAGTAACGCTGCGACATCAGTCAACAACCAATATATTAAATATTTTAATAAAATTATATATATAAATTATCGACAGAACGTAAATAAGATCTTTATTGCCTTTGTCGTTTTACAATCCATTTAACATATATTTACTTATAAAATTATCGAAAATGATATTAAACAAATACTTATAAAAGTATGCTAAAGAACTAAAAGAGAATAGTTATTAATTGCACAAGCCGACGAGTCCATGATTCAGCTCATTTTAACCTAATCGATTTAATTCGATCATTTAATCGATATTTCAGACTTCAATAATTTCAGTGACAATCAACAGTCCGTCTTTTTACTTTAGTTGATTTTGTAAATAATAAAATAAGCTTCATGTACAAGATTTTCGTGTTACAAAATTTTACACCGTAGGAATACGAGATCAAGTTGATATATAGATTCAAACTATCAACTTTGATCGAAATCATAGCGAGTGCATATCTTTAATACTGGGGCGGGTCGATAAGTCCGTGACTTTTTGAATTTTCGGTATCTTTACAGAAAAAAAAAAAACGATGCTCCTGTCAACAGGCGTCTATCAGTTGACTCCTGACAAAATTTGCACATTTGCGTCCACAACTTTGTGTTTTACAGCCATTTAAAACAAACTACCGATAGATTTGACGAGAAAATGGAGAAGAGTTTTCGTGTGCTCATTGAACATTATATTTGCGGGAAAAAACCATCACTCAAACCAAGGCTAAGCGAAAAGAGATTTGACTCCAATGATAAAATCATTTCGCATAGAAATACCTAGTTTGAGGACCTCACGACATCTTGTTTTTTTGGAAGGGATACAACTATTGGAGAAACTTTGGATGATGCGTATAGAGCTGAAAGGTGACTACGTTGAAAAATAAAATGGTTTTTTTTCTCAACAAGTCTGCATTTCATTCAAAAACGAACTTATTGACCCGTCCTCGTACTTATATTGAGCAGTAAACACAGAAACAATATAGCCGATGCCTTAACGAAATTCGGTTACTTTACCTAAACTAAACTACATACCTCACGCAAACGGATTATAATTCTTATCATAATCATCGTCTTCTGAGAACGGATTCGTCGGATCATTCTCCGGTTCATCTGAGAATGGATTCATGGCTTCATCATAATTCTCCTCTTCAAACGGATTCTTCCCCATTTTCGGAGAAACTCCAGTACTTTTGGGCTGATCGACTATGATTTTCTTGATGGGTTTGGGTGAGGTGAAGGGAGATTTCCTCGTGTGCACCGGTGGTTCTAATTTGTTAAGGTTGGCTTCGAGACTGCTGCTATATTTGGACTGCTCCATAAGGCGCATACGACCTTCTGATATCGGCACTACTGAGGTGCCTTTTGGCGCCATTTGCTTTGGTGCGTTCGGAACGAATACTGAAAGAAAATAATGAAATAGATTGTAAACTTAGTAACTTTTATTTTTGTAACTACACAAGTATAATAGGATTGAGTGCAAATTCCAGCCGTGAGCAACTCATATAAACAATTCTCAAAACAATAATTCCACCATTCAATTTGCCGCATCTAGAAGAATACCCAAGATCTCATATTGTACATTTCAAACAGGCTGCCAATTTACTAGATTAAACAAGACGATTTATTTCTTTAGAAGATATATTATTTAGTAGCAATCAAAAAGTCTATTTACGTGGCTTCGAACAGTAGTTAAATAATCAAATATCTCACTTTGTTTACTCTGTCCCTCCTGAAGCCTGAGTTTGGCCTCCGCGCCGGGCCCGTACGAGGGCGGCGGCGGGGGCGCAGGACCCGCGACCGGCGCGGGCGCCGGGGCCACCGTGGAACCCGACGGAGACTCCTGGGGACTGCCCTCAGTCACCACTGTTAACTTGTTGAAGAGACCCCGACCGTAGTACTCCGAGACCACTGCGTATCTGTGAATAGAGAAGTAGATTTCGTTGAAGTCCAATCGGTTTATCGAGTACAGATTTTTATACGCACGAAAGAAGATAAAATCTAACAAACTATTACCATGTAGATACGTAATGACTCAATCCGTGTTCATTTTCCTAGTCATCCTTATAGATTAAATAAAACATTCATATCTGGCGTTGTAAAACAAGGTCGATATCATATCAAATGAACGAAAAAAGCCATTAAATGTTATCGCTGATGTTTAATATTCAATTTACTGGGTTGGAACTATTACAAACATGCAAAGTATTTTTTTTAAATGGCAGTATATACTGAAATAGACTCCGTGTTATTCTTTTTATATATAGTAAAGTTTTATATAGCATAGGATCGGCAAACGAGCTAATAGGTCACCTGATGGTAAGTGATTACAACGCTTCGATCGTGGATGTGTTGTCGGCCCACCAAATCAAGAGGGGAGTGAGAAGGAAAAAGGATGGGAAGAGGAAAGGGGTTTTGGACATCCAGCAATCTCACTCACCGAACGAAACGCGACAACGAATCAGTCGCTTCACGACGATTTCCTGAGAGACAGTGGTATTCCGTTTTATAATTTTGATCTTGCCCCCTCGGTTATTAATTCTGTTGCGCGTTTGGTACGTAGAAACGTGCATAATAATGTATAATTTTACATTTTAGTATTCAGTTAATTTTGCCGTGGACTAAGAATGATTTAGAAATTCCCAGAAACTCGTCGAGTTTCAGTGCTCATGCTAGCTGAATTGCAGCGGAATATACCGAGTAAGAACATAAAAAATCTACAAGTGTATATTTTAGTAAATGTAGGAATCAAATACTTTCATTTAAAAATGCCGCTCGGTTATACCAGTGTTCTGATATCTAAAGGAATTAACGAAACGTTGTTTTAATGTTATTAATTATTTTAGCTTAATACCAACTATACTAGAAAGTAATGTTCTGAATCTATCAACTACATAATATTAAAAATTTAAATCGGAAGGTATATTTTGAGTTAATTTGATAAAAGAGAAAGGCATTCTGAAGATTCCGCACACAATATTTATATTATGAAAATAGTTTCAAGACATTTGTTTTGCATTATCATAACAGCTGTTCTGATCAAAATTATCTTTATGACGTCGCGTAAGCCTAAGATTAAATAACTCATCCTCATTATTTAATCGTCGTTTTTTTTTATATTTCTATTGAACATTGAATACCTCTATTTTCATAATTTTTACTAGTAACAGTGAAAAAAAAATAGGTATTTTTTTTGCAATTTTACCATAGCTATTGACAGATAACCACTATTACTTCCATACCAAAATATTTATATATTGACGTAATTTTACCTTTCGTATTTATCGTCCACGTTAGCGAAACACCACGAGAAGGGCTGTATCATAAGGGACTTGATCACAGACAAGTACATTTCACAACACACCACTGTCAACGACGCACTACACCTGAAAGGTGGCTCGGATAACGCTACGGCTGTTCACACTACGCCGTATGCGATCTAATTTATCGATTTTAATATCGATTATTGATCTTTACCGATATATCGGTTTATGTATCATATGTACGACTGACTTTTGATTATTTGTGACGGTCTAAATTTCCTCATTCAAAAAAGAGTAGCAAATAAGTACTGACAAATAGGATAAAAATGTCGACGATTGACTAATCTCTTGAAAAGGATTTTTTGATTATACCTTTTGCTTACGGATACGAAAAACTTCTGGACATTGGTTAATATTTTAATTCTTTCCCTTGTGTATTATTTTCGTGCAAAATCAGATCTGGGTTGTCCCCTCAGGTTGATAAGCAACTATTGCCCTACAATTACTAAGAATTGAAAAGTTTGTTTGTATCTCATAATGTATGTATCCATGTTCACGGTGGTCGCGGGTTCAAATCCCAGGGCACACCTCTGACTTTTCGAAGTCGTGTGTGTATTGACAATCAATCACCACGACTGTAACGGTGAAGGAAAACATCGTGAGGAAACCTGCATGCCATAGCGATTTGTATAAATTTCTATGGTATGTAAAAGTCCGCCAACCCGCACTGGGCCAGCGTGGTGGACTATATGGCCTAACCACTCTCAATCGTAGTCTCGATTGTAGAGGAGGCTCTTGCCCTGCAGTGGATCTAGTATGGGCTGATTCAGTATCTCATAAACAAAAAAAACGTAAAACAAAGCGCGGACATAAATTATACATTCATGTCTTAAACATACGAACACATTTGAAACGAATAAAATGTGACCACCTCTGCTATCGATAGTTTATCGTCAAATTATAACCCTTGTATCGATAAGCGCGTTTCACTTGTTTACCATTCAATAATATCCAACACCGAAAACGTATCGTTGAATTTTAAAACATTGTAATTGCGCACTAAAAGGTTAAACATACACGATGTGTACCTATATCATGTAATTTAGAACTACAAACTATTTTGTATTGTATTGTATTGTATCAGCCCATATACGACCCACTGCAGGGCACGGGCCTCCTCTACAATCGAGAGTACGATTGAGAGTGGTTAGGCCATATAGTCCACCACGCTGGCCTAGTGCGGGTTGGCGGACTTACATACCGTAGAAATTCTTTAAAATCGCTACGGTATGCAGGTTTCCTCACGATGTTTTCCTTCACCGTTAAAGTGCGTGGTGATTGACTATCAATACACACATAACTCCGAAAAGTCAGAGGTGTGCCCTGGGATTTGAACCCGCGACCACCGTGAACATGTAGGCAGCCGAGTCTGGTCCGATACCACGAGGCCACCACGCACTTCATACACGCACTTCATACAAACTATATTGAATTAAAAATGATACATCCACCTTTTGAGTCTATGGTCAAAATACATTATATACATACATAAACTCACACCTTTTTCCCAGAAGGGGTAGACAGAGGTTCTCTTAGTAACGAGGACGCCAACGTTTCGCCTTGTTTGTTCCGTCCCACGATGTGATAGGGGCCGAGCTTATTTGTAGGCTTAATTTGTATTGTAATAAAAATATTAAATAGTATTAGGAATTTTTAATTTTCTTAGCCTCACAATTAAACACATTTGAACATTTGGCTCGTTTAATAAAATCCCAACATACTCTTGGACTACAGAAAATAGCATATTTATTTTACACAGGTATTCTATAACTATGGCTTTTTCAATCACTATATTGTAAACGAAACGCATGGTCCTTAACAAAAATAAAATCAATATCATCGGGTTACATTCCTCGCTAGATTTATCAAAAATTTAAGTATGCAGTTTTAGTTTTTATCAAAACCGGGCTCGTGGCTCCTTTCAGCATTTTTCGATATTCCTCATAGTTTAGGATTTGGCCATCCACGCATACACATTTGGAGTTAGTAATAAATGAGCATAACCAACAGCTAAATGTAGGAAGCCGCGTGCAACAACTAGTTTCGTATAAAAGCATGCATACCTCGAGACGCGACGCGATGTTTACACACAGTGGCTTCACTTGCGACAACACGTCGATTGTTCCGCGCATATGCCATTGTTGCCGCCCGGTACCAATAATTGAGCTCCGATGACACTTTCATATTTAATTATTCATTTACTTATCATTCGGGCTAGTTAAATTTATTATTGTCCTTTATTTGTGTTTTCTTTTTAACCGACTTCAAAAAAAGAGGAGGTTATCAATTCGACTGTATGTTTTTTTTCATCATATTGAAATTGGAGACTGTTGATGTGGTTAGTATTTCATCTTCCGTCACTCATGTAGGCCTATATATTAGTTCCCAAAAATTAAAGAAGATTTTTGCCATTTAACTATATTATGGCTAGTAGTATCAATTAAGATTAAGTAAGGCTGTACAATTTGATTAAAAGATTAACGTATATGTAACTTTTATATGCTACCCTCACTTGTCGAGTGTCGGGTCCGACAAATTGTCGGATATTATCGTGGCTTTCCATTTTATACCAAACAAGCGGCTCGGCCCGGCTTCGCCTGGTTTCAGATACTTTTCGTCGTGGACCGTGAAGTGAATCTGAATCAGTCTCGAAACGACTTGAACACACGAAAAATTTCATCGAAATCGGTTCAGCCGTTTAGGAGTTCAGTCACGTACAAACGTACAGTAGAATGATACGTGTAAAGATTGTATATATAAACTTATCCTAAGCAACTTTTTCCGGATCCAACGAGTATAGTCGAGTTACTTGTAAGTGCCACGTTTAAAAACAAAGGGGTTCGTGTGGCTGTTCATATGTATTGGATCTTAGGTTAGCTTACGGATGCATGAATGATCATTCGTTTTCATCAGAACTCATATCCGACCGGTGTAAATGGATTGATATTTTATTAAAATACGAACCAGACACCCTACAATTAGGGTCGTACAGATATTCCGCTATTTGTTGGCTTGCTGAATTTCGATGCTCGGTGCCATTAAAATGCGTGCTGTTGACCTCGGCTTCCAGGAGTAGCAGTGGCAGACGTGAGCCCGCTATTGTTAGAAGCTGCCGAGAGAGGGCGTGGCGTACTCACGGGTCGGTGTCGGCGTGCAGGCGCGCGTGCAGCGCCTCGGCGGCGCGGGGCGGGGCGCGGCGCTGCGCCGGCCCGCACGCCAGGCACGCGCACTCCGACTCCGACAGACTCTCGAAACAACTGCAACAACACACACGATCACAGCGCCGTCACCACGCCGCCGCGTGCCTTGCACTCTACTCACTACTGGTCGAAGGAGTGTTGGCAGAGGAAGTGCACGGTGGGCAGCACCAGCTGCTTGCTGCAGGCGGCGCAGCGCGAGCTCTGGAACGTGATGGGCTCGTGCTGGATGCTGTGGATGTGCGCCTTCATGCGCGCACTCTCGCTGCGGTACTTCTGCGACAACTCCTGCTCGCGAGTTATCACTTCGTTCTCTGACTTCAGCACGTCCATCAGGTATCTGAAACAAGGGTAACATTGTAATCGGTGAAGATTTTATTTAGTGCAGTGAATCTACAGATATAAATCTATTAAACATATAAAGCAACAATCATGTGTAATGTAAAAAAAGACGGGAATCCATATCGCGAAGCTCCCGCGCGATGAGTGTCTCGCGCGGCAATGTGATGGAGTCAGCGCACGAGCACGGCTCGCACGTGCACGCTTAGCGTGAGCCAATCAAATGAAAGACATTGTTATGTAATTATACAGATTAGATGGATGTTTGTGAAATTCAATATCTGTTTTTCTTTTGTTTGTCTACAAACGTGGCCTAGTCCTTTTTCTTAAAATTTTAACGACAACAAAGTAAAGTAAGTAAGACATTAAAAGCGACTACAACGTTTGGGTCCATGATCACAAATACATATACAGACGCCGCGCAGACTTCGCGCCTATGTAGACGGAAGGCGAGCAACACTCGGTTGCCTCGCGCTCACCGCTTAATTCGATCACTCGACGAGTCGCCTCGCGAGGCAGCTCTACGATTTTTATATCAGGCTTCAATAATTATGTTATTACACATAATGTATAAAATGCTATTTAATGACAATATTCAAGTAATCGTATACTCACTTCCGAACGTCTCCCAGAGTGTATGTGGACGTACTGGCAAGACAATCGATGACTAGAATAGGTGACAACAACTTCTCGTTCGCTGTTAACAAATAACATGAATTATAATGTTGTATTTATTGTCTAAATTAAAAGAAAACATTAATAATAAAAATGATTCAGTACGTCACTATTGACAACAATGGACATTAATTAGCTTCTTCAACAGTTATGAATACGTAACTTGATGAGCTCGTAAAAGTGGTGCTAGTGTTGTGCGTGTACGTTTGTTTGTGAACGTGTACGTGGTCCTTCTGAGCCGGATATACAGTTATATTGGTAACAAACTAGCGTATCAGTATTTGCGTATTATGTGCTGATTGGGTTGAGATGTAGATGAGACATTTGGTGATGGTCCCGAGCTGGCCGTGTGGTGGTGGTGGTGGTGGTGGTGTACCTATGACGTGCAGCAGCTCGGGCAGGCAGGCGGGCGGCGGCGGCCACCACAGCACGTCGAGCCACAGCCGCGGACACAGCGCGCCGCGCCGCCGACACACCGCCAGCGCCGCCTCCGCGTCGCCGCCGCGGAGGTGCAGCGCCACCTGCGCGCGCCATCTGCCACGCACAAACGACAACTACGTCAAAACTGGTAAGGGTGCTTACAAACGCAAGTTTCTCGAAGTTGATACGCGTGACACGAGACTTAATTCATTTCAGGTTGACCTCACATTAGGCGTGCACGCTTCAGCAACGCGCATGCCTGTGGGGTCAGCCTTAATGTGGCCCAGAACTTGTTCGTGACTGTTGTGTGTATTGATATAATTTATTATATTACAAAATCTTTTGAATCGTTAAATAATGCCACTATCAATTTAAAATGTGCTCCAACTGCAAAGTAAAATGGCGTTGATATAAATTAGGCAAAATGCACAAAAGACTCAACACACAAACACATTCTTATAACGTTAAAGAACCTGTAAAATAAGTATTAAAATAACAAGCGACTCACAATTTATTCTCCTCGTACAAATACAACATGCCCGCTTTGAAGCCCAACATTTGACATATTATGAGAGTCTGATCCTTGTCGTAATTTGACTCGGGATTTTTTAATATTTCCAGTACTTTATCTTCGTATTTCTTCTTTTCGTTGTCTGGTGCTTTGCCCCTAAAATAAATATACATAACATGAAGATATACAGTGCTTAATACTGAAGTAAAAAAATCAAATATATCAAATAAAAATTTTAAGCACATCATTTGCAATGAATTTGAGGAACTTGCTTACTGCAAGCATAAACAAGCAATGATCTCAAAGCTTGAAAAATTCAATATAAACCATAGTAGAGCTTCGACAACTTCCATATTTACTTATTTTTTATTATAATTCAGCCCCTAGGCGTCATATCGAGATTTTAGTATGTACAGAACCATCTTCAAGAATCAGGCTATCGGACACAAAAAAGAATTTTCAAATCAGACTGATAGTTCCAGACATTACCGCGTTCAAACAAACTACTAAATTACAGCCTTATTCATAGACAATTTTAAAACCTATTTTAGCTATCGAATGTTTAGTCTTCTTCAAACTGAATTCAAAGTGTTGGTGTATATATATATATATATATATATACAAAAAACAAAAACTCACCAAACATGTATATAATGCTCTATAAGCGCGTCATACACCAGTTTCGAGCAGTTTTCGTTGTTGGCTATGACGTGTTCCAGGAACTCGATGAGTCTGTCGGAGTTGCTGAGGAACATGTGTATGTAGTCATCCGCTTGCGCACGCTCGGACTCCACGTACGCGCCCGACAGAGAACTCTCGTCGACTAGAGGCTTGCTGCGGGGCTTGTAGTCCGTGCAGAGTACTATTGGGAGGAATGGGATAAACGTGAGTATATTGTATTGAATTAGCTTATATTACGTCCCACTGTAGGACACGGGCCTACTCTACAATCGAGAGTACGATTGAGATCGGTTAGGCCATATAATCCACCACCCTGGCCTAGTGCAGGTTGGCGGACTTTACATTAGTACAAAATTAATTTATGAGTAACTAGCTGATATTTCTAATAAAGTAATTTTGACTTTTTTAGCCTCAAAAAATGCAGATGAAGCGATAGATCCCGTGTTTGAAACACGGTTTTTTGTGTGGTTGCATAATAATGACGTCACATGGCATTCACACGTCACATCATTTGTATCACACGAAAACAACCAGACCTATCGCAGTTAACACCATAAATAGAGTTTTTTGACCTTCTTTTCACACATTTTCGTCTATTCTTACACTAATAATAGTTTAATTTGTGAATATCTTACGCCTATACTATTGTTACATCCGCTGCTTAGGTACAGCATGAAATGTATTTAGTTTATATGCATATTCAACATTAATATTTTTTTAATTTAATATGTATAATATTGTATTTGCTATACTTCTCCTTCTTAACTTTTTCCTGTTACACTTTAGACTGCCCTCTGTTTATCCTTTTTCTTTAATCCATCCCATGGTTGTCTGTAAGACATTGCCTTTAATTGATTCCTCATTGTATTTGTATTTTTTTATGTGCAATAAAGTGTAAATAAATAAATAAATAATATTCTGAAACTACTTACGTTTGAGAAACTTGGTGCTCTCCTTGGGCTCGTGCTGTATGAGCCTGTGGCCGTACTTCTTCATGTACAAGTCTGCGTCGTCGAAGTCGAGCTCCACGATGTAGTCGAGCGCTCGCTTGAAGTCCTTCTTGTCCTCCACCATCATCTTCAGGTACCAGTCGTGACGCTTGTGGATCGCGGCGAGGGATAACGCGTCGTCTATGCTCACTTGACGGACCACCTGTGATGAAATAATATTTATTTATAAGTTGGTTTCTTGAATTTACTTTTAATGACCTCTTTCTTTTTTCAGTCTTTACATATAGTGGCGGCGTAGTTGTACTATTGTACGATTACAAAGCTAAAGTCTCGGGTTCGAATCCGGGGTCGTGCAATGTGATATTGGATTTTTCTATTCATTATCAGCCGGAGTAGGGAATTTGTGCCCGATACGGCGATAGGCTCGCCCCCTGTCACATCGTGGGACGGAACACACAAGGCGAAACGTGGGTGTCCTGGTAGCACCACTGCCTATCCTTTCTAGGAAAAAGGCGAGTACGTATGTATGTACAAACAAACTCAGCCAACACTTACTTTAATAGCAACATCCACATCAAAATCAATAGCCTTATCTTTGCTATTGATAAACTCCTTCAGTTTCCCCTGTTGGTCGTGCTGGTCGATCTTGACGTAGCAAGTCAGCAGCAGCGTGGTGTGGTCCTCGGTGGCGAAGCGCTTCTTGTGGAGCTCCTCTAGGTACTGCACGAGGGGCTCCAAGTGTCGAGACTCCAGGTACTTGCGAATCACGTAGGATGTCTCCAGCCAACCGATTGTTTTCACGTATTGGTCTATTGCGCCTTTTAGATCACCCTGTATAAAAATAATAATCCAAATAAAAAAAATATATTACTATGAAAAAAAGATCATTTAGTAGATTAAAAGGAATTTATTATCAAGTTATAATAAAAAATACAATAAACAAAGTGCCAAAAAAAAAAAGATATAAGTATATAATGAGGATTTGATGGTTAGGATGCTTTTGACTAATAATTCACTTTAGGTGTGGCTTCTTAAAATTTACATATTCAAGAATGAATAAAAATAGATTAATACTGTAATCCCATTGCTTCACTAAAACACTCTTATCCTATCTTAATTATCAGCCTCAATTTGAAACACAACACTTACCTTGCTATACAAATGGTCACCATACTGCTTATATATCTCGGTGAGCCCTTCCGCGTCATAATGCTGACTACTAGCAATCCTTATAGCCACATCATACAAATTCTTTTTAAACAGCAAAAACAACTTCGACTGCAGATCCTTTTCGTCCAAGTATATCATCTCTTTATTCTTCGTTAGTATGTAGAAAGACCCCCATTCAGTCAGTACAGCGTCTATTTCATCAAAAGTCTTGGAGAAGACTATGAATTTGTTCTGTATGTCCAGGATGGTGACGTGGTGGGACTTCTGAACTGGTGCCGAGCTGGTGGACGCTGCCACCTTGTGGGACGTCTCGTTGGTGGTGACCACCAGGTAGCTGCGGAACCAGTTGAGACGGACCTTCTCGCCTTCGAGCGCGTAGCACGGACCTCGGCCTTCTGTAGTGTAGCAGTATATCGCCTGGAATTAAGGTAGGTCATGATAGCATATTCTTAAAATTACTAGGATATACTGGTATGGAAAATTATCACAGAAAAATCGTAGAACTGTGCTGAAATTCATCCTATAACATTTGCCACAGGGTTGTACAGGAGTTACAATCCAGCAAATAAAAGTTTTGATGTCATATTTCCCTTGGTAAATGATATTTTTGTACAATGTGGCGATAGACTCGCCGTCTTATAACGTTTAGGGGCTTCATCGCTCTACCTTCCTACCCGGACATATAATCTTGAGGTTACATCATTTCGCTCCTCTTCTGTACGAGTATCAGTGTGTATACTCACGTCACTGGTGGCTACTGTGAGTCCCGGCTTGTCTGCCAGCGCGCTGCAGCCCGCCGCGACGCCCATCTCCTCCAGCACCTCGCGATGTCCCGACGCCAGCCACACCAGCGTGATGCTCGCGCGAGACACCACGAACAACTTGTCCGTGCCTCTGTACACCATCAACTTGGTCACACTCTGCCCAATCACGACCCGCCCATGTATACATATACAGCGTGAAGTTATTCACACAATGCCCGTATATAACATGAAGTTAGCCATACAGTCCCCACTATAAGGCGTCGATGTATACATATACAGCATGAAGTTGGACATACAATCCCAATTTGTAGTATGAAGTTAGCCACACAGTCCCTACTACAGCCCACCAATGTATATTCAGTGTGAACTTAGCCACAGTATCCCTACTCAGAATCTACTGATACAACTCCTGTAGAATCAACAGTAATTGTAATTAATTAACAGTAGTAATTAATGCTGCACATAACGAAAAGACTGCCGACCCAAATCATTCAATCATCAACATTGGCACATTTGCTCATCCACCGTTCACACCGAAAAATGAAGTGTGAGGAGTCACTTAAGGACAAAAGCCTTCTTCACACCGCAATGAAACTATTCAGAAATTAATATATTAGGAATTGGAAACAAATCATTGTATACTTCATTCCTTCACATCAAAGCAGGAGACCAAAAGTTATTTCCTATATCATATCTACAAGTAGGAATGCTGATTAATTGATTAATAATGAGATGTTTCATCGACCATTCTAAATTCTATCTATACTACATCATAAACCTACTTGAAAGCCAATCCGGTGATGGGACTGGTTCCAGATTCAGTGAGCGTCTTCATTTTGCTGCTGCGTTGTCTCGCTATATCACCTCGGAATAGCGACACGGAGCCGTCTTGAAAACCTACTGCAAGCAGGCTCTGAAACAAAAAGTTTCTTACAATATTATGCTTAAAACAGAAGCAAGATATGACTGAGTCAAAAGCTTAAGAAGTTGCCACTCTTCACACAGATATTATTTATTATAGGACTTGCTAAGGGGACCATACAGTCTCCATATTTCATTTCAGGATACTTCACACTTAACAAAATTATTATAATTTTTAGTGTGTGAGCTACGAGTGTATGTTGACTGTTAATTTGACCTTGTTATTGTAATCGGTGGTAACTTTAAACTATCAAATTCCACATATTTTATTTATTTTTTTATATAAAGTTATACCTGTTTCTCCATTAATTGATTTTTAATATAAATTATTTTATACAAAGTAGTATCTGGTTCCCCAATATTTTTATTTTTATTCCATATCTACTTAGTTTATACCTTGTTCTCGTGCACGGCGAGCGCGGTGGCAGGCGTGGGTCGCAAGTTCGACGGCACGGCGCGGCTCACTCGCACGCATATCGGGTTCTTGTGTCGGTCCGTGCGGGACCAGTCCCATACCTTGATCAGGGGGTTTATACCTGGCTCGTCATCCTACAATATTAGACGCACATTAGTATTGGAAACTTGCTAAAATGTATATTTTTTCAAATCTAAGACACATGTTGGAAACTATCATCATCATCATCCATCAGCCAAAGGAAGTCCACTGCTGAACATAGGCCTCTCCCAATGATTTTCCAATGTTTCTGTGGAACATTGGAAACTATGAAGAAGAAGAATGATCGTATGAGTTGGCGTGACGACCTTGACTGCTTTAGTAAAGTATGGACGGCAACAGCAGGAAATAGGGACAAATGGAGAGTTGAGGGAGACCTGTGCCCAGCAGTGGGACAATATATGTTCATAAAAAAAACATAAAATTATATATAGCATAGAAAAAAAAATGACGCTATGTGGTCTCTGATTATCGCTATAATTAATTATTACTGAAATCGACCTCATATAGGTTTCAAGAGGAACCTGTATTCAAAAGTTGCCTGTATTTATAATGGCATCAATTTTAGCTGCAAATTGAAATAACATCATTTTAGTACAATTTGATTTTATACTTTAAGCAATTTTTTCCATTTGTTACAGGTAAACAATTTAACTGTTTTAAATTTTTTTTATAAGTGGACATCATATCAACAATTCTCATGAGTTTGACTTTTATTACATATAAAAAGGGATTATTGCTCACCTTTAGTTAAACTTGACAACTGTTTACCGGTTTAGAAAAAATAAAAATAAGCTGGTATTACCATACTTACCCCAATAGTAACAAGGTACGGATCATGGGGTAACTGCTGTGCAAGTGTAATGGTGATCTCGTAAGCCTTGAACGGTGTGATCTCCCATGACCGAGAGATCAGGTGGGCCAGTCCAGTGTCATCACATAACACCACATGACCGTTGCCACTTGTCGCTACTGTTACGTTTGTATCCTGTGTGACAGATAGTAGGTAAGTGCTTTGTTAAATCAACTATTTAACTATTTATGTAATCATACAAATCATAATTATATTTATTCAAGTTTTTGTATATGAAACTGAAAAATAAAAATGATGAATAGTTAAAATTGACTATTTATGTATATTTATTCGCAGCACAGAGGAAAGGTTCTAACTTCTAAGTATAATGTCTTCAAATATAAGTAGTATATTAACATATTGACTAAATAAAGATTACCTTTTGACTAAAAATGTAGCAATAATTATATTAAAAAATGGTGTTCTAGTACATTCACTGTATTCATTTAATCAGCACAATAAATTGATTGTTACAAAACTAGTGGACAATTAATTTATGCTAATTACTAATGATCTAATCTGTGACTATGGTGATATGGACTATAACTGACTTAAAATGTACTAAACCACTACAAAAATCACATGTACCAGCTATTCTAAGACCCAGAATGCTTCCAAGGGCTACAATACCTGATTTACAACTTTGTAATGTGGTTTTCTCAGCGAGTACTACTACCTACGACCTACTAAATTCTATCAAGAAGGGTTGGTAGTAATTTTTCTATTAAAGCTCTTTGTAAAGGTTAGTAATATGGCAGTAAATTAGTGATTACATTTGTGCAATGATCATACTTCACTTTAAAACAATATCGGCGATAATAAATAACTATTAACAGTTATTAGTCAGCCTTGTTATATACTGATTTATGTGATCCTATATGAGGGGCTTCTTTAATTCGTATTTAAATAGAATGTTACTTACGTGAAGACCCTTGGCGATCTTTCCATTGTCGACATTGTTGTGGATGTCGAAGAAAGAGAATTTTCTCCACTAAAATAACAAAAAACAATATTACAACAATTTTTTTAGATATTTTAGCTTGTATTGTAATTATAAGCTATGTAATGTGTATTTCAATACTACACGATCAAAAATAGAGTAATCAGAAAGAAACAAAACAAAATTCAATGATATTGGGCGTTTTAAGTGATAAAAATATTTTTTGTTTACTCCACAAAGTAAATTTAATGAGCATATTGGTTACATACCTCCAAAAACGCCATTTTTGTAATATCAATTACTCACAAATCATTTTACGCTAATATTTATCAAAGTAAACTGTTTTTCCTTGTACTATTAAAACATTTTTTACATTTTCACCGTACAAACATGAAATATGAACAATCAGTCATGTAAAAACCTTGTTCCATTATATAAATATTTAAAGAGTGCGATGGCCGTTGCTATTGTAACAAGACAAAAAGAGATAGACATAATAAATGCCAAAAGTACTGAAAATTTGACTGAATTAAAACAGCTGTCAAAATGACAGCAAGGAATCGTCAAAAGAGCTAAATATTACGTTAATCGACAATATAATCGATTAGACAATGTAGTCGATGTTTTACAAAAGATTTGAAAAAAAATAACAATATTTTTATTAAAATATAGTAAAGATTGATTTAAAGATACATATATTATACAGATATAAATTCGTGTCTTATAATTGCTCATTCGTAGTGCTTGAGAATCTTTTCCAGTTTACCGTTTTTGGGTGGAAAATTCAAAAGTGGGTCGTCTTCTTCTAAACTAACATTAATGTATGTAAAAACATATTTCATGGCATAATTATTCACTGTATATGAGAGAGTTGTTAGACCATCGATCAAGTGAAGTGGTGCAGCCGTCCTCGCTACTGAAGTCCTGTAAGAAATCAATTGTCAATTGAGACGAATTTCTATATCTCGTTAAATTGATGTCGTACAATATTAACCTTTTTACAACAGGCAGCTCGAAATTCTTAATCGTTGTATATTTCCCGATGTGTTGTTCAGTCCTGCTTATTGAATAATTTGCATTTATCAACCTGTCGTTGGAAAATAAAACAATACAATATAAAACATCGAGAGCTCGATACAGAATTTAAATACCAGTAATCATATATTATATTTAACATTTGTTAATAACAAGATAAACTACCTGTTATAAATGTCTTCATAATCACCATCGTTTCCCCAGTACGTATTTGAAAATCCATTAATGCTAATAAAATGTTCCGTTGATATAGCCAGTGCTCCACCAAATTTCGGAATGTAAGACTTTCTGTAAACCCCAATAATATGTCCCGTACAGAAGGAAATTAATAAATTATCCAACACTATACATATTTAGTTCATTATGGCCTACGCAAACAGGGGTGGAATGGCAAGAGATTTAAATTTTTTACCAAAGGATATTCAAACTTATATAGTAGAAATTCTAATGTTTTAAATTGATGCCGCGGCATCAAGAAATATCTTTTGATATATAAATACCAGATAACATTGAATATCCTTTGGTAAAATTAAAATTAAATTAAATCCCTTGCCATTCCGTCCCGGTCTGCGTAGGCCCTTACTCGGTAAAACAAATACCGAAATGTATCAATTTCATCGTGTGTTATGTTGTTTTTTTTGTCGTAGTTATGAGTAATCACAAATGTCTTACTTATGAGGACCCTCCACGCTGACTGCCAGTTGTCTGGGATATCGTCCGCATCGATATAGGTTTCGAGTGTCCATTGGGATTATATACGGTTCGTGAATAATTATGCAAGGAAAGCGGGTTTCATGATTACCACGACGGTGTATCTCAGTGAACCCGGCGTTTAATAACTTTCCATGATTATAAGTTTGGGAGTGATTAGCTTATAAGAAAAATAAAGATTTAATTAATCTATGTACTAAAGGTAGATTAATTTATGAGAATATTAAAGCAATATTGCTTAATTTAAGAAAAGTAAAATATCTGATTAAAACATGAGTTTGGCGATAAATTTGATAAGTAGTAAGTTTGACGATGAATCGACTAATTTAAGATGTAAAGAAAATTCTCTAGCGCGAAAATGATATTTAAAAAATAAAAGATCCTACGTACCTATTGTATAATTTCTATTTTCTAAATCCTTTTTTAGGTGAAAACCTATGTGAATCTTAGAAAGATAATTTCTTGTTTTAAAAGAATTTAATAAATCATACATGACTGCGAAAAGGCTGAAGTGTGTCATAGGATTCGAACCTGTGACCATCGCCTCGGCAGTTTGCGCCTGGTTCATTAACAGGCTATCACGGATTGTAGTCCCGTGCTCAACTATAGGGGCGTCTGTTCGGGTTGGTATATTTGAAATCTGTTGTTTTATTAAGATAAAAAAAATACAAAATCACATACCAATTTTGATCATTGAAAATACTTAGATACTTTACCCTGTTCAACAACGAACACTTGGTAATCCAGCTGCTGTTTCATCAAGAATGGATGCAACATGTACAAGAACGTTCCCAGGTGCTTTATATTCGTGCCTCTCTTGCATGACCTAAATTACAACAATGGGATGGCGTTATATGTATGAATTTAAATCTTTAGTTGTGTTAGTTTGATTCATAGGTAGGTATTATTTTAGAATTTAGAGCGCATATGCGATATGTAAAATCTTTGCGTATTGGAAAATTAAGGGACACCAGTAAAGTGAGAAGGAAAATAGTGAGGTTGTAGGAGCGACAGGGACAGAAACTGAGATATCGGCACAGTAACGCCGTCTTTTTACACAGATTTTGTTCACGATGTCCCACAAAGAGTACATTGTTTAATCTGAGAATGTCCTGTCTAAAGTCTAGTATATTATTTTGAATTAATTATCTTTAGGCATCTATGTATTATCCAATGCATGCAATACAAAAGTTTAATAATAACCGACAATAACATACGATATTTTACAATACAATTTTGCAGCGGCAATTGATAAATATCCAAATTTGCTTGTCAATACGTGCTTACCGGTAAGGAATCAGTATAGCGACTCTCTGTCGAGCAGTGCAGTTCAGGGGTCTGTATATCCCTCCAATTTTCACTTGGCTGTACATCCTATCAAATGACTGGATAGCGTCCATTGATGGATCGTTTACCACGGGTCCTGAAATAGATGTACTATATTTTGTGTTGTCATAAATATATATTATCTATTGCACGACTCTCACTAAGCAATTGGTAACAGGATGATGGGGGCATGGTAACAAAGTATATTGGTACATGTTATCGTGCCAGCAAACCGTATCCTAAAACAACAAACGTACAGATGTATAGCCCCTGAATATATTTGAAATAGATAGATTTCTATAGAATACCTAACTAGTGTAAAAAAGATTAAGATTATCAATGTTACACTCTAACAATTTTAAAGTATTTTTAATGACTCGTAGAAATGTTGTAGAAATTGAATACAGTCTGGCGTCTATTATCGAGTTTAGTATCTTACCGAGCCCAGAAGGCATTTCGGGGCATAAAGGGACTTTCGTCACTTTGACTGTATAATACGTGAACATCCCTTTAAAAGCCATAGTCACTTCTGTTTCTCCTATGGACGGGCTGGTAGTCACAGCCTGGGAACTACTCGTCGACGGTGTGGACGACTTCTCACACAGAAGATTCCCTCTGAACTTTACTGTAGTGAATGTTTGTCTACAAATAAATGTAACAGTTGTACAGATAGGCCTCAATACTCAGATACTTTACCGGTGGTAGGTCTCTCAAATTATGTGAGAGGCCGCCTGGGTAGTGGGTGGTTATCATCGTATCTCTTCCGTCAAACAATAGTTTACACACTGTTGTGTTCCGGTTTGAAGGACATTGTAGCCAGAGTAACTACTGGACATAATGAGAATGTGGAATGCCAAACATATCTTTGTAATTCATGGTGTTTGGTTTTGTTACTGTCTATGAGCGGTCGCATCGTTTACCATCAGGCGAATGGCATGCTCGTCGCGTCATTCATGGCAATAAAAAAAGGTAGGTATTTTTTGTTATTTGTTAGATGTAGATGTATGCATAACGTACTTTAAAGAGTATTAATACATAAATAAGAACTACAGTTTTGTATCGTTACCAGAAATTACAAGATGTTTTTGGTTTCATAACATCCGGACCGAAAACTATGTTACTACGTAGTAATATTTCAAAGACCGGAAACAAATATTTAATGGTCACGCAATCATAGGTTTCGTTTTGAGGATCGAACCCGCGGATGCTTGTTTCACATTGGGCTCTTAACTAAGGTTGTTATAATCGTTCATAGCATGGTCATAATTTAAACCAGTGTAGTAGGCCTTTAATAAAATTACCAGATTAAATTATATTTGTGTTATTTTATAATTATTTTTGTTAATATTATGTTTTCATTTTCCTTCCTCTTTTATTTTCATCGCGCTGTACCCATTCATCCTGTCAGTACAATTCCATATTTTCTTTCTTAATAAAATACAATGGAGGGTAGTTTAAAATTTCTTAGGCGCGTGCCCCGCTGCTGAACGGGAGTTCAGTCTAATTTCGGCTTCTATTGTGGACAGTCTAAGTGTAGTGTGGTGCAGGAGTGCGGGTTGTAGGCGAACATTCACGTGTGGTCCAGCATCGAGATCGAGATTCGGGTGAGTTTACTAAATTTATATTAGAAATATTGTCATTTGTTGGATGTTGGGTTGTTCGTTGATGTACGTACTTAGTAGCGTTAGGGTAGAACGCGGTTGGACGGCCGTCTAAGGATGTTAGAAAATAACAGGAATCTCAGTTTTTTTAGTAATATGAGGGTTTTAGCAGTTTCGCTATAGAGCGTTGATAGGCATTAAACAAGCACTGGTATCTGGTTATTGTATTAAATTACATGTTCTTAGTCGTTGTCAATACTAACTAAACCAAACGCCGATAATTTACAGTCCTGTTTGAACACACATAGCAACTTAATAATTTAATTAATTTTTTTTTTCGTATTAGGCCGATTCCCCGCTGATGTAGACATCCCACATACGTAAAATAAATAGGAGAAGCAATAAATAAATTATTTTCTACTTCTACCCGGAAAAATATCGTGATAAAATTTTGAACGGAATGGTGAAATACTACGGATAAAAAGACATTTACATTTGAAATAGGACAGTTGTAAAGCATCACGGATCAAATTAAACTGGAACTATTGTGTGAATTGATAAACATATTTTTTTATCTCGTGTGTTTTGAAACGTGTCGCTGTCGGGTGCATAGAGTGAAAATGTAGTAGTTTAATCTATGTGGATTTTAATCCAGTGTGTGTAGTGTGTAAGCCTCGTTAGTGATACGAGTTATTGCAAAACCACCGGCGATTACGGAAAATCCGCTTGATCTCTACAAGGTAGGTCTTACAATTTTTTATCTGTGAGGGTATTAAAGCTACTGTGGCAAGCGATTAATTTATATAATAGTTATTTACTTACGGTTTCCTGTAATAGTTAATTTTCCACGACGGGTTGTAAACCCAGCAGAATATATAACTAGTGAGATTGAGAAATGCTGCAGCGATTAACAGCATCCCTAATATTCGCAACGGAGTTAAAGATTTAATGTTGAACGCTTTCATCGTTACAAAAATATTTAAAATGAATATAAAAAATTCTTTGACAAAAATGCCAAAACCGTGATGAGAACATAGATAAAAATAGACTAAGATATGGATATAAGAGTTGTATAGCGGTTAATCAAAAAGTTTAGTCACTGTTTAGTCAAGGGCGGATCCAGGGAGGAGGTCATGGTCATAGACATGACCTCCCCCCTGGGCTGGCTCCAGATTGACAATTTTTTTATTATCTTGTTGCTAAAAATTAATAAGTACATAGTATATATTATAAATGTTGTTTCGTTTATTAGTTTCATTGAATTTTCAAATCAGAACTGTGCTTAACATCACAATTCACACATCACACATTAATGTCATACACTTAAAAAACATACTTTTAGATGTATTATTGTAATCAAATTCGAGTATGCCCAGTGTTCTGACTATGTGACCTCCCCTTGACCTGAAAGCTGGATCCACCCTTGTGTTCAGTAAGCAATAAGCGACCTTTAAAATTGGTTGGCTTGCGACCACGGCTATCATCTTCTATCTGCCTTTATCTCGTACTTAATGTCGACGAAACATGACATACATACACACATAAACATCACGCCTTTCTCCCGGAAGGGGTAGATGGAGGTGCAACCAAGACACCCACGTTTCGCCTTGTGTTCCGTCCCATGATGTGATAGGGGACGGGCCTACCGCCATATCGGGCACAAATTCTCGAAGCACGGCTCTTGCAGAATAGTTAGTTTAGCTTGTTATGTTTGTATGCTATGCAATAGGTGGGTTTCTGACATGAGCTCTATGGAAAATATGCCACTTGTTTGTTTGTCTAGCCTTATGCGAATGGTAGACCTCAAATACCTTCGAAATTCCTGTATCAAAGATTTAGCTATATAAAAATTTTGTAAGTTTCTCCGCGATATATCCTTTTTCTGTGAAAGGGTGTTATACATTCACTAAATACGTTACATCTAAAAGTTAGAACCGGGACCGGGTTGGTAGTGTAGTTCTAACCCAATTATAGCTTAATTGCGATTCCTTGCATAGATAACAACATAGAGTTTGAATTGGAAACTTACCTGTTTTTAAATCGTTTAATAGACAATAATATTCAAACGATCGATGACAATTTTATACAATGTCGTTTAGGAAACGCGCGTGTAATATGTAAAACGTTTTTTTTGCCAAATTTATATTGAAATATGCCGAAATACTACAGATTTAGGGCGACCTCGCCCACTCGCAAAGTGAAGCGCTGTAGAGACAAGGAAAAGGAGAAAGAAGTTGAGAAGTAAGTGTGATTACATGAGCATTCGTTTTGTTAGTGATAGGATATTTGCAACCACCCAGTTTGCTGCCTCTGCGCAGTTGGAAAGGTGATTATAAACCCTTAGTGACCCGCGCAGGAAGTGCGTGGTAGTCTGTTAGTAACGGACCAGACGCGGCTGCCTACATGTTCACGGTGGTCGCGGGTTCAAATCCCAGGGCACACCTCTGACTTTTCGGAGTCATGTGTGTATTGATAGTCAATCACCACGCACTTTAACGGTGAAGGAAAACATCGTGAGGAAACCTGCATACCATAGCGACTTGTATACATTTCTATGGTATGTAAAAGTCTGCCAACCCGCACTAGGCCAGCGTGGTGGACTATATGCCCTAACCGCTCTCAATCGTACGCTCGATTGTAGAGGAGGCCCGTGCCCTGCAATGATGTCCCATTATAATTATAATAAAAAAAGATTTGTTTTAAATTTTTAGGAAATGAGTAAAATAGAATTTATTTTTTGTCTCTGAACTATTTATTCAGCAAGAACATAAAAATGCCGTTTATGACAATGCAGATTATATTCTGTTAATATCTATAACGTGGCTAGTATTTTCTTTGATAAAAAGTCGTTCGATGTAGACCGTTTTGAACAGATCCTTTTTCAAAACCTCAGAGAAGACTTAAATCTACCCGTAGCCTTCCCGTTGACGTCACATTTATTTCTAGATTGAAACTTGACGCGGAGATGAACTGGTTAGACCTGACGCTTGCTTGCTCGCCAGCCCCCACGTGGTACTTGAGGCGCACGGCCTGGCGCGAGAGTCCCCCCCTCATGGGCGTTCCTCGACAGCTGGCGGCCGGCCTCAGAGCCTCGGTGCAGCTAAGCAACCGACCCATATTCGTCTTCAAGATCCCTACAGTACGCTCCCAGGATTGGATGCGTTTGTTGTAAATCCTTTTGCAGTGTTGCCATCGTAAACGTTTTGATAATACCTTGTGAGCTGGCTAGTTTTGTTCATTGATGCGGTGTTTTTTTTTATTTCAAATAAATTGGCAAGTTTTTTATTTGTAATTTTGTTTTTAATTTGCGAGCAATATTGAAGTCAAATCTTTAAAAATCCATTAACTACCGGAAAGGAAGATGAATTAGTGTTATTAGTGTCACCATGACACCCACGTCTCGCCTTGTATGTTCCGTCCAATGATGTGATAGGGGGCGAGCCTATCGCCATTATCGGACACAATTTCCTGGCTCCGTGCTGATAATGAATTGAAAAATCCATTATCACATTGCCCGACACGGGATTCGAACCCGAGACCTCAGCTTTGCAATCGTACCGTAGAACAACTACGCTACCGAGGCAGTCCGCTTAGTATTTATAATATAGAGGAGCGCTGGTACTTCAGAAACGTAGATAAAAATGGTGGTGCCGGGCCACTTTTTTCTGCCCTCTTATTGGCTGATATTTGACAGGCTGTCAAACATGAATAAATTTATTAAAGCTCTTATGAAATAATTATTAAGAAGCAGACCGGACAGACTTGAACTCGAGGGTCGCAGATTCGATTCCAAGACATTTACTTTTTAAACTTACGTGTAAATTGAAAATTCGTAGTTAATGTAAGGTAACTTGAATAATTGCCTCGGTGGCGTAGTGGTACTACGGTATGATTGCAAAGCTGGGGTCTCGGGTTCGAATCCCGGGTCGGGCAAAGTGATATTGGATTTTTCTATTCATTATCAGCACGGAGTCAGGAATTTGTGCCCGATATGGCGATCGGTTCGCCCCCTATCACATCGTGGGACGGAATATACAAGGCGAAACGTGGGTGTTCTGGTAGCACCTCTGCCTACCCTTTCTGGAAAAAAGGCGTGTGTTTATGTATGTATGTATGTAACTTGAATAATTCGCACGTCCGTCCTAAGCCAGCATGGTTATTATAGCATTACTAGTTGGAAAGCCCTAATCGAGAAAAGGCTGATGTAAGCCAGACGACTGGTCTTATTTATTAGCCAAAATGACAGCCTCCGTGGCGCAGCTGGTTAGACGCCGGCTGTGAAACGAGAGACCGCGGGTTCGGTTCCTGTACCGAGACAAATGTTTGTGTGAACCACAAGCATTTGTTTCTGGTCTGGGTGTTTGTGAGACGGATAAGTCTCGTAGTTCCTGATACCCGCGACACAAGACTCGTGAGTGAGAGAGAGTTAGAGTGTGGTCAGGACTATGTATGTGACTGTTCGGTGTATTTATTTATTTATTTTATTGTTATTATCATTCTGAAAAATTCTGTAGTCTCCTTATTCCAAGGAGGCATAGGCGTGACATTATGTAGGTACGTATGTATGACATTCTGAAAAATAAAGACGTGTTGCGTGGACACTATGTTAGGCATAGCAGGGACAAGGGCAGCCAGAAAAAATAGAGGTGTCATTATTGAAACAAAACAGTAAAAACAAACAATATATTTATTCAAAACAATTTCGACAAATGAAATCCTAATGCGCATATCACTTTGTTTTAAGTAACTCAATGGTATCTAAACTATAACTTGACTAAGGTTACGTTATATTATGAAGCGGTAATCGAGTTGCCTCCGAAACTAAGCGACAACAAAAACAAATACATGACATGTTTTTACAAAATAAGAGATATAGACAATTAATTATAAGTCATGACTTTTTTTTAATATCTTCAAAGATAAACAGAATAATCAGGTAATGTAATAAGGTTGCATATAAAGGTATACAATACCATAGTTCATAACCAGATACTAAAAAATAAAATTGACGTATTAATTTCAAAAAAATCTTTCTTCTCATGTGCCTATTACAACAAATAAAGATAAATAATTCAATTATTTGTTTATGAATAATTTTTCTCGTATCTTACATATGGAAATATTTTACCCATATGTTTTGCCAACTTGTCTTCCATTCATTGTAAAATATTTCAAATTGCCGCAAAGTTCGGAAGGCAACGTTACAACAGCTAACTTGCCTATATTTTCTATCCAATATGCTCACCCAGTCAAGATCACATACATTGACTTTCATACACGATGATAGGTTTTTAATTATTTTATATACCGAGTGGCAGAGACATGATATTAAATAAAACCATATGTTAATGAAACCATCTAATACCTATCACACCGCTTTAGCAGTTCTTACACCAATAATAATTAAATTATATTCAATTATGTTTTAAAGATTATTTCAAATAGATTATTATTTATTTTCTAATTTAAATTGTTTGAGAATATTACTGATTTTTTAATTAGTATTGGTTTAATTGGTTTAAGTTCAACTCGTCACATAGTAGTTTTATGGTGTGATTTCTCTAGTCTCTACCACTCTGTATAGAGCACTTATCGACATAGACAAAGAAACGACGATTGCGTAATCTATGCAGCTTAAAAATTAACCAGCCGCAAGGTGGCTTTGGCTCTTTCACTCCCGCAAGTTATCACGTGGATAGAAATGCCACATCCAGTCTTTGTCAATGTATTTGAAAATGTACTATTTTGACTGGTCGACAATTTTGTTATTAATAACGTGAAGTAAGATTGAATCAGTTGGAACAGACAACTTCATAATATGCGGTTATTTTTTCCTCATATCCATTACAATGGCGGAATTATACGACACAAAGTCAATTTAATTATGAGAAATTTACTGGACGTAATAACACGTCGTATAGAAAAGTTTACTAACATATTGACATGTAAATGGAAATGAATATAATAGGCCTATTTCCGCTCTAAGCACGTTTGGTAAAAATATAAAAAAATCTACATTTACTTTACTTTAAAAACATTGACTTGCGTAAATATTCTCTAACAAGCGAATATAACTCCGAGTATGTCACGTGATGTCAGATTACATTTTAAACTTTTTTTATTGTACTGATTAATTAGGTACATAGAATTATTATTACATTGAGAGTCACGCCGCTAGATTTGCATGCTTTCAAGGTGGGACTGTTATTATGAGATTCGACAATTCATCTTTTTATTAATGCCAATTTTAATACACGCCAAGGCTAGATGTTAAAACCTTATCTAATGATTAAATATTGGGTGTAGGGCTAATAGAGCTATCTTTTCTCGAAAGCTTAGATTTATTTAAAGTCAATTTATGAGTTTAATAACCACATTTTTTACGAAATCAAGCAAATCTAGAGGTCGTACTCTCGTTTTAAATGATTTTAGATTTCCAAATTGACTCAGATATTATCTAGTTCGTATAGTAAGTAAACTGTACAGGTAATGAATACGATTCACAAATGCATGGAATTTATAAATGAAATAAAAATACAATAAATATTTTGCTATAAAAAAATAAGGTATATATATTACAGAAGTAAAGTAATGCCACTAAATGAAGTAGACCCTTCACTTCCCATCGTAGGCCATTCCAAAGATCATTCATTGCTCGAAAAAGGTCATTCATTATTTTGTTTTCTGTTTCAATATAATTAATATTTTTAAGAAGTTTTCGAATAACACTCAGATATAACACATAGAAAAACGTTATATTTTTTCATTACAACTTCATGCAACGAGTCGGAATTGTCTAAAACTAAAAATGGTCGTTTTGAAGGAATGTAGGTATAAATGCGTTTTGTGTTTGTACCAGATGAAGGTGGTCCGTCAACAAATGAATACGGTCGTTGTATTGTCCAGGCGGTTACTCTATAATCCGAAACGAAGTTCGAATGTTCGAACGTCGTTCGTAAAACTGTACGAATGTGTCCAGGCACTCCACAAAATGTTGGAATCCTCTATGGTACGTCGTTACCATAGACAAGTTAGCAGTGAATGATAAGTGTCATAGAGAATAGCATTGATTTTTAGAAGAGGAAAACTTATAACTTCGGACCTCGCACGTTCGAAAATTCAAACTTCGTTTCAGATCATACAGTAACCCCCCAGAATAGAAGGAACTATGTAATAGCAAACATACGTAATAGTCGCGCATATAATTCAGATCTTTTTTAATGGAAATGTAATCCGTTAATTTTTCTTTTTAACTGTAAATAGTTTTTTGGTTAAATAAGTCATTGACGGAATAAATATAACCGGTACCATTCATAAGAAATACAAAGTACTACAAGTTTTAAGCTATCAATTCAAATGCTTTACTAATGAAACTAGTTTTTAGTGTTATTCACAAAAACAAGTGTCGGTAACGCCCAAAAATTTTTTTACGTTACACGCAGCTGAAGGTAGATACTTTAGGCCTTTTCAAATAGCTTTCACGATGAATATATAAGATAAAAAATTAAAGTTACGTATTAAAATAAATTTTATAAATTGGTGAATACATGATCATTAAAACAAAATACTGGAAAAATATTTAAATTCGTGACATGTAAATTTAAAATAAATCTTTTTACAAACAAAACTACAAGTTTAGTAAAAATTATTCAGTAGTACAGTTGACTCTTAATAATTCAAACCTTCTATAATTCGAAGTACATGTTGGGTCCCTCGCAAAACTCAATAAATCAAATAAATTTAATTAAATAAGACCATGTTATCATGTCACTCTGTAAAGTTGATTTAGGAATATATATTTTTAAATCAATCCCTATTTCATGTTATCTATAAGATTTAAATTATTTCGAGCAATGAAGCATCTTTCTCGTACTAATATTTGTATCACATTGTATCCCTTACAGCTAAACGCGTCTAAGGTAACATCTATACATAAAACTAAATAGGGTGATGTACAAAAATCATTTTTCTCACAATTCTCACAATGTACTTCTTCATAGCGTGGTTTTCGACGAATCATTGCAAAATGTTTTACTTTTAGATCTTACGAATGACCACATTTCAAACCCAATTAGGTTTAGCCAGGGTAAAAAAAAACAGAAGTAATTTTGAACATGTATTTTCATGTTATTACTCTGTTATTAATGTCTCAATTGATTATCCATACCTACAAACTTACGAGTATTTATAATATAGAGGGAGCGATGGCACATTTGCGTCTTAAAATACGTCGATGTTTTTGTACGTAATATTGGTAGGATGGCTATATAAATGAAAATTGAATTAATGATTTGAAACAAATTTCTATAAATTCCGTTGGAAACATAAAGTATATTTAGTTAATATCCGTCTAAAACTAGTTTGAATGGAATTCAAATAGTCCTAAACTAGTTATTTTATTTTTCTTTTTCAAATAATTTTTGCATGTTGGACAACCTGTCAAATGTCAGCCAATAGGAGGGCAGAAAAAGGTGGCCCGGCACCACCGTTTTTATTCAGGTTTTTGAAGTACCAACAGTCCCTCTACAATATAAATAACCTAAGCCTATAAAGTATATTTTAGATCTTATTAGCATTCGTAACTTTGGACAGGTTCATAAAAAATAATACAATATGTTTAAAATTACATTTGTTTACTTTTACCCTGGTTTATTACATGATTGAGTGATTTTGATTCGTTAACATATTGGAGTAATTTCGAATTTCGGTGCCACGCTGGAATATAATTTTAATAATAGCATAAATGTTATATATTAAAGACATTTCATTCATGACAATGCACTCGTTTCTAATCGGAATTGTATTAAAAGCTAAGTTGCGACGTACCTGAGTATGCATTGAATATAACAATTGAACATCGACCTGTTAAGTAGGCGTCTATCTAAGTAAAGCTATTTACATTTACCAACACTATCTTAAGTACAAAGTATTATTTATATATTCATGTTACAATTATTATTTGGAATATTCATGAGCACGTTTTTACATAGTGCGTATAACTAGTGTACGTGTAGACAATAACATTAATTGTATTTTAATTCGAGATTCTTAATTATCGAAATAATGTCTAGGAATCACATAAAGCAACGCATTTTGGTATTTTGCATTCCGGAGTATTTTTTTAACAGAATAATCGTAAAATTGGATTCATTTGTGACGTCAGGTCATGGGTAATTACTATCATATCGACGACCGAAATATATAAGCGAACATCAAAACCTTTATAAAAATATAATTTTAGCTTTGAAACAAATATAAAAATATTACGAAATTGTATTTTAAGGGAATCAATTCGTTGTTTAAAATGCTTCGTTATTTTTAAATAATATTTCAAATTGAAACTCAGTTTCAAACAGAGCCATAGTAGCGTCAATTTTAGCGTTTTTTTTTTTACTTTAAAAAATCATTGATTGATTTAACTTTTTTGTCGATCAGCGATATGATAGTCGGCTTATATTTTTTTTATCTCCACGGAATACGTTATAAAGTCTTATGCGAATACTGTATATTACTTAATTATTATTACAGTTATTTTTATTAATTACTCAAACGCTCTGAGCGCAACATCGCTTTATCTATATTGTCAATATGTAATAGATATAATGGCAGCTGTACAACTATCAACGTGATTTGTTCCTACTTAACCGAATTTCATTGTACAAGTATCAAAATTATCTCTAACATTTTGCCTAACGACTAGCGATGTGAAAATAAATTAGTTATGGTAAAAAGAATACTTAGCATACGTGATTAAAAATAGGAAATGTTTAAAAATGCAGTCGGAATTGTTTACCGATTTTGAGGAACTGTTATTGGATATTGTTTTGTGTTATTGGATATGAACAGTGTTGCTAGATTTGTTAGGTTATATTTGTATTGTAAAATTTGAAGTGAAAAAGTGCTAAGTTGATCATGCACTTTATATACACTTTATATATAAAATATTGATCGTTGAATCAATCTTTTTACGGTTTGCCTAAAAGTTCTAACATCTAGCCACTCCGGTTCAACACTGAGAGTCAGATATAACATCGGTAACATTACCTTTACGACTGTGCGAAGTAAATTATTCTTAAGTGTTAAAAAATAACCTTAAAACAATATTCGAAAAATAAAATTACTAAAACAAAATCACGAAACATCCATATCAGTAGTATGTACAAGTTTGCTATGGTACGATGACATTCAGGGTCAATTGTTGCCACTTAAAAATCTCATGACATTCATATATCAGTGTTGCCGCTTAAAAATCGACCTTATTAATTAGTCACAGTCCAGGATTGCCACTTGTGAATAAATGGTTCGATATCACGTCACTGAACTAGTGTTACCGTTCGTCGCCAAACAACAATTTGGCGAGGTATGTCCATCAGCTGCGCTCGTCGATGTTGGCCAGGATGTGCGTGTACAGGTGGTAGCGCGAGACCTGCACTAGCTCGTACTCGAGGGTCGACAGGCCGTCTTGCTGGAATATCTTGCTAGTTTGCGATAGCAGTTGATACCTGAAATTATTTTTTGTTTTAGTAGAGGGGACAATTCAGAAAGGGGCATCTTGAACTAAGGAAGTTTATGCTGCGTATCTAGACGAATGCATACATCCTTTTAGAGCCATCCATAGTTGGCTTTAAGCATAAGTAAACAGGATTACGAACAGCCAGTATTTTGAATTCCGGCTTGCCTAAACTACACTTTTCTTGCAAATGTAATGCCGTCAAGATAGAGAGTATTAATTATTAGCAGACTATTTTCTTTTCCCGTTCGAACCAATTAAACCGGATTTAATTTCGGCGTGAAATACATAAGCATATTTCAGACATCCAACACATGACGATATAAAACATAAATCATTATTGATTAACTCTATTTACCTTTTTGGATTGGGAACTGATTTCTTGTGATCCAACATGGCGTACCGCGCAATGGACATTTTATACCTTGCTATGTGATAATTAACTTTCTTCAACCTGTAATTAAAAACAAATTACTTCATTAATGGCCCGGGGCAGATATGTCATTCCAGTGCTATGCCCAGCGCATTTAGCAGCTTGTCCTGGTTCTGGGGGGCTACTATAAAACACGGTTTTTAATATATCGTGCGATCCCTCGTGTTGAAATCTAAGTAAGTGATTGAGTTTTTACTATTTTGTCCATTAATGTTTTCTATGCGACACCTTGTCAACACTATTGAATTTGGCAGTAGGTTTCACCATTTGGGATCGGACGTTCTATCAAAGAATCGTTGTGTGTAGTAGCCCCCCAGCATTGAAGGGGCACTGTGGAGTCACGTGTTTCTCCCGTATTTTCACCGTCTAGTGGCCACGTATCCGTTCGAAAGATACGTAGTGTACGTAGGCGATGTGGGTTGGCATCCAAGAGCTATGACGTACAGTGTCCCGCAGGGGTCCTCGAGGGTCTCAACTTTCCTTGCCGAAGGTTTTTCCGCGGGAGTCGTGCGATCAATGGCTCTCTACGGGTTTCCCGTTTGGATTGAGTCCCTGGACAGACGCTGTGTTGCTTCTTTATTGAGTCTTCTGCAGTGAGCGATTATAGTGGTGTAGTGAAGCATCAGGGGCTATCGCACGATTTCCCACAAGGCCACCTGCGTATCGGCTCGCTTCCCTGAGACATCGACGCCAGAGCCCTCTCGTCAATTAACCATTGACGGAAGGCGGAGTCCCGTCGCGGGAAACTACTGGCCCGTAGATAGGTCGAAGCCGTACGGCTGGGCAGGCGCTACGGCGTGACGACATTCGGCTTCACGCACGTACTGTTGGGGTACGGGTGCTTCGGCATATACAGTGGCGGGTGGCGAGAAGCGAAGATTCCGCCGTGTCACCACTGTGATAATTTGTGCGTAAGACACAGTCCAACACATTCTCTCAGAACGTCCCGCCAGGGGAGAGAAGCGCTCTCCGCAGAGCCGTCGGAGTAGTCTTCTCACTTTCGGCCGTGATACGTTATACATAGTTGAGAATTGAGGACATGGAGGACAAGGTAGGCCGTACTCACCTTGTGTGAGAATATCATCTCAAAAAAAGGAGAGCATGGTGCTGGTTCGTGAACAGAACGAACCCGCCCGCAATCGTCAACCGAGGAAGTATCGGGTGGATGACAACTGCTAATCCAGCGTCGTCGCCCAGGGCTCAAGATGGGGTCCGAATTTCATCACAGTATTCCCTGACTGTCGTTATGCCGACACCGATAACCTCTTTTTAATCGCCTCCTCACACAGGTAGGTTATACCGCGATGAAATTCTGACCCCATTGTCGTTCATCCGGCGCCTACACGTTTGATGGTTGCGGCCAGGTTCGTTCTGTTCTAGAACCAGCACCGCGCTCTCCTTTTTGTGAGATGACATTCTCAAAAAACGTGAGAACGGCCTACTATGACCTCCGATTCTCGACCACGAACGAATCACGGCTGAGAAGGATCTTTCTGGACTGACTCGCTGGACATGTGTTCACTCCAGCGGCATTGCGGATAGTTGCGCGCTTTTCTTCCCCGACTGGACGGCCCGAGAGTGTGCCGTTCTCAGCACAATTATCACTGATGACACACGGCGGATTCTTCCATTCTCTCCACCCGTCACAGGTATATGCCGAAGCAGCCGTGCCCCGACAGCACCTGTGTCCAGTGGAATGTCATCGGGCCATGGCGTCTGCCCAGCCCTCGACCTCTCTACGGGCCGCTAGTTTACCGCGATGGGTCCATCGCCTCCCACCAGTGGTAACCTGACAAGAAGGTTCTGGCGTCGATGTCGCAGGCCAACCATCCTACGCAGGTAGCGTCTGGGAAATCGTGCGATAGTGTCAATTGCAGCGAAGGATTAGGATTTTTCGCTGCGGTGGAGCTAGGAGGGTAACACAGCGTTTGTCCAGGAGCTCATCCCAAAGGGAACACCCGTTACGAGCCATTGATCACGCGACTTGCGCGTACATCGGCAAGCGAGGTACCTTGAGTTTGAGTAGCGGTTAGTTAACACGCCTGCCGCCCGAATCAGGTTCAGCTTCAGCCAGCTGGGTGAAATGAGCGCGAAAGTTTCACCGGCTGTCCAGCAAAACCCCTATATACTTCATCGTGGAGCCGATGTTAATTGCCACGCCCTCAATCTCTGTTTAGGCCCCTGCCGGGACTCTACTTAGCCCGCGGAAACAGGTGGCCCCAGTTTTATGTAGTGTCACAGCGACGCCCAGCTGCCGTATCCTTTCTGACCACGTTTTTTGTTCTTAACATCCTCGAAGGTCACGCCACATGCTGTCACTAACATATCGTCGGTGAAACAAATGATAACGACGCCCCGAGTGTTGCCACCATGTAGCACCAAGTCATAGCTGATGTACCACAGGAGGGGACCGAGAACCGACCCCTGTGGGACACCGCCCGACTTGGCTCTTAGGTGCTAACCGTCCGCGCCCGGGTACACGGAAGTGCAAGTTCAGGGCGTCGGCATCATACGCTACGCCGACGTTAGTGGCAGCGTGTGGCGGTAGTTCAGAAGTGGCTGCATCCACTGCCGTGTTGGGAACAAGCAACGTCCTGAACAAGATACGGCGACTGGGCCTCGCCGTGGCCCTCCATAAAACCGTGGCCGCTTCGGAGATGGCCAGCGGTAGAGACCTAATCGGAGACCGGGGGCGCGGCAATTTCTACCGGCTCCACGATGAAGCGCGGGTAGCGATGGACAGCCGGTGGATCTTTTCCGCCCAGTCCACTCAGCTGAAGTCGAAGCTAGTTCGGGCGGCAGGCGCGTTGCCTAGCCTGCTGCCCAACCTCGAGGGTCCCGGCACCTCATGTCGAAGATTCTACGCAAGAATCAAGAGGTCAATGACTCTTAAGATCGAGTCCTTGAACAGATGCGTTTTTGCTCTCCTGCGTCAGCTAAAGATCAGGGGCTACGAACCGGTCTGCATATTGGCCGGCCGGTCCGCTTTTCTGGGACATTGATGCAGAATCCCCTCATTAGACTGCCCTGGTCAGAGGGGGCGTCCCGTCATGGGAAACTACCGGCCCCTAGGAGGTCAAGGCCGTACGGGGCCCTTTTTCGCGTGGGTGCCGTAGAGTGGCGCTCCTTATTGAACCATCGCAGTGCTGGTGCTTAGACATCGCAGCAGTGCGTCCTGTTCTAGACCAGTGGCTGGGCAGGTGCCTCGATGTGGTGACATTCCACTTGACGCACGTACTATCGGGGCAGGGCTGATTCGGCAGATAACTGTGGAGAGTGGCGAGAAGGGAAGACTCCGCCGTGTGTGTGTGATAATTGTGCGGCGGACACTGCACAGAACACTCTCTTGGAACGGCCAGCCTGGGAAGAGGAGCGCGTAGCTCTTCCGCACAGAAGTCTGAGTGGATCTCACGCTCTTGGTCGTAGTTTCTTCCATGGTCTATAGTAAGAGGTCATTGTATGAGAATGTCAACTAGCAGAAGAAGAGCGCGGACGCGGGTTTGTAAGTAGAACAACCCTGACTGCAACTACAAACCGAGGAAGCGCCGGGTTAACGACAACGGCTGGACTGGTTACCTCGCTCACTAGTCAACAGGCTTCAGAATTTCATCCTAGTATGTCCCTACCTGTCATCGTGTCGACCCCAATGACCGCTATTAATCGCCTCTTAGTACATGCAGTGGATACCGTGACGAAATTCTGATGCCTCTTAAGCATTGGGACGCCGGGGCAGCCGTTTTATCCCACCCGCCGCTTCCTGTTTGGCGGTTCCGGGCGGAATCGTTTTGTTCACGAACCCGCTCCGCGCCCTTCTGCGAGATGACATTCTCACAGTAGGTGAGTACAGTCCTGCCATGACCTCCGACTCGACCATTGAAGGAATCGCGGCCGAGAGAGTGAGCTCTATTCCGACGCCTTTGCGGAGTCATGTGCGCCCTTCTTCCTAGGCTGGACACTCTGGACCGTACCAAGCTGTGTCCTCCGCACAATTGTCACAGTGGTAACACGCGGCTGATTCTTCCCTTCTCGCCACCCGCGACATGTTTCTGACGAAGCACCTGTGTCCCGAAACTACCTGTGTCAAGTGAAAGTCATCACGTCATGGCGCTGACCAGTCACTGGTCAAGGTTGCGCTACCGCAATATTCCATGCAACAGCACTGTGATGGTTCAGTAAGGAGCGCCATTCCTCCATGACAGTCACGCGCAGGGAGACCCAATTAACCTAGACATCTCAGAGGTTGATAGTTCCCCTCGACGAGACGCTTCCTTCGCCAGTAATAAACTGATGAAAGGGCTAAGGCATCAATGTCCCAGGGAAAGGAACTAGCCAAGACCCAGGCAGCCTCATGAGACATTATACGATATCCCCTGATCATCCGCTGCGCCACTAATTGTTGCGGTTGACGCAAGAGAGAAGCGCAGCGTCTGAACCCCAAAAACTTTTGGAAGGGGCCTATGTTCAGCAGTGGTAAGACAGTGAGATATGAAATAATGAAGTAACTTACCTATAAAACATATCGTCGTCCTCTCCTCCCCACCCCCAGTACTTGTTGGAGAAGCCGTTCACGTTGATGAACTGCTCCAACGTCACTGCTGACACGCCGCCGAATATGTCTTCATACGGCAACCTGGAATTTAAGCCATAATCATCATCATCTAGTCTATTGTAAGTAGTCCACTCGCTGGACATCGGCTTCCTCTACGATTGAGAGCTGGAGCGGTAGTCAACCACACTGGCCTATTATGGGTAGGCGGACTTAACATAAACACCATACAAATTATTGTTATAAGCAATATGTGTACGGATTTTCCCTTTGCCATTAAAGTGTGTGGCCATTGACTAAGAATACACATATGACTTCGAAAAGTCAATGTGGCGTGCGCTGGGATTTCAACTTCGTTGGTTCTATTAGGAACAAGTCGCCACGTACTTTATATTTATTATAACTCTGAATTGTATTACAATCGATGTTCTTTATTCAAACTGTAACTTCAAGATTATTTGAAAAACATAACATGTCAACTCACATGAAGTTAAGTTTGTCTATAGACGCGGACATGTGCCTGGGCTGGCGCGGGCAGGAGTAGAGGTTCCTGGTGTCGAGCGGCAGCAGGTCGATGTCGTGGAAGATGAAGCACTGCCAGCCGCCCGGCTCCAGCCGCTGGCTCTCCACGAAGCCCACGTTCATCAACTTCGCGCGGTTGAAGTCTTTGTACCCTGGAAGTGACACAAAAAGAAAATATTTTGTATAATTAATTTGGATAATGTAACATCTAAAGACTAATTAAAAATAAATGTTGATAAATGAAAGCAATTGTTTTATTTACAATGTTAGTGTTACAATGATCCCTTTACACTGTTAACAACCAGCCGTAGGAGTAGGGATCCCTAAAAAGAAAACGAGATATTATTTGTCTTTTAACACCCAAACGCGAAAAAATATTTTTGGATCACACAAATATTTGTTTCGGTGCGGAGATTTTCTCATTTCCCAGCCGGCGTAACAAATTGTGACATAAAGGCTGTCCAAAAACAAACAAAGTGATACATACCTTCTTGTTCAACTATGAATATTCCGTATTCAATTTGTTGCTTCATTAGGAATGGATGCATGTGGTTCAGGAATATGGCTAAATGCTGTTGGCGATCTCTGTAAGAAAGTATATGCTATTAAAAATATTATCATCGTATTTTTCGCAAGAGGTCTAAGAAGAGATACCTTAATTTACTCCTTTAGATTATCGTGGCAATATTAACATATTCGGCCAGTTTTATGAAATTTATATAGATACATTAGATCATCAAGTCAGACTGGGGAAAATCCCCTACATTCAAATAGTTTGAGGGACGGCCCGTCCTTATTTGTGAAATACAGAATTTGTGTATTTCATAAATACGATTTTAAAACTTTCACTGCTTACAACAGATATTAAAGATGCATTAACATTTTTTAACTGACCTGTATGGCACAATAATTGCGACTTTATGCCTGGCCGTGCAGTTGGGCGGCGCGTAGTGACCGCCCCATTGTACTTCAGGGTACTTCTTCTCCACCCACTCTAACTCCAGCTCTGTTTTATTTACAGAGATGGGACCTGGAAAAAACAACATTATTCATAAGTTTACGACCCAACAGCAGTTTAGCACTTAGGTATATGCGCTAAATATTTGATGAACTATTTGTTATCTGTTAATATAAGAAATCTTTATGAGAAGCAAAAAATAACGGGAAAGTTACAAGTTGACACAACGCTATTACGATAAAAATAAGTATAATAAAGACACGGAGATCTTTTCTCGCTGCGAGAATCGTATGCATGACATAACCGCCATAAATTATAATGTTCTGACAAATGTTTACACGATACAAATTTTTAATATCCTTACGATATTCGCATCTTCGAGACGAAAAATTATCCCGGTGTAAAAGAGGCTTTACTGAGAAATACTCTTGTACGAATCTCGAAGGTATGTTGTTTCTACAGGCTATCATCATTCGCGGACAATTGGCATAAGGCAGGTAGTCAGTATCTTAATTAGAAGCTAAAATACTCTACACGCAAATATCACTGACCACAAATGTAATGTAAATGCCAGACAAAACAAAGTAGAAGAAACACTCACCTAAATCAGGAGGCATGCTATCACAAAGCGGCAACATAGGTTCGGTCCTTTTAACCCCGCTCTCAGTGGTGACCAGACTCTTGATTCCCTCCATGATCCTGGTGATGAGCATCGGAGTGGTCTGCGTGTGTCCCGTGACGTTCGCCGTCATGTTGTAAGTGTTGTTCACTGGTCTAGTGATGTTGTACTTCTTCAGTATGATGTCGAGCGTGTTGTTGTTGATTTTCGTATGGTTTTGTGTGGAGGTTTGCTTTGACCAGCTTGGGGTTTTGTCGCTGCTTCTGAAATTGCGAATAAAACATGTTCACAATAAAATATAAGTATAATCATACCAGAGATTACCGAGAGGGAAAGCAGCCGTAATAGTGTTATACGTGCGTTGAAATTTTCAAACTTTACTTTAATCTTAAACCCAAGCGACTAATTTGGCATTAGTCTACCCGGCGTTTCTTTTTACCTTACTTGACTGTATATTGTAACTATTATGAAAATTACATCGATTTAGTAATACAATCAAATGACAAATAAATAAATAAATAAATGCACCCAACAGTCACATACATACATAATTCTAACCCCACATTAAGATCAATTAAGTCTTGTGTCGTGGGTATCAGAAGTTACGAGAGACTTTTCGGTCTCAACACCCAGGCCCGAGACAAATACTTGTGGGCCTTACAAACATTGGTCTCGGTGCGGGGATCGAACCCGCGGCCTCACATTTCACAGGCGACGTCTAACCAACTGCGCCATGCAGGCTGTCTGTAGATGCATATTTTTTTTTTTTTTTGTATCAGCCCATATACGACCCACTGCAGGGCACGGGCCTCCTCTACAATCGAGAGTACGATTGAGAGTGGTTAGGCCATATAGTCCACCACGCTGGCCTAGTGCGGGTTGGCGGACTTACACACCGTAGAATTTTTTTTAAAATCGCTACGGTATGCAGGTTTCCTCACGATGTTTTCCCTCACCGTTAAAGTGCGTGGTGATTGACTATCAATGTTTTTATTATAATGTACCTGAGCGTAGGTTGCGTGGCGTTGTACAGCGGCGTGTAGAGATAGGTCCTGAGCGGCGAGGCGTCGAGGATGGAGCCGAATATGTACTCCACAGCCGCCAGCCCCAGCACGAGCAGCAACAGCAGGCGGAGCGCGCGCGTCGCCCGCCCGCCGCCCGCGCTTGCGCCGCCGCCCATCAACGCATGCGGGGCCACACGCGCCCGGAGCACTGGAACACATTCATAAACAACTAGATTACATCTGTAGTCTTATTGTAGGAACGCACAGTATGTTGAATTTTACACAGGGTATATCAAGAATGCGGCCGAAAACGAAGCCAGGTGGTAGTATTAGTGACTGCAGATACAATGCAACTAAAAATTCGCAAAAAAGCGTAAATTTTTTGTTGTAATTTTTTACTTATCGTCATATTTGGGTAGTAAATACATCGTTTTCCTAAAATAATAATGTACACCATTTTATTTTTAAAGGTACAATGGTACGCAACGGTTTAAATTATAATTTTAACAAAAACAAGCGATCTACCATCCAAACACGATAATATTTAAAAAATTGCAAAAACAACCTATTGCTTATTTTGAGAAAATTTATATATTTTATACTAAAACTACCACCTGGCTTCGTTATCGGGCGCAGTCTTATTATACCCTGTATTTTGCTGAATAAACATTTGGCAGCTGCGTGGGAGCGTGCCAGCCAGCCGTCAGTCGTTCCCCGACACCCGCCACGTTGGCCGTACTAGACCGCTAGGTACCTACCGTACACACTGTATGTAAGTAAGTGAATCAATGTAATAGTGGTGACTAATATCCATTCATCCATCAGCCATAGGAAGTCCACTGCTGAACATAAGCCTCCTCCAATGATTTCCACAGTGACCTGTTGGAGGCAGCCTGCATCCAGCGACGTATGATGACGTATGGTGATTAATGTAATTGGTATTAATTGCTCTGTAATGTTATTAATCCAATCCAATGTTAGTTGTACCACGGTACGGTTACGAAGCTGAGGGTTCGAAGCCCAGGTCCGGCAAAGTGATATTGGACTTTTCTATTCATTATCAGCTCGGAATCAGGAATTTGTACCCGATATGACGATAGGCTCACCCCCTATCACATTGGGGGACGAAATATACAAAGCGAAACGTGGGTGTATTGGTTCCTACCAAGGGAACCTATGCCTACCCCTTCCAGGAAAAAGGCGTGAGTTTATGTATTTTTAGTTGAATTACTCTTTTAATGGAATTTAAATTACGCAATGTATGTCATGAAATAAGTCATCATCTTCAAGCATGAAATTAGTTTTGTGATAATAAATCCAGATTTATTATCTAAACCCAGGTTTAGAGCTGTTCTTTCCTACTAGTAGTATTTTATCCGAATTTTTATCTATCTAGTGCATAATTGTATGTCCTGCTTTGTTTCGGAGCGAAGTAGACAGTAAATTATTTTCCATTGTATTATTTTACAAATTGAATTATTGACAAAGCCATTTCCAGAGACTCAGTGAGCTTGAATGCTCTGTGTTATTACAATTTCGATAGTGGCAAACAAAGTTATAGTGGTAGATGTAAGGTAAGAGATACCCCCTAATCACGCAACGGAAATGACACAATAGAACCAAAAACAATATGGGTGCAACAACGGAAACAGAATTATATAAACTGAGAAAAAGTGCAATATTACTTAATATATTACAACAACCTTATATTACTTTCTAATGTCTGTGCCATTGGTGTCAGCGGATATTTGACGCCATATCTAAAACGTTTCGTTATGAAATTATTTTCAAACCAAAGAAAAATCCTTCGAAAGGAAGTACAAGTTCTTAACACGTCATATGTGGATTAATTAGTTTGTTATCAAGATATATCCACGTGAACGTTTATTGCTAACAGCTCATTAATATGGTTTTATGCTAATGAGAAAACGATTGGTAATGGTAATGAGAAATTCGCGTGTTGCTACGCGTATACTTTTTAAATAGACAAATAAGGCTTATCAACAAAATAGGTCGGTATGTGAAATCCATTGTCGACTTAGCAATGTAACTTAAAACGGAAGAAATCGATAAAGGAATATAAAAATAGCAATAAAAAAGTGTTCCTTTTGTAGCGAAAATTACGCAAACAGGGTTTTCTTTCATAAGCGTCATACCTGTCTATTGCATGTAACTTACTATTATTACTAAGTCCTGCAGGGCAGTGTACTGAGCGTATCAACTCGAGACATTCATTCTTAACTCTTATAATATCCAAGCTGGCTACTATATAGACTGAAATGTTTATAAATAATAGTTGGCGATCGACGTAGCAGTTCTGCCTACTGCCTACATCCTACACAGACAATGTCCTTGATGGGCCCTTGGTTCTTTTGTAACTGTTATTTTTTCATTTATACAATAGGTAGTACAAAAATTTCATGGCCACGATTTGATTAAAAAGTATGATTCCTAAAAGAATTTTCGATACCAATTCCTTAGCCAAGAAAATTTTAAAAAAGAACAAATGCTGTAATTTTATAGTCTGTGCATTTTTTATACGGAGATGTAGCCAGGGCGCACAGCCGGAAAAGGGTAGAGTAATTTTTCGCCTTGATCCGGCTTTACAAGGGCAAAATCCGATACGGTTAAAACGTTCCGGAAAAATCGTATTTCATTAAAAGAAACAACGAAAATAGCTTCTGATTTTAATTTATTTTTTACGTGGTTTGCGTTCCATTACTGTATAATTGTCAATAAGCCCTGTTCTAATAGAATTGTTTGTTTTTCGGAATATCAATTGCTATGTTGTTCCCAACATTGTTATTTTTTCTCATTAATCTTTCAGAGGAGACCATGCTTTTATATTGATATTTGTACATTAATATTCATGAGCGGCTCTTCGAATATCAAGATTATTTATTGTTTCTACTGATTTATTATATTTATTAGAAGTATTTCGGCATATTGCTATACTGCATTAATTATTTATTGACAACTATGTACCTACAGGTATGTATCCGACTATTATGTCCCCAATACATCGAGTTTACTGAAAATAAACGTACAATACTTAAATATACAATCTTATTAATTGAACCACCAACCACGAGTAAAAATATTTAGGATGTCGGAGCACGATTCCTTTACCATGACATTCTAAAAAAATAAAAAAGTAACAAAGAGGTTGCAATTTCGACGCCGGGTAATGGCGACATCCTCTCTCAAATAATCAAAGTCGACGTGTTGATTTACGTAATGGCGCTTGGAGATTGGTAAATTGGCGACATGAGCCCGCTCCCGTTTATTGTTGTTTCGTTCCAGAATTTTACACTTGTAATGGAAGATTACTGGTATGTACATGTGTTACCAAGTGGTCTGTAAAGAACCAAACCGTGGGTGTATGACCTTGGTTAAATAAAAATGGGCATTGCAAAAATATCAGCTCTTACACCATTAAAAATTATATAAAAAAAAGCGACTTTTTTTTTTTGTTTGAAATATCATTGTGCTTGGGTGGTAGGTCCATAGTTTTTGCTAAAATTATAATTTATACCTTGCGTACTAATATAGTCTTTAAAAATAAGAGGGTGTACATTATTTTTTTAGGAAAATTTATGTAATTACCACGATGATGAGAAAATAATTATAAAATAAGTCGTTTTTTTTTTGCAAAAATATTTGGTGCATGGTGTCTAGTCACTAAAACTACCACCTGGTTGCGTTTTCGGTAGTAGTCTTGATATATCCTGTATAAAAAGATAGTATCGATCCCATAGGTTTGTGTTGTAAGTATTTAAAGTACACAGGAATTTCGGTCCCACTACAGACCCTCCACTTATAAAAATATGCGGCCGTCTTTTGTCTCAAGATAATAGCGGATCTCGAGAAGCAAATTACATTCTTCAAACAACAATATATGCTACACCAATTAAAAAGGACAATGGCGACTGCTACACATTTTTTGTAGACATTTTTACTATAATTAAATTGTTTACATATAAAAAAGGAAAATAATTTATTGAATCCATTAAAATGTCCAACATTATTTAGATTCAATCTTTTTTTTTCTACCACCCGGTTCGGAAAGCGGTTTTCACTAGAGAAGAACGGGCAAGAATGCTCTTTTCAAAACCAGTTTACAATATCGTGATTATTACAAAAGTTACAAGTTGGTCTAAATCAGAGCAGTTCATTGATAATTTGTTATAATTTGCAAGTGACATATATTTTTAATACAAATATGTTTACATTCTGTTTAATAAGGCTGAGTGAAGCGAAGTAGCCCATATTTATAGTACTGACCTTAAGGAGAGAGAATTGTAAAGATGGAGCCCGGTGGAAATGTCCCATTCTCTTCACAAGTGAACCTTACACAGAATACACTTTGCTCCTTCCATTATGATCTGAAACAAACCATATATCAATTAAAATAGAGTTTAAATTTGAGTTTGAAGTTAATAAAAACATTTGTGATAAAGAAATTGTTCCTGCGCCTTCTATTGACAGCCTCCGTGGCGCAGTTGGTTGGACGCCGCCTGTGAAACGAGAGGCCGCGGGTTCGATCCCCGCTCGGATACAAATGTTTTTGAGGCCCACAAGTATTTGTCTCGGGTCTGGGTGTTTGTGAGACCGAAAAGTCTCTCGTAGCTTCTGATACCCACGACACAAGACTTCATTGATCTTAATGTGGGATCAGCTGGCTAATTCACGTAATTTTTTGACGCGCCGATCAAGTTGCGGTGCAGTTGCAATGAAGTTTACGTCTTAGTGCAAAATGGTATCCTTGTAATAATTACAATAATAATAATTATTATAATAACAATTATTGTTTAGCTGCGCGTGAACTGCACCTAAGAATAGTAGAATACGCTAAACCGCTCGCGTGACGCGGACTTGACGCGAGGGTATCTGACAGCGGTTGTCAAAATTACGAGAATACGAAAAGGTCTGTTTTGATCGAAACTTAACTGCAACTGCACTGCAACTGAACTTATTTAATTACGTGAATTACCCTACAGGACTATGTATGTGACTGTTGGGTGTATTTATTATTTATTTTCAAAAAGGCAACAATAGGGTACCTTAGCGGCCGCTTTGCACTGTTTAGTAAGATTAAAAGTGGACGCAACGAGATTAAGGAGACTGTGGATGTGGTTTGTTTGCATTTGAGTTTGAAATGCCCCGTTTTGTCTATAAAAATAAATGTTATGGTTTTATTCGATTGTCCGAAAAGGTTTTCGGGCCAACGAAATTACTTTCGAGGGCTAAAAAGGTTTTGTTGTCTTAAATGTTATTTTTGAATGTATATCGTTGGGCTACAAATGGAATTACTTCTACTCGTATTTAAAGTTTTAACGTATTTTTATTTTTACGTTTATGATACCCACGATACAAGACTTAATTGATCTTAATGTGGGGTCAGGACTATGTATGTGACTATTGGGTGTATTTATTATTATTATTTATTAACTGACTGCCTCTGTGGCGTAGTTTTACTACGGTATGATTGCAAAGCTGAGATCTCGGGTTCGAATTCCGGGTCGGGCATAGTGATATTGGATTTTTCTATTCATTATCAGTCCGTAGTCAGGAATTTATGCCCGATATGGCGATAGGCTCGCCCCCTATCACATCGTGGGACGGAACATACAAGGCGAAATGTGTGTGTCCTGGCAGCACCTCAGCCTACCCCTTCTGGGAAAAAGGCGTGAGTTTATGTATGTATGTATTTATTAATTATATATCATTAACATTTTTATTCCCATTGGCCGTATTGTACTTATGGTAGCGTTTATGGTTTATGAACAGTGAGTTCCCGGGCTCTATTCTGAAACCAGAAAATTAATCATGTAAGTGATTTGGCAAAACTTTTATAATAAATTACGCGAAATTGGCATTTGTACTCAGCATGGCAATATGTTTGTTCGTCATAATTAGGGACGGAAATAAGCTAAGCAAACTGTAATGGCATTAGCGTTACCTCAGCACAACTTTTCGAGGACAAGAGCATGATATACATCCCGAGTCGGGCAAAGTGATATTGGATTTTTCTTTGTGCCCGATATGGCGATAGGCATCACATCGTGGGACGGAACATACAAGGCGAAAATACCTTCTGGAAAAAGGCGTGGGTTTATGAATGTATGACCATGATATATGACATATTTATATAAATACAGCGGATTTTTGTCGTACTCAACCGAAACCAGGACGAAATAAAGAAAGTACAGAACTTAATCTGGTCATTCCATTTGAACAGTACTTTTTCACCGTTTATTAATATTAACGGCATCGTTCCACGTGGTAATAACACTAAACTCACTGTATCTAGCGTTTAATTGCGCCATTAATTTTTTTATTCCCTCCGGTGACCCGTTTTGTTTACGCCGCTTAGTTTCGGAATCGGCTTGCGGTAAGAGATTGGCCATTGGGAACGCCTATAGGTTTCCTTTTGTTTTTATAAGCCTTTTATTGCATTACATTTGGAGTTTGGTGTCCGTTAACGGGAAATCTCAGCAGATTCGTCTAATGTTTCCGCAATCAAATCCCTTTTCTCATGTGTCTGTTTTCGCTGTTATGTTCTCTGTGCTGTTCTGTTCTGTGTTAATGTCAATAATACTGAGTACTGAATGAAACAAATAATTATTACAGTATCCAGACGCCTTATTAAAAATGTTTCCTACAATTATATAATAATTATAATTATTTTATTTCAAATAACAACGAGTTCCACAGTGGGTTAGTAACATAACATTTTTCCTGAAACGTAAATGAATCTGATTAAGAGCCCTCGGTACGCTGTTGGTTAGACGCCGGCTGTGAAACGTGAGGTTGCGGATTCGATCCCCGCACTGAAACAAATATTTGTGTGATCCTCAGGTATTTGTTTCGGATCTGGGTGTTTGTGAGGCCGAAAAGTCTCTCGTAGGGTCTGATACCCACGACACAAAACTCGACCTTAGTGTGGGGTCAGGACTATGTATGTGACTGTTGGGTATATTTATTTAATGTGTCGGCCAGAGATATTGGCCAAAGGAAGACTGGATTTCCCCAAAAACGTCACTAACTAATCGAGACCCGGGAGCTATGCATTTACTTAATTTCGATTTTTAACCCAAAAAAGGGTGTTATAAATTTGACGTGTGTATTCTTTTGTCTGTCTAGCATTTTCAGCATCGAAGCTTCAAAACCAATAAATCAATTTATTCATAAAACAATGGTGTTAGCCTGAACGAGCAGGCCTATTCAATTTGTAGTTAAGATTGGATATTATGATAGTTTGGAACCCTACCCATATTGTAATAGGGACAAATATAACGCCCCGGCCATATCTTTAAGAAATAAAGTTTATTGGACGAATAAAGATCTTTCTGTTTATAAAAGCCGAATTAATATTTACCAGAATGACAGAGTAAAAAGTGTGAATGAAAAGAAATATGATTTATATTTTTCTGAAATATATGAATATGTATGAGAATTCAGAAACCCAAGGTACTTGCTTTTTCGTTCACATTTCACCTAATCTCTGAAAGCGTATAGACGGGTGAGGAAAAATCCTCCAATGAAAGGATACAATAGTTTACCGTCTGAAGGTCATGGAAGCAGGTGGCGAATCATATTTTACGGACAAGTACTTTCGCATGAATAAACCTTGTGCTCTACTCTGTGTAGGAAATCCTTACCGAAATATTTATAAGAATTTAATTTTACAGTTATTTGTAGTTTTTTTTTAAATATGTTTTCATGTTTGCCGCATCGTTGAGCTATGGAACAGTTCCTTGTTTAATCCTTACAATACAGGGTCCTATCGTCTTGCTGCACATAGTTGTATTGCTTGTGATAGTGTATTCGATTCCCATTTTAAGATTGTTTGTTGATGGTACGTTCTTTGTGTTCGCTTGACTGCAGAGTGCAGATATTGGTCAATTGTGTAATACTGCTCTGTTCATTTTTGTCTATGGTAAATATTCATCAAATTTGCATCGCAAATAAATATGCATGGTTTCCGGCCAGGGATTAAAGGGTAATGAATATGACTGAACGTTCATATTTTATACGATAAATCCATCATTCCAAAAATTGTAGCGCGCGAAACCATTCCGTGCCGAACAAAGAGTATTTTAAGCTGTTTTTAATGAGAGAATTTTGGCGAAGTGCAAACTCAATTTTGCCCGGAATAATTTCTTTGCAGAGGCGATATTTTTTTAATATAAATTAAGGGAGTTCGTGACCATTTTTTCTAATGAGCCACAGTCGCGACTCGAGGGTTATGCTTACGCCCATCCCTTCGCTAACGAGTTTAAAATTTACAAATTGTGGGGGTTCTCCGTCCGCGCGTAGTATGAAAGGAAGAAATTTAATTTAAAATAAACAAAAAAAATTACGTGAAGAATTTATTAGTATCAATTGCTAACTCCGCCTATGAACCAAAGACAATTCTATATTTTTTATTTTGGAAGTAATCCCTGATAATCGACCACTCTCAGTTATTAAGCATGCACCTAATGCTACTTTATGGCGGGACAATCATCATCATTGACAGCCGTGGCGTAGTTGGTTAGACGCCGCCTGCGAAACGACAGGCCGCGGTTTCGATTCCCGCACCGAGACAAATGTTTGTGAGGCCCACAAGTATTTATCTCGGGTCTGGGTGTTTGTGAGACCGAAAAGTCTCTCGTGTCTGATACCCATGACACAAGACTTATTTGATCATAATGTGGGGAACAGGACTATGTATGTGACTGTTGAGTTTATTTATTATTATCAGGGGGGTTACTCTATGATCGGATCGAGGTTCGAATGTTCGAACGTCGTACGTTAAACTGTACGAATGTGCCTAGTTCTCCACAAACTTTAGAATCCTCTATATATCCTCTATATGGTACGTGGTAACCATACTCCAAATTCGGAGTGAACGATAAGTGTCATAAAGAATCGTATTGACTTCGCACGATCCGGGATTCGAACCCGAGACCTCAGGTTTGTAACCATACCATAGTACAACTGCGCCACCGAGGCGGGCATAAATATTTAGTTATTTATATTTATTCACTTAGAAAGTCCAAGTAAATTTATCGTTTATTTTCGACATTGTCTCTGTGACGAGGGATAATTGAGGTCTAGAAATATAAGCCGGGACTCGGAAGCCACAGGAAACGTCGGCATTTGCCTCGTGAAGACATTTCCTAAGAAAAGGGTGATTTCGGAGTGTCCGGAGTATTGTATAAGTGTCGTCTTTGATTTATTACTAATAGAATCATTCATTTTCGAACCATTTATATTATTTAACAATTTATTTAACCTATTTGTGTTTTGGACCGACCCGTCAGTAATTGCAAACATTATAAAGAAAGTTCTGGGGTTTTTCTGATTGCCTTAATGGCGCAGTTGTATTAGGGTACGATTACAACGCCGAGGTATCGGGTTCGAATCCCAGGTATTATGTTTTGCTATCAGATAACTGTTTGATGTTTTTCTTCAGGAACTAAGAGTGAAACAAAGTAACTTGAATACAGCTTAGTGAAATCGAGAAAAAATCCTCTGGGTTGCTAATGAATAGAAAAACCCAATATTCCTTTATTCGACCCGGAATTCGAACCCGAGACCTCAGCTTTGTAATCGTACCGTAGTAAAACTCCGCCACCGAGGCGGTCATGTTATATCTAGGCGGCAAAACACTCAACGCCACACACTGCGTAACTTTTTCACCCCAGTATAAAAAAACGCAAGAATATCGTACACTCAATCCAAATACTAAAACAACTTATGACAATAACAAAAACATTGTTGAAACTACAAATAACTAGATGAGAATCTTAAATAAATAAGAGTTATTATGTGCTTTATGTGTTAAAGTGCGTGGTGGCCTCGTGGTATCGGACCAGACTCGGCTGCCTACATGTTCACGGTGGTCGAGGGTTCAAATCCCAGGGCACACCTCTGACTTTTCGGAGTTATGTGTGTATTGATAATCAATCACCACGCACTTTAACGGTGAAGGAAAACATCGTGAGGAAACCTGCATACCGTAGCGATTTTAAAGAATTTCTACGGTATGTAAGTCCGCCAACCCGCACTAGGCCAGCGTGGTGGACTATATGACCTAACCACTCTCAATCGTACTCTCGATTGTAGAGGAGGCCCGTGCCCTGCAGTGGGTCGTATATGGGCTGATACAATACAATACAATGTGCTAATCGGATCTTATTCTGTACAATAGGCTTACTGCTTATGCCGAGACCGTGTACTGTGGTTATATTCCATGTGTTAACTTATTATAAAAACTCTTGAGCCTGCTTTTATCCAAGGATTAGTTAAGAGCTACATTATTGTTATTAAATTTTATTAAACACCAATAGAAAACAAAAGAAAATTGAAACAGACTTAAGGTCTCGGCACATTTATCTATTAAAAAATACATTTAAATAAACAATGTTTATAACAAATTACTGTTAATTCAATTACTATTATAGATTTCTTATCGATACATAAACATAATATATTCACTGATTCGCTTCAGTTGTATATAGAAAAAAATCAAACTATCTCATAATGTTTGCATGTCCGCTTGTAACTAAAAATAACTGGTTCGACTACAAATTATAAAAAAAAATACAAGAACTTTTATAGGCTGAATCATTTTGATATTCATAGATTATGTATTAAAAAGCTTTTATTTGGCCCAGTCATCTGAATAAATAAAAGTCTGAGAAAAGTTTAATAAGTGTGCGGGACAGGTGATAAGTTAGGGGCGCTTTAATGTAACTTCTTTCGAAAGGAACCTATTTTTAGCGTTCCAGCATTGGAAGTAGCTAAGAACGTGTATTTTGGCGGATTTTAAGTTGAATTTTGACACTAAAAGCGACGTTGTACGTCGACACCAAAGGCTTAGGGAATAAACTTCTTAAAAAATATTACCTACGGACTAAAAAACAGTCTAGACGGGAGTTTATTTTTCATCTTAGAACTAAATCACGCGTTCTCTTTGGAAAGTTATCAATATAATAACATTTTTTCACAATCCACGCGTTATGACGTAATAATGGCAATGTTGACGTCATATAAAATAACGACAAAAACCTTAATGTTTAGAATGCAGAGTATCAAAACTGGCTATAAATTCTCCTTCAACTTTTTATAACAATAGACAAACTTTCCGAGCCGTATAAAAACAGCTGAAAATGAAACTCACTCTTGTTTATTCCCACAGGTACTTTGTCATTTCGCCTTGAAGTCCTCACTCCCACGCTATGACGTCAACAAGTATTTATGGTTGGAAGCAATCAAGAAAAAAGGAAAAATATTAACGGCGTCACCTGTAAGTTCTCTGGGCGTACCAACATTAAGGTCAACGGGGCTATTTCAGCACTTATTTACGAGCCACTAATGTGACAAGACCCAAGTTCGTGCAACAGTTCGCGATTTTAATGCTTGAGACATGTAAAGATAATTGAGTTATTAAGATTGACGAACGAGCTACGCGACAGCTTGTTATTTAATGTGTTGTTACACCTATTAGTTTTAATTTCAACAAGGCATTATGTTTTAGCTGCCTTCGCCTCGTGTATTTAAGTCGGCCATTTTGAGATCTGTCCCTAGATTATGCACTCCCAGACTTAATGAAATATCTTTATTCATTTTTCGTTTGATTTTGCCCCGTGTCTATACATAATCAAAACAGTTTATTTTGTTTACTTACAGATATTTTTATGCACAAACCGGAAACTGGATCAAAGCTACACTCACAATCGTATGGACTTATTTGAATGATTTCTTCGTATAATTCCGCCATGAATATAAAAGTATGTTCTATCCGGAGTCATCCAGATATCCATAGGATTATTTTTCGTGCGACGCCATAGGATGGGAGGTGAAATATTTTACTGCCATGTTACGCTTGTATTTTTATCAATGCAGATGTAAAAAACAATGGGAAATATAAAACTTTAAGACAAAATGTTACGTAACACTCGTATTATATCATATTTTTATAATTAATGTTTTATGTTTTTCCTTATCTAATTTCCAATTTATATACAGCAGTTTTCTTTTAGTGAATGCATTGTACTTCCGTGTATTAATTTATACTCTTTTTGTAACTTTGGACTTGGTTCCATAAGTTAGAAATAAGCAGTACTTGCTAGAACGTAGTGCTATAGTAATTGCATGTGCATGCATGCAAAGCAAGGGTAAAATATTTTTGCGTATTCAATTGTTCTAGGTCAATGTTTTAGTTTTACTAGTATAAACCGAGCCTCGAGTGAAGAGATCCCTTAAAAAAAAACGATAAAATGTTTATAACCTTGAAACTTTTCAAGAAGGGATCGCGAAATCCCAAGCGAGATAAGATACACAAGCATCATAAAAGCGAGAAGATTTTCAGGTAGCGTTAAAACCGTACATACATTTTACGATTTATGAATTTTTTATGTGTCAAATTAGGAGTTCGTTGACGGCTTTTTGTGATTATTTCTTTAATTATTGCATATATTTTTTTTTGTATAAATATTTAAGATCTGATCCTTGAATTTACCGCAAACGATTTCATAATGATTAATATATTAGTATAGGATTATAATTATTTGGATTTGCAGATAATCGATCTTACGTGATTCAATAAAACTATATCAAAACTAGTCACTTGGTCACATCAATGTTTTTTTAATATTTGAAGTAAACGCTGAGATTATTTAGTATTTTTACTTCTTGACAATACTGGTAACAAAATGTATTTAACAATCAAGCACTATAAACTAAACTTAATCTTTTATTACTTTCGAAATGCTGACGTCACTTTAGATATGACAATTCTGTAAAAAACGCCGGCACGTGGCGCAGACGGTGGGCCGTTCAAAACAAAGGAGTCCTATTAATCACGCCTCAGCACTTCGGATCAGTAGACATTACCCTTGCAATATCAACTGGAGCGCACATTCCCTATTCTACCCGCGAATGATGGACGATCTTGATTACAATTCCAAAACACATCAATAGCCCGAAATTACGAGACTGTTTCTCACCGACGGTGTGTTTTGGTTTCAATTATAGGATTATGGTGTAATCTATTTACACGGATGAATACGGAGGCTCACATGAATTTAGCTAAAGGGTTGCCAGGTGAAATATTTCCTATTAAATATGGGTAACGTTGTTTAATATGTATTGTTTGTACCAATGAATTGTTCACAAATTTCTATAGCATTTCATTAACCGACTTCAAAAAAAGGAGGAGGTTCCCAATTAGTCTTTTTTTAAAATTATAACATGAGATAGGTTTATTTCCATTATCAGAGTAATTTTAAAGTACCAATGGATTACTAGGTGGAATTCACTGGACTATCCCTAATTACCTACCTAGAGATACATATGTACGTTAGAGCAAAGTTGATACATCATAAAGATGTATTGACGTTGTGACAAGGCTATGATGAGAAACGATAGTTCACTTGCGAACATGACATGTCCCATTGGAGTATAGAATGATACAGAGCATTAGCTATCATTGACTGTATAGCCACGATAGCTCTTATTAAAGTGGATTAGAAATTTTATGGATGACTTAAATTCTGTTATGAAATTGGCAGCAAGCCCAATAAAATTGGTCTATACATAAATGCAATTCGGCTGTGCAGTCTATCTACTCTAACTTCTATCTACTCGTATGTAATATGTATATTAAGCTAATCAAATTAATTGCCTTTTTTATATTGGCATAATAAAATGACTGCAATGGACAGTTCGTTATTTGAAAAATAAATGAACAATACCCAAATACAGTTAATATCATTTTGTGCCCCAATATTTCATAATTACTCTGTGGAGAGGGCGAAGATCATCTGACGTAAAGCCAACGGGTGAATTTGAAAAATGTAAAGCTCCATCGAGGCTGATACTCTTTCAATTAATATTATGCCGGCGCCGAAACGCCACCCGCACTCACCTTCACGACTCATTACACTGAAAATATGGCGGGAAAACATCGACTAATTGCGCTGAAAAATATTCAATCAATTTCATTTTGTATTAATGTTTTTTTTTAAATTGTGTGCTAATAATTGAGCAAGGAGTTTAGTGTTAATTACATATTGCAACGTAGGTCCAAATCAAATGCAAATACTTTTGATTGTTGTGGCTTAAACCGTTTCAGAAAGTGCTGTGGATCAGGAGATAAATGTCTGTATTAAATTATTTTTTCTTTTGCAGATTTTTAGTTGAAACTCTACATTAGCATAACGAAGATATATCTTACCCAAACCAGTATACGAGTATTGTGTTCATGCCGAAAACTCGAGCGCACAGGTAAAGGGAGGCGACGGGGCCACACTCAAACGAGTACAACTAGCTGAAGAGCACTTTTGGGAACCAAAGTAGCTGCCAGAAGTTTTTTACACGGCGAAAATTCACACAAAGTATACGAGTCTACTAAAAGCAATTGCCATTATGAAGTTGGCAACACCGAGTTCATTTCAAAAGCCGCAGATATTAATCCCTATTTATCAGCCACAGTTTCGTACTCGACGTACGCAGAACACACATTAGCGACGGTCCCTCTCACACCTTTTATAATTACCGCGAGTTAGTGAAGGATAGACACATTATAGGGCTATTATGCGGCTTACGCAAAGCGGGAGTATCTAGAATGCAAACCGCAAGCCTCGACGAGCTCCCACAAACTTTATCTGCAACTTTGCCTTTGTGCAAAATGTGCGAACACCTAATGTTCACAGTCGCGTTTGAATAAATTCACTATGCGGAGATGGCGGGCGGGAACAGATGTTGAAATCAACTTTGGGATTTGTTAATATCCTATGTTGAGCATATTATCATTTTATTGTTCTGTTCCAAACTTTTATTCATTTAATTTAATATTCCGCGCTACGTGTTCATTAAAGGCGTTATAACTTTGTTACTTTACCCAATAGGTGCAAACATAAACTACCTTAAGCATGTTTTGTCTTCTTCGCTCAAACTGAATTCAAAAGTCGTTCGAAAGGAACAAAACATTCGATAATTGAAATAGGTTTATTATTATTAAATATTTATTTCAGAATAGAATTCCATATATTATGTTAGTTACAATGATTATTTAAAAACTATGTTAGTATAGTCTAGAAATATATTTGATATGTAGCTAGTCAAACTTAGTCAGTTTATAAACTGTCTATCCATAAAGCCGAAAGTAAATAATACTACGGTAAATAAAAGAACATGAAAGCAGGGGAAAAGGAAGTAGACACATTAAATGTATAAATATATTTGTATTCCATAATGAAAAGACGCAGACTGCATGGAATATAAAGTTAACTTGAAGCACAGTCATCGTTATTAATTAACTACTTATTTATTTATAACCAAGAATATTTCACAAAAAGAGAGGAATATGTAAATGTATAATTACATAAAAAATATATACACATTACAGTAAACACTAACGTCTAAACTAGGCCGCGCCTGTGCTTTAGACATTAGTATGTTCCATGGAGTGAAAAGTAAGACAATTTATTACAGCGATAGTAGAACTGATAAAAAATAATTATTGAACTATGAACTGGGAATTTTGTATAAACAATAGACTTTAGTCAACCATCTATATCTTGTAAACATACTCATTGCTACTACATCACTATCAAACAAGACGCAGGGAAATAACCACATTGCCCTCAAAGAAACTAGTTGAAATGACATGCAGTGACGAGAGTCGAGCATCTGGTTCGGTAATTAACTTAGACAACACACAATAAAACACACACATCGGGCACGGCGCTGCCCCGGCATATAAAACCGATAACACTATCTAGAGAATTACGATAAGGAAGGTTCGAGTGGCGAACCTATTCGGATATTATCTACAGCTGGTATTAAGCCTAGGAAATAGTTATAGTCAATTGCACTTTCGACACGAATAAATAAATGCACCCAATAGTCACATACATAGACCTGTAGGGTAATTCACGTAATTAAATAAGTTCAGTTGTAGTGCAGTTGCAGTTAAGTTTCGATCAAAACAGACCGTTCCGTATTCTCGTCATTTTGACAACCGCTCTTAGATACGCTCGCGTCAAGTCCGCGTCACGCGAGCGGTTTAGCGTATTCTACTGCTGCGTGTTTATTTGCGTGATTCAGTAGGGTAATTCACGTAATTTTTTGACGCGCCGATCAAGTTGCGGTGCAGTTGCAATTAATTTTACGTCTTAGTGCAAAATGGTATTCTTGTAATTGTTTAGCTGCGCGTGAACTGCACCTAAGCTATGCGTAAACTGCGCGGGTGCTGCGCGTCAACTATACGTCAGTCGTATGCAAGAAGCTTACACGTGAATACCGATCAAGTTGCGATCTGAATCACGCACATAAAACACGCAGCAGAAGAATACGCTAAACCGCTCCCGTGACGCGGACTTGACGCGAGCGTATCTGACAGCGGTTGTCAAAATGACGAGAATACGAAACGGTCTGTTTTGATCGAAACTTAACTGCAACTGCACTGCAACTGAACTTATTTAATTACGTGAATTACCCTACAGATTGATCGGTATTCACGTGTAAGATTCTTGAATACGACTGACGTATAGTTGACGCGGAGCACCCGCGCTGTTTACGCATAGCTTAGGTGCAGTTCACGTGCATCTAAACAATTACAAGAATACCATTTTGCACTAAAACGTAAACTTAATTGCAACTGCACCGCAACTTTATTGGCACGTCAAAAAATTACGTGAATTAGCCCAGCTGGCCCCACATTAAGATCAATCAAGTCTTGTGTCGTGGGTATCAGAAACTACGAGACTTTTCGGTCTCACAAACACCTAGACCCAAGACAAATACTTGTGGATTTCATAAATATTTGTCTTGGTGCGGGGATCGAACCCGTGGCTTTTCGTTTCACAGCCAGTGTCTAACCAAGTACGCCACGGAGGCTGTCAAATAATTTAATTATAACAAGATTACGTTAACCAAGACAGAAAAAAATATACCCAAAAGCAAATAATCCTGCATATCCGTATTCAGTCCACTGTCAACTTTTTCCAAATATTTTTGTGTTTAGCGCCACAACACTAGCCAGAACTAACAATGAATATGTTTATGGATTCCGATGTTACGTTGAAAATAAGTTATTATTATTATACTAGCCCACAAGATCCCACTGCTGCCTCCTCTAAGTTCTTAAAATAAGTGTAGGCTTTAATGCATTTCTAAAAGCTGTTAATGTCAGGCCCACGTTTGATGTCATAAATATCTTTTGGTCCCTGCTTGCAGTAAGATATGCTGTGTTAATAAACGAAAGATGAAGAAAAATTTAAAACATAAAAAAGCAAACATTAGGTGCATTTTACAAACTGCAGTTCGAAAATAATGTCATGAATCTAATAGTTTATTTCTGAAAAATGCGTTTTATAGCAGTGACTAATACCCACGTATCAGAAAATACCTCTTAAGCCTTTACGCCCTTTTAGGATGGTGTGTAAGTTGTTGAAAGTATATTCAATATGATACGTAAAAGCATTTCGAGTGAAAATTACCAGTTGCATCATTATATCGGTTCAGTCAGAGTGCTTATAGTAATGAGTTATGACTCATGTAGCACTAATAAAACACTTTGAAGCTGCGCGCTGTGGTCTAGACAGTTTATTTTATGTGGGAAATTCTATATGAAAAAGAAAATTGCCCGTGAGATGAATTTGTGTCCGACAAGGCTGTAGGCTTGCCTATAACATCTTTGGATTGATATAAGCTCTTCTAAACTATAATAAAGAGGAAAAATGTGATTGTTTACATTGAACAGGCTCTGAAACTACTGGAACGATTTGAAAAATTCTTCCACCATTAGAATCCATCATTATCTCTGAAGAAAAAATACCTGCAACCAGCCGAAGCTTTACGACGTGGCCTTAGCCCTCATACTCAAACTGTATTGTAGGGTCCCATGTTTAGAGGTGAGACATCCTCGTTTCGCCTTGTATGTTCCTTCCCAGAATGTGATAAGGGACCAGCCTATCGCCATATCGGGCACAAATTCCTGACTCCGGGTTTATAATTAATAATTTTTATAATTAATATAAAAATCCAATATCACTATGCCCGACCCAGGATTCGAACCCGAGACGTCGAGGTTGTAATCGTATCGTAATACAACTGCGTCATCCAGGCAGTGTTGTCCCTACACTTTCAGTGAGTTGTTGTTAAACTTGATTCAGTAATGCAAGTGCATCAATTGAGTTCTCAACTAGTCTTACTCGCGAGTTGTGAACTATAATCTGTCCCCGAGGGACGGAGCGGAGTTAAAATGGCGCGGTTAATGCGATCGTAACGTACGGAGTTACTGTTGATAGTTACTTTAATATCTAGTCCATAGTTAAAAGCAAAAAGCAAAAATAACTTAATGTTTCGAGAAGATTTAGTTTACAGAACTTCGTCATCATCTTTTATGAGACTAATATAATTAATATCATTATATATAATTAATATCATGAACCCCTCTCGATTTTAGAGGAGGCTTGTGCCCTGCAGTGGGATGTATCTGGGCTTATACAGAAATGTAAATGAATACATTGTTTTTATTGTTTAATATTACCTGTTAGATAGCCAAACGCGGACATAAATGAAACGATTGCTTGCTAATGACAAACTCTTTAATGGCCGCTCATTTCGCGCGTTGCGCAGCAACTTCACTCACGTCTTATGGCTACATTCACTACATTACCTATTTCTAAAAACAATAGAATGTCTGTGTTCCTTGATGTTAAATAAATTGCAAACAGGACGCTGTATAGTTGGACCGAGGAATTAAAAGAATACATACAATTGTACAATATTTTGATTAAAAGGAAATAACATTGAATAAATAAACACACTTAGGGCCCACACAGACCAGGAGAAAAGGGCAAGGGATTAAATTTTTTACCAAAGAATATTCAAACTTATCTGGTAGGAATACGACATAAATTCCAATGTTAATTAACGCAGTGGCATCGAACGGTATTTGTCGCCTTTATAAGTAACAATTGTTTAATTCATCTTATTTTTCTAACCGAGTGATTTGCTTGTCACGAATTGTTTGGCACTTTCATAAAAGTTTCTTAAGGCGCAGGAATTAGGAGAAAGTTGAGGCTCCACAAACAATATAATCCAGGCAAAACCGAGGCCAACAATAGCCTGTTTCACATAATTCCATTCCAACTTTGGCTACTGTTAATGCACATTATAAAGTGCTACACAAAGGCAAAACTTCATTTGTTCAGATAAAAGTTGAGGCTGGTACACGGAGTTTAAGTCTCCGTAAGAGATTCCCAAATGAAAATGCTTTCATCTGGTACAAAGCTGAATTTGAATAATCAGTTTGGTCTGACGCTAACTAGTTGAATGCAATACAAACTCTTGTGGTGGCAACTTGTTCATCGCTCAGCCAAGACTGAAATGCCGCAGATGAGTTTACTTTTATATGGACTTTTAATCGGACTGGAAATTATCATTGGTTTACTAAGGTGAATCGAATAGATAGATTGTAAATCTGGTGGTCTAGGATTCGATTCTAATCATGGGGAAATAACCATGTGCGACCATATAGATTAGAACCGCCGGACCTATCGTATAAAAAAACATGTTTTATCTATAATTTAATAATTTCTTGAAGCTGTCAGCTGTCAGTAAAATTATAACCTAAATCTGTCTGTGACATGCACGAAAATCGTATTCAAATTACTCCCACAGCCCACGTAAGTACAGGGTCGAAGATTGGCCGTCGTATGTAAAGGGTTTTTAAGGTTAAATTATCAACTTATCAGGCTAAGTCGGTGAAAAACAAAAATTGGACAAGCTGTCATTTCCATGTCAACCGACATGGAGAAAAGCGTACGAAATGAGAGCTTTTGCCTAAGATATTGCAGGTTTTACTTTGAAATTACCAAAAAAGTTTTTCCACACTTTGAAATGATAAAGCTTTAATAAATTGTGATTGACGCACAATTTTTTTTTTCTTTGTTTGCAATACAAAAACCATTTCGCAGTGTGGAGAGAGCTGTCAAAAATTTGGTTATACAACTAGTAGAAAAGATAAACTCATCATTTCTTTTATAAATATGAAAATATGCTTCTTCAATAATCGTACGAGCCATGCCAACTTATAAGGAAATAGAACCTACATTTTTCTTGGGAATTATTTATTTGTATACCGTAATAGCGTGGAGGAAAGCAGAAGCCCCGATGTTACGCAAAATCAATGTTCTTAATTCAGAGTATCTTATAATATGAAAGCAGTAACTTAATTTGAACTACAACTAAATTATTTAACGGATTGATGCGGTTTTTTTTCCCATCGAAAAACTTTTTACCTTATTCATTGTCAGTTTATTAACCTATTTTATTTAGTTATCGAACGTTTTGTCTTCTTCGTTCTAGCTGAAATCAATAGGCGTTCGAAAGGGACAAAACATTCGAGAACTTAAATAGCTATATAATAAACTGTTTATGAATAAGGCCTATTGTTTAAAAAATTGAAACATCACTAATGCTCGTACCTTTTTACATACATACATACATACATACATAACCACACGCCTTTTTCCCAGAAGGGGTAGGCAGAGGTGCTACTAGAACACCCACGTTTCGCCTTGTATATTCCGTCCCACGATGTGATAGGGGGCGAGCCTATCGCCATATCGGGCACAAATTCCTGACTCCGGGCTAATAATGAATAGAAAAATCCAATATCACTTTGCCCGACCCGGGATTCGAACCCGAGACCTCAGCTTTACAATCATACCGTAGTACCACTACGCCACCGAGGCAGCTCGTACCTTTTTATTATTTAATATTTATATACCTACATTGATTTTATTCCTGAAATGGTGTCACGACAGACTGCCCACCCTACAATTGTAAGCCAAGTCATTCCACAATGATTAAATAATGATATGTTCCTTCACAAAATTGTGGTAGTTTTAAAACTCAGATACAAGTACGAAATGTTTCTTTATTCAGTTTTATATTCGACAGATACAGTACGAGTAATTCCAGAGTTCAGACTAATTGAATATTTATCTTACCGAGCCTCGGACTAAGCGAGTTAGAATTGTCCCGGAACGAAACTCATCAAATAATTTACTAAGAGTCAGGTAAAAACCTTAACTATCCCGGTTCCCCCGTGACTTAATTAGCGTTTGCAGCGTAAAATTCAAATGAACAAAAACCTAGTTACTATTTGCTATGGACAAAGAATTGAAGTCATATTACCCGTCCTTTGTTACTTATACGCGCAATTAAACTGGTGATGAATTTGCTAGCATATTACCGATAGATATGTAGTGTCGACCATCATTAAAATCTTAAGAGTATTTAAAATATAGAAGGAGCGCTGGTACTTCAAAACCGTAGGTAAAAATGGTAATGCTGGGCCACCTTTTCCTGCTCTCCTATTGGCTGACATTTGACAGGTTGTCAAACATGCAAAAAATATTTTAAAAAATCTTTTTTAAATTATTTTAAAAAATGTATTTAGATCTATTGAATTCCACTCAAACTCGTTTGAGATGGATAAACGACGAATAACTAAATATACATATTCGGTTACCAAAAGAATTTATAGCAATTTGTTTTTAAATCATTATTTAAATTTTCACTAATATAGCCGTCCTACCAACATTACCAACAAAAAAACACTACGTTTTTTAAGACGTAAATCTATAACAGCGCTCCGTCTATATTATAACTACTCGTAGAATTTAATTAGACGGTGACTTTATTAATGGAATGTGTGTGGAATCAATTTGTTTATGATGTAGTAACCGGCATAAGGTTATTATATATATCTGTTTGCTAATGCTTCTTGTTAACTGTCAGAAACTCAATGGTTTGTGTTCTGTACTTCTATACATAAATGTAGATCGATAAATAGTTTTACTATATCTTTACAAGTGAATGAGGAAATAAAGCCTCAGATATCATACCAATGTTATCAGGCAAAGAAAGCAAACACATTATTAAATACATACATTATTTATCCCGCAATCTTGATAGCCCAACATAATTCACGAAACAAGGACTCGTAGCAATCGTCGACGTTTCCCCTAACAAAATATTCCTCTTTTTTATCTAAATCTGTTATTCAAAGTAGGAACATTAAATTGCCCGGCACTCCAATTGTTTACAGCTAAGGGGGCGCACATTTCAGTTTTCTTCCATTACCCTTTAGATGTAATCTCCAGTGGCCACTAACAATGAAAGCCGGCAAATTTTTCGCCCCAAAACAAAAGTTTTGTATTACAAAAATGATAAAAATAAGTGGTGTTTTAACGACTTCTGTTTAGGAAATATTATTCGATGTTTATTAGCCTCTTGCAAATATGGTTTCGTAGATAAGCTTTTATTGTTCCGCGTTTGCTATGTTAATGTCGTGTACTTTTTTTATTCAAATGTCCTTTTTAGAACGGTTCTGGTAAAATAGGAAGCGAATCTGATAATAAACGATCGCTACAATGTGAAATGAGGGTTTATTATATTAATGTTCTTTAGTTATAAAGTTTTATTTTAATTTTTTTTTATGACAACGCAGGGTATTGGATAAATTAATGAATTATGGGACTAACTTACCACTACGCCCACGTAAAAATATTTCAAAGCGGCGCAACAAAAAGAGAAACGCGCTAATATGCGATCTGCTCTTTGATACATACATACATAAACCGCTTTTGTTTCAAAAGGGGTAGGCAGAGGTTCTCCTGGTAGTAACCAGGCCCCCACGTTTCGCTTTGTCTGTCCCCTCCCAGGATGTGATAGGCGGCAAGCCTGTCGCCATATCGGGCACAAATTCCTGACTCCGAGCTGATAATGAATAGAAAAATCCAATATCACTATGCCCAACCCGGGATTGGAACCCGAGACCTCAGTTTTGTAATCATACCCTAGTACAACTACACCACCAAGGCAGTCTGATATTTGATATCTTTTAAAATAGCAAATTAATCAAGAATGTGTTTCTCTCAAAAAAGAGAACATCTAGGATAAACAAAGGCTGCAACATGTACGAGTATACTGTATTACGATTTATTTGTCGGTAAAGTGTGAATATAAATATCCGTAAAACACGTTCCGGACGATCTTCCCTCGCCACGTACTTATAGAAAAAGGACACGAAAACACATAACATTAAATCATAGATCCGGGACCTTTTTATGATCACCCCGAGGGAACGGTCCGAGCGATCTTCAAGGAATAAAAGGCAATGGAAAATGGTAGATTTTTCAATATAAGAGCATTTTTATATTGCTCATATTTTAGCCACGGAGCCCGTATTCCAATAACTTCCGCGTGGAGAATGCAAAATGATTTCCTTCAGTTGGTATCAGCTCCAGAGTTATGGCATTCATTATGCTAACGACTTTAAACTAACATGTGGAATATTTTTAATGAAATCTCAAGTGAATTTTCTTCACTCGATATTTTTCTTAGTTTCAGTTTGCGAACACACGAATAGTCTAAAAGAGTATTCACAATTTCAATTTTCTCGGTCTCATATTTGTATTGGAAACGTATGAAGCTTTCCTCTGGCCTGAGTCGCCAAATAACAGCAGTTCCTAACACACGTTCCATAATTAAAAATATGGCACTAGCCTAAAATACAAGCCCAGTTTTTAAATCAATCCAACCACATCAGCCAGGAACATAAGACCCAAAGGTAAGTCAAGACCAAGCCCTGATCCAGCCCAGCAAAGGAACAAAATAGAGCGACATATATAGGCCTTAATTAACAAAATCCATAATAAGCTTCCACGAAAATCGATCTGTGAAATAAATTAAACAGCCCGGAAGGTAAGCAGTGAAAGTAGCGATAACGAACTCTCCAAAAACAAATTTTATACCTGTGTCGAACTCCGCCCAAGTTAATTAATTTATGCTGTTAACACGAAATGAATATTCTATGACTTGATTTGTTTACTGGCGATGTCAGGGCGGCCATTTTTAAAACTTGCAAATAGAATGGCCGATTTATTTCGCTGGATTTTAATTTGTGCGCCAGTTTGCTGTGTTAAATTAATTTAGAGTTTTTGTAGATATAAAAATAAAGTAAACTTTTTATTATTTTTATGTTGGCAATTCGCATTTACAACTCAATGTTTTGCAAACTATTTTAAATGCACAATTTTTCGTTCGTTGCCTTCGACTTTCAGCTGTAAAACGTTGGATTTTGCTTACTATCGTAAAACTTTAACTATTATGAATAAATGTAATGAACATTGCGAGGCATGAACATGAGTTACTAATTTAAACTGCAGTGGATGAAACCGTACTTAGTTTGTGAGAATATTTGAAAATTAAATTAAAGCAAACAGTTTTTTTACATGCAAATGTCAAATATTTGTTTAAAGTAAATCGATTTTGCTAATACGAGTACAAATTGGATTTTGACAAGATAAGGTCATTTTACTAGAAGTGTCTTATCAGTTACCACTATCTACTTAAGACGTAATGACTAGGAACTTTACCTCAATAATTTATGGGTTTACCCATGAGCAATATAGAAAATATGAAATCAAATCGCGGAACAATATGGCGGCACTGAAGTGCGAAAATAAACTAGCGCTGAAAAAAGCAATAGTTTGCACTGTGTCAATAAATCAAAGCGCTGTATAAAATATTATTTGATGTTGCCCCAGCGGTAACACATTGTTGGTTAACGGGAGCGATTAATTAAAAGCAAACTTGCGTTTTATTTATGCAATTTTTATGTTGTTGGCTGTTGACTTGGCGACATTTGTTTTTGATATGCTGCGTTTTATTCCATTTATTGATTATAATGTTACTATCTTTCTTAGGGAAAATTTATTTATTTATTTATTCTTAACTGCACACAGAAAGGAAAAACATACAAAAAAATATATCTTATTTCATATATGTAGTTTTACGAAATTAATATAAATTCCATTAATAAAAGCTAAATAAATAACAATTTTTATAAACATACGTCTCTAACGAAGATATATCTTGTCAAGTAAATAAAAAATAAAATGTTCGTATCATGTATTTTATGAATAATTATTATTTTAATAAATACACAAATTCCCAGACGAGTACAACACTATGAAAACACTAAAGAAAAATCTATTGTACTACTGTCTCCAATGCGTTTAATGTTTCAACTGATCTGTCTCTTGGAAGTTAATACTCTTTTACTGTGTTCGTGTAATACTCTTGCTGTGCTCGTTGATTCATTTGCTCTAGGTGTTATCTTAAAACATAATGTCGTCTTTATATTACAGCTATAGAGAGATGTATATTTGTTATTAACAAAAATGTATTTAAGTTTATTAAACATAATTAAATTGGGGATCACAACATTTTCAATATTAATTCCACGGTCAATTACTGCTTGGGTTAAAAATACAAATAAACAAAAACGGGCATAATTTAAAATGCGCAGAAAAAAACCTACAGGAAAACAAAACTAAAAATTCTCGCATGGAATATAGAAGCCTCATTTGGTCCATAAAAAGGTGCAGGCTTATTAAAAAAGCAAAGGTCAAGGACAAGGGCACGTGTCCTAATGAAAGAACGCCTCCGTCGAAATAAAAAGATACATTACCGCACAAATTCCAAGTTTCCTTCCCTGTTCACGAGCCCACGCGAAAATCCATACCGAATTATATAAAGAAAGTATTTGGTAAATGTACCTGGTTTATTTTTAAACGACTTAAAAAAAAGGAGGAGATTCTTTAGAATTATGTTACTGTATAAGGGAGAACTCTTTAAAAATCAAACTAATTATGAATTCGTAAGTCTTTTAATTTGTACCACCTATTTTAAATCGAGAAATTTTATACATACATACATTAACTCACGCCCAAGTCCCATTGGGATGGGCAGCGACTATAAAGCGTCAAATACTACGGTCCATATCTCTTATGCTTCATCAATCTCGTCATACACTCTCGTCGGTTTCGAGGACTCCGTATTTTGCCTTTCTTTAACAGATCTTGTTTTTGATTTCTACGTCCACCTGGTCCCCGACCGACTCCACCATCCATTTCTGCATTATAAATGTCTTTCGTCAGTCTCCTTGCATCTATCCTTTCAATATGCCCCAAACCACTGAAGCGTCCCTTTCTCAATCTTAGTCACTGTATCCTCTTTAAATCCACATTTTTTTTAAATTGGCGTTATAGGCCACCGAGCTAGCGGCTCGCCTGATGGAAAGCGGCCACCGCTGTCCATAGACCTTCGCAGTGCCAAGGGTCCAGCACAATAAAGTCGTTGCTTACCTTAAGGTGAGTACTCTCTTTAAGCCTCGTTTGAAGGTCAGGTCATAGCGTTCAGGAAACACCGATCCACATTTCTCCCTTATCGCATTGTTTTTCACTCCATCAACCAGTTTGACCCCACACATACTCCTCAACGCTCTCATGTCTACCGCATTTATCCTACTTTCGTCCTTCTTCTGCCACACCCAAGATTCACTACCATACATAAGTGTTCTACAAGGTATTTTCTAAAGAGAATGGCGTAAACATAAATTATGCATCTTTCAGAATTATTAAGTTTATAAATTTCCGATCGCCCGCCTATCCGACGTTAATCCTTCGAGAAAACTCACACAAAGTAGATTTCTCTAAACGAGAATCGAACTTTGTACTTTAAACTTCAGATACTTGCTATCAGTTTCACAATATACTCGATATAAATAATTAAATCGACAATGGTATGCTGCAACTAAAACACCAATAGGCCAAAAAGTAAAAAAGAATACATGGAAACAATGAATGTTTTCTAATAGCACGCAACGCTGGAGCGCCCAAAATACAATCATTCGTTCATTCCACGTCCGCATGAATAAGTTAATGTTGCGGTGGATTGACCTGGCGTGGTTACAAAAACTATGGAATAATGATGATTTTTTGTACTCCCTATTCCCTACACACTAGACTTGATGGATTTTAGATACGAGATAGTATATCGATTACAGAGGTTAATAATCTTCAATCAAAAAATCCACCATTCTCAAAAAATGGCGAAGTATTAAGAATTCAAGAGCGAGTTTTACAATTTTTGATCACGTCGAGTTGCTGGAGTGTTCCACTAAATTATTTAAATCCATTAACAATAGAATATACAAGAATATAAATGATATAATATGTAAAAAGGCTCAAAAAAATTCAATGAAGTTGGTTAAAAACCCTGACACACGCGAAGGGATTAAATCTAAACACGGCACGGGTCTTTTGTACCGCTGGAATATTAAATAACCTCCCGTTTTTTGCACCGAGTATCTGATATTAATCAGCTGAGGCTTAGCTCGCTTTATTGTAATTAAACCATTTTTGCCACCGTAATGTAGAATGGAAGTAATGAAAAAATCTTTTGTTAGAATCAGCGTATGTAAAATGCATGCAACCTTGGGCAGCCTACGTGGCGCAGTTGGTTAGACGTCGGCTGTGAAACGTGAGGCCGCTGGTTCGATCCCCGAACCGAGACAGATATTTGTGTAATCCACAGGTATTTGTCTCGGGTTCGGGTGTTTGCGAGACCGAAATCTTTCGTAGTTTCTGATACCCACGACACAATACTCGATCTAAGTGTGGGGTCAGGACTATGTTTGTATTATTTATTTTAGTGTTTGGAAGTACGATCTAACAAATATTTTATGTTTTTTTATTACGTTCCTAACGAAATGGAAAAGTCAATCAGGCAAAAAGGTGGGATTTCCTATAATCCGAGCCGCCTGCAGTGCGGAACGTCTAAAGATTAGCCGCGGCGAAAAGGGAGCGCTTATTTCTGTCAAAATTACCCCTTAATTGGGGATTACAAGAATGAGGATTAACATCATTAGCGAAGGGTTAAAAATATTTGACTCGCCGATTTTGCTCATTTAAACAACAAAGAATTGGCTAAGTACGTTTGAAATTCTCATTAAAGTGCTCTCTGTTTAATTAAAAATTCTTTATTGTTTGTTAAGTATATTTTCGGAACGTTATTAACGCGGAAACACTTTTATTGGCAAAACTTAATTCAAATTATTTTCACGATGTAAAATTTTTATTGGAGTGCGTGGTGGCCTGTTGGTAAACGGACCAGACGCGACTACCAGTGGCGGTACTTCCATACAAGCCCAAAAGCCCGGCTTGCCCTACTTAATACGTACATACTCGATACTGAACATAAACCAGTACAATAAATACAATACATTCATTTATTAGAAAACATCTACAATTTTTGAATTTACCGCGTCCTGTCGCGGCGCGTCTAAATACAGCGCTTGAGACGGAGCGCCAAAGCGCCGCGCGAAATTCATTCCATAGGCAATGATATTAAAACTCAAAAAACGGTGGCTCCACGCGCTCCCTTAAAAAGGCGGCACAACGCACATATATCTATCTTTTTCTCTCTCGTGTGCTTTTACGAGGCTTTTGGCAACGCGGCCCACGTATGGGTGAAATGGTGTACAAGACGCTACGAATGTATAGGTATGGCTATTTTTGTATAGCTCTCAGTACGAGACGAAATGCCCGGCTTCGTGGTGAACATTTCACGGTTGTCACGTTATTATTTGTTATTGTTGTTTAGTAAATATATTTATTGTTATTAAATTAACTTGTTTCGCATTTAAAAATATTTTTAATTAAATGATTAAAAATGTGCCTGTAATGTCGGTACTTTTTAATAAATTATAATTGCAGTTTGTAATTTATAGTAATGTTTATATTTACGTTTCGTTTCGCAATTCTGAACGAATTCGTACTAACTTCATAAGTATTTTGACATTGTGTAATTATTGTAAATAGTTCTAATATAGGTTAATTATTAGTTGTTTTATGTTATTGAAGCTTTTTGATACTAAAATGAGTTGTATTGTTTCCTGTGATGGGTTTAGTGTGATGATGAAAGTGTTCATTGCCGGTATAAAGGTAATTTAATTCAATTATATTGAATTAGAAACTAGAGCGAAAACAACGCCGGGTTTGTGTATTTCTTATATTCGTGGTAAATCACGAGAGGTATTTTATCAGTTCAGTTAAATAAACTACGTAATTTGATTTCTACATGCTCCCCTTTGTATAGGATATTAAATAATGATGTTTCATATTATGTTTTTCAATCGACACTTGTGTATTAGAATAGTTTGATAAAATATAAACATTGCAATAAATTAGGTGGCTCTTTCAAAAAATATGTTATTACTCGTAATTCTTAAAAATTTTACGTTAATGAATTAATAATAATAATAACTTATGCCGCATTTTCGGATAACTGCGAAGTCAAACACGGCACCATAGTAGCTATCGTTGTGCTAGCGGAATTTCGGGTATTAAAAATGAAGTGCTCAGCAGTTATTGCAATAAACAATTACGGTTGCATTTCCACAAGTAATCTATATTTGTATAAATCCTAATATTGTATAGATTATGTGTTAAGTCTGCTGACGTACATTCGTTTTCTTTGTTCTTAGTATATTTTCCTTCTAAATCAATATGCATTAAACATAAAACAAAATATTGGGCTTGCCCTACCCCAAAACCCTAGGCACGCAACTGGCGACTACCAACATGTACACGGTGTTCGCGGGTTCAAATTGCAGGGCAGACCTCTGACTTTTCGGAGTCATGCGTGTATTGATAGTCAATCACCACGCACTATAACGGCGAAGGAAAACATCGTGAGGAAACCTGCATACCATAGCAATTTGTAATAATTTCTATGGTATGTAAAGTCTGCCAACCTGCATTAAGCCAGCGTGGTCGACTACATTGCCTAACCCCTCTCAATTAAACTCTCGATTATAAAGGAGGCTCGTGCCCTGTAGTGAGACGTACCTATGGGCTGAAACAGTACAGTAAGTTTTGCCGCGTAGAATATAGCAAACTTCATACATAGGCGCTTGTAAAATATATCTGGATGAAAAGTAAAAACAGTACAAATATAACAAAACCAGCAAACTAGCGTCTAGACAGTTTATCAAACGTGGGCGTCGAGCGAACCGACCCACACGCCGAACGTGATAATCACCCAATATAGAGTCCGATCACCATTAATTCCGATTCCAATACAATATTAGAGAATCATTTATCACAGTTAAATTACGGACGCGGCATCGAGCGTTCGAGTCGTGTAGCCGAGATTACGTTGATCTCTGTTGATTCGGGTTATGATTTACGATGTAACCCGGCCAAATTGTGTTGGCCGACACCTGCACGCCGACCCGATATTCGCCGGTGGGCCGTGAACTCACAATTTTACACGCCCGCTGAATTTTAGGGATCGCTAACTGAATTATGCTTTGTCGTATTTGTGATAGGATTTTGTGTGCTAGATTATTTGGTGGATGTATATTGGATATATACATACATATATAAACTCACGCCTTTTCCCCAGAAGGTACCCCTTCTAGGGCAAAGGTGCCCACCGGCAGAGGTGCTACCAGGTCACCCACATTTCGCCTTGTATGTTCCGTCCCACGATGTGATAGAGGTCGAGCCTATCGCTATATCGGGCACAAAATCGTGACTCCGGGCTGATAATGAATTGAAAAATCCAATACCACTTCGCCCGATCAGGGATTCGAACCGGAGACTTCAGTGTTATAATCATACCGCAGTACAACTGCACAACCGAGGCAGTATTTACTAGCGCTAAAAAGTGACTAGAAAGCATATTTTCATACCAAATAATTAATATCAATAATCTGTTTCAATAATTTCAAAAATTTTATATTCACCTGTAATGATAGTACGCAATCCAATGTTAAGTCAATCGTATTTTATTGTATATGTGTAACTGTCGATAGTGTATATTAATAAATAAAATTAATAAATAATGGGTATATATACGCAGGCTACCATCAACCTGATACACTTACGTGGATACTGACCAGCTTCCGACCTTTGTACACAATGGTCACAAGAAATACAAAAAGTAAAAAGAGAATAACGAACAAATACCCAATTTTCTTTAGAAAAGGAAGTTTAATTATTCAGGATACAAAAGCCCAGTTTCACGTCTTTACAGTTGTTAAGGTTAAACAAACAGCATCGATAATCGAGGTAGGGTTAGGTCGGCAATCAAAGGGTAAGGGACAAATTCCCTACCCTCGTCTTTATGAAAAATCCATTTATACCCTTACATGGGCTATCTCTTCTTGATTTATCGTCGTATTTGATTGGGAAATTGGTTTTCTTACATTGACTGTTTGCTTTGATAATATAAATATGCAAAGAAAACAGAAAAACGACTTCGTATTTCTTGTTTAAGATTTAAAAATCATACTACTAATAGTTAAGGTACGACGTTGAACACCTAAAAGAAACGAGCAAAAACCTAAATTACACAAAATAACTTTATATGTTCCATTTTACGTGATTTGAAGATCCAGGTTTTGAAAGTGATATCCGCTTTAACTACTTTTAAATGTCTCTAAGAACAAAACCAAGAAACATCAGGATGGATCCTGTAATTATGTTGAAGAGACGTAATAATCTGATTCAAATTCAGCACCATTTATCAATACTACCCTCCGTTTTTCAGATGTAATCTTAATAACAAAGGTGCCGTTTTAATCTAATATTTTGTCAGGTTATAGGAGGAAAGGCCATAAAAGGAAAGCCCACCGGGTAGGAGACCCCATTACACTAAATCTTATTAAGTGTTGAATCCTTTTTATTGGCTCACTTGGCACAGTTTTGTATGCCCATGTCTTAAATTACGATCGTTGAGAATTCCTGCTGACTAATAGAGCTATTCGGTTGTTGCCTTCAGTAGTACAGAAGTGAATAAATTTACTTTTATACGAAAATAAATCTGGGTCCCGAGTACTTGAATTGAAATAAATAGCGACGTAAGAATAGTAAAAAGATTTTCCGCTTGTACTTTTTTGGAAATTGTAATTTAACTGTTGGAATAGTGAGATACGATTTTCAGCTGTGGTCGACATCAAATGAGCTGAAATTCATATTATATTTTATTCCGATTGATAAAATATAGCAATGACATTAAATTAGCGAATTAAGCATGGACAAAAATCCATTATGAATAACTAAACAAATTATGTATGGCGCGGGTAAAAACCTAATGCAGGAACTTTAGAGCTGAACTTATATACGGACACCGCAGGGATTTACCGTACGTCCGTCGCGTGGCTTCTCAGGAAACTTTAATATTCTCACCGACTGTCATACGCGGAGATATGTAAAATATTCCCACACGGTAAAAAGAGCAAGGAGCAGTCACCAGACGCAGACGCCACGAACACACGGAATACATTTTTACTTTGTTTATTTCAATATCCACACGGAGTTGCTGGCTGCATTAGTCAACGGAATAGAAAATATTGTGAAAACAACATTTTAAATTCACGGAGTTATCGATGCGATATATTTACTCGTATTTTAAAATCTGGTTAAATAATAAATTTTGTTTTATGTAAGGGGGGAATCTTTTGCCTCAAGTGCAAATAAATATTATTTACTAGTAATCACGAAACTAGTTATATGGTAAAACGGACTTAATAACAAGTTCTCACCGCTAGCAGAGTTTCAATAAATTCTTCGAATACAGTGCACAAATACCTGAAACAAAAATAAAATTGGTTTTAATTATGAGCATGGCAGAAAATAATATAACCCATATTTCTCCATTATAATGTTAATTCTTCCACAGTAGAATTATTTTTAAAAATATATTCAGTGTCATAAAAATATTAGGCAATCAAATACCGGATTTTATTGTAATTAAAAATCAAAATCATCTTTCAACTGACTATTTGAACGTATATTTGTATAAGACGAAAATCCCTGGCCAATTAGTCCAATTCTCTATCGTATCTGTTCACAAATCGTCCCTTCGTCGCGCTTATTTAAACGCGTCAAATTAAAGACAAACACAATTACATCGGCATATCGACGGGCCGAGTCATACGGCGAATCGATCAGCGGAGATTTCCAGAGTCAATCCCACACAATCCCGTCGGCTAGACATTCGTGACGCGTCTGGATGTGACCGGTCGGCGTCTAGGTAATTTCCCTTGATAATGAATGGGGTCGGCCCACATCACAGGCGACTTGATTGAGTCCCACGGCGGGCGCCACTAAATGTCCGTCTAATGGGAAAAATGTTTGCTCTTAAGGAATTGTCTTCGGGGATTTGTTATGTATCCATAAAGCAGTCTTTAGGCATAACTAGGCATATTTCCGTTATTTTGTTTTGTGTTTAATAGCTCAGTCTGTTGTCTGTCTATCTACCTTTTCAAAAAAATAACTGAAATAACAAAACCAAATGAAGTTTCAATTTGATTAATTTCTCGCATTAATTTAATAGCCGCATTAATTTAATACTCTAATATGATTCTAATGTCCCAGGAAAACAAATTACAGCTTAATAACAACACCGAACGACATGAAATTTCAATCACCCTACACCACGGTGGGCGCTACTAATATCCCCCTCAGTGTCGATAGATATAATGACATCAATTCTCGTCACGTAATTTCCATTACCGAATAACGAAATTATTTATGAGTTAACAAGCACATTAACATGAAGTGTCGGTAATAGTTGGTCATGTTCAGTACGCAAATAAAACTAGATCGCTTTAAATCATCAATTATGCTTTCACAAAAGTAATCATGTTAAGTAAATCCGTTTTAAAATTTATAATGTGTTATTAATTTCCCATTACATGTTTGTAACGTAGGCTCTTCTAATGAGAGTCTGACATTATGTAATAACACCAAACGTTATTAAAGGCCGTTTTTCGTACTTTTATAAGGACTAAACGAGCAGACGGACGTCTTGATGGTATGTTGTGACTCTCTCTCTCTCTCTCTCCCTTCAGTCAAAGGAAGTCCACTGCTGAACATAGGCCTCCCCCAAGGATCGTGGATGTTGAGACTGCTATTCATGAAAACCTGCAGCAAGCGGGTATATTTTAAATAAAATTGAGCTTCATTTAGGCTTGAACACTAAAATCTGCTTGGATCCCTGCCAATCTCTCTCACAGAAAGCACCAACAAATCTCTTATGTATTTCAAATGGTTAATGAGAGACGGTGGTACCCCCCAGTCAAGCTAACACATTTGTACCGTAGCGTTTACAGACCTACAGGCTTTGTAATTTACAATATATATTTCAGACGTGAATTAATATGACGGTTGGTGTTAATTCAACAGAACAGTTCCTATTCCAAATAGGCACCGAAGGGGGGCGATCACTCTGGAATTGTTCGTTGCTCGAAATCGGAATAAGAATTTCAAACAACAATATAAAGATTAAAGACACCGTACTTGACTGTTAAAAATTGCTTAAATTTGAAATTCATATCGTGATCGCTCAAACTTCTTGTTTATACCAACATTTGGTCAGTTGACAAGGCGTCGACGAGTCTTTATTGCAGACAAAACGTTGTACAATAACCACAATGCTAACGGATTTATGCTACGGAATTGAAACGTAATTATATTTGGCACGGAATGTTCGCGCAATAGATGTACAAAAGGGTTTATGTACATTTATTTGATAAACAGTTCTGTTTAAACAAATCCTAAAGGAGATTTGATATAATTGTCATTCAATTGTAAGGTTTAGCAATGCAAATACATTGCTGCATTATGATGTACCGCAATATTAAAATCACTAAATATCATGCTTTAAAAAAGTAACTAAAGCCATTAAACATCAGTGAGTTTGCAGCGTTAGGACAAAATCTAAAGTTTATATTGATCCGATACGCGGAAGCGATAGTTTCCCGAGTCATATTCGAACTTGTATTGTTTACAATTCAATTTGAAAACCGATATGCATTTACAGCGGAGTACGTCTACGGGAAGCCTTGTTTAAATAAAACTTGTTACGTGAACTTTCCCCAACACCCGCTCTGAGTAGCTACAAGCTCCGCTGAACAAAAATCATTCGTCAAACGCTGCCGCTTTGAAGTATTGTTAAACATTTTGACATGGCGAAACTTTGATGTCCTGTCGCCACGTACACCCCGACTAATGAAAGCGCCCTGCAACCCCAGCCATGAATACTTAAGAATGCTTAAGCAAGCTTTTTGTCTTTTTTGCCAACTTTTTACTTTGAAAGTGGCAGACCCTGATAAAGTGTGATCAAACCGGAATTCACACAAAGAGAATTCGTAAAACAAAAACGTAAGGACACACGCGCCTCCTTCGGCTGTCCCACATCTTCATGGCTCGCTGAACACTCATCAACATTTCCGCGTCCCACTTCCGAGCGTTTCAAAGTTTCATTTAAATAATTACGCATCGGCCGATCTGCGCGGAGAAACCGAGAAAGGCCATTAGCAAATAAAGAAAATGAACCGTAACTCGGCAAAGTTTATTAAATAAATTTGGCAAAGTAAAAGCCTCGCTGGGCGGGAATAAAACCGTAGGGTACCTTTTAACATTGCGCATTATAGAAAGCAGTTCTGTTCCCAAATGTAAATCTCCCTGGTAAATTAAGTTACCGTGCAAAAAGTTTAATTGCTCGGGCTATCGCTGAAAGATATAAGGCTGGGTAAAAATTATGCGCAAACTTTCAAATCGTTTTGGCTAAATTCAGCTCGCCGTGGCAGTCGCTGGAACAAATTAGCTCAAGCCGACCGCCGAGAAATGTTGACAAATGGTCATGTTGACTCGCCAACTGAAAGTAAATGGATTCAGCGCGGAAAGCAAACACTTTTCCAAAGAATTTGTTTATGTTTGCTCCGGTGATGGCTGTATTACTTGTAGCCGAGTTAATCCGGTCAATACCCGACCTCGTATCGATCTTTCTTAAACTTTTGTTAATTTGTTTTTATTACCAATTTAATTTATGGTCACTTTTCTTTGAAATTCGCAATTTGCAATTATTTTGCCCAGCTACCTTAACCCACAAATACTTATAAGTATTTAAATAAATACTTATAAGTATTGAAGTGCGTGGTGGCCTGTTGGTAAACGGACCAGACGCGGCTGCCTATATGTTCGCGGTGGTCGCGGGTTCAAATCCCAGGGCACACCTCTGACTTTTCGGAGTCATGTGTGTATTGATAGTCAATCACCACGCACTATAACGGTGAAGGAAAACATCGTGAGGAAACCTGCATACCATAGCGATTTGTATTAATTTCTACGGTATGTAAAAGTCCGCCAACCCGCATTAGGCCAGCGTGGTGGACTATATGGCCTAACCACTCTCAATCGTACTCTCGATTGTAGAGGAGGCCCGTGCCCTGCAGTGGGTCGTATATGGGCTGATACAATACAATACAATACTTATAAGTATTGGCGTAAATCGCAATGTTATTTACGTGTTTCATAAACATTTACTTATAACTGTAGCTCAGATTGCCTGCATATAAGCTACCCCAGGAAATTATCCAGTCCAAAGCAAACCATGTTTCCCGACGTAACTGTACTGTACTGTACTGTATCAGCCCAGATACGTCCCACTGCAGGGCACGAGCCTCCTCTACAATCAAGAGTACGAGTGAGAGTGGTGTAAACGATCAGTTAATATATCAACCCAGGAATTGCACCCAAGCCCCACGGCTTACAACCCACACATGCTTCAATTCGTATATTGGTATTTAAATGCATTCAAATTAGTAATATAATTTAAATAATTCCCCCCAACATATTAACTAAATATACCCTTTGGCACAAACGCGTGTTCGCTCATTGTATCATGTACGTAATATGCTTAGCGGTTGAAGGCGAGGCGAGCCTTTATCGTATTTTCAAAGTAAGACGCTACTTTATCAAGAATACATTATTCGTTCGGTATTTAAATGTACTCCATCTGTTGTTAATTTCTAGCAAATTAAGTGATAAGTAATTTATGAAAATCCTTGAAATATTTGCTTATTTTTATGGATTTCATGTAAGTAGGTAGTATATAACGTGCGTGGTGAACTTTTGGTAAATGGACCAGACGCGGCTGCCAACATGATCACGGTGGTCGCGGGTTCAAATCCCAAGGTACGCATCTGTCTTTTCGGAGTCATTTGTGTATTGATAGTCAATCTCCACGCACTATAAAGGTGAGGGAAAACATTTTGAGGAAACCTGCATACCGTAGCGATTTAAAAAAAAAGTCGATGGTATGTAAGTAACCCGCACTAGGTCAGCGTGGTGGACTATATGGCCTAACCACTAATAAAAAAAAATAGACAAAAAAAACAAATGTACAAAAAAATAGAACTGGTCACACGACGGCGCAAACTTTGAGCAACCTCTTTCTACGAATGACCCTAATTTCTATTGAATGAAGAATACGAGACACGAAAATTAAACACACAAAATACACATTTTAGTAACGAAACCACATAGATAATGTTTTAAATAATTAAAACATATTCTCCACTCATATTGTTATTCGACTTCCATCTCTTTTTTTACATGGGGAAAATCGTCTTGGATTCCTATACTAGCCGGAATGCCGGATTTTACCGACTAAAAACCCCATGTTGCTCCATCAGCACTTTGAAGAAACTCCAGGAACTCACAATGAACGACAGCCTCCGTGGAGCAGTTGGTTAGACACCGACTGTGAAACGAGAGGCTGCAGGTTCGATTCCCGCACCAAGACAAATGTTTGTGTGAACCACAATTATTTGTTTCGGGTTTGGGTGTTTGTGAGACCGAAAAGTGTCTCGTAGTTTCTGATACCTACGACAAGACTAGATCTGAGTGTGGGGTCAGGACTATGTATGTGATTGTTGGGTGTATTTATTTATTTATTATTATTATTGAATGAACACGCCGAAGTTCCTCCAGTGCGTAACTTGTAGAAGCACTACTCAAAGCGAGTTGTTCCTTCCTCGTATAAGTTGTTATCTAGCCAGGGCGTCTGGCATCGACTCGGAGCTACAAAAACTTCAACCACAACTTTAAAGTGGAAATAACGGCATTTTTAGAAACAGAAACAAAATGTCTTAAAAAGAAAAATAAGTTTGTTATCCGCTATTTATTTGATTACTTTTACAAAGCTTTATTTAACGAGACAAAAATGTAATTTAGAGGAACAGAATCTACTCATAGCCTAACGCTAAAGAAACACGACCGATGTGCACGTGACGAACACTCGGTCTCAATAATAATTAAAAATGAAACACCCGGCGGTCTATCTGCCCTTTTTATAAGCAGCGGCGGGGGTAGTTGTGTCGTCGTTGGGGTAATTGCTTATAGTATATTTAACACTTTATTGTACACCAGATACTTAAAAATTTGATAATATCACGGAAAAAAAATGTACAAGTGTAATTATAATAATGGGTAAAATATAAACACTCCTAACGCTAGATTTAATCATCCGTGGATGACGTAGTTGGTTGCACATTGAACTGTATCTAGAATTAAGTATCCTTTATTTATTAAAAAAGGTGTAACTGTTTGTTTTCCCAAATAAAATTAAAAAAAAAAACATGTGTGTAATTGAACGGCATAACTGTCGGTACATTTTAATATCCGCGCGCGTCAGTTATTTCATTTTGGCCGGCGCGGTGGCTTCTCGCCCGCTCCGCCCTGATTGAAACTCCGCAGCGCTGACAAAGGCTTTAATTAAATACACCAAATGCTTTCGGATAGATGCCGCTGGACTGCGTTCGTCAACTTGCAATATGTAATAGGAATTTTGTATTTTGTTACATACATACATAAACACACGCCTTTTTCCCAGAAGGGGTAGGCAGAGGTGCTACCAGAACACTCACGTTTCGCCTTGTATATTCCGCGATGGCGAGCCTATCGCCATATCGGGCACAAATTCCTAACTCCGGGCTAATAATGATTAGAAAAATCCAATATCACTTTGCCCGACCCGGGATTCGAACCCGAGACCTCAGCTTTGCAATGGTACCGTAGTACCACTACGCCACCGAGGCAGTCCAATTTTATTTTGTAGTTCAAAATTTCACCACACTTCATTAGATGATCGATGTCTTATGCTACGCACGCCTATATCTTAGAATGATAAAATGTAGTAGGAGGCAAGACCAAAATCTATTTATTAATATTCTGTTTTGTTTGTTATTGAAACGTCAAAAAAGGAAAAATAACCAATTTCCACAACTATATTTTTTTGTATTGTATTGTATCAGCCCGTATACAATCGAGGTCCTCTACAATCGAGAGTACTATTGAGAGTTTGGGCCGTATAGTCCACGACGCTGGCCTAGCGCGGGTTGGCGGACTTTAATACAAATCGCTATAGTATGCAGGTTTCTTCACGATGTTTTCCTCCACCGCTATAGTCGACTATCAATACACACATGACTCCCGAAAAGTCAGAATTGTGCCCTGGGATTTGAACCCACGATCGATACCAACAGGCCACCACGCACTTTAACACGAATTACCACATTAAAAATATTTACACAAAATTAAAACAGGGATCAGTTAATAAATCTAATTACTACCAGTGCTTATCATTGTTCAAGTTATTTGAATAAAACTAAATCTCAGCATGACACAGAAATATCCGGCATAATCCGTGCTAAACAATATAATAGCGTTGGTGAGATTACTCGGTGTTACTGAACGTATGATGCTAGCTAACGCATTGCAGGTGACGCGCTCAGGTCTATGCAGTAGAAAGGATTGTTTGCTGCATTTCGACCTGAGCGGTTGACGTGTTATTGAGATGTAATTAGTGTATTTTTTTGTGGTAATAGTGTCATGTTGGAGTTTGGTTATTTTCAAAATAACTCGCAATTGGGTTCTTAAGATTAACTATATCTCAAAGTGGGTTAAAGTGAAACCTATTCTATATTTTTTTTTAATAGCAACCCGTTTATTTGCCTCTTAAAAGATTCGCAGCGTGGGACGTCCACCCACTAGGTGGTCAGACGACCTGGTAAAGGTCGCGGGACGTCGCTGGATGCAGGCTGCCTCCAACAGGTCACTGTGGAAATCATTGGGAGAGGCCTATGTTCAGCAGTGGACTTCCTTTGGCTGATGGATGGATGGATGGATAAAAGATTCAATCAATTAAATATTAGATATTTTTCATCTTGGATTATTTTATAGTATAATTAAAATTTATTAGGCTTGGGTTCAAAAATAGGTATTCCCCTTTAATCATGTAACTACTGAAATATATCAATGATTCAGGATCATTATCAATAAAGGCAAGAATAAGAAGAATAAAAGAATAAAATAGGGAAGATCAACAGATTCCAATAATCATTTTGAATATAATATTGCTAGTTTTATATACCTATCCATAGTTATAAAAAATATTTAACAATTAAAGTTCCAACAAACTCATCCACGCTTAATTACCTATCTAAATGCAAAAGGATTACTCTTCAATCGCTTTATCCCTTGGTACGGGATCAGTTTTGGCCTGGCTCCAATGTCGCAGGTGCGTCGAGTGCACACAATCTGCAACACGGACCTCACTCGCGTCAACCGCACTCGCGACTGCCCAATATTTACTGCGCAGTTTTTTTACAAATACAGTACCAGTTATTGGTATTTTTGGAGAGCGAAGTAAATGGAATGAAAATAATTTATTGAATTTGTAAAAATGTCAACGTCATTTAGATTTTTTTTTCTACCACCCGGTTCGGAAAGCGGTTTTCAGTAGAGAAGAACGGGCAAGAAACTCTAGTGCTGCTCTTTCCAAAACCAGTTTACAATACAGTGATATCTACAAATGTTACAAGTTGGTTCAAATCAAAGCAGTTCGTTAATAGTTGGTCATAATAAACAATAATTTATATATTATTACCTATATTTTTGTAGAAGTTAAGCTGGTTTCCGTATATTTTGTACATTGCTTGGGTATTTTTATAAATCGTGGTAACGTAGAAAGGACAATATTAGACAGCCGTTACGGATCTACCAAAATACTCATAGCTTAAAATTACCAAATTGGCTGGCGCATAAATTTTATAAACAATTTTCAAACCAAATAAGAAAATGCTTCTATGCTATATATATATTATATACCCACTACTTACATTATTGTATGATGATCTGTGTATAAAATACTGACGATACCCTCTACCGTGTTTCAATTACTATTTCCAACACTATTCGACGTAAGTATTAATTACTAAAGGTAAAGGTGAAGGTCGCGGGACGTCGCTGGATGCAGGCTGCCTCCAACAGGTCACTGTGGAAATCATTGGGAGAGGCCTATGTTCAGCAGTGGACTTCCTTTGGCTGGTGGATTGGATTGGATTAATTACTACGTTACAATTACGAGTAAGCTTTCTTGCGGCTGATGCAATGTTCATAAAAAGACGAATAAATAATATGCAAAATTTGATTGCAGATATTTAATAACCTCTACCGTATGTACTTTTTTCTGCTCATTTGAGTATTAATTTACAAACATATTACATCTACTAAAAAATTTTAGAAGTGAATTATAATTCATGAACAACGGCGCTACTACCGAGCTCGTATTAGTCATCGAATTCCAGACAAAATTTCATGTATTTTGTAAACCTAATTATATTTTTATCAAGACTAGGTAAGTTTAACATGACATTTCAAAAACACATTTATTGGATGGTGATGTGCAAAAACGATTAACCCACAAATTAATACATAATCTAAGAAAATGGATGCATGTTCATAAGTTACAATGATTTATTTTACTCTGACTAAAGTATTTTTCAATGCCGTTTGTCATATTACACAGAACACATGATTGACCTTGAAAATCTTGGTTACTTAGGTTATGTGGGTAGAATAATTTCAGAACCGCACATTCCATTTCTAGGTTTAATGCGCTACTCATTCCTATATCCTTAAATTTAATTCTTATTTTATGGTCTTTGCGTGACTCTAGCATTGTTACTTCCTTTCTGTTTATCTGCCTTTACATTTTCATGGGTTCAGTTAAATATTATTTTCCACGTTGCACAATGATAAACTTATAATTTTAAGCCTACTCGCTAACTACACACCCTATGAGAACAGTCGCTACCAAAATGCAATTAATTTTATTAAGTACTTAATTCTTCGTAAAATACACCTGTTATACAAGGAAAATTAATCTAAACACAATACGTTTACCACCTATAGACATTAAAACTGATCATTTGAAGTAAAGTATAGAATACCCATACCCACGCTGCAGTTTACAGATATTTTATTTTATTAGTAGAATAATTCACATACCTCATAATTTCTTGTAGAGAATTATCAGCTACTCGCGTTTCCACACAACGATTTAACACACTGCATAGTATTTATGGCCTAACCACTCTCAATCGTACTCTCGATTGTAGAGGAGGCCCGTGCCCTGCAGTGCAAACTTCAACACGTCACTGTATTACTAGGTGCACTCTTCAAAAACACATTTCAAATGATTTTGTTCTAACACTCAAGAGCTTTATATTGGCCAGTACTTTCTAACTACCGCCAATACTTCTGATAAAAATTATAAAATATGGGTCCTTAATCTCTACTACCGTCAGATTCATAGGAAGTCGGGAATAAACTGAAATGACAGTTGGTAATTACGATGAGTATATCATAACAGATAACGTTGAAGTGGTTTATTAGAAATAAATGTAGGTGATTCAAAATCAGGTTATAAATGAAAATTAATATTTATTGTGCTATGGATTAATAAGCAGCCGACAGATAAAAGAACAAATATATACGCATATTTTAAATATCTCATTTTATTTTACAGATCAGAATAGAACATTGTTTATAGCTATTATATTCTTTCTTAACATTTTTATTTTTTCGGATATTAAATAAAGATTTTATGGTTGGGGATTTCATGGCTTTACCATGTACAGGGATGGAAATGCACGAGCCAAGTGTAGGTGGCGCCATTAGCAACCCCGCCTACCCTCTCAGGAATACAGGCGTAATTTTCTATATGTATCAAAACGTAATTATTACGTAATTGATATTTCCAATGACTAACTTATTGCGAATCGTTATCTCTTACAAGTGCAACATTACAATCGCATTTTATCATTAAAGCCGTGTTGACTGATTGGTAGCGATTACATAGTCGGGTATGAAACGAACTGCTGAGACAGAAGTAGTAGGTTTGAGCCCCAGGCAAATAACAATTCAAAAGTAATTTTTAATGCGCGTATATTAGCGTGAGGAAACCTACATACCGTAGCGATTTTAAAGAATTTCTATGGTGGGTAAAGTCCGCCAACCCGCACTAGGCCAGCGTGGTGGACTACATGGCCTAACCCCTTACAATCGTACTCTCAATTGTAGAGTAGGCCCGTGCTCTGCAGGGGGACCTATATGAGCTGATACAGATACAGGTAGTAAAAGTGTCGGACTCCCGACTACAAGGTTGTCAGATGACCAAGGTTGCAAGAAGTTGCTGGATGCAGGCCGCTTCCAGCAGGTGGATGTGGAGATCTTTGGCGGAGCCCTATGTTTACTATTGGACTTCCTGTGGCTGAAGAAAGAGGGAGAGAAAGATAATGTTAAGTTAATTGAGTTATTTTTTTTTTCACCAACAGTCACATACTTACATGCTCATACATAACATACATAAACACACGCCTTTTTCCCAGAAGGGGTAGGCAGAGGTGCTACCAGAACACCCACGTTTCGCCTTGTATATTCCGTCCCACGATGTGATAGGGGGCGAGCCCATCGCCATATCGGGCACAAATTCCTGACTCCGGGCTGATAATGAATAGAAAAATCCAATATCACTTTGCCCGACCTGGGATTCGAACCCGAGACCTCAGCTTTGCAATCATACCGTAGTACCACTACGCCACCGAGGCAGTCATAGTACTTACATAGTCCTGACCCCACATTAAGTCTTGTGCCGTGGGTATCAGACAGTACGAGAAACTTTTCGGTCTCACAAACACCCAGACCCGAGGCAAATACTTGTAGGCCTCACAAACATTTGTCTCGGTGCAGGGATCGAACCCGCGGCCTCTCGTTTCACAGGCGGTGTCTAACCAACTGCACCACGGAGGCTGTCAGATTATTGATATTTTTGTTTGTGTTGAAAGAAAGCCAGTTGCAAATTCGTTAACAATACTCAAAGTTGCACGCGAGATACGCAAAAATATTACTCGTGCAGTTGGGAAAACAATTGCCGTTTTTACATTAGTCCTGTACACATCAACAATTTCATATTGTATTACCACATTCATTGAAACTGTGGAAATGGCAATTATTTGGTAAATTCCGACCGCGACGGGAGCAAATATTTCGGCATATTGTATGGAATTCGTGGATCAGCGCGTACTGAATATTCAGCACATCGACGTCAATGAATGGCGAGTGACAATTGTCTGTGCTAGTCGATACACCAACTACGAATCATCTCCTGTCTTTTGGAGTGCGAATGCTTTATCATCATCCATCCACCAACCAAAGGAAGTCCACTGCTGAACATAGACCTCCTCCAATGATTTCCAGTGACCTGTTGGAGGCAGCCTGCATCCAGCGACGTCCCGCGACGTAGGAAAGCACAGCGAAGGACGTCCGCCCACAAGGTGGTCAGACGACCTGGTAAAGGTCGCGGAACGTCGCTTTATCATGCTGTTATTAAAATATTAGGAACAGCTATTTGACTATTGACAGCCTCCGTGGCGTAGTTTGTTAGGCGCCGACTGTGAAACGAGAGGCCGGGGGTTCGATCCCCGCACCAACACAAATGTTTCTGTGGCCCACAAACATTTGTGTTGGGTCTGGTTGTTTGTGAGACCGAAAAGTCTCTCGTAGCTTCTGATTCCCACGACACAACAGTCGATCTTAGTGTGGGGTCAGGACTATGTATGTGACTGTTGGGCGTATTTATTATTTATAGCTTTTCTCAAGTCCACGAGGTTTCATACATACAACTAAACAAAACGCAGACGTGTTCATCGTAGGATTCGAACACGCGACCATCGACTAGGCAGATCACGTCCCATCCGTTGCCGAAAGGCCATAACGCACTTTATATACGACCTTTATAGTTCCCCGATTTATTATTACAAAATCTACACCATCCAAAAACCGAGCGAGTTTCCGCTGAATTTCCAGACGTTTCCGCAGCACTGATTGAATTTGCTCCCGATAATACTTATCGTCTTATGATTTCTTTCCGCAGCCAAATAGATGTTTCACACCCCGCCGAGCCAATTACTGGGATATAAATTGGCTAAATAATGCAGGAGAAGTGCTCGTCTCGAGTTAATGCTATTGATTTATATTCTGGCCCCGTTTTATCTTTCCCACCTTTCCTTTTACTTAGTCACTGATTTAGTGTACTGTGTAGCCTTTGTCGGGAAACTTGAACAAAAATGTACGAAGCAGATAAATCGGGGTAATTTATTTACTTTATCAGAATAGGTAATACGTATGCTGGATACTTCATGGATTATAACATTTGAAATACCTAACATGTAATTAGTACTTATTTATACAAATTTCACCACACACTAGGTGGTCAGACGACCTGGTAAAGGTCGCGGGACGTCGCTGGATGCACGCTGCCTCCAACAGGTCACTGTGGAAATCATTGGGAGAGGCCTATGTTCAGCACTGGACTTCCTTTAGCTGATGGATTGGATTGGATTGGATACACAAAATTTGAATTTGGAACCTGTAGTCTCTCGTCAATACAGACGAAGTATGTATCGAAAATTGTAACAAAAATAAGCAATAAATGCAACAAAAGTATTTTAAGGACCTAAAAAGAAATTAACTAACATAAAGATTATTTTAGCAGTGACTTTAACAATTAATAAAATTAACAAGCTACTCCTTGAAAATTGCAAAATAAGTAACTGACTAAATTAAAATGTTTCCTAAGTTTAATTTTATTGAAGATGACCGGGCTGCCAAATGCCATTACTCGTAGTGCACGCTGAGCGGCGACTCGCCCCCACTCCGCACCACTGAACAAATTAATGAGTCGTCGGCGAAAAGTTGCGCTGTCCATATATTTTACTCTAGTGCTGTTCATTACACATATTCAAAAAGTACTTGCAGCCGTCTGAGTGGCTGTATATATGATAAAAAATGTGTTTTGGATTTAAATCGTAAAATGTCAATCAATGTAAGCGAGGATTGCATTGTGTAGTTTAAAGCATTTTTGTTGTTCCTTTTTAGTATTTTACTTTAAAATCCAATAAATAATGTTTTAGTAGTAATCCGCCATTTTGATACTGGTGTGAGAATGTTAAATGATGCACTTAAGACCAGTTTAAAAAGAGTATTTACTGTCAAAAAATAAATTGGCGACAAAAGATTTTTGGCTGATTAAAAGAATTTATACGGTATGTAAGTCCGCCAACCCGCACTAGGCCAGCGTGGAGGACCTAACCACTCTCAATCGATTCTCTCAATTATAGAGTAAGCCCGTTCCCAGCAGTGGGACGTATATGGGCTGATACAGATAAAAAAAATCTCAAATTAATTATCAAAATCATTAGTTCACAGTCATTAGTTCAAAAGTATGTGTTCTCCGCGTCGTTAAGGTTAGCAATTGGAATGAAGATGCATAAAAATCATAGACAGTTTCCGCCTCAACATAAGCAGAGCCACCACCGCCCTAAGGTTGAATACGCCATATTTATACGAGTATTTTCAATACATTTTTGCATGCGATTGGTAAATACACCGTCCCGGGAGTGTCGACGATCTTGAATAATTTACAAAGCCTTCTCTTTGAGAAAATTTTGTCGCGTTCAAACGGGTGCCAATGATCTGCGGGTTAAAAGAGCCCACATCTGTGGTTCTTATTGAGGGGAATTTCGGTTTATTACACCAATAAATAACGTATTTTCCTGCTAACATGATGTTGATATTTAAAATTTTAAACCATAGGTTTTCAATTTTTTCAATAACCCCAATACACATGTGAATGAGTGTTCAAATGAAAAGCGGAGTTCTAGTAATGTTACTAGAACTCATCTGATCTACAAACATTTCCTACACGTACCATGATTTTAGTTATATTCTTCTAAGGATATATCCATATTTTCTCCTATTTCCGAATGTTATATGTAAAGGCCTAAAAAGACGACACAAGTCACGACTGCCTTATGTTAAGCAATGGCTGAAAAATACGACGACAATATAATATTTAAAAGACAGCATTTATTTGTAACATTTTACAGCGCAAATAACTCATCTTAAAACAAGTAATATTTTCCTGCTTTTCTACAGAAACGCAACATCGTATTTATACCGTTTAACTATCGGAAAAGTTGCATCAATTTGTCACTCGCCATTTACGCGTGACAACGCAGTCTTGGGACCGAGTTATGTGCAGCCCGCGTGAAGGGGAGACAGGGGTAAACGGGAACTACGGGTATTTTTATGGGCCACCCGGTTAGCTCGCTACAGTGTCTATTTTACGGTGAACATAGAAGATTTACTATTTTTTCCGCGATGTATAATGATTTTTGTGAAACATCCTAGTGATCCATCCGTAGCGGGCGTGAAGAGGAGACAGGGGTAACATGGCACCAGGTTAGGGTGGCCATACCTCCCGGAAATGTCCCGGTTTGTAGTAATGTATCTCCGAACAGTAGGTTAAATTTTCCAGTACGTTAAGATCCTCTCCTCTCACTTCCCTAATAGAACCAAGCGTGACAGTTTACGAAGCCACAGTTTGGTGGTGAGCACCATATCGGACCGAACCAAAAAGTTTGCCAACACTTAGCTTCGCCGTACTATCAAACTGTGAAACAGTTTGCCGGCTCGCAAGTTTCGTCTTTCCTTACCGAGTCCTACGCAGCATGCAGAAGCAATTAAATCATCCATCAGCCAAAGGAAGTCCACTGCTGAACATAGGCCTCCCACAATGATTCCACAGTGACCTGTTGGAGGCAGCCTGAATCCAGCGTCGTTTATTTAAGCAATTAAATAAATTGCTATTGTTGTGCCGATTGGTAAGAGATGCTAATCTTACCAGTACTCTTTTTTAACGACATCATACTAACAATGCCTTGTAGCAATACCAACTACTCAAGACTTGTAGCTTAGTGTGTGGTCAGGACTATGTATATGACTGTTGGGTGTCTTCTTTTTCCACCTGGCGTTATCTCGGCCAGTGCCAGGGTCCGCCTTCCGGCTAATTCTCCTCCATTTCGCTCGATCTTCGGCATCCTCCACGGTAAGGCCATTGACCCTCATATCTTCCTTGACGACATCCAGCCAGCGCTTCTTTGGTCTACCCCTTGGCCGAGGTCCGGAATATTGAAGTTCAGGCACACATTGCCAACGTACTCGTAATTATTTTATATTTATTTACGTACTGTGTCATGTAATTTTTTTTTTTATCAGCCCATATACGTCCCACTGCTGGGCACGGGCCTACTCTACAATCGAGAGAATCGATTGAGAATGGTTAGGCCATATAGTCCACCACGCTGGCCTAGTGCGGGTTGGCGGACTTACATGCTGTAAAAATTCTTTAAAATCGCTACGGTATGCAGGTTTCCTTATGATGTTTTTCTTCACCGTTAAAGTGCGTGGTGATTGACTATCAATACACACATAACTCCGAAAAGTCAGAGGTGTGCCCTGGGATTTGAACCCGCGACCACCGGGAACATGTAGGCAGCCGAGTCTGGTCCGTTACCAACATGCCACCACGCACTTAAAATATATACCGGTCCATATGTCTCAGTGAAGTCTTATATTGATGGCAACCCTACGCTACGGGTATTTTTATGGGGCCGCTCGTCTAGCTCGCTACAGTGTCTATTTTACGGTGATCTCGTTCACTTTATAATGCCGATAAAACTTTGCAATTGCTGTATCAATAAAGACTGTTTGATGTACGCCCGGAGACCTTTTATTGTGTCCAAGTTTTAAACAAGTTAACAGAAATGTGTTTGTGCGTAAGTCATACATCATTATAGATTAGTAAGTTTGTGCTCAGTTTTAGCGTATTTTAGCTCTAATGTCCGCAAGTGTTTAGACTCAATATCCAGAGTAAACAATGCTTTTCTGTTAGGGATGTTTAAGTTAAAAAAAATGTAATTTGCATAAATAACATCGAGCTTTTCATTATAACATAGTGCGTCATTTGCAATACAAAAAGCTAATGAACATAAGTAAGTTTAGGAAAAATATTTCCGCTTATCAAAATTATATAGCATTAAAAATATCAATAACCCACTTAAATGCTTTAAAATATATAATATAATATCAACATTTAACATAATCTCTTTGTGTACAATAAAGATTAAATAAATAATATTTACATTTTCAGCCAATTGGTACTGAGTATTAAGAAGAGCACTAAACTATGTATTTAAACATTTAAATACCCAACGGAAATCTCTCCGGACTGTTTTATTCTAGATTTTTCTGAGCATAAAACCATTCTTCCTTATCCCTTTAGCTTGGCTGGATGTCTCCATTACCTTCGCCTCACGTACTCAACTAATCAGAATTTACTTGTTCACCTCTTTATGGAGACGTGTGGTCCTGGATCATGGGTTTATTGCGTAGTTTAGGCAGTAAATGAAGCTCGTATAATAAAACGAGCCTATTAAATGGGCTTCAGCGCGTTTATGCGACGGCCATTTTTGAGGTTATGTAGTGTGGCGATGAAGTGCACGGCCGCCATTTTGGACTTATGTCATTTCACTGAGTTGACTCGTAAAGTAAAAAGCCCGCCAAATGGTGAATAGACAATGAAGGAAGATAACGTGGGTGAAAATATAAATGAATACACTTAACAGCTTAGACATATTCCTGACCTCATGGTAAGATACTAAATCTTATATAGTGGGTATTGTACATTACAAGAGACTCACTCAGCGACCTCTATCCAAACCCGAAAACTCAATGCTACAACCAAATTTATTACCGAGTCGTCTTTCACATCCATTACAAGGCAGAACACGGTTTAAAAATCCGTAAAATATAAAGAAAAAAAAGCACAAAAGCCAGTGATACCACGGGCCATTGAAGCTTCGCCTCGTCCTAGACTGATTGCGACCGGTAAAAGCTGAAAGTTTTTAATTAAAAATAATAGCCGATCCATTTGTATGCAAGGGGAAAAACGTAATGCTTTGTGCATATTAAAATATCACTGAAATGATTCGATGCTAAATGGTTTCGACATTTACCGCATCGCACACGCGGTTTAGTTGGTTATCGATATTATTTTAATCTTTGTGGTGTGTTTGTTTTATTTATAATCGAGATGTTATGGATTTGGGAGGGGAGTTGTGCGTGGTGTGAGTGAGTGTTGAGGGTATCATATGGGCTGATGTTTAAGTTTAATATCGAGAAACGACCTGAGTGCCTTATTGAACTATTAGGACTATATTTATGAACTTTGAGGTTGGATTCGATTCCCAGGTTAAGCAAGTAAATTTATATGTCTTTGTGTGAGCTATTTTGAAAAATCTAACAGTACAGAGAGACTGTATAATCGGTTTAAGTGGCACTTTTTCGTTCAAACTTAACCATAATGAATTTCATAGTTCCTGGAGCAAAGGCGAAAAATTCGTTATTAAGGACTTTGCGAAGTTACAAAGTTGTTAGTAACAAGTTAAATTAGTAGTGTTCCGAGTGAGACGGGGAAGTTTTTGATACGGCGATTGTACTCCGGAGGAAAAGTGCAAAGCTCACCTGTTCTCACTTCTGAATCAACGGACAAAGACCGAGTGAAACAATGTCGGATTAAATAAATAGCAATTATAAAGTAATAAATTCTATCCAGAATATACATACATACATAAACTCAGGCTTTTTTCCCAGAAGGAGTAGGCAGAGGTGCTACCAGGACACCCACATTTCGCCTTGTATGTTCCGTCCCATGATGTGATAGGGGGCGAGCCTATCGCCATATCGGGCACAAATTCCTGACTCCGGGCTGATAATGAATAGAAAAATCCAATATCACTTTGGCCGACCCGGGATTCGAACCCGAGACCTCAGCTTTGCAATCATACCATAGTACAACTACGCCACCGAGGCAGTCTAGAATATAATGTAACGTTAATTAATCCAAATAAAATAATAGGGACCGTTTGATGTTTCATACTTAAGGTTTAAACTACTTTGTACAGCCGCAACATACCATTTCAATAACATTTTCCTTAAAACCATGTAATCATGATTACATATTACGCCTTTACAAAGTTGAAAATTATGAAACGTCAAACGGTGCCTATTATTTTGATTACATATTAGGATTTCAGTAATTCTCTTAAAATAAAAGTGGGTAGACAGAAACTAAAATATACCAGTAATTTATGACGCAAAAATTAATAAAATATTATATCGGTAAATTTTTATACCCAAATTAAAATATGGCGCCGGTCCGCACTAACAGACCAAATAAATAGAATTATAAAAACAGTTGCAGCAGCTAACTGACCAGCTTAATAAAACAAATTCACGGAAACAACTTTTTTTGTTACGTTTTCGCAACTGAGCCACTGCACCCAATGCAATGTTTGGCAGACAGGCGGTCTGGGCCATGAAAAGGCCATTGGCTCCTTGTTGTAAAATTCAGTTTCTAAAGCTAGAAAAAGGTGGCAAAGTTAGTATTAAAACAATCTGATAATAATTTAAATCTACGGGCCTTATTAATAAACTCGGATGAGCCAAGGATTAACTGTAGTCCAAGGCTTTAGAATTGACTCGATTATTTTGAGTCGCGAATAATTCACGATTTTATTAATAAACGCGGAATTGCATAGAGGGCTAGGCGAACATCGTAGTGTAGTTACTTTATTCAAAATGATAGTCAAATTAATAGTTAAAATAATTAAGTCAATTTTAAATCCTTCGCTCATCCGAGTTTATTATAAGGCCCGTAGATTTAAACCCTAAGGCCCGTAGATTTAAAAATTATGTCTGGAAATTAAACCCAGGCGCTCATTCTACACATGAATTGTACCCCTACGTAATGAGTCGACATCTTTTACCTAATTTATCGATAGGCGATATTGGCAATAGACAGCTGCCACCCATTCATGAATAAGTCATTCATCAGGTTCATTCTCGTAATTTAATCACAATAAAAAAAAATCAATGTCTATTTCTCCCGCCAAACAGCAGTGTAAATGCACTGCTGTGCTCCGGTTTCAAGGACACTGTAGCCAGAGTAACTACTGGACATAATGAGACTTAACATCTATGTCCCAGGATGGCGAGCGCAGTGGAATGCCAATCACTACTTTTTAATTTATGGTGTTGTTTGGTTTTGCTACTGTCGATGAGCGCTCGTATCGCTTACCACCAGGCGAATGGCATGCTCGTCTCGCCATCCATTGCAATAAAAAAACATATATGTACTTCATAAACGTCGTCCCAACCAATTACTTAAGTATGCGATGTTTCTGTATTATAAGCTTTGTCAAAACGTCTGCTAGGGGCCGTTTCCGTGGATTTATTGGCTTAAACACGACCATTATGCTGGCTGCTGACAAATTGCCCCCGCTTCCTCTTAGATACAGCCCTGTTCTGTGTCGATTGTATTGAAGCAAACAATGGTTCATGGTTATTTTAGTAGCTAACACATAAAAATTGGTTAGATGTGATGCTGTTTTATATACCTATGTATACACCTGGTTCAATAGGAAATCTAGATTTCATTAAGTTTTATACTTAAAAAAGTTATAGAAGGTCAAAGTTATAGAAAGTAAAAATAAAAGTTATAGAAAGTTATAGTTAATCATAAAAAAGTTTAAATCCAACACAAGGTATAAGGTAGATTAAAGAAGGAAGAACAACAACTTTCTCGCATGTAAAATGAACCTGAAATAACTCAAACACCAATCCATTCTATACTATCTATATGTAATACTTTTAGTTCTTTCTACAGACCCTGGGGTATTGCAAACGCAGTACTCGAAAGTGGAATTTCGACGCCCCAAAAAACATGCATTTAATTACAAATTCACAAAAGCGCCTCATTTGTTACACGGCCGCCATAACGGTGCGCACACACGAGTATTTTGCGCACCAAAAAAACGACTAATGCATATGCAAGGCTGTGCGAAAATTTTTCCTTTGCCTAATTTAAATGAAACACGTTCGACGTTGCGATTTTAAAAACGCACATTAAAAAAACACATTTTAATCATTGACAAAGGTGGAACGTTCGCAATAAATTTATGTGCCGGTGTCGCCATAAATTCGGCTGTTTTGGTAGCTTTAATTACCGCCCGTGTCGCGGCCAAACAACGGTCACAACCGCCCAAATTAAGTGTTTAATTGCACGAGGTTTGTACTTATGTGATTTTACCGCGTGAAGTAAATTTAAAATAATTATTTCAGATTTTCATCTGCTGGAACCATTAAACGGGTTATTAAGTTGTATAAATTCTTGAAATTATCCACACTGTACGCAATTTAAGATTATTTACAACTTAATAGAACGTAAATTTCTTCGAGGGTCAAAGGTAATACAGGAGTGCAAAAGTCAATTCCAGAGAATTAAATATTTTTTGAGAATATATTTGACATACTCGTTAGTTTGTTTTTTTATTATAATATATGTTTTTAAATCTATTTTAAAAAGGCATTCAATGGATTTTTACAACACTACGAAACGCCCGCCCTCAACAACAACTCGATTACTAATCGATTCTCGCGATGTTGGGCGAGACATCGATCAAGCGCGGTCGGCCGTCCCGCGCGATAAGTGATCCATTTGCCTGGTAAAGCATTTGAGGATATTGATAGTGTATAATTGTGTGAACTAGTTACGCTGGCGTATTGTTCGTGGATGTTAATGATCGCGGAGAATAATCGCGGTTACAGTTATCAATGGGTTTTGTCGTCATTGTTTGGAATGCGATTTACGGCTGAAAGAGCTTTGGTAAAGGTTATTAGTTTTAAATTGATGATACGTAATTAAGGGTTCTAAATTCAGATTAAATTGTTTTTTGGAAAAATAATTAGAAAAATTAGTTAAAAGTGCGTGGTGGTCTGTTGGTAACGGGCCAGACGCGACTGCACGGTCTATATTAATGTTTCCAATTGTATTGTATTGTATCAGCCCATATACGACCCACTGCAGGGCACAGGCCTCCTCTACAATCGAGAGTACGATTGAGAGTGGTTAGGCCATATAGTCCACCACGCTGGCCTAGTGCGGGTTGGCGGACTTTCACATAAATGTGTTGTATTTATTGACTTTTATATTCATTTATAATTTACATCACGACTAAAACATTTCCCATCTCATTTCGCGCCTGTATTAAAACAAGTATTCTGTTTGACAGCTGCCGAACACGGAGTCAAGTTTGCGCGCCAGATGTTCCGAGGTGTTGGCACCACACGATTTGCAATTTATGAAAATATTTGTTCAGGGACTTGCGGTGACAGTGAGCGATGGCTTACTTGTGCATAGTTGGATTGTTGGGTAGGTAGTAGGTTCGAATTCAGTATACAGGGTATATCAAGATTGCTGCCGAAAACGAAGCCAGGTAGTTTTAGTGTCTTTAGATACAATGTAATTATTTTTTTTGCAAAAAAGCGATTTTTTTTTTCATATTTTTTTTCCTATAATTGTATTTGGGTGGTAAATACATATATATTCCTAAAAAAATAATGTATACCCTTTTATTTTTAAAGACACTATAGTACGCAAGGCTTTAAATTATAATATTAGCAAACATTATGGATTTACCGCCCAATCAAAGTGATATTTAAAACATTTCAAAATAACCGACGCGTTTTATTGAAAATTTTTAAGTTGCATCGTTTCTGTAGTCACTAAAATTGTTCGTTTTCGGTAGCTGTCTTGATATACCCTGTATATAAGGTATTTGAAAATACACCTCTGATTACTGATTTTGCTGACCTGGGGATCTTAGAAAATCGCAGATTTGTGAATGCCCCTAACGCGAATTAAATCGTTGTGGTATATTTAAACTAAATCTGTTCCCAAAATAATTGAGATTTGGTTAAACATTTTTTACCTTTCTTTCTTAACCCTTTCTCTCACTGCTTCAATCTTTTTCTAAAGCTCGGCAACACACCGATCCCCAAGTGTAAGTAAATTGCAGTGAAACAAAAACAAAAAATATCGCCATTCAAAAAATTGCAAGGATTCGTGAACCGCGCAAGGCTTTTCATGTTCCGTTGAATTCCTCACTTAACCGTATGACGAATTCAAGGGTATATATGTAACTAGGCTACATAATAGCAACAATCCAGAACACAAGTTCCTGGCGCGCAGCCAGACCACTGCTTATAATAATTATACTTGTTTCTGACGAAACTTTGCGGTTAACTGTATCTGGATTTGCGAAGTTATCCCGTCTAGCTGCGATATGGAAAGTTGCGTAATCTCAGACAATTTAATGTTTGTACAAGAGACAACTGCTTGTTTAAAGGCGTTTTATGAAATGTTTTTGTCGGGCATTCGATTGGTTAAAGTTTTTGTCTGGATTGTTTTCTAGATCGATACTTATAGATAGACATATAGCTAATATGTTCTGAATTTCGTATCGGAAGTTTCTCACCACGGAGTTGCTTGCGTGGTTTTTCTTCATAGCTGCAATGTCTTTTGAAGGGATGGCTATATAGCTTGATATTTTAATAGATCTTTCGAAGACTACTAGGAAGAATATTTTGATATTAATTTCGACTGAAATATAAAAAGAAAATAAAGGGATGTTATAAACGTAATTAACTGTTACGCAAATATAGTGGTAAAGATTTTTCTACAAAACTGAATTATTCATAGTTCAATTTAATAACATCTACATTTGATAAAGAATAAATTTGAAAAATGATTCCGAAAACAAAAACATAAAGACTCAATACTCAGTCCCTAATAATTCACTAGTACGTTACGCAACTTTTGATATTTTTGGTTACATGAATAAGTGTTTTCACACGCTCATTAATTAAAAAAAAAATTAAATATTTAAAAAAATTGTATAATAGTTTTTTTACAACGAAAAGCACGCCAAATGCCTTTTCATCGCGACCACAGTTCGAAATTGAAACTATTTACACACCGCCAAAAACAGCAGTCGCAGCGCAAGTAGTATTAAAGCCGAAGTATTTTCATGTTTTCCGCGACGCGGCTTTAAAACAACTTCAACGGTCGGAAACCGCGGGACACTTCGATGTTCCAAACTCTAGCTGCATAGTTTCACACGATGTGCCAGGGTTCCGTTCATATATTGAATATTTGCTGAATTTCTATAATAGATTATGTTATAATGCCTCGATTTCGGTAGCGTAGTTGTACTACGGTACGATTACAAAGCTGAGGTCTCGGGTTCGAATCCCGGGTCGGGCAGTGATATTGGATTTTTCAGTTCATTATCAGCCTGGACTCAGCAATTTGTGCCCGATATGGCGATAGGTCGCCCTCTATCTCATAATGAGACGAACACACAAGGCGAAACGTGGGTGTCCTGGTTGCACCTCTGCCTACTCCTTCTGGGATAAAGGCATGATGATTATGTATGTATTTATGTGGAAATCAATATTGGATTGTCACAATATATTTCAAAAGTATGCGTTGTGCGTTTCCATCAACACTTCAACGTTTAAACATCGATTAATGATGATAAACTTCCTTATGAGGCCACTATGTTGTAAAGAGCAGTTTAAAGTAAAAGAAAATAAATACGACAAGCGAACTGTCACCGGAAATAACTAGTGCAGCGACGAACTCTATACGTCATTACGTCATACGTCTGCATTCGCTATCATTGAACTGTAACTAGATTATTGATTTAGAAACCTATGTGTTTGATGTAGCTTTAGTAAACTACCAGCAGCGTAGTCTGGATCCGCCATATTTACTATTAAACATTATTTATTTATTTACACTTTATTACACATAAAAATAAAATGCGGAATCATAAACATAAAAAGTACAATTGGCGGTCATATCGCTCAAAGGCAATGTCTTGCAGACAAACATTATGTTAAAGTAATAATTACTTCAAACAGTTTTACTGGCGATAGGCTCGCCCCCTATCACATCGTGGGACGGAATATACAAGCCGAAACGTGGGTGTTCTGGTAGCACCTCTGCCTACCCCTTCTGGGAAAAAAAGGCGTGTGTTTATGTATGTTTTACGTATTTTTAAACAGTTTTACACAAATAATTTCCCGCAGTTAAATTACCTACGGAATTAGCTTAACTGTGCATTTATTTATCTTAAGTTAATTGGTTTAGAAATGAACCCACAATTCAACATATACCAAATAATATTACTTCCAATTTAAGATAGATATGAGTTATCTTTGCGGTAAATCTAGCAAAATAGTCTGCGGATGTAGAAATCGTCCAAGAAGTAATCAAAGCGCTCTTTGAAAACACATTAATTTCTCCAAAGAACCAATATATTTCTAAGCGATTTTACCAGAAGCTAGTATTCTGTAAAGGAAGCAGATAATAATTCGGTGCGATTAATTTAGACGTAAATTGAATCGCAAATCTTAGTAAGGTTTGCGATTAGACAGTTATTCAAAACGAATGTCTGTTAACATCTTTCCCATAATCCTGGGTCCTTCCGCCGTAGCGTGAAGAGGCATCTCAGCGGGCCGGCATGATTGAATCGAATGGCATGAGACCGCCGTCTGATGCCATTCGATACTCTGTCTGTACCGCATTCGCACTTACCACCAGGTGCAATGCAGGGGCTGTGCCGTGCCAGAATTTAAAAAAAACTTTTTGTGACATCACCTGAATAGTTTTATCTATGCCATTTATTCTACACATAAACTTCACTAGTAAACTTTACTAGAAGTCGCTCGCTTGATGGTGTCGGCTTATGGTTAAACAAGGATAACACCCCTAGCGGTAAGCACACCATGGCAATAAACTGCGCTTCACCCTGACTAATGACCGCCACACACGTAACGATATCACTATGCAAGTATGAGTTTACACCACTATACTGGAACGTGTGTGGGCTGATGCTATCTCAGACTTGCACAGATATTGCACAGGTATGTATATACGTGTGTCGCAGCCATAAGACAATGCTTATTAATCACTTGCCACAATGTGTTTGCAACAGCTATAATAATATTAATACTTCAGCCAACCAGCATAAGGTCAATACAGTTGTCTGACGCTAACAGCCTTATTCATAGACATATTTAAAACCTATTTTAGTCATCGAATATTTTGTCCCTTTCGAACAAATTTTGAATTCAGTTTGAGCAAAGAAGGCAAAATATTTGATAACTAAAATAGGTTTTAAAACTTTCTACGTATAAGGCTAAACCTCCGCCCATTGAATACAGCAGAAAACCGATTCACAGTATTGTAAATACACACAGCTCACAGACTAATCATAGCATCACAAACATTCAAATAACATTCTCTAGTCGACAAATGGTTCTGCATTCAAAGGATCGCTAGAACCAGGGACTGTAGGATCAAAGTGTACCATTTTCGTAGTGAGTTTTATTAAAGTACCCAGCTGTCGCGAGCGTCTGGCCGCACCGACGATATTTCACTTATAGTGCACGGATTTATCAAAGCTGTTGAACCGGCGAACCAACGTATTTATTTTGTTGAGACTCACAATGATACCAAGCACTTTGAAGTACATTGATTAGTGTGTATTAGAGCGGTTTGTGCGTTTAAACTTGAAGTAGTAAATGGCATTCAAATTTCGAAAACATTTTGGATTCGTTTCTAATTGTTGCAGTTGTAGGTGGCGATATCCTTGTAATAAAGAATCTTGCAGTCGACTACTCTGCTCTGCACTTGTAGGACATCCTACAACCATACTATATCATTGAAGGGGTAGGCAAAGGTGCAACCAGGATACCCACGTTTCACTTTGCGTGTTCCGTCCCATACTGTGATATCGCTTTGCCCGACCCGGAATTCGAACCCGAGACCTCAGCTGTGTAATCATACCGTAGTACAACTACGTCACCGAGGCAGTCAGAATACTATATCATAATAACATAATACGTATTGTAACATCCTCTCGTCAGCATAAGGCCAAAAACCTGGAGCATCATGTTACATCTCTATTGATACACTGAATCAAATATGCACACGAGGATCTGGAAGCCATAGTTGCGTGCTTAGAGTTGCATCGTTGGCGCTTATATAGCAAAGGCCTTATTAATAAACTCGGATGAGCGAAGGATTAACTTTAGTCCATACATAAACACACGCCTTTTTCCCAGAAGGGGTAGGCAGAGGTGCTACTAGAACACCCACGTTTCGCCTTGTATATTCCGTCCCACGATGTGATAGGGGGCGAGCCTATCGCCATATCGGGCACAAATTCCTGACTCCGGGCGAATAATGAATAGAAAAATCCAATATGACTTTCCCCGACCTGGAATTCGTACCCGAGACCTCAAGCTTTGCAATCATACCGTAGTACCACTACGCCACCGAGGCAGTTTAGACAACTTTAGTCCAAGGCTTTAAAATTGACTTGATTATTTGAATGTGACTATAATATTAAATAATGCAACTACAATACTATGGTTGCCTAGCCCTCTACGAAATTCCGTGTTTATTAATAAAGTCGTGAATACCTCGCTATTCAAAATAATCGAGTCAATTCTAAAGCCTTGGACTAAAGTTAATCCTTCGCTCATCCGGGTTTATTAATAAGGCTCTTATAATCAGACAAATGTGCATGTCACTACTAAGCTCAAAAGTCCACATTCAAACTAGAATAATTTCCCTCATTACTGTATTTATGAGTCCGAAAAGTCTCTCGTAGCTCCTGATACCCACACAAGACTCGATCTTAGTCTGGGTTGAGGACTAAATATGTGATTGTTGGGTGTTATAATTTATTTATTACGCATTCCACACATAAAGATAAAACAAATAGCAGAATAAATTTATTGGCAGTCACACTCGTTATAACAGTACACCAGAGATATTTCAAAAAATATTTCTCTTTGTATCTTTAGCAATAAATATAGCTTATCGGACGAAACTCCGGGAACTGCGCACCAGCTTGCTTAATTCACAATAAAATACCAACCGGTATTTATACGGGCATTTCAATTTTTCAGATTTTGTATTCGGAATATCGTAAATGTTTTTCCCGTCTTTATTTATTGATAAACTTTTGTTCGGAGCCTTGTTATTGGTATTTTAATACGGATATATTGACAATGTTTTGTTTGTATAGCCTGATAGTCTGTGCATATTATACAGGGTATATTATGGCTGCGACCGAAAACGAAGCCAAGAGTATTAATGACTTCAGATACAATGCAACTAAACATTTCGCAGAAAACCGCGACAATATTTTTGTTGTGATTTTTTACTTATCGTCGTCATATTGGGTAGTAAATACATCGTTTTCTCAAAAAAATAATATACACTTTTTTATTTTTACAGGCACAATGGCACGCAAGCGTTAAAATAATTATTTTAGTAAGAACTAGGGACTTACACTCCAAACACGATGATATTTAAAAAACAGCAAAAATAATCCTGTCGCTTTTTTTGAGAAATGTTTAGTTCATTGTGTATGTAATCACTAAAACTAACATCGGTCTTCGTTTTCGGTAGCAGTCTTAATATACCCTGTATAAGGCGCCTCATTACCAATTATTCAATGAAGCGATAACATCTCTTGATAATATTACCAGATCATACGCCCCGATTCCAGGTCACCACATACCTGTAACAAACACATAATTTACTTTATTGATTGTTTTTCATGTAAGTCGAGTTCCCTTGTAGAATGCGAGTCACTGACCCAGTTGGCGACGCAGGAACTAAACAGTCACTGAATAGCCTTTGAAAAAGGAATGAAAGCCCATAAAGAATATAAGGAAAGAGGCAATAATTAAAACACACAATACAACATTGTCTTATTGTTGGAGAATCGTTTCATGTAGACAAATGGAGGGACAAAAGATTCAGATTTATTAGGTGGCCTAACTTTATTGTATCAGCCCATATACGACCCACTGCAGGGCACGGGCCTCCTCTACAATCGAGGGTACGATTGAGAGTGGTTAGGCCATATAGTCCACCACGCTGGCCTAGTGCGGGTTGGCGGACTTACATACCGTAGAATTTTTTTAAAATCGCTACGGTATGCAGGTTTCCTCACGATGTATTCCTTAACCGTTAAAGTGCGTGGTGATTGATTATCAATACACACATAAATCCGAAAAGTCAGAGGTATGCCCTGGGATTTGAACCCGCGACCACCGTGAACATGTAGGCAGCCGAGTCTGGTCCGATACCACGAGGCCACCACGCACTTCTTCTGGCCTAACTTTATACAAAGTGATATCAACACATGGTATGTCATGTAAGCCACATGTTTCTTATCACCCCAGGTTACATTGCACAATGTTTTAAAATATCAGAGATGATTTTTTGTCATAAATCATGATTTTAGTTTTCACTATTTTGACACCTCGAATAGATACGAGTATTTTTACTGCTTAGCTTCAGTTCTGTTCAGGAACTTACCTTAGCGGTAAAAGTTTCGTATCTATAAGGGTTGTTCAAAAGCCTTGAAAACTAAAATCGCGATTTTTACACAACTACCAGTTTTTTTTTCAAACTTGGTACAATATTACGGGGTGGTTAGGGACACGTGGTTCCAATAAATACCATATGCCAATATCAGTCTGTATAATATAAGAAATATAATATGAGGAGTAGACAAAGGGGTTGCTACTGTCACCTAAAATTCTACACGTTTATTTCCTTTCCCAGATGTGATTTAGTCGAGCTTATGGGCATGGCGGACGCAAACTTCAGTCCCGAGTAGGAATAACGGAAATGAATCAAGAGATTTTTCACACCGAAAAACACTAACCGCCTTTTTCAGAGACATTTAAAAAACCTCTATTAGTTAACGAATGTGTTACCCCTTTTGAACGGCTTTTAAATTCAGTTTAGGTGAAGACGATAAAACATTCGATAATTAAATAGGTTTTAAAACTGTCTACGAATGAGGTCGTAAGTATATCATCCAACCAGAAGATCGAACCCTGAACCTCTACGTTCCCAACCCCTAAACTCCACACTCTTATATTGCCTATAGGCACTCTGTAGAGAGAGAATATACATTTTATTTTCAGTATCCATTTTACAAGGTAGCGTCGCGTTATATCTAATACAAGTTTAAAGTATGAGTAAGGACTAAGAAGTAAACCTGACGTGGACACTAAATCCCCGAGATAACGCGCGGCGCGGATTACAGCGTCGCTCGTCCCAAACCTTTAGCTAACACTGTCGCAGCGCCCTACTTTCAAATTAATAGCTTAAGGCACGCTTATAGATTTCATATTTTGCCGTTAAAAACTTGTGGTAAGGTTCCTAAGAGGTAAGTTCCTAAGGTAGGTGTGCCTAAGACAAATAACCTGAGAATTAACCTTTGAGAAAGATACGAGAAGAAAAGGTAGGTCGTCGGAGGAAAGGAAGTGTTAATTATTGATTTATAAAAGTCCGACAAACGAGCAAACAGGTCACCTGATGGTAAGTGATCACTGCCGCCCATAAACATCCACAAAGTTGAATCATGGACGTGTTGCCGGACCAATTGGGAGGGGAGCGGGAAGTAAAAAGGATGACAAGAGGAAAGGTGTATTGGGCCTCCGGCAATCTCACTCACCGAACGAAAGGCGACAGCTCAGCTGTCGCATCACGTCGATTTCCTGTGAGACAGATAAGTATTTGATAGCAAATGCAGAGCAAGCCAAGTAGCATATCTATCAGAAAATTATTATCTTTCGCTATTTAACAAATCACTCCGAACAGATCAAGACTATGCCTACTCAGACAAACCTGAAATATGAAACATATGCGTAATATCAATAACGGTTTTGGCATTAACGGTGCCCTGGACGAAATTTCTACGGCGCCCTATAATCCAATCCAATCCATCAGCCAAAGAAAGTCCACTGCTGATCATAGGCCTCTCCTAATGATTTCCATAGTAGCCTTATAAGTACTATCAAAATCTAAGCATAAACAATAAACCAAAGATAATAACAATAAATAAAATACACTATACTCGTACTAGTAAGACGGTTTCCACCATACCGTACGATGGTCGCTGATCGGAAAGATAGGGCCTACGAGCAGACTTATCTCAATACGAGTATTTAAAACGGAATAAGTACTCTTTATTAATATTGGCTTATTTAAACAGTTATTGCTGCGTCGCCTAGATACCGAATTAATGTTGCAGAATTAGTACTGAAAATATCGAAGTCTACAAAAATAGACAGGTCACAGCGGTTTATTAAATGTATTTGAATGACATAATGATGTCAACGGGTCAAAGTTATGAATATTTGCTGAGGTGGGAGTGCTATTTCACGTATAAATCCATATTGTTTCTATGTACCTTTATACTGCTGGTATAGGTTTCGGTTTAAAGACATTTATTCTCATAAGAAATTTACATTTCACTTACAATGAGATACAAAAAAGTGGGTTAATAAATATTAAATACAAACTAAGTTAGTCACTGATACTCATCAGGGTCATCGGTATCAGGGTCAGGTTTCTCTTTATTTTTTTTTTATTACAATGAATGGCGAGACGAGTATGCCATTCGCTTGATGTTAAGATACCACCGCTCATGGACAGTAGCAAAACCAAACACCATGAATTACAAAGCATTACACTGCGCTCGCCATCCTGAGACACAAGGTGTTGAGTCTCAATATGTCCAGTAGTTACTCTGGCTACAATGTCCTTCAAACCAGAACACAACAATGCGTTTACTCTGCTGTTTTGCAGAAGAAATAGACATTGCGGTATTACCTACCCAGGCGGCCTCTCACATATGAGGGATCTACCACCAGTTTCGTGATTTTGCCCGTTCTTTGACAACCTTAACTGTAATACCATTAGCTCTCATATTTTCTTTGACAACCAACCCAGACCAGACTATTTTAACATAAATTAGATATAAAGAGCTTTAATAGAATAACTAATTTAAGTGACACTACTAAAGATAAACCTCTACGCCGCGCCGCGCCGTGCCGTGCCGTAGAAATCAATTTTAAATTCCTTTCAGTTCAACTGTTCTCAATGTCCGAGGATATTAAATATCAATTAATTAATTTACACAATAAAGTTTTCGGTTTTCTCGTGCATACATAACAAACATCACGCCTTTATCCCAGAAGGGGAACGCAGAGGTGCAGCCGGAACACACGTTTCACCTTGTGTGTTCCGTCCCACGATGTAATCGAGGACGAGCCTATCGCCATATCGGGTACAAATTCCTGACTCCGAGCTGATAATGAATAATCGATCGGTCCTCTTGATTGCAATATACATGTTACGCTCTATAACGAAATAAATACTTCCTGAAATGGGTAGGCGACAAACACTAATTTCTTCAATCCAATCCATCAGCCAAAGGAAGTCCACTGCTGAACATAGGCCTCTCCCAATTTCCACAGTGACCTGTTGGAGGCGGCCTGTATCCAGCAACATCCCGACAAATTTCTTTTTTTACAATATTTCGTAAACATGTATTTTTATAGTAAATTAAATATATAAAAAATTTTGTTCCTTCAGAAAGGGTCTTAAATTGAGGGATTTGCAAATAAAAGCTACCTTTTTATGACAAAATCTCCAAAAAAGTTGGCCAGTTAATCTGTCCTATTTACTTTGATGTAATAATAAATTCATTGAGTATTAAAGGGAAGTATTTACTCAACCAATCTCGCCGTAATCCTATTAATAATAAAGGTGTTATTTTGCGTCACGAGTACTCTTTGAAAAAGGCAATCACACACCTCTTTTTATGTAGTTACGAGTAGTTTTATTTATTTATTTATTCTTAACTGCAAATTATTTCACCACAGGATCCAAGCATGACATATGTCTTGAGGCTGCGACCGTCGAAATGTGTATGTGAAAAATAATTATACATTGTTTTCATTAAAATTTATATTTTTTTATCCATCTTGTGGTTTGTTTCAGAATTAATTGCAATATTAACAGAACCTCCAGCCCGCACTAGGCCAGCGTGGTGGACTATATGGCCTAACCACTCTCAATCGTACTTGCGATTGTAAAGGAGGCCCGTGCCTTACAGTAGAACGTATATGATACAATACAAAAAAAATTAACAGAACATTTATATCGAGAAATAATAACTCATAAAAAATGATTCGAAACAAGAAATTAAATGGACGTGTTAAATGATTTTGTATTAGTAATTATATCGTTTAAACCGCATAAGCTTACCTGTTAATCTATGAAGCCTCCCAATTGAATCTGTTACAGATTAATTCGTTCGGCAATTAACGACCGCTGGACGCAATTAATTCGCGAATGTTTTAGTCATTCAATTTGTTTATGAACATGTTTGGTAGTCAATCACCACGCACTTTAACAGGGAAGGAAAACATCGTGAGGAAACCTGCATACCATGGTGACTTGTAGGAATTTCTATGGTATAAAAGTCCGCGAACCCACACTAGGCCAGCGTGGTGGACTATATTTCCTAACCACTCAGCAGTGGGACGTATATGGGCTGATAAAAAATTACAAAAGTAATAATATGTCTGATGTGAAGGACATTGTAGCCAGAGTAGCTACTGGTATAACGAGACTTAACATCTCATGTCTGAGGATGGCGAGGACAGTGGAATGACAAGCATTTCTTTGTAATTCATGGTGTTGAATTTTGATACTGTCCATCAGCGGTCGTGTCGCTTATCAGGCGTATGATATACTCGTCTCGCCATTAATTGCAATAAAAAAAACAAAAAAAAAGAAAATCTCAAGTAAATTGTACTTGAAATATGCTCTAAACAAAACACTTAACAATTAAACAGTAGACAAACGAATTGTAATATAAAACTACATCACAAGGAGCCTTTGCTCTTGTATTAAATATTCACTAAGCGAGATCTTACAAGGAGACTCCTTACTGGCCAAAAGGCTAGCATTCATCGCTCCACAATGAACGTCTGAAGTCGCCCGGCAAAGCTAACCGTCCATTACGCCGGTACATTATAAATGGAACTACAAGGAGCAGATCGCATCAGAGTTCAGGCCATCGCTGAATTCATGCTTTTAATAGACGGAACAACAAACATTCTCGCCACGACAACGCCTTCCTTTGTGGATATCTACCTTTATTGTATTCTTAATACAAACTTTTTCTCTTGTTTTAAACGTTTTGTAAAGCTCTTTCTTTCGCATTGATTCGCGGAAATGTGATATAAATCTTTTTAATTGATGTTGTGGACCAGTGGCGTGCCTAGGGTTTTGAAGTAGGGTAAGCCCAAAACTTTTTTTAAGTATAATACATATTGATTTAAAAGGAAAAAAATACTAAGAACGAAGAAAACAAATGTACGTCAGCAGACCTAACCAACAATCTATAAAATATTAAGATTAATAAAATTATAGATTACATGTGGATATGCAAACGTAACTTGGTAATACACTAACTACTGAACACTTCGGTAGCTACTATGTTGCCGTGATTACTTCACAGTTAGCCGAAATTGCGGACAGAAAATATTATTAATGCATTAGCGTTAAGTTTTTATGAATTACAAGTAATACCATGCCTTTTGAAAGGTCCACCTAAGTTATTAAAATCATTATATTATACATAATACAAACATTCTAATATACAAGTGTCGCTTGAAAAACATGTGAAACACGACTGTTTAATTACCTATTTGAAAGGGAGCATGTAGAAATCAAATTACGTAGGTAGTTTTTTTAAACTGAACTGATAAATGCCTCCTGTAATTTACCACGAATTTAAGAAATGCACAAACCCGGCGTTGTTTTCGCGCCAGTTTTTTTTTTCAGTATAATTGAATTAAATTACCTTTATACCAACAATGAACTCTTTTATCATCACACTTCAACCATCACAGGAAACAATACAACTCATTTTAGTTTCAAAAAGCTTAATGAACATAAAAAACTAATCATTAACCTAAAAACAGAACTATTTACAATTGCACTATGCCAAAACACCTATGAAGTTAGTACGAATTCGTTCAGAAATTGCGAAACGAAACGTAAAAATAAACATTACAACATGCAATTACAATTTATTAAAAAAATATAAAAACCACATTATTTTTACCTAAAAAATGATAAAATAATTTCAAAAAGGAACAAACATAATTTAATAATAACAAATATAATTTACTAAACGAAAAATGTTACACGTGACGACCTTCAAACGTACGATGTTCACTCCGCGAAGCTGGGCTTAAACGGTTTGATTTTTTAGTACAAATTGCTATAGTTGCATATCTGTAGCTACACATTCGTAGTGGCAGAGTGTAGCAATTCAACCGTAAGTGTGAAAGAGACAGCATGAGTTTCCAAAAGCCTCGTAAAAGCACACGAGAGAAAAAGAGACATTTAAAGAATGAGAGTTCCGTCTTTTAGATAATGCGTGAAGCTACGCGGAGGTTAAATTATTGAATGAATTTAATACAAGCGTTGCGAGGCGCGGGCGGCGCTCCGTCGCTCGTAGCTGCGTTTCATTCAATTGCGCCGCGCAGCGACGCGACCGAACGCGGTAAATTCAAAAATGGTCTATGTGTCGTAATAAATTACTATAATGTATTGAATGTAATGGTTTCTGTTCATTATGATGTCTTTGCGTATTAAGTAGGGCAAGCCGGGCTTTTGGGCTTGTATGGAAGTACCGCCACTATTGTGGACAAAGATTTTTACTTGGTAGTGTGAACGCTTTTTAATAAGCAGTTGTAGAATTGGCTTACAGGCACTGAATCGTGTGAACAGAAAATAGTATTTGTATTATCTAACACGCTGAGACACAATTCATGTTTAACAGACCACTGCAGGGCTCGGGCCTCGTCTACAATCGAGAACACTATTGACAAATCCTAAAGAAAATCCTACTACTCGTATATCTAATAACGCATCAAATTCTTAACATCTACTATTAAACATCGAAATTAATAATGTTTCTATTGTTTACGCGAATGGTGCACATTGAAATAAAACGAATTCTTACGAATATTACCGCAACTTGGATTTAATTTTTGGGACAGACTCCACTCCGTGACCACGAAAACTGTGAAGTGATCGAAACGTCGGGAAGTAAAAAAATGAAAAAATTAAATCACATTCGCGATAAAATCCAAAGAATTCCTTGTATTTCGAAATTAATCAATGTAATAAAATTAAAATCCTGTCATTCCCGCTAAACATCAATTCCGATATAGACATACAAATGATGAAAACAACGAGAGACATGTACATATACTTGTATAAATATGACAGGACTAAATCAGTAAATAATGTATATAGGCCAATTGGATTGTCAGGCTTCAGGCCATTGGCATGACGCGGTGCCTGCTAACTACCATCGACATGTAGAGGTTAATTTGAACACATTTTATTGTGAAACTTTTTATGCTAATTCATTGGAGAAATAAGCTTTTATTGCCTTCTGTAATTTAATATTTCATAGCTAAAAATCCGTCACATAATATACAAAGGATGAACACATCATCAGCCAATTATACGTGACAGGACATCAGTAAATAATGAATATGGGCCAATTGGATTGTCAGGCTTCAGGCCGCTGGCATGACGCCTGCTAACTACCATCGACATGCAAAGGTTACTTTGAATACATTTTGTTGTGCGGCTATTTATGGTGAGGCTATGTATGCTAATTTTATTTAGAATTAGGGTTTTATTGCGTTCCTTAATTTATAAGGTCGTTTGAGGTCATAAAAACGACAGCGTTGAACCTAATGTTAATTTAGTATTGTGGTTCAGACGCTAAGGATTTTTTTTAGTAAAATCTCTGCAATATATTGTTTTTGTAGGTAGCCGGCTTGACGCCCGGATGTCACTTGAGGTGTCCATTGAAAATCAGTGTTGTGTCATGGATTACACCAAATCTCAACATAAGCTGAATGACACCTACCGATCACAGCCGCAACCAACCATGTTTTAAATTCTGTATTGTTTATATTAACCATGTTTGTGTATGTTGCGACTGTGACAAATAAATATTATTCTTTCTTTCTTTCCAAACACAATCCACACATCGCATCTACCGTTTACAGAACTCATAATTTTTGTATAAAAATTTAATTTAGACGATGAAGTCCTAATCTCTTAAAGCAGTATTTTTAGCCAAAATATTTGTCGAATGTTATATAACATTTAGATCTTTATATGAAACGAATGAGCGAAGAACTTTTTAAGTTGAGGTATATTATTTTTCTACACAAGATATAAATTATCTAAAATAATACTTAAGTCATACATCAGCTTACGCTTAAACCCCTTACACAAAGACACCCGTATTCGAAGGCGGCACGTAACTCTGGTCTCGATGACGAGAGTACCAAACATAATAGAGGAACATACAAAAGCTCCACATTCAAAAGCCAATACATACTCGAAAGCCAAACGTCCGTAGTTTAGTAATTGAGGTGCGCAATTCAACAGCAATAAATGGCGTATTCATATGACTAGACGCAATGGATCTGCAAATAGTGCGGGCCAAACTAGTCCTAGCTTCTAAGTCGAGGATATTGCGTCCGTTATCTTTAAGGCTTATAATATTACTCTCTCTCTCTTCTCATAACATTACTGGTATAGATTTAATATCGGCTTCTACTTTAGTGTAATATTTTGTAGCATTATCTTGTAACAGCCAACAATCAACAAATATCCTTTACGGATATTTTTTATGTTTAATAGGAACCGAAACATTTATTTTAGGGATAATTTCCTTTTGAATTACTATTTGTAGTTGAGGAAAAAGAAGTATAAGTACAGATTGTTGAAAAAGACATAAATCTAATTCAATGCAATCTAGATAGAGTGATGAATTCTAAAGTCTGATCAAGTCACTTGCTGGAAAAATTATCTGAATAAAAATTTTCAATCGAAACAAACAACCCGAGTGCATTTAGCTGTAGAAACTAGAAACCAAAAAATTGAACGGCGAAATTTTTATTCAATATCCAGAAAGTTCTCTGGATCGCTGGCTCCAACGCAAATATTTTTCAAATAGATTTCAACACAACCAGAGACGGCACAATTTCGCATCGTGCAACATCAATTTTTACGATGCATTTATCTACATGCAGCCGCGGCGGACCATCTCGAAATTTCCATCTACAGAATCGATTCAATTTTCTAATTCAATATTTTATTGGAACCGATCCAGATTATGTGCAGATAGCCCGACTTTTACATGTGTATTTGTACAGAACATAAAATATTAATAGAAAACTTTGATTGGCTGTATTGTACCGTATCAATTGATCTAGCGTCTAATTTATTAAACTCACTCTGCAGTCGCTCTTCGTTTACTTTGTGATTGAGTACGTACGGGCGTGGAGCTACTGTTGCTATTTCTGTGTGATTTAACAAGCAGCGTTTATCCTAATTTAAATTACATGTAATCTGTAGATCTATTTTTATAATTGATACACCATTTAATGTGTCTTTTTGAGAAAAATGGAAACACCCACTTAAAAAAAAATAATTTCACAAAGGTAATAAATGTTGTTCACTGCGAAATAGAGCTAACATCTTAGTAATCACATAATTATACAGTCATAGATATTTTATTACTAAACTAGACTTAAAAACAATGTGTATTTTCTCCAGTTCAATTAATGGTCTTGCAGAAGACCAATTCGAAGAAACAAATAAAAAAAAATATCAATCAAGTTTAAATACCTCTAAGTGATTTTCTTCGACACTAAACAACGATCTATTCGGAGCATAATGAACACTGAGTTAGCGAAAGGAAAACTAGTTGAAACTAATTGAAAAACATTACTATTCCGCCAGAAACAAACGGTAAGAGAAACTTCGACAAGCCTTTAATTATGCTAACTTAAAAGGAGTAGCCAAGTCGCAGCCGGCTGTGCGCTTGGCTGAACGTTCGATGTTCCTTTGACAGCTGTCAAAACAAATTATTTCAAAACGAATTATTATTCCAATGTAAATTATGGTTAGTGTTCAGTATTAAATTGATTTCGCTTTTTAAGGATCTGAGCCTTAAATCTTAGCAAGGATTTACCCGCGTTTGATTACAAAAAAAATATACAAGTGAATAAATCATGGTGTTGTGTTTTCTAGATATTGTTGGTCCTTGTTTTCTTCCTGGGCCTAAATATGATGATGACATCACGAATAAAAAATGGAATTCCTCATATATATTTTATTCCATAGACGGGCAAAGGCAAACATATCGTAGCATTTTTATTTTGTTTGTCGCGCATGGAGAATATATTCCGATTGATGGCGCCGCACTTTTCATATAAAATTCCCATAACATTTATGATACCAAGCTAGCAAGCAAAACTAATAAAAAGAAACTACAAAAATATCTCGTAGTCTTACGGTTTCATTCATAGACAGATTTAAAACCTATTTTAGCTATCGCATATTTTGTCCCTTTCGAACGACTTTAGAATTCAGTTTGAGCGAAGAAGACAATACTTTCTATAATTAATATATTTTTTAAATATCAGAATAAGGCCGTTTATGTTTGCGACAAATATGAAACTCTTAAAACGTGCTTAATATTAGTTGGAAAACTCATTATTAGAGTAAAATTTGTATGGCTCCATCAATTACTTTTTTAAGTGGAGGGCTCGGCGTAAAAGGCTATTTAGCCAGCTGTAAATAAGTAAGCGGATTACATCGACATATTTTTATGAGAGTTTGGATCGGTGTTTTTTATTACAATGGCAGAAGGTCGACTGCTTATTTATCGTTGTAATAATAGAAAAGTTAATATATCCGAAAATATTTCCTCAAACGGAAACTGTATTTAATATCTATTGTGGAATTATTATAAAAAAATAGTCCACGATCTCAGTGCGTAGTTAAATTAATAAATTAGTTTTTAACATCCATGATACTCGTATTATTGGAAAGGATATTGCTGGATATAGGTAGAAGTTACACGGAGTCCTGATCCCACAGAAAGATGTCAAGTGTTGGGTCGTGGGTATAAGTTACCTTACCATAAGAGGCTTCATAATATCACAAACACCCTACACAGATATTATTTGTAGATCTCACAAATATTTGTCTCGGTGCAGAGATCGAAGTTGTGGCCTCTCGTTCGACACCTCTTTAAACAATTGCGTGACGTCGCACGAAATTTATGAAGTTTCAACGAGACCACTTATTTCAAACGTCCTGACAGGAATAGAGGTTTGTCAATGTAATGTCAGTTTAAATAGGGTATTATTTTAACTTTCAATGCCAATGTAATGACAGCCTTAATGTTAGTATACACAGAGTACATTTTAAAAAAGCTGACGTCAGTTTGACGAACTACGAGTTCTATAATAGCGGTCGGGAGGTTCTAGTAGCTATCAGAAAAGAACTACAGTTTCAGACACGTTACTGAAAGCTCGACACAATTTGCAAGAGACCTGTCAATTTGACGTTTCGTTTGACGTCACGTGACGTGTGCATCGCCGCGGGGCGCCAATCAGGCCACCTACAGAATCCACGCTTTTTGAATGCCATCGACAAAAACGCTTTGAAATCGGCGGCCGCTTTGTGCGAAACACTGAGTGCATAGCGCTGTCGATCATTAGTTAGCCAGCTGGACATGTGCTCGCTTTTAGAATCAAAGGGCGCTTGTGACACCGACATGGTGTGTTGAAAGATGGATTTGTTCACAGCTTTAGGTTGCAACGTCGTAAGTGGAAACTATTGGATTCAACAAGCTGCGATCGTGACACCTCATTCGTCTAATTTACTTCTACGTTTTGGGAGATTATTTAATCGATAGACGTATATAGGTGGCATCTTTAAGCCTTTTTAATTTCGCTGACTTACGTAACAATAATGTGATAGAATTACATATTGCTACAAAAAAATGTTTCGATTCGGTATGAAAGTCAGTCTCACTAAAAACTAAATTGTCAGGCTGTTATCATATTCTACATTCCCACGTAAGTAATCCTCTATTCATCCCTAGACAATGAGTATTTCCAAAAAAACCCACCTCATCATTGTCCTTCCCTAAGCAAAAACTCTTCATCTATACATTCACAGACTACATTTACTACAACTCCGTCTATATTTGCTAGTCCAACAATCATTGCGAACTTAACAAGCCATAAACATAATTTACTCTGGCGAACGAAAGTTATGAAATAATAAAACGGATTTGCGACCGACTCCCGCCGGTGGAATTTCGTTAAAACACCCTCAAATGTACTGCGGCGAGGAGGGAAAGGACCGAAGTGCAAGTTTAATTAAAATAGTTCCATGAAAAATTACTGATACTTTGTTTTTAGCCGTCGATGCGTAGATTTTGTTGCATTTTGTTAAATTCTTAGCGGTTAACATGTATTTAACTGGTGGAGATTTACAAAGTCCTGTAGAGTTTTTTTTATAGAGAAGTCTTAAGCGTTGGTCTACGCCGCTGGTCAAACGCGTGTTGGGAAACTCAATCAACATTTGAAATTATTGTAAACAACTGCCGAGTTATACAGATTTACAATGTTTTAATGTAATAATAAATACGCCCAACAGTCACATACATAGACCTGACCCCACACTAAGATCGTGTCTTGTGTCGCGGTTATTGGGAACTACGAGAGACTTTTCGGTTTCAACACCCAGACACGACACGAATACTTGTAGTTCACACAAACATTTGTCTCGGTGCGAGGATCGAACTCGCAGCCACTCGTTTTACAGTCGGCGTCTAACCAACTGCCCCACGGAGGCTGTCCAACTTTACCATTAAAGAAAACTATAATTACTTATAAAAACATCATTGATGTATACGTCATTAATTATATTAATTAAAACACTCGTTATTTCAAATCGTCAGCGGTATACGCTTTGCGGTCGTAACTCTGACATCAATTTTAGTTGTCCAATGTCCGGTCCCCTCTAAAGGTCACTCGCTTATTTGAATAAGGTTTTACTACCGAAAGCGTACAACTGTTCCTACTAAACCATCGTTAAAACCCACTGGGTGCCGCTAACTACAACCTTATTTGCGATTCAGATGCGAATGGACACAGCCATAGACAAGTTCGTAAGGGGATTAAGCGATCACTACCGGCCGGCTGCCCTTCGCTTAAAGTTAAGTTTGGAAAATTTCAAATTATTCACGAGGACTTAATTACCCTTTCGGATTTCCTTAACTTCGACTAAGTAGCTATGAATAAGTTTAAGACGCAGTTAAGTGTTTATGTTTAAGCTTAATTTATTTTTTACGGTGGTGAACGTTATTTACATCCGGCACTCCCGTCTTTTGAGCCAGTCTGCAATTATTATTGCATATAAATGCTATTACGATAATATAATGCGGTCAGTGGAAAGTTCTTATAAAGGATTGTTTATAAAAATATTTTCAGGAAAACATATTTGTTAGCCTATATCATAATTTACAAAGCAAGTGGTTATTCGGACGTAACGATGTTATAGTCGTTTCTTTTATCGGAAGTCGCGTGGAAAGAATGGCGGCGTCATGGTGCGCTCATAAACCTTTATGTAGTTTAGACCTTACGGCCATAACGTCGATGATTTTCCCTTCCCCATGATTGAGGAGACGGGACACTTCTCAATCTTGAATATTGGATGTAATTTTGGTCAATATACTCGTAATTCAAAGGATAAAAGGTGAATTAGCAATGACGCGCCAACCAAACGTATGGCCAAATTTTATTATCTTTTTTTACTAAGATCCCAAAAGTGGTTAAAAACAATTTATATTCTTTCAATATTTTCAGCGATATTAAATTAGTTACATTGTTTAACAAATACGCGTCTTTCTAAAAAATAACATTAGAAAGACCCTGGTAGAAAAGAATATTATCATTATTGCTTAATTTGCTTTGGATTATGTGTCTCGGCTTGATATTATGATTTCATTAAATGTAAGATTATGTTGCGGATGGCATAAGCAGCGGATATATCCCTGGGCTTTTGTCGTATTACGAAAAAATCTCGCGGGGACAATATTTTAGCAATATTACCTTCGCTCTTTCTTCGCACGAAATATATGCTTTAAATTAACGTAAATTGTATGCTTTGGTACGGGATGAAGAGGCTCATCTCCTTGGTAATGCAGTGTATAAATATCTAAACGCAAAATTGGCTTTATTTTTTCTTACATTTTTAGTAAACTTTACTGTTCTATAATGTTGTCGCGCAATAGTATTAAGCCCATTTGTCAAATATTACCGCATTCATTTACATCATTAACCACTCTCGATCGTACTCTCAAATTTAAAGGAGGCATGTGCCTTGCAGTGGGACTTATAGGGGCTGATACAGTTACATAATTATGACTTAAATACGGGGAGTTTTCTAGTATCAACACCTTATATGTAATTTTATGTGTGTGAAGTGTACACGTATGTAATTTCTTCAGCACTTGTCAATAGTTTCAGATAGAAACAGCTCGATCCATTACAACGACACAGTGCAGTGACTCGCAGAGGACAGCCGACAGAGTGGAAATGCAAATCGCTCACTTTAACATTGAAATTGGTACATCAATCGCGCAAACTGAAAGGCTATCGATTCATTACGAAGTCAAACTGTTCCCGAGCGGCTGCTGAAACATTCATTCCGGTTACATTATCTGTTGTCGTTTGATAAGCGGATATTCCATAAATACCCATGTTGGTAATTCAATAATAAACAAATTCCTAGCCTAGACTCTAGATTATCCGTCTAGAAATTGCCTTTTTCTATTAGCAGGGCGAGCAAAGGAAACTTAAAACGTACAGCCTTGAATCAAGGCCCTTGGTACAATTGTTTCATAATTGTGTAGAAGATGTTCCGTTTAAATATGGAATGCCTTCATTATTCAAACCTTTATAACACAATATATTGAAAATATAGTAAGGATTATTTTAAACTCTTAAAATTGTTGAAATAATGAGGTAATGATGGCATATTTGTAATAACAATAATCAATATAACGAAAATAGACGGAAAATACATAGGTTTTTGTCTGAACAGTGGGCCACAAATCATAATTAAGGCATCAAGAATGTCATCCCATAAATTACAACATCAACGTCTGAAGCGTGACTTTGATATTTTTTTATTATCCAGCCGGCTTAAAACGGTGAAGGGGAGCAGTAGCCTTCTCCTGAACCAATTAGAGGGCGGATGTAATTCATGTTAAGATTAATCATCGTACACCGCAACTCTTGGATTAATTTTTAGGTTTAATGAAAAAAATATTTTACATTTAAGTAAATGTTAGTTTGCCAACCGTGTATACATTTTTAGCGGTTTATATGAAGTTAAATAGTTATATGTGATTAATTCAAAAATTGTCTCACAAACTCTGCTTAGTGCAATTCGTAGAATAAACTTACGTAAACTGTACATGATGGTATACTCTGGTAAAGGTCGCAAGACGTCGTTGGATGCAGACTGCCTCCAACAGATCACTGTGGAGATCATTGGGGGAGACCTATGTTCAGCAGTGGACTTTCTTTGGCTGATAGATGGATGGAAACACTACATTATATTCCAATATAAATTTAAATTATATATTGATTTAGTTAACATCATTACAAATACCGGAAATATTAAAGTGTGCATCAAAACAGATACTGCGTTTAGACGATTAATCATAATATAATAATAATAAATACACCCAACAGTCACATACATAATCCTGACCCCACACTAAGATCGAGTCTTGTGTCGTGGGTATCAGAAGCTACGAGAGACTTTTCGGTCTCACAAACACCCAGACCCGACACAAATACTTGTGGTTCACACAAATATTTGTTTCGATGCGGAGATCGAACCCACTGCCTCTCGTTTCACACCCGGCGTCTAACCAACTGCGCCACGGAGGCTGTCATCCATCGGAAAGATGATGAGGATTAACTTAGTGTCCCATCTATCGGAAAGATGTTGACCGTAATCCCTAGATACTCATAAAGAACTTCTTCACCAAAAACCTCTAGAACAAGAAAAACAAACGACATTTACACAAAAACAAGTGAAAAACTAGTACAGTAACTTCGTATCAGCTAATACGATCAAGGAAATTGCCAAACTCGCACAAGTTACTAAGAGTTTTGTACAAGATTAAAACGAAGAGGTCGGACATCTTCAAAGGAAGCATTTCATTCAATGGATTTTATTTGAAACAATACAAGCTTCCGGATAGTTCCTAATGATTGTTTCGAGTTTGGATTTCTTTGAGAGCTTCAAAGACCTCGTTTCAACAACCTTGTTACAGGGTAAAAGGTATAATGGACACTGTAAAAGAATAGTGGTGTTTTTGTTTAAAATGATTTAAATGTATTACTTATTTTACTTTTTCGGTGGCGTAGTTGTACTACGGGATTGCAAAGCTTAGGTCTCGGGTTCGAATCCCGGGTCGGGGAAAGTGATATTGGATTTTTCTATTCATTATCAGCCGGGAGTCAGTAATTTGTACCTGATCAACTAAATCTTTATAACAGCGATATTTTGGAAAAGACAAAACTTTAACGAGAAGGTCGTAAATTGGAAAATAATTCTGCCATAAACTATGGACGTAATACAAATTTTTAATCTATGTCAGTTACATAAACATTTTTAGGTCGGTCCCTATGGAGAAATGTATTTAAAGTGGAAATATAATTAGCCCATCACACCCATAAAAAGTCCTTGTGGAGTCTTCGCCCTTTACTGTACCTGCGAACAAATAAAAAAATAATTGTTAGTTATGTTATTGCGGTATGGCACGCAATAAGCAAAGTGCCTATATATACACATAGTTTTTTAAATAAGGAGCATCATTTACATACATATTGTTTTTAAAATATAATGGATTTGAAACTTTAACATTAACATAAAAGGTATATATGCAGATTCTAAAGCTTAAAGAACTCAAAACCCGGCCTTGACCGAGCCAGAGGTAAACAACATTTTCACAAACCAAAATATACACGAAAAATACGCAAAGAACTTTGTTTAACAAATCTCGGGAAAGCCATGTCATTGTCTGCTTAAGCACATATCAAGGCATGTTATGGAAAAGATAAAACTTTCTGTTGGTCAGATTATTTTTGCAAAAAATCCCACGTGACCCTCGCTCAGAACAGGTAGAAAATTCAAACGCGGGCGTGACATGTGTGAAACAAAAACAAAAAGCTTCGCAAAAACTCTGTGTAGGATTTGACGTTGCGGCGTTTTACATTTTACTGTTTTCATTTCAATACGAATGTTTGGCAATACGGTTGTTTGTCGAGTGATGGTTTGCGAAATTTTGATTGTTTTTACGCGCGAGAAAAGAAAAAATGGTGATAATGATAAAATTGTATTTAAAATGCGACTTAGCACATTAAACTTTATAAATAAAACATGTTTTTAGGTTATCATTTCTGGCGAAGTAATCCTCATAGCAAAACACAGTTAAGTACGTTAAAACGTTATGCATTTAAACCTAGTAATTGTGTTACAAAATTGAAACCAATATATTTTCTCTCTCCAATAAAAATTAGTTCAAACTCTAAGTAGTTTTAAGATGGAGCATCCAATGTCGCGAAAAAAATTGCAAATGGCGAATTAATTACCGACATTTTTAAACGCTTTGCAAGAAAACTGCAGCCACTGTATGACGATATGCAAGGAAATATGTGGCGTCACTTGGCCCCACAACGTTGACATTTGGACAGCGCCCAAAAAGGTTCGCGACCACTGGCTGTTACACAACCTTGCCCATACTAAATTAAGGTCGTGCGTTAAATTATAATTGAGAAAATCAGACCAACAGCATAAATTGTGCATTAATATGCCATCATTAAGCAATTTCAGTGCGATTTACTGTTAAGCCATTGAATGCAAGAAATGAAATATGTTATGGTGCATCCACACCGTTGTTATCTTTTGTGGAGCACACACACGGTAATATTAGGTAACAACCTATAACTTTTGTTGCTACTTATTACTATACGTTGGAAGTTACTAATCGCGTCCATGTCACCATTAACAGAAAATAATAGAGAATATGACGATGTTTTCGATGTTGCCACAAGTAAGGCAACATTAATAAAAAAACTAACACTTCTAAAAATCATTGTTTTGGGTTCTATAACGTTAATATAGTCCCGCCCATATCAGTTTTTCTCTTTTATTTTCCATGTACACACATCGATCGGTTACAAATTTATTATACGTATAGAGATATAAATTCCGGGTCATACAAATCTAACTACTGAACACGACCCTTTCCCTTACTTGCATCATATTAAGACCCTTAACATATAATTATTGTTTACCATACCAATTGTTTTGAGGGAATTTAATCCACGGATTATTACTTCACAGCCAAGTTGCAACAAAACAGATTTATAAAGTACCTAACACATTAGTGTAACATGTTCACATTTTAATGTTTATTAAAATATAGAAGCACGAGGTTCCAGTACATTCTCTGGAAGGAGCAACGTAATACAATATCGAGAAGGGAAACTACTCGAAGTTGGGGTTTCACGGAGCTCTGGGAGAATTCTAATTGTGTCGGCAACTAAAGCTTTTCATTGTTCACCAGTCGGAAACGTGTATTGGAAACTCAGATATTGCATGAGAAATTAATACACCTCATTGTACATTGGTAGCTCTTTAGTACCTCGCTGGTAGAATAAAGTAATATTATATACGAATGGCGAGAAGAGCATGCCATTCGCCTGATGGTAAGCGATACGACAGCTCATGGACAATACAAAATCAAATAACACCATGAATTACTAAACAATGCTTGGCATTCCACTGCGCTCGCCATCCTGAGATATAAAATGTTCAGTCTCATTGTCCAGTTACTCTGGCTACATATCCGGTCAAACCGGAACACAGCAATGCATTTACACTGCTGTTTGGTTGGAGAAATAAACATTGCGGCGGTACCTACCCAGACTCGCATATGAGAGACCTACCACAAGTAAATTAAAACATGTAATGCAAGATGGCCGTGGCCTGGCGTTTGCTGGAAATGTTTTAATTTCAAACACATTTGTGAAATTTCTTCATTACTAGCTTATCTGTTTCAAAAAATATGACCATAACAGATAATTTATCATCAAAATTACAATCATTCGACATCCATCGATCCATCAGCCAAAGGAAGTCCACTACTGAACATAGGCCTCCTCCAATGATTTCCACAGTGAGCTCTTGGAGGCAGCTTGCATCCAGCGACATAATTTCTCCACAATGATCGTTTAAGGATCTCGATAGTATTTGAAAGCAGGAAATTAACATAAAATCCAGTAATTTTCCTAGGACGAGCAATCACCATAGCTTTTCACCTCTACCAAAAGTATTTTAATTAACTTAATAAACTTACTCTAGCTGTTAAAATTACATCCATATTTGGGCAGAAGTCGTAATTCTTATCTCGCGTGTGACGCCGCGGGACCGAAAACTTAGTCTTAATTTCCATATGAAAGCGTAATAAATCTTAAATATTTACGAGCGTTGGAATTCCGCGTAGGGAAGCCAGATATGAGCGATTTAATTTCATTACTTTTTGAAAATGACATAACTTGCTCGCACTTGTGTGAAGATTTGTTGGGCTTTGTGGAGTTTTGTAAGAAAACAACATATACAGGGCATATCAAGCCTGCTACCGAAAACGAAGCCAGGTGGTAGTTTTAGTGACTACATACACGATGCAAATATTTTTTTTGCAATAAAACGCGATGATTTTTGTTTGTAATGTTTTTAATACCATTGTGCTTGGGTGGTAAATCCATAGTTTTTACTAAAATTATAATTTAAAGCCTTGCGTACTATAGCGCCTTTAAAAAAAGGGTGTACATTGTTTTTTTAGGAAAATGTATGTATTTACCACCCAAATACGATGATAGGAAAACAAATCGAAAAAAAATCGTCGCTTTATATGTAAAAATTTTAGTTGCATTGTGTCTAAAATCACTAAAACTACCACCTGACTTCGTTTTCGGTAGCAGTCTTGATGTACCCTGCATAAATATTATTAGCAGAAGGGCTTATATAATAAAATTGCTGAAGAAGAAATATAGATCAGAATATAAACCTGTCATTCGTACATGCAAAAGTAGGCAAAACTGCTGTAAAATCGGGTAAAATTAATTTCAAGAGATATGAAACATATATTGAAATGTCTTCATGTTTCATCGGTAAGAATATTTGTCAAACAATGAAATTAAGCACACAAGTCATTATCCTGTCTGTTTAGGAGAAGTAGAATTGGACATAACGGTAGAGAGAGAATGGTACGGACAGTGGACACCTTCTAAAATTGAAACACAAAAAAAATCATAAAAGAAATGCGTCATTTTTATTGCATCAGGCTGGCAGACGAAAAAGCTTCATTGATAGAAAGAGTGAAAAGTATTTTATTTTTTGGCACGCTTTCCGTAAAAAAGCAGGTATTGTGCAAAAAGACAATGAGCCGTCAAAAATTAGGACGCCATCTCAGTACCAACTTTGACTCGAGGGAGAAAACACTTCTGGCGACTCACAATGTTGATTTTCGGGGCATGAAGTGACGTCACTGGATATTAGTTAATTTGACATCCCTATGGGCAATTCGTTGAGGCTCTGAAATTGAAAGCCTGCTGTGAAACGAGAGGTCGCGGGTTCGATCCCCGCATCGTGAGAAATATATGTGTGACTTATAAATAATTAATTGTATCAGGTGTAGTGAGATCAAATAGTTTCTGAATGTTTCTAATAATCAAGAAGTATATGTATCTATCTTATTGTGAGGTTAGGCCAATGTTGTGTCTGTTGGGTGTATTTATTAACTAAAACGCAGAATATTGCAGCTAATAGCTCCCAATATATATCGCATTTGATCATGAAATATATCTCGTCAATTATAATCACCCTACCGTCCTTATTGAGATTTAAGCCCCATTTACACGGAGTTTCTCGGGGCGAGAATCATATGCGATTATCGCATGACATAACCGCCATAGAGTATCGTGTTCTGATAAATGTTTACACGATGCGACTTTTTTATATCCTTACGATTAATCGTATATTCAAGGCGAGAAACTCTCCCAATGTAAATGGGGCTTAACGGTTCAGTATAAAGACATTTTTGTATAAAAAAAATTATCTGGAAGTACCTGTTGATTACATGAAAATTAACAAACAGTTTGATGACATTTGACCGACAAAGTTTCATGTTACAAGCGACTTGCATCCAGGGACTTCCTGCCACCTATTACGTCATCCGCCAACGTTGACAGACATATCTATAACTCATCCACACCTATACAAATAAATATAAATAACAGATACATATATCGTGGCGTGAAACCGCAGCAGTAGTCTGCGGTGGGCCGCGACGCGTGCCCCCGACTAATTAATTCTAAACCTGCATAGGTATGCAGTACGATAACAAAATTTATACGTACATTCTAGTCATTTAATTCTAGCAAAAGGGATGCCTTTACAGCTTGCGATAGGTAAAGAAGTAAAGAAGTCACGTGATACATTGAAATAAAACGAAATCTTACGGATTTTGCCGCGAATTTGATGTAATTTTTACATTTTTTTATTTCCCGACGTTTCGATCACTTTACAGTTTTCGTGGTCACGGGACGGACCGTCCCGCGAAATCAAACTCGCGATAAAATCCGTATTAATTCCAATATGTAAAATTCGCGTAAATCCAAGAAACCATTCTACCAGTCTTGATATACCTTTTATTTGGTAAAAGGAGAGGTGTTGCATTTTAAATACTACTTATTCAATAACCCACAGGTCAAACCTCTCTCTCTCTGTGTTAAGTCACAAGAAGTTCACAGCCCACACAAGCGACGTTGAAGGCACAAGTTTGCAAACGATTAGGAGCAATAAGGGACATGACGCGGTCGTTAGCGAGTCCTTATTGTTAGCTCGCGGGACTGATCGCCGGCGTCATTACGTTATGACGGAAATGACGTTTAGCTATTACAACTCAAATTCAACAACAATTATTATTTACACCTACATAGATCGAAAGTGATTGGTTGTTTAACTGAAACCACGTTTTTATTAGGTGAAATTAACCACTGCATCGGTGGCGTAGGTGTAATACAGTATGATGGCAATGCTGAGGTCTCGGGTTCTAATCCCAGGTCGCGCAAAGTGATAATGGATTTTACAATTTATTGTTAGCTCGGAGTCTGGTGGTTGTGCCCGATATGGCGATAGGCATGCCCCCTATCACATCACGGAACACATACGGGTAAACGTGATGTCCTGGTTGTACCTCTGTCTGTGTCTACCCCCTCTGGGAAAAAGACATGCTGTTTATGTATTATATGACGATTTTATGACTCAAAAACTGTTAGCTACACATGATATAAACCTTACAAACCAGTAACAAACATATATTGCTTCATCAGTATCAGAAAAACGAACTTCGTTTCACTTCCACCAAATACCGCAAATATATATCACAAATACATACATACATAAACTCAAGCCTTTTCCCAGAAGGGTTAGACAGAGGTGCTACCAGAACACCCATATTTTGCCTTGTATGTCATATTTCCGTCCCACGATGTGATAGGGGACGAGCCTATCGCTGTATCGAGCACAAATTGACTCCGGGCTGATAATGAAAAGAAAAATCCAATATCACTTTGCCCGACCCGGGATTCGAAGCCGAGACTTCAGCTTCGTAATCGCACCGTAGTACAACTACGCCATCGAAGTAGTCAAATATCACAAGAGAAGTCTTGATATTATCACACCAATATTTTGGGTTTCTTTCACAGTTAAATTCGCCTTTACGCTCATTAATCTATCATTTAGCAATGCCTTACTCAATAACCAAATTATGAAACTCGCATCAGACTCGAGACAATCCATTTCAATAGGAATAAAATAGTTTATCCATTAGGATCCAGTTGGTCGCGTTTAGTTCCAGACTTGTGTAAATTATTGATGGTTTTCTTGCGGCGCTTCTAAATTGAAAATTATTAGCAGAAGCCAAACAACTTAGACAGAGTTTCTACGCTCGAAGAACGTTTGTGGATCTATTGTCAAAGTGTTCGTAGCATTATAATCATTGTTTGATACTTATTTTAAAATTTATTAAATAACGAGGAAACGAACCTCTCTCAATCGTACTCTCGATTGTAGAGTAGGCTCGTGCCAAAAAAAAAAGCAAAGAAACGGCAAAGACCACATTTTTATACTGTAGTGACGTCATTGCACATGATGATCAGTGCAATGCAGTATACATAGAATAACCTTCAACTAAAGATAACTGTGTATATCACTTCCAACAGGTCTATGAAGCTTCCTGTGGTTGAAGAGAGAGAGAAAAAGAGATGACTTATCAATCGACGCAATTATGTCAGCCCACACAACTCATTACACGCCGGCTAAACCCGTAAGTGACACGCTATGTACCATAACAAATTTTCCACCACTGTGTATGATGGTCTTCTCGAAGGTATTGGAAGTCAATCACCACATACTAGAACGGTGAAGGAAAATATAGTGAGGAAACCTGCACACCGTAGCGATTTGTAAGAATTTCTATGGTGTGTAAAGTCTGCCAACCCGAACTAGGCCAGCGTGGTAGACTTTTAGGCCTAACCCGTCTTCATCGTATTCTCCATGGTAGAGGAGGCCCGTACCCTGCAGAGGGACATATATAGGCTGATACAGTGTATGATATTCACCTTCCAGGCAAATACAAAAATCATTCTTCATTCTGGCGTAGTGACTGCCTCGGTGGCGTAGTGGTACTACGGTATGATTGCAAAGCTGAGGTCTCGGGTTCGAATCCCGGGTCGGGCAAAGTGATATTGGATTTTTCTGTTCGTTATCAGCCCGGAGTCAGGAATTTGTGCCCGATATGGCGATAGGCTCGCCCCCTATCACATCATGGGACGAAATATACAAGGCGAAACGTGGGTATTCTGGTAGCACCTCTGCCTACCACTTCTGGAAAAAAGGCGTGTGTTTATGTATGTATTCTTCATTCCACTCCACACAACCTTGCTTCAACTACAGCAAGCACAAAAATATTTCCACATTCTACAACCTAGCCTTAGCTACCTACCCATGATAAGCAAAACTAATAAATTCCATAAGAACAGACACCGTACATTTCACGTTCAATAACACATCTATCGGATGAACATTGGAAACACATTGGTTAGTTTACCGGTGGGACCGTAACATATTTATAAGCAATATTTATGAGCCAGCGGAACGCAGCAATGATACAGGATTTTTCTTGAGATGTAATTTATTTGGACATAGAGGCACGACTTTCCTTCGCATGGACAAAGATACTTCCAAAATGACGTAATTATTGCTTCTATTAACCTTTGTGTCCTACATAGGTTAATAGAACTAATAATTAATAGAATTAGGATTCTGTCCACCACTATGACACTTACGTAAGTATAGCGCAATATGACTTTTCAGTCTGTTGCAGAATTATTTATCTTTCAATTCAACACCGGTTGTTTCTCTCTCTCTCTTCAGCCACAGGACGTCTACTGCTGAGAATAGGTCTCCCTCTAGGATCTCCACATTGACCTGTTGAACGGTTGTTTGCCAAACATCAAACCCTGAAGAATTTCCGATTCCATAATACAAACAAGAAAAAATTTAGTTAGAAATATTTATTATTTTACGGACTTTGTTTTAGGACTCAGCCTAATCCGATAACTTCAGAATCCCCCGGGCACTAAGAATGTGTATAATGTTTTCTTAGATTTTAGGCGAATGTTACACATTGAAATAAAACTAGTTTTTACGGATTTTATCGCAGATTGGGTTTAATCATTACGTTTATTTACTTCCCGACGCTTCGATCACTTTACAGCTTTCGTGGTCACGGGGCTGACTGAGGTTTTAGTCTTCCGCTCAGTGACTATTGCAATTATGTTTTACTTAAATAAGATGTGTTTAAAAATGAAGCCCGTTTAGCATATTGGACTCCTAATCTTCAAAATTGCACCTATTTCAAAATAGCATAGGTCTAGCGGTTTAGCAGTCATATTCTATTGTAACTACTTAATAATATTAATTAAGTAGTAGTAAATGAACGTCCTTGCATGTTATTTAAATGTCAAAACAATTTAAAAGTAAACGTCGTATTGAACCGGCTAACCAGCGGACATGCCCCTGGGAAGCATTGTTCCACGTGGTATCTTAATTAACCCTTTCAGACCTAGTGTACACAATTGTACACATATAATATGAAATTAATTTAAGTATTAATTTCACATTATTTGCAACTAAAAACGGTTTTGTTCGTTAGCTCATTAGTTCCAACGCCATCTCTTGGCGTTTAATGACAGTTTTTGGCAGGTTATGACCGAAGTTTGCATTGTGCAGGTAAAAAAATCAGGTCTGAAAGGGTTAAAATAATATTATAAATGTTACATTAAACAAACTATAGCAAATATGCTGAATAGGCGTGGCTAACCAACTGTTTATGAATTGATAGAGAAACAATCAACCTACCCGCACTAGTCCAGCGTGGTGGACTATATTGCCTAACCCCTCTCTAATCGTACTCCCAAGTCTCAATTGTAGAAGTGGTCCGTGCCCTGCAATGGGACGTATATGGACTGATACAAATACTTAACAATTAACTAATACTGAAAAAATAGACTTAAAATATTTCTTGTTATGTAAAATAGCAATAAAAATCTAAAAATTATCACGTAATTCCATTTTTATATTAGGATTTTTCAGGAATTGCATGCGTTCACTGTCAATAATCACTTTATACCAGGTAAATGAAATCCTAATATTTTACAACTTTCGTGGTATCGGGGCGGCCTGAGGTATTACTCATCGGCTCTGTGACTGTTACAATATTACATACATACATAAACACACCTTTTTCCCAGAAGGGGTAGGCAGAGGTGCTACCAGAACACCCACGTTTCGCCTTGTATATTCCGTCCCACGATGTGATAGGGGGCGAGCCTATCGCCATATCGGGCACAAATTCCTGACTCTGGGCTGATAATGAATAGAAAAATCCAATATCACTTTGCCCGATCCGGGATTCGAACCCGAGACCTCAGCGTTGCAATCATACCGTAGTACAACTACGCCACCGAGGCAGTTGTTACAATATTAATACCTTCATTTTACAAGTATTACAATTTACTACCCCATTTGCCATACACTCTAATAATAAAACAATTACAAACCTCAATTGATGAGTGCCATAAAGCAAAATCAATACAGTTCCATAAACACTGGGTACAGTAAATTCTTCAGACGTGCCGGAGGCGGAAGGCGGAAGTTGTTCCGCGTCGGAGGTGCACACGAGGTGAATCCTAATGCGGCACAGTCTACAGTCTACACTATTGGTTTTCAGTTGTGTGTGTTCAGATTTATATATTGTGCAAACGCTTAATGTTTTGTTTGGAGTCGATGTTTTTAACAGCGTTTTGAGGCAAGAAGGTTTTGAAGGGATTCGTTTATTTATTTATTTATTTATTTATAAATTGGCTTACCAACTAAATACATAAAGCTTATACTTATATTTGCAGAAAAAAAGATCTAAAATATATTTAAATTATACGTTAGCTCAGCATTGAATTGAATAGTTTGATCTTTATGTTTGTGACATTGAAAATAGGAGGGCAGAAAAAGGTGGTCCATTTATATCTGCGTTTTTGAAGTCCCTCTTTATTATAAATACTCTCAGTTTAAAACATGTTTTAGGAACTAGGGCGATCATCATTGCTTATGGCATCCTGCGTGCATCAAACTTCTATGTCCAGGTTTTTTAGCCAGCTTGCTGCAGCAGGAGTATATTTATGTAATTCTGACATTCCAACTAGGGCGGTGTGGTGCATTGAATCTTCTCTCAATCCCGGGGGCCCGTGCCTGGCTGTGGGATGTCTATTGGCTGATTTATTTTATTTTATCTAATAACATTTTTCACCACATAGATTACTGGCATCATGCACGACCAGTGAATAGGGAGGTTCTAGCCTTAACTCCCAGTTCGAGTTATTCTTTTGTTTGTCCCCAATGTGAGACATTCACCATCTGTCACACGGTCGATAAACTAAACAGCGTTGACGACAATTAGTACCAATTCTTTAAGAAATTATAATGTGTATTTTACTTTCTACTGGGGAGTAGGGATTCCTATTCGCTATAAACCCCGTAAATCTAAAAAATCTGATTCAGATCCAACCCGTATTATGCAAAGCGATACCCACGTCTTCTTATCGACGATTTGTCAACTAACGACATCGGAAGGGTTAATCTGGAGGGTCAACATTAATCCAAGTTTTATATCTTGGTCGAACAGACCCAACATCAAAGTTCGACGTGAGGTCTGAGAATTTATGTGGGATTGGGTGACAAAGGCCCTTGAAACAACCCTTTTGGTGATAATTTTCAGCTTCAGGAGCGGTTTTTGTGACGTAAGAACCGAGATGCAATATATATTTCGATATTCGATGACTGGAAACTTAATTCATATTTCAATAACATTTCCTTAATTGAAAACATAGGCGCATTGATAGTCAATCACCATGCACTATAACGGTGAAGCAAAAAATCGTGAGGAAACCGGCATACCATTGCGATTTGTATAAATTTCTATGGTATGTAAAAGTCCGCCAACCCGCACTAGGCAAGCGTGGTGGACTATATGGCCTAACCACTCTCAATCGTACTCTCGATTGTAGAGGAGGCCCGTGCCCTGCAGTAGGACGTATATGGGCTGATACAATACAATACAATTGAAGAACAGAGCACTCTTACAATGGTACTTTTTAATTTCACAATTTTGTTTAAATCGGCGTGGTTGGTTTACCTCAAAATAAAAGTTGCAAATAACTAGATTACCAAATTGCAGAAACGTATAGAATCAAAACCAGATGTTCATGTTGGTATCGAAGTAGTAACTAATCCTAATTTAAAAACAGAGAGCATCTACTGAATGAAAAAGATGGATTGCATTGCTTTTAAAAATAATTAGAAAGCTACTTTGATATTTTACAGTCTTGGCAACGCCATTAAGATAAGTGGAAATTCCGTAAACATTTTTTGACATTGATCGATTGGCTTCGGTTTTACCATGACGTACTGAAGGGTTTCTTTGGGGAATAAAAAGGTTATCAATCTACCATTTTAACCGACACCCTAATACGTTAACTTTTAAATCGATGTTTTAATACATAAGACCGGCAAAGGAGAAAACAGGTCACCTCATGGTAAGTGATCACTGCCGCCCATGAACATCCACAACGCTGAATCATGGATGTTTTAACGGCCCAATTGGGAGGGGAGTGGGAAGGAAAAAGGATGAAGAAAGGAAATTCTAATTAACTTTGATGAATTGAAAGACAAACTGTGGATTGATGATATGGTTATAGGAAAGTATTCAATAATGCTAATCCCAAAAAAGGGTTTTTACAAAAGGCAATTAAAATTCTATGAAAAATAATAAGTCAGCATTTCCCTAACATCTTACTTTTGTAAAAAGAAATAATCCAGCTTTCATCGTCAAAGGACACCCAAGACTTTTAATTTACGCCGGGGCGATTAACTACCCTCAACGAAGCGTCTTCTCTGATTGAAATACCCTAGATAGTATAACTAACGAGGCAGTCTTTGGATTCTTTTAAATATGCTTCCTTCATTTATATGAAGACATTTTTCTATGAATTTTTTTTTAAATTTTGTTATTGAATGTATGGCGGAAGTAGGTGCAGTTTTCACAATACAATAGCTATTAAAAAAAAATATTACGTAAAGTCCGCCAACCCGCACTAGACCAGCGTGGTGAAATATATGGCCTAACCTCTCAATCGTACTCCCGATTGTAGAGGAGGCCCGTGCCCTGCAGTAGGACGTATATGGGCTGATACAGACATAGATACATAAAGATTTCACCTTAATTCGCCCGGAGAACGAAATTGACTTTGGATCTAAGTTCCATGTTTGTTAATTATCGCGAATCTCTAATCAACACGTTTAGACAAACTCCTCGGCGCTGTTAGTTAAGAAGCCAACTGTGAAATGAAGACGAATGTCCGACCCTCGTACCGGAACAAATATAGTATGGCTCACAAATATATGTTCCAGGCATTGCCTCGGTGAGTGAGACTGCCGGATACCCTTTCCTGTTCCCATGCTTTTTCCTTCCTGCTCCCCTTACGATCTGATCGGTCGGCAACACATTAATTATCCAAGCGTTGTGGATGTTCATGGGCGGCATTGATCACTTGCCATCAGGTGAATTGTTTGTTTGTTTGCCGGACCTGTGCTATAAAATGTTTCTGACACACACGACGCAAGATTTTTACCTTACAGTGGGATCCAAGTAATGTTTGGAACTGTTGAGTATCTCACTGCTGAGCACAAACTCTCCCTACTATTTAATGGTGTGAGTCCCTAGGCCATGCTATCCTACAGCTTATTTTATTCCGGGTCATAGACATCACTGGTTTGAGCAGTTAGCTCGCAAACGTGAAATTCTGCATTATCGAGCCACTTTACCCCTTCACAATGGCATACAAGTACAGGGTTTAGATGTCCAAAATGTAGACGTATTTGTAGGACGCTAATCGGTCTAATTAGTCCGTATTCATTTCACGTAATTGTCAACTGCCAATGATGATGAGACATCAGTGACTCTTCACAAAGCCTTTACCACCCGGTTTTCAGGACTGGCACCACAATATTAGGTAAATTACGTGTAACGTTTTCATAAACGTCTTAGAGTGGAGGTAAGAAGCGAACCTGATGAATAATTAATGAAATTAACTAACGTGCCGACTTAATAAGGCACCTTCGGAAGATTGTTTCAGCCGGTTGGGCGGTACATGTTTATTTTATGTGCGGGTGAAATCTGCAGGATCATTGTAAAGTGCTTTTTGAGTTACCTGGGGTGTTTCCTTTGTTTCAGTTTTGTTGGAGGCCGAATGACAATATGGTATATATCACAGAACATATTTCAACTGTTCTGTGGTATATATAAGGGTGTATGTAAAAGGAAGCGGCAATGAGAACTCCGCTTTAAGTAAGCTAGGCTTCGAAATATAAAATCATAGTTTTTATGTCAGTAGTGTTACAACATTTTGCAATAAAATCCTCTTAATTGATAGAGAAAAGCTGTGTACAAGATGCCGCGCAAGATATCCTTTACCAATAAAAACTGTCACTTCAAACAATTGGAAAAATATAGAACATTGAGAGCAATTAAATTCTGCTTTATCTTAATTACGAGATAAAAGTGTCGATAAAATATTAGTTGCAGTAGTTCACACTAATTGACGTGAACCTCACAACTCGTATATCCAATAACAATAAATAATATTATGTCTACTCATTATTTAATTAGTCTATGAATCTTTCTAAAATAAATTAAAATAGGCATATTCCTCAAAAAGAAAATTTTACGAATTCAACAGTGAATAAAGAATACATAGGTTTAGAATTTTAGGCGAACGTATCCAGAGAAATCTGTCTCTTGAATAGTGTCGCTTTGTCCTGGATTTTCGGTTCCCTAACATGGCCTAGGAGGCCGATAAATCAATCCGCCAGAAGGAATTTTGGAGTTTTGGATATCGTTCTTCCAATCGGGTCAGACAATTGTGGCGCGATCTTTATTAACCGTAATTTATCATGATGAGAAAAAATTGACGTTTTGTGGATTTATGACACGCCCAAAGTACTGAATGAAACTAAATTCTGTCCTATCTTAAGTATCAGAAGAAAATTTTCAATAAACTTCTAGTTCCAGTGGTTCATTCTAATTGACGTGAACCGTATCGCGATCACAGGTAGATTCTTAAAAACAATGTGCCAGTTACAAAGTGAATAAGAAATGCATTTGTTTAGAACGTTACGAACGTACCTAGAATTCTAACCATTGAATTAAGCCGCTTTGTCGTCAGTTTTTGGTCCAACTGGGCCTACGAGGCCCATAAATCAATTTGCTGGAGGGAATTTTGGACTTTAGGATATCGTTCCTCCAGTCAGTCATGAAAATGGAGAAGCGGGTTTTATTAATCGGAAGTAAACACCATAGGGAAGAAAAGCCGTTACGTGGAAGAAGACCCGCTCAAAGTTCTGAGACATTTCATTTTGAATTTTATTTGTAGGCACGATAAAATTCTGTATCTGTCTGTATCAACCCATATACGTCCCACTGCAGGGCACGGGCCTCCTCTACAATCAAGAGGACGATTGAGAGGGGTTAGACCATATAGTCAGACACGGTGTCCTAGTGCGGATGGGCAGACTACGATAAAATTGAGAATATAAATTTTAGTTCCAGTAGTTCGCTCTAATTGACACGAGACTTACTACGATTTCCCATTAGTACATTAAATCATTTTTCTCGAAAAGAAAATTCACAAAGTGGAAAAGTAACGCATTAGTTAAGAAAGCTAAGGACGTACGCACAGAATTCGAACCCTTGAATACAGTTGCTTTGTCGTTTATTTTCGGTGGCCCAACTCGGCAAAGGCCCCGTAATAAATCAGCTGGCCGGATGCGTCCAGATAAATGTAAAATCGGGCTCAGGGGTGGACAAACCGCGGGTATCACTGCGATCGTTTACAATGCGGGTTAAACAAATAGTTGGGCTGGATTGAGTGTTACAATAGCGGGGATAGGGAGTAAATGTAACAGAAACTGTGGATTGAAGTTCCGTGTTCCATAAGTCAGCGTATATGGTTCGGCGACGCATGTTTAAATCATAATTATAATGAAATGTTTTGTGCATTGAATATGATATTAAAATAAATAAATACACCCAACAGTCACATACATAGTCCTGACCCCACACTAAGATCGAGTCTTGTGTCGTGGGTATTAGAAGCTACGAGAGACTTTTTGGTCGCACAAACACCCAGACCCGACACAAATACTTGTGGGCCACACAAACATTTGTGTTGGTGCGGGAATCGAATCCGCGGCCTCCCGTTTCACAGTCGGCGTCTAACCAACTACGCCACGGAGGCTGTTTAATAAATTACCAAATAGTATTAAAAACAGTGAGAATGTGGATTTTTAAGAAAAAGTTGAAGTTATATATCGGCACGATGAGTATCAGTGACTAAATTATTTTGTACCTACTTAATGTTTTATAATCTTACTTGTATCTTTCTTATGAGAATAAATGCCTTTAAACCTAATATAAGCACAAACTTACAAAATGTCGCCATGAGACGGTGATAAATAAATGCAATAGGTAAATGTATTTATTTGGTTATATGATACAAATACTCGGCCTAAAACTGTTTCAAAAAATACTATCACCATATAAGAACTCAAACATGGCATCACATCGCCTTTTTAATCGGCATGTTTTATGGCCCACTCAGTCGAGGTCATGACGATCTCTATACGATTTAGGAAATTGTTAGTTATCTATATAACGAAATACAGGGTTATGTTCGTTATCATGTTCGATAGCATGTTCAATAGCTGGTTACAGCTTACGTAGCATCGTGGGCGTATGTGAATATGTCGGGTCAATAGTCCGTAATCACAATCTTACTCACGGAACGCGAGACAGTGTCCACACTCACACGGCACTATTTCCTGATGCTGTTATTTGCTCTCTTGATCGCAACAAACCTTTCTGCTAGCTCGCAGACCATTGAAAGCTCCTGACATTTTCTTTATAAAGCCCCTGACATCTCAAGTCACTGAGTAGCGAAGATTCTGTCGCACGCATATAGAGGGCGTTGGCATTCCATTTTTAAAAATCGACTCGATGACGACATATACATTTTTTTATTTTAATGAATGGCGAGACGAGCATGCCATTCGCTTGATGGTAGTCAGTAAGACCGCTCCTAGCCAGTAGCAAAACCATTCACCATGGATTACAAAGCAATGCTTGGCATTCAACTGCGCTCGCCATCCTGAGACATAAAGATGTTAAGTCTTATTATGTCCAGAAGTTACACTGGCTACAATGTCCTTCAAACCGGAACACAACAATACATTCACACTACTGTTTGGCGAGAGAAATCTGAAATAGGTATTGCGGTGGTAACTACCCAGTCGGGCTCTCACATATGAGAGACCTACTAGCAGAAATACATCATATGTTTGAAGGTTATAAAGATTAAATGAGAGCGGGTATTTGATTTCATGTTCCGTGACATGATCTCAACCAATAAGACACTCCTGTCTCACAGAAATATCGTAAAACAAGAGCTTTACCGACACATTTCGTTTGGTATTAGATATTGCCGAATATCGGAAACGCATGGGCGAGGCACATAGCGCGGAGAACAGGTGGCCGATGGGGCTAAAAAGTTCTCGAATGGACGCCACGTAGCGGAAAGCGCAACGTGGCATGTTCACCCACAAGGTGGTCAGACTGGTAAAGATTGCTGGACGCCGCTGGATGCAGGCTGCCTCCAACAGGTCACTATGGAAATCATTTAGGGAGGCCTATGTTCAGCAGTGGACTTCCTTTGGCTGATGAATGGATGGTGATGGATGATCTATAGGTGGGTACTGATCGGTGTTACACGTTGTAATGTAACATTAGTGATAATGCAATGTTCATGCTCGTTTTCAAGTACTGACTGCACGAATTCTCGCTTTATAACACGTCGCATTACGCTGTGTAATACCGGGGTGGACCCACCTTATGATTTACCAGGTTTAGGAATCATTTTATGTTTCTATCTTGTTCTAAAACAAAACATATATCTTGAAATACAACTAATTCTTGCGGATTTTATCGCGAATTTGATTCACGTCACGGGGCGGAACACGAAAGCTGTAAAGTGATTCTGTGAAAGTGATCGAAACGTCGGGAAGTTAAAATATGTAAAAATTAAATCGAATTCGTAAATCATCTAAAAAACCTATAAAACTTATATCGTTATAAAAGGCTGACACACAAAGTTCGACGGAGTAATTTCACAAGTCCAATATAAAAAGGGCCCTTAATGAAAAGCCCACTTACCAAAGTAATCACATGAACGAGTTATCTAAGCAGCAAGAGTGATTATTCAGCGTATATTTCGGCTCGTCTCTAAGATGGGTACTTGTGAGATACGAGGGCCGAACGACGCAACTTCCCGGATTCCTTTACGAGAATTATGAGAGGTCTGATATAAAACACTGACGTATTAAATACTTCCTCTTATTTTAGGACTAACAAGACAAATTGAGCTTTTTGTACGGCAGATTGCGTGTAAATTATGCGAATTATTAATCTGGTATTAAAATTTTAAATACGACTTAAGTTAAAATAATAGAATCAGAGAATTTAATGCGTCGTTTCTGCTTCACAGCTGTCAAAGAAGTGTAACTAAAGTGTTGTAGTACTCCATAATCAGTCAAGAGATTTTGTATGATTCCTTAAATAAAGAATAAAAACGTCGATTTAAATAAAATACACGCGGATAAAAAATACTTTTTAAATTTCATATTTTGAAATACGATTCCAGAACATTTTAATGGTTTTCTGTGTACATTCACAAAACTTTTGATTGGTAACCTATGTAGACTAGGTAAAGAAGATGTATTTGCAGCCACTATGCTTCGTGCTGGTGGATTATATGCCCTAACCCCTCTCAATTGTACTCTCGATTGTAGAGGGAGCCCGTGCCCTGCAGTGGGACGTATATGGGCTGATACAGCTTCTTCTTACATTTTTATTTTCATACATTCCTAGAAATTATGCGAACAGTTGCCTGTAAAAAAAAAGAATAAAAAATTGTTCCTGCTCAAATAGCCGAAACGTGCCTCGAGAACCGAGCGAGAAACTGTCGTTGTACAAAATACACTTTTAAAACTTGCCAATATAAACCTAACGACGAACAAAACTTGGGGGGAAAGTAAAACGCCCCAACAACTCGGGATTGCAGAAGTTTCGACGGCCGATTGCGAATTCCAAATCGTTGTGCGATTGTTTCACATAATTCGGGACACGCTTGTGACACCTGATGCGGTTTGATCACGAATTTCGATGGAATTTAATTAGCAAATGCATGTTTGCTATCGTTATCGGTATCTGGAAGCTTAAAGGACCTATATCAAAATTTGCGTTGCCGTAATTTGTGCTTTATCAATACGGAGAATAAGGTTACTATTGTTTAAAATGTGTGTTACGCCCGTTGAGAACTGAGGTATCGATATATGAATATAATCTAAGGATCTGTCCATAGATCAGATTGCAAGGTATTGTAGTGTCCATATGCTAGGGTTAGTTATTGGACACAATGGTTTTGGTCGGATTATTGGAAATTCCAATATGGTAGGGATTAATTCAAGATGTTAGTTAATGAATCGCTTCGAATAATGCGTAGCTGCAGTCTAGCTAAATTACTCAAAAAGTGGCCAGATCCACTGGAGGTATTATTTTGATTTCTTATATACATACATACATAAACACACGCCTTTTTCCCTGAAGGGGTAGGCAGAGGTGCTTCCAGAACACCCACGTTTCGCCTCGTATATTCCGTCCCACGATGTGATAGGTGGCGAGCCTATCGCCATATCGGGCACAAATTCCTGACTCTGGGCTGATAATGAATAGAAAAATCCAATATCACTTTACCCGACCCGGGATTCGAACCCGAGACCTCAGCTTTGCAATCGTACCGTAGTACCACTACGCCACCGAGGCATTTTGATTTCTTAATTTCTTAATTTTGATTTTTTAATAACCAAATTACAATTGCAAATCGTGTAAAAAAGTTTATTTGTTTATTAGTATCTTAGCATGATAATTGGGTAAATAAACCGCTACAAAATAAGTTACGATTGCGTCGATAGCGTAGTTGTATTACTGTATGATTACAAAGCTGAGGAGACCTCAATTTTGGGTTCGAATCCCGGGTCGAGTGATGTTGGATTTTTCTGTTAATTATCAGCCCGGAGGCAGGAATTTGTGCCCGATATGGCAATAGGCTCGCCCCCTATCACATCGTATCGAGGCGATACGTGGGTGTTCTGCTTTCACCTCTGCTCATCCCTTCTGTGAAAAGGCGTGATGTTTATGTATGTATGTAAAATAAGTTATATTTTCACGACAAATATAATAATTGCTTAGGAAGATTATTATTGTCATAGTTATGTCTTACTCAAAATTAGACTATTTACCTCAATTAATGTCAAGAAGCCGACCGTTAATAAAAAAATGGGAATTTCATGAGCATATGCAAAAAAAATGTTGCTGTGACCCCATCTGAGCTAAGGGCGCGTAGATGAAGAGGGTCGAGGTAAAGTCTAAAAATAGTATTCTTCTTAATCAAAAGTATATTCTAACCTACTAAGACGACATGCAAAATGGCTGACAATATTTTCATGAGTAAATAAGTTGAGAATAAACAAAAAACGTTCTGCCATCCAAAATATAATTCTATCGTGGTAGATGTAGATATTTAAGATAAGATAAGATAAGATATATAAAGCTAGTTTAGAGTTGACAGCCTCCATGGCCAGTTGCTAGCCAACTGTGAAAAGAGGGGCCGCGTGTTCGATTCCCGCAAGAAATAAATCACATCACAATTATTTGTTCCGGGTCTAGGTGTTTGTGAGACCGAAAATTCTCTCGTAGTTTCTGATACACACGACACAAGATTCGATCTTAGTGTGGGGACAAGACTATGTATTTGACTGTTGGGTGTATTTATTTATTTATTTATACGATTTATTATGAGTTCACTGGACCGGTATCTCAAAGAAAACCGATGTTATGTAAACGATTTACTGTTCAGATCTTCTAGAACTCAGAATAACAACTAGAGATCCTATAGATGTTGCTAGATGTTTTTTGATACCTACCCTAACAGCGGCCACAGCGCAAGATGATGGAAAATTGTTCATAGTGTCCTATGGGGATTTGTTGCTTTTAAGGTTCAACCTTTAGGCTATCAGACAGCCATAAATGCCTCTACCGACTAAATGCTTATCTTTGGTTCTCTGTATTATATATATATATTTTTTTTAAGCCTTTATAGGCAGACGAGCTAGCGGCCCGCCTGATGGAAAGCGGCTACCGCTGCCCATAGACCTCCGCAGTGCCAGGGGTGCAGCACAACAAAGTCGCTGCCTACCTTAAGGAAAGTACTCTCTTTAAGCCTCGTTTGAAGAAGGACAGGTCATAGCGCTCAGGAAACACCGATGCAGGGAGTTCATTCCAGTTCATTCATACACGTGCGTGGTAAGAAAGAACGCTGAAAACGTGCCGTTCGGGAACGGTACGCTTCCAGGTGGTAGGAATGAACTCTGCTGCGGTGACGGGTGGTGCGTGAAAACGCAGTGGGAGCGGCTCGGGCAGCGGGAGCGGATGCGTGGACCTGCTCCTGCTCGTGAACACAGTACTTTGCGGGACGTCTGAGCGTAAACGCGTTGTACTATTACGTCTGAATTATTAGAAATAAATTATTTTATTATTAGTAGAATTACGCGTTTTCCGTTTTTGTAGGAATATTTGGTGGTCGCAGTTTCAAATCCCAGGGCATACCTCTGACTTTTCGGAGTTATGTGTGTATTGAAAGTCAATCATCACGCACTATAACGGTGAAGGAAAACATAGTGAGGAAACGTGCACTCCGTGGCGATTTAAAAAAATAAAATTATGTAAAGTCCGCCAATCAGCGCTAGACAAGCGTGGTGTACTATAAAGCCTAACTCCTCTCAATCGTACTCTCCAGTATAGAGGAGGCCCGTGCCCTGCAGTAGGACGTATGTATATGGACTGATACGGAACCATCAAGTGCATTGGATTCACTATGCCTCCAATAGAAAAAATATTGGCTCCTACAGTACATACGTAGGTTCCCCTAAGCTTCGAGATGGCAGGTACAAATTGATCCAGTTAGTTTAAAATAAAAGTCGCAGTTCCTTAGCCGTATGCACGAGTGGGTAACAGTTTGCATACGGTTCGCTCGGCGGACAGCACCGAGCGCCGGTGACTTTGTCGACGCATTTTTTAAAAGGACTTCAAACTGAGTTGGTTTTGAGTTGTATGCGACTTGTCGTGTCGTGAAGGCGGTGTCGTTCGGGTACCTATCGTATCGTATCGGAAAGTGCATGATTTATGATTGCAAATATTGTTTTTAAGTGGCACGATAAAATCTTTGTAATCCGTATATACGGGACAGTCGAGATCCTTTGTTATTGGACATAATTTTACTTACATTTATAACTAAATCTAAACACTATATGATTGGTGAGGCCTTAAGTGACATATTCGGCAATTAAGCCATTTATTTTTATTTTTAATTTCATACCAGGTACGCGAGATTGGAATTTTTGCCAAGCACAGTGATAAGCGGCATTTCAGTCGCATCTTGCGACGGAACCTTAGTATAGACAGAGATACACACAAGGCTTTATGTATTTTACTATTGCTCCTCGACAATCAAAAAGAGCCACGCTTTTGATATAGCACATACTGAAACATCCAATAAAACCAATTAAATTTAATTTTACTATAATTATCGGCAGGATTTAATTGAACAGAATTTCTCGTTACCTTGGTAAAGGACATAAATATGCGTGGCAGGCACATGTGGAGCCGTACTGGTAAATTTCGGGAACTAACCACAAACGGTATCGTGCCGAGCCAGCCCAAACGGCAGTTCGGCAAGTTCACTCCAATTTAATTAAATTATTCAAATTAATCGTGTAATTATTTTAACTTTTAATTAAATTACGCTTAATTTATTTTAAAATACGCGTTCACGTATCGCTTTACAAAGTAATTGCCCGGAATTGCGGGGGAAAATTACGTTTCAGTCGGAATTTTTTACATGCTTCGTCCATGTTGCGAATTCGATTATTATTTGTCTTACTTATTGCTCACCATACTTTTATAAAACAAGTACCTAGATATGCATTAAATTACAGTACAATGGACAGCCTTATGGCATGGACTTATTTCTTCAAAGTAACCTTTGGATGGACAAAAATTAGAAAACTTAAGAAAGAAATTATAAAAATAATAAAGTAATTATTACAGTACAGTTTGCGTGGTGACCTGTTGGTAACGGACCAGACTCGGCTGCCTACATGTTCACGGTGGTCGAGGGTTCAAATCCCGGGGCACACCTCTGACTTTTCGGAGTTATGTGTGTATTGATAGTCAATCACCACGCACTTTAACGGTGAAGGAAAACATCGTGAGGAAACCTGTATGCAGGTTTCGTAGCGATTTTAAAGAATTTCTACGGTATGTAAGTCCGCCAACCCGCACAAGGCCAGCGTGGTGGACTATATGGCCTAACCACTCTCAATCGATTCTCTCGATTGTAGAGTAGGCCCGTGCCCAGCAGTGGAACGTATATGGGCTGATAAAAAAAATATATTACAGACAACTACGAAATCGGAAGGACTTTCTCAATTACGAAAACTTATATACAAACTTACCTACCTGCTTCATCTACCTTTCTACATTAAATTCATATTTATACACCCTCTTCGTTTCGTCTTCATTATCTTAAGATTGACTGGCACAGAGAGCCTTAGACATTAATTCCTTCATACATAATGTACGAACATAAATAAACTGGAGTTATTAAGACCTTTGTTATGTGCCAATTTTTTCCTGCCTGGGTGGGCAATTCAGCTGGCGGTCTGCCTGATTTTAAGAGGTCAGGGTCTCACTGACTTAGGGCACTTTGGCAATGCAAAGGCCACAGACTAGCCTACCGTGTGGTGAAGTTCTATCAAATCATATCAATCAAATCAAAATAATTGATTTGTAAATGTAGGTGTTTTTTGCAATAGATGTTACATCTTCTACTGTTCTATCTATTACATACGGAGATTGATTGAGGAATATTAAATAAATAAATACACCCAACAGTCACATACATAGTCCTAACCCCACACTAAGATGGAGTCTTGTGTCGTGGGTTTTAGGAACTACGAGACTTCTCGGTCTCACAAACACCCAGAACCGATATCAATACCTGTGGCTCACATAAATATTTCGGTGCGGGGATCGAACCCGCAGCCTCTCGTTTCTTAGCCGGCGTCTATCCAACTGCACCACGGAGGGTGAATTAGTTGGGTATATGACAATATTTACTTTGTAGTCATATCTGTGCGGTTATTAGACAGTTATCTTTAGCGAATAGCGACATCTATTGGCGAACTAAAGTATGTAACTAAATAAATTGCTTTAATTTCTACTGTACTAAAAGAAATAAAAAGTTGCAATTTGCCAATGACATTATGTTTATATCTTAAGGGGAATGTATTATCTAAAATAACTACCTAATATATTTTAATCCAAATATAGGACTACCTTGGTGGCGTAGTTGTACTACGGTGTAATTACAAAACTGAGGTCTCAAATTTGAATCCCGGGTCAAGCAAAGTGATATTGGATTTCTCTATTCATTATCAGCGCGGAGTCAGGAATTTGTACCCGATATGGAGATAGACTCGCTCCCTATCACATCGTGGGACGGAAATATAAAGCGAAACGTGGATGGTCCTGGTTGCACGTCTGCCCACCCCTTATGAAAAATGCGTGATGTTTATGTTTGTTATGCTAAATATAACTATTAAACTCAAAAGTATTCATTTCAGCGTAAAAGCGAGTTTCAAGATTCCGGAAACTGATAAAATTTATTTCGAACCAACCGTGTAACAGAAATCCTAGGTACTTGGTATTTTTAATCAACACCCAATTGGTGCTACGGAAATTGGTGGTAAAATATTAAAATATCCGATTACTTCATCACAAAACTCTTATAAATACGCAATTTTTCCGATACAAAAACCTTTTTCTTCGGTCGAAGTAGGCCGCGTAATACAAGGAGATCGGATTAAAAATAAATTCAAGATGACAGATTAAGCTTTCACAATCGAATTGATGAATGAACGAAAATACTGTCACGTGGGAGTACTTGCTAAAAAGATATTTTTTATCCGCTCATAGGGCCTGTGGTATAATAATACAATAATATATATTTTTTAATAATACTTTTTGAATATTGGCACGATAAAGTAATATTAAATGACAGTAAATGCAGTGGTCTCCAGAAAGATTTGACAGATTGACAGTCTCCGTGGCGCAGTTGGTTAGACGCTGGCTGTGAAGTGAGAGGCCGCGGGTTCGAACCCCGCACCGAGATAAATGTTTGTGTGAGATTGAAAAGTGTCTCATGGTTTCTGATACCCACGACACAAGACTCGATCTTATTGTGAGGTCAGGACTACGTATGTGACTTTTGAGTGTATTTATTTATTTATGTAACACCCGATAAGGCGGTAGGCTCGCCTCCTATCACATCGTGGGACGAAACACACAAGGCGACACGTGGGTGTCCTGCTAGCTCTGCCTACACCTTCTGGCAAAAAGGCGTGAGTTTATATATGTATGTATATCTAAAACACACAATAATTTACCAACTGATATAATCAAAGAACCAGTTCCAGAATTGTTTCATCTATTAAGTTCTAGGTAATTTTTTTCCGGCGAAAGATAAAGCGATTCACTCAAGCATTTTTCAAGAGGCGGGTATCAGTAAACGCATTACTCAAGATATGTCATTGGTAAGCACCGACAGGGCACAGTCATACACGTTCATTCACTAGGCTGTATAAACACGCAGCCTTGCGATTTTATAATTTAAAAAGTTATTATAATATTATCATTCATTCAGCGATTTGAATATCGAACATCGTAAACGATCGTGGATAATCGTAATGACTCATGAAACTGGGGGGCGGCTACAAACAACGATATTCGAAATATCGTGCGATTCCGCAAGTTAAAACCTACGTCTAGTGCCTTCATTTTCACTCATATAGACTGTTCAACGATTTAACAGTATTAAAAAGGTGTCGCATAGAGAATATTCATCGACAGCTTAATAAAACCGAAGTCATAGTAGATTTGAAAACGAAGAATAGCAAGATATATCGAATATTTTGTTTTGTGGTATGCTTTGTTGTGGTTTGTTCTGTTCTCCAGTATCGTGTTTCGAGATTATCCTGTATACCCGGAAGGACATGCGGACACAAACTGGTCGGCATAATTTTGTTGATTAGAAAGAGATGACAATTTCGCGCCAGCAGATAATCTATATATATTGCTCTGCTATTTCTTCTAGGCAATACCGTTACTTTATCGTCCCTATACAAAAAAGGACAGATGTTTTTGCCCGGATGAAACTACAATATATTTTTATTTTTAAATATATTTGCCCTCGAACAGACGAAGGAGATAACACCCGTACTTGTTAAAACAATTGTTATGTTGATAAATTCTTACCGCAAAATGTTCTATGGCTTGTTCAACCCGTACATACCTGAAAAAGATAAAACAATTTATTAACATTTTTACGTTGGAAAATTTTAGCTCCCCTTCCAAAAAGAGTTCACGTATCGGTTAAAACCTATCAGGAATAATTAAAATTATCTGTTTAGTAAGTTCTAATTACATCTATCTTAGTATAATATTGAATTTAGTTGTTCAATTAATGTATTTGCCTTTAAATTAGTATGTAAATAGTGAATTTCTATTTGTAATATAGATATCACTTTTGCTACTATACGAAAAATAGCTAAATACGCCAAATGTTTCCATTAATTAAGATAAAAAAAGACAAGTCCCATTGTCACACACAAACAATTGACAAAGACAAGGTTTTCACTGTGCCGATTGTACTAAAACAATCAATTAAATAGCGTACAGGACCGGCTTGGACGTTGTGTAATGTGGTCATGACCCCACTTGTAGGCCATCGGTATTGTTTTCCACATATTAACCTAAGCAAAACCCTTTAAAAGACTGTATTTGGTAATGAATATGTGAAATAAACACATGTGACCACTAGGTGGTCAGACGACCTGGTAAAGGTCGCGGGACGTTGCTGGATGCAGGCTGCCTCCAACGGGTCACTGTGGAAATCATTAGGGGAAGCCTATGTTCAGCAGTGGACTTCCTTTTGCTGATGGATTGGATTGATGTAAAATAAACTTTACAACGGTGTAGACCAAATTAAATACATTATAGAAAAGGACATTTTAGACAAATATACATGACATATCTTGATAACGCTATAAGGCTCGTAGTTTGAATTCAGAATAATTGCATATAATAAGTTTTGTCCACAGTTCCTAAGTCGTATATGACTTGAAATTTCAGGCACTTAGCTGGCTAGTGATCTAATGGCATCCATTTTCGAACGCCGTCAACGCCCTTACGATCCCCAGGTGCCGTGAATGTTTATGAGCGGTCGTGATCGCTGACCATCAGGTGAGAAGCCTCCTCGTTTGTGGAATCTATTCTATAACGATAAGTCCCGATCAAGAACGTTATTTGCCAAATACGGATCTTACAACCTTGAAACAGAGTGAATAGGAATTAAATTGGTCGAGTGAATCATACATACAAACATATAAACATATACGTATATTTGAAATTATTTTCTTATAACATCAAACATAACCACTTTAATCTTTAAATTAGGCACTCCCCTTCATCCCCTTTAATCACACTGTTTTTATGCCGAAAATCATCAACTCGTCGAAAAAGACAATTTAGCAAACCCCCCTGTATTTGAAACACTGAATTCGCACCTGTTTATCCGTATTTACTATTTCGCCACTGGCGCAACGGACTGCGGTCAACTAAGCAGCCTGCAATTAATCTAACTATAGTGTTCTTTCCAAAGTAAAATTGGCTAAGTAAAAAGTTTCGCTTCCGAATTCATTCAATCATTATTTCGAAACTTCGAAACATTTAAAGATGATTTATGTTCAGAAAGTAATTAATAATTGAAGCTGTTAATATGTGAGGCGGGCGTTAAGTTCTAACGTTATAACAAATTCCCATTGTACTAGTATTTAAGAAAGTCTTTTGTCCTAGATATAGTCATATGGATCTCATTTCCATACCAATAAAATCTAATCCCAAATAACATAGAAACACCGAGACATTTATCTCTGCCAATCCATCTATACCAATCCACAAACCAGACTTAGATTCCACTCCAAACTAACCCGAATTAGCCTGGATTATACAGGGCGGTACAGATTAAGATAATAAAGCAATTAATCCTAAAATCATAGCGATGTCAAGCGCAACCTATCATAACAGTTGTATAGCTTAATTGAGCAAAGCGAACGTGTTTAATTAATGAAGCGACAAAGCCGCTGAGTTGCGTCACACAATCAGCACTCGACACAGTCAAATATCAACATTTGACGACATACTCAAACTGACAAGACTGTAGTATCAATCTCAATGAAGAAAGTGTAGATACCTACTGTTTGAGATTGATTTCAATGCAGTGGACAATTTAGAGTATGGGGCATTTCACGTGAAGCGGACAACCAAAAAAAAATGAGGTCATGAATTTTGTTTATACTCCGGTCAGTTATATTTCTAGTAGACGTGGATGTGTACACACATTATTTTTTTAGTGTAAAGCTTTATTGCATAGTTATGAGCTTTTAAAAGTTTACCAAGAATGAAGTCACGAATTTTTGGATGCTTATTATCTGCATCAATTAATTTGTAAAAATACTAAAAATATATTGTTTCTTAAAGTTAAAAAGTCGAAGTTTTTAATTTTTTTTGTCGAATTCTAAATTTGAATTTTTTTACGTAGAGTAAACCGGAAGTGAACATTTCAAATCGATATTTGAGTAACTTCAACACTTTTTTTTTTAAATATTTTTACCTTAAATGAAAGCTTTAAACATATTAATTCTTCACAAAAAAAATTAAAACGTGATCCCCAATAGTTTAAGACTTAGATCATATAGAGTACATACACATAGCTATGAGCACTTTCTAAGCGATCGGGTTTATGCGCTAACATGCTAAAATACTACGATATTAATATTTTATTCTTTCATTCTAACCTGCAAAAATATAAAAATAAACGAGTTCATTAATTCTTCACTAAAAAATTTAAGCATGATCGCCAATAGTTTAGCCTTAGAGCGGTTTTATTGAGATTGAAACAGTTTTAACTAAAATAGAGATTTATTTTGTAATTTTTACTATTCGCACTGCCACTAATTATATTTACTCATAAGCCCTCATTGGTTTGAAGAAAAGCATGCAGTTGTTTAGTTCCTGGAACGGTGATAGCGGAAGCAAAACGGACTCGTAGAAAATCTCGCTCTTGTTGAATACTTTCCTTCGAGCAGTAGTAAATAGAAGTCTCATTCATATAATATTATAGGTATAGTGATAGAGTTATTCGTGGACTGTAAGCTTGCACGGGGTGCCAAACGTTTAAGGTTTCCCCCAAGACCGTCACATGACCTTATTCAATGAGCGGTGGCATGGAAGTGTAACTGCTTCTATCTTAAAATTTTGGTTGTAGTGAAATAGGTTCACAAAATTGATCCTATTCTTAAAATGTTGTGGAGCTCCGTCTGTAATGTATTTCATGACAGAAACCACAATTTTATGCTCATCATGGCTTTATGCGCATAAATTCGATTGCTTATAAAGTGCTCATAGCTATGTGTATGTACTCTATATGCTCTAAGTCTTAAACTATTGGGGATCACGTTTTAATTTTTTTTGTGAAGAATTAATATGTTTAAAGCTTTCATTTAAGGTAAAAATATTTAAAAAAAAAAGTGTTGAAGTTACTCAAATATCGATTTGAAATGTTCACTTCCGGTTTACTCTACGTAAAAAAATTCAAATTTAGAATTCGACAAAAAAATTAAAAACTTCGACTTTTTAACTTTAAGAAACAATATATTTTTAGTATTTTTACAAATTAATTGATGCAGATAATAAGCATCCAAAAATTCGTGACTTCATTCTTGGTAAACTTTTAAAAGCTCATAACTATGCAATAAAGCTTTACACTAAAAAAATAATGTGTGTACACATCCACGTCTACTAGAAGTATAACTGACCGGAGTATAAACAAAATTCATGACCTCATTTTTTTTTGGTTGTCCGCTTCACGTGAAATGCCCCGTATTTTAATCGATTGTATTTTGTATTGTATTGTATCAGCCCCTAAACAACCCACTGCAGGGCACGGGCCTCCTCTACAATCGAGAGTACGATTGAGAGTGGTTAGGCCATATAGTCCACCACGCTGGCCTAGTGCGGGTTGGCGGACTTACATACTGTAGAAATTCTTTAAAAACCGCTACGGTATGCAGGTTTCCTCACGATGTTTTCCTTCACCGTTAAAGTGCGTGGTGATTGATTATCAATACACACATAACTCCATAATCGATTGTAGCATGTATTGAAATTCGAAGACCAATTTTTAAAGTTAAGTTGAGAATATATATTTTTTTGTTATAAGTAATAGAGCGTGTTTAATTAAAGAAGCGATAATACTGTATACTGCGCCTCACAAACAGTACTCAACACAGTCAAAATATTTAAACATTTGACGACATACTCAAAGTGAGTGGACTGTAGTATCGATCTCAATGAAGTGAGTTTACTGTTTGGTATGCAGTAGCCAATTTAGAGTAATATAATCGATTATATAATTCAATTTTGGAGAATAAAATGGAATTTATATAAGATTATATTTTTTTAATTTACGGTTTTGTTGATGGTAGTAACTACATACCATTTAATTAGAATGTTAAAATAGTTTGTAATTCAAAAAAACGAACTCTTACGGATTTTTTCGCAAATTTGATTTAATCTTTATATTTTTTAATTTTCTGACGTTTCGATCACTTTACAGTCTTCGTGGTCACGGGGCGGATATTTTGTAATTGAAGGAGTCATTATACTTATTGCTTTCATGTAATCCTATGTGACCTAAGTTGAAGATCGCTACAAAAAAGAAAATTGCTTACTAGACCAGAATAAAGAATGGACACGTTATAATAGGATGAAGAAACCGATGGGAATTATTGAACCTTACATAAATCTCGCTGACCGAATTACATGCGGCAGTGAATCTGTTACTCCGCGTCTCATTTCCGTGGTACATCGATCCACTTTGGTCGAGATGGCCTATCCTGACGTGTTTTTTAACATTTAGAAAAAAATCTAATGATTATAAAATAACTACTTAAAAAAGCATTTACAAAAACATTTTGAAACCACGTGTAAAACAACTCTTTCTACATTCAAAATTTTTATATCGTTATGAATACTCATAGCATCTGCATGAAACCGCCTAAAAGGCCGTATCACAAGTTGTATTTCAGAAAAAATGACATTTTAACGCCCAAGTAACAATAACGCGCGCCGCCCAGATGGGACCCAACGAGACTCGAAAGAATCTTGCGTGGAATTAATTCCGCGCCTAAGGATTCGTTTTCCATTATTATTAAGTACAGCTAAAGTAATGTAAAACGTGAACTTCACTAAAAAACAATTGCACACACAGACCTGAAAAATGTAAAAGTGAACAAATACCCTATTAGATACATTGACGATTCGTCCCTTTTCACCCTTAGACCTTGTAACCAGATTTAACTATGAACTAGCAGGTGAATAACACACACCAAACACATTGAGAATACGTCCCTTTTCTAGACTCTACCACCAGATCTTAGAGTATTTATGATATAAAGGGACAGCTGTCGATCATATGCGTCTTCAAAAACGTAGATATTTTTTTGGTTCTAATCTAGCACTGCCATATTAGTGAAAATTGAACTAATGATTTAACAACAAATTGTTATAAATTCCATTGGTAACAGTTTGAGTGGAATTCAATAGCCCTGAGCTATTTATTTTTTTTCTTCCAAATAATTCGTGCATGTAGGACAGCCTGTCAGTCAATAGGAGGGCAGAAAAAGATGGACCGGCACCATTTTCATCTAGGTTTTTGAAGTACCAGCGCTCCCTCTAAAAGTCTATATTATAAATGCTCGGTGCACCAGATCCAGCAAAGTAATTACCGAACGAAACCCAACATTTGTTTTACAAATAAACAAAAGAATCAATAATTGTACAAATACTCGTAAGCAAATAGCACAATAATCCAATGTGCCAGAAAATTGGCACAAGTTGAAATATTGAGGAAAAAGCTCTATCGTTTGAAGGTAATATATTTAGTGGATTGAGGCTTGGGCCGTCATGAATGGCTATAAATTAGGCGAAACACTCGAACAAGATTAATATTGGTGTCGACCTTTGTAACTTTTCGACAATCGATAACCTTTGTATCGTATTGTTTCAGCTCTATAGCCGTGTAACAATTCCTGTTTTACTGTGGCTGAGGTTAGGAATATTTTTTTATTAAGAATGGTGATGTTTTCATTATTATTATTTTAATTACCCGTATTTCTCTCTTACCGTCATAATAATAATTATTGTTCATACTCTTCATTGTACATATCAAGTTAGACATACGGCGAAACATGGGTGTCCTGGTAACAAACACCTCTGCCTAGCCCTTCTGGGAATAAGGCGTGTGTTTATGTATGTATGTATGTATCAAGTTAGATAGAATTAGATAACAAATAAAAATCATAATCATAATATTGGCAGAATAAGACTTTTCCCTATGCTGCAGTATTATTTGGTTGAATACTGTAAATGTCGATACTGTTTATTTCGCGACACTATTTCTGAACGAAACAATTTTCTCGACACTGCAACTATCTTGAAATTAATTTCATAATGCGAACAATTATTATACGTAATAACATGCCAAATTCAACTTTAGATATGTTTACTGGATCCTTACAAAACTATCATCGAAATCCTTCCTATTGTACAATCATGTCTACACGTATTGTACGAGTAGACGATTTCCCTTACGTTTCGATCACCTGACCAATATCAGTGTTGCTTGTGTCCATTGTGTTATATTTTCGCTCCGACTGCGTCCGTTCCGTTGCGAAATAGACGAGCATCCTTGTGACGTCACCGCCCGCACTTTACGTAAGGGCTGCCACTTACTTTGAAACAAAGGCTGGAATAGTGCATGACTTAATTTTATTTTATGTGATGATTTGCTCTCTATTTTATATTTTACTTTTAATAAAATAACACAAAGCAAGCTTTAAAATAAACAAAAATGTAAAGATAAAACTTATTTTACTATATTTTATTTTGTATATGGTAATTTTTATCCATACATTTTATAGTTAAATTACATTACCGTAGTAACAAAGAGACGATAAAAGAATTAATATAATTTACATTATTAAACTACAGTACGGCTTAATTTTCAACAATACATTTGACTACAAAAGCATTATATTATGATGTGATTGACAGCCACAATTGTACGTAGCATTGAATCAGGCCTTGTCTATACGCGCTGATAACAATATTCATAGGGGCAGTTTGCGATTCAATATAAAGCTATTTCAAACGTTTTTCTAATGCTTGTATTGAAGAATATAAAAACCTTATACAGATACAAATGAAATAGCAAATTCAGTGTGTAGACTTTTAACATACATACATAAACTCACGCCTTTCAACCAGAATGGGTAGGCAGAGGTGCTACCAGGAGTCAGGACGCCCACGTCTCGCGTTGTGTTCGGTTGTCGTACAAATTCCTGACCCTGGTCTGATAATGAATAGAAAAATCCAATATCACTTTGCCCGACCCGGTATTCGAACCCGAGACCTCAGTGTCGTACTTTAGTACAATTGCGCCATTGAAACAATCTATTAAGTTTTGTAAAACATACAATATTGTTTTGGTAACTAATAATATAGTGCCCACTGCCCAACATTTATTTAATTACTTAGGTTAAATTTTCTTTCAAGAAAAATTATAACCAATTGAAAAAGTTCAGTGTCAACCCTACACACGCTGTAACAAAGAGGAGCTGCGAGGTGAAAAAAGCTAAACAAGGTAACTTGAAGGATACGAAGTAATTTTGTATCAGGCTTACCTCGATCTAGGCTTAACTATATTGAATGAGATCCATCACGGTCTTACTGATATGAACAGCAAATGTTTTCGATAGCCCAAAACCAATTTGGGGACAAAATAACTTCGTTCTGATGACAATTTTAGGAAAGTCGGGTTACGTTTACTTCAAGTGATATTGGCAATCCTCTAGAAAGGCTAAATGGTTATTCTTTACAGGTCAACGTAATTTTGTGATTAAAGAAGTGATAATCGATTTTCGCTAATCGGCATAACCTCACTTTTATTTCCAGTGCGGTTCCGGCGAAGGAGCATTGAGACGCAAGTTTCTATCCAATCTGTAGTGTTAAGTTAATTTAAAAAAAATCTTTATTAGTACCTACAAATATTTACATTTACAGATATAATAGATAACCGATAATAGCTGTTGTAGTTAGAACTTGCCACAGTTAGTAACGCCCTATCTTCTGAGATTCAGGTTATACGAAATTTGATTTTATCTGACAATTAAATTTAAAATATACTACATAAGTTTGCTATCAGTCTTGAACCTAGAGCATATTTTATGTGGTTTTATTTACCTGAAAAATATGTTTATTATAACAAGAATACGCCGACAACAACGTTCATGCCGCCTTACCCAACTTCAATAGCTGGACGCAAGTACCATCTGAGTCGGAATGCTGCTCTTCGTACATCCAATTCCGAATAAATTCGTCAATTTGGCATTTGGCCAAACTCTAAGAGGCAGTTGCGTCATGTAATATTACAGTATTATGTAAATAAGTAAATGCAGCAGAGCTAAGTATATCTAAAATGAGATTCCATTTTAAAATCCGTTTCACGAGGTCGCCAAAAGGACTAGCGGATTACCGCTTGTGAACAAGGTCTTTGAGAATTTTCAGAGATTTGTCGAAACAGGATTTTGTGACAACTCGCCCTTAACGACGTATGAATGAGGTTTTATAAAAAACCTATTGTTATAGCCTAACCACTTTCAATCGTACTCTCGATTGTAGAAGAGGCCCGTGCCCCGCAGTGGGACATATATGGGCTGATACAATACAATACAATGAGCAGTAGCCCGTACAGTGAATACACTGTCGATTGCAAATAAGATGATAGGCTCAAATGCATATAAAAATAATCTAAACAATGGTGTATTTTTCACAGACATAATTTAAAAAAAATTTATAATACTCAAAAATATAAACACAGCCGTGTAATGTAATGTAGTATCGTTAAAACGACAGAAAAACAATTTCATATTGACTTTGTTATTCAAACTAAGACCTCTGAAAAATCAACACATTCGCAGGCATTTTGTATCGAACTATTTGATAATATTTACGTTTCAACCGAAACCCGTAATAAATGTACAAACATTTTCATCGAGTGTAAACGGACGTGTGTACTGAACCCACATGCGAAAGTTCGACGCATTGCGTCAATTCCTCGCAGACACAGCATAATCGATATGTCACACGGATTCATAATTAATTCTTAGAGGAACATCTCTGAGTCTGATCACGTTTTGGGTATTATTGTTTTTGGTCTTTTTTATATGAAATACGAAAGTAAGTAGCTGGTCCTGTAATGGACATATGACATATTAAACGAAAGCGAGGGCGATTAGTGGTTTTTTGCTATCCATTGCTAGCGACGTTCACACCAGCGGGAAATCTATCGATCATCGACGCGTTCATACTTGATTGAAGCAATGTCAATTGTTTTATAGAACCCTGTAGAGTATAGTAAACATCTAACAGCCAGGATCTGTCTGAACGTTTAGATCTTCACGGTGGACACAGGGCACACCTCCGACTTTTCGAAGTTATGTGTATATTGATAGTTAATCACCACGCATTATAACGGTGAAGAAAAACATCGCGAAGAAAGCTGCAGACCGTAGCGATTTCAAAGAATTTTTGCGGTATGTAAAGTCCGCCATCCGCACTAGGCCAGCGTGGTAGACTGTATGGCCTTACCCCTCTCAATCGTTCTCTCGATTGTGGAGAAAGCCCGTGCCCTGCAATGGGACGTATATGGGCTTATATCTGAATCAGCCAATATGCGTCCGTTACATACCTATGTAAACGAGCAGAGACTCCTATTCCGGTGACAAATTTAGACATTTAACAGAGTAAATATATTTTTAAATTTAATCAACAAACATGTATACCTAATCCATGACCTCTATATTGCTAAATACGGACTCAAAATACTAATACAGGTTGAAATGTTCATGTCAAATCTGGAAAACGCGACCGGACACATAACACATCCCGTCTCCATAGTTGACACGACCCATATCCCCGTCGTCGCCCAATATTTTCGACAGCCGATGTGACATGACTTTCGACTCAATTTCCTCATTTTCAATCACATACATATTTTACCCTGAGCCGCTGGCGTTTATTGTTCATTCAGTCACACACGAAAACGAAAAATCTTTTATAAAATATTCGCTTATTCTCTGGTTAAAGTTGTTTTTTATTTATAGAACGTTTTTTCACTTTAAATGCATATTTCTGCTGAAAATTCGCGGGATATATAAATTCAAATTCATTCTTATGTAACCACAATCACAACTAAACATTTATCAATGAATAAGAAAAGAAATATTCAAGCGTTTACAAACCGGAAAGCAGGAATAACAAAACGCAACCCTAATTCCGTCACTCAGTTTTAAAAGCATACATTACGATAGCCGAATAAACTCGACGGACCCGTTTAGCGAACGTCGCTCCAATGAACATAAAAGTAGCCACGCGAAGACGTTCGGTGCGTCATCGAAGGAAACCCAACAAGTTCTGATATCGTCTTAATTATTGCCAGTTTACGAGAGCATTTTCCCGATGGTACGTGCTGAAACGAGGCTTGCGGAGTTTCACAACTCACTTTTATTTCGGATGTCTTTATTTAGTTTGTCGAGTGCTAAATGTCTGTGGAAGGACACAGTTTGTCTTTGCTAAACTTCTGCCGTCCGCCATATTGTTTTCTTGCGACTTAAGATGGCGGATGCAAAATGTCAAATATTTTTTTCCAAAACGGTTTTCAATGAAAAGTTTTATTAAGGTTTTATTATATAGTTAAATAAAATTGTACACCTCGTGTAAATAAATGAATGATAAAATACATTTGAGACAGAATTTTATACCAACCAGCGACAATAGAACGTGTTGCCAGCAAAAAGCAGTTTCTTTAATGTTATGAATTTTTATTGCTGCGTCGGGGATGCGCTCTACAGCCAAACTACGAAGGAACACAAATACATAATGCCTAAGCTTTATATCTGACTATTTTAATATAAAATGTGTTCTAAACTTTATAATAAATAACCTTGAAAATGTGTATGTGTTCTTATCGATTTTAATTGTGACTCCACAAAGGAAAGGAAAACCTTGATTGTTTCTTAATATATTCAAGATCGTAATTGAGTTGTATTTGTACTTGATAGAACAGTAGTATCGCCAAGTATCACGTGATAGGACGGAAATACCAGCGTAATATAAGTGCCTTTATTGCTACTCGGTTTACACTGCAGACATAGGTACAATTGACAGCTTCCCTGGCGTAGTTGGTTAGACGCCGACTGTGAAACGAGAGGCCGCGGGTTCGATCCCCGCACCAACACAAATGTTTATGTGGCCCACAAATGTTTGTGTGGCCCACAAATATTTGTGTCGGGTCCTGGTGTTGGTGAGACCGAAAAGTCTCTCGTAGTTTATAATACCCACGACTTAATTAATCTTAATGTGGGGTTAGAACTATGTATGTGACTGTTGTGTGTATTTAATTCCACTAGATAAATCTATTATCTTTGCGTAAATCATCATTATAACTAAATTGGGCAAAAAACGCAGCCTCCAAGTACTTGTGGCCAAATATTTATGTAATCGCCGTAATTATCAATGTATTGCTGCACTAAACTTAGCATATTAATTAAAAATACACGTCAATGAATTTTAAAATTCCCAATGCAAAATAAAATTATACCATAAAACGCTATAATTGCTTTGCTGTAAAGCGTTAATAATTTAAAAAAATAATTAAATTTAAAATTTAAGGTACAAAACATGTTTAGTATAATTTGTTCATAGTTTTTACTCTGTGCTTTGCATAGCCCGTTTACTTTATCACCATTTTGATATTTCAGAATTATTTAAACACCTTTAGTTCTCTGCCGGTTCACCTCGATTCAAAACCGGTCTTATATCATTAATTCGAGTTCTAATTCTACGGACGTAATCTAGTAAACAAAATAAACTACACTCAATTTAGACATCTTAACCTAAAATCCCGATTTTTACATCCATATTTAATGCTGGCAACACCGCTCGTAGCTCACTTAATTGGCCTTACAAGGTCTAAATTAGCCTGAGTCTTGAACCCTCTCAGCGTAAATGGAAGCCTGTGCTCGAATAGTAAACACTAACAACGTTATTACAGGCACTTTGGACATCTAGTTTAGGTAAACATATAGCCTGGCTTGTACAACCTGCTCAGAAACACAGATGGACGTGTGGCAAAATTGTAATATACAGGGTATATCAAGCCAGACAACGAAGCCAGATGGTAGTTTTAGTGAGTACAGACATGATGCAACTAAAAATTTTGCAATTTTTTTTATTTTTTTTGTAATTGTTTCCCTATCATCGTATTTTATAAGCACTTTTTATGCTCTCCACGATATAGACAGGCAATTAGGTAATATGTCAACAAAATTAATTAGCTTCTTGTTTTTGTTTTAAATCTTTGTCATTTCAGTACGTAAACATTTCGAAAACACTTACTACTATTGAGCTATATGTCCTTATTTAACAAAAATCCCCCGCAAATTTGACCGAAAAATTACTGTCCCTAAAAAATTATTGAACTAAGCTTAGACTAAGTGGACATACCTATCCACAAACGAACCGCTAGAATTCATTTAGCCTAACGGATATTGCGCAGGGCGGCAGGGGGGGGGGGCAGATAAGGAAACAATGACATAATGACGCAGTAATGGCGATAACGATCTCGTTGGAAATGAATTGTAACTCCACTGATGACTTCTGCCCGGACAACACGCTAATCGCATGTTTAAATGGACACGGCTTAATGTATTTTGTAACTTAACCACGTATCCAAACGCGATAGGGTGTATTAGATCAAGTAGAAATGGATTGTGTGTGTATCCGAATAGCTATGCTGTATACAATGTCCTATAGCTGTTGCTTTTAATGCGGTTTCCAAAGTTAGTACCGAATTTTTTAGGGACATTTTAATTTTGAAATTGTTGTCTAAACTAATCATGCTAATCCCATGTTATGTTAGTACCACAGTGTTATTGCTCAATATGGCAGATTTTTCAACATCGTGACCGAATCTTGCTATCTTGCTTTAGTTTTAAATTTACCCAATATCTCTTTTCAGCCACAGGAAGTCCACTGCTCAACATAGGCCTCCCCCATGGATCGCCACATAGACCTGTTGGAAGCGGCCTGCATCCAGCGGCGTCCTGCGACCTTAACTAGGTCGTCCGTCCACCTTGTGGTTGGGCGTCTGAAACTTCGCTTGCTTGTACGTGGCTTCCACTCAAGAACCTTTCCGCCTCAGCGGCCATTACCTAGATAAAGTTAATAAAACATTGTTCCTCTTCCACGTCTCACAAAGTATGTGACCCACACTAACCAAGCAATGTATGTTCACCACAAACAAGGGAAAATATCGCTCCAATTCTATATATCCTGTTCTAAGTGCGTACTCGAAATAGAGTATAGCAAAAGCGGCATCTCTCGACAAACATTAAAAGCACCCTTTTGCGAAGGAAACCTTCGAGTGGCCGTGAGAAGCTATCGAATTACTAAAAGCGCTCGGGGACAACCACACTGTTACATATAGAGGAAATATGTTACGTAAACGATACCAGGTATCGTGAATTCTTTAAACAATTCTCTAATTTCAAAAACATCGATTTGAATTCTCCATACTAACCTTGGTATGGAGAATTCAAATAATTTCTTTTCTTCATACTCACTGAAGGAAAACATCGTGAGGAAACGTGACGATTTTAAAGAATTTCTACGGTATGTAAGCCCGCCAACCCGCACTAGGCCAGCGTGGTGGACTATACGGCCTAACCACTCTCAATCGATTCTCTCGATTGTAGAGTAGGCCCGTGCCCAGCAGTGGGGAATATATGGGCTGATAAAAAAAATACTTACTTAGATTTAAAAAGCAGGTAAAATATTGGTATTTTTTAGGTCATGTGGAAGTGTGGATCACTTTTTGGAAATTAGTATCATCTTTCAAAAAAAGTAAGAGAAATAAAAACGTATTCAAAATAAAAACAACACATATATAATATTTTATTGGTACATAAACTGGTTAACGATGTTTTTGTGTACCTACGTTAATAGCATTAGTTCGAGAAAACTATATCGTAACTATTGTTGACCACATCCTTCCAATAGCTAGGGAAAAATAAAATCCACATATTTATAAAATTAATACACTTAAAATGTATACACATAGTTACAACCCATTGAAACAAAAGTCTTGTATCGCAAGCATCAGACATTATGATAAATTATTCAACCGCAAAATTCGAAACCCAGAACAAATAACTGTTTATTACACAAACATTATTAGCAGAAACCAAACGCACAAACTCATTTTGCAGTCTCACCTGCGCTGCGGAAATCCAATCACAATTAGAAAACTCAAAGTATTTCTTTTCACAAACTACAGCTGTAAATAAACGAACTGTTTAGTAGGACCACGGTAAATCAATATTGACTACCGCCTGTACGAGTCCCGACTAAAGCGACCAATCTCGCAGACTGTATTTTCTGGTCAGTGAGATTGCCGAAGAACTAGATGGAACACTAATACACATAGGTTTATGTGTGGTACTATTGTTGATTCACAGACAGACTAAAAGGGTGCTTTGATTTCTGTTTGCATTTTATATTCTTGGGGTCTTATAGGGGATAATTGACATTTTAGGTATGCGATTCTCAAACTTATTTCGATCACCGCCCACTTTGACATTAAAGACGAGCAATAATTACGACTACCTCGATGGCGTAGTTGTACTACGGTTCAATTACAAAGCTGAGCTCTAGGGTTCGAATTGTGATATTGGATTTTTCTATTCATTATCAGCCCGGAGTCAAGAATTTGTGCCCGATATGGTGATAAGTTCGCGCATCATGGGACGGAACACACAAGTCGAAACGTGGATGTCCTGGTTGCACCTCTGCCTACCCATTCCGGGATAGAAGCGTGATGTATGTATGTAATACACACGACCAATCTCACGGAATATTGATGTATACTTTCCGGTGAGTGAGATTGCCAACGAATAACTAGTAGCTACAGTAATGGACTACACCACGAATACATAAGTAGCCTCACTAATGGAAAATACAGTCGATAGATCTCTGTTTGTGTATTTTCAATCACGATGTTGATGCGCAGATAGCCTAAAAGGGTGCTTTGATTTCGACTGTGTAAGAGGCTCTTAGAGAGAATAATACAAATTTTAGTTTAGATATGCTCAAATGTATTAAAACGAAAATATTATGATGTAATATACGTATATAAACTCACGCCTTTTTGTCAGAAGGGGTAGGCAGAGGTGCAACCAGGACACCCACGTTTCGCCTTGTATTTCCCGGTGTGATACGGGTCGAGCCTATAACCATATCGGACACCAATTTCTGACTCCAAGCTGATAATGAATAGAAAAATCTAATATCACTTTGCCCGACCCGAGATTCGAACCCGAGACCTCAGCTTTGCAATCATACCGTAGTACAACTGCGCCACGAAGGCATGCTGTAATATATTATAAAATGTGTCGAAATAATGACGTCATACGTCGCAATAACAACGTGGCCTCTGACCTTGAATCCTCTTGTCTAATTCTACGTAATACATCACGATACTTATTGTTTTAAACTGAATGCATTGATTAATTCACTAGCGAGAGCATTCCATCCATCAGCCAAAGGAAGTCCACTGCTGAACATAGGCCTCCTCCAATGATTTCCACAGTGACCTGTTGCAGGCAGCCTGCATCCAGCGACGTCCCGCGACCTTTACCAGGTCGTCTGACCACCTTGTGGGCGGATGTCCTACGCTGCGCTTTCCGCTACGTGGCCTCCATTCGAGAACTTGACAACAAAGAGCGACAGCAGAAAACAAAATGCAATGAAATAAAAACCGATGACCTATTGGTGCAGTGGGTATGAAGCTGGCGTTCTGTACCGGAGGTTGCATGTTCGATCTCTGTAGGGTAAATATTTCTATGATCTACAGCGTCTAACCAACTGCGCCATGGAGGCTGTGTAATCGTTTCGATAATACATTATCTATTTATTATTGGTATACTGTATCAGCCCAGATACGACCCACTGCAGGGCACGGGCCTCCTCTACAGTCGAGAATACGATTGAGAGTGGTTGGGCCATATAGTCCACCACGCTGGCCTAGTGCGGGTTGGCAATTATTGGTATAAGCTACTTGTAATTACAGTCAGTAACACAAGACGGCGATTAATTAAGTTCCAATAATACCTGGGTAATCCTCCAGCGGTAAGTCCTATTAACTATCCTATTAACATTCTGATGATAGAATTATTAGTTGTCAATTACATTGCTTGTTTGTAATAAGCGATATAATAAGCTACCCAAACCAAACAGAAAGGTAACGCAAAATTATTACGTCTCAGAATAAAATGTATCAGTGGTTTAATGAATGATTTAATAACTTTATAGTTTCTAAGATTTACGCGAATGTTACACATTGAAACAAAACAATTTTTTACGGAACTTCTCTTGTATTTGGGTTAATATTGCATTCTTTAACTTCCCCCCGGTGACCACGAAAGCTGGAAACTAATTGAAACGTGTCGGGAAGTTTAAAAAATAATGTAAAATCAAATCTAATTCGTAAAAATTACTTGTTGCTATATTTATTACTAAGTAACTGTTCATACAAAACAAAAACCTTAATTATAATTCACAAAAAATATATATCTGTACTTAAATGCCTCATTTATAATGAAGTTGTTAACATTACAAATAATGTTATACTTTGATGAGCCTATTGTAAAATCGCTAATTACGAGAACTGTAAACACCGAAATTATAATTTCATGCACATTTTAATTAATTTAATTAAACACACAATGTAATAAATGTATACAAAATGTAATTACACGTTGCATTCAATTCCATTGAGTTGCATTATTTATGGAACATGGTATTGGGTATAATTCACGGCGAGATATGAATGACACGCGAAATGTGTCACTGGGTGAACGCGCCCTATTTTTTTATACATTTATTTCTTTTGTTAATTTTTTATTAATTAGATTTTAATTGGGCATTATAAAATGTATGTTTCTGTTATTATTTATTGAAAAAGTAGGTAAAGAATATAAATATCATTAAATCTGAGGAACCACACACATATTCCTCTCCTCATTGACCAAGTCTTATGTCGTGAGTATCAAAAACAGCAAGACTTTTAGGTCGCATAAACACCCAATTCCAAAAGAAATATTTGTGGGCTATACAGGGTATATCAAGACTGCTACCGAAAACGAAGCCAGGTGCTAGTTTTAGTGACTACAGACACGATGCAACTAAAAATTTGCAAAAAAACGCGACGATTTTTTTTGTATTGTTTTCAATATCATTGTGTTCGGGTGATAAATCCATAGTTTTGCCAAAATTATAATTTAAACCTCGCGTACTGTAGCATCTTTAAAAATAAAAAGGTGTAAATTATTTTTTTATGAAAATGTATGTATTTACCACCCAAGTATAGGAAAAAATACAAAAAAAATCGTCAATTTCTTTGCAAAAATGTTAGTTGCATTGTGTCTGAAGTCACCAAAACCACCACCTGGCTTCGTTTACAGTAGCACTCTTGATATACCCTGTATAAAATTCTGTTTTGGTGGTCGGATCGTTACGTGACGCCCTTCTTCAGTCCCATTAAATAGGCAACAAAAAAACAGAAATACATTAATATTCATAAATTCAAAATCTTAACGAGCCAAGGCAGTTTTTAAGACAAAACGGTCTTTAAGTATTTCCAACTGGCAGTAATGGAGGGCTGCCAAACAGGAGGTAAGCGACGACCGAACAAATTGCTCGGTAACGACGCTTTGTTTTGCGTAGGCTGCCTTACTAATTGCGACGAATTAGCCTGCGTACCGTCGCGAAATTATGTTTAAAAAATATTCAAATCATTTTTTTGTGAGACATTCGGTGATTTGTGTATTTTTTTTTTGTTTTTTTTTTATTGCTTATTTTTCTGCCTCTTTTTTCAATAGATAATAAATACACCCAAAAGTCACATACTTAGTCCTCACACCACATTAAGGTCGAGTCTTGTGCCGTAGGTATCGGTAACTACGAGAGATTTTTCGGTCTCACTAACACCCAGAACGGTGAAGGAAAACATCGTGAGGAAACCTGCATACCGTAGCGATTTTAAAGAATTTCTACGGTATGTAAGTCCGCCAACCCGCACTAGGCCAGCGTGGTGGACTATATGGCCTAACCACTCTCAATCGTACTTTCGATTGTAGAGTAGGCCCGTGCCCTGCAGTGGGACGTATATGGGCTGATACGATACGATACGAACACCCAGGCCCGAAACAAATACCCGTGGTTCATACAAATATTTGTTTCGATGCGGTTTCGAATACACAGCTTCTCGTTTCACAGCCGACCAACTACTCTGTCTTGTTGAGATTTTTACGAAAACATCGTAATTGACAAAACTAATCAAAATAAGTTTTTATTGAACTTCTCAGTCAGACGATTTTCCACCTTAACACGCTGTTACAGGAGTAATATTTCCAATTTACACAACTATTATACTCCAATCATATTTTGGAAAATACATCATAAATTTATTTTAAATTCGGAATGAAACAATTCCTTTTCGTTAAATTGCAAGTTATACAATGTTTTTTTCGTGAAATTGACCGAGTAACAGTGAACCGTGAAGTCCAAAAAATATTGTTTCAGGTAGAATTTGCTTGTTATTTTGCCTCGAATCCAATGCATTGAAATCTCCGGTATTTATACGATAAACTTTATCTACAAAGAATGTATTTATATTCATTCCTTTTTTACTAGCGCGAACATGAATATTTCACGTACATATAAATACGACATTCTTGTGTAAATACCAACATTCTTGCTAAATTACAAACACAAGAATCCAATAATGTCTATATTTTTTTCAATAAAAAAACTTTATTACATTCCTTTAATAATTAAGTGAGGAACGTAGGGCGGTGTATTGATTTATTTTTAATTATGTGGACGGCAATTATCTATGTATTATTTACGGCGAAACCTATTATATTTCATTGTTTATTAACCGACTTCAAAAAAAGAAGGTTCTCAATTCGTCGAAATCTTTTTATTAAATGTATTTTCACCGATTACTCAAAGACGCCTGAACCGATTTGGAAAATTATTTTATTGTTTTAAAGCGTATACTTCATTTGTGTAATAATTATGTTTATAAGGACAAAATATATGTATATAAAGGGGGTTATTAGCCATCTCAGAATAAGTAAAAATAATCACAGTATTGTATCAGCCCATATACGTCTCACTGCTGGGCACGGACATCTACAATCGACAGGACGATTGAAAGGGGTTAGGCCGTATAGTGCACCACGCTGGCCTAGTGCGGGTTGGCAAAATAATCACTATCACCTATGAATTTCGTTAATACTAGCGGACCGAGCGTTTGGGAGTGAGAAAACTTGAAAAATTTGTAAATTTCATCGGGAATTCTGAAGACGAATTTTGATTCAATATGGTGGCCGAGCAAAGTGGAAAATTCCGTTCAATCTACAGCGTTTTATCATATCCTGTATACAGGTATGTAAGACTTTGTGGTGTGTACAGAAGTAAAATCAAAATTAATTTATGTCAGCCCATACACGTCACACCGCTAGCACGGAGACATGTGATTGAAAGGGTTTAGGCCTCAGTTCACCACAATGGTCTGTCACTTTTCCTAAATTTAATTATAAAGAACCTCAATTTGTAGTCAGGTTTGTGTGTATGTATTTGCTTAGAAAGACTGCCTCGGTGGCGCAGTTGTACTACGGTAGAATTACAAAGCTGAGGTCTTGGATTTGAATCCCGGGTCGGGGAAAATTATATTGGATTTTGCTATTCATTATCGGCCCGGAGTCAGGTATTTGTGCCCGATAGGGCGGTAGGCACGCGCCCTATCATATCGTGGGACGAAAAATACAAGGCAAAACGTGAGTGTCTTGGTTGCACCTCTGCCTACCCTTCTAGCAAGGCGAGAGTTTAGGTATATATGCTAAAAATCCTTGCGATCTTACTTGGAAATTGAAGGTAAATGCTGTTATTTACTTACTCTTGTATGTAAATAGCAATGAATTATTGTGTACGTAACCAAAATAATATTAATCATGCTACGAAACTCAGTAAACGTGTCTTGTAACTTGCCCTTGACATTCAAAGATAATATTTCACGTAAATCTCAGCAGTGGTAATCGTAAAAGCGTCTCGTACATTCGCTCATCCGTTCATCCATTCACCCATTCATTCAGATGTGTCACAAATACCCCGCACCGCCCACGGCCGTGGTACTAATATTATAACCGGAGTTTAACTTAATCCGTTCCAACAAACAGAGGTAACTTCAAAGGGTTAAATCGTATTGACATACCGACACAGTTGATGAAACTGTACGCGTTGTTTCGAGTTACGAAAGTAAAGTTGACTACTCAAATACGGTAGGCGCTCGGCTCGCTGCGAGGAAGCAGTAATTTGCTTATTGTGTTTATTTGCTCGCTACTTTGTCACTTAAGGATGCGACTATTTTATACGTCGTGTGCCGTCTTTCCCCGTTGTAGTAATTAAATAATTACAATTTAATTCGCACGGGCGCGCCTGACGAACCGTGTTTTCGTTCACTCCATAAACTGTTGGGGAAATCCGAGATTTTTATGAATAATTCTCGCAGAAAAACTACGTTACCAGTATTTTTCCGTAAAAGGACAGTAATTTTTCAAACTGATTTTCATATACGTACAAAAATGAAAATCTTTATTGCATAACCACTCTTGTATCTCCGGTCCCAGGTGGTCAAAACAATCAGAATGTCTCCGAAATTCTTTCTTATTAAATGACTGACATCAATAATGTGTTGTTACATTTTTGGACTAAGTTTGCCTAATAACAGGATTTTTTTTTGCGCAAATAATTCAGCATACTTATCTTTACTCAGAAATGAACACGTTTATCTCACAATTCAAATTTAAATTTAGAAAACCTCGTAAACAGATTTTACATCAAAACAATGTACGGCCGAATTGTAATCAATAAATGAGTGAACGATCGAATGAGTGAGGGATTGATTGAGTTGATGATTTAGAATGAACGAATGACGGTAAACTATGTGTAAACGGAACTCAATAAAAATACGAACACAGTAGGTACACACTTAATCGCTTAGCGAACTGTGAATGAAAAACGGAGTCTGCGTAGAAATTAATGAATCATTTGATGTACGAGCGTCTGAACATTTTCGGATTTTAGGATTTATTTTTAGGTCCAAGCTTAACAAAAACATTAATTATCTTATGGAGTAAAATAAGTCTATTATATGACGAAAACGGTAAACCTTTTAGAACAGACTTCCAAAAAAACCCTCGTTCATAATTTCCACGAAATGTTACTTTAAAAGAACTCGAAACCTTGTACATATAATTTAATTTGATTCCTTGAACGCCTACTCACCAAAGCTTTTATTTTTATTTTTAGAACAGTTGGTATAAGTATCACCTTCAAGAATATTCCACGCGTAGGTTATACTGATATAACTATACGTATATACTCATTACTCACCACATAAGGCGTATATATATACTACATAAAGATGTAAGCGTAAAATACAGGGTATATCAAGACTGCTGACGAAAACGAAGCCAGATGGTAGTTTTAGTGACTACAGATATAATGCAACTAAACATTTTGCAAAAAAAAAAACGTGATGATTTTTTTTGTTATGTTTATATTGTGTTAGGGTGATAAATCCATAGTTTTTGCTAATATTATAATTTAAAGCATTGCGTACCATGGCGTCTTTAATTTTTTTTTACATTATTTTTTTAGGAAAATGTATATATTTACCACCCAAATATGATAGGAAAAAAAATCATCATTTTTTTTGCAAAAATTATAGTTGCATTGTGTCTTAAGTCACTGAAACTACCACCTAGCTTCGTTTTCGGTAGGAGTCTTGATATACCCTGTATGTGTATAAAAATTAACAATTTTATTTAGTTTTAACAATTATCATTCCACTAGTAGATCTTTCATATGTAAGAGGCCGTTTGGATAGGTGCCACCACAGTGTCTATTTCTCCCGCCAAACAGCAGTGTAAATGCGCTATTGTGTTCCGGTTTGAAGGACATTGCAACCAGAGTAACCACTGGAGATAATGAGACTTAACATCTATTGTGTCAGGATGGCCAGTGCAGAGTGCTGGTCGCTAAGACCCTCTCGTCGGCTTTCTTCCGGCGAGAGGAGGCGTCCGGGCGTGGGCAGAGGTTGGTCCCCAGAGAGGTCGAGGCCATGTTGGCCTCCCTCCGCAGGACCGCTGTGGAGGAGTGGCGTTCCAGGCTGGAGAACCCTAGTGCTGGTGCGAGGACCGTCGCGGCAGTGCGACCTGTCCTCGAACAGTGGCTGGACAGGCGCCACGGTGCGCCGACATACCGGCTGACGCAGGTGCTCACCGGGCACGGCTGCTTCGGTGCGTACCTGTGTCGTATAGCCGGAGCGGAGGAGTCCGCCGTGTGCCACCATTGTGGCAACTGCCGTGAGGACACGGCCCAGCACACGCTGGAGGAGTGCCCAGCCTGGGACGAGGAGCGCAGCGCTCTCATCGCGGTCGTAGGAAGCGACCTATCGCTGCCGGCCGTGGTCGCCGCCATGGTCGGCAGCCGGAGTTCGTGGCGAGCCATGCTCTCCTTCTGCGAACGTGTCATGTCGCAGAAGGAGAGCGCTGAGCGAGATCGGGAGCAGACCGATCCCGCTCGTCGCCACAGGAGACGTAGGAGGCGCCGGGACAACAACTAACCCGGCGCCGCAGAGGCCACGCGGGGCCGCCGTCCCTACCTTGGCGGCCCCCGAGACGTGACGCTACACGCGTCATTCGCCGCGTCGCTAAAGCGGCGGTGCACAAAGAGGCGGTCCTGGCGCGTCCGTTCATCGGTATCCCGGGGCCGTCTCTCAAGTGCACCGATGGTGACCGACGCGGGGTTTTTAGTCGGTATTTCGGCGCGTAGCTTATGGTAGGGACCCGACCCAGCGGCCGCCCGTCCACATCCACGGGCGGCACAACATCTCGCTGGGCTCGGAAGGCGCCGGTGAGTCCGACACACCCTCGCCCCTACGGGGGTGGGATGGTCCGTAAAGGGATTTTCCCCGCGAGAAAAAAAAAAAAAAAACGGATGGCCAGTGCAGTGGAATACCAAGCATTGCTTTATAAATCATGGTGTTGTTTGGTTTTGCTACCGTCCATGAGCGGTCGTATCGCTTACCGTCAGGCGAAGGGCATACTCGTCTAGCCATTATCAATAAAAAACATAATATGCAACATTCTTATAACATATTCGCAAAAATAAAGAAATAGACTAATACGACCGACCCTGGCTACGACTTAGAACATGACTCTATTATCTCTGCCTTAGTCCTTAATTTAAAAACAAAATCTGTGATCAAATAAAAAATGCTAAAGCTTTTACCAAAGAGGTCACTACACCCCGCAATTGTTGCCACGTAATGGCCAATAGATGGCAGTAACAAACCAATAACGTGATTAAAAAGAAACAATACCAAGCCAATGTTTATTTTCTAGTTTCCACGAAGCTACACTTAATTGATTGAATCCATAAAGCGATTGGCTACGACTGTAGGTTATCCATTTTGTGCGGGGAAAAATCACAATATTTTTCTAACGTACATAGTTTTATTTATGCAAAGGAGTAAAGTTAGATAAAGATTTTAATAAATTCACTGCATTTTTACTAATGGAAAATGTAGCCTTACAAACTAATTTTTTTAAAGCAAGAAATTGAGGTATGCGCCACTAAAAGGTTGACAACTGCAAGGTGCTTGGTAACCTCGCACCTTCGCAGTTTCTTAAATGCAACTACAAACCTCGTAATTTTAATTAAAGTGAAGACTTTTAACACAGACAGCCCCCGTGGCACAGTTGTTAGACGCGGGCTGTGAAATGTGAGGCCGCGGGCTCGATCCCCGCACTGAAACAAATATTTGTGTGATTCACAAGTATTTGTTTCGGATCTGGGTGTTTTTGAGACCGAAAAGTAACTCGTAGTTTCTGATATCCACGACACAAGAATCGATCTTTGTGTGGGGTCAGAGCTATGTATGTGACTGTTGGGTGTATTTATTATTTATTTGTTGTTGTTGTATTTTGTTAATAAATTAAATTGAAAAATTATGCCGATGTCAGGACTTAACAGCACACTACTATATTTTTTTAACAGGTACCAAAAACCCAACAAGTACATATTGATCCAATTTATTATATAAATAAATAAATAATACACCCACCAGTCATATACATAGTCCTGACCCTTAAGATCAATTAAGTCTTGTGTCGTGGGTATCAAAAGCTACGAGAGACTTTTCGGACAAACAACCAGACCCATATAGATAATATCCTTACATTGGTATAAAGAATTCTGTGTGTCGCAATATTGATTTTATTGGTCGCGCAGTGCGTCCGACTGCGTTTGAGATTTCCCTTTGATGTGGGTTCAAAGCAAAGACTAACAAGTGTTGGTCCGGAGTCCTCTATACACATTATGTCCCCTTTACATCGAACTTTTATATTTGTAAAATTTTATTTATATTCTTGCATGTTTAAGATTTATTTAGACAAAACCTTTTTGTATTTGTATGTAGAGTAGTCGGTGTAAAAATCTTCCTAAATTGTGTAGTTATTTTTTTTTTACACTGGCACGGCATAATGACTGCACTGCACCTGACGGTAAGCGCAAATGCCGTCCAGACAGAGTATCGAATGGCATCAGACGGTCATCAGTTAGTAAAGTAAGTTAGTGAATATTTTATTTTGTGTCTTTTCTAAGTGTGATATGTGAAATATTGGCCATCATAGGATGGCAACACCACGGTCTCGCAAAAATGCGATGCATTGGCAACATTGCTCTCTATTAAACGAATTCTTGAAGTGAACACATAGTTTTAATTGCAGTTCCCGGTATTAATAAAGAAATCACAATTAATAATAAGTAGGTTGAGTGGCATTTATCCGCGTTTCGTCCGCTAAGGACATTTTACTAATAAGCCTAAATTATGTCACAGACTTATGTGTCCAGCAGTGGCATAAATGTGGGCTGATATGATGATGATGTCATAGTTTTGATATGTTTACATAATATGGGTTGCATTGCAACACGTATGCAAACTACATTCGAATGCTTATATACAAATATGAACTAGAAAGTTCGAAAAGTCTTAATACTGCTATAATTACCTAATTCAGGTTTTACTCCTATGGACAGACCCTACGATTATTTAAAAAAATAAAGCGAAAAAAAACACGTATATATTTAAAAAATACAATTCAATTTTAAAGCATATTTTAATAACCATATTTCACAATATTCTTGACGATTCATTGTAATTTTAATCACACAAAAGTCCTATTTGAAACCCCAATGTTTACTTACTGAATCAGTGTAAAATCGCGGCGCAAACACGAGATGAAATTTGCTCGGAGGCTTTTAAGGTCTCGAATAGGGGATAAAGTCTGGATTTGGGTAAATTCTCACCGTATAAGGGTAAAAAATGAAATACGCTTTTTCAGGATTTACTTTTTGTATCTCCGTAATGTGCAGTTTGCGCGCCTTATTTCATATTACTGAGATGAGATTTTTCTGTTTGCTTTTTAAAGCTTTGACAAAATACGGTCTGATTAGGGACAGTTGTTAAGAGGTTTCATGCGATCTTTATTTATTTTGTGATGAATTGGGTGTGTTATACTTATATAAGTAGCATTGAACTAAAAGCTTTTAGTTTTTGTGAACAAAGATAATATGAGACCCAGTGATATAACTGAAGAGATACCGAAATTTGTTTGGCAAAAAAAAATTGCAGCACGGTGGACCCTATCTACGACCCAGATATTCCCAGACACAAACTAGGACGGAAATACTTAGAAAAAGGTAAGGATAAATGTAAAGACATACCAACTACGCACAAAATTCCAAACAAGAAACTACCTAATAAAACATTTTGTCATACAACTTTCTTTTCAAACTATTGATGATCTATACACACACCACACTACTACAATGGGTCTAAACGTAACATACAGAGTGCGCAAACAAACAGCGCACTTGCTAATATACATTTATCACAAAGATGCCGAGAAATTAACAATTAACAACACACGTGCTTCCCCTTAACGTATTACGCCAAATAGATACCTACGTACCTCTGTAACAAATATTAAGGCGAAGTCTATGAAAGTTTTGTTGTTGTTCAAAACGATTTTCACTGTTTATTTCGTTAACTATTTAATAAACGTCGAAGCGAAAAAATACTTATACGTTGAAATCTTGTGCTTTACCCATCCCAACTGGTTTTATTGGAAAAGGTGGTGGTAATTCTTAAAACTTTATAAGGTCATAACTCCAAAACGGATAGGTATTTTCCAAATATTATTTCTTTATTATCATATTAATTTTATGCCCTTGTATCCAACTGAGCAAGTGCGCCATTTTCCTGCGCTCCCTGTATAACACATGAAGCAATTAAGTGAAGGTCGTACAAACATCTCGCCTACCTCCAAAGTCCGGAGCCAAGACAATTGGTCTTGCGTAAAACGGAACGGATTATACCAAAACCGAAGTAATTAATGGACAAACAGCAATGTACGAAATCACACTTATGACACAAAAATATGAAATAGATAAAAATGTAGCCTTATAACAGCTTTTTAAAGATGGTTGCTACATTATGGATCGGTTTGGCTGGGGTAATAGAACTGTCTCACATTGAGTTTTCTTAGTTTTACGGGAATGTTACAAATTGAAACACAACGAATTCTTACGCCCCTTGACCACGAAAACTGTAAAGTGATCGAAACGTCGGGAAGTATAAGAAAAATGTAAAAATTAAATCAAATTCGCGATAAAATCCGTAAAAATTCGTTTTATTTCAATATCTCACATAAAATCGAACTGAAAAAACTCTCTCTCCTCAACCTCAGGAAATCCGCTGCTGACAATAAGCCTCCTTAACATAATATTTCTTCGAACTGAAAGACTGCTGTGTTACTGCACTTCGTTAGTTGAGTAAGAATGCTGAAGACTTTTTAGTTTGGTGGGATCCGTCGTGGGTCGTATACCACCGGATAAAGAATGATAGACGATGATGAAAAACCCATCATAATGTCCGACACAAGTTTTCCGCTTTCCGGGAACAGCTAGCGGATACCAGGATGCCAACACGTGACGACAGACGAAAGATGGATTTTTCAACAGTAAATTTGGATTCTATAACGTTGAATAAAAACATCGTGAGGAATCCTGCATACCATAGCGATTTGTATAAATTTCTATGGTATGTAAAAGTCCGCCAACCCGCATTAGGCCAGCGTGGTGGACTATATGGCCTAACCATTCTCAATCGTGCTCTCGATTGTAAAGGGGGCCCGTGCCCTGCGGTGGGTCGTATATGGGCTGATACAATACAAATTTGGATTCTATTGGATGAAATCTATTGTTAGAGTTCTACACGAAATTATATATAAATAAATGTATATCTGTCTCACTCTCTCTCTGTCAAACGCTGCGATCATGGACGTTGTGATTTGTCTCGTTAAATAAATTTTATGAATATCTTTAAAAGATACTATTACTTCGGCTTAATAACCATCATCTATCTAGTTTGGCATGCACTAGGTATCAGATGCATTATTGTCGTTTTGTCATACCAGTATATAAATACCTTGAATGATTTCAGTCTCACATTAACTGAACCAGAAAAATATTTATTTATGGATGACACAATCATTTGTCTCGGTCCAGACATCGAACTAGAGGCCTCGCCTTCATGACATCATAGGACGCGCGTACTACACATAGGTAAGTATGAAACCCGTTTTTTTTTTCGTAAAAATAAAACGTCTGTTTTATGATTATTATTAACAATATTAAATTAAAATAATGTCCATTGAGTTAACACCTTTCCTCACCTTTCCGTCACTTTATAAATACTATGCCATAATAATAGTTCTTCTGTTGAAGCGAATCAGTTATGAACCCATTTTCATAATCTATACTAATATACAACAAAACCACCCGTAAAGCCGAAAGGAGGTTAAATGGCCTTATAACGAGCCCATTCACAATATTTAAGAACCGTAGTAACGCTGTATAACATAACCCAAAAAAATAAAAAAATATTATTTTCACTGATGTGCAAACCCTATTTCAGTAAAATTAAAGAGTAAACTACGCAGAATATACCGACATTTCTACATAATTCATTTGAAATTCTATTTGAAATTGACAACATATTTTTTTTCCAACTTAACATTTTTTGAAGCCAGTACTTGAGTCCTTGTAATGAGGTAGCAAACATGTAGAATGAAAAATAGAAAAACTATTAAAGTAGACAATTATTAGGTAAAATAGGTACGTAGGCCTTTCTGTTAAATAATCTGGTTCGCCGACATGACAGCTTACTAGGGTTGACAATATTTTTGGCTTAGATAATTAATTATATTTTTACGGGGTATTTTGTAACACGTTGTATAAAGCTAAAGAGTTTGTTTGTTTGTTCGTGCGCGCCTGACCTTTGACCTAATAAACACCATCTTCATTATCAAAAACTTTTCTGCCTACCCTCTCTAAAGTCGAGTCGTGAGCATTACAAAGAAGACAAAACAAACGAGCTAATCTACTAAAAGATCTGCAAAAGAGAAACATCTGTGTCCACAAGTTTTACGCGGCTCCAACAACAACATTAACCTAAAGTCTTCCCAGTCGGCTTTCCGATCCAAATGTCGCCCCCACCAATCTTATCGACTTATTAAACTTTCTAATCCATCAATTATTTATAAGAAGCGACCAAATCAATTATTACGCCAACGGCTTACTCAAAATTTTCCTTCTCAAACAATAACTCAAGAAACGGGTACAAAGGACCGCCCACAGATTTGTAAAATCCTGCAAAGGGTTAGGCAACGCTCCCACTATGTAAACGGATTATTTGTATTTAGAATAATTGAATAAAGTTTGAATAGGATTTAATTAGTATTTTAGGGTTAATTAGTACAGTTTACGATCACTTCACACGCACGACATTATTAATGATAACACAACGTTTTCACTAACTAGCTTGGTGACACCTGTTTAGTTGACGTCGACTATTAGTGAATACGAGTACATTTAGAACAGCTGCTTTCGATGTACCTATGTATACTATACATTGTATTGTATAAAACCCCCATACACCCACCACTACAACTCCTGTCAGCCAGGATCGACATCAACATGCAAATAATTGACAACGCGCACTGAAGTTCAGCGAGACACATCATTAGAGACAGAATCGAAAGAAAAACAAACAGGAATTTGAAATCAACAATAAATCCAAAACTGTCGTTCCCTCATAGCCATCCTATGGTTAAAATAAAACTAATTCTTACGGATTTCATTTGTAGTGCGTGGTGGCCTACTGGTAACGGACCAGACGCGGCTGCCTACATGTCTACGGTGGCCGCGGATTCAAATCCCAGGGCACACCTCTGACTTTTCGGAATCATGTGTGTATTGATAGTCAATCACCACGCACTATAACGGTGAAGGAAAACATCGTGAGGAAACCTACATACCATAGCGATTTGTATAAATTTCTATGGTATGTGAAAGTCCGCCAACCCGCACTAGGCCTGCGTGGTGGACTATATGGCCTAACCACTCTCAATCGTACTCTCGATTGTAGAGGACGCCCGTGCCCTGCAGTGGGTGGTATATGGGCTGATACAATACAATTACGGATTTCGTCGCGAATTAGATTTAATTTTTACAGTCCGCCCCGTGACCACGAAAGCGATCGAAACGTCGGGAAGTTAAAAAATGTAAAATGAAATCCGTAAGAATACTTTTTATTTCAATGTGTAACATTTGCGTAAATCTAAGAAACCATAATCCTATGGTTATTGGTTGGTTGTCTGTAATATCGAGATCGCTTCGAGCTTTGGTACGTTTTTTGTTTTCTGTATTCTGTATTTTTATTTTGTATGTTTTAATGTATCATATTACAGGTGTACAATAAAGTTTTAAATAAATAAATAGCTGTCCGATTGAGGGTCTATTATAATCTATATTATCCGCGCCAATTTTTACCTGTCCTTCTTAGTTTTGCGCAGTCCTGGGCGTCGACGTAGACTTATTTCTGCGTTAAGACTGTATGGTATTGAATATTAACTTATATATAAACGAGTGCAGAATACCAGTCCTAACAGCACAATGCACTAACAAAAATAAAATAATGATAATTCACAACAACGCCCACTTCAGCACGCACAACTGATATACAATGTATCGGCAATTGATGTGCAATGGACCGTTTTATCGCACATTTTTATCGCTCATTATAATAATAAACTGCGTTAATATAATTGATTGTTGAATGGGGTCATAGGTGACGATGCCGGATTGACGTACGTGTGCTGCCATCTATGTGTTATATCAGGAAGCTTCTTAGGTTTGCTGAAATCGGTAAACAAAAATATAAAAGTTTGCTAGCAGAATCTTAACCGTCCGGATAGCGACCAAATTAAATAAACTGACGGGACGGTGGAAAACCCGTCATAGTGACATACGCAGGCGTAGAAATTTTGCACATTTTCCGTGTAGTTTTCAGCAAGAAGTTGAACTTGAACATAAAACAGCTTTCGATTACCCCAGGAATAATATTGACGTGAATACTTAATATCGGTTTATGAACTGTATCTATTTCACATGAGATTTTCTCTTCTTTTTTGTCATCCATAATGTATTTACTATATGTTACATTTTCTTTTTTTTTAATTAACACACGCGTCGAACCGAGCACCAATTTATAAATCGTTTTTAAAGTCACCCAGTATAACGGTCTAGATTGACAACGTGATTCCATAACGTCTAATGGAAATAAATGGACTACATCGTCAGTTAGGTCGTGTTCAGCGTATGTAACTCCGATAATGAAGCGTCACTCAAACGGCAATTAAATACAGACAACCGAGCGCTGTCGACTGTCGATTATCGACATGTATCGACTATGGAATGTTTCAAAATCTGTATCACTGATGACTGAACACGCTTAGGCTGCGTTTCATAGAAGCGAAGACGAGAAAAGCGGATCGGAGATGTGTATATACCGCCTTATAAAGCCTTTTATATGAGGTTATTATCTTTCCAGTTATTTGCTTTGTTGCGAAAGGACGTAGACAAATATTTCCAACTCTTCCCATTAATTTTACTAGTTGATTAATTTCGCTGCGGGTTAAAGACAAACTAGACATTCCCGGAGTCTTGCTGAACTTAATTTTTTTTATCGGCCCATATACGTCCCACTGAAGGGCACGGGCCTCCTCTACAACCGTGAATACGATTGAGAGTAGTTAGGCCATATTGTCCACCACGCTGGCCTAGTGCGGGTTGGCGGACTTTGAATACAATAGAAATTCATACAAATCGCTATGGTATGCAGGTTTTCTCACGATGTTTTCCTTCACCGTTATAGTGCGTGGTGATTGATTATCAATACACACATGACTCCGAAAAGTCAAAGGTGTGCCCTGAACCCGCAACCACCGTAAACATGACGGCAGTCGCGTCTAGTCCGTTGCCAACAGGCCACCACGCACTTGATTGACACACGCACGTTTGAGCTTCAATACTCATCATAATCATCATCAGCCTGTTGAAGTCCACTGCTGGACATAGGCCTCTCCCAAGGTACACCACAGAGCCCGGTGTGCCGCTTTATGCATCCAGCCACTGCCGGCTCTCTTGCAATGCTCAGCGTAATTGAAATGCGTGCCATTGTTAATCCAGCCTTACAGTAGTTACAGTGGTAGGTAAGAGGACGGGACAGTCTCCAATCCCCTAATCATATGAATGTTTTCACAGATGTACATAATGATTGGTCGATTGAAACACATCTCCCCTTACTTAGAAGTTTGCGTATCATGACAAAACATCAAAGTAGTGAGAGACCGAGGGTAGTGGTATAAGAATCCAATCCTGTATGACGAATGGCGACAGATTAGCGTAAAGGAGGGGTGGCAAACCTTTATGCCAACGTGCCTTTATATCAAAGTGTAATTTTTTATAAAGTAATGTTTAGTAATGTCATACAGGTGCCGTCAAATTACTTTGATTTAATTATTAATAGAAAAAAAATTACCTAAAGTGCAATAAAAAATGAGCGCGGTATATGTTTTCTTGTGAGTTTTGTCTGTAGCGTGCCATTGATTCGCCATCCCTGGCGTAAAGACTAAAGAATTGACTCTACGTCGGAAATTGCGGGTTCTTCCTTGCATATCTCGCTTTCAATATTTAAATAGCCAGCTCAAAAAACCAAGAAAAGTAAATTGTTAAACAACACATTTCGTTTAAAATTTCACGAAAACTGCATAAAAGCAGAAAAAATAATATGCATTGTACTGTAATAACCCCTTTTTCTGTTTTCGCAGTGCAGAAGCAAAACGACGCACGTGCGCTGGCAGACGGGTTTATCATATAAATTACTTAGTCTGCGGGCGAGGACAGGGCACACGTTTTTCTACTACAGAATATGTGGAAAATGTAGAACTCATTTACATAAACACACAGTTTAAAACACAGTTTAAATATCTTCTCTTGCGGGTTCCGACCAGATGGGAAAGGGGGCGTTGCACTTGGAAATAGCCACCAATATGTAATGTACGAAATAGTCTCATTTGGCTTAATGACATGCGGACTGAATGGCATGTGGTCCGAGAGTAGTTCCTCAGATTACCGTGCTTTTGCAGGGTTTATATAATTTCCAGACTGCATTCACTGCAACCAGACGCCCGGTTAGAATGACATCATATGCCAAATCTTTCTGCAATGTATTATTTATTTATTTTGTTTCTTTATTGTACAAACAAACACCAACAGAAAAAAAGGCAAATATAACTACAATAAAGTAAGTACAATAGGCGGCCTTATTGCACTAGGCATTAGGCAATCTCTTCCAGGCAACCTTTGGATGGAGATAAGAGAAAGGAGAGAGAAAGGGCAGTATTTAGTGTATAGTGACGAAAAAATATATATTTATATACATACATGTTAATTTACATGTGAAATAATGTAGATAATATTGCCGATCTAATTAAACAACGAAGTGCGTGGTGGCCTGTTGGTAAACGGACCAGACGCGGCTGCCTACATGTTTACGGTGGTCGCGGGTTCAAACCCCAGGGCACACCTCTGACTTTTCGGAGTCATGTGTGTATTGATAGTCAATCACCACGCACTATAACGGTGAAGGAAAACATCGTGAGGAAACCTGCATACCATAGCGATTTGTATAAATTTCTATGGTATGTAAAAGTCCGCCAACCCGCATTAGGCCACCGTGGTGGACTATATGGCCTAACCACTCTCAATCGTACTCGCGATTGTAGAGGAGGCCCGTGCCCTGCAGTGGGACGTATATGGGCTGATACAATACAATTAAACAACAGCCTCCGTGACGCAGTTGGTTAGACACCGCCTGTGAAACGAGAGACTGCGGGTTCGATCCCCGCACCGAAACATATGTTTGTTTGATCCACAGGTATTTGTTTCGGGTCTGGGTGTTTGTGAGACCAAAAAGTCTCTCGTAGTGTCTGATACCCACAACACAAGACTCAATCTTAGTGTGGGGTCAGGACTATTTATGTCACTGTTGGGTGTATTTATGTATTATTTAAAATACCCTTTTTTTTTTTCACGAGGAGAAAACTATTTATGGTTTCCTTCCCGCAGGCCTTGGGCAAGGTGCGGGAAGGGTATGTCGGGGTCACCGGCCTTCCAGCTCGGCGCGCGGATGTTAATGCCGAGCTGGGTCCCTAACACCCTACGCCGGCATACCGACCAAAACCCCTCGATGACGCCCTCTTCATGCATATCAAGGTGACTGCGGTCTCTGCTAGCGAGGCTCGCTCAGTATTATTCCGCAGCCACCTTATGCTTTATAGAGACTCATGGTCTCACCCGTCTCTGTGAGAGAAAGCGTGTACGCGCCCTTATTTGCCTTCTTAGGCGGCCGCCCCGGGATCACTTTTATTAAGGACGCGCCCCAAGTGCACCCAGTGATCCCAAAGGCCCCCTTTAGTCGCCTTCTACGACAGGCTGGGGATACCGTGGTGGGATTCTAAATGCCCCCTTGCCACAGGGCAGATTTAAAATACCCTATAATTATTTAACTTATTTTATAGTCTGTATCGATACATCTTATCTCAATTCTGTGTACCCTTTGAGACCCGAACTATACAAAGATACTTATATACAGCTGTTCTAAGACAGGTCTTCAAATAATTCAACAGCGTTCACGAAACATTTCTTCAGCAGAACCTAGTACGCAGCCTCAAGATAAAGGGCCTCTGGGGATACACTGGCAATTAATCTTCATCATATAAAGATCCCTGCGGGTAGTGTTGGAGATTTTCGGGATTAGTTGCGTTGTCTGCGAGTAAATAATGCAGTAATAGAGGGTTCCGGATAACCCGCTGAGGTCGTAGTTTGTCTTCGCAAGGGCTGCTTCGACCGGAAAATCATTGGCCGAGTTGATCCGGAACTCCGGTGGTTTATTGTTAATTGGCAGAAGTGTTTTTGTTATTTATTTTGCAGATTCTCTCGAATGTATGAGGTTTGTGCCTTACAGTGGAACGTATATGGGCTGATACAGGTACAAACACCGGTGAGAAATCACCTATAAAGTGTTTTCTTTTTTTATTTATATTTTAACATACCCTAATAATTTATTTCCAACTGCTCCTATTAATTATCTTTATGATTGATTTCGTTGCGGGTTAAAGACAAGTTAGACATTCCCGGGGACTCGCTGAGCTTCAATGCGTGCCACTGTTGATCCTGGCTTACAGGAGTTGCAGTGGTGGGTGTGAGGGCGGGACAGTCTCCTAATAAAATGTCTACCTAATTCTGCTATATATCAATTGACGATCTATCTAATCAGCTTGTAATCTGTATCCACCCCACTGCTTGGTGCAGGCCCACCTTAATTACGCCAGAGTATATTAATCGATTCTGTCTATATCCGGTCATTGCTAGTATCGGCAAGTCTACGACAAAATCAAGAGTTATATTAAAGGAGCTTAGGCCGTAGTCCAACACGCGTAGCCATTACGAAGTGCTTTATTTTAACATTTTTATCCGCATACTTTCTTCATTCGTGTACCTTGTCTAAACAAAAAGACATATTCATAAGTAGCTTAATGAATTGTGTCACTAACATTCTACGGAATTTTCCATTCTGAAATATATTATGATTTGATTTGATAACAATTCCAATTCAAAATGTCCCGGTTAAATTTAATAATTCCGGTACAGTTAACAATTCCGGTACATTTTATAATTCCGGTTATTAACCTCGGCAACCGTGTTGGAACTAAGAGAATGAAATTGTTCGCACGGCGAGACGACCGGTTACAACACTATAGTTCGTAACTTCGTATTCAAGGTTCTATAACCCTTGCATTGTCCTACCAGCCTTCTAGTATCACCAAGTAACACCCTTATATTGTACTATCACCCTTCGTGTAAGCCTTAGATGAATAGACAGATCAGGACCATGCTTTCAGGTATAGGATTAAAGCGATGGTCTTTGTAACAAAATTAATTGACAATAATGATTATATACATATCACTCATCTCTAAATCTACAATTTTAAAACTGTCAATTTCTCATAATATCGTAAAAGAGGATTGCATGAAAACACAGTTTTAAAACTATGATATACGATAGAGAAATTTAAAAAATATCGAGATATTATCAACGGCCGCTTTAGTTTACTAATCCACTTGACTATGTATGCTAAACCTACATAATATGTCAATTTTGTTTTAATACGAATATTATTTCTAATTTGCTGTAATAGGGAAACAGCGAGTATGATAAAAAACACACTATACAATTTATATACTACATACATACATACATAAACACACGCCTTTTTCCCAGAAGGGGTAGGCAGAGGTGCTACCAGAACACCCACGTTTCGCCTTGTATATTTCGTCCCACGATGTGATAGGGGGCGAGCATATCGCCATATCGGGCATAAATTCCTGACTCCGAGCTGATAATGAATAGAAAAATCCAATATCACTTTGCCCGACCCGGGATTCGAACCCGAGACCTCAGCTTTGCAATCATACCGTAGTACCACGACGCCACCGAGGCAGTCGAATTTATATACTATTAACACACTATTACATAACCCAAATCCTTTGACCTCGATACCATCAGCCAGCTAATTCCACGTGCGCTTTGTGTGAAATTTTTCATCCAATTTCGATAAGGATTGTTATCAGGCCGTGCGAATGGCAATTATTACTTTATTCGGGACAAAGCCCACGGGATCAGATAGGTTGCTATCGTTACGATCTCAACCTTCATGGTGGGTTGATTACACGCAATTCTAAAATTGAAATGATTCCAATTTCAAATATTGTTTGCGTTTAGTTATTTTTTAAATACAACGTGATGTAATTTCGTGGTATTGATGACATTGTGTCCGGAAATTAGATTTTTTTAAAGACCCAATTAATTAGGTATGTAATGTTTACACACGAAGATTTTATTTATGGAAAAACTTACGATTATTAAAACAAATCATAATTAATTTTAGAGAGAAACAATTGAAGTTCTGAGACATCTGATTCTATAAAATATTGCTATCTTTGCAATAATCGCATTATACCAGTAAAACCGGGTGCAACTATCTTTCTATTACATATTCCTTCACTAAAGCAAGCAAATTACCACCCGAAAAATATCAAAACACACTTTACACTAACTAAAACAAAACAAAATCAACATCATTAACCTGATTTGCAAATATAAATCGTAACAGACACTTAGAAAAGGGAAATTTTCGGCCGCGACGAGCAGGGGTGGCCTGGGTGCGGGGCGAGGGCGGGGGGCATCGGTTGATGAATGGTCTCCCGCCTCTTAGCCCCCGGGCATCCACTACAGCCGGCCCTCATCCATTGTTTGCTGAGAACTACACCGCTCCTAGTATTCAGCTGTGCATGCGTTTTTCAGGCTTAGTCGAGTTCAAAAATTCAAAGAACCGACAATTTTATTTCCAGCTTGGTTTCTAGACAATAATAAAATAACATTGTGCATTGAATACGGGAAGAAGCAAGTGGCGCGGGTGCACGCGGATGTATTACGAACGCGAGGTTTTTAAGTATATTGTTACAACGCAATATAATACGGAACGCTACATTCAGCAGCTGACTTACACTGGCCAAAGAGGAAAAAACAATACGGTTGCTGAAAAGACTAAGTTGTTTCAAGACAACTTAAGTGTTACACGATTCTTCCGGAGTTTTTAAGAATAAAATACAGACGTCGAAGGAGACAGTTTTGTAAGACATTCCCAGGGCCTCGCTAATTTCAGTATTTTGTGTCACGATATAAACGAATACACCCAACAGTCACATACATAGTCCTGACCCCACATTAAGATCAATTAAGTCTTGTGTCGAGGTTATCAGAAACTACGAGGGACTTTTCGGTCTCACAAACACCCAGACCCGAGACAAATACTTGCCACCTCATGTTTCACAGCCGACGTCTAACCAACGGCGCCACGAAAGCTGTCAATAATCTACTTCTGTCCTTCACAGCTCTAACTTCATTAATTCTGGGAGAGAATGCCTCAGACATTAAGTTCGCCTTTATACTTTGTACGAAAAGCATAATGAATCACTAAACTACGCACAACCAAATCTAATACAGATAGCATATAGAGAAGACTTAAGATTTCTTCCGATAGCATCGTACTTCGCAAATAAACTACTCCGTTATGTACTGAAGTAAAGTGCCTTACCCGCTCAACCACACAAGAACGTAAACTGCAATACAATACGTAAGCATATTTTACTTCTCAAACATCTGTCTACAACTGCAAATCGAAAGTTGAAATCGCGATTCAACTTCGAAGAACTAAATGGAGATTGTAAGCAGTAGGTGATGTAGATACTTTAACTATTAACAAGATGTTTTGCTTTGTTGTTTTTTTATGGATTAATGCAGTGTAGGTACACGTGTACACTGCCTCGGTGGATTGGTGGTACTACGGTACGATTGCAAAGCTGAGGTCTCGGGTTCGAATCCCGGGTCGGGCAAAGTGATATTGGATTTTTCTATTCATTATCAGCCCGGAGTCAGGAATTTGTGCCCGATATGGCGATAGGCTCGTCCCCTATCACAGTGGGACGGAATATACAAGGCGAAAAGTGGGTGTTCTGGTAGCACCTCTGCCTACCCCTTCTGGGAAAAAGGCGTGTGTTTATGTATATAGGTACACGTGTATAACTGAAATATAACACAGCTTCTTGAAATCAGAAATCAGCTCGCTTGAAGTGGAACTGGGCTGGTCACGTATGCCGCATGCACGATGAATTGTAGGCGAAAACGACAACTCAATGACAACCAACCAGACTCTTAAACTTCGCGGTAGGCCCAGAAAAAGATGGCGAGATGAGTTGGACAGGTGGCAGAGGGACTGGCAGTATCGAACCCTGAACCGGGACGAATGGAAGGAGGGTTGAGAGGCCTTTGCCCTGTAATGTTTATGTATGTAACAAAGCCTCTGTGACGCAGTTGGTTAGACGGTGTTAAGTTAGTTAAAATTTATTTATTTGCTTGGGGTTTGGGTGTTTTTGTGATATAAAATCTTTCGTAGTTTCTGATACCCAGTACACAAGACTCGCATCTTAATGTGGGGATAGTTGGTTTGAGAATATCTTACATATTCATATGATCCCAAAATAAAAGTTTAAACTCCGTTAGAACACTCACTCAAAAACCTCATTTACTCTCACAAAGGCCGATAACCCAGCTTATTAGTAATTACTCAATTATTTCCTCGGTTTAATGAATTCTTAAGTAAAATATTTTACCTTCAATACACGAAGAAGAACAAAGAACTTTAATCAAAGACCATCTCGGTTAATATTCAAGATTTACATTAAGCTAAGGAAAACATATTTTCGCTCGTGTAGTTTCCGCGGATCCTTTATCCAAGAGCTAATAAGACGGGCTACCCCTTCAGCTACGTACGTTAAGTCTAAATTAAACCTGCCCACACGCCATATTTAAAGTTTTCTGAGCCAGAGCAATATCACTACATCTTGGTTATGTTTTCATAATAACGTAATATTCTCTTACGTGTTTTGTGTGGGCGCTGCATATCATTTTTACATCCAACACTTTTATATTACTTTTTATTTTTAAGTTCTTTATTTATTCTCAAAATATTACGCAATATAATATAGTAAATAAATGTCTATTTAGTTCATTATTCGAGTACTTACAACGAAAATAACCTGTTTCAAACACAAAAAAGGAAATATAATAAGTTAATTGAATACGAGTGCTTAGTTACAATGAGTTAGTAGTAACCTGATTTTTAAATTGGCACGACAAAGTGACTACAATGCACGTGATAAACGACATACATGACGCTACAAGAGCAGATCATTACAAATATACTTCCAAATCCATCCAAGTAGAGATTCAGACTTTACTGTCTATGTATAAAAAGCATAATACATTTTTCATTGCAATAAATGGCGAGACGAGCATGCCATTCGCCTGATGGTACGCGATACCACCGCTCATGGACAGTAGCAAAACCAAACCACACTATGAATTACAAGGCAATGCTTGGCACTCCACTGCGCTCGCCATCCTGAGGCATAAGATGTTCAGTCTAATTATGTCCAGTGGTTATTCTGGCTACAATGTCCTTCAAACCGGAACACAACAGTGCGTTTTTACTGCTGTTTGGTGTACATAGCCAGGCGGCCCCACACATATGATAAACCTAACACCAGTAAATAAATAATTATCTTTCACCACTCGACGTAATTATACCAAACATTTGAAATCAGCTACACAGGCTGACCCGGAGTGTTGACGAAGGTTGCCACGCCGACGACGCGTTGGCGACAGCGTGTGGCGGTATATTAGAAAATTCAACTAGGCAAGAAACTTTACCAACTAATAAAACGAATTAAGACACTAAAAAAATCGACTGGATTATATGGCCTAACCCCTCTCGACGGATCTCGATTGTAGAGGTGGCCCGTGCCCTGCAGTGGGACGTATATGGGCTGGTACAGAATTACAGAGTAATTATCTATGTCTGAAATAATTATGTTAAATATTATATGAGATATTATGTTCCTAACACAAGCATGTTTATTGTGAATTATTAACACTTATGTGTACAGGTTTAATATAAACTGTTATTAATTATTGAAACAATGAAATTTAATCTGAATTTAGATCTGTTTTTCTTGTTGTTTTCTTCTGTTTTCCATTAAAATTCCTACGAATTAACACGCCAGCTAAAAATACCCATCGCTGAGTAATTTTAATCCTTTTAAACACTTCAAGCTCTTAAAAACTTTTTATAGACAAAATGTAGCACTCCAAGGCAAGAATTTCAATTGAGTCAAGTTATTTATGGACACAATATTGACGTCATAACGAAGAAAGTTGCAAAATGAGAAACACGAAACATTCATGGCGAAACAATTAATTACGAACCTTGCTGCGTAGCATTATAAACAAGTTGTTTACCTGTAAAGAAGAACACATTTTCATAAGCTTTGTTATCAAAAATACAGTATTGCTGGTAAGATATCGTATTGGTTGGGTCGGATAGTGATGTACACGATGGTAGAAAAGCCGTCATATCGACGCATGCAAGTGTACCTTTAACAATAATAATAATCATCTTTATAGATGAGTTTTTATTTCAAAGGCAAGTTATTCCATTGAAATAAAAACTCAATGGAAAGTGAACAAAACCAGAACTGCCCCAATAATACTGTCTTCTACTGGAGTCATACCACAAACTCTTCACAAAAGCCTTAAGCTAAGCTAAAGTTAAAAAAAATAATAATAATATTTATTAAACTAAAATGTTAGAAAATTCGATTAACGTTACAACTTTACAAAAAGCAAAATAAAAAAAAATTGTTAGCTTTGGCATATTCGATTGCAGGTGGTTTTGAGCACGTGGATTTCGTGCATCTCATGCGGACGGATACTGTACATCACTGCACTGCAGTCATCATGAAGTGCAGTGTTGATCATTCGTTATTCATTGTATTGCAATATCGCCTACGAAGTCCGGTAAAACATCGCGCGAAATTTGGATGACAAAGTTGTCCACAATATGCAATTCTTAAAAATATAAATACCACCAACCCGCACTACACCAGTTGTGTGAATCAAAGCGTATAAATTTTTCGTTCTACCTTCATACGCAAAAACATTTCGAAAAACTATTAACTAAATATCGTTCGCTACTTAAAAATACAGAAGACATCATGACGTCATTACAATTTTTTCTTTTAATATTTTATTACCTACTACCTATTCAAAACCTTATAATTAATCATGAGACTGAAAATTCAGTTTATATATTTAGATACTAGTCAAAATTTAATATGCAAATATAAACAAATGAACCACCCAAGAGAATTGCAGGTAAGATGAACTGCTGCAGGCAGTAATACAACTTTGACAACAAACTATTGCACCCTATTTGAACTTTCAGATCGACAGTCATCTAACCGACGCACCTCAATTCTCAACTCCTAGTCAAGTTGACTAGTGGCTCCATTGTTTCTATCTATGTTGGCATTTTAAAAATATTATTATTTGATTTTTTTATTGCCGTCGCAGGCAAACGCGCATGTGGCCCGCCTGATGGAAAGCGATCACCGCCACTCATGGACCTTTGCAGTGCCAGAGGTCCAGCACAACAAAGTCGCTGCTTACCTCAAGGAGAGGACTCTTTTTAAAGCTCGTTTGAAAAGAGGATCGTTTACAAAATCATAATTTATCTATTTTCAGTCACAAAAGGTCCGCGCCTCAACATAGGCTTTTTCCAATCTCCACGACGAAATACAAGCGGTCTGCTAATTCAATAAAATCCATCAAATTCAATCCTTTACCAAATCGTTCGTCCTTGTAGACTAATATTATTTACATCTTTATGTGCCAATATACGACCCAGTGCAGGGGAAGGACCTCGTCAATAATCGAAAATACGATTGCGATCATTAACATCATATACGTGAAAAACACAAAGTTTTAAATAACTCTCGAAGCGGATACAAGTATTTAAAACTGGAGGATTAAAATCAACCCGTTTAATTTTTGTAAAATTGCTGAAAAATCCCACAAGCTTTTACAATAGTGAAATGGAATTAATACGGGTTACATGGCATATGCACAAGGATTTTTAATGTTGGCGCAATGCAGTAGTCGACAAAAAAGATTGAGTGACTGAACGACTAACAATGCTCCTTGGAGCGGATGAAATTACGTTAAAGCAAAAATTCGCTAAAAAACAACTTGGTAAAAAACTACACTAACTTACTATTGTTGTAAGTTGTGTAGATAGTGGTTAATAAAAGCTACTATTGAAAATTTTACTTATATTGTTTATTTATATTGTCTAAACAAATTTTACTAATGAAAGATGTGCTCTTACAGTGTCAAATGAGAAGAGATCATCGTTTTAATGATCGATACAAGTATGCCGGACTACTTGCAACCTGATCAAAAATGTACCATGATCGACCAACACTCCATAGGAATATAACATGGGCACAAAACAGCGAAATACAAATCCATTAACCACCTTTCTAAACACGATGCAACACCTAAAACACTAGACCTTGGCTTCCCTCCAAAGACAATAACAATCAAACTAAATAAAAGGACTCAAGATAAATGCGTTAACACGCGATAAACTTCAAGTATAACATTAAAGAGGCAGTTTGGAGAAAAATAAAATGGACGGGGCTACTTAATACCGTTAATGAAGAGGAAGGACAAGAATAATGGTGGCCCCGTGACGTTTTAACGCGCCAAAGGCCATTTTAATCGCAGTCGGGAGCTGAGTTTTTTTGGTCTGCGGACTTATCGCTTCGACAGGGGACGGCGTGCTAGAAATGGCACGATTTTATCGACCTTCACGGTATTTCAAGGAATTGGATTCTAGCATTTTAATACGAGATAAGCTGAATTTAGTGTGCAGCTTGGACGTGGTTTAGTTGTGCACTTTTGGGTCACTGCTGCGTTAGGTACGTGGGTCAAATCTACGATGGAGAAACCCCACCATATTTATTAACTGCTTCTACACGATTCTATCGCGCATGATGCAAAAATGTTCGTCCCTTGCCTCGATAACCTCGTCTATATTCCTTCCACCATTCTCAATTACTACGAACGCAACTAGGTCTTCCTATGAATTGGGGAAGTTCTAGTATGCGTTATTTCCATGAACCCATTTCATTGTTTATCACGAAATTTTAAAAAAATACTGAAATTATAATATATACCATTATATGGAATAAAACGATGATGAACATGAAAATTCCTTATGATTCAGAATACATCAACGGATTTTCCATAGCGATAAAATTATTTCTTGCTTTCCCATAGATAAAAGTAATAAAAACTAAAGCAATTAAGACTGCACAAATGAACTTCATTCGGACAAAATTAAACAAAATATTAAAATGAAAATTTTAATTTCAAAATTACGCGTGAAAGAAACTACGTCATAAAACAATCTGGTTTGTTTAAAAACTAAAAAAAATACTTAGCTGCTTTAATAAACACTGTTTAAAAATAAAACAAGAAATATATCGTGAGCTTTATTAAAACGCGGGTGAGTAAAATTCCTTCTTTCTTGCAAGAAAAGGTGCATGAATTATGCGCACGTTGTATTAAATAAAATGTAATGTTGCTCTACAACACCTATACAGCGAGTTTTGCGCTACTGAAAACATTAAATAATTTATATACATCATAAATTCAAATGTACAACACAGAATTTCGTTCGCCCTATGTATTTCGTTGATGTAATTAATGTATGTATTGTCCACGTGATCAATGCTGCAGAATATAGCTTTTTAGCAAATAGATAGAGACAAAGTAAAGAAAGCCACGTATTCTTTAAAATATATGTAGAAAAATAATATAATTAAATGAGAATCAAATGCAAATAATGCAATTGCAGCATAGTGCCATATAAATAGGAACAATGTATTACTTATTTAAATTCTACAGGACCTGCAAGCAAACGGTACATTTGGAGAAAAGTGTTTACCGTCGCGTCGCCTATAAACACACATTTGGGAAATCGTAGCAACGTCGCCAGCTTTTGAGAATTGTATTGCATTGTATATTGTATTATATGAGCCCATATACGACCCACTGCAGGGCACGGGCCTCCTCTACAATCGAGAGTACGATTGAGAGTGGTTAGGCCATATAGTCCACTAAGCTGGCCCAATGCGGGTTGGCGGACTTTTACATACCATAGAAATTTATACAAATCGCTATGGTATGCAGGTTTCCTCACGATGGCTTTTGAGAATGCTTGAGAATAGTTTTCCTCTACCAAAGTATTTATTACATTACTTTGGTGATAACTTCTTTTCATCATACTTAAGTGAGGTAAAACTAATATAAAAATATCCGTCTTCTAATTATGCCTCTCGTGCCGGTATTCATCTATCTACCTAATTATCTCCATTTTATGCACCCTTCTCGTCTGTGGACCATTGGCTCGTAGCGCCTAATGAAATGATTACATGAATAAATACATCGTAAGAAGGAACTGCTATGTCATCCAGCAAACATTATGCATAGCAGATCCTTCAATGAATCCAGCGTAAGTAGTTCTCATCCGGGGTTTCCGAGGTTTATTAGCAACGTAAATCACACATGAGAGAACAGATGGAGATCTGGAAGTAAATGGAAAGGATTTAGCTGGAAAAATGATACGGAAAATCAAATATGACCTGATAACAATATAATGCCCAACTAGGACGGAGTGATTAAGAGAAATGTTAGAAATCAATTGGAAGATACGTTCAATTTAAAAGAATCTATATTACCTACGTATAAAAAAATACACTAAAATAAATAAAATGCCAATCATAACATAGTAATTACAATCAACAAAAGGGTCAAACTATACCTACTATAAAAGGATAAAATACAGTTTCTGCACGGTCAGGAATCTATCACTAGATTTAATACATACATCGATATAATACTGTCTTAAAAATGTTCATACAGAGAAATAAAAACATATATTAAGAAAATAACTATTATCATAAGTTGCACAATCATAGGATCTGCATACAAATATCTGCCCGCAAGACTACCCAATTCGAGTTGTTGGAAAAACGCTGTGTAATGTAACTATAATGCTTACTCAGCTAAACCCACTGAAACGCCAGTAGATTGGAACTGAGGGGTAATATTTGATTACCGCCCGTACAAGCTTTTAAGAGGAACGAGAGCGCTTTATAAGATTCGCGAGTGATCTTAATGCAGTTTGTATTATCAAGTGTGGCACCTTTCTTGACGGAATTCAATTACTTCTGCGAGAATAAATCCAACGAGCTACCGATATCATGTTTCAAACTCAAAATCTATGATAATTAAGCAAGTAGTACCTATGGTTCTAAAGAACTGAGAGGACAATAAATAAACATAGTAAAATAAAATTAACATAAAATATTTATCGTTTTATGACGTAATGAATTTTTCTTTTCTTTATTGCATAGGTCCGGCAACTGCCTCGGTGGGGTAGTTGTTCGAATCTCAGGTCGGGCAAAGTGATATTGGATTTTTCTATTCATTATTAGCTCAGAGTCAGGAATTTCTGCCCGATATGGCGATAGGCTCACCCGCTATCACACGCTGGGACGAAACACACAAGTTGAAACGTGGTTGTCCTAGTTGCATCTCTGCCTACTCCTTCTGGGAAACGAGCAAACAGGTCACCTGATGGTAACTGATCACTGCCGCGCATGACCATCCACAACTCTTGGTTCATAGATGCGTTGCCGGCCCTTAAAATCAGGACGGGAGCGGGAAAGAAAAAGAATGGGAAGAGGAAAGGGGTATTGGGCATCCGGCAATCTCACTTTTTTTGGAATAACTACAAACCCAGCCAATGTTTTTCAAACTACGAACATCAAAATAGAAACTATATAATGACGTTTATTGACTGCTATATATTTAGATACACACTCACACATGCACACACATATAACAGTGGTACTAGGTAGTTTACACAGTCACATAACATTGTAAAACATTTAGTTTCCCTAACTATAGCGAATGTTCTGCATTTAATTTGTATTTCAGCTACAAAAGATGCTATCTGGGGGAGGGCGTTGCGAACTGAAACACAATTAGCTCAGTAACTACTGCAGTTAGCGTCTCCAAATGTAAATTTCTTTATTGTCTTTGTATAAAAATTAACAATGTTTTTGTATTTTCTTTTTTAACGGTAAGTTTATTTTGATTTTTTGGTGTTGTTGCTGTCCTATTTACAGAAATATATAAAGCTATCAAAGATTTATTGTTGCATTTTGCGTGGGCCTCTATATAACCCTCCCATCAGCTATAAAAAGTCCACTGCTGAACATAGGCCTCCCTAAAGATTTCTAGTGACCTGTTGGAAGTGACCTGCATCTAGACACTTTCTGCAACCCCTGCTGGTTGGCCTATTTATCTTTTAGGTAGAAGTCCAACGCTTCGGTTGCCGTGGCCTCCACTCTACTCTTTACGACAGCCTCCATGGCGCAGTTGGTTAAACACCGGCTATGAGACGGAGGGCCGCGGGTTCGATCCCCGCACCGAGACAAATATTTATGAAGCCCACAATTATCTGTCTCCGGCCTGGATGTTTGTGAGACAGAAAAGTCTCTCGTAGTTTCTGATACCCACGACACAAGACTTAATTGATCTTAATTTGGGGCCAGGACTACGTGTGTGACTGTTGGGTGTATTTATTTATTTATTACGACCCTATCGGCCAACACTTCTCCATCGACGATTAGCAAAGCCAAAGGTTTGAAAATCCGTTCACACTCAAAGTTGACTAGAAGAGCGTACTCCCAGTATCAATCCCCAGCACATTTTAAACCAATAACTCCAGGAAAATGAACCCCCATAAAAGTTTATCGTGTACGGCAGTTGATTGCAACGCGTCTCGAAACACCTACGCAATCCGGCTGGCTAATGAATTCCGCACGGGGTTACGACGCTGTAATACAATTATACCGGCAACTAATAATGCTCTGTTTATCCTCACACCTTACACGTGGAATTTGAAATTTTAATAACGTTCAGCGTCAAATGGATAGAAGCTTGGTGATGTGTCCGTGATTTTATAATCAAGATGGCGGCGCTCATAACGGCTTCTTTGTTTGAAATTTCATTTACAACAATTTAGTGTAGCTTAAGTTTTTTTTTTTAAATTAGGTTTATTAAGGTAAATTTCGGGTTAATTTTTTTTATAGAATGTTCTTTAATTGACAACAAGGGTTAAGTAAGTGATTAATCGTTACATTTTTATAATGAATTGCGTGAATTATATCAGTCCACGTCGACCCACCGTTGGGTATAGGGCAATTGGTCTTCTCAAATTATTATTATTATTATTAAGTAACTTTACACATTGTATTTTACTTTGTAAGCGATTGGGTATGTCATGCTCGCTTAAAAGTCTGTGCTTGCGGCGGCGTCGTGTGCCGGGTCGGTCACTTCCCTGTAGCATGGTTGAGGAGGCCGATGGCTGGCACATGCGTCATACTCGTGAACGGGTGCTGCTTGTGTGGACTGGTCTGTCCGATTTGCTTACATTGTAACTGATTTATAGATTACATAAGGTTTTCACGAGTATTCACTGCGTTGGTGAAACAGGGCATACTGATTCTTCGTTCTGGGCTACTTCACTTCACTCAGCCATATTAAACAGAATATAAACAATATTGTATTAAAAATATATTTCACTTGCAAATTATAACAAATTATTAATGAACTGCTCTGATTTGGACCAACTTGTAATTTTTGTAATAATCACGATATTGTAAACTGGTTTTGAAAAGAGCAACACTAGAGTTTCTTGCCTGTTCTTCTCTAGTGAAAACCGCTTTCCGAACCGGGTGGTAGAAAAAAAATGACTGAATCTAAATAATGTTGAACATTTTAATGGATTCAATAAATTATTTTCATTTCATTTCATTTTCAAAAATGTGACCTGCATCACTTTTCTCTTGTTTATTAAAACTATATTGTTTGCTATAAATATTCACAGCGAATCGCATTCCGAAGCGGTCCTACCACTTTGCTAATGTTATGAAAGGTCTTGATCAAAGAATGTTTCACAGTTTCTCAACTTGCAACTACTTCCTCGTAGCATGAACTACACGTCACGAATCAAACTAGTTGCCAACTTTCTGCGCACGTAATGTAGAATTGACAGAAGGCCTCGTGGGACTTTGACCGACATAGAACTTGAGTCTTTGGGGATTTTTTTTCTTGTAGATATTGAACAAATGCTTTTGATTGTAGAACAAATGGTTTTTGGAAAATGTCTTTTATTTGAGTCGAGTCGAACAATTGGAACCGCCTTGGCTGTTTCAAAATTACAATTTCACTTAATTCCAGACTGTAATTAAGTCAAATGAGCCTAAGAAGTACCTATCTAGTATCTGATGCTACAGGCATATGCTTTTAAGAACAAATGAAAGTTAATTAATTTAATAAAAGCACGTCAACAGTGGGCTGAATAGACAGAGAGATCCACCCAACATCACGAAGATTGAGTCAAGTTATCGCTGACACTCCCACACCTTATTAATCCGGTAAAGAGCACCTCGTTAATGTTAATAGAATCGCCAAGATTCGACAATGTCGCTCCGCGCTCCCAAACTTCGATATCGTCGGAATCAAGTGTCGCGGAACGAAGATAACTTCGTATAAATGGGCTTCTATTTGACACGGATCTTGATTAAAAAGTTTAAGTTTTGTAATTGTATAGACAAGGCTTCAATTTAATAAGTTGTTAAAGGAATGAGAAGTCACTTAATACATGTAAAAACGCTTTGACAGCCTACACCAGCTGAGAGATAATAATATAACTGGTTTGATTTCTACAATCCATCCACACTGGGACAAAATATGTTTATGAATCTACCAATAACTATCGTGGCTATTTCTAGAGCAAAAAGTCTCTTAGTTTCTGATATCCAAAAGACATGACATCTATGACGTCAGCACAAAACTGCTCAAAACGATAAATATATCGATACATTTGCATATGCAGGTGTGACGCATTGACACACAAACCGACGAACCGATTTCAATGCACCTTTTGTATTTAAAGTGGGTTCAATCGAGGCGGTTCTTGGCTATGTGTTAGCGCCGCGACAACACTTGTATCGACTTCTCTAGGTCAACACTCAATACGGTTTGACTGTGGATCAAATGTCTTAACTGCTGGCTAATTCACGTAATTTTTTGACGCGTCGATCAAGTTGCGGTGCAGTTGCAATGAAATTTACGTCTTAGTGCAAAATGGTATTCTTGTAAATGTTTAGCTGCGCGTGAACTGTAGGGTAATTCACGTAATTAAATAAGTTCAGTTGCAGTGCAGTTGCAGTTAAGTTTCGATCAAAACAGACCTTTTTGTATTCTCGTAATTTTGACAACCGCTGTCAGATACGCTCGCGTCAAGTTCGCGTCACGCGAGCGGTTTAGTGTATTCTACTGCTGCGTGTTTTATGTACGTGATTCAGATCGCAACTTGATCGGTATTCACGTATAAGCTTCTTGCATACGACTGACGTACAGTTGACGCGCAGCACACGCGCAGTTTACGCATAGCTTAGGTGCAGATCACGCGCGGCTAAACAATTACAAGAATACCATTTTGCACTAAGACGTAAACTTCATTGCAACTGCACCGCAACTTGATCGGCGCGTCAAAAAATTACGTGAATTAGTCAGCTGCACTTAAGCTATGCGTAAACTGCGCGTGTGCTGCGCGTCAACTGTACGTCAGTCGTATGCAAGAAGCTTATACGTGAATACCGATCAAGTTGCGATCTGAATCACGCACATAAAACACGCAGCAGCAGAATACACTAAACCGCTCGCGTGACGCGAACTTGACGCCAGCGTATCTGACAGCCGTTGTCAAAATTACGAGAATACAAAAAGGTCTGTTAACTGCAACTGCACTGCAACTAAACTTATTTAATTACGTGAATTACCCTACTGATCTTTCAATCTGTATCAGCCCATATACGTTCGACTACATTACACGGTTATCCGCTACAATCGAGATACGATTGTGAAGGGTTACACCAAATAGTCCACCACGCTGGCCTTGTGCGGGTTGGCGGAGTTTACACACCGTATACATTCTTTAAAATCGCTATGGGATGAAGGATTCATCATGTATTTTTCCTTCCCGTTTTAGTGCTTGATGTTTAACGATCAATACATACATGACTCCGAATAATCAGTGGTGTGCCCTGAGATTTGATCCCGCGACCACCGTGATCATGTTGGCAACGGCGTCTGGTCCGCTACCAACAGACCAAATATTCAACCTATTAATCATTTATTCTTAGTAGGTATACTGCTTTCCTGTTTACCAGACCATTTTGTTAAACTCTAAATAAAGAAGCTAGGTAAGCAATTAATTCTTTGGTGTGTTCCTCGTGAGATCCCGAAGTCCCCTATTTGTGCTGAACTGGTCATCGGGTTTTTAGCCAGTAGAAATCCAGCATAATCTGTCCATCAACGCCAAGATAAACAGGGATCCAAGAGGATTTTCCCCATGTTAAAAAAAAGGCAAGTAGGTCCCTTGTATGAAAAGGTCATGTAAGTAGACCCATTTCAGCAGTCAAGCGAGAGTATGTTCACAATTGAGCTCCGGTTTGAAAGACATTATGATAATAAGTTCCGAGTGGAGTTGTTTAAAGTTCCTTGCTTTTTGCATTTTTTTACAATTTTTACGATTAAAAAATGTTTTGTAGCGCTATTTATTATGTATTTTTTTTACAATACTATTTTTTTATTTCGATGAATACCGTGACCAGCATGCCATTCGCGTGATGGTAAGCGATACGACCGCTCATGGATAGTAGCAAAACCAAACAAACCCAAGAATTTCAAAGAAATGCCTCGCATTCCACTGTGCCAAGATATGAGACATAAGATGTACAGTCTCATTATGTCCAGTAGTTATAGTAGCTACAATGTCCTTCAAACCGGAACACAACAGCGCATTTACACTGCTGTTTGGCGGGAGAAATAGACATTTACTATTTTATACACCTACCCATTTATTGTAATCATTAACTAATTTTTGTGACAAGTATATCCGTATTATTTCAGAATACTGTCGCCTTCATTAATGAAAACTCATCAACTCTGTGACCAATCTATCTTAATATATTCTAAAGGGCATTAATAATTCATCCATCATAATATAACATTTCATCACTTTAAAAATATCATTAGCGGTATAAACGAGAAAAGTTAGATGAAGTTTATCAACGAAAAGGCTGAGGGACAAAACAACGTGGAGTTTAATAACAAAAGTTAGTATTTGTTGAGACACAAATGCTTTACAAATGGACGTTAATTAAATTCTTTTGCTGAAAGAATCAAATGACCAAAAGGTTGATAATGGATTTGATATTAAGACGAAAAACTCCCAGCTGTTTGTGGTGGTATTGGATCGAACTACATGAAAGACGGGTTTTCATACTAATATATTCTAATACGACAATACTACTCGAAGTGATAAAGAAACGCAATAGCTTATTTGAAATTAAAAACAAAAATGAGAACTGCGCGATTTATCCTCATTAATGTCCCTTCAATTTAAATAATGCGATGAAAAATCACACACCTACGACCCACCTAAGCATTTCGTTTGACACAAAATTCTATTCCACGCGTAACTTCAAAACAGTAACCCTATTTACATTGAGACCATCAATTGCAAGTCAATTTAAGTTCCCCAAATAAAAACGACGTAAGCAAGTCACGTGCCCCGTTCGTCAAGTTGGAAATTAAATTTACTGCGCCCAAATATGCAGTGGTGTAGCTGCTCTGTAAATACGAGCCAAACGTTTTACGTATTCCGCGACAGTGGGCTGCTCTTTCTTCCACGACAAATGGATGTTTGGTGATATTTGTTTCGGAAAAATTGAGCGCCTGTTTTTTAAGATGGGAAATATTTTGTGTATAGCTTTGAGTAAGGGATAGTCTGTAATCTATAACATGTAATAGTGAAATGCATAAGAAGTAGCTATGGAGATTGAAGCCTTAATTGATTTTGATAGTAAACTCGGCTTTATATAATCCTACTAAATGAATAGGTGTACAGTGCGTGGTGGCCTGTTGGCAACGGACCAGACGCGGCTGCCTAGATGTTCACGGTGGTCGCGGGTTCAAATCCCAGGGCACACCTCTGACTTTTCGGAGTCATGTGTGTATTGATAGTCAATCACCACGCACTATAACGGTGAAGGAAAACATCGTGAGGAAACCTGCATACCATAGCGATTTGTATACATTTCTATGGTATGTAAAAGTCCGCCAACCCGCACTCGGCCAGCGTGGTGGACTATATGGCCTAACCACTCTCAATCGTACTCTCGATTGTAGAGGAGGTTCGTGCCCTGCAGTGGGTCGTGTATGGGCTGATACAGTACAGTACAGAATAGCTATACTTTCAAGTTCAAACTATTTTGTACAGACGCAACTCACATAATTTCAATAACATTTTCAATAAAATGGTATTAAATTGTGTGAGTTACGCCTGTACAAAGTTGAAAAGTAATTTAGTTTAGTTGGATATCAGTTTATTATTTAGAATCAAGTTCAAATTGTATAAAGTCACACATCCTAATTCATTTAAACACCCTGTACACTCAATGTAGAACACAAGAATTAATATGAAGTGCATGAACATAGTAGTTACATTTGGTATAAAAACCCACCCATCAACAAAATGATGCGACAAACACTCCATAAGGCATAACCACTCACAATAAACATGCCAAAAGCTTAACAAGAACAGCTAAACGGATAACCCAACTGCACCATAACTTGTTTGCCTAAGCCCTAAGATAATTCAGCCAGATAACAGAGGTGCCTAAACAAACGCAGGGGCTACTTTAAGCAACGTACGTGTTTATTTGCGAGGAGAAATATTGTTCAATTTGTTGAGGCACCGGGACAAATACGCCGCAATTTGCCCGGGACCGGCGCGTGCTAATGCCACTGCGAATACGTCACGACCAGGCAGTCGCAACTCAAGATTTCTGCCATAAAGGAAGTAGTTTAAATTACTCTGAATATTTCTTCAGGTAATGTTTAGAGATGGGATGAGTTGTCGTCACACGTTTGCAGAATGTATAGGACGTAACACATTACGTAACATGTTTAACAGACATGTGAATTTTCCTTATGGGGATATTTATTTTATTATTTTTGAATGAGATCGAGCAGTGTAGCTTAATATACCGATACTTATAATACTATGTTTAAATACAGGCGCAATTGCTCAAGTCATACTTGCAGACTCATAATTATTATTATTCCAGAAAAAATGGAAAATTTACCATATACGAGGGCGGAAAGTCTGTCATAGTGACCCACGCAAGCGTGTCGCAACTCCGTTTCAAACTCTGTATACCTGGCTTCAAGCAGGCCGGCATAATTCTGCCAACGGATGACTCGCCATGCATACTATCCAAACTATACTACACTTACAGTTAAACAAGTGCATTTCGACTATTAAAATCGATTACAACTCGATTCGTAACAAATGTCGAGCACGTCCCTATTCAGATCGATTGACGCGCCACGATACGCATGTAGTCAGCAAAACAGATCCGATTGTCACATGTACGTACGTTTGTGAATCGCATCCATTGATGGGTTACGTGACTGACGGTATATTGCGATACAGGGTGTTGTCTATGTACTCGAGAACATGCTGTATAGCCGGTGTTGTCTACGCACTTGATTATTTACAGTATGTCGAGGACAGCAAAGAGAGTACAGATTTTGTTTCTTAATACTGGAAAGACTGATTGTACCTAATTTTAAATGTTAAGATAGTTATATCCTACAAGAAGTAAGAGACGCTTTATAATATTTAAGAACACTCCTAGCTGAAGCCCTAGGGCTCCGGGTGAGTACGACATTATACCTTATGGATGAGCAAGGAAAATTTTAATCTTATGAAAGCCAAATCAGCCACTATCTTCAGAAGTGAGGAGTTACCAGAAAAAATAAATAGAGTACATTACTTAAATAGGTTTCTATGGTATACTAAATAGAGCATTACCGCATCCTTGTGCTAGGTATTATTTTGCCAGCCAACAAAGTGCACCTGATGGCGAGTGCAATGGAATCCAAAAAGTGTATGCATTTATACATTGCGGGGGAGGCAAACGGATGCGATAACGTAATATAGTTTTCCTGCCAGTAGTGTGTCACGTATTAACTTATTCCTTTATTTATGCAATGATTTACAAGGTTTATTAATCTGATCGTCGAAGAAAATTATAATTTTATATTCTTTTATTAATAATTAAGACCTTATTCATAGAACGTTTTAAAACCTATTTTAGTTCACGAATGTTTTGTCTTCTTCGCTCAAACTGAATTCAAAAGTCGTTCGAAAGTGTCAAAACATTCTATAATTAAAATAGATTTGAAAACTGTCTATGAATAAGGCTGTCAGTCTTTATTACTGGCAGTTCCTGATGTGTTCATATTAGTGTAGCCTGTTTGACCTACTCGAAGCCTACTTACTAAATTGTTCAACATACATTTCTTTACTTGTTACCATTAATAAATATTTATTTAGCACTTAAATAAATGAAACTTTATCTAATGTATGTGTGTTGCTGACTTTGGAAGTACCTGGTTTCGAATTAAATGAAATAAAAAAAAACTTATAAAAAAAATGAACAGTCACATACATAGTCCTGTCCCCACACTAAGAGCAAGTCTTGTGTCGTGGGTCGTAACCACGAGACTTTTTGGTCTCACAAACACCCGAAACAAACGCCTATGGATCAGATAAACATGTCTTCGTGCGGGATACGAACCAGTCGCACTCGTTTCAGCCCACGGCTTACCAACTACTCTACGGCAAGCAAAACCTTTCACATGTTTACTATTTCCACATAAATAGAAAAAGTTCCAAATTACCCATTATCATAATTTATTTGGCCACTTATGGTTATCTTATCAAAATCAGACAAGAACCACTTGAATTGGTTTACACACAAAATAGAGTCGAGTGTTGAAGAGCATTATTTTTTTATAAATTGATTTTTTATTTCAATTACTGATGGGGTACTGGCTTGAGGTACAATGCCATAAGACATGGTACGAAAACGATGCTGGTACAAAAATTGTCCACAGATAGCACCTGATGTCAGACAGCCTCCGTGGCGCAGTTGGTTGGACGCCGGCTGTGAAACGAGAGGCCGCGGGTTCGATCCCCGCACCAAAACAAATGATTGTGAACCACAAGTATCTGGGGTCTGAATGTTTCTGGGACCGAAAAGTCTGTCGTAGTTCCTGATATCCACGCCACAAGACTCGGTCTTAGTGTGGGGTCAGGACTTAGTATGTGGCTGTTGGGTGTAGGCAGGGATATAGTGTAGAATGTAATGATAAGCACAGTGAAGTCCAAATAATCTCAGTCCGTGAAAGAAGATCATTTCTATGATCGATACAATAATAATGAGTCCGCCCTGCGTCCGCGAAAACTGTAAAGTGATGGAAACTTCGGGAAGTAAAATAAAAATTAAGATTTAAATCAAATTCGCGATAAAATCCGTAAGAATTCGTTTTATTACAATAATGCTACTTGAGTTTTTCCAGAACTTTTCAAAGAACAAAACATTATAATCAATAATAACACAAATTATTCTAATAAATATATTACTATTGAAATATTTTTTCCTTGTACAGCTGCAAAACATTACATAGAATGGTATAGAAATAGTTACGAAATACAAGGCACAACACAACGAAATATGTCACTCGAAAAAAATATTGTTGAGAGCACATTTCAATATCATTAACCCGTATCAAAATATTATCTCCCACGCGGCGCGGCGTGTCAACGCGTCCTTAAGGGTTGAAAATAGCTACAGAGACGTCATAAATATCGTGACAAAGATACTTAACAGGAGACTTATCACATAAAAAAAACAAGTAGCATAAAATGACAATGATATTTATACTGATAAATATAGGGACTGCCATGTACGTCCAACTGCAGGGCACAGGCCTCCTGTACAATCGAGAGTGTGATTAAGAGGGGTTAGGTCATATAGTGATGTGAATGATCTGGGGCCATGTTTTTTTATCATAGCACGCCAATTGCAATTCGCATGATGGTAAGTACAGTGCAATTCAGATCAGTATCCAAGGACGTGAGACACCAAGCTTCAAACAGGACACAACGGAAATTCTCGGAGGAGTTCTATTTTCACGAGTTGACTTCTTGCGGCTGAAGAAGGTAGTACTCGTAGTAGTAGTTTAACTCGTAGTTTAGTTTATCTTTATTGTGCCAATAATAAAAAAAAAAAAATATTATTACTCTCTGCATTTGCTTACGACACAACTTGCATCTTAATGTGGGCTGTTGGATGTTTTTTGTATTGTATCAGCCCATATACGACCCACTGCAGGGCACGGGCCTCCTCTACAATCGAGAGTACGATTAAGAGTGGTTAGGCCATATAGTCCACCACGCTGGCCCAGTGCGGGTTGGCGGACTTTCACATACCATAGAAATTTATACATATCGCTATGGTAGTCAGGTTTCCTCACGATGTTTTCCTTCACCGTTATAGTGCGTGGTGATTGACTATCAATACACACATGACTAAGAAAAGTCAGAGGTGTGCCCTGGGATTTGAACCCGCGACCACCGTAAACATGTAGGCAGCCGCGTCTGGTCCGTTACCAACAGGCCACCACGCACTTTTTACAAGCCACCACGCACTTTTTATATTGGATGTTGGGTATATTTATTTATGTCCACACAACTTCCATATTGCGATCAATTTTCTCACTACTCTTTGTTGTCTGTAGCTGCTACTAAATTTTCATTAGGCCAATCCGTGCTCTCGACGATAAAAAGCTTGAGTAAGTTTAGCTATACGAGTAAACAAAGCAGTATACGTGTATATGTATTTTCCAAGTTATTTTAAAAAGTCAAGCACTACAGCTTTCGAAACGTAGTTTTCAAACGATACGAGTTTTACATAAAACTTTTTAGTTTCACTTGTTGAAATTTCCCTAACTCGATGTAAACGGTTGTGTGCATTAAATTGCTGCTATTTTACAGCTTATTTCATAACCTACTGCTTACTGAAGTTGTTTTATTTGAATATCGTATTCTAGACAGCAATATAGTCTACATTTATTGTTTTCAAAATAAAAATGTACATAGCGCATTTAGAGATTGTCCACCCACAAGGTGGTCCGACGACCTGGTAAAGGTCGCGGAACGTCGCTGGATGCAGGCTGCCTCCAACTGTCACTGTGGAAATCATTGGGCGAGGCCTATGTTCATCAGTGGACTTCCTCTGGCTGATGGGTGGAGGGATGGATGATTGAGAGATTTTTTGATGATGGAAAATCTTATGTAATTTGCATTACAATAATTCACACACATCGCCCACAAATGTATACATCTTTAATAACATAATCGTCTTCTTACTAAAATCATATCTCAACCCCGATGACATAATTTTCCGTGTTCCCACCGCTCAAACAAGACAATGCGTTGCACAACAACGAATGTATTCAGATCATAATAATGTCGTGAGATTAAGACGACGCGACGCTTTGTCTCTCGACCGCATGTTATTATGATCATTATGGATGAACAATACGTCAAACATATAACACGATATGTGGACCAATGGCCGTGTAATCGACAGCTTCAGGAAGTCGACTGCTGAACATGGACCTTCCTCAAGGATTTCTATTGATCTGATCAACAAAGCAACAAACATAATGACTTCCTGGAACTTCGTACACTCTCCAAGTACAATATTTGCGAAATTGGATGTCCTAGTAGCACCTCTGCCTACCCCTTCTGGGAAAAAGGCGTGAGTTTGTATATACAATATTTGATTGGGGTGGAGTATTATGGGATCAGAAACTCTTTTATATACGAGTAATATACGAGTATTATACTTAATTATTAATAGCGGCTGCCGCATTGTTCGAACTGCACTATGTTCAATTAATCTCCTATTTAACAGGACTTAAGAAGATTAGCTGATGCGGTAATGAAGGAATATTATTGTGTATCGAGCTGATACAAAATATTGTAGAGATTATAAAAAAAGACGAAAACAAAATATGTAAATTTTCCTTATTTCCATTTACTGAAATTAAGTTTAGCTCGTATTCATGGTTGTATTAAACTTTTATGTATACAATGAAATAACATTTTATACACAGGGTGATATTGACATGTGGTATTTAATTTAAACCACATGTTCCTAACCATTCCAGGTAAAAATGTACCAAGTTCGAAAAAAGTAGTTTTCTCAAAAATCCCAATTATATTTTTCGAGGCTTTTTATCAACCCGTATAGGTACAGTCTTCTTACGGCTCAGGTAAGTTCCCGCACCAAACTGAAGCTAAGAAGTAAAAATACTTGTATCCATACGGGATGGCCAAAAATCGTGCAAACTAAAATTACTAGTTTTGACAAAAACGCATTTCAGATTTTTTTCAAATTTTGTACAATGTCAGCTGGGGTAATGAGAAAAATTTGGGTCAAATTAAATACCACATTTCAATATCACCTTATATAATAGAGACATCTCGTAATTATATCGCTCTTCAGAGAATCAATAATTAGAAGCAATCAAAACCTATATCCATAGAAACAGAATCCATAACTTCAAAACAAATAATGAACACCAAAATTCACTCGCCAGTGGAAGTTGGTTAAAATTAGCAGCCTCCAGCTATCGCATCGCGTTCCACTAGAAATGCCTTCGATCGCATTTCATTCAGAATTCCTGGCGCTGTGATTCCGTCACGTGATCGACCTTTGATTAATCCCCGGTCACTGCAAACTCAAAATTATAATCCGGCCTCTCTATGCATGGAATTTTCAACCGCCATTTTTTTCATTTTTTTTTCTAACATAACCATGCACGTTCGTTTATATGAAGTAATTGGCCGCCAGTGACCGCAGCCTAGTTTGTTTGTTGTTTAATTCTTTATTTATTTCATATTTTTTGCCCAGATACATATACAAACTTACACAATAAAAATAATAGTACAAGTGGCGGTCTTATCACACTATGTATGTTTGTTATATGACACTAATATTATTATTATTTTATATGATTAAAAATTCAATAAATTGCATAGGTCTGGTAGCCAAACTACATGATGTACGATTGAAAATTTAAAAAATGCATTTACTTCAACGCAATATAAAAATAATTCATTATTTTTATAGAAATGGAATATCTATTTTACTATATTTTTGTACTTAACGGTGTCAAGTAGGTTTGGTGTAGGACATTTTAAAAATTAACAGTACGACTTGTCTTGGCTCTGGGTGTTTGTGAGAACGAAAAGTCTCTTGTAGCGTCTGATACCCACGACACAAGACTTAATTGATCTTAATGTGGGGTCAGGACTATGTATGTGACTGCTGGGTGTATTAATTATTATTTTTTTACGATTATTAGGTGATAATACAAGATACCTTATCAATATTTAAAAAAAAAAACCGAGTTGAAATTAAAAGTTCGCCAACCCGCACTAGGCCAGCGTGGTGGGCTATATGGCCTAACCACTCTCCATTGTCTCGATTGTTGAGGAGGCCCGTGTCCTGGTGGGACGTATATGGGCTAACACAAACAAGATACCTAAACCCAATAGCGGCCAGACCGTGGATAACAAACTGAAGCATTCATCATCATCATCAGCCCGTTGCAGTCCACTGCTGGACATAGGCCTCTCCCAAGGCACGCCACAGAGCCCGGTCTGCTGCTGTATGCATGCAGTCGCTGCCGGCCCTCTTGTGCAAGTCGTCCTGCCATCTGGCCAGAGAATATCCCACGCTACGTTTGCCAAGGCCCAACTGAAGCATTGATGGCAACGATTACAATCGGTATACACGGAAGGGAAAACTATTGCGACTCATACAACGCATTGCGCGCTGCACTTAGAGATTGCAAGTCTAGGATTGAATACACTTCAATCGAGTTGGTGGCCTCGTGGTATCGGACCAGACTCGGCTGCCTACATGTTCACGGTGGTCGCGGGTTCAAATCCCAGGGCACACCTCTGACTTTTCGGAGTTATGGGTGTATTGATAGTCAATCACCACGCACTTTAACGGTGAAGGAAAACATCGTGAGGAAACCTGCATACCGTAGCGATTTAAAAAAAATTCTACGGTGTGTAAGTCCGCCAACCCGCACTAGGCCAGCGTGGTGGACTATATGGCCTAACCACTCTCAATCGTACTCTCGATTGTAGAGGAGGCCCGTGCCCTGCAGTGGGTCGTATATGGGCTGATACAATACAATCGAGTCGCGATAATATAAAAATTCAATACAGCCTTCATACTTTATAAAGTAGGTGAACCCGTGCATTACACTTAACAAAATAACCTCATTGTTTATGCGACGATAGAGAACTGATGGTACTATTACAATATCGATTCAATGGAAGATTAATAAAATATGAATGAAATGCCATCAATTTTCCATAACTTGAGTTTAATGTATTATACTGTATGAATATTTGATTTATTGTTTTGATCTATTCGCCTTCAAATGACGATCTGTGGTTAACTCTTTGAGATATTTTTGTTCCCGGTTGTTGCAATTGAAACTTTTGTTTGTAAACGGATCCACAATATATAAGCAAAGCTATCGCGAACAAAGTATGATATAATAAAAAAATATATAAATAGTTATGTCACAAATAAATATCTCTGCCTCGGTGGAGTAGTTGTACTACCGTACGATTGCAAGGCTGAGATCTGGGATTGGAATCCCGGGTCGGGCAAAGTGACAATGGATTTTTCAATTTATTATCAGCCCGGAGTAAGGCATTTGCGCCCGATATGGCGATAGGCTCGCCCCCTATCACATCGTGGGACGGGACATACAAGGTGGGTGGGTACAAATGTGGGTGTCAAGGTGGCGCCTCTGCCTACCCCTTCATGAAAAAATCGTGAGTTTACGTATGTGTGTACAAATAAATATATAAACTAACGACGCAATGGCAACCCTACTTGAAATTATGTATCACGTTAACAGAGCAATATTAATTTAGATAAATACTTATATTTATCACACATGCGCGTGACACTTTAGAGTCTTAGACCCTTAAGTGTTTAAAAGCGAAATCGCAGTGAAAAGCCATAAAGCACTCCAATAACACCAAAGAAAGTGGAACAAAAAATTCCGCGTCAAAACACTAATAGGCCAGGACACTTCCTGCCTCTAAGCCGTCCATTGTACAAATGAAAGAGGCTCGCGAATAGGAAATTGGACTCATAAGCGTCGTTCAACGTGAAAAATAGCCGGGGAAGCGCTCTCAAAGCTGCTGAATAGGCTTTAGTGGGTTAGGTTAAGTTACAAGGGTTTTCGACGGTTAGTCGCAACTCGCACCCACTTCGACAATTCACGGCATGTCACGTTCCTGTTTGTTTCAGAGCGTTTTATAGAGGGAAAAGCTACCGTATGTCCAGATAATGATTACCAAGCATTGTCGTATGTATGTACACTAAAATTATTAAATACTAGCTTCTGCCCCCAACTCCGTTTGCGTGGTTATCTTAATTAAAAAATTTGCATCCCGTCCCGTCCCGTTATATCCCGCCTTGTCCCGTCTCATTCTCACTCAAGACATGTAAACCAGTCCCATCCCATCCACTTGAGTACATAAAAGTAACAAATATATCGGAATTCCTCCGACAGGAACACTACATTTTTCGGGATATAAAGTAGCTTAAGCGTTCCTAAGCCTAACCTCCATACCAAACTTCATCGAAATCCGTTAAGCTGTTCGCGGACAAGTCCACAGACAAAAATTCTAAAAATCATTATTTTGGGTTCTATTACTTTAATATAGTCCCCCCATTTAAATTTTTCTCGTGTATCTTCCATGTACAGACATCGATCGGTTAAAAATTTATTATATGTATAGATTTGATAACTTGATATTAAAGTGAAGATTGCCTCAGTGGCGTAGTTGTATTACGGTATGATGGCAAAATTGAAGTTTCGGGAATGTATCCTGGGTCGTGTCGTAGCTTTCCCATTTACTGGACCCACTAGCATTTTATAGTTACCACACAGAGATAATTGTTCTGAAGGCCAGACATACTGATCACCCTGGTGTAGGGTTTGTTAGGGACCCAAAGCGGAAGCAATGTAAGCTACCGTTTGGACTAAAAGACTATAGATAATCGCATAACTCTTTCGGCCTCCTCCTGAGTATGACTTTAGAAGATTAACAGCTTTTATGAAACAAAATGATTCCAGACTACGTACGTACGCAATCTGACAAATTATATACTGTTCCGTATAGTAACCGCTATTCACAAGGTGTAATAATTGGAACCCAACATAAGCAGGGACTAGCACCGCTGTACCGCGATTTAAGATCAGCCGGTATATAAAGTCGTATGTATCCAGTGATAATGGATTTTTAATTCATTATCAGCCCGGCGTTAGGAATTTGTGCACGATATGGCGATAGGCTCGCCCCCTATCACATTGTGAGACGGAACATACGAGGCGAAATGTGAATGAGTGTGATGGCGGTAAATGCAGTTTCGAATGCAGCTTCTCTAAATTTGCATGTTTTATACAATAGGTCCGGCAAACGAGCAAACAGGTCACCTGATGGTAAGGGATCCCTGCCGCCCAGGAACAACCACAACCCTGGATCATGGATGTGTTGTCGGCCCACCAAATCAGGAGGGGAGCGGGAAGGAAAAAGGATGGGAAGAGGAAAGGGGTATTGGGCATCCGGCAATTGCATTTGGGCAGGCTTGCATAATTGTCGTCCCGTAAGAGCTAACCTTTCGCCAATAGATACAATTTTATTGCATGAGTGCATTCTCTCTCTCTCTATCTTACACACTCTCTTCAGCCATGGGAAGTCCACTGCTGAACATAGGCCTCCCCTAAGGATCTCCACAACGACCTGTTGGAAGTGGATTGCATAATTGCATCAAGTAAATTGTAGTCACTTTGTAGAACCAATATGAGAAAATTCCTGCAACTTAACATTGATTAATTAATTACCAAGGGCAAACTAATGACAAGAGCAGACATTGTAAATACTAATGTTTGTTACCTAAAGAAATAAATACCTTTATTTTGTAACGGCCATTGTTCAGTTTTATGTTCAAATTATTATAGTGTTAGCAGTAGTCACTGGAAATAATGTTGTATCTACGTATGCATTTACATCGTAGAGGATGTAAATTATAAACAATAAATTATTTTTACATATTTGTCTAACTCTAGCTGTTGGTTATGCTATTTGTTATTCTTATATTGAAACGTTTGAAGTATTATAAAAATATTTTAATGCTCAAGGTTCGGAAATCGATCTAACTATTTGCGATTTAGCCAGTGTTTCCTTAACAAGGCATCTACTTTGTTTTATTGGAGGAATAATATAATAAATAATTCTCCAATTAAAAATAAAATATTTTTATTTTTTTATTTTATATATATTTGGGAACCATACAGAACAATAAACAAATAATCACAATACTATTAGTAACTCACAATCCAGTTTAGTTTCCATAGTTAAAAGTAGTTCAATAATGCCTAATACGTCAGTATGGAAAATTAATGGCTAAACACCTAAGTACCCATAAAAATAAATGACTCATATAAAATATCCCTTCCGCATTTACGAAAAAAATTGGGTAAAGGGTAAACTTGAAAGTACTTAGTTAAAACGAGTTTGCAATCGCGCACAACTTCTGAAAATATTCTCGCAGCGACGTCGAGTTGCGCTGACAAACTTTCAAAGAAAAAGAACACGAATGTCCTTTTACTGAAGATATTTAAAAAATATTATAACGTGGCTGAAGAGTAAAAGTTTGTTCGACATCACAGTTTCTCATTATTAATGTTCATGACTACACCAAAAGTTATCGTTGTAACAACGCTGCGGTATTACTGAATTCCTTCACAAAATCAATTTTACGTGACTAATATTGAAATACTTCAAATCTTTGGGAAGCATTATGTTTAGGAGTGGATATTTTGTAGATAATAATGAAATACATACATATTAATACGTATTGCCACATAAATTAGGTCTCTTGTGTTTAAATTAATTTTCTTCTGTTTTATCCGGCAAAGATTTCTGTTCACGTTTCTAATAAGACAGTGCTACCCAGTACTTAGCCTACGAATTCACGTAAACCATGGTTCATTCATTGTAAATCGACTAGAAATAAAATAGTGACTGCTCTCATACTTTAGTCTGGACATGTGCCTCTAAATAACTTTGCATTTTTTATGAAAAATAGTCACCAAATTGTGTTGAATGCAGTATTTAGGATGTGATGCATGTTTTAACGAAATATGTCCGGATCGAGGCCGAACGAGTCTTGTTTTATGCAAAATATAACCTTAATTCAAGTGATATAGGCGTTTTACTGGTGGTAGGTCTCTCATATGTGAGACGCCGCGTGGGTAGGTACCACCGCAATGTCTATTTCTCCCGTATTTATTTAATTAAATAAATAAATAAATAAATAAATAAATATATATATATATATATATATATATATATATATATGTGTGTAATTCTATTTCAGCAACCCCTTTGGGCGAAGAGACTGTTAAGTTACATAACACAGTTGGTATTTACATTAAGCGTCGTTAAATTAAGCATACCCCAATGAGGGTGGTATGTTATATTTGTTAAAAAAAACCCTGTATAATATAATAAAAAGAAATATCACGTATTCAGGGTATAAATAGTTTTGAATATTATAGCATAATTAACACACTTGTCGAATCTCTTAGCCCAATCAATTTAACACCCACCCGATGAAATTTACACAATTTTAAAGGAATAATACGAAACGCTAAGACGCCTGATCGTTTCATTACCAATAACTCCAGTCACATAATTAAAAGAAAACTAATAAAACTTCAAACAATTGGCCTTTAGGCTTTAAGATGTAATTTTGCTTTACAAAGAGGGTCCCCGATCGACAGAATTATGTATACTCGACCGGGTAACAAAGGAACACTCGATGGCCAAAATTTATGCAAATTGAATAGGAGACATCTGTTACAACCGGAGATAAAAGAGGAAATTAAAGCGATTAATAAGTAATCTATCGGTCCTTTATTGCGTGAGTCATGTTAATACCGTAAATAATTTGAACCATAGATATCAGAGAATGGTAATAGGGGATCAGAATCTCTTTATATTATAATTTACGTTCATTAAGGAAATTTAAGGGAATGGTCTGCCTTGAACGTGTATTCAAAATTATGGCCTGTTGTTTAAAAGGGATAAAAATTAATAAATAGAGCCAACAGTCACATGCATCTTCCTGACCCCACACTAAGATCGAGTCTTGTGTCGTGGGTATCAGGAACTACGAGAGACTTTTCGGTCTCACAAACAACCACACCCGAAACAAATAAATTTGTTTCGACGCGGGGATCGAACCCGCGGCCTCTCGTTTCACAGGTGGTCTCTGACTAACTGCGCCACGGAGGCTGTCAATCGTTGCAAGTTTTTATTTACCTAAACTGTATTGGACGCATAATTATGTAGATACCACAACACAGGGAATCCTAGTGTGGAGTCTAGTGCTATGTATACGCTTTTGTACCTTTTGTGGAACTAAAAAGTTATTATTAGTTATTAGGTACATACTCTATCTGGCCAGATTTTAATTACTTATGAAAATACCTATTTATAGAAGCAACCACGCTCAATTTACTTCGGGGACTTTTCGTAAAATGCTAATAAATGCTGTTGGATTTTCCCAGTTCATTCTGTACAGTGATTGACCATCCAATTACACTATTAATGGAAACAATTAATAGTCCTATAAGAGGTTTTCGATTCCACAATAAGTTGCACAGTACGTGCCACAATGCAGAAAACGTGCCTAGGAACAAATAAAAACACGTGACAATTTGTCTATTATATGTCCTAGAAATCGACACATTTTTTCACATATGTGGGTTCAATAGGAACGAATATATTATTTATACACAAACCAGACTGATACACAGTCCTTAACCTGTATTATGACACAAATCATGTGTCGGGGTATCAACTACGAGAGACTGACGCTTCGCAACACCGAGACCTGAACAAACATTTGTGGGTCACACAAACATTTGCCTCGGTGCAGAGATCGAATTCACGGCATTGGCAAACCAAATGTAGGTTTTTAAATATTCTATTCTTTCGTTTAAACACTAGCGAAGAAATGAAATGCGCTCGTCTTATGTTTTTTAAACCCATATCGAATTGAAATCAGGCTGGCCATTTGCTCCCCAATTTATAAAAAATAACGCTTGGGTAATTAAAAAACATTTTAGTTTATAGACAAAACTGACTATACCCTGCTGAAACCAGCATTAAAAGCAAAAACAAAACGTAAGTCGAATACGAATGTAATAAAACCAACTCGAATAATAAAAATATTTCTCAGAGCAGCATTAAAAATCTCCATTCAGCACGGCAAAAACTAAGGTAGAAATCGGAAAATGGGCAGCCATAGGCGACTTTAGTAAAGTTAGCAAAGTTGGCGCTTTTAACACCGCACCTAAAAAAGGCAGAAGTTTTAGACGTGCGAAACGGATTCAGAAATCGGAACTGAAATCCGACAAGGTGAGTTGGATTTTCTTTTTTACGGACAAAAGAGTTAAAAAGTTTCCTTATCTCTTCCTATATAGATCTGATGTAAGTGCGTCTCACTGTTGTTTACGGACCTCCTTTACCAATGCTGGTTTACCTCTTAGTTCCATAATACAGCATGGCTAAACAAGAATTCATTGAATTATATTAATTGTATTGTACTGTATCAGCCCATATACGTCCCACTGCAGGGCACGGGCTTCCTCTACAATCGAGAGTGGTTAGACCATATAGTCTACCACGCTGGCCTAGCGCGGGTTGGCGGACTTTTACATACCATATAAATGTATACAAATCTCTATGGTGTGCAGGTTTCCTCACGATGTTTTCCTTCACCGTTATAGTACGTGGTGATTGACTATCAATACACATGCTGCCGAAAATTTTACAGTATTCTGTAATAAGTTTCTTTGCGATGTTTTTCTTCGCCATTAAAATAATTAACAACTGCTATAATTACTTCAAGTAAATGCCTAGAACTAAAACATTGACATGTGACTCTCCAACTAACCTATAAAATATATTAAACACACATCGAAGTTTACAAATACACTTTCGTCGAGAACCTTGCCAGATGTGAAGCGTAACTGGCGATAAAAGTTTTAACGAACATCAAACAAGTGCTGATAAACTCACAAGGCTGATCGCTTACATTATGTTTATATTTACTCAGCGTGTGGCGCCAAAACGTAACCATTTAATCGTTTGGGGAATACCTTGCTCTGTTAACACTTTTATTTGACGTTTATCGTTTTGAATGTTGATAGAGAATGAGTAACAGTAGTCAAGAAGTGAGACGGAATTGCTTAGGTTATTATCTTAGTGTTTGTAATATAAAGGGGGCGCTGGAACTTCAAAAACGTAGATAAAATTGGTGCCAGCTTTTTCTGCCCTCCTATTGGCTGAAATTAGACAGGTTGTCCAGCATGCACGAATTATTTAAAATGAAATAAAATAAATAGTTCAGGGCTATTGATTTCCACTCAAACTAGTTTAAGACGGAAAATAACTAAATATACTTTTGATTAGCAACGGAATTTATAGCAATTTATTGTTTAATAATATTAATTTAATTTTCACTAATACGGTAGTGCCACCAACATTACGAACAAAAAAATATCAAAATTTTCGAAAACGCAAATATATGACAACGTTATATAATCACTCTAAAGTTATTATAATTTATTTCAGAGCAACATGCGATATGTTTTGTATATTATTTTCTTAATAGAGCTTAGTTTAGTGTGTTATTTACACATTAAACTAAGCTCTATAAACTATGATGACAGGTTCTAATATTCTTAATTAGAGATGTGACTAAAACAGTCTGTTTTGTGTGAAGTTTTTGACGAAATCCCATATAAGTTCCAGGGACGGGTATTTCCCGAAATGGCGATAAACTCGCACCCTATAATGTTAATGACCAAAATAAGGCAGCGAACTGTGGGTGACACTACCCCTTTGAAGAATAAAGTTTTCTTCGGAAATAAGATGAAAAAGAATTTAAGTGGTATAGACTGCTACGTTCAGCATAATGGTTACTAAAAATTACCATAGGTAAGTAATCTTCGTCAGAAATCGTTATGCTAATATATGGACTCTACAATGTAGACAAAAGAATTTTTAATGTTGTTTCTCATATACACATTGTTATTGTAATATCTATAAGTTAAGAATAAAAGCCAAGGCTGTGCACTTAAAATAATGAATAGTATACATACATACATTGTGGTCTTATCGCAGTTTCAATTTCATAGAAGTAATCATGTGGTTGAAATTAGTTTAAGGACCCATCGTATAATATAATCGTAATATGGGCTGGCACAGTACAATACAAACCTCCGTGGCGCAGTTGGTTAGACGCCGGCTGTGAAACGAGAAGCTGCGGGTTCGATCCCGCACAGAGACAAATATTTGTGTAATCCATATGCGTTTGTTTTGGGTCTGGGTGCTTGTGAGACCGAAAAGTCTCTTGTAGTATCTGATACCTACAACACAAGACTTAATTGATCTTATTGTGGGGTCAGGACTATGTATGTGACTATTGGGTGTATTTATTTATTTATTTATTTTAACGTTTTTGTGCCGTCCGGCGAGATATCTCCATCTCACGTCGACACTTTGTCAAGAATGCATCACATTTGCCATCGGGAGCAGTGCAGTCTTTGGAAGAACCGTAAGAGAAATCATGTGCCCAGTAATTTGGCGCGTAAACTAGACAGAAATGGATGCATTGTTTCACATTAGTAACGTAACACGAGTTAATAAGCTGCACAGGAGTTCAATTAAATTATATTGTGACGCGACAACAGTCTGAACAATTGGCGCGCATTATATTGTGTTCTAGCGCGTTAATTACTTTACAACGCGCTGATTCGGTGTACATTTCGCTCGTCGATATTAACTATAACTAGCATTTTGATATGACATGAAGAAGGCAGACAGCATATTCGTCATCATCACTAACGATTTCAAGCAAAAATCAACTGCTAACTATAGATCTTACCCTATTATAAACAGCCTGCAAACTTTCTAGAGAACCTAGAGCATTTAATAAGTCATCTGAATATATTGCCATACTGGAAAATGCTGAAAAGTGATTGCCATTTGCCGTTCCAATTAAACAATTCAAGTTAATCTCTTTTTTCTAGAGCCAAAATTAAATGCAATATGACCATAAATTTGTAAATTACTAATAGCGAATACAACTTTACCATCAACTTTGCGACGCAATACAAAAGTACAATTAAGTCTACACTTCAATTAGCATTGCAGTAATGGTAAATTCTAGTGTAGTCACTTTGCAAGGATTCACAATTATTAGCATGCACCAAAAGTAAGTTGCGACCGCAATATTAAGTCTGGACAACACTTTATTGTACTTTTATCTCGTTTCCCAGCTACAATGCTTAACATTACGCTAACTTAATGAACCGTGAGCGCGAAAGGCTCTCGGGGCGAAGAAATAAAAACAAGAACTTGGTGCCAAGCAAAGACTGCGGAAAATGGAAGTGAAACAGTCCGATCCCGCCGGATCTCGCGACCTGACAAGTTAATGTTCTGCTTTGTACGCATTTGTGCAACAGCTTCATTGCTGTTTTAATCGGGTTCACTGTATTACGAGTATAAGCTGGACCAAATTGGTATTTTGACAAATATTTGGAAAACAAAAACAGCTGTTATGAGTGTATAATTAAAATAATAAATCACAGCGCTATATTTTTCAGTTATAAATATAAAATTAAATTATTATTTCACGCTTCGCGCTTAGCTTCGTGGTTGTTTTACCTTTAGTTTTATCAATTTAATACCTCCATGCTCTACTGGAAATAACGTTTGTTCTGAAAATATTCCAATGAAAAATACATTTATTCTATATATTTACACAATACTGATACCTATTGTAAATTCTTTGAAACGCGATTAAGCGAAACGAAGAAAATATTTTTTCGTACGAATATTATTCTCTAAAATAAAATTACGACAAAGAACTTTCATTCGGGCATGAAACATACCTTACGTTTCAACATTCATATTACAAAGAAAGTCGTCAAAGGAAAATCTATTCTTAGAGAATCAGTTGAATCACACCCGCGCGTTGTGCTACTGTTGTAGGGTCACCAAGAATTCAGCCCTTTCTCGGTCAGCCATGACATAGATATATTGGACTGTAATATTAATTGACCGCTACTTTAGCGATTTTAAAGAATTTCTACGGTATGTTAAGTCAGCCAACGTGTACTAGGCCAGTGTGGTAGACTATATGGCCTAACCCCTCTCAATCGTACTCTCGATTATAGAAAAGCGGATGACTGCAGTGGGACGTATATGGGCTGGTACATATACAGACACTTTATGTTGTAAAAAATGAAGTAATGGTATATTTTTTTCAGTTTTTTTTTTCATATCTTGTGTGTATTAAAGATGACAAGTTTCCTAATAGTTGCAGTAAATTCATGACAAAAAAACCATACTCAAAAAGTAGCGGCATCCAAAAAATCAGATAAGGAAAATTGCAATGAATTGTATAAATCAGTCCTAACACAACAAACTTTTCTCCAAATCCCAACTTTGTAATCATTTACATTAGTCTATTATCATTAAAAAAACAAGCATCTTTATCTGTGTAACCTCAGTCATGCTCTACGCTGTGCACTGCACATGCACTAAAGATAAATGTATATGCACTATTAAAATTGCATTACGGAAAGCACTGGGTTTTTCCCAGAGACAATAATAGCGATGGTATATCCGTATTTTTCCGGGTATCCGCCGCTATATTGAGTGGATAAAAACATATCGCAGACCCAGGCAAGTAAATCGCATTCATCCTGTATGTATCCGAATACAATCAAACCGGCATAATTTCGTCAATCGGTGAGAGATTCCTTACATTTCAAACAGTATCTGAACTAGTCTTAGTTTTCCATAACGTGCAATGTAGCCATTGTCACGCTAGTAAAAAAAGAATGCGTTGGATAGCCTGTCCGAGAATAAAGCCAGCGTGGTGAACCTACACTGATACTAACAACTTGCTTTGACGAAATCCCCTACAACGCTCGGGCGCTCTCGTCGCGTAATAAGATTTTCTTATGTTACAAATAAACGAGCGCTATGCGTTACTTTAAAGGATTAAACCCGAAATGTATGGGATTAAAACAGAACATGTTCGCGAAATTCATTCGAATAAATGTTTGTGTCATTTTCGGGATATTTATTGCATGTTATATTTTAGAAGTGATTTATGTATGAATACAATATGTTGCTATTGTATTGCTCGCATAAAATGACGCGTGATTGTTTGAAAGGATAGGCAGAAGTGGTCGCTAATATCGCCCAGGGAACTCTAAGCTTATTTCCATTTCAAGATGTGATGAGAAGCGAGCCTATCATACTTAGCACAAATCTACTCCTATAAAAACACATGAGAATGTTCGATAAACTAAAAAGCTCACACAAAGTGGATTGCTTATTGCTGTCGCTATTGACTTTGGTCTATATCAAATAGGTCACTTTGATGTAGATTGTAGACCAATAATAGAAGTAGTCTATTTATAAAATACTTTTACGTTAATAAATACGTCCCGTAAAAATTACGATGTACAATTATAATTAATCGCGGACTGTTGCGTGTCTCAAGAACATTTGGCTTCTTAGCTTCTAGCAATTTCGTTGGAAGAAATAAAGATTGTAATCAAGGAACTCGTAAACATTACAGAAATTCATAAAGTGGAAATATTCGTATTCCTGGACATAAAGGAAAGTAAAAACCTTGGCGTCATGAAATTAACTGTACTTAATGTTGACTTCTGAAAACTACATTTTAAAAGTTTATTGTATACTAATAACTGCACAAATATATACTCGTATTAATACAATCTACCGCATTATTATCTTCTTGACCTACAGGCGACCTACGGAGTGTTAAATATTTTTTATCAAAATCGGAATAGATCACATAGTCTTTAATTGAATGAACATTGAAATAAAACTAATTTGACGATTTTTATCGCGGTTTTGGGTTAATTTTCCAGACATTTCGAAGTCTCCCGGTTTCGTGCTCTTGGAAAAACTGCACAGTTATCAGGGATACCACATTTAGTCATCCGAAAAAAAAAGGAAAAACTGCGATAAAATCAATTAGTGGAAACTTAAAAACCGATGACATTCATGAATACTTTATCAAATCACACAAGTAATTAACTGTTTTATTGATATTCTTATTACATTCGTTATATATTTTAACATATTTTACATTCCAGCTCTTGTCTCCTCTTTAATGTTAAAATTATTTTATAATATCAGTGTTCTCCAACTTTCGATGATGGACTCATATCAAGTATTGTTGACAATTCTTTATGGTATTTTCAATGCTTACTATATAAATAAATACACCCAACAGTCACATACATAGTCCAGCTGGCTAATTCACGTAATTTTTTGACGCGCCGATCAAGTTGCGGTGCAGTTGCAATGAAGTTTACGTCTTAGTGCAAAATGGTATTCTTGTAATTGTTTAGCTGCGCGTGAACTGCACCTAAGCTATGCGTAAACTGCGCGTGTGCTGCGCGTCAACTGTACGTCAGTCGTATGCAAGAAGCTTATACGTGAATACCGATCAAGTTGCGATCTGAATCACGCACATAAAACACGCATCAGTAGAATACACTAAACCGCTCGCGACGCGAACTTGACGCGAGCGTATCTGACAGCGGTTGTCAAAATTACGAGAATACAAAAAGGTCTGTTTTGATCGAAACTTAACTGCAACTGCACTGCAACTAAACTTATTTAATTACGTGAATTACCCTACTGACCCCACACTAAGATCGAGTCTTGTGTCGTGGGTATTTAATTTGGATTGTTCGGTCGCACAAACACCCAGACCCGAATTATTTGTTTCGATGCGGAGATCGAACCCGCAGCCTCTCGTTTCACAGCCGGCATCCAACTAATACGCCACGGAGGCTGTCATGATATGTTGCATGTGATTATTTAAAAAAAATGATAAATAAAATATCAAATTGACCGACCTGTAAGTAAACATCGTGTTTAAAAATATAATTTATAAACATCGATGACCGCGACGTCGGCAGTAAGTGTTTGCATGGCGATAAAATCAGTGTCAGCCAAACACGCTGGGTACAAACAGATTCTTATCTACAAGTTAATTTACATACATTTGTTCGTCGAGATAATATTGTATGTTTGGAGACAAGGAATATGACAAGCGGATGATCAGTCTTTAGCACGTTTTAAAAGATATATGAAATAAACTTTTCTTCTTAATATTTTTTGTATAACGGACCAGACGCGGCTGCCAACATGTTCACGGTGGTCGCGGGTTCAAATCCCAGAGCACAGCTCTGACTTTTCGGAGTCATATGCGTATTGATAGTTCATCACCACGTATTATAACGATGAAGGAAAACATCGTGAGGAAACCTGCATACCATAGCGATTTGCAAGAATTTCTATGGTATGTAAAGTTAAATACGCACTAGGCCAGCGTGGTGGACTATGGCCTAACCCCTCTCAATCATACTCTCGATTGTAGAGGAGGCTCGTGCCCTGCAGTGGGACGTATCTGGGCTGATACAAATCTTATGAAATAGTTAAGCATTGTTATTGAGACAAACATATAAAGACACAACACCAAAGGATGGAAGGTGTCATCTGCCTTGGAAAATGACTGGAGGTAATAAGGAGTGTAAAGATTCTTGGATCTTAATAATCGGAATCCATCCAACGACACGCAACAGCCCAACAACTATTTCGTGTTTGATTTTCGTTCCTTTCAACGTTCGCAATGTTTCATTTGTCTAATTCATAAATTAGCAATTAATCGTGAGGTCGTTTGTGTATTAATTTCCGATTGAAAAAACATTGCTCAACTGATATATAATTGCAGTAAAACATAGTTCAAAAGACTCAAAACTAAGTATTGTCTAACATGCCTAAAGTATCAAATTTCGATCACACGCTGTAGTTCAAAGTTACAGAGTTTGAGAAGAGAAAGTATCAAAATATAATCTGAGCGGCGCGCGACTTCGTCCATATTGAAGCCATTTAAGTATTCAATCACATGGTTACGTGATGGAAACTATTCTTGTGCGAGTTAACATCTGCTTTGAACGGTCGCGATAAATTGTAGGGTTTCTCATGACAACTTCTTGAACATACATAATTTATTTCGTAATTTGATAAAGGTTTTATTTTTAAATCTAACTGCGTAAAGTTAAATGTGTTTATTAAATCCTGGAGAAGTAATATAAATACACCCAATAGCCATATACATAGTCTTGACTCCAGACTAAGATCGAGACTTGGTCGTGGGTATCAGGAACTAAGTGAGACTTTTCGGTCTCACAAATACTTGTGGATCACACAAACATTTGCATCGATGCGGGAATCGAACCCGCGGCCTCTCGTTTCACAGCCGGCGTCAAACCTACAGCGCCACGGAGGCTGTAAGAAGCTACAGTAAGATAGTAATTAAATTAAGTTATCGTACAATTGTAAGCATTTCTTCACAAGACACTCAATAGAGAAAACAACAAACAATAGAGTAGAGAACTCCGTAGTGTGATTTGGAGCTGACATAAGATAAATCAAAGCAAAAATGGCCTTTCCGACTTTGACTCGAGAGTAAGTACTCCAGAAATAATGATCACGCAGAAAAATTAATTGGGGGTTTTGTAAACTTCAAAACATACTCTATAACAGGAATTCAAAAAAGTATGTCGGAATCGGTGAAGCCGTTCGACGCCGCATATTAACAGTTGTAAAACACGTGTGGTTTGAAGCGGCGGGTGTCACCGCAACTCGGCTGGGACAATTATGAAACCGTCCAGTCATACAGTCGGTAAAAACCGGGTACACAAATCGTCGTCAGTCAATTCTTTTATATTTTATCTGTGGTTCCGAAGTGTGTCAATGAAGAGTGTTAGTAATATAACATTTGGTAATCATTGCTTCATGTTTGAATCCTATTTATTGTATGAATATTTTTACGTAAACTAAAATTAAATAAATAAATAAATACACACAACAGTCACATATATAGTCCTGACCCCACACTAAAATCGAATGTTGTGTCGTGCGTATTAGGAACTACGAGGGACTTTTCGGTCTCACAAACACCCAGACCCGAGACAAATACCTGTAGATCACACAAATATTTGTCTCGTGCGGGGATCGAACACGCAGCCTCGCGTTTCACAACCGGCGTCTAACCAACTGCGCCACGGAGGCCGTCATTCAATTACAAGATGTGTCAATTATAAGAAAAATGGTGCTTCGCAGATCACATATTTGGATAGCGGTTTTAATAACCCCCTTAATAAATAGATATATTGCGACAGTACGTATATAAACACAGTTCGGAGTAAAACCCATACGACTTTTATTAGATAAACTACTTTAAGTAATAATTATATTAATGAAAGTATGATAAAAATAAGCATACAACTTATCCTGTCTGAATTCAGAAGTAAATTTTCTGTAACGATTTAGACGGATTACGAGTAGTACTTAATGATACTACGACATCTTTTGTCAAATTATATACAGACTTCTCAAACCGAACTGCTTGTATCACCATTTGTTTAGTAAATGAATGCTAAAATTAATTTAAAACAAAAACGTAACACTCTAAAGACTAAAATAATGACATACACAAAGCGGGCTATTGTAATAGTTAACATTTATGATTAATATTAATAGCAAAACGCAAGGGGTACTGAATTTAATTTAAAAATTTAATTATATGAAACACAAACTAACCGATCCCACTGGACACCCCTCGCGTAAGGGTGGATTGACCTCTCGCTGCTCCGCCAGGATGCATACAAAATTACTTTGCGACAAAACACGTGTCATTTTACAATACTAACAAAAACATCGCAGGAAAGTTTAAGAGTTCATATTTTGTCACAAATAATTAAGATGACCATTACTGGTTCTTCAACACGCGTAATATGTCCATAACTGGTTCTTGGTCGCCTCTGCTGTTATTTATTCAATTTTGTATCAATGTAGTCTCAACCGGTATAAAACATTTAATATAACGTATTTAAATTTCAAATGTATATAGTTTTTTTAGTAGGCCTAATACGAATGTCACTATTAATAACTGACCTTTAGTTTCCAATGTCAACATGGCGACCTCTTTGATCTGTTTCCCGCTAAATTTCAACCCTAAGCCCACACCTACGTGGAAAACCCTTTCTAATTCCATTATCCCGTTATCCTATTTAAACAGAAATCCTATAAGGTTCATAATTCCGTGCACAAGTACAGTGCTCCAAACAAGCTCGCACGACGTAACTAGAAAATTTGAAATTACATTTGTGCCCACGACGTGTCCAAACTAATTTAATCTAAATCTGTGTATAACATTAAAATAATTTACAAAGCCTACCGGATGTTGTTAAGGCCTTGGAAATATGTGTTTATTTTTGGGTTTGTTTATGACTATGCAGGATCTAAAACGCGACATTCCTGTTTAATCTTCATAACAGATTGCTGTTAAATATGCCCTATGTATCTGCCGTAAAATATGTACATAATCTATAAAATATGCATAACTTAGAGTATATAATCGTTTGAAGCTGGTCAGTATTCTATCTAAACGATACTGTATTTACGATAAAATACAGTATATTTGTAGTTACAATATAAATAATCAATACACAGAGGATAATAGTATTTTTTCCTCCGCACAAAGTCAATCCATTGATGAGAAATCTACAAAATGTAGGAAAGGCCAAAAGACATTTACAGCCATATTCCATATGATTGATGTCGGCTTAATCAAACAGCTTTTGAAAACATATTCTTATACGCAATCTAATTAGTAGTAAAAGTGCTTTTTTTTACTTTTTAATATGATTATTTATCATCAATCATGCCATTATATAAGTTTTTTTATTCATTAGGACCGGCAAACGAGCAAACAGGTTACCTGATGGTAAGTGATCACCGCCGCCCATGAACATCCACAACGCTTGGATCATAGAAATGTTACCGGACCAAGAAATCGGGAAGGGATTAGGAGGGGAAAAGGAAAGGTAGAGAAAAAGAGCATTGGTCATCCGGCAATCTCAACTATTGCTGGAAATTCAGTTTGATTTGTACATACAAACCAAGAGGAGGTTGGCACCCATGCACGTGAAATTCACATTCACTAACATTAGTAAATTTGTATGTCAAATGAATCTTCAATATTTTAAATAATGTTAAGCCAGTCTCAACAAAACAATTGTTTGAATAAACAAACGAAATATTTGAGTGCTTAACATAAGATTAGCCTTCATAACGTAATGAAGCGGAGGCCACGAGTTTTATCTCATAGTAATATGATTTATTATTTTTATAGCTTAATAACTTCGATTATATTATTGTTGATCGAAGCTGCATAATCCATTTCGTTATATTATTTAAGTAACAATAACTTAAACTATTTAATACGCTTTGTACGCTTAACTTTGCCCCACATTGCAATCTGTGTTTGCATCTAGCAGGATATGGTCTTGTCACAAAATATTATGTTATTGCATGTAGTATACGTAAAAGTATAGTTTAATTTGATCCAATGAAGTTTTGTAAAACAAATAAAGGAAAAAAATGCAACTTACCCAACAATATTTCTTTGTTTCGTGTATAGTTAGGCCAAATACTCCCTCATAGTTATTAATACCTTAGCTAGTATATACACTAGCCTCCATTCTGGTAACAGATACTGAGAGTCATTAAATTACCAAGGCATCGTCGCCACTCTACAAACTATAAATAAGTCAAATATGATACCAATTAAGTTGCGAACTTAAAGAATTATGAGATGTCAGAGCGACTTATCTTACAAGGGTTTTATATATACTCGTACAAGGCATAATTTTATTGTAGGGGCGACACTGTTAATATAATGTTTGTACCAAAATGTGTTACACCATACCTCAATATCTCGTATTTCTGTCACTTCTTCGCTAAATATCGACATCTTGTGCCCTTATGGTTTTATTCCATGGCATTATTTTACAAAGTTTACTAAATAAATAACGCTAGTTTACAATTTTTTTTATTCTTGGTATTTTCGTGCTTATGATAGCTCTGATGCTCTAGAATTGTTACTTAGTACTATATATATTTTTAAGAGGTATAGTTTATCAGTAGTATTTTGATAGAAATCCCATTTTAGGCGTTTTTATAGTGATTCAACAACAAGAATGCCACATAATATAATATTATCCACTACAACAGTACCTTATGTAGAAAACAGAAAATGTATATTCATTATAATAAATTTGTAACCGATCGATGTCTGTACATGGAAGATTAATGAGAAAAACTGATATGGGGGATTATATTAATGTAATAAAACCCAAAACAATGATATTTAGAATTCTTGTCTGTTTCTCTGTGCGATTGTGCGCAATGAACTCAGAAACGACTTAACGGATTTCGATGAAATTTGGAATGGAGGTAGCTGACGAAACCCTGGATTAACACTTGACTACTTTTTACTCCGAAAAATGTAGCGTTCCTGTGGGATGAGGGAGGAATGCCGATATATTTGTTACTTTTTTGTACTCAAATGGATGGGATGCAACTGAATTCAATATCTTGAGTGAGAATGCGACGGAACAATGCGAGATATAACGGGACGGGGTGGGATTTTTTTATAAAGATAACCACGCAAACGGAGTTGCGGGCAGAAGCTAGTTATAAACAAATTAATACGTAACGATAATGATTTTTCCAATAGACAATTTGATGATGGTCCTTATCAGGGCAGCTCTAATTATCTTACCTTCATTTAATTTTAATTAGCAGCTGATCCGCGTTATTACAGCGATGTAATACACCAATATGAAGCGCACTCGAATGTATTGTGATCGATAGGAAACTCGGTGAGAAGATTCGGCGGTTTAGAAAAAGCTCAAGTTCAAAATATATTAGGTACATCCGTCCGTCAGAAGCGTTATATTTTATACAACTTTCAGTAAATCGCTTATGAACAAGGGGCTTGATTAAGTACCACAACCTTATATATTTCTGCCACAAAGAAACAGAAATTGTCACATGCACAGCACATTGTTAAATTTGAAGGACATTTTAACCAATGGTAACTGGGCACTAAAGCTGAGTTGCATTAACTTAAATCTGCTTAAACCATGCCTACGCCATATATTGTCAAAGTTAAAGTTGTATTTAAAGTTACTTGATGTAATTGGCCCTGAAATTTGCCTGCTAATGTCTCTGGTGACTATCGCAGGGCGAAGCCTTAAAGTCCAACTGGTGTTGGTACTTGGTCCTGTTTATGGACAGCATTGGTTTTTGGATACTAGAAGAGGTGTATTCAAATCATTGGAAGTAAAATGTTTTCATTTACTATACGTGTCTAATTTGGTTTGTTTTAATTTTACTACCCCAATGAAAACGCGAGACTACTTTCGTACTAAAGAGCCTCATACATTCGCAGTGTATACTCGTAGTACCTACTCATCAAAATCGTTAAACAATTACCGTCAAATATGTTTTTAAAACCATGGACATGACATTTCAAGCGCATTAGCTGACATAAATTAGCATATTCATGAACACTCATTGTTGAAACGCGTAAATCGTTCTATAACACATCGATCCTTTTAAACTACAAATTACTTTTGTATTAACAAAACTACATTTATTATTATAGCATAACCGTTGATAAACTATATATTTTTATATTAATTTAAATCGAATATAACAAATTAAATGTATGTAGGTTTCCTTATGGCGAATTTGAACAGGAAAACTTACATAAACGGTGTTTTGCATACTAACCACGAAACAACGTTTATTTTTTTATAGCGATGAATGGCAAGACGACCATGCCATTCGTCTGATGGTAAGAGCTACGACTGCTCATGAACAGTAGCAAAACCAAACAATGAATTAGAAGGCAATGCTTGGCATTCCACTGCGCTCGCCCCCTTGAGACGTAAGATGTTGAGTCAAATTGGTTGTGAACATACTTTTTTTACTAGACTGGACGTGACAGTAAGTACAACGCATTCAGGTGGGGCCGATTCTCGCCGGAGAAAAGAATTCTCTGTTAACATCAAGTTTAACAATTATTTAAAAGTGTCTAGCCTCTTATTGTATGGACTAATGTCATACAAGCTTTAAAAAGGTTTCTAAAAATTTAAAGCATCACTGTTCATCCATTCATGAAGCAAATAACTGATTAAAGCATGGAGGTGTTATACTAGAGCGGACATCGAGAACAAAATCTCTGCGCATTGTGCTGGTACAGGATTGCCGTGTGGGTGCGCACGGGTACCCAGTGAAGTGAGCGCAAAGATGATGTTACTGCGTAGGCGTGACAGAGACAGAAACAGAAGGAGTGTAACGGTATTGCTCATTTTTGTTACAAACATTTTGTTTGCAGTGTCCTCTCTAGTATATTATCTTAATAGTTAAAAGAAACCAAATGATATACCAATAACAGTTAAACGTGTTGCAGCTGTCTAAGGCAGTCCGTTGCAAATTTACAATGATTTTGCACACAATACTCCGTCTATACTCTATACTATAACGAAGGAAATCAATTAACAAAACAATAGAATTAAATCCAGTAAGCTGACCGACGCCGCCGGTCGTCCTCATTTAAATGTTTCAGATTACAGATGCACCACTGGCCTCGCCACTCAGTAAACACATCGTGTCGACTTCGTTATCCTTATTCACATCTCCATTAGGCACAAGGTCACTTGCAGCTGATTTTAACGCTGTAAATTCAAATTCTGAAGTATATTAACGTCACTTAGGAGTTTGAATTACAAAATTGGTTTCGTAACTCGATAAAACTAGATATACTTGGAACATGATTCTGTTTCCCATGGTTTTATTTTACCGATCATCTTTTTATAATAATACAAAAAATAATTGCGTATTTTTCAATAAACAATGGCTGTTTATTTTTGCAATTTAATAATACTGAATACTTTACAACATTACACAGCTTTAATAATAAAAAAAATACTCATAACCGCAAAAATTCAACATGGATATTCCAATGCATCGATTTCTTCGTACGGCATCGTTCCAATACCATATTGATCTGTTCTGCGGCTCCAATTATTACTTAATGAAAGTTAAATCAACTTGTGTATTTCGTTTAAATTATTTACGCACCGATCGTGTCGCCGCTCTCGTCTCGAGGCGGTGCTAAACTTGATTAAATTCAAATCAAAAGTTCTCTTGCGAAATAACATGGACATCGTATTTCTTGCAGTGGATTTGTCGGACGGCCACAGAATAAAATCTCATCAGTTATACATTTTATTTTGGAGTGTATGACACAATACAACGAGAGAACAATGAAAATTGAAATATATCTACATATCTCATTCTATATTTATATGTCCAACAACGGGGACAAACCTCGACCTACATTACAGGAAGTAGTTTCGGTTTGTTAACTTTGGCCTGATGCAGGTTGCGGGAGTAATGGTTTTATGCTATTGGTCCCACCCTGGGCAATGGACATGTCAGAAGTTCTGTAAACATGATTATAATAAGAGATTGATCAAAATGGATACAGCAAGCAAGGAAGGATGATCATGAGCGAGCGGAAATTCAATACAATAATCTCTAACTATATTATATACAGAAGTAGCATTATGTATCTGTATGTTATATACGTATATCAGCCTATATACATACGTCCCACTGCAGGACACGGGCCTGCTCAACAATCGAAAATACGATTGAGAGATGTATTGTGTAACATTATGTAAATTGTAAGTACTCAATACTCATGAATTTTTAAAGGCAGTTCCCGTCCAGGCAAAATAATGCATTTTCTGAAAATTCCCATTTCAAGAAAAACTCCATAACATTCCCTAGGAATGTACCCTGAAGTATAAAACTCATTCGTGATTTAAGAAGATATTTTGATATATTGTGTTAAATTATACGCATGCTTACCGAGTTACAGAATGTTTGCACGTCGCGTTATGCTCACTGAGCGCAAGGCTACCGCTAAGAGAAACATTTACTGAACACGCAAATAGATTTCAACTGGGCTACGAATATCCGAATTGGATGGTAAATACGAAATACTAGCTCTACTGAACATCGGAAATATGCAGTAGGTACTCTTCATGTTTTACAAAAAGGTCGCTATATTTCGCTTTTATCAATCTTTAAAAATTAAAAATTAATGCTCTACCTGTAGTTTATCCGCTGTTAATATATTTTAATTACATATTGCAGAAAAATTTGAAATAAAATTAGGAACAGAAATTGCTTTCAGAGCAACGCACTTTACACATAATTAAAATAATCACAAAATTGCTAAGTATGATAACTAAGTAACTGAAATGTCGGTCCTTCACACCATAATTTTTAACGCCTTCTGAATTGGTACCTACCAAACGTAAATTGTTGTAAATGACAAAATAATTCTGGCCCTGTGCTATTTCGATTTTCTACGACCACACAATGAGATATTTGAATAATAAAACCTTATACTCAAAGAAGCAAACGTGTTAAACCAAAATGACATTATGCCCTCTAAAAGCGTTTACAAAAGCAAATCTTACATTCAATTTGTATAAAATCGCACACAATAGCAAATTATATTCCGATTCAAAATACAAAACACTTTGTATTGAGTCATCGATACTCATTCAGGATTTATCGACATTCAAAAATAAATTTCATAAAAGAGTACACCTTGAAAAACGTAAAAGCTTTATTGAACATACAAATCATTTCTAAACGCTATCAACGGTTATATTTACCCGACTGCCGAATGTTAATGTTTTTCGAATGCTTTAAAGATTTTAAAATACAAATACATAATACACATAAGGCATTATTTAACTACAATTAGGTACAAGTCAATCAATATACTTTTTTACACTGATACAATATCATAGTGACTGCAACATCCCTGGTGGTTAATCCACTAAAGCTCATCTAGAATATCAACCAGGAAAGATAGTAATCTCGCCGGTCTGGACAACTACATAATATATCAGCTCTATCGTAATGGAATATATGAAACGCATTCTGAAACGTTTACAGTTTTTTTACGGCAGTTTTGCTCGTTTCATTGTTTCATTCATCAGCGAAAAGAAGTCCACTGGTGAACATAGGCCTCTCCCAATGATTTCCACAGTTACCTGTTGGAGGCAGCCTGCATCCAGCGACGTCCGACCACCTTATGGGTGGACGTCCTACGTTGCGCTTTTCGCTACATGGAAGTTTAGTTTTGCTCGCCCGACATAATATCTTTCGTAAGATCTGTCTGGTAATTCGGTGCGTGTATGACTGGACATGAGGAGATCAGGTATAAAATTCTAGATATTTTATCTAATATCACCTATGACGTGATTATATTTAACATTGGCAGCACTTACGAGGGCTAAGTAAGGCATGGTTTTTAAAGGGATTTTAAGGTCTTTTGTCAAACATTTCAGGGGCTATACATTCAATATTGTAAGCACGCAAGCAAAACGGTGTAATTGTAGGCTCAGGTGCGGTTGCCGTCTTCATTGCCGGCAAAATGTATGCAAGTGTCACCCTGTTGCATGTAGCACATATTCACGGAAATGCATTGGGCAAAATGAAGCCAGAATTTGTTAATACGTGATGTTTTGAGCAGACCTCATTTTACAACGTGATTTTTTAATTCCACTGATAACTGTTGCACTACAGATACACCTGTATAAATAAATGTTGTTTTCCTGATATGTAATTTTATTATCGCATTCGATTTTTTTATCATATTGTATATAGCTTTTGCCCGCAACTCCATTTGCGTGTTTACCTTTATAAAAATTTTCCTATCGCGTCCCGTCCCGTTATATTCCGCCTTGTCCCGTCTCATTCTCAGTCCTATCCCATCCATTTGAGTACAAAAAAGTAAAAAATATATCGTAATTTCTCCCTCAACCCACGGGACCACTAAATTTTTCGAGATAAAAAGTAGATTAAGTGTTCCTAAGCTTAACCTCCATACCAAATTTCATCAAAATCCGTTAAGCCATTTCTAAGTTCATCGCACACAACCGCACAGACAAACAGATAATTAGACCTAAATTCTAAAAATCATAATTTTGGGTTCTATTAGGTTAATATAGTCCCCCTTAAATCAGTTTTTCTCATTCATCTTCCATGTACAGACATCGATCGGTTACAAATTTATTATAAGTATATATAGATAAGATCTGCGTAAATATAAAGTTGAAGAATAATAATACCCGTTCCGCCGATTTATCGACCATAAGATACTGTCGGTAAATAAAATGTCGAGTAGAAATAATTGTAACGAGTGATTTTTATGGGCGATGAGTAAAGCAACCTATTTTAGCACGACGATATTCCTGGCAGTTATATTAAGAAGAATAGAATAAGGATTTGACTACAGAACGGAGTTGTCAACGGCTGATGTGAAGGATGGTCGAGTCGGAATTTTATCACGCCACGATTATTCGAGTTGTAAACTTTTACTCAAGTTTAATATGCGAGTTGTATGTGTAGAGAGCGCTAGTATAAATGTACATGATGTTGGAAAAGAATAGAGGAATTATGATTACACAATCGTCGTATTAATACTATTAATCGACTGAGTCAATACTTAAAATTATTATGCAATTAAGCCGTATTTATTCAAAAACTCGCTTCAATCATTCATAAAATGCAGTCAGATGTTTTGGAAAGCCCTTTAAGTTCTTCATAATAACTTTTTTTACGCTCTTTTTTATTTAGATCGTTTTTTTTACTATCCTAAATGTGACGTTGATTGCTATAGACTCGCTGACGCCCGAGCGCAAATCAAAACGCCTCTTTATTGGATCTTGAAAAATTCAATTCGCTTCAATTGCTTGTTAATTTTCAACTTGGCTGGCTTCGCATTGTTTACCGTCTTCTCGGAATGAAAATCAAGGAAGGGAATGACGTTTTTTATTGTATTGTCTTTTACATTCTAATGAATATATTAGTAAGTGAAAACGGTGCCGAAAATGAACAATGCTTTATTGCTGTTCAATCTTTCAAACACGTATAGGTACATGCTGTAAGTGAGTACGCATGCTATGAGAAATATCGTCACTGAAAGCAACTTGTATCTATAGCCAGCCATATGACTTGAAGCAACGGGCTAGGGACCTTCTTTCTTCAAGAGGGGACGGGATTGGGGAACTGAAAAAACAAATTGGATTATTTATTTCTGTACAATAAATTCTAAATTCGTATATTTACCTTTAGGTAACAGTTTAGGAAATTAACAGAGATTATCAAGAGCTGCTTCGCACGAATACGTACTCTATGTTATCCCCTTACTGGTATAATCAAATCATTTATGTAATTTAGCAACTGTGACTACGACCTCCCACCTTTGATTCATTTCCACATTGCTAGGAAGACAATTTACCGGGACAATATTTGTGCCTAAATTGATAATTACGTAGTCAATCTTAACTTTTGACTTAGTTACGTAATTCTTTGATCATTATCGTTCAGCAAAGGAAGGAAAATATGAGTATACCTGCCTGCGATTTCTACACTAGAATATAGACAAGTCATCGGTACATGGTCGTATCAAAGGTATGAGAAATCTCCCAAATGATACAAGGCTAGAGTGGACTATGCTCTAATCTCGACCAACCATAGATACGCGTCCCCAGCACTGTAATATATGGGTGTTATTGAAACTGGACTATTCAAACAGATGACCTAACATCTTGATACTCGATAACACTGCGCTTGAGCAACAACAGCAAACAAACCCAGCTGCCGAGATTGCCATTGCTCCTAATTCTAGAATATTCAAATTAATCCGCTAGTATCTGCTGTGATGACGTAAGCGACATTTGGTAGGGGCGTAACATGCCCAAGGAAGGATTGCATTGCTTTTTTGCGTTTCTAGTTCATACCTATTTATATTAATTGGTTAGTAAATTATATTAGGGAAACAATCAATGGAATTATACCTAAGTTGTGCTTGACATAGCCTTTGCCTGGATTCCCAGGTCATTACAAATCTAATCAGTATTTCGATTCGAAAATCTCGAATTTCACAAATTACTTCGAAAGATTTATCGGTCACACGACACTTAAGCTCAAAATAAATATTTGTAAGTAACAAAAAAAAATCAAAATATAATATTCGAACCCACACCTGCACCATTTCGTTTCACAGTGCGCTTTTCGCTCGCTGCGTCAAAGTGGGCGTCAAAATAAACATTAAAATTAAATTAACATTAGCGCATAATCAGTATTTTACGAAAGCATAAAGACTCAGCTATAGTTTCGCCTTTTGTTTCCGTCCCATGATGTGATAGGGGGCAATCCTATCCCCATATCAGGCACAAATTGCTGACTCTGGGCTGATAGTGAATAGAAAAATCCAATATTACTTTGTAATCATACCGTAGTACAACTACGCCACCGAGGCAGTCAATTTACATGAATTTGTTAACAACTTTAGACATTTAAAATAATGTGAATACAACACAAATAGCGAACCAATAGGTATTCTGATAGCTGTCATTAACATAACAACTTGAAAAAAATAACTTGAAGAAACACTCTCATTGTGTATTGACTAAATTGACTTAAAGAGGTGAATTATTCAAACCAATATGCATTGACAAGAAGACGTAATCAACATTTTTTGAATAGCTAACTTGTTCAAATGAAACTTATTACAGAATGTTTAGTATAAGATTAACATATTAATTAGGATTGTTTATCTCATCATGAATAAGGAAAATGTTAACAAATACATTGTCTTAAAGAGGGTAAATACTTCCTGGAATAAATGATTACCTAATAAAACAAAAAAATCCACAAGTAAAAGGATTCATTAAACTACTACAAAATATCAAATATTTTTTCTTATGATTCCCAAATTAAAATCGAATGTGGTAACAAAAAAATCTCTTGATATTTCTAGTGACAATATGGTATTTTGACATAAATAAAAAACTATAGAGACACCGTAAAGTGGTCCTACTTCGCTCCCCTATGAGTAATTATACTCCAGTTCTGTTAATGTTTTGTTGCCTATTATGTGAATTTGTAACAAAATGAATGAATACATGTATCATGTATTTTATTAATATGTTACTTTCAAAATTTTTGGCCAATTTTGGTCAATACATAACAGGGAAAAGCCAAATTGTATGAATACTGTAGCATAGTTCAATTAGGAAAGCTTAAATTTGGTCCAAGTACTATTTCAGTTGAGATCAGATGAGATCATTTCAGATGAGAGTAGTCAATTTGCTCCATATTCAGAATTTTATATATTTTTTTAATTATTTTTAGAGTTTTTTTTTTAAATAAATATTTTTTTAAATTTTGTTTACAATAAAATACTTCATAATGTTGATTTACCAATAAAAATGTGGTAGACAAAATGTTCTTCTCCATATAAATACTTCTGAGTCTTTTTTATAATGAATTATTTTAAAAGTATTCATAATTTTCTTATATGAGTATAGAGCAAACTTTATAGCTAAGTATTATTAATATGTTATATCACAAGGTACACAGTTGGAGTACATATATCTTTAAAGTATGGAACAATGATTTATAAATAATATACCAGCTGAATACATAATTTGAATATTTTATAGTATTTGGAAAATAATTACACAATATAGAAAAAAAAATCCATGATAAATCTGATATTTTGAAGTCATTTTAATGGGTGACTTGTCAGTATTCTATCCTAGAATTTTGTTTTGATACTAATTATTTGTTTTATGTTGTAGAGGTAAATTTTATAGCATTATTTTATAGCAGAATACTTGTGCATTATACAACTGTGTCAATATAAAGAAATGTTTTTGCTAATTGTTTAAATATTAGGTAGAATTATGATATTTGTAGCTTTTATTATTTCTTAAACATATGTTTGATTGAAAAAATATTATCCAAACTGTATTTTTTTTTTAACATTGGGTCTGTAATCATGAAATAGTTTTTCAATTTACAATCTCATTTTGACATAAGTACATGACACAACGAATTATTTTGATAAACTCATGGGGACTGGACATGGCACAATTAAAATAAATTTGTCAGTTTGAAATGAAAAAAAAGTTCTACATATTCAGAATTCATTTATGAATGAATAAGGACAAATTAACTTAATTTAACCTTTCTTATTTTGCAACAAGAATCATTGTCTATATAGCTTATAAAAATAAAAGATTAGAATACAAAAATTGTGTAATTATGAGCATGAGACCTAATGAGGAAAATAACATATTTGATTAGGTTTAAATGTTTAATTTTCCTTAAAAATAACTTTATACAGTTGGGAAATAAAACTGCAAACAATTATTATCCTTGAATTAAAAATGAATGAACAATGTTTAATTTAAATAAAATAATTATAATTAATTATATACATTGTCCATTAAGTGTTTTAATTTTTTTTTACAGAATTTAATAAAAATGTAGATAAAAATAATACATCAAATTAATTCCATATACCTACAGATATTTTATAATACTTGAGCAGAGGCAATAATATTTTTGGCTCTAGTCTACTAAGAAATTACGAACCGAATAAAATATGCTTCATAGTTTCGTTATAACTGCACGCTCAATTCACATTGCGATGTGTTTACGACCCGTTTTTATGTAATTCGAAAGATTTACGCGTGCTTGTTCGTAATATAAACATGAGTCAGTGTAGGTTTTCCTCCTCATTGCAGATGCTCATGTAACATTTTATTGCTATTAACGCTCGGTACTTAACTCGAAACACTCTTTGAAGCTACTACGTTAATATTAATAAACATTAAACATCCCCAACATTAGACAACGTGCCAAAATTAGAATACACACGTAAAAAAAATAAAGAACCCGACTGTTGTGTTTATAAACTCGAAAGCGCATCGTAATTATGAATGGACATCAGACTCACCTTTATATCATCGGTCGGATGTATTTGTAACAAGTTTTTTAACAAACACGACCTGGAATTTGCACTAAAAAACAAGTTTATGTAGAAAAACACACTGACCGTACTCGATTTGACGTTTAGTTAAACTCAATTCAATATGAATAATGTTTTGTAACAAAAATCCCAACACTACAATAAATGTTACACAATCGAAATGTGACAGTTCAGTGAAAGTGCGAAAATCAAATATTATTGTAAAATGCGGAATGCGAAAGCGATAAAAGCGCCAACTGCCGTAAACCGCAATATCTCCGCAACTGACATTTTATCGAAAAATACTATGTGGTGTTGCCAGCTAGCCAACAAAAAGTTCTACAATATTTCTTAAATGTATACAAATGTTTTATTGTTTTTTTTTCTCTACACTTATTTATAATCTCTGATAACTGTATTATAATATGTCGACAGTATTGAATATCGCACATGTACGGCTATTTCAAAGGTTAATTTTGCATTACATAACACTTACATACTTTTGTTAAAATAGATATAAAACTTTGCACGTATTTGGATTAATATTTTTAAAAGACTTCATGATAATTTTTTTTTTATAAAGTCTACATTCAGATTTACCCTAAAATCGTGGTAAATATGATGAGCTTGCAACACCAATAGTAACGTTTCGTTACTCATAAGATCCATTGCTAACCTTTTGTGAAATGGATGCATCTTAATGACAATATTATTAAAACTATATAAATTAAGGAATCTTTTTATATTACTTAAAATTATTTTTTATTCAAAATCTTCCATAATTACTTACAAATGTAAATATGATCAACGGCATCTGTCGGATATGTTGTGAACGAAAACAAAAGCTAGTGTAGCAAAGAAACTTTATTTGTAGCTTTTTATTTACGCAAAGGGTACAAAATTATTTTCTGGAAACCACATAGGTACTTATATATATGAATATTGAGTATTTTATCTTTTGGATAATCTTATTGTTTCTGTTATGTAAAAATATTATAGATCTTTCTTCAACAGTACCTAAGTACCTATTATAAATTAGTTTTATTTACTTAGCTACGATTGCAGTAGCCTATGTGGGCGTGAGAATTCCATCGCAGCATTCCCAGCCTTTCTTAAACTACTACCTAGGAGCTTTGGAGTCGCTAGGCGTATTTTGGGGGCAGCCCTCACCAAAATAGATCCTGAGAGAAGTGGCGAAACACGAACCCTATGTTCTCTGCACGTGCCCACATTCGAAGGAGGCCTGCCAAAGTCTTTGAGGGCGCAACTGCACTCCTTACACCTACCCGGCGGAGACCATACATCTCGAAACTGAATAGGGTGGGTGCAGAGCAGTACCGGGCGCACTTTACAAACAGACGCCGCAGTGCCTACCGCTAATGTGCGCGTAGATATCCGTCAATGGGTTGTGATCGGTTTGCCAGCGTGGTTTCTTTATTAGGGATCTAACCCGGCCTGTACTTTGAGGATGCAGCCCCCACGTGCGGGGAGGAAAACAGGTGAAGTGATCCTTACTTTTCCCACATCCTTAGCCCTTCTCGTGCGTTTGCAGGAAGGAAACCATAATGAGATTTCCCTTCATAAAGAAGAATTAACTTTCAACCTTCAAGCATAGTTTAATTTTTTAGTGCACTGTTTTTCAACCTGTGGGCCTTGACCCCTTGGGGGACCGCAAAGTCTTACTCAAGGAGTCGCCGTTCATGCATAGTATAGGTATTCATAATAAATATAGGTACGAAAATGAAGAAAATCATAAACCTAGTCTTCTAAATTACTAACTTTTGGTCTGTTTATGGCACAAGGGGGTCGCCAGAAGTTTTAAACTTGAAAAGAGTCTCGTGTTCAGAAACGTTGAAAAACACTGTTTTAGTCTGTTACTGTTCTGAGGTCAAATTAGCTCTACAAAAGTCCCGAGAAGTGGACCAAATAATCAATCTACAGCGCTGATTTAAGAATTTGTGCTGTAGATACTTATTTAAATAGAAAATTAATTAAAAATTCCTAAATTGTGATTGAGGACATGACCCCTTTTAAATAATGGAGAACTCTCATGAGTGTCTTGATAATCAGACTAACGTGACAAGCAGTTGAATAGAATATGAAGCCATTTTTCTCGTATAAAACATAACGTAGGAATAGCTTACTTTAAATTCATATAATAATAAAATTCTGCTTTAGTTGCACAGTTGTTCATATTTCTTTCTTTACAAAATACAGTTTGCGAAACAAAACGAAATAATAAAATTGGGATTGTTTTGTATTCTCTACCGCAGCGTTCAATATTTCAAAGAAATTTTCCACTGTACAAGCCGAGTGCAAGCAATTCGAATGATATACGGCCGAAAGGCTCAACGAGGCACCCCCGCACAACCGACTCCATTGTTCGTTTTTGCTAAAAATGGCGGGAAAGCGGGCGTAAAATGAAAAATCCGACAAAATGTCCTCCACGTAACTTTATGTCGAAATGCACGATTCTATTCCACGTGTGTTGCTGATGTTGCCTCACACGGATCACGCGCTTTTGTTTTTTAATGTTCTTTTTTAAATCACTAGTTATCTGTAGAACCGGTAGTTGCCTTGCATCTTGCATATAGAAATGTTTCGGCGCTGTCGGTGTGGTATCACTGTTTTACAGAATCCCGACGTATTTACTTTCGTCATTAGGTAAGTCAGTGAGATTGCCGAATGCCCAAAAGCCCTTTTCTCTTCTTTTTTTCCTTTCCTTTCCGCTCGCAATTCGAGACTAGCAATATAGGTAGGTACTACGATCTAGGTGTTGCAGAATTTATCGGTGGGGGTAATCACTTACCGACTACATCCGGGTATTTTTGCCCGTTTACCGAGCGTATGCAGCAACAAAGAGCTCTATTGGTAGAAAATTCAAATATAGACCCTACCGTTTTAAAAGGACATGGCAATAATCTTGTAAATCCAATCCAATTCAGCCAGAGGAAGTCCACTGCTGAACGTAGGCCTCTCCCAATGATTTCGCCAGTGATCTGTTGGAGGCAGCCTGCATCCAGCGACGACCCGCGACCTTTACCAAGTCGTCTGACAACCTAGTGGGTGGACGTCCCATGCATCTTGTAAATGATAGACAACAATTACAGATCGTCTATGATCTTTTGGCGTCCGAATGCGTTGTTGTCATTCAGTCAATATATTAGAAACAGTTTTTCTCTCATCACATTTTATTATATGGTCATGTTAATACCTATGTATTACGTGTATAAATGCTTCTTGTTTATATTATGAAGACATATCTCTAACAGTGCGTTAAATTGGTATATTTTAAATTTTATTTATAGTTCCCATTTTCGCCACACGCCAATAGAGGATAGATGACTATTAAAACAATATAGACTAATAATGGTACATTTCTGTAATGTTTTCCTTCAATGGGTTCACGTCTGCCAGTATGTGCGTGTAGAGATGGCGGAGTTTGGTCCAAACAACTTCATACTCCAGGTCGGCGAGGCCGTCCATTTTGAACCTTTTTGTGGCCGTACGCAGAAGTCTGTACCTGAAACAAAGCAACTTATAATTTTTGCAATGATTTACAATTTAACAATTACTTCAAATTTTTCTGACAGCCTCCGTGGCACAGTTGGACGCTGGCTGTAAAATGGGAGGCCACAAGTTCAATCCCCGCACTGAGACAAGTATTTGTGTGATCCACGGTTATTTGTTTCAGGTCTGTGTTTGTGATTCGGTTCGGGAACTTACCTGAGCAGTGATTGGTAAACAGACTCGTATCTAAGCGGGGTGATCAAAAGCCTTGAAAATTAAAATCGTGATTTATTTTTAAATCCCAGGGCACACCTCTGACTTTTTGGAGTCATGACGTGTGTATTGATAGTCAATCACCACGCACTATAACGGCGAAAGCAAACGTCTTGAGGAAACCATACAGTGATAAGATATCGGTCATTGCTTTGTGTAGAAATCGACGCGATCTGCAATCGCCCGTTTAGATTATGTTAGCATATAATATCTACATAGTTACATATGTATCTATTTGTTTGATGGATCTGCATGTTTGATGTTACATATTTTGAAATCTATGTATTAATACGAGAAGCGCAAACTATAAATCCCTTTTAAAGATACGTTCTTTACTGATAAATGGGCGATTTGAGTTTAGTTAAGGTTATAATTTATACACAGGAGCAAAGCTAAAGATTTGTACATTGTGTGTTACAAATATCTTAAAGTATTAAAAATAATATAATAATTACATAACTAAAATATTGTATGGTATTGTATCATCCCATATACGTCCCACTGCTGGGCACGGGCCTACTCTACAATCGAGAGAATCGATTGAGAGTGGTTAGGCCATATAGTCCACCACGCTGGCCTAGTGCGGGCTGGCGGACTTACATACCGTAGAAATTCTTTAAAATTGCTACGGTATGCAGGATTCCTCACGATGTTTTCCTTAACCGTTAAAATGCGTGGTGATTGACTATCAATACACACGAACTCCGAAAAGTCAGAGGTGTGCCTTGGGATTTGAACCCGCGACCACCGTGAACATGTAGGCAGACGAGTCTGGTCCGTTACCAACAGGCCACCACGCACTTAACTAAAATAGTATCATTATTATTATACAGCTTATAATATAAAGCAGACCTATAACTAGAGGTAGGTCTCTCATATGTGAGAGGCCGCCTGGGTAGGTACCACCGCGATGTCTATTTCTCCCACCAAACAGCAGTTCAAATGCACTATTGTATTTCGGTTTGAAAGACATTCTAGCCAGAGTAACTGGACATAATGATACTTAACATCTCATGTCTCAGGATGTTGAGTGCAGTGGAATGCCAATCATTGCTTTGTAATTCATTGTGTTTGGTTTTGCTACTCTCCATGAGTGATCGTATCGCTTACCACCAGGGGAAAGGCATGCTCGTCTCGCCATTCATTGCAATAAAAAAGGCCGGGCTTCGTGGCGTAGGGGAGAGGCCTATGTCCAGCAGTGGACTGCAACGGGCTGATGATGATCAACTTATAATTAGTGTCCGACCGAAACTGGTTTTTCGGCCGAAACCGAAACCGAAATTTGTTTAAAACTGCGATTATTTTCTGGAATTCGCTGTTTTTTTTACATTTACCTAATAAATTTATTTAGTAAATGTAGAAAAGAACAGTGAATTTTGGTGAGTGGTTGTAATTTTAAATAATTTTAATAAGTTTCGGTTTCGGTTTCGGCTGAAAAACTAGTTTCGGTCGGACACTACTTATAATATGAATGAGGGTTACGCTTTCACACCTTCACTACTCAACCGATCATAGGTACGTTAGCATGAGAAATAACTTGTCAGATGTTATGCAGTACCTACATTATATACACCTGTCAAGTTATTTCTGTATTCACTGTATCTTACAATTATTAAATACGTGTACAGCCGGGATTGGACCAGTTATTAAATAAAATAAATCAAGAATGCGTTAACGTTATCATGGCCTTAAATAAAGTAAGTGCAATAATTACCTGTTATGATTTACAGGCTGTGTGGGATGTCGTAGGGATGTGAATCTGGCCACTGTCTTGTTGTACCTGACCATCGGTATTCTTGCTGACAGGATTCTGTTGAACACCAAAGAAGACGTTAGAATTATTCATTTTTGGACTCAACAACCCATTTCCAGTTTAGATTCTATAAAATAACTCACAAAAATTCAAGTTCTTAAAATGCTCTACTGAAAGTAAACAAATTAAGTGGAAAAGCGGATCTACAATAATAAATATCGAACAAATTAAAAATACATCATAAGTTATTAGATACATCGTTGTAACTAAACTTAATAAAAGAAAACACGGAAATTCGAAATCAACCATTTGTTTAGAAATTGTTCGGTAAACTTGTTTCATGTTACTATTTATTTATGTAATAACATAATTCCGCGTAATTATGTTATTACATGAATAATAGTAGTAGCGTAATTATGAACTCTCAAAGAACGTAATTGTATTGTATTGTATCAGCCCATATACGACCCACTGCAGGGCACGGGCCTACTCTACAATCGAGAGTACGATTGAGAATGGTAAGGCCATATAGTCCACCACGCTGGCCCAGTGCGGGTTGGCGGACTTTTACATACCATAGAAATTTATACAAATCGCTATGGTATGCAGGTTTCCTCACGATGTTTTCCTTCACCGTTATAGTGCGTGGTGATTGACTATCAATGCACACCTGACTCTGAAAAGTCAGAGGTGTGCCCTGGGATTTGAACCCGCGACCACCGTGAACATGTAGGCAGCCGCGTCTGGTCCGTTACCAACAGGCCACCACGCACTTAAGAACGTAATGCCTACGATGAATATTTTACTGGGAATATTTTGGTCACATCTGCGACAAAACAATTTGGAACGTTCGGTTACATGCTAAAAAATATAATATCACCTCATTATTTCCACTTAACACAACTTGCATGTTTGCTTATAAAACTTTATAAGGCAATTCTTAAATAATCTAAGAACACAATCCACAGTGTAAGTTTTTCGGTTTACGATTAAATGTGTTGCCTACTGTTTTTTTATACTCGATGTGATGAAAGGCTTCTCCATCACTACTGACGGTTTTAAGACTGCTTCGGAAAACGAAGCCAGGTGGTAGTTTTAGTGACTTTAGACACGATGCAATTAAATTTTTTGCAAAAAAAGCGACGATTTTTTTTTTAGGAATATTTTTCCCATCATCGTATTTGGGTGGTAAATACATAATTTTCCTAAAAAAACAATGTTCACTCTTTTATTTTTAAGGATGTTATAGTACGCAAGGGTTTAAATTATAACATTAGCAAAAACTATGGATTTACCACCCAAACACCATGATAAATTTAAAACATTACAAATTTTTTTAGTTACAATCAATAAAACTACCAGCTGGCTGTGTTTTCGGTAGCAGTCTTGATATACCCTGTATATAGGTTGTCCACGACCTTCTGTCGCTGAAAGCGCTGTTGTCAAAATATTAAAAATAGTTTTTCTCTCCTCACAATTTATTATATTGGACATGTTAATTACTGTTAAATTACGAGTAGGTAATACATGCTTTTTGTTATAATTAAACATATCTCAAACATCATGTATTCAATATTCTGACAGCCTCCTTGGCGCAGTTGGTTAGACGCCGGCTGTGAAACGAGAAGCCGCGGTTCGATCACCGCACCGAGACAAATGTTTGTGTGAACGACAAGTATTTGTCTCAGGTCTGGGTGTTTGTGAGACCGAAAAAGTCTCTCATAGGTCCTGATATCTACGATACAATAATCGATCTTAGTGTGGGGTCAGGACTATGTATGTGACTGTCGGGTGTATTTATTATTTATTTATTCATAGATATTTTTAATTTAATTTGTAGTTCCAAATTTCGCCACATGCCAATAGAAGATAGGTGACTTATAAATATTTATGCAAGTGGGTTCGACCTTACCTCCAATACATGTCGTTGTCCTCGCCGCCCCACCCCCAGTAGGAGTTAGAGAATCCGTTTATCTGCTCAAAATGCTTCACTGTCATGGCAGATACACCTCCGAACAAAGTATGGTACTTGTTATAAGGACTGAAAATGAAATTCATTTACACCTATTGCACAGTATATTTTTTGTCAAGGTCGAAATTTCAGGCGACTTCAATTCCTTTTGTATGAATTTTAATTAACTTACACGCTGAGGCCCTTACATAGGAAAAATGTAATTTAAGTGCAGTAGAAATTCCGAATTATTTACACGTAACCAAAAAAACATAAAAATGACTCTGTCCCGGCAATTTCACAATATTTTTAGTTAACCTAATAATGCTAAGAATAATGACAAATTTTACAATTCACATTGCGAAAAAAAGTGCCTAAGTAGTTATATCAAAAACACGTGACGTTTTTCACGTGTTTTTCACGTGTTTGTAGTACGACTAGGTAAATGTTGCAAAAAATATTAAAAAAAATTTTGTATCCTCTAATTCTAAACAATTATTGTATCATCAAGGCAACTCACTGATGAACTAATGCATCAATCATCACGCGCGACACCAAAAGAACCTTAGCCCATAGGTGCATTATAAAAATAATAATTTAACTAAAAAAAGATTTCAATTGGCTACAAAGGTGAAGGAAAACATCGTGAGGAAACCTACCTTAGCGATTGGTATGATTTTATATGGTATGTATAGTACCAACCTGCACTAGGCCAGCGTGGTGGACTATATCGCCTAAGCACTCTCAATCGTATTCTCGGTTGTAGGAGGCCCTTGCACAGTGGGAGGTATATAGGCTGATACAATACAATACAAAGTTGTGCTAGGCCCGTGCCCTACAGTGGGAGGTATATGTGCTGATACAATATAATACAGTCTACAATACTTACAGATGAGCTTTTTCCGCAACAGAGCCGCACATGTGCCGTGGAAACGTAGGGCATGTGTACAGAATATCGTCACTGAGCGGCAACAAATCCACGTCGTGTAGCACCACGCAGTGCCAATTATTGTACTTCCACATCTCCTTGAAACCGATGTTGAACAGCTTCCCTCTGTTGAACTTCTCATCGCCTTGGAATCGATATGAGACTAGTTTTACATACATATACCCACGCTTTTGTCGTAGAAGGGCTAGGCAAAGGCGCCACCATAACACCCACATTTCGCCTTGTAAGTTCCGTCCTACGATGTGATAGGTGGCGAGGCTATCGCCATATCGGGCACGAATTCCTGATTCCGGGCTGACAATGAATTGAAAAATCCATTAAGACTTTACCCGACCTGGGATTCGAACCCGAGACCTTAACTTTGCTGTACCGTAGTACAACCACGCCACCGAGGCAGCCAGTCGAGGCAGTTTAGTTTTAAATCAGTTTTATCGAAAGATGAACTGCAATACAATGGTTGACTTAAATGTAACATTGAAATCAATGAATACAACTGATTGTATAGTGATTAAACCAGTGCCAAATAAAGTATGTATCAACTAGTGCGTAACAACATCTGCCCTGTGGCAAGGGGGCATTTAGAATCCCACCACGGTATCCCCAGCCTGTCGTAGAAGGCGACTAAAGGGGGCCTTTGGGATCACTGGGTGCACTTGGGGCGCGTGCTTAATAAAAATGATTCCGGGGCGGCCGCCTAAAAAGGCAAATAAGGGCGCGTACACGCTCCCTCTCACAGAGACGGGTGAGACCATGAGTCTCTATAAAGCATAAGGTGGCTGCGGAATAATACTGAGCGAGCCTCGCTAGCAGAGACCGCAGTCACCTTGATATGCATGAAGAGGGCGTCATCGAGGGGTTTTGGTCGGTATGCCGGCGTAGGGTGTTAGGGACCCAGCTCGGCATTAACATCCGCGCGCCGAGCTGGAAGGCCGGTGACCCCGACATACCCTTCCCGCACCTTTCCCAAGGCCTGCGGGAAGGAAACCATAAATAGTTTTCCCCTCGTAAAAAAAAAAAAAAGTGCGTAACAACATAACAAAACAACTCTAAGGCTTAAACAATTTAAGTTCTATTCCTTATTTGGCCTTCACGCCTTGCTATAAAAGAAATATGTAATGTGTAAGAGCTCGATAGGATATACCTACCCATTTTAATTCATAACAAAGGTGATATATTTCTTACATCAATAATTTCAATAAATGTTACGTACGGTCTCATGTAGCTAAAAAAAAAGTTTTAATATCTGTTATTTTTCCATTTTAGCACGACGATATAATTATTAGGTAATTCCTAATAACTAATGAATAATGGCTCTTGTAAACGTGTTTAGAATACCTAATTCACATATCCGTATAATTCCAATATCATTGAAATTAGTTTTGTAAATGCCCGTTCCACTTATCGCCACTAAACATTCATATGCTGCGCTCTAAATGCAAATTATAGACACGCTCACATTTGCATCAATTTTAATAGTAATTAATCAATACGTTTCGATGTCGAAAAGCCACAAACGGAATGCCGAATGCTGTGTAAATACATGGGTATGAACAAACATGCATCCCTGTATTTAACGTCACGGCCTGATGGCTATCGGTTGTCGAACTAATACTGGTAATGGAAGCCAGCACGCGCCGCTTTTTCCATTAGCCAAATAAACTTGTCAATGTAATAACCTTATCTGAATGATACGCAGATATTACGAATGGCCTTTTAAATTACTTGGTAATTTGTTTTACCCAAGATTGAAGATCAAGTAACAAAATCTGATTTAATTAAATGACATTTTTTTGTCATAAATTGATTATTGGAAAAAGAACTGCATGCACCGTCGCGTCGGGCGCAGTCAAGTGGCTAATATTTCAAAACTATTTTAAATTTCGAATATTCAATTTTTAAATCTGATTCCTATGGAGCGGGCTAAGAACAAGGAATATACTGCCAAATCATATATAATTTCGTTTCTCATGTTACATACGCAAATTAAATTATTTAAAAATGTACTTGTCAAGTCAGTTTTTTATACACAACCGGTGAATGCAAAACTTATTATAGTTACATACCAGCTTGTTCGATGATAAATATTCTGTATTCCAGTTGTTGTCTCATTAGAAATGGGTGCATGTAAAATACAAAAACCGCTAAATTCTGTTCACGATCCCTGTAAAATATTACTTAGTGAGACTATTGGAAAATGGAACTATTACATATATACATTTATTGGGAGGTAATATAAAATCTATGGACCCATTTAAGTAGTCATACATGTATTTACAAAGTAAATAAATTAGTAATTAGAACTAAAGTTCTTTTGTTTAATCGTTAACACCAAAAACCGGCTTTAACTATAGATAGACCACGTAGGTAGAGCTGTAAAATATTAATCAGTAATTAAAAGTATAATTCCTCACCGGTATGGCACTAAAATGGCAACTTTGTGCCTAGGCCGACAGTTCACTGGGCAATAGTAGCCGCCCTCTTGAACGTCACGAAATTTATTGTCATTGTCGTGCTCTGAAATAATAAATCTCTATGGCTAAGTTCGATTAGTCATTCGCTGGGCTGTTCCATTGCTGAGCTTATGGAATCTATTCGATAATTTCTACACAGGGTATATCCAGAATGCGACCGAAAACGAAGCCAGGTGGTGGTACAAGTGACTTCAGATAGAATGCAATAAAAATTTTCGCAAAAAAAGAAACATTTGTGTTGTTGTAATTTTTTACTTATCGTCGTATTTGGGTAGAAAATACATAGTTTTCCTTAAATAATAATGTACACCTTTTTATTTTTAAAGACGCAATGGTACGCAAGGGCTTAAATTATAATTTTAGCAAAAACTATAGATATCCATTATCCAAACACGATGCGATTTAAAAAATTGCAAAAAAAAAACCTGTCGCTTTTTATGAAAAGTTTTTACTTGCATCGTGTCTGTAATCACTAAAACTACCACCTGGCTTCGTTTTCAGTCTTGATATACCCTGTATTTATTTTATTTTTACTTTTTTATTTACTATACTGTAAAGTTCAAACCCTTAATCGCCCGCAACTGGGCTGGAGACTTCTCCAATCACAATTAGGAGTTCATGAGTACAGGTAGGCGGGGATATATATATATTTTTAATTTAAGTGCAATTATAATAATAAGGTTTGTATCTACTGCAACTGGCAACGCTTTGCTGTAAGTAGTGAAAACTACTGTTCAAATAGCTCGACTATAATAGACTACGACTACGAATATAAATAGCCCATCGACCGTCGGAAATGCTCGACAAATTGTAGGTGACGTTTGTCTGTTCACTGTCTACCCATTTGGGATTAAAGCGTGATTTTATGCCTAATTATTTCTTACCTATTGCCCATACCCTGCTGACTTGTAACGCTGGTGGTAATGTTTTTGGTATATCTGAAAATATACCCGTCATGTGATTGTAAACTGTTTTTTTCTACCCCCATCCCAAACACATGTTAATAGGACGTGGTGGAATTTGTTGCAGGACATAAATTAATAAACCCAACAGTCACATACTCGTACATAGTGCTGACCCCACGCTTAGATCGAGTCTTGTGTCGTGGGTATCAGGAACTACAGTCTTTTCGGTGTCACAAACACCCAGACCCGAGGCAAATACTTGTGGGAGAGTACAAGAACAAGAACGGAATACAACCACGGCCTCGCGTTCCACAGCTGACGGGGCTTGAAACCAACTGCGCCACAGAGGCTGTCAAAATTGCTTATTTTCATCAGTAAAATTACTTCAATTGCAGGAAGACCACTTCTATTCTTAGACTTCCCTAAAGCCCCATTTACGCGGAGTGAGTTTCTCGCCCCGAAGATACGATTATCGTAAGGATATAAAAAAGTTGCATCGTGTAAACGTTTGTCAGAACACGATAATCTATGGCGGTTATGTCATGCGATAATGGCATACGATTCTCGCCGCGAGCAACTCTTCCCGTGTAAATGGCACATACATTTTTTCCATCATCATCATCGGCCTTTTTGCGTCCACTGCTGGACATAGGCCTCTCCTATGACACGCCACTGGGCTCGATCCTCAGCCCATCGTCTCCAACCGCTACCAGCCACCCTACGAATATCGTTGTTCTACCTTGTCGGATGATTTCCAGACTTATAGAGAATTACTAGTGAAGTTTATTTTTTATATTAAAATAACAACGTATCTGGTAATAGGGCAAACGAGCACACGGTTCACCTGATGGTAAGTGATCACCGCCGCTCATGAATTTCTGCAACACCATAGGTCTTGGAGATGCGTTAGTGTTGGGTGGGAACACGCTCGTTTTTAGAAGGTCGCTAGGTCGTACTAGTCCGGACATGCTGATGGCAATTGGCTCCACAGATTTGTAGCACGTGGAAGAAAGTGTCGGGAGAAACGTACTGTGGTGGGTTTCCAACCACCAAAGTGATGTCAGTAGTACTTGAAGTTTCCACTCATCAATGAATACTTTGAGTCTTACCTAGTTTTCTTGGACTGCAAGACGGCAAGTATTTGTTAAACAAAGTGTATTGTTTTGGTTCTGAAAAAATGACGTTTCTTATTATAGTAAACGGAATGTTTTCTTCCCATATTTTTAAACTAAAATAATAATAATAATATTGCATATAAAAATTATGCCTGTCTGCTTAACGTTTCGGGAATAATCTACCCGTTTACAAGTACATTTTTTGGATCATAAAATTCAGAAACCATAACAGGAATCGAAGCCGAAACCCCAAGTTTCTAATCCATATACACTGCTACTGGCGACAAAGCAATATGTATATAGTAAACAAAATAATGAATTAATAGTTAATTAATTACCATTATTTTTACTTTGATAAGTTGACACTAAAATAGAGTCTGTCGATTTATTGTAATCCTCAGTGTTCTCGTGGACCATCGGTTGTTGAGTTACACTAATATTTTCTTGCTTTATCTGAGTATTAGACAGAAGATCTTTTATTTGTGTATTTACATCGCTAAATGTCAGCTTATTCTTCTTAACAACGTGGCCTTTATTTCCTGAAAAAAAATCAAGAAGCATCATAATGCTTACCCTAACGATTTTGAATAATTTCTACTGTATGTAAAGTCTGCCAACCTGCACTAAAGCAGCGTGGTGGACTATATGGCCTAACCCCTCTGTATTATACTGTATTCGCCCATACACGCCCACTGCAGGGCACGGGCCTCCTCTACAATCGTGAGAATGATTGAGAGCGGTTAGGCCATTAAGTGCACCACGCTCGCCTAGTGTGGGTTGGTGGATATTACATACCATAGAAATTCTTAAAAATCGCTATGGTATGCAGGTTTCCTCACGATGTTTACTTCACCGTTATAGTGCATGGTGATTGGCTATAATTACACACTCGATTCCGAAAAGTCAGAACCAATGCACCAAAACATAATTATTAAAGTACAGTAGATATTCTTTAGCCCTACTGCAAAAATAAATCTCAATGTAAAATTCAACATCCATCATCATCCATCCATCAGCCAAAGGAAGTCCACTGCTGAACATAGGCCTCTCCTAATGATTTCCACAGTGACCTGTTGGAGGCAGCCTGCATCCAGCGACGTCCTGCGACCTTTACCAGGTTTCAATTACCAACGCTCAGTTTAAACTATCTCAACCTTTATTACTGACGCAGATAGCTGTTTAATTTTCAAGCTATCTCCAGCGTTTTTATGAAACTACCTACCATTAGTATATTTTGATTGGCGCGACCCATTTCCGAGCTTAACAAGTTTCCCATATACCATTTAGAGAATTTAATATCCAGTGCCTTTGTCCCGGCGAAAATGGTTACAGGGGAAATTTCTAGTGAATCGCTGCCTCATTACCTATGCATTGATTTCTCATTTCGTGTTAGAGGATGCTACGTTCACTCGCTACGAACACGATCCCTGTAGAAAACTAATAAGATAAAATGGTAGGAACTTTTTTCATACGTACGTTTTGCCTAGTTTTCCAGGGTATTTTGAATTTTGAATCAGAGTGGTTCGAATTGATTAAAAAATAAATAAAAGTAATTTAATTTAAGCCGACCCGCACGCTATCACTACTTGAGAGAGAAATAGGTTTATGAATCATGATCGACATAATACACTAATGACTAATACAATGGACAATGATATTATATGGCTATTATCTGCGTTTAAATCGACGGTACTATTTATCGAGCTCGAAGTTCAATGGACTGTATTTCCATGGTTAAACACAGATTCATAATTCTAAGTAGATTTAACTATCGCACGCTTTTTAAAACAATATCTTAATTACTTTTGACGCAAAATTTTTAGTAGGTTAATAATTAATCACAAAATATTGCTCACGGTTGAAAAACTTCTCTGTATATTTCGTTGCATTTAAATGTACTTCAATAATTCTTCTCGTATTTTCGTGGTAGTACAGAATAAATGCACAAACTGGTATTAGACAGATCAACAACCATTTTCGACGAAACCTCTGTCGGGAATCGGGGACTGTTTCCAGACATTCGTGCAACGAAAGCGGGGTTCTTTCTGTCTCTGAAATATATAGGAATAATGACTACCTACATTTATTTTTAAAATAACTATTCACATTTTTACCGAAAAATACGTCCTTGGACAATTAGTTTTGAAAATAGTGACATCTAGCTGCATTTGTAAGAACTACATATCACTATCAGTAAAAGTGGCCAGTTGATAATATTTACTGGGCCCAATTAACAGTGTAAATACACATAATAACTCACTCGAAGACGCATAGCGTGTAAATAAATATTTAAGTATGTTTCTAACAGGCAAAAAATACATGATACACAAACTAGTACTACAGCGAATTTAACTGCATTACTGAATGAAATGTTTACCGTATGAAATGATATTTCCAAACATCCCTTCTTTATTTGTAAATTTTAAAGAAACACGTTGCTAAAATTACGGATACTTAGTTTAAGTATCAACATTAAATAGCATGAAAGAAAATACATCGGATATCAAAGATGTCGACTGGTCTCAATTGACGAGACTATCAAATAGTTTATCTTGAGATTTCTGCATGTACCATCATCACTGCTAGGCCATAGCGTTCCTTTAAGAATAATTATTAATTGTTTTAAATAAATAGTAAGAAAAATCAAAAGAAATGAAAATATTGCTGTAAAGAAGAACCAGTATTAATTAAATCTGTAACACTATCTCCACACCTTAGAGTATTTATAATATAATATAGAGGGAGCGCTGGTACATCAAAACATACATAAAAATAGTGGTGCCGGGCCACTTTCTTCTGCCCTAATATTGGCTGACATTTGACAAGTTGTCCAACATACAAGAGAAAATTATAAAACAATAGTTTAGGGCTCTTGAATTCCACCCAAACTCGTTTAAGACGAATAAGAAGTAAATATACTTCCGGTTATCGACGGAATTTTTAGCAATTTGTTGTTAAATAATTCGTTCAATTTTCACTAATAACTATAGCAGTGCTACCAACATTGCAAGCAAAAAAATATCTACGTTTTTGAAGATATTATTGTCCTCTCTCTCTATATTATAAATATTCTAACGTCCGAATACTCAAACGCCGTTTAAATATTAAGTTCCACTTAACAACCCGCGTTCTTTTTAAGCGGGACTTTCGTAGTTAAGTGCAACATAAATCATAATATTTAAGTAGCGTTTGAGTATTCGGGCGTAAGATTCACACATGTACAAATTCACTTCCGCAAAACCTAATCACATGATTGAAGAGCAAGTCATTAGCGTTCATAATTGTGTAAGCAAACGGACAAACAGCTTTGTCCGGCGGAATTATCTCTAGGCGCAGTCGTCGCCATTGTGTCGGCCCGATTGTTCCCGGAATTAATTCCCGAGTCCCGACGCACAGGAACCAACGAGGAATATTCCGTCGCTCGGAAATAGAGGATTTTGAATCATATTGCACGTTTTGAAGATCGCTCTGAGTACATATACATGAATGAAAAAGTTTCCAATTGTTTTATGCCGAACGTATGCTAAGCGATTATCATGCGTCCCAATTTGTTATGTATCAGATCTACAATCTATATAGTATACTCGTATACACGTTAGCTACAAACAGTTCAATATGGAGATCCTTGGGGGAGGCCTATGTTCAGCAGTGGATTTCCTGTGGCTGAAGAGAGAGGGTATATACACGTAGTCACAAACACACTTCTAATACAATATTACATTCGTCAATAAAGGCAAAGCAACTGTTTTTTTAATTGTAATATCAAAAACAATTAATTATGATAGAGCCTCATTTGTTATTGTTATTTACGGTATTTTTTGCGTTTTGCTTCAAGAGATATATTAAATTACTCACATTACAAGGAAAACATAATGTAAATGTGTTGAGAGATAGATCAGTAAAGAAAGAAAATCTAAATAATAATAAAAATCATTATGATACAACACCGACTTTCATCAAAATATGGTTCCTTATTAAACTCGTAACAATTTAAACCCCTTAAATATAAATCCTCTTTTATTGTTATTGCCAATGGTGGAAAGGCGGAAAATGGTATAATTGCTAATAATTTATTATACAAAACAAATAAAAACAAAGGTTATTAATTTGAGTGGAACGGAGCGGCTGTAAAATGTAATCTCAGTGATTTGTTTACGAGGAAGCATTAATAACATTTTATTATATTATATAACCCCATCATTTGTTAATGTTTATGATTTTAAATAATGTTTAAGTCGATTTCCAATTTGAATAAGTAATGGTAAGTACTCGTAGATTTAGACACAGTGAAAAAAGGTTCAAAGTAGTATGATCAAACGATGAAATTTATGCCTTTCCCAGTTATGTACGTAGGTACAGTGGATGCCTAATTAATTAAACTTCGAAACGCACTAGAATAAATGAATACACGTAATAGTCACTTACATAGTCCTTTCAGCCACTCAGATGGTATTGTATCGTAGGTATCAGAAACTACGAGACATTTCGATCTCACAAACACCCAGATCTGAATCGATTCATTACATTACACTTAAACATTTGTCACAGAGTAGGGATTGAACCCCCGGCCTCTCGATTTACAGCCAGCTCTCAACCAACTGCGCCACGGATGCTGTCCTATAATCCAAAATAAAACACATCGATTTAAGGAACTGTTTAACATACATACATACATAAACCCACGCCTTTTTCCCAGAAGGGGTAGGCAGCGCCGCTACCATGACACCCACATTTCGGCTTGTATGTTCCGTCCCCCGGTGTAACAGGGGGCGAGCCTATCGCCATATCGAGCACGAATTCCTTACTCCGGGCTGATAGTGATTTGTAAAACCACTTTGCCCGACCCGGGATTCGAACCCGACACTCAGTTTTACAATCGTACCGTTTAACCCTAAGTTTATGAATTGTGAATTTCTTCGCATTGACCGGATTATTTTGTTTTTCATCAGATATCACTCACAACACATTGCAAAACAACATTTTTGTTATGCAAACCTATCGTTAAATTCACAATAAATTATTTACAAATTATTTCAATTGTAATTTTATTCACCACTCAGTCGTTTCTTTGAAAAGTATATTAATTATTAATCAAAAATAACCACGAAAATTCAGTGTAAAGTTGAAATGAAATAAGAAATAAATGATGGAAATATGAATTAAAGACAATGGAAGGCTTATACAAAAAAATAACTTACATTCTATGCATGAGTTTAATAATAGCGCTCTTTCCTTTACAAACCAGTTACGACTTCTCTTCGTATGAGTACAAGAGTTTACCAATTTTAACCAGCAATTCAGAGGAATCGACAGGTTGGCATTTCAATTGGTTATTATTTCTTTTATTAAACAGAATGTATATACCTACAGGGTATATCCAGACTACGACCGAAAACGAAGACAGGTGGTAGTATTAGTGACTTCAGACACAATGCAACCCTGTATGACAGCCTCCACGGCACAGTTGGTAAGACGCCGTCTGTCAAGCGAGAGGCCGCGGGTTCGATTCCCGCACCGAAAAATGTTTATGTGAACCACAAGTATTCGTTTCGGGTATGGCTGTTTGTGAGACGGAAAAGTAGTTCCTGATACCCACGATACAAGACTCGATCTTGGTGTAGGGTCAGGACTATGTATGTGACTGTTGGGTGTAATTATTTATTTATGTATGTGCAAATTAGTGGACAATGAAGTAGTTAGGACGCTGGAAGTTTCTGGAGTCGGACTGCTTTTAAAACGCCTGAAGAGTGATAGCTGAGGAAGGCTGAGATAGGAAAGTAACGGCAGTGACCTGGTGACAGCGCAGTAGTTACTGCACATATACATACGTCACGGCACGAGCGTCCTCTACAATCGAGAGTATCATTTATAGGGGTTAGGCCAGACAGTCCACCACACTGGCCTACTGCAGTTCGGCGGACTATAGAGCTAGCCGAATATAAGTAAAGAGGTAGTAACAGTTTGTTAAAAGATGAATTTACTTAAACATGAATAGGGATGATGTTAGACCAAATTTTCTAATATATAAAAGTTATTAAATATAATTATTATCATACTTGAACCTTGACCTGTTTTAGGTATGTAGTTTCAACTATTGAAACATTAGGTTATCTTTTTCTATTTAAAGAAATTGGCAAATTGTGACGGGACCTCTCCGGCGGATTCGTATCCACGTAAAAAAAACATTTTGAGCCGAGATTAATTTCATAATTAAAGTCATTAAATAAAATCCGATATGGAATAGGTTTATTTGTTTAGGGAAAAAGTTTGTTTGTAAAGGATTACGCTGATGTCGAAAAAATGCCCAGAGACACTGTTTAATCTAAAATGTTTATTCAAATCTTTATCAAGTTTAATTATTGTAGTTTTCTTTGTTCTTGAACATGAGAAAATGACATTTGTATTTTTTTGTTTATAATAGCCAAGAAGGACTTTAGTAAAAAAAAGACTTTGGAATTAATTTTGACGTTTTTTTTAATTCTAGAAACAAGCGAAGAAGACAATGTAACTGGGGCCGGGATTAGCAAAGATATAAACATATGCTATCTTAATATGTCTTCTCTTGGTAAGGAAGATTTTCACTCAACTCTTTTTACACCACAGAAATTACTATTGAGCAGACACTCAAGACACTCATACCTGGAGTAATTGTATGTTGGTGTTTGATCCATAGAAGGACTGGGGAAGACTTATAATTAATCTTGAACTCCTCTAGATAGTAACGGCCTTATTTATAGACAGTTTTAAAACCTATTTTAGCTAACGAATATTTTGTCTTCTTCGCTCTAATTGAATTCAAAAGTCGTTCGAAAGGGAAAACATTTAGTAAGTAAAACAGGTTTTAAAACAGTCAATGAATAAAGAGTGGCGTAGTAGGTACAATATAATCGGTACAAGTCATACTCAATTTAAAACGTTTGACCTGTCTCTTCAAAAATCATTTCTCAAAGAACCTGAGAAAAATATTTACTAATACAATTTTTTATCGCTTTTTTTACTGATTTTAACTATACCCGGCAAACGAGCAAACAGGTCACCTGATGGTAAGTGATCACTGCCGCCCATGAACATCCACAACGCTGGATCGTGGATGTGTTACCGGCCCAATTGGGAGGGGAGCGGGAAGGACAAAGGATGGGAAGAGGAAAGGGGTATTGGGTATCCGGCAATCTCACTCACCGAACACAACGCGACAGTGAAGCTTTCGCTTCACGTCGATTTCCTGTAAGTTCCATTCATGCTGAGTCATGACTGACAACAGCGTGGTTCTACCACTTGTAAGTATTTTTAACCGTCTTCAAAAATCGAGGAGTTTCTCAATTAGTAAATCATTTTATCTATGTAGTAAAAGAATGATCAGTGGCTGTACTTTTGAATATAATTTAATTATTGTTGATGTATCAACTGCTGACGCTTCGACCAATGACCTATTATGTACGTATTGGTAATCAGTATACGGGAGTATCACCTTGATAGATCCAGTATTGCCATGTTGTAGTTAAGAGTCCCTATAGTTAGTTATAACATTAATTTTTTTACAGTTCACGATTCAAATTCATAAACGATCTTGATCTTTGTCTAATTATCGGTCTCGAAATCAGACCAATCGGTCAAAAATTATCTTTAACTTAAATTGTCTTGATTGGTTTATTTCCATATATATATTGTATGGAAATAAGTATAAAATATAATTTTCAAACGTTTTTCTTAACCATTCTGCAAATAAAATGTCTTCAGGTCCCATAGCAGTGAAGAAAACAAAAATGTCTCTAAAATGGGTGGAACAACAACACCCGTGGGTGAAACTGGGTGGATTTTATGCGCCAGAAAATTGCCAATCGAGACACAAAGTTGCCATTTTAGTGCCATACAGGTAAACTTGTTATATTTTTTACTCATATCCGTTGTTTTTACCTGCATGAAATTGCCCGATACAAGAATTTTGGCATTAAAACATAGATACATAACTATTGATATACTTTTAAGCCGTTTTTAAGCATGATTGTAAAAAGTGTGTTATTGTGAACCACAAAAAAAGTTATGAAATGAAATTAATAACATTACGTATTTAGAATCACAGGTTCGGTAAGCGGTTTTCACTAAAGAAGATCGGGGAATAAACTCTAATGTTGCTCTTTCAAAACCAGTTTACAATATAATGATTATTACAAAAGTTACAAGTTATTACACTCAAAATGAAGTATGTATTGGATTGAACCGGGTATCAAAGTTTTACGCAGGTCGACGTAACTAATTGATTCGACTGGCCAGTGACAAAATCTCATCTAAGGATATTATTTAGAATGTATGTACATTGTACATAGTAAATGCGGTTGCTCGTTTACTATCACGTCACAAATGCGTTTTAGTCGTGTCACTATAAAGAAGAGCAGTTGATGTCAATTCGAATTGATATACTCGTATAATAGAAAACCAAATCATTGAATGATTGCAGGAATAGAGAAACCAATCTGATTATCTTTCTTCATCACATCCACACATTGTTAAAGAAACAGTTGGTGCAGTACAGGATCTTCGTTGTGGAACAGTGCGGTAAGGTCAAATCATGATGTCAGAATTTTATTTAGGTACTAATATATTTTTCATATTCTACAAAATCCAATCCTTCTGTACAACTACTATTTACCTACACAAGTAATTAAAAAAAATATATTAGAATATACGAATATATGGTAGATTACGAGTTTTTGAGGTACCTATGTATGCGATGAATGGACTAGTGTTCGAAATGCATCGATTTAGAGGGGGTAGAGCTAAATGGTAAAAATATTTACTCTTGTAGGACAGCTTGTCAGGCTCGGGGCTATTACGATTACCTACTTAAGCAATTTTATTAATTTCATATTGTCTCCAGCTAAAGATAAATTCAACAAGGGCACGTTATTCAACATCGGTTTCGTTGAGAGTCGGCGCGAGGAGAAGTGGCAGTGCTACATATTCCACGACGTCGACCTGATACCGCTCGACGAGAGGATTCTCTACCACTGTCCGAGGAACCCCACCCATATGTCGTCTGCGGTTGAGAGCCATGGGTTTCAGTAAGTGGCTTTCCAATAATCTTTTACCAGCAGTCAAGTCATTTCTCATTCCTCGTCTTGAAACTTCGTTACACATATTCTGATGTGCTGTATGCGTTGAGCACACGATATATACCAAATAAAACAAACTGCAGCAACGTACCGGAATTTCCGTTAGTTACCCTGACCCCTTCTGCTCTTATAAGACAACACTATTGGCTACCTTCTCTTGATTAGTTGATTTTTTTAAGGAGCTATGAGCACACAGATTGCGTTCGCAATGACCGTTCTAGTAAAGGACGTTAATGGCTTTATATGAATGTTATCATGACATATTATACTAATAACATAAAAAGTAATTAATAATGTCTAATTGTCACGAATTGGTCTAATAAGTCACCAGCGTAGGTGTACTGTCCCAATCTAACATCTCCAACAAACACAGACCACACGCTATTTAATCATCTTACGTAGATGTAAATTGCCAATGATGATGAATTCATAATGAAACGAAAAGCCTTAAGAGCTAAACAAACCTAGCTCAAGATTTGAATTCTATACAGCTACCTAAATCTGTTTCAAAGCTCAAAATCAATATGCGAAATAATGCTGGCAGGACACCATATTTACAACTGTTTGGAGGAGTGACTTCACTGACAACAGCTCAATACAAAGCCGTGAATGGATACTCCAACGGCTATTGGGACTGGGGAGCGGAAGACGATGACATGTTCGTACGGTGAGTAACGATCCATAAACACTTATCGAAGTTCGTGGAATTGATATTATCCAAATAATAGATTAAAAAAACTCGCTTTACTACAGTTGCTATGTACATAGTCATACCTATTAATATGGAATTATTACTAAACAGAATATTATCTAATCATATCATTGTGTTAACATTCGCTCTTGATATGACTTGCACAAGTAATTTAATATTTTCATAGCATTTTGATACTCGTTGCTATTGCACCGTGTAATTTATCGTAGTTTTTTCTCCACATCGTATATTATTTAACATTAAGTTCTCAACATTTAACAGTAAGGACTGCCTCGGTGGCGTAGTGGTACCACGGTATGATTGCAAATCTGAGGTCTCGGGTTCGAATCCCGGATCGGGCAAAGTGATATTGGATTTTTCTATTCATTATCAGCCCGGAGTCAGGAATTTGTGCCCGATATGGCGAAAGGCTCGCCCCCTATCACATCGTGGGACGGAATATACAAGGCGAAACGTGGGTGTTCTGGTAGCACCTCTGCCTACCCCTTCTGGGAAAAAGGCGTGTGTTTATGTATGTATGTAAGTTCTCAATCACAATATAACTATAGCTCTATGTATGTTAACAGATTACAAGCCCGTCGGTTCCCTGTGCTTCGGTTCAACCACACTATAGCACGATATGCGACTTTACCTCACACGCCCAGCCAAGTTAACTATAGAAGGTAAAACAATCCCTCAATTATACATTCAGCAGTATTTTAATACGCCAGACGCGGCTGGTGACATGTTCACGGTGGTCGCGGGTTCAAATCCCAGGACACACCTCTGACTTTTCGGAGTCATGTGTGTATTGATGGTCAATCACCACGCACTATAACTTTAATGGTGAAGGAAAACATCGTTAGGAAACCTGCATACCGATTAAAATAATATATTATTATATAAAATATTAAAATAAAATAATTAAAATAATACATAGCGATAAAAATAAATTCTATGGTATGTAAGTCCGCCAACCCGCACTAGGCCAGCGTGGTGGACTATATGGCCTAATCACTCTCAATCGTACTCTTGATTGTAGAGTAGGCCCGTGCCCTGCAGTGGGACGTATATGGGCTTATACGATACGATACGATTTAATACGGCACGAAATGTGGTGGGTGTTTGTGAGACCGAAAAGCCTCTGCTAGCTTCTGATACCCACGACTTAAGACTTAATTGATCTTAATGTGGGGTCACCACTATGTATGTGACTGTTGGGTGTATTTATTTATTTTTTAATGCTTTAAAAATCTACTTGTAACCTATTATGAAAATATTTTATTGAGAGCTACAACACCTTATACTATAGAGTACCTTCAAGGCCATAAAACTTAAACAGAACATTTTATTTTGGTCCTCAATATTATTTAGCCGCGTGTTTTTGGACAAATAAGAATGATATCCGAAGATTGGAATTTGGTGGTGGGTTAAATTTTTATGCGGAAATTACGCTCCCTTAATATGCAGCGAAAGAAGTCTTCGCGGTTTAATTTCTTTATTCTACAAGGGCCTTATTACTAACTTCGGATGAGCGAAGATTTAACTTTAGTCCAAGGCTTTAAAATTGACTCGATTATTTTGAACAGCGAGATATTCACGACTTTATTAATAAACACGAAATTGCATAGAGGTCTAGTTAACCATCGTATTGTAGTTACATTATTAAATATTATAGTCAAATTAATAGTCAAAATAATCTATTCAATGCTTAAGCCTTGGACTAAAGTTAATCCTTCGCTCATCCGAGTTTTTTAATAAGGCCCTAGGTGCATAGTCTCACTCGAAAAATAAATAGTAGGTAGTTTAAAAATCGCATGTGTGCATGCGTGCTTCAGTCAAGGGATCTTAAAAACTTTGAATATAAACATAATATTTTTGTGTTCTATTGTTTCAGGGGTAGAATTCTAATGCGAGCGAAAACAAGATTTTGGACTGATGGATTGTCATCCCTTAAATACAAGTTATTGAGTAAAGAATACAAAAAGCTTTTTACACACTTGTTAGCCGACGTAAACCCCTTGAACATTAAAGTGAAATAACTTCAACAGAGCGTATTTTATTAACGAACAAAATAATACAACTACTAAAACTAAGAACTGTAGACAAATTCAAAGAAAAACTTTACGAATCTCCTCTGCTAAATTAAACGACGTGAATTTCTTTACTTTATGTAACAATTTGCAAAAGTTGGGATCAGTAACGAACTTGCTAATGTAAATATCACCATTATCTGTGTCCACTTCTAGACGACGCATTAAATCTTTCACTTGGTCTACATAAGGAGTCTCTCTCTCTTCTGGGAGCAACCTGAAGTGCCATGGAAGACATATGCGAAGAACATTCCATATAGCACTTTGGCTTACAGCGTATGCTATATTCGGATCTGGTTGTGGCTCGATTTTTTGTTCCTCTTCTACTTCTTCCTTCTCAGGTGGTTTTTCCTCTGTTGGCTCGACCTCTTCCTCACACGGTCGGCAAATAAACGTCATTTTTACATCGGTAGCGGAATGAGCTGTTTTACTCTTTTGAACTAACAAACTCTTTTGGCTCTTTGGAATACGTGCGCTTTGAGAACTTTCTATTTTTTTGCCTTTCCCTCCTTGGCCTTTACCTCCCTTCTTACCTTTCTTTTCATCCGCAGTTGGCTCTGTATATTGCAGCTCTACAATTGTGGTCCCCTCACATGTATTAACTACATTAGTGATAAGTGTTGTCAGGAATTGATCGGTACATTTCAACGCACATGCTAAGCATTCATCCTTATATTTTTTAAGTTTTATTAACTTGAGAATGATCTCTTCGCATTCTGAAAGGTTGAAGCAAATCTTCTTGCCGACAGCCATAGATAAAGCTGACGCAAACGCTTCTATAGGATCTCGACTTTTGCAGAAAGCCAATAAGAAAGCTGAATAGTTCATCATATTCTCTTGAACTTCATACAATTCAAACAAAAAATGCTTAATTAAATTCTTCCGCAGCTGTGCACTTTTATCTTCCGGGTCGAACTCTTGATCAAACCAGAACTCTGTGCTGGTAAATTCATTCCTGCTGATTAATTCCGTCGAATTTAGATCTAAACATCGAAATTCTCTGCGTATTTCTAAAAGCTCCTCTACATCCGGAAACCTTATATTCAAACAATAAATGAGAAAATCTCTCCAATCTATATAAGCGGTATCACCGAAAAGCATAAACACCAACTTGGGTATTTGCTCAGGGTCAATACGACACCAGTCTTCAGGAACTAAAGGTCCAGCACATGACTCTTTGCCAAAGAAAATGAAGTCTTGCAAAAGATAAATAAAAGATTGTTGCAACGAAATACCAGTGGGAGCCACTATTTTAAACTGAGTACGAAGTCTTGCTAACTGGCTGATTTTGAATTCTAGTTCGCCTACTGTTTCAGTCACGTCTCCCGAACCTAGAATAGGTTCTGGAGGAGAATATTGTAAGAGATTTGGATCAATTACGAAAGTATCGTGTTCAAGGACAAGACTTTCAGGTATCCTTCGGCCATCTTCCACAGCCATCTGAAGATATTTGCACAAGCGATCAACAGATTTAATTTCGTTCATATAATAATTATTTATATCTTCTTGCACTTCTATAAATGTTTTAAAAATGTGATCATTGAACATTTTGATGTCTTTATAACATTTATATTGGAGTGCCAACATACGTAGACTAGCACGAAACATTTCCCCATTGATTCCCATCGTCCATTCCTCAATACATTTCAAAGCATTTTGCTTGAAAATCTCTTCAGCATTCACCGATTCTTCGGAGCAGTTGTCATCCTTTTTCTTCACGGTTGGAACCATTTTAGCAATTTCAACATATTCTTTGCTGATCAGAGACCGGTAGGAATCATTTGTATCTTTGATAACTTTTAAAGCAAATTTTACGTTGTTCTCAATAACCATATTGAATGGATTATTGCTGTAATCCATCTCAATATTTCTCAGTTGCATATCTTGAAATGCCATTTTCAACTGTCTGTATATTTTATCTTCCCCACCTTTCTTACTACCAGAGGTATCATCAGCTTCTCTAAATATTTTCGTCAAGTCTTTCGAAGTTAACCTATCATTTGGAGGCATTCGCTTTATCATTGCAAAATAGAAATCATGCAAAGTTTGAAATGTTAAAATAGACCTGAAAATAAAAAATATATTTTATTCTTTTATGTACAACGATATCCATATTAACAATATTATTTTATAATTGCTATACTTAACCTGTTTAGTTCAGTCTGCATACATGAAATATAAGTGTTAATCATGGTCGTTAACTCTTCCATTGCCCAATTTTCACAGATAAGAGATTGTCTTTGATGTTCCGCGTGTAATTTCCGTTCATCGCATATGTTATACAATTTATTTTGCAATTCCTTAATACGGCAGTGCCATTCATTTTTTGTCAAATGAACATCGCGCCAATCATTTTCAAAACCATTATAATCCCTTTGAAAATTGCACACAAGATCCTGTTTTTGCGATGGTAATGTTATTATTTGCTCCATTTTATCTTTTATAAACCTTGCATATGGAACTAAGCAATTCATTTGCAGTCTTTTGCTGAAAAATAACTGCTCCATGTCATGAATATAACCTCTTTCAATTTCTTCCCAGCATGTAGCTAATGCAACACCAATAATTTCGGAAATAGGTATTTCTCCGTAATCCCATTCTTCCTCGCCTGCTAACATCTTGAAATCCTCTGAAGTATAAGTCCTACTCATATTTTCTTCCCCGCCCAATTCTTCTAAAACAGGAATAACTTCATCATGCTGTTCTTCGATTGAATTAGAGGCTTTAATCACTTCTAGATCGTTAGTCACAGATTGTTTGCTCACTTTGGATCCTCGGCGTAATCTTTCTTTTGATTTCCCATTATTTGTTTCAGGCTTTACAATTTTGGATTTTGTTCTTTTATCCTCAGAAGTAGGAAACTCAAGGAGGCTTAATACATTGTCTCCGAATAATCTATCGCAAGATTTCAATGGCATTAAAAAGTCTCCTATAATATATTTGCAAATCAGTGCTAAAAAATCTTTCTCAATTACTTCATAGTACATACTATAGTTAATACCTAATGCCGCATAAAATCTATCCACAAACTCTGAGTTCTCTTCTGTTAAATCCCATATAACAAATTCCTGGAGAATGTCTTCAGTTTCTTTGAGTTTTATATAACATGTGAAATAGCTCTCAAAAGGCTTTTCAAGTTTCTTTTTGTGTGGATCATTTACAAGTTTTGAAACCCTGACATCTTTATGTAGATCTTTATCTTTCTTGCGATGCTTAGAGATACTTTCTTCTAAATAAATTTCGTCTCTATCTTCCAAATCATCTTCGTCAGGTGGGCAGCGTCCAGAAAATGTTTCTTCCAATATTTGTGCCTCCCGATATGAGTTTGGGTAATTTATAATAACAAATCCATTTATATCATCTTGATCTTTTAAATACTCAACTATCATGGCCGCTAACAAGTGATCAGTTAGGGAGTCCCCAAAATTTAGAGTTTCATAAGCGTATCTACCTAATTCGGCCGCAGTTGATAGCGCTATTTCTTCTTCTGGAATAGTTTTTGGTGTCTGAGTTTGCTTAGTATTTGGTGGTGTGACGCCTAGCATCATGGCAACGTTTGCATCGCTAATTTTATATGTCATCTCATCATCAGCTTTCAATACTTTAATTACTTCTCGAGCTTCTTCATCTTGAGCCACTGCTGTAAATTTGTCATACGATAATTCTATATCAGTACATCCGATCATTTCAGTTTTGAACCGTCTCAAGCAATAATTGATAGCTGTTTCAATGCGGACAACATGGATCTTAGACAAATTTAGTAAAATTTGCATCGGTATAGTTATAGATCTATCAGGAAGTCCCCGTAGAAGCGCTTTCGCTGCAAACTTGCGTAATTGCGCTGGAGGTCTCGGCGGTGGGTATGGATACTTTATTTCAAGCAACGTATATACTACATGTCCGAGGACCCGCGTTCCCAAATATTCGTATTTTCTTTCTTCACACTCAGGATCATAATTGGGTATCAACAAATCTAAAGTCCAGGGGCCCGAATAATTATGATATTCTTTAAACTCATTATCGTTTAGCGTTTCTTGTCTATCTAACTCGTGTCTCTTGATTTCTTCTTCCTCTGGTACCACTTCCTCTTCAAATCCAGGTTCCTTCAGAATGTTCTCCATGGGATCCAGGATGTCAAATATAGGTTGGCGTTTATAGTACAACGTTTTCCATTCATAAATAAAATGTTCAGGAATATCGTCTCCAATTAATCGCTTGAAATAACCATACTTTGTCACATAGTCTACTATTGATAACATCGTTTCGTAACATATTTCATAATAATGTTGACGTTTCTTTCTCATTTTTTCAGCATATAATTTTTTGTGAAGCATATTTTGTCTTCGTTTCTCAAAATCTATTTCAGTGACTTCTAGTTGGATCTGCTCTTTAACGTTATCCAGAAATTGATTAAATTGCTGTTCGCGTTGATCAGCAAATTCTGCTTCGCCTCTAATTCTATTTTGGACTAAGTTACGCGCCTGTTGTTTAGTTTCCATGATTTGAGTACACATCTGTTTTTCGAATTGTGATAATTTCATAACTTTCTTCGCTAATTCTGTGTCATGAGCAGTTTCTTCTTCAGCCACTGAAAGGTCCCATAGAGATCCACTCAAAACATTCCTAAGTTGTTTTTGAAACTCTTCAGAATCTGATTTCTTGTGCATTTTTGTATATAGATTAGCCATATAGTCTTTAGCCCATTCCGTATCGATAGGAACTTGTTTATTTTCCAAAGCTTTCTCCTCCAGTGCGAGCAATTGATCATACGTGTAGTTTTCAAACTTACAAGGATACCTCAAAGCAAATTTTTCCATTTCTTTTCTCTCTTTTTTCGTTGTTATTGGAGGTATTTTTCCTTTAAAACCCATTGGTGTATTGGCCTCTTCAATCTTGGCCAACATTTTGGAGTATTTGTGTCGCACATAATCATACGTATCCTTGACTTGTTCTGCTTTTTTTCTTTGCCATTCAATATAATGTTGTTCGTTTAATAAAGGTCTAGATAGATTATCTACAAAAACATCCTGCTCTTCCTCGACTTTATCGATTCTAAAGCGCTTTCCCATTTTATCCACCAAGTTTGAAACCATTTGTCTTTCTCGTTTAATAAAATTAGTTCTATCTCTTTTATCCAATGTAAGAAAAAGTTGGTAAAACAATCGCAATAAAGTAGAACCTTTGCCCTCCATAATAAAATTTAAATCTGTATCATTCAAACTTATTTCTAGCTGTCGTAGCCATTCTGAAATATATTTCCAGTTGCTCTTAACATCTTCGGTTGCGTTGCTTGACTTGACCAAGAAGTGTTTCTCATCATTGATAACATTATAGCTAAGAAGGACACTGGCTATCACATGACCATTTTTCATCATGTCCCCAAATTCTTCGGCTTCCCATTTTATAGGACGTTGCAACCTTTCTGTGAGCCATTCTTTCAGTATCTCAGCCATATTACTTTTTATAAATGAATATAATTTAATCTCCTACCATTAATTTTTATGTCTGTACACGTTTACTAAAATGACAATATTGACTACAATATTGACAGACATCCCTTTTATTTTTTACAAAAAATATTCATAATTTGAGATCAATTACTTTTGAAACTAAAAAGGTTGACTAGGTAGGAAGTTACTTTCAAATTCTAATTTCAAATTCAATCACTTAGTGGAATCAGTGTTTTTTTATGTGTATGTTATCTGAGCGATAATTTGTATAAACATTCAGTTCATTCCGAATGAAATGAAATGCAATAAAAAATATTAGGATTACTTAATACTTTGGAAGTGAGATAGTGTAGGTGATGGTATTCGTATATGCTGGCGTGTGATGTAGGCAGAGTAGCAAGAAGCGGCGACATAAAATGTACACAACAAACCCACAGAGTGTAATTTACACACAAAGGAAATAGTACGAAATAATATACTCATTACTTACTTAATTAAATTCTAAAGTCTTACACAGTAGGTACACTATAAGTACAACTAGTCGTTCACTAAACACTAAATAAGTGTACTAAATATTAAAAATGTGACAAGAGCGATAGTTCAACACAGCAAAATAAAAGAGCATTTAAGCTAAAAGATATTACATTAGCTAGCAAATCGCAAAGCATAGTCTAAAGCACACTGGTCTTGTACGGCGCGAAGGGAGCTAAACACTGCTTTTGCGGTGCGGCGCGACGGTCCGATTAGCTACGCCGTTGATGTCACAGCTACCCACATATTACTTTTAGTAGATTATTTTTTTTATTGCGTTGGTCCGGCAAACGGCAAACAACAAACCTGATGGTAAGTGGTCACTGCCGCCCATGAACATCCACAACGCTGGATCATGGATGTGTTGCCGTCCCAATTCGGAGCGGGATGAAAAAGATGCGAAGAGTAAAGGGGTATTGGGCATCCGGCAACCTCACTCAACCAACGAAACGCGCCAGCTGAGCTGTCGCTTCGCGTCGATTTCCTACGAGACACTGCTACCGCTTGGGATGAGCCTGCCCATTCATGCTGAATCATGACTAACAACAGCGTGGCTCTATCACTTCCATGATGTGATCAACATCAACTGAGGTTCGGCGATGAGCTGGTCTGCCGTTGTTACATATAAATATTTTTTTATGTTATGTGATGTACGTGACTGTGGTGTGAATGAATGTGGAGTGTACCTACATATGTGGTATGTATAATGTGGAATACGGCCGTAATAGAAAAATGTCTAGCAGGTGAGACTACATTTTTCAATTCCTTTGCTTATTGCTAAAATAAAAACGAAAATCATCTATGGTCATAAATCATAAACAAAAACCTGGCAACATTAGTATTTTCTTGTCATACCTTATTATGACTTTTTTGTGATGTTTATTTTCACTGTTTTATCACGCATATTTCTTAAATCCAGTCTTGATCTAATCCATGATGAAATGTAACGATTTGGAGAAGAGTGTACGTAATTTTAATGAACTTAAATGACAAGTATAAGTCGTAATGTTGCCGGTTTCACAAATCAATTATATTGTATTGTTTACAGAAAACTCGCCACATGAATCTCCAGAATTTGGATAAAGCTTTACATGATTTGGGGATGCTGAGCGCGATAACTGAGGCTAGGCGTGAGTACTTGCGTGAAACGAAGTCCAACTACGGCGTGATGAGATTCAACACACGATACGTATCGAACGTCACCGTGGGTTATTGTATGAAGCGAGCGGCGAACAAAAACAGGCTCTGCCCATACGTGTTGCCGATCAGGCACAGAACTAAGAGTGAAAATTCGGACGCTATCGGTAGTGACGTGAGCGATAACGGCTGCGAGCTGAAAAACAGCTTGTTCGAACCATCGACCAGCGGTTTCTTCCACGATTGCACCAAGAGCCCCGCAAAGCGATGTCAATCGCTCGAAAACCTCAACCTTCTCGCCGACTCACCGCCGGGCCAGGAAGTGTCACCAGAAATGGACTGTGTATCAACACGAATCCAAAAGTTACAAGTTGATGAATGACACCTACAAATGCCACAATATCTAGCGTTTTGACTCAAGTCATGTTTACTCTATCAACGGGGTAGCAAATAGAAGTAGTATTCAAGTGATCTAATGGATGTTGAATATTTTTCAGTATGTACTGGAAGCAGTAGTTTAACATTAATGTTCCTAGTTTGGTGTAATTAATTTTGCATGTGTCATCACCTATCATATTGATTGTAATCAAACTTCATTGCAGCTATTCTAATGAAAAATTTAGGCAAATTGCTCAAAATTTTTAGGTACAAATTAGTGGTACTTGTATCAATGTGTTGTGAACTTGATGAGTTTGTTATGAGTGAGGTTTTTAATAATTTTTACGGTTACCTAATAAGCACTAGTGTTTTTTAAGAACAAATTAATTTTGTTTTTGTCTAAGTCACAGATGCACCACACCACTCACCGGACTGTGTGTTTGACTTTCATTGTGTAAAATTATATGATTAGATAAAAATTAAACATGTGATAAGACTGTGTGAAAGATCTCATTATCATTATTATCAGATTCATTCAAAATGTCTTATGCGCATTGTGCATACATGTTTTATTTATTCCTCACAGACACATCGCTTGTGACTTAGAAATAGATACTTATGTTTGTTAACATATTTTGTTATTTTGTTCATATTAATTTAAATAACAAATATTTGAAATAAATATTGCTTTGATTAATTCATTAGTGATTTTTATTAATTTTTTAATTTTTAATCAGATTAGATAACAAAATTGGGCAAAATGTTGCCTGCAAAATTACCAATATTGTCAATTGTCATTGCCATTTAAGTTATTTATATAGATGTAGAGTGAATTGAACTGGAATGTTCAATATGTGACCCATTTAATTAAAAAACTTTTGTTTTAATCAACCATCTAAAAAAATTGTGCAACAATTACCTTACTGCATTCTATTACAAAAAGTCAAACATGTACACAAAACAGGATCAAAATTTAATACTTTAAACTCAGTAAAACATTGTAAATTGAAGCTATTTTTAAAACTAAAACCTTAATGTTATTCATGCAATAACATCCATTAATATTAATAAAAGTAACAAAAATGTATCTTAATTACGATGTACTAGTGAATAATCAGCAATATCTTAATCCTAAATAAAAATACCAAGTGAACTTAAAACTTCATTTATTCGCATTCATTGAGTATGTTTTAACGCTTATTAATTAATAACAATAATCTGTGTTTTAAATAATATTGCATTGACTTGAATCCGGACTGGATTTAGAACTCTCATAAAGCTTTCACTTTCAGTTGCTTCATTTTGGGGTTTTTGCGTTTCTGTTGACGCTTCTGTTCTTTGAGCTCCCAGCGACGTTGCTTCTCTGGGTCATCCTCCTGAAATAGTATACGGTTAATAATTGCCTTAATATAGATAACTACTATAGATAAAATATTTCAGCTCTAGAAATGAAATTATTTTAAACATTTTTGAAAATATCCTTAATTATAAATTTATTTCCATAATAATATAATTATACTGCATACTCCTATTGACATTTATGTATATAAAATACATTTGGAAAAAAAGGGACAATAACATTAAAGGTGTAGAAATAACAGAATCATAATATGTATTATCAGTTGATTCTAAACCACACAAAGGACGAGAAACTTAACCAGGGAAACGTTTTTGACGGCGCTCCAGCGAATTACTAATTGATACATACGGCGAGTATGCGTTCCTTCTCCTGCTTGCGTTTCTCCTCGCGTCGTTGTGCGGCCTGCTCCTGGCGCGCCGCGTGTGCACCGCGCAGCCACGCCTCCGCCACCTTCTGACGACGCTTCTCGCATTTCGCAAGAGCCTGGTTAAATAAACATAAACTGTATGTTACTATTGCCTTAAAACTGTTTTTGACTGACTTAGGAGGTTTATAGTGATTAAAGTAAAGATACGGTGTTGAGGACTGAACTAAAGAAATGTTGCAAAGTTAATCTGACTATTAGACATGTGCCAATCACTGCTAGAATTTTTTGTTAACCCGTCTAAGTATATACTATACTCTGAATCTATAGGAATTTCGTCTAATAAAGTTAAAGGTCTAACATGTACAAGAAGTACACATTTGTGTGGGTTAATAATAATCAAATGTAAATTACAATCAATAAATTACACAAAGGCTACTAATGTTATGCATATTTAAACAAACATGCACAAACACACTATAAAAATTATATACAAACATGTTTGGTGAGATGAACCTCATATATAACCCACATCTTTATCACCGCTCCAGGTGTCGTACAACATTTGAAAAAATTGAAGATAATTTTTTGTCAAAACTCGTGATTTTAGTTTTCACAATTTTTGGCCAACCTGTATAGATACGAATATTTTTGCTGCTTAGGTGAATGAAAGGCCTTGGAAACTAAAATCACGATTTTCGACAAACTACCAGGCAAATTTTTCAAACTTGGTGCAATGTTTACCTGGGGTGGGTAGGAACACGTGGTATAAATTAAATATAATTTTGTCTATATCACCCTGTATACCTAATAAAGTATCATCTGTTTTGAATACAACGACTAATTAGCAACGAAATTATAGAACTCATGTATGGTACCTCCTTGCTGAGTCTGAGGCGCTTGATCTTGTCGAGCAGATGGAAGACGAGCAGCAGCAGCGGCCGCACCTCGTCGCCGCCGCCATCCGGCCCCAGCGCCATGCTCACGAGCATCACCTTCTCCGTGTCCGGGGGCTTCGTCACTGTCGTCTCCCTGGGAAACGGCTCGTTATTAATTTAACTAGTTCATGTTTGTGCCGCCAGATGGAGTTAAAATGGAGAGTTTATGTACGAGCTATAAATCTGATAATAATTTATTGAGCTAAGTAGCCTCTGCGTAGGCATATCAGGTAAATTATAATACAGCCCCTAGGAGTCCGGCTGCAGGGCACAGCTCAACTTTACAACTGATACAGGTAGGCCATATTCCGACAAACTAGGCAGTGGCAGTGTTGGCGGACTTGGTACACTATAGAAATTCTTGTACTTGTAGACCTATGCTATGCCGGTCACTATGGTATAGAATACACTTCTATAGTAAAAGAGAAGTGGTATATAGTGCATTACGCCGTATACAAGCTGACTTATTAAAAGGCATTAAAGCACACAATAAAAGTAAAAAAAAAAGCCAAATACCCCAACATAGTCACATACATACATATTCCTGACCCCACACTAAGATCGAGTCTTGTGTCGTTAGTATCAGAAACTACGAGACTTTTTAGTCTCACAAACAATCAGACCCGAAACAAATACTCGTGGTTCACACAAATCTTTGATTCGGTGCGGGGATCGAACCCGCGGCCTCGTTTCACAGCCGGCGTCTAACCAACTGCGCCACGGAGGCTGTCAATAAAGTGTCCATGGTGGTATATTAATGTAGATAAGCATGGAGTGTATACTGACTCCATCTGCTTGGGCCCGGAGTACTTGTCGGAGATGTGTATGTAGTGCAGGTGGTGGTGGTACTGCGCCAGCGCGGCGGTGGCGCGCGCGTCCAGCACGGCGGCCGTGGCCTCCGCCGTCTCCGACATCACGGACAGCGACGCCGGCAACCCGTGCTTGTCGCCCGGCCGGCGCTCCGGGCAAAACACGCTCTGGAAACATACAGTATAGAGTTGATCATCTGCTTATTATTACATAGTAGTTGAAGACGGGACTAATTTTAACGTTCTGGCGCTTTTTATACAGCTACTAAATATATAGGTATACATGAAACTACTGACTTAGTTGAGTTCAGGTGTATAAAAGTTAGAATTTAAATTAAAATGTTTTTGATGTGGAGTCAAAATTAAGTCAATCAAGGCGAAGCTAATTATGCACTTAAATTTAAATCCAACTCTTAAATAAATTACAACTTCAGAGAGAGAGTACAACTTCGCCATGATTAAATAACTTTTACAAATAAACATTGGATCCATATTGACATAGGCATCCAAAGCTACATTTCAAACCATAATTTTGATATAAATAATGTAAATAAATTACAAATAACACATCAAGTACGCACCAAGTCTTGCATTTCCCTGGAGAGTTTGGTGGCGATCTTCTTCTGCGCGATGCACAACACGAACGGGTCGGAGTCGTCTTTGCCGAGCTCCACGCGGATGAGCAACGTGTCCGGTGTGGGACGGACCACGCCCAGGAGCACGTGCACTAGGTCTTGACGCTGTGGGGGATACACTTTTAATAAGGTGTTGCTAGAGCAAAAAAACAAACATTTTCAAAAGTGTATTGATGAACATTGTTTTGATAAATGAATTATAAGAATTTGCTAATGTTCTGTATTTATCAGCCTATTGCTTGGTTATGCCAAAAGTATAATCGTATTCACATTATTTGCCATTCTTCGTTGCCTCCTTAACTAAAAATTAACTTAATTTAAATTAATTTAACTCCTATTATTAACCAATAATGGAAACATTATTTTAGTTAATTTAAAGTATGTAGTATTATACCATTGGTTAGGTCAAATCGCAAAATAACAGAAATAGAGTATTTAAACAAACAAACCTTAATAAGTTTTAAAGTGAGCAACATTCCTTCGCAGCAGACTCGTCCGCTGCACCACATGGTGAAGCAGTGCTCCGCCTCGCGGCGCCACCCGCGCTCGTCGCTCGCTGCCACCACGTCCAGACCTGTCTCGCCTGATACACAAACATACGCACGTTAAACTATATATACTGAAGGTGTTATACAACTAAAAAATATATATATATATCAGTGAACCAATAAATAAAATGGAGTGAGAATTCCCACTCTCTCTTCCTAGTGGTCAACTACACATACGTACACCATTCGTACACCTGAAGCTACCCCAACTTCCGTTCTTTCTCGTTTATCCATCCCATGGATGTCTGGCAGAAATTGCTTTAAGCAATAAGACCGCCGAATTAAGAATAAGTGCGTGGTGGCCTGTTGGTAACGGAGCAGACATGGCTGCCTACATGTTCACGGTGGTCGCGGGTTCAAATCCCAGGGCACACCTCTGACTTTTCGGAGTCATGTGTGTATTGATAGTCAATCACCACGCACTATAACGGTGAAGGAAAACATCGTGAGGAAACCTGCATACCATAGCGATTTGTATAAATTTCTATGGTATGTAAAAGTCTGCCAACCCGCACTGGGCCAGCGTGGTGGACTATATGGCCTAACCACTCTCAATCATACTCTCGATTGTAGAGGAGGCTCGTGCCCTGCAGTGGGTCGTGTATGGGCTGATACAGTAATAAGACCGCCACTTATGTATATTTTTTCCTTTTCATTTGTACTCACCGACTAAAGTAAAGTTATCTTCTAACAGCGGTTTGTGTAGTTTCAGGAAGTTGGTGGCGATGGAGGTGTTCTTGGCGCGGCCCACGGCGTAGGCGAGCGCGTAGGCGGCCAGCAAACAACACAGCACGCCCTCCAGCCAGTACGCGTCCCAGCGCGGACGCACCATTATAGGAACCTGGGGGGGAAAAATTATTATAGGTACCTGGGCATTATGATCGATGAAAAAAACATATAAAAAAAAACAAAAAAGCGAAGATTTCGACGAACTGAGAACCTCCTCTTTTTTTGAAGTCGGTTAATAAAAATTCCAACGAATTGAGAATCTCCTCTTTTTTGAATTGTTTAAAAATAGAGACATTAGTAAAATCATCTGTTACAGAAACCTGGACATATAAAAAATATAAAGTGCATTGTGTTGGGCAAATCAAGTAAAATATGAATGTGTAAAATTCTATATGATTAATGTGCTCAAAATTAATCTGACTTATAATACCTTAGAAATAGTGATCTTTGGTAGCTCCGAAGAGTGCGGTGTTGTCTCTTGGAAGCCTTCGAACTCTTCCGGGTCTTGGAAATGTTCGAATTCATTGTCTTCATCCTGATGAATGGAATTTTTTCGTGATTAAAATTAATGCATTTTTATTTTTTCGTTTTACTTGTTTATTTTATCCGTAAGGTCTATTTCATAGTATGATAGAATCCTACTATAGCTTATGAAAGCTACAGTATGAATAGTTTTCCACGAATGGTGGTATCACATTCTCGCATAAAACCAATGATAAATAATAGCGTTTCAAGTGAAAGAGAATTCCGTAGACCAGAGGCTTTATTACCATCTGGTCTATTGAAGCCATACTAGTATTTGGAGTACAACAAAAATATATGAAAATCTGTACTGTACTGTATCAGCCCATATATGTCCCACTGCAGGGCATGGGCCACACAATCTAGACTGGTTACTGGTTAGGCCATATAGTCCACCACACTGGCCCAGTGCGGGTTGGCAGACTTTTATATATGGTATAGGTTTCCTCGTGATGTTTTTCTTCACCTTTATAGTGTGTGGTGATTGGCTATCAATACACACATGACTCCGAAAAGTCAGTGGTTGCCCTGGAAATTTGAACCCGTGACCACCATGAACATGTAGGCTGCCGCGTCTGGTCCATTACCAACAGGCCAACAGGCCACGAAAATTTACCTCAACAATAATTTCATCCTCTGCCTCGATGGTGACCTCAAACTCTTTGGACGCCAGCTTAGTTTTGTGAGTTGCCTCCTTATCTTCCTCACTGAAATCTGTGGTGACAAAGTTTTATATTTACATGGCTTAAGACATTAATTTGTTATCTTAGATAAGAAAAACTCATTATGTTTTCACCTACATCTATTTAGGTATTTAGTTCCAAACCAGTTTATTGATTAGTCATCATAATAATACAATATATATGTATCATAGCCAATAATGGTAAATGGTAGGCTAAGATACCTTGGTAAGGCAATATAGCAAATCATAAAAATGTGTCATGTGACATTTTTTATGACATAAACCAATATTAGTCTTCATCCATCAGCCAAAGGAAGTCCACTGCTGAACATAGGCCTCCCCCAATGATTTTCACAGTGACCTATTGGAGACAGTCTGAATCCGGATACCTGGTCGTCTGACCACCTTGTGGGTCTTATTATTAGTAACACAATATTAGTTGTATTATGAAATGATTTGTCTGATGTATCTCTTTGCTATAATACATTTTCAATATACAAGAATATATGTATAGAATATTGAAAATGAATTGTAGTAAACCTCCTGTAGGAGAGCCACATGGTGGAGTATGACCTAAGCCACCCCAACAATATTCCCTATTGTAGAGAAATCACATTCTCATCAGTGTGGGTATATTGGCTGTAAAGTTATTAAGTTTAAGGAGAATTTACCATTCACTGGAGCCTCATCCTCCGTATCAAACTGTTCAAACTCTGCAAAGTCATCATCTTCGAGTGTAGTGTCTTCGAAAGCGCGCGCCACCTGCGCCCCGCACACCAACAGTGCTAACGATATTAACACTAACCGCATTATATCTGAAAACAATGGTACAACTTTTGTTATGAAACAATTCCCAATGAATACAATTGTGAGAATATTAAACTAAAGTACACACAAAGATCTGATTGGTAGTCTGTCTGATTGTCTGGGTAAAATGGATAAAGAATTAAATTTGACAAAAATATATAATAAAATAAAAATTATGTTCAAGTTGACACCAAAAATAGGAAACAAGTTGGAATCAAGTCATATTGGCACTTTGGTGAAGTGCTATATTTGATTGGTAGCATAAAAACACTGTCACAAACCACATTCTAATGAAAGGGACACAAATTTTCAATTTCAATTTTGTAATGGATAAAGAATCTGGATAGTAAACTAAAATAACATAAGCAAATTCTTCATGATTGTATATTCTGATACAAAATACTGCAGTTGTGAGGCTATTAGAGTTTGACAAATATTTACAGGGTGATATTGACATGTGTTATTTAATTTAAACTACATGTTCCTATCCACCCCAGGTATCACCCAGGTACCATTGTACCAAGTTTGGAAAAAAGCTGCCTGGTAGTTTTGTCAAAAATTGCGATTTTAGTTTCCAAGGCCTTTGTTTGATCAACCCATATGAGTTGAATTATTTTTAAAGCTCAGATAAGTTCCCCAACCAAACTGAAGTTCAGCTAAACAATAAAAATACTTGTATCTATACGAGGGGGCCAAAAATCGTGAAACTAAAACTATGATTTTTGACAAAAAATCATCTCCGTTTTCTTTCAAATTTTGTACAATGTCACCTGGGTTGATGAGAAACATGTGGGTTTAATTAAGTAACATAAGTAAATGTCACCTTTGTATACAACCAGTAAAAATTTGTTCTGGATCTGGGTTTCTGAAAGTAAAAGGAGTGTGCAATAACATCTACAATATATAACCAACCTTGATACAATTCACCTTTATTTTAATGAAAATATGAATTGCTTCACAAATAAAAATATTTCTGTATGAGCATTGCATCTAAAGCAGAGGTAAGTTAACTTGATTTTATTGTAAATAATTGTACATAATAAGAATGATGTACCTACTTAATGTAGTTTGAGGAAAATTAATGTTAGGTATAACAATATATTAAGTTTCTATCTGACCCAATAAACCAACATGAATTTGTTTACTTACTTGTTTTGCTTTAATTATAACTTGATTAAATGAATAGCAATTTATAGGATAAGATTAGGGTCCACTAATTAGCTCAAAGATATATTATGTATTTTTCAAAGTAAACTAGACCTATTAATATGTCTCAATTAATAACATAAACCTTTGCTAATGTTATCTCCCCATCAAGGCTATGAATGAGATTTGTAAGGCTTCAGGGATCATGTTACTTCCACTCATACATTTTTTTATCTTTTGGCAATGAGACAAAATCGTGTCATTTGCATTTCTAATGAAGGTGAAAAAGTTATTTACTTGTTGCCTTCTACACATATTTATACGTAAAACGAGTACGTATGAGGCGTATATCGTCAAGGTAACTTTAATGCACACTTAAGTTTATTATTTCTACATTTATTACATAAAATTATATCCATGTGACATAGCACTTTTTTATTTACCAACAGTTGAGTGGAATTAGTATTTTAAAATATATTCAGTTACCTGTAAATAATCCTCTTATGTTAATAATAAATAAGTCTCCTCATTAATTTAAAAATTATAATAATTCTTGTAAATTCACCACCACTTTGTACATTTACCATAAAAAATTGACATTAGTTTTCGATCTAAATAAGATTATAGGTTAGAACAGTCTGATTGGTTAAAAATAAACAAATACTTTATTCCACCAATCACAGAACACGAATTATACTATCAAAACGTGAGCATTTGTGATCGTAAACGGAAACGGGCTTACAGAATGTCACGTCATATGACAACGTATCATAGTGTTACTAGTTTTAAAAAATAATTTTATTCCGTCACGTCAAGACAGAAGTCCGAATTAAAAAAAATATATATTCAGGTTCAGTCACATTACACATAATGGTGCCGTCATCGACCCTAGATTACGAGGTCAACCACCATTTAAATCCGCTTATGTAGCCTTTTCTTAACGGATATTATCTCCATCATATATGAATACAATGTGCATTATAGAATTAAGCTTATGAATACTTTAAAGGCTATTGGCACCACAATACAATATAGTCATTAAATGTTTGATGCGCCAATACAAAATGAAAAATGAATAATATAAATGTTTGATGTTTTTCAATTTAATTCATGTTTACATAATATACTGGTCTGCGCACACCGGGGTTTGGGAGTGATATGTGACCGGGATGTAGGAAATCCGACCTTAGAAAATAACTATCTATTTTATACAGGCTAAAATGAGTTCCGATACTTCAAATTATATTAGAGTGTCAGCATTCAGCAGTATGAGGCTTTTTAAATATTACTAACCCAAATATGTACTATTATTATAGATATATACCACAGGTCAATCCTAAAAGGGTCATCAAAAATTTATCTCGTTTTATTCTGATAAAAGATTAAAGTAATCCGTGATAAAATATACTTACAATTTTATATCGGCCCAAGATTTAAATACACTTACTTATCAAATAAAATGTAGGAATCATAACCTCATATAATTATTTATTTATTTGGAAACTTATAAAAAAAAGTCATATCTAATTTTATCCTCAAATATGTGTTTAGTGTGATCAACGACGTCGGCGACTAATGGGGCAAATGGGGGTCGCTAGCGCCCAGCGGGGGGGGCCGTTTCAAATGCGCCGAATAAGGTCACACAGGGTTTTAGGTGGCATACCGGATTTTGGTAAAGAATTTAACCCAATACAAAGGTCGCTTGGATGCCAACATCATTGGTGGACTGCATAACGTTGCGTTGTAAGAACGGTGAACGTAACATAACCGCTCCGTGTTTAAAAATGCGTGTTTTTTTTTTTATTGCGTAGAGCCGGCAAACGAGCAAGCAGATCACCTGATGGTAAGTGATCACTGCCGCCCATGAACATCCACAACGCTTGGATCATGGATGTGTTATCGTCCCATCAAATCGGGAGGGGAGTGGGAAAAGGATGGCAACAGGAAAGGGGAATTGGGCATCCAGCAGTCTCACTCACCAAACAAACGCGACAACAAAGCTGTCGCTTCACGTTGGTCTCCTGTGAGACATCATGTGAGGTCACCTAGGGGTTTTTAGTCAGTTTGCTGGCGTAAGTATTGTTAGGGACCTAGTACGGTCACCACAACCGCAATGTATTGAAAGGGGACCTTAATAGCCTTTCCTCTTGCACCAAAGAAAAGTGGGTAAGCATATTATATTCGGTACATAGGCGGTACTAATTGATAAAATTTAGATCCTTAAAATAACCGACTGCTAACTGGTTTCGCTTTTGGACAGAGGGACTTGCTCCAACAACAATTTTACAAAAAAAAATCTAATACTCTTACAGCGCTGGGTTCGTGAAATTCTCCAAATTTTAATAGTGTTATTTGAGTGTTAGCTTGTGTCGCATTAAAGGCTCTTTTTTAAATAAGCAAAGGTCGTTTTAAGTGTTTTTGTATTAGGTCTGCTATCTTGTTTCTTAAAAGCTAAGTACATTTTCCTACTGCTTTTATTTTGCTTTTTCAAGTTAATAAGGTAGATAATATGTTAAAATGCCTCGGTGGCGCAGTTGTACTCGTATTACGGTATGATTGAAACGCTAAGATCTCGGGTTCAACTCCCGGGTCGGGCAAAGTGATTTTTGATTTTTGTATATTCGGGCTGATTACAGCCCGAAGTTAGAAATTTATGCCCGATATGGCGACTGGCTCGCCCCCAATTACATCGTGGGAAATACACAAGGCGAAATGTAGGTGTCCAGAGAGCACCTCTGCCTACCCGGACCGCTTTTTTTCCCTTCTGGAAAAAAGGGCTGCGTTTAGGTATGCGTATACCTATATGTAATTAATAAGGGGGTCTCAAATGCCTATCAACCTGTACCTGTATGATACTGTTGATTTACTTGTAAAGACAGATCAATAATTGATTAATCAGGATCTTGGCCCTACCTATGACATTGTAGGTTAAAATCAAGTTAATAAAAATCTGTATGCAAAATATTTTTATTTCGTTTTATGTTTATAGTATGTTGTATAGTTTTTGTTCATGTTGTGAGCTCACAATGTAGGTTGTCCATCGAAATATCAAACCTATAATGGCGTTATTTATAATAATATTATAGTATTACAACAATCACCTTTGCAACTTTAATAAAATATAAAAATACAAAAAGGACTTGAACCACAACGATATAGGCGTTTAGCAGGTTTTCAACATTAAAAAAAAATAACACATGAGGTATCGCACTATACGTAGATACATAAGTAGGTATGTAAATGCAACGTATGGAAAAGCCACGATCCCACGATGCACGATCTAAGAAAACCCTAATGCCGCTATTATGAACGTGCTACAATAAATTATAATAATCCATGCAAGGTAATAGGAAAATCTATAAATATCCATTGTCAAGCACGACATTTCAGCTTTTAATACTGTACTGTATCAGCCCATATACGTGCCATTGCAGGGCACGGACCTCCTCTACAATCGAGCGTACGATCGAGAGTGGTTACGCCATATAGTCCACCACGCTGGCCTAGTGCGGGAAGGCGGACTGCTCAGCTTTTGTTATTGATGCCTAGTTTGGTAGAGTTTGACTCATAAATCTTATTTCATAAGTCAGTTGTATTTGTTGATGAATGATGGAAGTGATCTATGCACGGAATGAGGACTATTCGTCTCGGCTATCCTACGGTTCGGAAAAAACGCGAGAAGAGAGTTTAACGTAACTTTATTGGGAGACTGTGGTCCATTAGCGGTCGTATAGCTTACCATCAGGCAAATGGCATGCTTGTCTCGCCATTCATCGCAATAAAAAGAAAATTTTTGGTGACCCAATTGTGTCATACATAGTCGGTAGGACTCAACTGTTCAAAATATATAGCTTTAATGTCTAGTGTATCATGCGTTTGTTTTAACTTTTTCGGCAACCATAATTGACAAACTTGTTTTAAAAAATCATTAAAAAATGATTTCCAGATTGCACTGTGCATTAATGCAGAATAATTAAGTCATGATTATGATTACCACTAATAACCAATTCAGGTGTCTCTATGTGATGTAAATCATTCATAGGCAATATTTCAAACCGCATTAATCGTCGTACTTATTTATGCAATCGATTAGCAATTAGCAACACCCCTCTATGTAACATGTTATTAATTTTATTGTTTACTTGCAAGTAACAAGATGAACCAGTTGAGATGCTCGAGAATCGGCAAGTCTCATAACGTTGTTTAGCCAGTTTCCTGAGCTAATGAGATTCCCACGGGAACACGGTTTTCTTATTAAATATTTTTATTAAAGTTGTCTTTCACGACCCACAGGTGGCGGTAATAACACTAATTTTGGTTATGGAATCATCCATCATCAGTCTACATTATGACATTTAGATTCAAAATAACGCAAGGCTGGTTTTCCCTTCACATCGTGCATCACTCTTGTTGTTGATGCATACTAGTTATTTCCTTATTCGATCCTTTTACCATTCACATATAGAAATAATAAATTATTTTTTATGGTCTATAGATTTTTGTGACGTCATTTGCCAATATCCTTATACCCGACTATTTGTTCGTGGAAGTTATTTTTGTCAACGATTCAAAATCCGGGTTTAAGTTGAAATATTTTATTACCGCAAGCACACATGACAGCTATTGTGAGTCATTCGAATTCTTCTACAATTTATCAATAAATATATATGTGTGATATACATTGATTATTCTTTATGAGTAAATTGTAATTGCAAATAGATTCTTTACCGTAAATGTAAAGACCTACCTATAAAACAAGAAAATATCCGAATGAGATGACGTTTCGGAGAATGTTATGTGGGAACTCCCGATACTAAACAAAAAATGGGTAATTGATAGAACTACTAGATATCCGCATTGGGATTTTTGGAAGACATAGAGGAAACTATGTACCTATGGTAAATGATCATTAACTATAGTCTATAGGTATGTTTTTCACATCTATTACAAGTAATAATACCTTGGGAGAGGCCAACGTTCAGCAATGAACTACAACGAGCTGATGATGATGAAAAGTAATAGAGCCTTTATAATAGCTCTTTAAAGCTACCAAGCTTTACTGAAAACTGTGCAGTATGAACCGGTCAATTGACACGTAACTATGTCTCAGGATACCGATGCAAAGTAACAGTTTTGCTGTTTCGTTCGGTGAATGAAATTGTCGAAGGCTGTTTCTGGTGCATACGCTACATGGTGGAAATCCTACTATTCCCATAGTATCCCAGGTTCAGTCTGAGTAGATACTCGTATGTGTATATACGATTTCAAGCTGGCCGACGTAATTTTTTGTTATGGTTCACAAAACTAGATACAATGTTATGATAAACTTATAAAATGAATTACTATCCCAAATTACATGGTAAGAAGACTACATATATCTGACTCGATGTGAACACATTGTTTAATTTAAGTCACAAAATGTTTTATCTCGTATTATATAATGTTGCTACATTAATGAAATTATGTTAGTATACAGAAATTATTGAAAATACAGATGATCATTAAAACTATGTTATTATACAAAAAAATACAAACAATTAATTACAGCGCGTACATTAGACGCATTGTGACAGAACAGAAAAATTATCTTGTACCGGTGGACGCTCTATTTAGATTGCTCTTTTCTACAGTAGCATTGCACTCGCTATTTATACACCCAACAGCCACATACATAGTCCTGACCCCACATCGAGTCGATCGAGTCTTGTGTCGTGGGTATCAGAAGCTACGAGAGACTTTTCAGTCTCACAAACACCCAGACCTGAAAGAAATACCGGTGGATCCCACAAATATTTGTCTCGGTGCAGGGATCGAACCCACGGCACCCCGTTTAACAGTCTAACCAACTGCGCCACGGAGGCTGTCAATGCTATGTCTTAACTACTCGTATAACAATTAACATAAAATCAACTCGTGCGTTTTGTTATCTATTTTGAACTTACGTATAAATCGTTTTGTCTATTTTTAATATATTAAAAATACGATATCAAATATTCTAAAGTGTGATTTATTCAAATTGGTTTCATTTTATAGTCTACAAAATATATAATTCATTAATTCGCTATTTTTATGGCCACCATGTTTTATTAACTCAGGAAGTTTAAAAAATCCGGCAGTGTGAAAAAGAATTTGAATCATGTAATCAAGATGTAGATATAAAAAAAAATCTATGTTATTTTATTATTGAGAGCAACTTAAATATAACCCTGCAAAAATGTTTCAATTATATCCAATACGAACATTATATTATCTTGTTATGAGCCTTAATGAGTACGAATTCTTGTTGAGGCAAACACCACAAGGAAAGTTGAATATCTGAAGACCGCTAACCATTAAACCAGAATGGTGTATAAAAGCCTAAATCCTCTCAATCGGGCTTCGATCGTACAAGAGTCATAAACTCAGCAATTAATAAACATGAGCATATCTTACCTATATTATTAAATTTGCCATCAAAAACATATCAAAGCATAAATAGTTACTAAGGGCCTTATTGAAAGACAGTTTTAAAACTTATTTTAATTATCGAATATTTTGTCCCTTTCGATCGGCCTTTGAATTCAGTTTGAGCGAGGAAGACAAAACATTCGATTACTAAAATTGATTCCTTTTAAAATTGTCTATGAATAAGGCCGTAAGAAACTGGCTATAAATATCTGCGTCATAAATGTTTTAAATTAATCAGGTTTAATAAATAATTCAGAATTACTGTTTAATTTCAACATTTGATTGTATAAAACTGTAAACTTTTATTTACCGTTATCCATCAATAAATAAAGTTTAAAGAAATTTATAGACCATTATCTCGTTTTTATGTAAGATGAAATTGTAGCCAAAATTCAAAAACTAGTTTTTAATTACGAGTCTTTTATCTTGTAAAACTTGTGTATTTCTATAAGTTTAACATATTCTAAAGTTTTGCAAAAGTTCGACGATTTCATATTAAGATTTACGCCTATATTTCGCGAGCTTTGTTATCCATTTCATTCTCTCGTAAGCGGCAAGGCGTAAGACTCTATAGCTCTAACAAATTGGTAAGCGCGAAAATCAAATCCAAGACGTCCAAATTCACAACAATTAGACCAATCTGAATAATAACACTTTAGACTATTTAAATGAACGGATTTCAAAGCGTACATTTAAAAAAATACCAAACATCGCCCTTGAACTTGGCAAGGTCTCCGCCCATAACATCATGCTGCACGGTGACGTCATAAAATTATATTCAAGAATGTAACAACACCGGTGTATGCACCCAAGACAATATCATTTGCATCGACATACCGTATAAACATATAAATACAGATAAAATTACTCTCAGGACCGCTGCCATAGATAGCCATAGATATAATCGTTGTTTTTTATTGCTTTACCTGGAAGTTGGAACGGTTTGCGTGTTACTTATTAAGGAGAAAATAGGTTTTATAGCTTTTTCATGACCTTTTTTCATTCAGGATGTTGTTGAATTAAAAAAAAGAATAATGATTTAGTTATGTACGTACGTCTTACGTATGATTAGATATACGTCTTAAATTTTAAGGTTTGTGGCAAATAATTTTATATTTCTTTTTCTTGTGTTAGAGTAAAAAACGCTTATAATATACCGTCCACTGCAGGGCACTGGCCTTCTTTTGCAACCAAGTCAACGGGCCGGATCTCAATTATGTATTGGAATATAAAACCCGTTTTTTAATGTGTATTGAATACAAATTAAAAACTTAAAGTAAAATAAAATAATAAAATTAAGCTCATAAAATCCTCTTGATGTATAAGCAATAAATTCTTGGAAATTCTAAACATTATTTTATTTCCTCTGAACCTAAGTTTCAGGTAAATTATGTTTATCGATAAACACAATACGGTCTGACTACTAGATATTATTGTAGGTAAATACCTTATTTTTGCAGCTCTCAAACAATGTTCCAATATTGTTTACGTGATATCCATATTGAGTCCGAGACATTTGTTCTAAAATCAGGAACGTAAATCAATGATTCAAAGTTGGTGAATATTTTATTTATTGTTAAACAACCTTCTTACACAAACACATCTATAAAATAAACAAGTTTTACATTCATCAACCTGTGTCCGTCCTCTGCAGGACATAGACTTTATCAAGATTACACCATTGTGCGATAATCAAGAAAGATCTCCTTACCTGGGTAGGTAAGGTCTTTCTTTCTTGATCTTTTCTGAGAGGATGGGTATCCTCTCATCTATACTGCGGAGACGGGTTGGTAGTATTGGAGCCCTCTCACTAGTGGCGGTACTATCGACCACTAAACCCTATTTATTGCTGATCAATTCCATGTATTGGACATACCGCCAACGGTTCAGTCCAAAGCTTAGTGTATAAGCAAATTAATGTCTTTTATGGCGCTCTCCTTCGGATAGCTCCGGGTGAAATTACGGTAAAAATAGTGGTATTTCCACAATTGAGTCCGGCACTGACTCTACCACCTTAGTTTAACAAACATAATACATAAACATCACGCCTGTATCCCAGAAGAGGTAGACAGAGATGTAACCTGGACATTCCGCTTTGTGTGTTCGTCTCACAATGTGATAGGGGCGAGAATATCGCCATATCAGGCACAAAAATTCTGACTCCGGGCTAATAATGAATAGAACAATCCAATATCACTTTGCGCAACCCGGGATTCGAACCCGAGACCTCAGCGTCTCATTCGTACAAATGCGCCACCGAGGCAGTTTAACATAATAATTACCTACCCTATAAACTTGAAAAGGCAATAAAACCAGTAAGAACCTGTACTTAGCTTTTAAGAAACAAGATAGCAGACCTAATACAAAAACACTTAAATCGACCTTTGCTTATTTAAAAAAAGAACCTTTAATATAACACAAATTAAAACTCAAATAAAACACTTAATATAATTTGGAGAATTTCACGAACCGCAGTGAATCAGTGGTCCTCGGAGTTTCCATATAAGCGCGGTGAGGCCATGTTCAATGTTAGTCGTGAAGAGTCGCGCGCGAGCATACATCGCATTTATTTTATAAGTTATTAAACCTCTATACTGCCGCTATGGCTTCCGCCGTGCTTAAGTTAAGTGTCGTACTGTTGGTTATCGGCGTATGCGTCGCTGATGTCTGTTAGTATACCCTTTTTTATTTTCTAACATAACAGTATCACTAACACCAACTAAAAACACCTTCATGGCATCATCAAACTTACGTCGTATTTTAGAAGAAAATACATATAACTACATATTATATAGCTACATATAAATAGAAACCCCAGAGTATAATATCGCGTAAGTTAAATTTTTGGTGCTCTTTAAACATGTGCACATAACACAAGGTAAAATGTTTGAATCTAAAAAACTTAAGAATTTATTTTTTGTAAATTCGATATTTATTTATATAATATTTATTATATTATATCTTTGAAAAATCTATTCAACAAACACATACTGATACTAAGGTCATATCTAACTTAACCCCGTTGTAAACAATAATTCTAGATTAGCCGTTGGATGTATGGCATACGATGAGTCGTATAATTCGCAATATTTAGTACACTGATTTATGTTTCAACCTTCTATGGAGGATGCAAACTTGTTATACTATCCAATATCATCTTGATGTTTTTTGGAGTTCGTTCTACCCTTTCTAGTGTTAGCCTCGCGTTTTGAGGGTCCGCTTTCCTCTTAAATCTTGAAAATTTCGCCAGTTCTTGGCACTCGATTGTTAGACCACTGATTCTCACAACTACTATAACAACATATCCCAACGGTTTTATGAAGCTGTAAGTCAAAAATACTTCCTGTTGCATCACTTGATTCCTCTTCTTGTGTTCAGTCTTCTGTATCCTGCTTTTCGTACATTTAAATTTGTTTTAAGTCAGTTACGAGTGCTACAGTAGAATGTCAAATTGACTCGTCAAATTCCTTCATAATACTCAGTCAGTATTTAAAATTTCATAGACGGGTTTCTGGACTTACTTAAATAAAGACAGTCACATTCAGCTTATAAGTCGAGTTTCTCAACAGAGTCTTCACAATAGATATATTAATTAACGAATTAATTCAATATCTAAGTGATGTATCATACATTTTTTTCTTAGATATAATATAAAGTATCACACGCAACTGTAAACAAAAGGCAAATGCGATCTAGGTTTATATCATAGTTCACGGTCTCATGTTGTTTGTCACTAAAATAACCTCTGCTTATTGACGGGACTACAACTCATTTAAGACATGCGATGCGTGATTTGTGTCTAGGTTTTAATTTCGGCTGCCAACATAAAAAAAGGAACTTCGTCACAATAAGGCTGCATATTTTTTTTTCCTTTGTCTTCTTGATGTTGCGTTTAAGAAAGACTGGATTTTCTCGCGTGTTTATTAGTTTTTAATGCCGATGTATTACTCTATTTATGGTGTATCATTTTATGGCCATCTGCACATAAAAGAGAAATAAATTAAAATGCGTTCTATCGGCATTTATTGCCTTTGTCCCTTTCAACAAAGAATGTGATTATTCATCTAGTCATAAACGTAAATACCTGAGTTCATCACCGAGAAAAATAAGATTTCGTTGATCAAATATTGTTAATACTTACTAGTATCAGCAATTTACTGATAATAGGAAAATCCAACCAAAATAATAATAATTACTCTGATTAATTTCCCATTTTCACGATTCTGCAGCTCGACTTCATTCGTTCAAATGTATTTGCTCGCGTGCTTAGTTCTGAATCACTTTTGATAACAATCTGTTTGTCGACTATTTTCCGCCTCTGTAAATTACAATTAACTGGGACCTTTACAACATATCATTAGTCAACATTGTCTGGTTAGTTCCACCATTTTCCTGTATTATAAGTAGGTATTTTGATACTTTTCCGTCAAAATCTTGATTACTTTGTGGTTTGCTATGACATGATAGCACGTTACACGTAAACAAACAAAAGTGACTTGGTACTGTATTCATGTGTCAATTTAATCTATAACGTAATTAAGTCTCTAGCAATTAGTAGGCAACGGCTAAAGCAAAACCGCCTTTGCTTATGTTAGAAAATAAAAACCTGAAGTTTTTGTTATACAATACAATATTCCTTATTGTAAACCAATACACAAAAGAAAAACAAAATATAAATATAAAATATATAATTGCTGTTATATTGCCCGACAATCAATTTTCATCTAAAATTCCATGAACGTTGCTTATTCTTGTCTTTTTTCCTATTTATTGTTTCTTTGAAAATATTATACTAAGAAATAATTACATCCCGACATCTCATGCACTAAAATGAAAAATAAATATACTTTTAAACTTTAATACATATTAATTAAGTCCGAGCTGATAATATTATGGACGTGGATTTTACTCTAATGGTGTTGCAAAATCGAAAATAATTGTAAATTGATTGCCATTGTAAGTGATACATCCAATTATTATTAATAGGAATAATTGTATTCATTAATTATCATTTGATTGATGTCTGAGAGGAAAAAACGTGTTTTTCTTGTGCCTATTAGGATAATCGATATCATCGTTAAAACTAAACACAACATTTAGGTGTCGAACAATCATAATTAGTATTGTTTATCCTGGTCAAGTGTAGATATATAAAACTAGGTAAGTTTTTTAATTCTCTTTTATAGAAATCTAGCAACAAACGTTTGTAACAATTTACTGAGTTGTAGGTGCACCTTCATAAACTTTTTTTTTCGCATAATTTTGAAATCAATACTAAGATACTTACCATCATTGTAATAAACAGTTACTCTTCGACCAGGACTAAACTTCCCTCAAAACATTAGGACTTAAAATATCACATTTCTTTAAAAGAAACAAAATACGTAAGTGTTCGACCGACATAAACTGTACTTGGAAAGAAAAACTAATAATGTCATTAAAAGGTGCAAAATGTTCTTCTATTGTTTACATAATTCTGAGAAGCAAAGACATCAAATCTTACAGCATTCCACTTGGATGTCAAGTGTCAAGTCTTCACATGACTGATGGCATTATTGTTCATCCGGCTCAGTGTCCTTGACAAGTTGGCAACGTTTAATGAGTCGTATTTTAAAGATTTTTCATTTTATTGACGATATTCTGACTGATGTCGCATTTCACCTTAGTTTTCAGTTCAAAGCCATACATAGCTTTATTAAAGACGGTATGTTAGAGTACCAGCTACTTACTATGACGTAAATTACACTTTTTAAACAAAATATTCCTATATACAAAATCCAGCTCTAGTGGTTACTCTGTGGTAGCTACATTCCATCCATAAAACCAAAACCAAAGTCAATCAAAACTGTAACTAAGGAAGGATGTCCGAACAGCCTTAACATAGCCTGACCTTTGCGTACCTACCAAATTTTTAAAAAACTTGCATTCCAATTTCAAAAACAGAGCTGTCATGACTGAGACAAAGATGATTAAGCGTGCAGACAGGCCAAGGCAAAGTATTATAAGTTACACACACCTTGCCTATTTAACATTTGCATGATCCGGTTGGCGACAGTCATGGACCGGTCGTGTGTTACATTTACGGTAACTTGTCTCATGTCTCACATACCATAATCCTCTACATTTTAGGGTTTGGACTAAAACTCTACTTAACATATATTTATCACACAGCGAATATGTTTGATAAACTTCCATTGAATTTTAAAAACATAATAAAAAGATAATTTGGAATTCAAAACACGCGACTTCGTAAATAAAGGAACTCAAAAATGGAGGCAATGTATCTAAACAAATATTATAAAGAGGAAAGATTTGAATGTTTGTTTGCTTTGAATACGTTCTGAAACTACTGGACCGATTTGATAAATTATTTTACCATTAGAATCCTATAATACCCTTGATAGATTTTTTTCAAAAAAGAGTATCTGCACCCGGCTGAGGCAGGCCGGGCCGCTATGTTTAATAAAGTAACATTTAACATTTAAATTTTTTTTATTAGTATACTGGCTTGATACAATGACTGAAATACACCTGATGGTAGGATCAGTGCACATCAAGTAAAGTATCCACGGACGAAACACGGATAACTCTCGCCAGTTGGCACAATTATGCCAGTTTCCTTAAAGTTTAATATCAAGGGATGAACCCGAAACGCGACTTGCATTAAACTCTATGATATGATCCGGACTTATACGAACATCCCTTCCATCATATTATGAGAATTATCAGTCGATGCATCAGACATTGTAACCTTTACACAACAACCGCATACGTCCTGATCAGAACAACATATCATCTATATAGGTCACAATCTGCCTATGTAATGTTATTCGCAATTTCCGCATGCGCAGTGGATGAATTATTATTTCTCTATATTTTATTCAGATGTATGCGGATTTCTTCATTACGATACTCGTTCCAAGGTTAGAATTTTAAATGATATCATTTCTTGCTTAGTTCTTGGAAGCTAGTCTAACTGTTGAGCAGACGTGTCGTTGCATATACTCGTAGACTTTATAAATAGTAAATCAGAAGATTTGTAAGCAAATGTCTGTTTAACTGTTAGGAATCTATTTAGTTGTAATGTGAACGGCTTATTGCGAATACGTGTGTAATTGAAATAACGGATGTATCATATATACATACATTGTCCTAAGTTCTAACCCCAGAAGGGTTAAGGGTACTTGCCAAAGTCTTGTAAGTACCTATTGCGTCTATCAGAAGCTACGAGTCTTTTTGGTTTCACATCAGCCAACACCCAGAACGAAACCAAATATTTGTGGACAACACAAACATTTTAACTCCAACAATGGACACAAAGGCGCTAAGTTAACAACCATTTTCATATTGTGCGCATGAAGTATAAAACTTTAATGCATAAAAAATAAATGTCAGAGTACAACGCATGTTTTATTTTATTAAAACAAAGAAACGTGTCAGGATTAATTAGAGATGCATTTTATTTTCCATATTCTAATCAACGTTTACAAACAAGTTTTCTATAATAACTTTATACAAAAAATAAAGCTAGTTGGCAAGCTTTTTGTTGGTTTTTTTTTATTGTTTTTATGTGCAAGATTGTATTAAACTTTGTATTAAAGAATGGTATTGCTAAACGATACTGTAAAACTAAAATTTAAAAAAGGAATATAGCTAAACGATTAGTAAAAACTGCATCAATAGTTATGAGTTCCTTCGGATATGCGTAAATGAGTAATGAAATGAGTCGACCTGACAACTACTTTTTATGTCGGTAAATAAAACCTGAACAATATGTTTTGCATCTACTCTGTAACTCGCAAATCAACACCAGGAAATGAGACCTTTGAAGTCTGAAGAGCAAGTTAAAATAACCGCCATGTTTATCTTTAAACAAAATAAGAACATTTAATTTGGACAATTTTATGAGCACGAAGTATTTTATGGCACAATTTAACACGTTAAAAAAAAGAAAAGTCATTCCGTAACCTTTTGGAATCAAGCTGACCTTTCTCGCGGCAGCCTTATGTCCGGATGATTACACACTGTGACGTCACAACTCACAAGTAAACAAAGGCAATTAGAATATACAGCCTGAACGAAGACAGATCACTAGAGGAAGCTGTCATAATTACAGAACATGTATATTACAGGTAAAACCACCCGGATGCATTTTTTTAAATAACTTCTTAGAATAAAGAATAATTTACACCAGTTATGTGTTACCGCAAAATTGTATAATGTAAATTTTAATTAAGCGAAGGTGGTTAATTAATGCTTAATATTGGATTCAATTAAACAACCTGTTTAATAATATGCAATAAAAAAAATCCGTAAATTAACAACAAAAATGTTGTGTTGCTTTTCGTTCAGTTATTATGATGAGAGGCAATCTGGAAGTAAATATTCGTATCCGATAGTAATTTTTGACAGCCTCCGTGTCGCAGTTGGTTGGACGCCGGCTGTGAAACGAGAGGCCGTGGGTTCGATCCCCGCATCGAAACAAATGTTTGTGCGAACTACAAGTATTTGTTTCGAGTCTGGGTGTTTGTGAGAAAGAAAAGTCTCTCATACTTCCTGATACCCACGACACAAGACTCGATCTTAGTGAGGGTTCAGGACTATGTATGTGACTGTTACGTGTTGGGCGTTGGGTGTAACCGCCTGAATAGTGATCCTCGCGCACAATGATGGAAAATCAGTTACAGTTGCATACGCAATGATGTGTTTTGGTCTCTAGATTCAATCAGCCCGGCACAATTGTGTCACCAATGTGCTCACACTTTCATCAGATGCATTGTAGTTAATCACATCGTCATACCAGTATAGCAATAAAATAGGTAATGACGCTGTGAGAAACCGGTTAATGACTTGCGTCTCCAAGTGCAATAAATTAGTTATACATACCTATATTTAGATCCGCTGAACGTTGACTTGACTTTTGTCTATGGTATAGCTTTACAATAACATGCATTACTATCTACATAACGGCGAAGGAAAACAGCGTGAAACATACATAGGTACATATCATAGTGATTACTGATTTGTATAAATTTCTATGGTATGTAAAACTCCGCCAACCTGCACCAGGCCAGCGTGGTGGGCTATATGGCCTAACCACTCTCAATCGTACTCTGGATTGTAGAGGAGGCCAGTGCTCTGCAGTGGGACGTATATGGGCTGATACAGTACTATCTACATATTTTTCTCTATCTCCTCATATTTGCTATGATGGTGCAAAATGAGTTTTATGCAAGCTGCAATAAGATTTTGAGCCCACACATTCCTCTCACCATTTTGGAAATACTTATAGTATAAAAATAACTAAATTACGCTAACCGTCGTGTGTTCTGGTATCATTGTTGTAAAACAATTAACAAGTAGCAAATGGTAATGTTAACAAAAAAATATTTCAAGGCACCTGAGCTCATCCCACAGTATACACTGTACATATACCTTCATATAAATTAAAAAACAATCGCCACATAAGGCACAGCGAATATTCACCTTGACCTTGGATCTAACAGCTCTACAAGGTCAATGCATTGGGTCACAAGCTCCTTGACCCCTTCCAGGATTCCAAACCGGAATGCAGACGTATTTACACATTTTGACATGCAGGATGCTAATTTGTGTGTAAGCTGTGAGTCGACGCGATTTCAATAATAAAATGCATTTTCCTGTATCAAAAATGTTTAAGATTGTAAAACTTTAAACATTTTTGTAATTTTGAAAATGTATGTAATGTAATCTGATTATTTAGATTCTACTCTTTTTTGCGCTGTAGACAAAATTATACGTTGAATTTATTACACGGTGTAATTCAAATTATTCAACTTGATAAAATATTTTTATCATCTCTGCATAGCCCTAAGTTTGAATGATAGAGAAAGCCTCAGGCATTAAGTCCACCTATATATAGTTTATATGCAGTGTAAATAAATAAATAAACCTGTACTACATATTTCTAGCTGTGATTTTTTTAAATTTAATTTACAGCGTAATACTTATATACCATCCCCTGCAATTGTTCTATTCCATAATTTATTACCTTAATAGGTTTAGTTCCATTTAGCACTACACAACAGCAAGCTTTAATTTTGATAATAAATATTCCACGTAATTTCATACAACATTTTAATACAGTTAAAAAGTGCCTGGTGGCTTTTGGCGACGGACCAGACGCGGCTGCCGACATGTTCACGGTGGTCGCGGGTTCAAATCCCAGGGCACAACTCTGACTTTTCGGAGTCATGTGTGTATTGATAGTCAATCACCACGCACTATAACAGTGAAGGAAAACATCGTGAGGAAACCTGCATACCAAAGCGATTTGTAAAAATTTCTATGGTATGTAAAAGTCCGCCAACCCGCTCTAGGCTAGGTGGACTATATGGCCTAACCACCCTCAATCGTACTCTCGATTGTAGAGGAGGCCGGTGCCCTGCAGTGGGACGTATATGGGCTGACACAGTACGTAATTTCGATAACTAACCAACTGTCCTTCTATTCCAGCTCATATTTACCAACAAAACGTTCAGCCAGTGACTGAGGTGTGCCTGGGCTGCATCTGCCAGGCCGTGTCCGGGTGCAAGCAGGGCACCCAGTGCGACGGAGACCACTGCGGTCTATTCCACATCACCTGGGCCTACTGGGCCGACGCCGGCAAACCCACCATCAACGGACAGAGCCCCGATGCGCCTGACGGTATGGTCTTGTTTTATAATTACAAATACATTTCTTGGTAATATAAATATTATGTGGAAAACAAATTTGACATTATATTTGCTTTTTTTTGCGTAAAAGGATGTCATTGAATCATAGATACATTTTTCCTTGAATATGTAAATATAAGCAAATTTTGCCTAAAATCCTAATTATTTGACAGTTTAATTCAAAAAGAATGTGATAATTATGTCGAGAATGTAAATTTTATATTATTTTCCATATTACAGTAGTTAACTAAAATAAGTTTATTACAAAATCAGGTTTTGTAATTTCACTTGGGACGAAACTAAAAACTACTCGTTGTAAAACTGATTCACCTTGACGACTTAAGAAATATTTGAAATAACTGAATGATAAATTAAGATGTATTTAAATGTAAACAAGTTTTCCTTTTTATTTATTGGTGATTAAAACTAGACGATTCTCTTTGTTATGACGAAAACACTGGAATTTATAAAAACTATTTACTCAAACTTCATGATATATAACATCGTTTTTCTTTTTCAAGATACCAATAATTTCAAGCCATATTAAGTAATAGGTATATATGTTAAGTTATACTTTGTTCTTTCATAAAACTAATTATTTGTTTGTTTATCTTTCCAGCGTATCCTAACTGCACCAACGACCCTCATTGCGCTGCCTACGCTGTCCAGAACTACATGAACAAATTCGGACAGGTAAATGATATTCATTATAGTAATCAAATCTATTTAAATCCAAATAAAAATACTAATTAAGACAAATGTTGTTGAAATCGACAAATTATAATCAGCTTTTAAGCAAAAATTCAAACCGCATCAAAATTGGTCCATCCGTTTCGGAGCTCCGATGCCATAGAGAGACACGTAGAACTTATAACACCCCTCTTTTTACATCGAGGGTCAAAAAAGCAGTAATTCGGTAGAGTCAAGGGCTTACCACTCAGGGTGCCAGAAAGGGTTAGCTATTTTGTTATTTTGTAACAGCTATGGATGGCATTAATATAGGTGGCGCTCTATTATGTACGAAAAACGTAAACGTCGAAAAACGATGTATATTTTTCAATGTAATGATTTTTTTTCAATAATGATAAAATAATTTCTAAATAAATATAAATAAATACACCCAACATTCACATACATAGTCCTGACCCCACAATAAGATCGAGCCTTATATCGTGGGTATCAGAAACTACGAGAGACTTTTCGGTCTCAAAAACACCCAGACCCAAAACAAATACTTGTGAATCACACAAATATTTGTGCGGTGCGGGGATCGAACCCACGTCACTTCGTCTCACAGTGAGCGTCTAACCAACTGCGCCACGGAAGCTGTAAATTTGGTTATAACTTTTATTTAGCAGTCATTCTTCATAATGCGAAGGAAATAAGCAGTAGTTTTTGTTAGAACACGAAAAAACTGAACCAATTCTCGTCGGACCTTGTAGAAACCAATTACTGAGTAATTTATATCTGAACATCGCATTTTTGCTTGATTATGTTTTTGTCGAACGCACCATCAATCTGTGGGCGTGAATGTATATCGTAGATGTATGTAAATTTGTCGTGACATTGTATTGGCAATTTGCATATCGAGTTGTTGCAGACATGGTGACATCACCCAAATAAATACCAAGAACCTCTGTCACAACAAAAACAATAACACGCACACGATTGTTCCCTCAATAACTCGACTTAATCTGTATTCGATGTACGAATAAAAACATTCATAAAAATCTCGAACAATCTGTAGGTTATATCAACAGCCTTTAAAGACAAAGAATAACACATAAAGTAATAGGATGCACAATAAATTGCTAATGTTCAAAGAAAATAATTAAATCCTGAATGCTTATTGTGTAATAAAATATTAATCATATATTCTTACCACTAATTTATTCGTTAATCATAACTTTATATCGTTTCCCCTGCAAAATAATACGACTAGTTTGACCGGAATATTAAATCACGTAGATTTTATCACATAACATTATTAAAGGTGTTTAAAGGTACACATCGATAAAATCGATAATTTGTCGAACATTTTTGTCGTAGGCTTTCCGAACTTAAAGTATTTTAGATATCAGAGACTGACTATTTTAATCATATCGATGTGTGCAAACGGCACGCATACCAACCTACAATGCACCCAGTGATACGTGGAGTGCACAGTGCAATCTAAATAAAGAATCAAAGAAATTATAACTCCTCTACAGAGGATTGAGAAAGCCAACCTGCTGGAAACCGGAATGATTAGCCCGGAACGCAATAAAATTGTACGGGTAACTCTGACAGGATTTCCAGAACCGTTGATCGCAATAGGGGCGGATACGAATATGCTATCCGCAGCAGTCTCAAACAATCTCATTCTCCTAACGAAACCCAATAGCAAAGCGGCTATTTGACGCGCGACGGTTTGTTTTGAATCATTGGTACTATGTCACTGTGAACACCGATCGGTGGTACAATTGACAGGATCGTACGGCAGGCCAACCCACTTGTACTGAAGTTTTTAGGACATTTATTAAGACTTACAAATTAAATACTATCTACTAACAATTTGTAATTGTAATTGTATCAGCCCATATACGACCCACTGCAGGGCACGGGCCTCCTCTACAATCGAGGGTACGATTGAGAGTGGTTAGGCCATATAGTCCACCTTGCTGACCTAGTGCGGGTTGGCGGACTATTACATACCATAGAAATTTATACAAATCGCTATGGTATGCAAGGTTTCCTCACGATGTTTTCCTTCACCGTTATAGTGCGTGGTGATTGACTATCAATACACACATGACTCCGAAAAGTCAGAGGTGTGCCCTGGGATTTGAACCCGCGACCACCGTGAACATGTAGGCAGCCGCGTCTGGTCCGTTACCAACAGGCCACCACGCACTACTAACAATATAAACCTTTAATTCTAAAACAAGGGGAAATGGTTCGGTTTTCGCACTGCGGCAAATTACTACTTCAGGTGTAGTTATGTCTTGTAAAACCGAAAGATTCGTAGTTTCTGATAGATTCCTATACCCACCATACTAGAATTGTTTCTTCGTTTGAAATGAATATTAACGCTACCTTCACCAGATCGCTGTAAAAACCGTGGGGTTAAAAAATTGTTGTTTAAAATTGGACTTCCTGCAACACAAGAGGGGCGTGAAATATAAGGTTAAACATATAACGCAAAACAAAGTACTTACGCTATTGATATTGTTCGCAGGACTGCAACGGCGACGGTCGCGTCGACTGCTATGATTACATGGCGATCCATAAGCTGGGTGGGTACGGGTGCACCGGCGAGTTGCCCTTCAAGTACGTCAACGTGTTCAACCAGTGCGTCGCCACCGTCGCCGGACACCAGGGCTGAGCCCCAGCCAGCCGGTCAAGAGTTGAAGGATGCACTAACACTATGAGCAATGCCTTAAAGAACGCCTTTATATTTAATACAAGATGTACACTTAATTTAAACATCCAATGACTAGGGCATTAAGAGAATTAAGTTCCCTATATGTCGGTGTCATACCATCTCATTTAAGAAAATCTGCATTTTATGATCAGTAATGCCTGTAGTCACAAGATTATAAAAATATTCAAAGGCAGCAATAAAGTTCAATGAATATGAGACTGAGAGAAAGAATGTCACTTAATAAGACCCCATATAAAATCTAGCGTTCCTTTCCACGCAAAAACTGATAAAAAAGGCAAGAATCTGCAAATGCAAATGTTAGACCAACAAATAAGCAACACTAAAGGAAGTCCTAATCATTTAATAGTAAACATTTATAATCATAAAGTGTACTTTAACTTGGCAAAAATGATAAATTATCCTTAACATCAATACAATTGTCCTTCTTCAGCTAATGATCGCCGCTGATACGTTTTCGGTATCTCCCGATTAATTTTAAAGTAAAATAAACAACAAACGATTGTATAATTTATATATTTTTAATAAACTAGTCTTCATAGGCGCTAAAATTAAAAACTGTGTGTTATTTCCTTCCATTTCCCTATATATTATCTCCAAAGGCTGTCTTTTTACACAGCTTAAGTTAATAGAGGGATGAGCCTATTGTCTAATACAATCAATATTTTTTGACCTAGGGAACCCCTCTTAATCGAAATGTCAGTTTTTAAGAAGGCCCGTGTCCTGCAATGATGTGTTCTCTTTTTTATAGCTATTTATATACGAAAAAAATACGACAAACATTTATCAGCTATTAAGATCTAAAGTTCTTGTTTTGATCACTCTATTGTAAGGACTAAATAATAATTTAATTAACAAATAAAATCAATCAAAATCAAAATATTCTTTATTTAAATAGTCTTACGCAAGATCTTTTGAATCGTTAATTACTGCTACCACCGCTTCGGAACGTGTTGTAGCTGTGAAGAAGAATCGGCGCAAGAAAATCCCTCAGCAACACGAAATGTTTTCCTCTTTTTTTAAAGCCATTTATACTCAACATACTATATACCTACTATAAACATAGTTGAATACATAAACAATAAGATAATAGGAATAATAAAATTGAATAATTTGCCATGTGCCGGATGGGACTTTCCCCCTGCAAATCTTAAGACCTTTTAACCTTATCCCTTTATCTCTTTTCCTTAACAGAGCCACTCGTGCTGGCTTACAAATATACTGCTTGTTTATTAATATTCTGGCCGTTTGGGAGTCCAGATATACATCAGGCGTACAATTTAAACAATTTAATTATTAAATTTTCCAACTCACATGCTCCCTCGTTAGATGAATTCTGGAATTTTTAAGTAGGGCGTGGAAGACGCGACCTGAAGTATAGGTACTCATTATTACGATCATCCCTGAAGGGCTAGGCAGGGGCGCCTTTAGCGCCAGCCGCATCTCGCTGAGTTGTGATTGGCGGCCAGCCGAAATGTTAACATCGAGCTACTAGGTTGAGATATTTCCAAAAATGTTGCCTAGCCTGACCGGCTTTCTCAGGACCTCACAGTGCTCTTCTATAGGCCATTAACCGAACGAAGCGACAGAGTGATTGTGTCCAGGAATAATTATAATAAATAGTCCAGATATCACATTTATAAATAAACCGTATAAATTGTTATTTCCGAATTCTGATAACCTCAGTCAGATAACACTTGTTGCCGCTTCACTTGACAAAGAACTATCGGGACAGCCAGTCGACAGTTTGACCAACCAACATTCATAAGGTAAATCAAATTGATCTATATTCTTCTGTTTACACATCATCACTAATTTTTAAAGCAGTATTCCTATTTTATTGCAATCCCATTGATTGATACATTTACCGAGAACACAAAATAAGAACTTTACTTTGTAAAATAAAACGCATTACAAGATACTTTTATAACAATTTGTACATTCTACTTTTAATAGTTATGTATTTTAGTTGTATAACATTATCTTAAGCACGGAGACATTAACCATGCTGCCACAAAAATCACATTCAACACTTCCAACCGGATTTTGTACGAGTTCATTTTATTATAGATGTAATAAAGACAATATTATAAACCTACAAGTGACAACTAACAATTTAATAACGTACTAAAATGTTCTTTGCAGTCTTACGATGCAGATCAAACTAGTTCTCATTCTAAGCTTCGTGGCTTTGGCGGCGTCACAAATGTCGTGGGAAAACGATATTGATACTGATTTCGACGATTTCTCCATTCAAATATGCGGCCGGCCGTTGATGCAAGCCCTGACTATGGCTTGCACTGAAGGAAATACCAACTCCTTAAACAAATATAGAGTAGACGCACCAAGTAAGTGAACGTTAATAACCAAATTCGTGTAATATCACTTTGAAGTACTGAAGTCTGTACCGGTCTCACACTCGCCACTACAACTCCTGTAAGCCAGGATCGACAGTAGCACAAATTTTAAAGACACCGAGCATTGAAAATCAGCGAGTCTCCGGGAATGTTTAACTTGTCTTTAACCCGCAACAGAATCAAAAGTTAAATTACAAGGAGAAGTTATACTTTTGTCATGTAATTTTTCACTATTTCAAATACCATTTCTTTCATACTGACGGGGCAAAGTGACTACAATAGACCTGACAATAAGCAAATAGAACGCAATCCAATTTGACTACCCATAGATGATAATTATCACACATAAGTCGTAGCTAAAATTGTAACCAGTTTTCCATCATAATGTACGGTGATCGTGGCAAAACGAAAGCCAAACATGGACCTATGCATTAAAATTAATTTAAATTGCTACATGTTTGGTACTTGGCGGACCGCCTTCAATATATTACGCATATATTTTGATTTGTAGGCTAGTCAACTCAATAAGCAAATTAATCAACGTGTATAAGTAGAAATAAAATATATATTATTTGTTACTTTGTAGAGGTTTTTTTTTTCAAAGTAGTTTTTTTATTAGGTCTCAAAAGCAAAGCACAGCAGCAAAGCGATTAATTGCGTAGATTTTTATAAACAGTATTATCTAATGTACCATTAACGATCTAGAACAGGACTTTACCGCTGACAAATTATATTTCTATTATCATCTTCAGCCGCAAAGCCGTTAAAAAATGTCGACCCCCCTTGTGGACGTATGTTCTACTCGTATAATAGTTCTCCCAGTGTTGCCGGCCTACTCGTAACGGAGAACATAGGCTGAATCAGCAAACAACACAGATAGACCACTATTTCAGACTTTCAGGCAGTGGATTTGACAATGCTAATTTATGGCCGCTACACACGTAGGCACGGAATAGAAAATAATGCATAAAATAGTGCACGAAGCAATATAACTGTGCAAGTCTGAGTTTGCGCCACTAGTGATTTGTGGCGCCTCTATACTTGACCGTGTGTGGGCAAATAACTACGCAAACTTCATACTGCTCTTTTTGACAGAAATGATGTTTGCGCGAGCCAGACTTGCACAGTTACATCGTTACGTGTGTGGGTCTGCTTATCATTTTTTCTACAAAATTTTTATTGACAACTTTCTTTTGTTTCTAGGTTCGCTGCACTACCAAGTCAGGGCTAAAGGAATTAAAGAACAGTGCTGTGACCAACCTTGCCATGTCATGGACTTCATGAAATTTTGCTCAATATAGACAATAGACATGTATTTACTCAGTATTAAGTTATAACTACAAACAACTTTTTTTTTACTGGTACGTCATTCTCAAAGTAGCTGTAGTAACACCCTAGCGGGCGCTGAATGCTTTCTGGGGGAAAGGGTAGTAGAATCGTTAAAATATAATGATTATTTATATGTATGGAAATTTAAATAAAAAAATGAATATAAAAATAGCTACTTATTTTTATAGACATCAATGTACCAAATATATATATATATATATATATATATACAAATTTATGGTTAGGCAGGAATCAACCTGTAAATATAAATAATAATTAAATTAACTAAATGGAGTCAAATATTGTTTACTACCCGTGTTATTCATTCTTGATATTCATTCATATGTAAATAATTGTATGCATATATTAAAAGTTGATTTTTTTTATGTATATGTTAAAAGGTTTACCCACACCATATATTAATTAGAAAAGAAAAAAAGATTGTGAGATTGATGATAATCATGAAAAACTAAACAGCTCCAAGAGCCGTCACACTAGCGTCTAATACAATCGGATAAATAAAATAAAATATTTAGATCCTGAATTTTGTGTTTCTCTTACTTACCTACCCGCAGCAACCCTGTGCGATTCTGATACACAATGTCTCGACATTTTCGAAATTGGCTCTGTATAATATTAACCCAGTCCATATTTATGTAAGTAAGTCTCATTGCAGCGCATGGGCGTCGCATCAATTTAAAATACACTCAGGCTAAATATTAAGAACCCCTACACTATTGTGTGAGTTTTTTAAACATCCAATGAATTATTTTCCGAACTTATCCGTGTTTAAAGGATGGATTCTGATCGGATACGTTGAAACCTTCAAAACGGTTCTTTTTATGACTTGCATGATTTTATCATCTCACTTGTAAGTTGTAATCTAATAATTACCAATTTATAAGTATAGACCATGAAAATATGTGACATGGAGGTTTTCACCACGGGGTAACATGGATAATCTCAATACCTCTGTAGAAATTAATAGTTTCGGAAATACACATAAAAACAAATATAGCTACTTTAGAAGCGCTCCAAGCCGAATTAGATGGAGGACTTGATTAGTTACAGTGGTTAGCGCCCACGGCAATGCAGACACAAATAAAACCGATGTCTTCTTTGAATAAATAAATAAATACACCCAACAGTCACATACATAGTCCTGACCCCACATTGAGATCAATTAAGTCTTGTGTCGTGGGTATCAGAAGCTACGAGACACTTTTCGGCCTCACAAACACCCAGACCTGAGACAAATACTTGAGGGCTGCACAAAAAATTTTCTCGGTGCGGAAATCGAACCCGCCACCTCTCGGCTTAACAGGCGGCGTCTAACCAACTACGCCACGGAGGGTGGAATACATATAAGTAAGTTTACGTTCTGAACCCTTTTACGGTGTTACCCCGACGCAACTAAATGTAGGTATGTATTGACTATTCACATACTTAAATATAAATTAACAGCATATCGATTAAACTACTTTAGGGATTTCTCTACAATTTTCTAAGTGATTTTTATAATAATTAAATATATTAATTCACCAAATTGCGTTAGAATTTCTTAAAACTATGTGAATAGAATAATTTCCAAACTAAAATAACATTGCTAGGGGCTCCCAAACTAAGCTTAGCCTGTACTCTTGGGAAACCATGTAGTAATTGTGATAACCTAGCTATAATTTATAAAGGCGAAACAGTGATTGCAATATAAATGGTAATGAACAGTAATTTGGGGAAAAATATAAAGTAAAAAAAGAAACAAAAAAAATGCAAATATATACCTACAGATTAATTTTTACCGGACAAAGATGAAGCAAAAGGTAGGGTTACATTTTATCCGGCGTATATAAAAAAACACACTCTTGTTTATTTTGCAAACTCGATTATAAGTCATGTCTTATAAAATCAATTTGGCCTCCAGTGCCAATAGAGCATAAACAAATTACAAGTCATACTTAAAAACATAATAATTAATTATTTTCCTAATTGTGATAACCCCAGACCCCGATGATACTGCTTATTAACACTTCACTCGACAGAAAACTTTCGGAAGAGGCAGTCGACGACTTGACCAGGCAACAGCATCATAATAAGGTACCTCATTATACAGGGTATATCAAGACTGCTGCCAAAAACTGGTAGATTTAGTAACTACAGACACGATGCAGCTAAAAATTATGCAAAATAACGCGTAATTTTGTAATATTTTAAATACATTGTGTTTGGGTGGTAAATCCATAGTTTTTGCTAAAATTATAATTGCCTTTCGTACTACAGCGTCTTTTAAAATAAAAGGGCGTACACTATTTTTTATGAAAATGTAATATGTATGTATTTACCACCCAAATAAGTTAATAGGAAAAAAATTCCAAAAAATAAATCGTCGTTTATTTTGTAAAAAATTTAGTTGCATTGTGTCTAAAGTCAACTAAAACTACCACCGGACTTCGTTTTCGGTAGCAGTCTTGATATACCCTGTATGAATTTATAAAAAATGTGTTTTAATATTATCTCATTCTGTATTGTTGAATCTTTTTTACAATACCTTTCAAATAAATAAATACACCCAATAGTGACATATGTGTATAGTTATGATAATTTAAGACTCTTGTACAGAAGGAATCAGGACTTTTAGGTGCCGCAACATTCAGAATCGTGACAAATATTTGTGAGCAGCACAAACAATTGTCTCGGTGCGGGAATCGAGCCTGCGGTCTCTCGTTTAAATGCGCTTTAATCAAGTGTACGACTGACACTGCCACTCATTTATTATATACGAGTAGGACATACTATGATGGCACGGCAACAAAAAAAATAGTCCTGTCCCCGATAGTTTTCAAGTAACAGCTATCCTAGTAAACGTACAAAATGATCTACTTTGACCAACGTTTTGCAGCGTTGAGACCGGTGATTTCTTTATAGAAAGAAAGAAGAAAGAAACAAAGCAACATTTATTTGTTACAAGCAATTAATTACAGCTATGCGTATATTTAAATTAACTGTACGTATGGTACTTGGTAGTAGTATGGTAGTAGTACTTACTAGTATGGTACTTATAAAACATAGCTTGTACCATGTAATAAAACGGCTCATGCTCAGCATGTGCTTGTGATAAAACATATATATAACTAGCGACCCGGCCCGGCTCCGCCCGGGTGTTGATAGTTTTTGAATTGAATTATTTCGAGTACCTACTAACTGTTTTATATTTGAATCAAATATGACCGCCGTAGACTATATTGCTTTTCCCGTCCCGTCCCGTTATATATTGTTCTGTCTCGTCTCATTCTGTCCCATGACGAAAAGCATACAATCCTGTCCCGTGCCATCCATTTGAACTTGAAAAGTAGCAAATACTTAAATAGATATTTATTCAAATTTTATTATTTAAATTTTATTCAAATTAGGAATTCTCCTTACTCATCCCAAGGGAACACTACATTTTTTGGGGATAAAGTAACCTGTGTTGATCCAGAGTATCAACTGTCCCCATACCAAATTTCATCAAAATCGGTCCAGCATACATACATAGACTTTCCGAGTTTATAATATTAGTAAGAATCCTTTATTTCACCCACTGAGGTTACAAAAATATCTAATTATCTAAATTAATTAATTCTATTATATTAACACCAAAAATTTAAAAATTGGAAATAATTGAATTATACGGTATTTCGTTCACTACAAAATAAATTTAATTAATTTTATAACGTCAACAACACGTGGTAATTATACTGTTAAAATGTAGCTTATATGACACGTTCGTAGATTTACCATAGCAGCGCCATCTATTGATTACTTACTCAACCCAGTCAAAAGGTATCGACATCTGTTAGAATCATTTGGAGTTAACAGATGATTGTGACTGTCAAATAATAACAGACAAATAATTAGCAATAAATTAAAATTGCGACTATAATTTGAGATTTAAACTATCCTATCTCTCAAGTTGGATCGAACTGCACATGGTGTGCAAATTTTATTATAATCGGTTAAGTAGTTTAGGAGTCCATTGAGGACAAACATTGTGACACGAGATTTATATATATTAAGATGTATACTCGTAATATATATGTCATTAATTTACTTGACGTTTCGTAATGTTAAATAAATAAGTTTTACACTTAGCATTTCTCAATAAAAATGATGAAATTCCTCATGGAACGAATTTATAATTTAGTATATATTAATCAACTATTACACGTCGTACTTGCAAAATACTCGTATACAGTATACTGTTTGTAGTATACGCGACAAGTTTTATCTTAAATTGGCGTATTTTATCAAGATTCTAAAATGCTACCACACTGGGTGTTTCTTTCATAATTTTTCGTTTCATTACGGTTTTAGTTGGGGGTGATCTAATTTTTCAAACTCAATCTATCTGTGTGAGATGTAGTTGCTTGTTTTTTTAGTAATTTTCCTTCTTTTCACCTTCTCTTTCATGGCATTATAATTTATACAATATCCCTGTATAAAAAGCAAATATTTAGTTAAAAGGTATTTTATTATTTGACAAATTAGGTCAATCGCTATATAAATCTTAATATAACTAAAATTTATGAAAAAAATACCCAGTGTAGTAGTATTTTAGAATCTCGATAAAATGCGCCAATTTTTGTTAAAACTTGCCTCGAACACCACAAAATATACACACACCACAATATAAGATCAATAATTAATTAAAAATTCATTCTTTGAGTAATTCGATCATATGTCTTGAAAACTAGACTTGTTCTAGTTTATTTTGTTATGTAGTACTTAAACTTATCTATTTAACATTGTGAAATGTTAATTAAATTAATACACTACAAGTTACAACACCCCAGCCGCAATTTCTAGAGGCGTCATAATAAATAATATTATTATGGTAAACATTGCTTAGGCTTCAGCCATTTTTTTTCAAAAACCGCTTATTTAGAAAAATATTACCTAAAATATATGTTTTTTTTTTTCAGTTCTACCATGCAGATCAAATTAATTATCCTTCTAAGCTGTGTGGTTTTGGCGTCATCACAATATTCGGGCCACAACGGAATTGACTATATATTTGGCGATTTCTACATATTAGTATGTGGGAGAAACATGGCAAGGGCCTTAATAATGGGATGCGATTCCTTAAATATAGGTCTCTTAAATAAATTATACAAAGTAGATCCACCGAGTAAGTAAATTTAATTACGCAGATTTCTTCAATTCTTTATGGACATTGCCAGAGGTAGCGTGGTATTAATGGCAATATGCTGAGGTATTTGATGTTACGAAATAAAATAACAAAATTATTTATCATCATCTTGAACCAAAGGCCTGCTGCTAAACACCCGTCCTTGGAAATGTCGAAATTGACCTGTTGGAAGCGGCTTACATCCACGCACCTCCGACTTCCTACGACTCGGACTATCAGTCAACAAGGGAAAGATCCCTTCCTACCGTTTTTCATGTAACTAAAAGAAACTAATATGCGTGGGAGAACTCTGGAAAAAAGTATTTAGAGTTTAGAATTTCAGTAATAATTTCTTATGATTTATATTTACTTTTAGATTCGGAAGAAATCGACAATGCACCCAGTGGACTCGTAGCGGAGTGTTGCTATCAGCCGTGCCACATAAAGGATTTCATGGCATATTGTCCCTAATAAACTGTGAAATTAAAAATTACTAATGTCTCTAGCACGTAATTAAGCACATTAGAAGATATAGTGTTGGAACCAGATTTGCATGGTGGGCAAAATATACATTTGCGTCTTATTGGTAAGATCTTTAATTATAGTTAGGTGTGCAAACGATTGTACCACTCGAGACCACTACTAGTACTGTACTACATGCTGTTTGATTTATAAGAGATCTAACTTTCTATTTACCAATCACTATATACCGATTGCGATCCACTACGTATACATAAAATCAAACGAACTCGGTTAATAAATGATGTTTTTAATTCAATGTTGTGTTTCCTTTTACGTTCCCGAATATGTAAGGCTCATCTTGATGAATGTTTTGGCGACCCCAGTGCGCGCCAATAGTTAAACAAAATTAAATTCTGGGAAAATATGGAATTGAAGTCTAGAATATTTTCATATCTTAAAGATCGCGTTAAGTTATCAACTATGATATAACACACGCAAATTGATATTCCACCTTTGGTCCGTGTCAATCAATGATTAAACAATTTTGATCATTGGTTTCAATAACCCAGGTTTGACTTGAAGTAAAGATAGTGATAGTACCTATAACATGGTCTAAATACATATCATGTGTACGCGGTTGTCCGTTAAAGAGTTGCCAACCCTATGGTAATGAGCTGTTGTTAGTGGTTACAACTGACCCTTGTGTATTGTACAACTTCTGAATTTTCAAATGAAAATATTTGTCAAACAATAATAGGCGGTGGAGAGTATTTTAATAGCGGTATAGCCACGCTGTTGTCAGTCATGATTCAGCATGAATGGGCAGGCTCATCCGGGGCGGTGCCACTGTCTCACAGGAATTCGACGTGAAGCGACTGCTCAGCTGTCGCGTTTCGTTCGATGAGTGAGATTGCCGGATACCCAATACCCCTTTCCTCTTCCCATCGTTTTTCCTTCCCGGTCCTCTCCCAATTGATCAGTAAGACCCGTGATCCAGCTTTGTGGATGTTTATGGGCGGCAATGAGTGTACCATCAGGTCAGCTGTTTGCTCGTTTGCCGGACCTATGCATTAAAAAAAACATTTTGATCCGCAACAAAATTACGAAACTAACTGCACAATATTTAAATCAAAAAACCGACCAGGATGTCGTCGAAGCGGACATGATATTTTGCGGATAGAGAATAAATCACGAGGTAGATATAGGAACTAAAATTAATTTATTCGGAATAACCTCGACAGTGATTCCATTGCGAGTTTGAAGTCGTGACAATTGTACGTTAGAACTCTAGAAAGGGCGGTGGCATCACAACCGACTCGTTTGTTTTTGCGTAGTTTTTTGCACATCTAGTTCCTTGAACGGATGATACAATACATATTAATCATTATCATTAGTTATAATATATTTAGTTGGTTCGGTACGGCGGAGCTGGCGCAAGGCGCTTACTTTTGCTATCGATGACGTATCTCGAGGTTATCGCAATGTTCATGCGAGAAATTGTTTGTGGAAATTAAACTATTTCAAATAGTAGGAAGTGATGTGTTTGAAAATGTTTGTGGCATATTTATTAGCCCTCTTGTGTTTTATCTCGATCACAGAAGGTATGTTTTTCGCTGTTTATCGATGTGCCTAAGTAAATTAAGCGAACACTGACGTTTTTGTCAAGTATAATATATTTTGTTTACAATAACATAATTATCTTTTTTATAGCCAGTAATATTATCCGTCTTACAGCTTCCTTTGTCTATACCTTATCATCATTAAATTATGCTTGGGGAAATCCATTGCTGAAGACATATGTAATAATTCCCTCAAGGTTTTCCATGTTTTCGTATAGCTATAATAAATAATTATTTTGCGCAATAATAATTTACTAGAACAAAAAGGAATCATGTTATAATTAAGTATCTATATCAATTAAATTACCTATATTTAGTTAATTATGTCCAGCTATCACCATCCTCCGAATTATTTCAAGAAAAAAACAAAAAAGGGCGCGGTGTGCATTAGATTGATACCATTCTTCATAAAGACTCCTTTTTCGCGCTAAAACCAATTGATACATTCTAAGTATTACGCTTCCATTTTCAGGACAACGCATTTCCAATCTGAACGAGACGTGTATACGTTGTCTATGTCACGTAGCCGGGTGTGATTTGGCACACAAGTGCACCGGCGGGTACTGCGGGCCGTTCTATATATCCAGAGTTTACTGGGTGGATGCCGGCAAGCCCACATTGCCAGACGATGACCCTGAACGGAAAGAAGGTTAGTCGTTTTATGATACAATTTGCGTGTACACTGTGGTACAAATTATTCCTATTCAGCTTGATAGAAGCGCTTATGATGCATTCACTTATTTTAACTTAGTGTTAAAGTTCACACAACGTATTTATTATTTCTGTATCTATTAGAAATCTACATGTTCGTGGTGGCCTGTCGGTAAACGGACCAGACGCGGCTGCCAATATGTTCACGGTAGTCGCGGGTTCAAATCCCAGGGCACACCTCTGACTTTTCGAAGTCATGTATGTATTGATAGTCAATTACCACGCACTATAATGGTGAAGGAAAACATCGTGAGGAAACCTGCATACCATGGCGATTTGAAAGAATTTCTATGGTATGTAAAGTCTGCCGACCTGTACTAGGCCAGCGTGGTGGACTATATGGCCTAATCGCTCTCAATCGTACTACCGATTGTAGAGGAGGCTCGTGCCCTGCAGTGGGACGTATCTGGGGTGATACAGTAGAAATCTGTAATTAGTTGGCTTATCGTCATCCAACCCTGCTAGCCGTCTTGTGTCAATCGCCATAAAAATGAAATTAAAATGAAAATAATTTATTGAATCCATTAAAATGTAAAATATTATTTAGATTCAGTAATTTTTTGATTTACCACCCGGTTCGACAAACGGTTTTCACTAGAAAAGTGATTATTACAAAAGTTATGTACATGTGGCCAGAGGGCGCAGCGTCCCGTTGCTTTACCATCCAGCAAAATTTTCCTCAGTAGATTTGTGTGAATTTAACCCCATATCAAAACCACATGAACAAGTATCGTATCAGCCCATATACAACCCACTGCAGGGCACGGGCCTCCTCTACAATCGAGAGTACGATTGAGAGTGGTTAGGCCATATAGTCCACCACGCTGGCCTAGTGCGGGTTGGCGGACTTACACACCGTAGATTTTTTTTTTTTTTTTTAATCACTACGGTATGCAGGTTTCCTCCCGATGTTTTCCGTCACCGTTAAAGTGCGTGGTGATTGACTATCAATACACACATAACTCCGAAAAGTCAGAGGTGTGCCCTGGGATTTGAACCCGCGACCACCGTGAACATGTAGGCAGCCGAGTCTGGTCCGATACCACGAGGCCACCACGCACTTCATGAACAAGTATTTTATTAAATATGATGGAACAATAACTTGTTTAACTAATTCTCAAAATCACTTTCAGCATTTGAAGACTGCGCCCGGGACTACAATTGTTCCATTAAAATCGTCGAGAGTTACATGACGAAATTTGGAAAGGTAAAAAAGAAATCTAAGTAAAAACGTTTGCTTTTTATAACTAAACATTTTATGAAAAGACAAGCATGAACAGTTTTCAGTAGTATAGAGAGTTCCGTGTAACGGAATTTAGGAATAAAAGATTTCGACGAGTTGAGAACCTCCTGCTTTTTTTAAGTCGGTTAAAAACTAGCTGGCATTTACTGAAATATGTATAGTTTCCGTGAAATATTGACGTCGGAAGATAATCACGATTCACGACTGGCCACAGTTCTGCGTATTTTCCAGCCATAGAAAATGATACTATATTAACCTACTTTTACAGCACACAATAAATTAAGATAATTAATAAATAACTAATAACTTCTTGATGTGAACCACTACCATGAGCGTTCCCAGCTTATTTTAGTCTATAATTTATTTTATAAACGTCTCTCGTAGTTTCTGTTACCCTTGACACAAGATTCGATCTTAGTTTGGGCCAATACTATGCACATATCTGACTGTTGGGTGTATTTATTTTTTTACTTCTGACTGCCTCGGTGGCGCAGTGGCACTAACTACTAAGGTATGATTACAACGCTGAGGTCTCGAGTTTGAATAACAGGGCGGGCAAAGTGGTATCGGATTTTTCTCTTCATTAACAGCCCGGACTTAGGAATTTGTGCCCGATATGGCGATAGGCTCGCCCTCTATCGTATTGTAGGATGAAACACAAGGTGAAACGTAGGTGTTCTGGTACCCTCTGCCCACCCCTTTTGGGAAATAGGCATGATGTTCATGTATGTATTTTTATTTATAGGACTGCAACGGCGACGGCGTGACGAATTGCTTCGACTTCATGATGATCAACTACCACGGAGGACGCGCGTGCTCCGACCCGCTGTCGCTCACACAACACGGCCGGCGCTGGCTCGCGAGATACCAACAATGCCGATTCTAACATTGCCATATTTATATCAAATAAATTAACTTATTAATTTAAATAAAATATTTTGTTACAAGGAAAAATATTTATTTGTTGACGGACAAAGTATGATATTAACGCCATCTATCGGCATATAAGTATAATATAAGCAGCTTTGACTAGCGACATCTTTAAATGAGGAATGGGATGATAAATAATAAAAAGATTTAATCTTAAATATCTTTATTAAGTCCATAACATCAGTCAATTAACACTTATTTACTGGAGAAATATTAACTATTCTACCTCATAAGCTAACAATAACCTGTAATATACCTTAGAACTAATGTAATCTGATAAAGTTATGTGCAAAAATATACTCAATTTATTTACCTTATCTTACATTCCAAAATATTAATTGATATAAGTATATATTAATATAATTTTGGTTCATTAAATCAACTAAGGATTTTGTAATATGTTGTACGATAAGACATAATTATTTTAGTTGTAAGAAATATAAGTAATGGAGCAATATAATAGATAAATCTTGACATTTTATATGAACTTATCAATTACCTAATGTATGTAGTTCAGGCGACTATGTTCTGTAATTGATATTGTCCTTTTTGAACTAAAACTCTTTAACATAGAAAATATTTATCGTATATTTATTTATGATACAATATAATTTATTTAATAAAAACTGTTAGCCGCTGTAAAAAATAAACAGTTATATCGACTCTACATACAACACTATGAAATTACTACGAACTATCGTAGAGTTTGAATGATTATGATTGCCGAAGAAATAGAGTTAGAACATAATACCAATGTTTTAATCCTTACACTACATTATTATTGTAAATGGTGGTTTACTCATTACTCGTGGTAAGTCTCTCATATGTGAGAGGCCGCCTGGGTAGGTACTGCCGCAATGTGTATTTATCCCGTCAAACAGCAATGTAAACGCATTGTTGTGTTCCGATTTGAAGGAGATTGTAGCCAGCGCAGCAACTGGACATAATGAGACTTAACACCATATGTCTCAGGGTGGCGAGTACAGTGGAATACCAAGCATTGCTTTGTAATTCATGGTGTTGTTTGGTTTTGCTAGTGTCCATGAGAGGTCCCATCGCTTACCATCAGGCGAATGACATGCTCATCTCGCTGTTCATTGCGATAAAAAAAATAGACAAATGTACCATGTGTCAAAGAGAGACACCATTACGTCGAACTAAATATATTTAAGGCCCAATTTTCGTATACGATCATGAGTAGTGCAAAGTGAACTTTATTTCCGAACTTTAAGGATTTTTTTATGTTTTTGTCAAACATAATAAGTTGTCCAGCATTAATTACATGTAGATATCTTCATACCTCTACGTCTCCACTTTAGCTCGGTAGGTACTGCTAATAAAATATCAATATAATGGCCGCCACACACGTAACGGTATAACTGTGCAATTCTGAGTTTGCATCAGTATACTTGAACGTGTGTGGGCAAATAACTGCGCAAACTTCACATTACGATGCTCTTTTTGACAGGAATTATATTTGCACGATTCAAACTTGCGTATTTATATCGTTATATGTGTAGCGGCCATTAGAGTTTGTATCATTGCTAAAGTTTTTACATAAAATTGATTACCATCTTTATAAATTGTAGACACTGGTGAAATTAAGAAAAATACATCTTAGAGATAAGTATAAAAAAATGATATTTTAATTATACTTCTTATGGAATAAATTTTACAATAAAGATAAAACTATACCATACGTCCGAGATTAATAACCGATCTTGATGTCTATTTTGTGATGATCTATAAAATAGACCAATCTGCGAAAGGTATTATCGACACGCCCACATTTGACGTGTTTTGATTGGTCAATTTCCGGGATCGATCCTGGTATGGATTGGGATCGCTTATTAATTTCGGCCATTAATTAAGGTCTTACGATTATGATAATCAGGTCAGGCAAAGCTGACAAGCGGCGCCGGTGACTGCCAGTCTTCACCGTCCACCTCCTCGTCGGATTCCTCTTGGAAACAAACCTGGAAACGTTAGGTTTTTATTTTATTATTTTTTATCCGACTTCGAAAAGTGGTGGTTATTTATTTGATTCGTATGTATGTTCGCATGTCCGCGATTTTCTGAAAAAAATACTTACTCGAGTTGGATTGGGTTTTATTTATTAAAATTTATGATTTTCATCTTGTAATGTATTTATATATTATATCATTGTATGTAACATTATTTTAAACAAACTAAAGCGTAAAGGGTAATTGTAAGACCTGTGCTTATTCCAAGGCCAGACTAAAAGGCTAACTAAATATTGATCGTACTAAACAAATGAATTCACTGGCTTGCTCTACATTTTAATAACACAGTTAGTTAACAACTAACATTTACGAAAAGTCAAGGTTTTGCGACCTTATTTATTTATTTATTATGCAACATTAACATTATGCTTATAATTATTCAAAGCATATAAGGTATATATGTATTTGTTCTGGTAAACATAACAATTATAAATGTTGTCAAATTCAAGAATTAAATAAAGAGAATAATGGTGAAATGTACCATTAATCTTTGTATCTTTATGTAATACTCATGTCAAATGATTTAAAAGTGATTTAGATATATGTAAGTAAATAAAATCACGCCTGTATTACCGAGAGGTAGGGTGTCACTGGTATCACCAAATTATTGATGAACTTATTTACTGTCTAAAATACGACAGCCATTCCGTGATCAGCCTATTCAGTGTGTACGTTTGCTGTCATTGCACATCCCTACATAGTATAAAACAAAGTCACGTCACGCTGTCTGTCTCTATGAATGCTTAGATCTTTAAAACTACGCAACGGATTTTGATGCGGTTTTTTAAATAGGTAGAGTGATTCAAGAGGTTAATATGTATAAAACAGACATACAATGTATCTGGTGTGGAATCAAAAAATATCTGCACTAAGGTGAAGCTGGACGGGCCGCTAGCAAAAGATATTTGAGTTTGTGTAACTTACCCAGGGTGCGGTTCGCTGTGCCTCCGGTTGATAAGAACTACTTTGATTTGATTGCCACGCCTGAAAAATACATTAGAATATGCATAAATAGATATAGTAGGTTGGTCGTTAAAACTATAGTAGGAACAAACTCGTCTGCCCGCAAACTTCGTCTGAGTGATTTACTTTATTTGTACTTTTTTTGCCCCGTCCCGTTATATCCCGTTCTGTGGGATGAGGCTGGTATTCAGATGTATATGCTACTTTTTATACTCAAACGGATCGGATGAAACTGGATTATACCTCTTAAGTGAGAATGAGACGGGACAGGGCGCGATAAAACGGGACGGGACTGGAAATATAATAATAAGAAATGCAGTGTTTCGCTAAATGCAAGCCAATTCAAACGCTGTAGATATTCTTGCAAAAGACCTATATTGAATTATGGATATTCTGAGGTATGACAAGAAGTATTACCTGGTAAGCGTCGTTGAAGGCGTGTGCTAGGGACAGCGCGAGGGCTCTGGCGTGCCTCCTTCGAGTACACACGAACACGTGCACCACGTGCGCGTCGCCGCCGCCGCCGCTCCTGCCTTCTACTACAGCGAACACGCGCGCATTCGCCGCGTCCGCCGAGCAGTACGAAATCCTACGACAAAAAAAGATTTGTTTAATATTGATTACCTATTTCACAGAATGGAAAATATATATGTAAGAAGTTAAGAACTAAGTTTTGGGAGAAAAAAATAATCATTATATTTTTGTAGCTGCCCATATACGTCCCACTGTAGGGCACAGATCACAGGCTCCTCTAGAGTGGACGATGATATATTTGCCAAATAATTTATATTATGGATTGTGTACGAATAGGTAAATTTGTACCAGTGGATAGTCAATACATAGACTCATGGAGTTAGCCTAGTGCACTGCGGTCATTTTGTCTTACCAATATGAAAAATAAACATCAAGTAAGATATACTTATATGATAATAATTTATCGCGGAATATTAAATTAGAACTATCTTCCCAGTATAAACAAATTAATATTAATGCAAGCTATTATTACCTTTAAAAACATTAATAAAATATAGATAGTTGCAACATTGTCGGGTAAAAACGTAATAATCATTAATAACCAGTTAGCAAACCGAGTGTTATCACAATCAATAAACGTCGCGTTATTGTAATAAATAATGCAATCAAAAGGTAACCGCACACTGAGTCATTGACTTCACAGCTGGTGTTAGGTACTCGCTGGAAAATACTAGTAAGAAAGCGCCTGTCTTTTTAATCGTTGCCTTTATATCGGACTGCGGCAGAAAGACAAAAGTAGTAGTCATTGTTTTATGGACTAGATCAGCGTTTCCCAATCTATAAATCGCGACCCACTGGCTCGTCGCGAGCGAATAGCCCAGTTAACTTTGGGAGCCACTGGACTATATTTTAAAGCTGTCATATCTCTAAGACCTCTCAAGGAGTACTATGCTCAGCAGTGGGCATATACCCGTATATAACTATATGTACTTACTACTTTTTTTTCGACAATTGCCTGTTTCCAAAAGCATCTAGATATTTATCCAATATTAACCGTATTGTAGTTGTAGGAAGACATGGCGTTTACGATTAGCTTATAATTAAAGTAGGTAACGCGATTTAGGAGTCAGCACAAAAGTCAAGACAACTCTAGCGTAGCTATTAAAGAAACGGAATGTTGAATGCTCAGACGCAGTAAGCAGTAGGCAAGTTACTTACTGATCAACCAGGCTACAATACCTATTTATTAATAATGTTTATATTTCATTATCATTACCTTTGAAAAAGTAGGCTAGCCGGACACCGACCACATTAAGCAATATCATTTAACGTCAATTAATGATCATTTTTAATGTAGAAACGACCAAACCCTATCTAGAATTCACTTTATAAATCATATCTCGTCGGTGGAAACTCTATCCACTGTACTGTTCTGTACCAGCTCAGATACACCCCACTGCAGGGCACGAGCCTCCTCTACACTCTTGCGTACGATTTGAAGGATTAAGACCATATAGTCTACCACCCTGGCCTAGTGTGGGTTGGTAGTCAATATTATATGCTCAAAAATCTTGTTGTTTAGATCCGCTGTAGGTATGGAAAAGGTTAAAATCTCTATGACTAAGATAAGCATTCTGCAACACCCTAAGTACGACTAGTAGGGAATGCCTCAGGCATTAAATAAATATACCCAACAGTCACATACATAGTCCTGACCCCACATTAAGATCAATTAAGTCTTGTGTCGTGGGTCTCAGAAACTACGAGAGACTTTTTCGTTCTCACAAACACCCAGACCCGAAACAAATATTGGCGGACCTCACAAACATTTGTCCCGGCGGGGATCGAAACCACGGCCTCTTGTTTCACAGCCGGCGTCTAACCAACTGCGCCACGGAGGTTGTCAAGTCCATGTACACAATTTGTATGAAGTCTTGAATATAAAAAATAAAATAAACTATAACAAATGAACATTAGAAACAGAAGTTTGAATTATAAAATGCACAATAAGCCAAGTTTACCTGTAAATAGACACGCTCATGACATTGTCCTGTGACTCCGCGTCCGTCACGATGATGCCTTTCGCGCTGATATCCAAGTTCACCCTCTGCAGCTTCTTGTTCATCGCTGAAACAAAATACATTTTATCCCTTCAAACCGCATTCCAATTTATAATTACTTAATTAAATGGATCGGATTTTCAAATTATGCATGTACCACTAAATATTTAGCATCCAGTTGTAATGCAGCCTTTTAGCCCTCTAATACAATCTAATTTAATGTAGCTCGGTATATTTGATTTAACTCTATGTACCCTAATATTAAATCACAATGTAACACTACAATATTGCGCAAAAGATACAAAGGTCTATCTAAAAACCTCTTGTTTAGAAAATTATGTATGTGACTGTTGGGTGTATTTATTTTATTATTTATATTTTTTTAGAAATACTAACATTTAGCAGTCTGCAGTGTGGAGCGCACGGCAATAGCGGTAGCGGGAGCGGAGGCGGCTCGCTCGACAGGCGTCGCGCCAGCATAGCGCACGTCCATCTGATCCCGACCCGTGCCGTCACGCGCCTCCCGCCACCACCCCTCACCCTCGCACTCTGCCAATGCCCACTCTTCAGATAACTCTAAAAAAAAAACATTCAAGTCCTGTTTAGTTTCGAGGAGTTCCCTGCCCTATCTTCGAAGTCCAAGGTCAGATGACAATGACTTTAAAATAGGGCTTAATAGGAGCTAAATGAAGCTAGAAAATAATCACCATAAATGAAACCCAAAAAAAAACAGACCAGTGAACATTCATAAACATTAAATCCTCTGTTTTAGAAGACAGCTAAATACAATCTTATGTTTGTAACTAGCGTTTAGTATAGACTAAAGACATATCTTCTAAAGGATTTTCACACTGAATAGAAAGCCGGACCTAACGACTTCCGGCGACTTTTATTGGCCAATGTTCAGCACTGAGTTCCTGCTTTCGATCAAATATGTGCTTGCAGCTGGAAACTGTGACTTAAAAACTACCTGAGAGATGTTATCACGATTAAGTGTTTCCTTAGAAATACTGCTCTCCGATATCCCATAAATCTTAAACAAATCCTTCGATTATAATTTATCAACTTGCGTACGTTAACATTTGATTGCCTAGAATCCAAGAATTAAAGATTACAGTATTTCTAGATACTAGTTTACCAATGCCCCTTGACCCTATCTTATCATCGAACCGAAAATCTACCAGTACAAAATCACATCGCAATCAAAAAGGAAGGCGATAATGTCATCCTGCATCGCGTACAGTTAAGTCGCAATTTCAAAACGGATCCAAATTCATTCACCCAGTTGGTGCACATGTGTTTCCTTTCAATGCACTGATAAACTTGATTATTTAGCGAATTTTACGCAGTTAGTATGAACTAACTTTGCAAGCCGATATACTTAGTCGGGGCGATAATAGTTGTGGCCAGGAAAGGACACAGCTGTTGAGCTTATATAACATTTACGGTTATAACGTACACAGGGAAACAAAGATAATAAGGATTTATTATAAACTATTTATATTAAGAGCGTGATGGCCTGTTGGTAACGGACCAGACGCCACTGCCTACATGTTCACGGTGGTCGCGGGTTCAAATCCCAGGGCACACCTCTGAATTTTCGGAGTTATGTGTGTAATGATAGTCAATCACCACGCACTTTAACGGTTAAGGAAAACATCGTGAAGAAACCTGCATACCGTAGCGATTTTAAAGAATTTCTACGGTATGTAAGTCCGCCAACCCGCACTAGGCCAGCGTGGTGGACTACATGGCCTAACCCCTCTCAATCGATTCTCTCGATTGTAGAGTTTGCTCAGCAGTGGGACGAATATGGGCTGATACATACATGCATACATAATCTATTTAACGAATAAGGGATTCTAAATTAGGCAAATTTTGACGAGTTTGAAAAAGCGCAAATTAATATGTTGCTACGTCTAGTTTACGAACATACACACCACAAAAATATATAACTTCTAAATACTAAATATAAGAAACACACACGTTTGGACAGAGATGACGTTCTTTTGATTATTTTTGGGATTTTGCGGACGCTCATAAATATTTTAAATAAAATACGAAAGATTCTCATACATGTAAATAAATTTGTTTTGATACATTACTTTTCCGTTTGGCAGAATTTTAAGAAAACTTTATAATTGTTACAATTTACAAAACAGCTGTGTCGCCGTTAAAAACAATCTCAGAGAGTTATTTAAGACGCAGTATTAAATAGTGCGTTCGTAACATGAAGTGATGCGATCTACTCGCGCCCTTAACCCATATTTTCGGGGACAGCTTGATAACCGAGATCCACCTATATTTGGGGGCTTCTAATTTAGAGCCATACAGTTAAATAAATCGTATAAGACTACACATGTATTCAGATTATTTTTTAAACATTCCGATCTCTAATATGCCTAATTAAAATATAATAACAACAATATATTCCTACGCATATTTTTTTTGGATTCTGTTTTGTTTTTGGATCGCCAGTATTGAAGATGAAAGTCATCGATGGAAAATCCTCGAGATGAGCCTTGGCGAATTTACTTTAGAAAGCAACGCAACATCAGAGCATTTCTTGACGTTAGCTTTCTGTGAAGCAGTGGTATCGATTACCTCAAATCAGCCTATACATGCTGTAGGTAAAGCAGAGTGGCTATACTTAGTTGTTTATAACATCAAATAAATTATTTGCCCGTTTTTTATCTCTACCAGCCTGTAGGACCAACTACTAAGCGAAAAGCATGTCTTGTGAAAGCATAACGCAGAAATATGATACAAATATTACAAATGTACATAGTCAGAGCACAACGCATTCTAGAATGGAATTACTATCGCAGTCAGTCGTACTGCAACTATTTTTACATCTCTTTAAATGGAGTGAGCTGTGCGCAGATAAAAATTGCGTTTTTCTCCGTCATCCCGATAAGGGCACTTATAAAACGGACGTTGTCGCCGACGCAGTGATAATTTCGCTTGTACAACTAAAGAACAGTTTCCTTTAAGCTTACAGCTACTACAGGCTCGTTAGGTAAGAGCAAGTATTGCCAACGGTCTGTAGATCATGCAAATTGCACCGAAACCTGATGACTGAGTTTTCTGTAATTGATGGTTACCTCACATGGTTATTCACAGATTTACGCAATGACAGGAGAAACTCGATATGAAACAGATACATAACTATCCAATTTTTAATTTACATATATAATTCAGACGTGAATTAGACATAACGACGTTTACAAAGATGTACAGTAAAATTGCAGAGCTTTTGATATAAAGGAATCGTAACCCCCCAATAATATTGACAATTTAAGCATTACGGTACAGGCGTTGCGAACATTCGATTGTTGTTCAAACTGACTTGTAGATCCTAGGATAAGCAAGGGATTCTGTGGGCTCTGTTGTACTGCTAAGCATTAAGGACCACATTCTGTGCAGAGTTGCCGCGTGACAGATTCTAAGGCTGGGCATCCCGACTTGTTTTTCCTACTTCCAAACTTCCGTCACGTACCCCGGGATGTGCGGAAAAGCAGCTTAACTAGCTATCCTTTCCGAAATAAAAGTGAATTCGTGAGACCAACGTGGTCGAGCATACGAACTTTTCAATTTCAACATGATAAAAACAAACTAAAGTTTTTTGTATGTATCACACTTTTGCCTTGAACTATTTCTCTATATATGTACCGAAGAGTATTTGATAAACCCCAGATTTGAATAAACGTCCTCGCGCCGGTAATTCGGCGGGTTATCAACTGTAGGAGTAATATAACGTTTAGTTTTGACGATTGCACTAAATAGATTAAACATGGCGCTGTGACATTTGGCACTAAGATCAAACTCGAAATAAACAAACATAATATCAGAAGCACTGTTAATAGAATTTAAGACTGATTCATTACGAATAGCAATGTTTATTTACAACTTTACAATTTTTTTTGTTTTTTTTGTATCAGCCCATATACGACCCACTGCAGGGCACGGGCCTCCTCTACAATCGAGAGTACGATTGAGAGTGGTTAGGCCATATAGTCCATCACGCTGGCCTAATGCGGGTTGGCGGACTTTTACATACCATAGAAATTTATACAAATCGCTATGGTATGCAGGTTTCCTCACGATGTTTTCCTTCACCGTTATAGTACTTTACAAAATATAATCAAGTAATTGTTTAAAGTGAAAATCTGTACATGTTTCCTTGATAATGCAACCCTTTTACTTTTTCTTTATACTTATTTTCTTCAAGTACGGAAAAATAATTAGGTTAATAGTAGACGCTAAGAAACGTTAAAGGAAGTACGTATAAAAGTTGTTAATCACGTCGCTAACTATAATTTAGATATTAATTTTGCTTTCCTGCGCATGTAGAAATTCTGAACAAGATTAAAGTCGAAAGTTATCACGTTATTTGAACCAATATAATATTATTTAATATAAATTGGCCATAATTACCGCAGACTTCATCGCGATATGTAGTTTCCGTAGATAAAGGCTACGCACTTGTAATGCTTTATTTTTATTTTCTTTAGTCTGTCGCAACAGAATCGCTAAGTTTCGCCGAAGGGTGCTTTAAAAATATAAATTATTCGGATAGCGATTTTTGTTTTTCAAAAAATTATACACAAGACAAACAAGACACTAAGTTTCTAAAGGTAATCTGTAGCTAAGAAACAAAAACCATACAGCCAAAGCTCAAAGCCTCCGTGATGCAACACTAAACGCAATTTCGAAGAAAGTTATGCCTACAAAGCGACAACTGCGTCTAAACGGAAGGTCTCGGTTCAATATTTGCAAACAAAGCATATTTATCTGCATCGACCGCAATTAGACCAGCAATTACGATATCTGCCGTTATCTAGGCCAGACTGGCTGTATCGATAGTGGAAGTAGGTCGTAGGTCACTATTAGGCGCAATAGAATGTACCAGAGATCGGCGCGATCTGTGATTGTGGATGCGTTAATCTGTGCGTTTGATTGACCGCCTTTGTCTGGCCCTTGCGCTTATCAATGATTGCGCAGTACATGTGCCGGGAAAGGTGACTTATGATGTCTGGGAAATTAATTGCCATAAAGTCTCGCGCTGACGTCAAATTTAATTGAATCATTATTATATGTACATAATTAATAAATGGGTATATATTACATTGAACAATTCCAAATATCTAATATGAAACCTAAAACAGATCTCATTGACGAGGAGTTCGTCCACGCACACTAATTGCAAACATGTACACTGACGGGCTGTGCACTTGTCACAGTCCAATCCAATCCATCAGCCAAAGGAAGTCCACTGGTGAACATAGGCCTCTCCTAATGATGTCCACAGTGACCTGTTGGAGGCAGCCTGCATCCAGCGACGTCCCGCGACCTTTACCAAATCGTCTGACCACCTAGTGGGTGTCACAATGCACCTACGAGATTTGTGAACAACATGGGCTTCAATATAAGTGAATACATTGAGGAAAATATTATGTGATTCTGTATAAACCATTCCCCTCAGTCATAACACAATGACGTATTTATTCCCAGTGACGCATATTTTCTGTTGTGACCAGAAACACGTAAGAAAACATTCGCATTGAATGTGTTCATGACAGGACAAAGTGATGCATAATAAATACACATTATAATGTCCATTTATGTAACATATTTACATTACGAACACGGTTGAATCTCGATGTGGTAGGCAAAATGCCACTAGAATCACCCACAATTCGACAAAGCTTAATTTCGTCTCAAACAATAACAGGTAGCGTACCTACCGCAATATCAGACATAAACTGCAGTCCCAGGAAACTCATAATACTTTTTAAGCGATTTGCGAATGATACTCATAAAGGACTCATACGTTAACAGCCAATATAATTATGTTGTCAAGAGACCGAAGTGATTATTGTAATGAAATGAAAATATTTATTGAACCCATACAATGTCATCATCCATCATCCATCCATCAGTCAAAGGAAGTCCACTGCTGAACATAGGCCTCTCCCAACGATTTCCACAGTGACCTGCTGGAAGCAGCCTGCATCCAGCGACGTCCCGCGACCTTTACCAGGTCGTCTGACCACCTAGTAAGTGGACATCCCACGCTGCGCTTTCCGCTTCGTGGCCTCCATTCGAGAACTTTTTGGCCCCATCGGCCATCAGTTCTCCGTGCTATGTGCCCCACCCATTGCCACTTCAATACAATGTCATACATTATTTAAACTCAGTCACTTTTTTCTTTTTTCACTACCACCCGATTCACAACGCTGTGTATTCACAGAGAAGAACGGGCAAGAAACTCTAGCGTTACTCTTTTCAAAAAAGTTCACAATACAGTGAACATGAGTCGCAGCTTAGTTGAAAGAGCAATTCACTAAATTATTACCTACATAAGTCAATTTGAATTGCGCATTTATTCACGCGTATTTATACGAAACGTCACAATCGTTAGAACTAAATAAACGCTTAAGAAGTAGCTTAAACCGGCAAATCCATGAGTGACGGACTTGCCCCATATCAGAAATAGTCAATGTTAGAAGCTCTACGCATTGGTGCATACAAAAAATACGATTGACTCAACACGGCGTTTATCGATAAAATAAAGGCCGATGACAAATAATTATTAATGAAACTGTGACACCTTCAAGTATTTATATTATAGCGGGAGCACTGTCATACATACACTGCTATATTAGTGAAAATGGAATTTATTATTTAAGAGCAATAAATTCCGTTATTAACCAAAAATATATTTAGTTATTATACTTCTGAAAGAGTTTGGGTGGAATTCTATAGCGTTTGATTGTTCTTTTTTTTTATTCTTTTTCAAATAATAATAATAAGCGTTTTATCCAAAGGATAGATACAACTAAAGGTGCTGGACCAGATAATATACCTCCTCTATTCATACGTCGTACTGTTGACAACCTCCTTGATCCACTGCACACAATATTCAATAAATCATTATCATCTGGTATTTTTCCAAATAGATGGAAAGAAGTTAGAATTGTACCTGTATTCAAAAATGGCAAAAAAGATATAATATCTAACTACCGTCCGATTTCTATTCTTTCAACATTTGCTAAAATATTTGAATCCCTAGTATATCCCTATATTTATAACTTAGCCAAAAACATAATATCTCAACACCAACATGGATTCATGTTAAAAAGATCAACTACTTCCAACCTGTTAAGCTATGTAGACGATATAAGTCAATTTGTTGATGATGGACATCAGGTAGATGCAATATATACTGATTTTACAAAAGCCTTCGACAAAGTTGACCACACTATATTATTGAAAAAACTAGTAAATATTGGTATTGATGGTACACTTTTGTGTTGGTGTGAAACTTACTTAAGAAATAGAACTTCCATTGTTGCAATAGACGGCTGCGAATCTAAGCCCATTGTAGCTTCCTCTGGTGTACCTCAAGGCTCAAATCTAGGTCCTCTCTTCTTTAATATATTTATAAATGATATTGCTAATCTATTTCAACATTCTCAATTTTATCTATTTGCTGATGACTTAAAATTGATGCGTGTAATAAAAAAATTGAATGACTCTAGTTTATTACAATCTGATTTAAATCTGCTTATTGAATGGTGTCACATAAATAATATGTTTTTAAATCCATCCAAATGCTACCATATAAAATTCTCTTTGAAACGCAACCTTGTTCCCACTAAATATACTATTTCTGGCAATATATTAAAGGAAGTGCCTTATATTCGCGATTTAGGTGTTTATATTGATACTAAATTAAAATTCACTAACCACATTGATGAAATTCTTAATGCAGCTAATAAATCGCTCGGATTTGTGCTCCGAAGTAGTAAGGAATTTAAACGACTCTCAACCACAATGCTGCTCTATAATTGCTATGTGAGAAGTAAACTCGAATATTGTTGTACCATCTGGTCGCCTAGTTATAAAAATCATGTGTACAGAATTGAAAGAGTTCAAAAAAAGTTTTTTAAACATTTGGCTTATCGCAAATACATACCCAATAATTTACTAAATTACAAAGATAGACTTAAACACCTCAATGCTAATTCATTATGCGCTAGAAGAAATTTATTAAGCTTGGTATACTTACACAAAATACTAAATAATAAATATGATTGTTCCAATTTATTATCCAAATTTATTCTAAACGTTCCCGCACGTCCTCCCAGAAAACCACGTCCCTTGCTACATGTCCGCCGTTGTAGAACCAATGTTGGAAAACATTCCCCCATCCCTCGTTTATCTGCTCTATACAATAATCTTGCTAGTAACTTAATTAACAACCTAGATATTTACCATGATTCGTTGTCGACATTCAAAAAAAGTATTCATAAGAATATCGAAGATTTATAATTTCAAATACCTAACTATTACCCTTTATGGCATTCTGATAATAACATTACCGTTTAATTATGTATGTGTATGTGTGTGTATATATATGTGTATGTATGTACACACATATATATATAAATATATATATATGTGTGTGTATGTATATATATATATATATATTTTTTTTGTGCATGTTGTGTTTGTTTTTAATTGATTGTGCAATTTATGCAAGATTGTTTTTTATGTTTTTTTTTCTTATGTAAAATTGAATTGTGCAATTGTAAACAAACCTAATTTAATAAAATAAAAATAAAATAAAATAAAATAATTCGCGCATGTTGGCCAACCTGTCAAATGTCAGCCAATAGGAAGGCAGAAAAAGGTGGACCGGAACCACCATTTTTATCGACGCTTTTGAACAGAAGTACCAGCGCTCCCACTCTAATAAAATATTCTGTAACACTTTTAAGATTAATGGAAATAGAATGTCATTTCCCAGCGGTGCTTTCACGTTCTGTTTTTGCAGTGCGCAGTTGCCTTTAGGCCAGACGGGCGAAACTATTTAACAGGAATGCTGCCTTACGGGGTCTTGAGCCAAGATCTCTATTTGATCACAATATTTCTCGTAATTAAGTCATTTATCACCTTCCGCGAAATGTAAAAGCCCCTTTTCTGACGCAATTTCACTAAGTTAAAAATCATTTCACTAATGAAACTGGTTAATAAATAATTATGAATGAAACTAAAATAATATCTCAGTCAATGTCTATTCATGTAGGGTGACATAAGACATGAGCCAATTTAGGTATCTAAAAAAAAGGAAAACATGATATATACCAACTCAATATTACTCAATAAAAAGTTCGGTATGTATTAAAATCTACTGAATGTATTATCACGTTAGTAGTTGTTTAAGTTTTATATAGAACAAAAATGGTGAACACTGAACTATATACTTAATCAGTATAACTGGTGCTGACAGCGATATTTACTTTCTTACCAGGAAAATAAAATTTATGGAAAGATATTATAAAAAAGATATCTTATTTAAGCAGTAAATATCATTTTTTTTTTAATTATCTATCCTTTTCCTGTTATAATAACATTAAAGAAACTCGATAGACAAAAATCTCTTTCTGTCATGTAAGTGCGGAAGGAGACACCGTCGTTTCGACAAGTGTCTGGTTTGATTAGATCAATAAGGTTCATATAAAATACTCGTAATAACTTTGAAAAGCACACTTTAGCTCTTTATTCACGGCTACTCCAAACTCTTAAGCAGACAGTCACCGTAGTCAGTGGCTGTTAAACGAGAGGCCCGGCGTTCAAACCCTCACTGAAACAAATGTTTGTGCGGTCCACAAGTATTTGATTCGGCTCTAGGTGTTTCTGAGACCGAAAAGTCTCTCGTAGTTTCTGATACCTACGACACAAAATTTGTGTCTTGGTGTGGAGTCAGGACAAGATATGTGACTGTATTTTTAACCATTTCACTAAACTAGTACTTGTAGTACAGTTTACATTAAAAACTCATAAGAGAGATCTGCGCATACTACGGTCTCTCTTTAAAGGGCCGACGTTACAACTGCCGCACCCGCGAAGAAACTAACGATCATAGAATACGGACAACAATATTGCTTTCGACAAGTTACAGAGCTCGTTTTTTAGAAACAACAGCGAATATAGCTGCCATAAATTTTATTTCTTTTCTCGTTAGTCCAGTGGCGACGTGAACACGTTGTAAAACGTTAATTTCTGGGTTTGGTTCCCAAACATTACACTTTGTACGAATTTTTCGGTTTAAAAAATGTCCTGAGTTGCCCGTGGCTAGAATTCGTGTACGACATTGCGATAGTCTTGCCCTCTATCGGAAACAAGTGCGATGTAGGTAAAGCTAGTAACAACTAGCTCTACCTACAGTTCGTCGCGTTTATTTCCGCCTCCGTCTAAACCTTTGGGGAAATGTTTTACGTACTAATATGCACAAGTGCGTCAATTTTTACTTTCAGGTTCTCAGTTGTAGTAGAGCGTAAGAAAATTCCTAATATCCAAATAATTAGAGTGACTCTAACACTCGGCAAAATCGAGTACTTAGGTATTGCTAGAAAGTCGCTTTGAACCTGGAACACTTCCTAAATATGAATTAAGAATTTTAACGAATATTTTTACTTGCCAATTATTTTGTAAAATGCTGTAGGTATATCATTAAGTAAATTTATTTGTTCCATTGGTACTTCATAACAGGTCATTCATAACGGAACATTTATTTCAGGAAAAAATATGACAATTAGGAAATACTTCTTTGTACATAACAATAATTTTCAAATACAGAACAATTGGAAACATAAAAAGTTTAGACTATTTTACACGCATCTAATGTATGCGCTGTTTTAATTTTCGAAAAGTAATCGCCACGATAATAAACACGTACAAATTCCCAAATAACAGAAAAAAACTTTTTCGTTCGGGTTTTTTAAATTTTCAAATACATTCCTTTTTTTCGTAAAAAAAAAAAAACAAATAAAATTCACACGAACAAATTATAAAACCAATAATGCTTTGATTACCTATTATCCTTAATGTAACATACAATCTACTTACTTCTGTGCTTTGAATGGTTCCTCCACATTTTTCTCAATAAAGTAGTCATGATGCCACGATTACTGCAACAACTCGAACGCAACTTTTCCCGCGCGAAGTCCCCGACGCACTGCGCGCGGACCACCAACCCTTGATATGGAGGGCACGCGAGATGAATGTAAACGATGTTATATCTATTTGTTTACGTAAGTCGTACTTAGAAAATATTTAAGTAAGTATATAGGTACTGTTTCTACGAATTGTATCAAATATTTTTAAAGTTGCTTATGCTGTTTTGTCACATTTGATAATGACTAAATATACCCGTTTTTAGCAAATCCACGTTTTTAAATAAAAATATTCATATAGGTATTATAAATGATTTTAGGAATCACATAGTAAAACTTTTGTATTTATATAGGTAATCCTTAAATATTTGTTACAAAAATGTAGATGAATGTGCATTGCATTGTTTTATTAGCCTGCTCATACAGATTAATAATCACAGAAACAATAACATATTATGAACTTTATTACGTCGTATTCGCATAATGTAACATAATAAAACAACATTGTTTGATATTAAAAATAAAAGGAAAAGTTATGATTTGCAATAAATACTTATTATGAGCATTATAACAAATCATCGGATACACCTTCATACATATTGCTTTGACCCGTCAATCTTGAGTCGTGCGGGAATCAAACCCGCGACCACTCATTTTATAGCCGTCTCTGAACCAACTACCCCTCGGAGGCTTTCGGATGTCCTTAATATATTTGGGAAATCAATTCACAAAAACTATTTTTTTATAGTCTTCTATCCCTGACTTGCAGCATATTTAATAAAGTTTTGTGGCTTCGTTTGACGTTTATATAGGTATAGGTTCTATACGATACTTATTATATACAAATTGTTACTTATCACCCATCTGACAGCCTTCCGGTGCGGATTTTCCACAATGGATCACATATACCTGCTAAAGCAATTCTTGGAAAAATTCTATGAGTATAATCGACTCTTGTGTTGCGCTTTCGTGGACAACGAAAACGTTATAAACTATTGTAAATTTTTGTAATAAAGATGCACGGCATGTTGATGTTTTCTGAGAGTAAACAATAGTTGCACCTTTATTGCCCGCGCTTACTGATCACACCGAACTTTAAAATTGAGAGTGCGGCAGACACCATACCGCCCAAACGTTTTTCTTGCAATCTTAGAGAACGTCATGAAAATCCTAGAATGGAATGTTGAAGGAATAACCATCAATGGATGTTTTCGCGTCTCTATTTTGCAGACGATTTGGAAGGAAGAAAATTTGAAAATGCTTTTATTTGGTCATATTTAATGTGTAACTTGAGATCTCCAAGTTGTTTTGATAGAGCTTTCCGATGTGTTGAAAGTAAGTAGGTCTCAGGACGAACGATACCGGACGTCTGCCAGTGTCCATGGCAGAAGTCCGGCACAAAGTTTAGATTAAGGCATAATTATGGAGGATGAGACGTTGAATAAGTACATTGTTGTTAAAAAGAAGAAGGAAAATTATTAATAAGTATATTACGGCCATTTGAATTTTCTATGAACCTATTTGAATTTTCGAACGATACGTTTTATTTCTATGGTATGTAAAGTCCGCCAACCCGCACTAGGCCAGTGTGGTGGACTAGATATATGACCTAAGCCCTAACCCCTCTCAATCATAGGTACTCTCGATGGTAGAGGAAGCCCGTGCCCTGCAATGGGACTTATACGGCTGTCACAGATACAGATAAGCTTTGCCTAAAATAAATAATTTTGTCAAAATTTGCTTAGAAGAAGCAACAAGGTTTTTCACACACAGTAGATATATCTTGTGTATCATAATGATCTGGTTATACCGATTTACCTACCAGAAAAGTAGAACTTACGCAGTAAAGAACTTCGTTAATTAACTTAAAGCTAATATGCAGATACGTGCCTGATGCAATCCCATACATTCCACCATCATATTTTTCTGATGCAATGCAAATATTTTTCCAAGCATAAAAAACAAACGAAAGCACGACTTGGTCTTGCGCGACGAAACCGGCTAGGCTCTCCTTATCTATAGATCATAGCAAACATGAAACAATAATAATTCTTTTGTCAACAGATTATTGGAAATCTTACTAAACTTATTAAAATTTTGTGCTTGGATCTAATTATTTTTTACTATTATGGCTTATTTGGCAAGTTTTGCTAATCTTCAGCAGTGAAGAGATTATCGGAACTTAAGTACATACATACATAAACTCACGCCTTTTTCCCAGGGCAGAAAGGGTAGGCAGAAACCCTGCCCATCAGCGACTTTTGCACCAGAAAAAGATACAGAACAATAGAAGTAGAATATCCACTGGTGTAAGGTAGTTATCTTGATGGTCTTAAGATTAAAGCTTGCTTGAAAACCGGTATATCTACACAAGCACATATCGAAATTTTCAACACTTGCGTGAGTCGTTTACGAATTTTCCGCTGTTGTGTATGGTTGTCTCTATACCTACGGGCGTATACCCATATCTCTGTGCCTATATCCTACCAGTAGCTATTGGGTCTTAGAAAAACCCACTTGTCAGATGTAACGCGACACCAAAGATGTTACTTCAAGATGGGTTGCCTAGGTCCTTGGCAGATAATGCTCAATTTCATAAGAAACAACAATATATATTTTATGGAAGTAAGGAAATAATGTAATGCAATAAAGGAATAATATTATGCAATGAAATCCTTGATATGTATAGACTGGCTTGGACTGAAGTGGATTTTAATTCCCGGCCTATGGACTCGTGCTGGTAGGGACTACAGTAACAAGTGTTCTAATTGGTACAATCTTCAAACCTTCAGAATTATCATAGGTTTCCTTAATTGTATGACTGGCGATTCAAATGTCCCATACACATATAATATTATTTGATTATTATCATTACTACTTGCAGTTAGTTTCTAATGCAATCATTGGTTTTGGGTCATTCTAACGAAGGCGTTATAGCATGTATTTGAAATAGATTTATAATCAAGTGATTTTCAGCTGTCTTCAAAATCCAAAATTGTGTACTATTTTAATTTTTAAGAGTATAATAAGCTCTTGTTCTGTTGTGATTGGTTCTGACGTGTTGTGATAAAGATCTCACACAACTGACAATTTAAACCTACTACCGCCATCTAGTAGTTTGAGATGTTAGCAATTAAAAAACGTGGCTAGCTTGAACACAAAAAATTCAACATGAGCATTATATAATTTTAACTAATTTCATTGAATATGTTCCAACAAAGCATGGTGCCTATATTATTATTTGCCACAACTGCAATCATTAAAGTTCTGTTAGAGCATGAAAAAATTGTGGAAACCAGAATGATTGTAAAAGGAATAAAAGAGTATTCACACTTCACATGTTTGTTTATTAAAACAATTTTAAAGCTATAACAAGATACAATAATGTGTTTTGGATATACTCCGAGGATTTGTTCCAATTGTTTAAATGTAATGCAATAATTTAGAATTAGATACTTGGGCAAATCATCACCAGGTGTCGAAATAAAAGATAAATAACATTCCTATATTTATTGAGCTGGTTAAAAAAAATCCAACCAAACCAAATCAATTCTTTCAGAATTTCTTAATAGTTATTACATGATATTGCCTCACAATTTATATACTTAGTAATTTGAAGAATTCTAATCAATTGTTACAGAAGGAAAATGAAAAGTATATTGAAATTCCAAAATTGTTAAATGTAAATAAACAAGAATTAAAAATAATTACAGCCATTACAAAAATTATATTATCAATTGTATATTAATTAAAATAAATGAAAGAGAATAAAGATATATTATACTTTAACATTGATCTATTCTAAGTCTATTGCATATTTCAGTCATTCATTTTCACTTTAACAATACAATTAAAAAATAATGATGCAATTAATTGTATTCTTCTAATTATTTATACTATGTACAATATTGTCTGCAGGCAAAATGTAGTCCATATTATGTGACAGCTGCATAAAGCAATAATATTGAAACAGTCCCAAATCCTGAAATAATACTGTTTGCTTATGGTGATAACTTAGAAGTGAAAGTGAACCGTTTAAATTCATGTCCCAAATTAAAAATACTGATGTCCTAGATCATAAATTACAAATACTTATACTTTTCTTCAATTTTTGAAAACCCTTTGATTGATAATCAAAATTTCAATACACTGATATAATGCCTACATGGACTGCACTCATTTTAACAACTTGCAGACATATAAAAATATAATTATTGCTTATTATGTAAAAATGCTTTTTACAGATTATAATGTAATTAAATAAGGATGAATGTAAATGGATGTCGGCATAGTTTTTAGAGAAATGTGACCAAAAACATTAAGGACCCACAAAACTGTATTTCACAGCATTGTGTAATAAATGCTAATAAGGCCTGAAATATTAAATTTCATCTAACTTAAAGATCTATTATGTACCTAGCACAATATATTAATTTCATTTAATTCTATATCAACATGTTGATTGTAATACATTTTTCAAATATACATTGACAATATTTTCTGAAACAAAATGACTAAGGCCCTTGTGCATGTGTCACAACAGTATGTTTCACATTATTAATTGATTTCATGAAATTGAAAAAAATTGGACAACAACCAACATGTTATATTCCATGCTATTACATATTATTAGGCCTAGACTACTTCAGAATATTTCATAGAAAGCCTGACAGCAGCACTGCTATTCACAAATTGTTGGGCCCAAACCCGACAATCAGTTGAACCAATATTTTTGTTATAAAACATCTTTGTAATATTTCCTTTGTACAAATATGTATAAAAGACTTATCTATTTAGATAAAATATTACATCACATTTCTTTACAATATTATAGTATAGGTTTCTCCTTATAAACTATGGGAAATCACTTCACTTCTTTCTTAACAATCACAGTCTTTTCTGTGGGTTTCACCGGTGGCTTAACTGTGGATCATTTCTTTTTTCTGTCTTGGGTACACTTAGGGCAGTACCATTTACCTTTGGGCTTGATTTTAAGGTCAACACATGCAAAGTGGAACCACTCAATGGGACAGTCGGGGTTATCACACCCAATCATCTCTCCATATGATACTTGATGACAGAGACAGTAAGTGGGTTCATTAGGATCTACTGGCATATCGAGGACATCACTAGGGTGTGCCATGCCTGCAACTGAATCAAGATCAGCATTCTCCTCCTGTTCTTTAGCTGTACTTGTTGTGGTTGTGGCTCCTTTACGTTGCGCTTTCTTTTTGGCGGCAGACCTTCCTGTGGCGGCGGCGTCCTCCTCGCTGGAGGCGCCAGCACGTTTCTTTTTGCCAGCTGTGGCTGCAGTTTTTTCGCTGCCCTTGTGTTTTTTCCTGCCTTTTTTGACAGTAGTCGTGTTAGTTTCTTGGTCTGCAGCCGCTTGTTGCGCAGCACGAGCACTCATCACTTTTTCTTGTATTTCAGACTCGAAACGAGCGAGGTCCGAATCTAAACGACGAATGTGTTTGTCCACCAACTCGTAAGTCTGTATTGCAAGTTGCACTTTATCGTCACCGTATTCCTTAGCTTTATTAAATAAACCTTGTATGGTATTTACCTTTTCTTTCTTCGTCTCCTCATCCATTTTAGGGATATTCGGGAGCAATTCATCGGCCATAAGGTCAATTGTCCTCATTAGACCGTGAGCGCGGTCGTCCAAGTCGCGCATCAGCTTGAAGTTCCTCTGCAGCTCTATCGGCAAATGTTGAAGACTATCCAAATAATGTTCTAAATAAAGTGCTGAAGTCATTTTGCAAGATTTTTGTAGCGACGCGAAAATGAAAGTTCAATACAATATGACAGAAAATATTAATGTGCCGATTCACACATAGACTAACGTTTATTATTTACACTTGAAAATGCTAACGATAATAGTCTTCTTACTCTTCTTCACTTTTATTTCAATATTTTAGAAAAAAGAAGCAATTTTTCGATATGCACTTGCATTCTTTTTCAAGCTCAACAAGCAAGCGAACGTATTTGCCAGTGTTGCACGCGAAAAAACCCTTTAGTTAAAATGATTCCTTTTTTTTTCAAATCATTTTATTAATTAATAATTATTCATTATACTGCTAACAAAATATATTAATGTAAACATATGATTTATATGGAATAGAAATCGAATCTTACCTCGGTATTTCGAAATATTACATTTCGTTTTAAGGTGTTGTGCAGTTTATAAAATAATCCATTCTTCAAACATGATTGGAAATATTTAGTATAATATACTATATTGTTTAATAATGTATAAAACGACGAATTCCGTAATTTTTGCACACTTATATTTACATAGCCTATAAGTTATTATCATGGCAATAATTTATTTAAAAATATAAATCTCATTCCATGGCGGTAAAAATTAAAATAGAAACTTATGTAGTAAGGTGTATTCGAGTATTTACGTAAGGAAAGATTTATCAGTATGTTTATATTTTTATCTACTAGTTGGAATTGGTACATATATTGCTACAAAATTAGGTCAATTTGCCTATTTGTATGGTTTATTTGGGTAAATCCGAATGTCGAGGAATTTTAATAATCACTTAACAAGTATTATAAGGTATTCAAATTTTGCCTAGATAATGTTTTATAAAAGTTTGTGAAATAATAGTAAAAAAAATGACGATCAATATTTTTTATCAATGGAAAATAAGTACTGGGGATCTATTAATCATTCATCTTCATATTCTTTATTTTTAAAATCAGATAGCTCCTCTGTAGTATCATTGTTCGGAGAGACAAATAAATCAGACTTTTTTCCATTCAAATTTTACCGGTTGTTGTTTCTTAATAGAAAGTCTATGCCTTTTCCGAAAATGTATCAACCAGTTTTTGTTGTTTGTAAATGAAGTGACTAAATTATTTCTTTTTACAAACTCAGAGACTAGATTTAAAACTTGTCTTGAAAGACCTAATCCCCAGCTATCCATTGTTTTAATTGCATCAGCTAATTGATTTTGCATTTCCCTTGGAATAGCCAGCCGTCTACCTATATCATTTGTACTATATGTTTTATTAATTTTTTCATAGAGTGTTGTTAATGGTATGTTGTATTTTTTTGCTGCAGCATTTATTGATAGCCCAACATTTTGAAATGCATTAGTTAGGTCCTCTTGTGAGTATTTTGGTATTGGTATTTGGTATTTGGTATTTTGTTGGTCTTCTTTTTAGTGTATTTTGTAGGCATGGTCCTGAAACATGGTTTATAAATAAGCATAACTTAATCAAGATATAATACTACATACCTAAATAGAATTAATTTTGAAGTGGGTGTAGATGGCCATAGCTGAATCTGTGCTATGAGGAATAGAGAAGGAGTTATTGCCTTCTCTATTTCTCATAGTTTCGGCTTCGACCATCCACAACTACTTGAAAAATTCCATTATCTAAATATATGTAGGTTACAGTCAAAAGTATATGTCGGGAATTTCGATAATCATTAAATGTTCCTAAATACAGCAGTATGTTTTATTTTATTTTATTCTGTAAGAAAAACTTACAGCTCAAAAATACATATAATAAACCATTAAATGGTAAGTGGCCAATAACAAGTTTTCACTTATAAAAAATATTTTGCTCCAACAACATTCATTTAACTGCCATGCTAGTTCGGTTAACTCAGATTCCTAAGGAATTAAAATCCCCGACATTCGGATTTATCCCAATAGACCATACAGTTTTGTCAGAAATTAGTCAAAATTCTTGACGTAAAAAAGGTAAAATGAATTGTATGGCGTGTGTCAGAAACTACAGATATTTTTTCATTTTACTTTACTAAAACCCGAAACAAATATTTGTGGTCTACACAAACATTTAACTAGGTACGAGGTTCCCAAACGCAGCCTCTCTTTTCACAGTTTACTGCCAATTTCTAAGAAATGCGCTACGGAGGCTGACCATATTTTATTTTTTGTCTATCGAATTGAATTCCCTGTAAAATTATATTAATTTATACTAAGTATGTTTACTCACGTATTTGAAATATGTTAATTAACTTTATGAATAATAAGTACAAAGGAATCTGAGTCAACCTAGGAGTCAAATGAATACAGGCCAACACAGACAATTGACAAATAAACAAACAACCGATTGTTGAAGTCTGAAGTAGAGCTAATACGTGTTTATGATACTAGGTTTTAAAAGCAGGATTTAACTTCGAAGTACGGCGCCCTACCACGAGCAGAAAATACTTGCAAGTATGAAAGTATTGGCTATTGCTACACGTCGATGCGCGAAGAGCTTGGAACATTACACATGAAAATATTTGCATTGGAAAACGTTCCATATCTTAATCTTAATAAATAACATGAATAAGAAGCAAAATGGTATAAATAAAATACTTTGAAGAGTATTATATTTATACCATTTTGCTTCTTATTCATCATGGAATACTGGTCTAATACCTATGCAACCTGGGACGATAAGGGAGTAGGTTACCGACTCATATCAATACAATGCTTTCAAGTATTTTAATTGGACAAGAATATTTCATCCCTAGTCTGAAGCGGCGAGCTGATTGGTACTGTCACATGGTGGCAGTGTTGCCGTAAATGCACGATATGTTTTTTACCAAAACACGATCTACGATACATAATGATAAATTACCGTGTCGTTTTCTACGGTGTTTTTACCATGTAAAGATAGTCGTATTTGAATCTAAAATAAAAACGAAACGTATATTCCAATTACGTAGACGTACAATAAGGACTTATGAAAAAGATTTTCCGGCAGCGTTTTTTTCTCTTGTTTATTAAAACATATTGAAATTAATAGTATATTGAATAAATGGAATACCGTTTCTTGAAAAAGTTTACTGGTGTATTTATGTATTTATTGTATGTTTTCTTTACGAAAGAAGGGGTAGGCAGAAGTGCAACCAAGACACCCACGTTTTACCTTGTATGTTCCGTCCCACGATGCGATAGGGGACGAGCCTTTCGCCATATCGGGCACAATTTCCTGACTTCGGGCTGGTAATTAATACAAAAATCCAATATCACTTGCTTTGCAATCATACCGTAGTACAACTGCGCCACCGGGGCAGTCGAATGTTACTGGAGCAAAATATATTGCCAATTATGAATTCAGAAAGCGTTTTCGGATGTATGTTTAATGTGGAGTCAGGACTATGCGAGTGTTAGCTCCTCTTAAATACAGCCGTTAGGTGTATTATTTATTAATTATGAACTGAATGCAGCAATATCAGCAGTCAACGGCCACCAAGGGGTTTTTAGTCAGTATGTAGTAGATTTGTTAGGGATCCAACTCCGCAATCATAAGCATATTTATTATCTCTAACAATTTTTAACTGACTTCAAAAAAAGGAGGAGGTTCTCAATTCTAGTGTATTTTTTTTAAGTATTTACAAAAGTTCAAGTAGAGAGCACTAATAATGTTACGAAATGAAACAACTGCACTTTATTTTTAACTTATATTGTATTAGCAAATAAACAATTTATAAAATATTCTCTTATACGACAATGACATCATAGTCCGGAATACGAAGCATTTTACCTGTGACCCATCCATCGCTCACAACAGGACTCGTAGTTACCATGAACTTTCAATTCCACATTCATGGAGATTTTCACATAACACAGAGCTATACTTCGTGAAAAGTGATTTTATATCCCCATTGCAAACCATGGACTCTATCGTATTTTAATGGACTATTTATCGATTACAACAACTTGCATCAAATTTTTTAATATTAAAAATTATAAACATTTAAGAAAATGCAAATAAATAATTAGCAATTTGCCACATTACGGCAAAATATAAAGGCGTTTACATAATCTACATAATATAAAACATGCTTTATTCATTTTCTTACATCTATAATTACAAATTCTTAGTCTAATCATCGTGTTCATATACGTACATACGACTATACTACACGCTGCTCTCAGAAACTATTGCGCAACCAAAGTGAATCCGTTACAGGCGCTGCGAGAGGCGCGGGCCAGGACGCGACTCTTCGAAACCTCTCATTCATAGAGACAGCGATGTTATATACAAAATGGCGGGATCAACGACTTATCAAATCATACAAATAATCAATACATTTCCGAACTAAATAAGTTAAAGAGCATTTTGTCGTCAACATTTAATTTGCCAAGCAATAGAGAAATTCGGCGTATCACCTATAAAATTAACACAAGGTACACAAAACTGTAAACTTACGTCTAGGTACAACACTACATCAATATTTAGACAATTTGGTACACATTCGTTGCTCATTTTAATATTTAAAACACAATAAACACAGTTGCGGGGCAGTGAGCAACTTAACACATCGGAATGTCTCATAATTTTAAATGTACATAGAAAAGCTTTCACACGAAGGAGTGACTTGAAAGAACATCGTGAGATTCCTTTCTCATAAGATATTTATGTAGAATACACAATAAACCAATCATATATATAAATCCTCTATGTGATGGATACAAACATGTATTATAATATGGAAGTTATTGGTTTAAACATGAAAATATACAGTGGATACAATTGGCACTACATATGCAGGTCACAATATATGAAATTACAAAAATCGTATTAATATTTACTTTAGAAATGCAATCTTACATGTAGATATAGGCATCTAAATATTATTTTTGGCTTAGGAAAAACCTTTACAATTGGAACACATTACATGCAATACAAAAATTTTCATGCAAATACTGTAACCAATATTACAAACTTTAGTGATGCATCTGTAACTGAAACTAGCTTGGACTAGCAACAACATTTTCCTGATTCAATAAAGGTTTCACTTTGTATCAATTTGGATTAGTCTGAGAACATAATTTCACAACCGTTCGTAAAAAACAGCAATGGTTGTCAATGTAGACGCACTGTGGGTCCCAAGCTAACAACCGCATATTCATATTGTGCTCGGGTGTTCTACTGCCAGTACAAATATTTACAAGAACACATAATTGACATAAAACAATGCGTTAATGTAATACTCGGCCAAAGTAACCATTACAAATGCTAGGTATTATTTTTATAAAAACTTTTAAGAGGGAAGATAATAGATTTCTTTCTTCTACAATCTAACTATTTCGATTAACTACTGTAATTGCGTATTTATTTTTGGTTTTATATAAAACAAATATTTTAGTTCTACCCATCTCATCACTAGTCTATCGGAAAACCTTTTCTCTTTAAATATTAACTGTCACACGCTGATTATGTAATCATAACATACAATATTCCGTGCACAGCACCTTAATTACCCATTAGTTGTGGAAGCCATTTTCCAAGATGAAAATTCATTATACCATACCGATTATCACAATAATCGTGCACGGAACACACATCTAGTCCTTTGAATATAACGGACCTCTGGCCGCCTCGACAAGTCAAAAACAATACGCCACCAGTTCAACTTAATCTCGTAGTTCACCCATTCTTACATCAGTATAGACGCCAACGTTCTCCTTATTGTAGGTCACAAATCACAAACATCCAGCCACGGAGCACGATGCTAGAGGACGATTTATTTCATCTGGCCAACTTTGTACACCAATAGGGCCAATATTTTGGAACGGTTCGAACGTTCCCGCTTCTGCAGTCGAAGCGTGCGGGCCGTGTGTCAGGACAAGGACTCGAGCGGGCCGCGCAACAAATGCGCGCGCTAGACAAGCGTCTCGTACTTGTCCAGCACGTGCGCCTGGTCGTGGTCGTCGCCGTGCGAGCGCGAGCGCGGGCGCGCGGCCTCGGCGGCGGGCTTGCCGCGCGTCTTCTTGTCGTGGCCGCACGTGCACGCCACGGACGCCTGGCGTTTGAGCGTGTGCGCGCGCGCGCTGGCCCACTGCGGGTCGAGCGACTCGCTGCGCGCGTAGGCGTGGCGCCGCGGCCGCAGCGTGCCGCCCGCCTCGTGCGCGCCCGCCGACCGACTCGACTCGCTGCGCGCACACAGCGTGCCGCCCGCGCCGCCCACGCCGCCCGCGCGCCTGAACGAGTCCAACACGCGCTCTTCGATCTCCTCGATGTCCTTCTTCTTCACCAACCAGATCTCCTCGGAGCCCCGCGTGAAATAGCTCGACCCCTTGCTCACCGAGTGTCGTTCTTTGGTTCGAAATTTACAAGACCTGATATCGTTCGTAGCCAGTCCGTCCTCTTCGGTTTTGGGGGGGTCGCGGGGGCGGGCCGGGTCGGGAGATGCCACGTTGCGGAATGCGGTGCCATGCGACGGAAAACGGTCTGCAATTTTGGCACCCAAACTGGGTGATCGAATTGTCACCTCAGCCGGTGACGAGAGAGGCTTGAATTCAGGTTTTATTATTTTTTGGGGTTCCGGACGCGGCTTGTCCATTTCGGCGGTGATTTCGTTGCGTTGCCACCTTGCAGCGACGGAATTGACGGAATTATGCGGCACGAGATCGAAATGAGCAGTATCCTTGAATGGCGTGGCTGGAGGCGGAGGATCATCCTTGGAGCGGCCGCGCACGGAGCCGGGGCGCGACAGACGGCCCACGCTGGCGCTCGCGTCTTCAGCAGCCTTCTCGAACTTTCTTATCTTGTCACCGACTCCGTTTGATTCCTCATCTTTTGGCCGATTGTTTGCTTCGGTTTTGGGTGAATCAGCCTGGTTTTCGTTTTTGTCTATCGCCGTATTGACTTCTGTTACAGCGAGGGACAATTTTTCTCCTCGCAGCGGGGCCTCCCGTACTATTGAGTTTTCTCTCCTCAGGGTTTTGTTATTCGAATTATCTTCTTGCGTGAAGTCAGATTTGGTTTGTTTAAAGACGGTCGACGGTGGAGAATTATTTGTTTTAGGCGGCAAAATTTGCTTTTCATTTGGAGGCGTTGGTGCATCTCTAGCAATTGGTGGAGATTTCACTTTAGGTGGAGACGTATTTATCATTTTGGGGGGAGATCCATTTGCTTTTTCATTTGGTGAATTGATTCCTTTAGGTGTATCAGACTTGATTAAAGACGAAGATCGTTGATATTTCGGGGGAGATTCTCCTTTCTTCACAGGAGAAACATCTTTAGTACGAGAAGCTCCCATAATTTCCTCTCGTCGAGAGGAAAGAGGAGGCGAAACGACCTCTTTAGGTGGAGACGCCTCCTTCTTCCAAGAGGAAGAGCTAAGCGGCGACAACACTTCTTTCGGAGACGTCACGCTTTTTGGTGGCGACGCCTCTTTTTTGGGCGGAGAAGCGACTTTTCTCGGTGATCCCATCCGAGATACGGGATCATCAACTTTTCTGAGAGCCTCCGCCCGCGCCTTCTGTGCCTCTATGTCGCGACTGAGAAACGAGGAGTTTCTGACGTGGCAGCCGTCGTCAGGCGCCGCCCCGGGCTCGGCGGCGGGCGGCGCGACGGGCGGCGGGGCAGGCGCGGGGGCGGAGGCGCGCGGCGAGGCGCGACGTCACGCTCGGGACTCGGTGGTCCACTGGTCCGAGTCGTCGGAGTCGGAGTCGCCGCCCGAGCTGGTGTCGCTGAGCTCCACGGCCACGCGCCGCGCCAGGATGGACGCCACGTCCAGGAACGCGGGCGCACCGCGCAGCGTGTCGTACCGACCAGTGTTCTCGTCGCAACGCTTCTCCACCTTGCGCAGTTTTATGCCTGCATAACAGAATTAGAGTATTAAAAGGCTTGTTTTATGCTAAGTGCTGACCTTGTTAGAAAATAATATAAAAGCAAACAGAATACGTACAGATTAGGAGTTTTAGGAAACATAACCAAAATTCAACGTATGGGACGCGACCCTACTTTCCGCCGAAAGGTATGTGAGTTTGCTGTAATACTCACCGTCGCGAATAGCCTTGAGCAGATCGGAGCGCGGGTCGGGTTGCGGATCTGGCTGCGGGCGCGGCGGCTTGAGGGCGGAGGCGCCGCGGGCCAGGGCGCCGGGTGACGGTGGTCTGGGCCGCTCCTCGTCGCACAGCGCTAGTGGCGGCGGCGGAGATGGCGGGGCGGGCGGCGCGGGGGGCGCGGGCGGAGCCCCCACTACCGGAGGCATGCCCGGCTCTGTTTCCTCGGAAGACATCATCCCTGCATAACAAATATATTTTAAATATTTCGTTCAAATGAATACACAATCAACAAGAAAACATAATATGTGAAGAACACATTCATCATTTACATAAAGTTTAAACTAAGTAATTTAAAAAAAAAAACAAGTCAATATGGCAGGAGATAATGAAACATCTAATAGTTATTTTGTGATGGGACCCTGATCGTGTGTGGTGTGGTGTGGTGTGTGTGGTTACCTATGACGGCGTGCATGTGGTCGAGGTGCGCGTCGAGCGCGGTGCGGTGCGGCGGCGACGCTCCGTTCATGAGCGGCGGCGACGAGCCCTCGGGCGGCGGCGGCGGCGGCGGCAGCGTCGACCTGACACAACACAGCCCTTACCACACTGCTTTACATTACTGTATCAGCCCTTTACACGACCCACTGCAGGGCACGAGCCTCCTCTACAATCGAGAGTACGATTGAGAGTGGTTAGGCCATATAGTCCACCACGCTGGCCCAGTGCGGGTTGGCAGACTTTTACATACCATAGAAATTTATACAAATCGCTATGGTATGCAGGTTTCCTCACGATGTTTTCCTTCACCGTTATAGTGCGTGGTGATTGACTATCAATACACACATGACTCCGAAAAGTCAGAGGTGTGCCCTGGGATTTGAACTCGCGACCACCGTGAACATGTAGGCAGCCACGTCTGGTCCGTTATCAACAGGCCACCACGCACTTACATTTACATTACTGCGTTACATTACTCCCTTAATACCCATCTACTATGTTCATCATACCCTGTGCAAAACTCACAACTGTCATGATACTTTTACCTGCTACATACACGTGCTCTATTCTGTATAGACCTCGAGTCATTATGACAAACAATGAGTATTTTCACTGAACAAATAAAGCCCGAAGTAGGCATTTAAAATTAAAAATCAAACTCATTTGGTATCAAAGTCCAAAATTGCTAAAAATGTTTCTAGTTCAATTTGTTTCATACATAACAAGGCCGCTCTCGATTGTGTCGGAGGCCTGTCCACTGAAAGTAGAATATAGAATGAAGTGAGATGATGTGAAGTGGTACCTGGTGGGCGTGTGCGTGGCGGTGGAGGGCGTGTCGAGCGCGTGCAGGGCGGGGGGCGCGGGCGGCGGCACGGAGGGGCGCGGCCGCCGCGGCGTGCCCGCCATGCTGCCACCGTAGATCGCCTCTGACACCGATCCGTACGGACTCTCCTCCGCCACCACTGACACAACATTGACTTATTACACCATATATTTCAATAAATTAAAATCATTTAGGCTGTGGTACTGTTAGCCGACCGACATAAAATAAAATATATTCTTTAAAACTTCCACTACTCATATGACTATTCGATTAAATTCGTTAAAAGTTAAAGATAACTTGGAGAATCAAAAACACTCACTGAGTTTGAGTGCCCTTAACTAAAATGGGTGTAGCTATCCACCCCAGCTTACAATATCTATAATCTATTAATAACAGGTGTGGAATAGATAGTCTTTGAGCCAGTTTGTAATGTGGGTATACCGTGTCCATTGCCGGTGAGTCTCGTCCTGTTGTTCTGCTGGTTCTCGATCTCTATGGAGTTGGGTCGCGCGGGCTGCGTCGACGGCGGCCGGTTGTGCGGCGTCGATCTGTACCCGCCGTCTGTTATCGTTGTGGCTGGAAGGTAATTACAGCTTTGTTATGTACTTGCCATCACTGGTTTGTGAACTACAAATGTATTTTTTTTATACAATTCATAATAGGCTTTGGACCCCATTGGGTTCATTATAAAAATTGTGCACCAAAGTTTTATTACTAGACTATTTAGCCAGGTAAAATTTTTCAAAATTTCAAGTGCATTCCTGGGAATGGAATTTGTCCCAGATTTGGCAATATTACTATAATTATGCCATCACAAGAATATAACGACGTGGTTTCATTAATTAAATTAGGAATAGCCCCAGCTTTCGGTACACAAAAAACGTTAACTTACAAAATACGACTTCACACTAGTGAAAATATTTTTTAGTACAATTTTCTGTGCATTATAAATCTATGTAAATTACAATGCATGTATACTGACAGACGTAGATGGGGTCTGGTCGGTAGTGGTCGAGGTGGTGGTGGTGCGTGGGCGGCATGATGTGTTCGCCGCGGTTGAGCGCCGCCTCCTTGTGTCGCTCGCGCGTGGAGTGTGGCGCGCGGATGCGCCGCGTGCCGCGCCCCTCGCCGCTGCCGCCGCGCGGCTGACGCACCTGTGCAAACCAACAGCTTTATGTTACTTGCATCGATATTCCGTCGCTCTCTATAAATCTACACTTAAAATGTATTTCAATGAATTTTAGATTTGTCTATATTTTGGAATGGTTAATATTAGATTACTAAATTTAGATTACTACACACCTGTAAGTTATTTTGGATTTAAATCTGAAAGAGTGTCCCAACCCAGTTAAGCTGTTGATATTGAATATAACGCAAGTTTTAATTTTCGATAAAAACCCGAAGTAAGCCAATAGGGGACTAGCGTTGTGTCGAGTTTTCGACAAATAAAATACAAGAACCAAATAAAAAACCGAACAGAATTAATAACGAGATGGACATTGGCACCAGGATGACGCTTAAACACTGAGATAGATGATTTACTCAAAAACAGATTAGTCTAACCTTCTTCCCCCGATCGTGCTGGATGCGCTCAGTGTCCTGCAGCATCTCCCTGCGCCACAGCTCGAAGAAGTAGTCGGGGTCGGTGTAGAACTTGCGCGCGTCGCGGCCGTCGTCGCGGAACTCGTTGAGGCGCTCGAGCGGCGGCGGCCGGTCGCAGCGCGCGTACGTGGCCAGCATGGCGGACGGCATGGTGTTGCGCGAGAACAGCTGCTGCTGGAACGTGCGCGCCGAGCGGAACGCCTTGCGCATCTGGATGTCTTGCAGGGACACTGGAACACGAACACACCCACCAGTTACTACATAAGCTAATATACCAAGATACATAAAACTTATATGCTGCGATCAATATATTTCTCTCTCTGTCTCTCTTCAGCCACAGGAAATCCACTGCTGAACATAGGCTTCCCCCAAGGATTAACAACACATTTGCATTAACAAAATTAAAAATGAGATTTAATTATTAAATTCAGTTCTTCGTCATTATGACACAGAAGTCCATTGTTAAATAAAGGCCTCTCCTACAGTTTTCCATTGTGACTTATTAGAAGCGTCTTACGAAATTACAATATGATATTCGTGTCAATTAAAAGCAATAATGACCAAAAGGCCAGTCACCAATAAAGCCACAAAAAAAATGATAAATGATGTCCGAATAAATCACCTTCTTCGACCCCGGAATCGAGCTGCGTGACCTTGATGGCTAGCCTGTCTATCCTGGCCTGCAGCACGTTGGTCCGCTCCGCGAGGTTGGTGGCCTCGCGCGTCAACTCCCCGAACATATCCTCGGCATGCTTCGACAACGACGACAGCTGCCTGCAATGTACAAAAAATATTCTTTAGGTGTCTAGATTGTAAGCTGCTTGTTAAAAACAGATTGTTGGTAGAAAGAAATAACATAAATAGGTCTTTTATTTTTTAGTCAAAGATAAGTCCTACTGCTGACCTTTAGCCGCCCTTGTATTCCTCAAGCTACCTGTTCGCAGTGCTCCAGCCACCTCAATTAGAGAAAATGGTCTAAGGAAAATCAAAAGAGCAGAAATAAATGTTTTTAAGAATAGGGTAAGTTTTAGTCACACGGGGAAAAAATAACAGAAATCACCGAATGATATTGTTTTAAAATTGAACTCACATTACTTGAATATCTTAGTCCATATTGTATAAACAACTCAACTTTCAGCACAAGTAATTGTTTTTAAACTAGGTTATTTCCTCACACTTTCACTACCAACACCAAGTATTGAGACAAGTCGCAGTACTTGTCTCAATACTTACAATGAATGAACAATATATTTTTATTGTTACCAAACATTCCTATATTGTTTTAAAAAATGCGACATATTTATAAACAAAACAACAATGTTTAATTCATCATTGAAACAATTGAAGGCATGACGAGTGTGGTGACGTCAATAAAATCAGTTTTAAAGCGAAGTGTTATAAACCACTAAGACTGGACGTAGTTACACCATATCAACATACATAGCTGCCTAGCCATTAACAATATAAGGAAAACTATATCAATGTAATGAATAAACTAAATTCCTCATAATGTTCATCTACATAATGATTATTTAAAACTTATTAATTCATATAATATACATTATACAACAACCGTTTGTGAAACGATTATTTTCTTTGAAGTGGCGTTCAAAGTCAAACCCATTTGCAAATCAATATATTGCTATGCCCAGTAATAAATATGTTAGTACTAGTGCGAAAAAAAATCAAGTAGGAACAGTTCTATCATTCATAATAAATTTGGGACAACAACCTTAAAAAAATACTTAATTCGCGCATGTCTTGGTCGCAGCACGATAGTTAAAAACAGAATACTATTTACATTTATTTGGAAAAAATACAGCAAATACATTGTGTACATGAAGTTAAGACGGTTTTCACAATGGTTTCTTAACATGCTGCTTATTGTGTGCATATTTTTGAATATTTCCACGGGAAGTGCGTTGCAAAGGAAACGCACATTTACAACATACATTTACATACGCATGTATATTTTAAAATTAAGTGTTAATTACTGAATTAATTTTAGCACTTTCGCGCGTAAGTAGCGACAAGTAAGTGTGCATATTAGCCGCAAAACTAATAAATATTTCAGCATAAGCACATAAATTTGATACAAATTCTTTTTATCTTTTAACAAAAGAATAAATAAAGAATACCATCTATTACATATTTTACCAGGCAATTTATATCCCGGAAAAATCCGGATTTAACAATCAACATCGGACAAAAATAGAATTTCAATTCATTTTGGCAAAACAATGACCTTTAACAAAGGAGAAAAATTACGGTGTTCTTGAAGCACACAAGGTAAGCGACAACAATGCTGATCCATTATGTACTATCTATGTAGTCCTGACCTACACTAAGATCGAGCCTTGGGTCGTATCAGAACCTACTAGAAAATTTTCGGTCCCAGAAACACCCAGACCCGAAACAATTACTTGTGGATGCCATAAGCATTTGGCTTGCTGTGGACCCCTCGTCGTGGCCTCTCGTCTCTGAACCGGAGTCTATCCAACTAAGCCACGGAGTCGAATTTCAAATGATTGAATTTTGAGTACTATCAGCACTTGCAGTACCTATGATATTTACCTGACAGTGTTAGCTAGCGTGCCGTTGGTGACCGCCTCCAGCTCAGAGGGCACGGAGAGTCTCTCGGGCACGGTGCCGCGCGAGACGTGCACCGGCTCCACGCAGCGCTTCGGCAGCGGCATGGCGCGCGCGCACCGCCGGCCCGCCCGGCTACCTCGTCTGCATCACTGAAACAACACATAAACATATACATTTTTTGTGATGATTGGCGAGACGAGCATGACATTCGCCTGATGACCGCTCGTGGACAGTTTTATCAGCCTATTCCGTCACAAGATGTGATAGACGGCAAGCAGAGCACAAAATCCAGTACCCGGCAATCTGTATAGGACTTAGCTCTAAAATCAGACCGCGATCATACTGTTCACCAGTCACATTAAGGTGTTTATGTTTTATTGTAAAGTAAAGCAAAATATAATTTGTTATGCTATGTTTACCCATAGACTATTTTCTATATACATAGTTACAAAGTTTTTCGTCCGGCGCTGATTTCAACTAGCATAGCAATTAAGCAAGTAGCTCTAACTAACCCAACGCTGACAAATTATTCATAATCATGTCCAGTGTTTGTACAGCATTGACCGCGTCGTTTTTCCGGAATTTCTTCACTTTCCGTCAAACGTTCCTAGTAATTATTGGCTATTAAGCCATCCGCAGCGTGGCGTGCGGCCGCCATGCGTGAATATACAACGCGGGGAAGTGAATTAGGTGCGTTCCGTTTACAAGTTTCTCTGTCGGTGCCGACGAATTATGGAGAAACCGCTCGAGTAAATAAACGTAATGCGAACTTAATGGGGGACTATCTCCTGCAACTAAGTCTGGCTAATGATCGGTGACTAGACGGCGCGGTACATTGAAACATCTAATCCGATCATATAGAAATTGTGCTGAATTCCTTTCGTTGAAAAGAGAGTATTTTTGAACGGCGGATTAACTGTTCAAAACACAAATAAAATAATTGAAAAAAGCATTTATTTTCAATGTCGACTTGAAATCAGAACAATACTCAATAATGTATAAATCGAATTATAATAAAATAGTTTGCATCATAAAGTATAACACTTTATACTGATACTCTTCTTGGATAAATCAAGACAGCGGCAGAATAAATTTTTTTATTACAAAAATGGTGTTAAAAAATCTTTATGTATTAAAATGTGGAACAAACAAACAAATCGTACCTAACGCGGACTATACCGTAATGGCTTTCACGTTTTCTTCGAAGTAAAAGCATTTTCCGAGCATTTTGTACAGAAAAACAACGGAAACAAATCATTGGAATATCACACGAATTAATATACTCAAGTTTCCTCAATTTTCTCAATGACATAATTTAATAAAAATAAAAAATATATGTGTAACTTTTGAGTATCAAGTAATTCTCGCAAATCTCATAATGCAGTAACTTCAAATTCGGCAATAGTAGAAGCGCCACATGACATTTTTTTAAATAAATTACGAAACAAAAATATCTTTTATAAATAAGAATTGCAAAAAATATCTGCCAGCTTATCAGTGATTAAGATATTACAGGATTAACTCAACGCAAATACTTAAGCACGACACTAACATATTGGCTTGGAGTGTCTCGCTAAATGTCAATGCCATTCGACTGGCGTGCCAAATCAAAACAATCCTTATTGAGAGAAATATCGTATGAGACTTTGTTATAAATAAACAATGTGAGTTTATATTTTAATGGATAATGACGGCTAAAGACATTAAATTAAGCATTTATTCCGGTCTTTAAATAATTCTGCGATAGAATACATTGTGCACAATTTCTTGGTTCTCGTCATATTCCACCGGTGTCTTGCGAACGTTAAACAAAGCAAAAGTGAAAGTGTCTGTCAATGTAACTAAATTATCTTTACTTGGCGTAAAACTATTACTCAACAGGGTAAAATAACAATATACTTTGATGTAATACAAATGAAAGTAGTCATTGGAGAAAATACTTATTCAAAAGAAATCAAAATCTGTCGCACGAAGTCAGTGAAAATCTGTACATTATTTGCTTTGTTGGTACTTGCTACATACTTAAATATTGGACTTAATCAAAATAACATAGCCCAAAGTATGTTAGATTTTACCTTGGATTGGTTACTTTTTAATTTTATTCGTATTGATACAACATACGTTGCATTTGAATTAACCCAAAATAAAATTATAAAATATTGCAATATCGGGTTTTCAATCGATATCGCAGAAATACAGGTGTACTTCGTTATAAAACAATCTAAATTGATAAATTACATACACAATTGTAAACAATTCAATGTTACCGAATACGCAATAACCCACTGTAAATGATAGCTGCTTATCATTGCAAACTTTAATTTTTAATCAATTTATGATATGTAATCAACTTGAATATGTCATCTTAGTCCCACCGCTATAATTTCACAGAAGTTTTAGCCTAAAGTCTGACCAAAGTAAACGAATTTGACCAATGCCATTTATTCACAGCAATTTGCCCCGTATTCGTTTTGAAAACACTAATGACGATCTTTAATATTGCTGTGCTCCTGGATACTGAAGTATTCATCGTTTTATCAGCATTGCGTATTTTAATTTCATCTATTAACCCGTATTCATCACAAGGGAGCATTGTATAGTCATCTATTTTTTTTTCAGCCCATATACGTTCCACTGCTGGGCACGGGCCTACTCTACAATCGAGAGAATCGATTGAGAGTGGTTAGGCCATATAGTCCACCACGCTGGCCTAGTGCGGGTTGGCGGACTTACATACCATAGAAATTTGTACAAATCGCTATGGTATGCAGGTTTCCTCACGATGTTTTCCTTCACCGTTAAAGTGCGTGGTGATTGACTATCAATACACACTTAACTCCGAAAAGTCAGAGGTGTGCCCTGGGATTTGAATTCTCGACTACCGTGAACATGTAGGAAGCCGAGTCTGGTCCGTTACCAACAGGCCACCACGCACTTCATCTATAATCAACATTAAATACACGAACATTCTGCACCACTCCTCCGCCAAATAGTCTGGTGATAAACAGAAATGGATAGAATTGTTTATGAAATTATTAACACGCACACGATCGCACAATTTAAATACACGTGCTTCCGCAATGGTTTACAATTATGGAGTAACGGTGCAATCATACAATACCGTTATCTCTTTTCCATAACAATTACACAAGTGAGATGCGGACAATTAATTTGATGAATTGTATTATATCAGGTAGGAAGTAGCTGTATGCGGAACCAACATGTCGATGAAAATATGTTTGGCGGAGATCTAAGTCGAGTAAAGGACGATACTGATGCTGATAGCTAAATGATATAATACAGAGACAAAAAATAACCTGATGGCCATCACTGGCATCCACGAACTTGTAGAAAAAAAGATCATACAAGCGTGCCCTTTAAAGATAAAGTATGAGAAATCATAGAGTTCACAATAAGGGATAAGCTCCCACCCATGCACACATTGCCAATTGATATGTTTGTGTATGATTATATAGCTAAATTGAAGTATGTGACTCATCAAAATAAGGTGCATTTTAGAGTGCAATATTTGTAATAGAATTAGCAATAAGCTCATTATGCTAAGTCTGTAAACGTATTACATTTAAAAAGGGTGTTGATGGCGGCAGTATTCGCTCTTAACTAAGACTACACAAATGAAATAAATAAAAGCAGACACTCATACGAAATAAACTTTGTAACTTAACCAAAGTCATTCATCATTTATTCCATTTCCCCTAAAGTCTATAGGAGACGAAAATGATGAAAATGTCCGAAAATCAACAAACTAAAACAGATAATCATCGATACTAAAACGCAACTGCGTTCGAAAGTACTCCGTAATCACTTCAGAAAAGAGAGGTAAGTTGTAACTGACAAAACTTGCAACAATTTCTCAAACTTCCTGACACAGATGAGTCTGCGATGTAAAGATACGATAACATTTAATACAAAAAAACAATGGAAATGAAGATCTAATGACGAGATGAAGTAGAAAGTGTTGGTGATAAAAGAAATTATCAAGATATAATTCGTGGGAGAAACACTACAAATGAGAATGCAATTAAAAAAATTATGTAATGGGGATTATTTAACGCATTCCAACAATTACGTGAGATTGCATTTTACGCGTCCAACAGAGAAAAAGAAATTGCTTGTTCCGATGAAGATAGCCAACATTTAGAATGATGTATTTAGAGCCACCTTTTACAATTATTGCAATGAAAGATAGATGAAAGAACGTACCTACTCAAAAAGAGCCCCATAAGATTTTTTACCATTTAATTTTTTAAATACTTCTAATAAAAATGTTCTAAAAACATGCTTATATAATCAAGCTGCAAATAAACAGTATGAAAATCAAATAACATTTGAGTATATTCCTTTAAAGTATGTATGAGAAAATTTAGATGAACATTTCAATCTGCAGCAGGCTGCACGTGAAATTCAATTACTGTTTACCCCGGCACGGGCTTGTTATTGAATTTAAATCTGTATTACGTAGATACACAGCAGTCTAGACTTCCAAAAGGTCGAGGACACTGCATTGTTGAGACAATAAATAAGAAATGTTCGTAGGTGTTGACCTAGCGTCACGCGAGACCAAATAGTTACTGCCATTGGCCTGTATTATATCCATACTAGACTGCCTTAAGGGCAACCGGTGAGGAATAATACAAGCAGATAGAAAACACACTATGCCATTTCCAACATTTCAATGTGGAGATCCTTGAGGGAGGCCTACATCAGCAGTGGACTTTCTGTGGCTGAAGAGAGAGAGAGAGAGAAATATATTGATCGCAGCATATAAGTTTTATGTATCTTGGTGGCTAAAAAATATAATGCAAGATCAATTCTATATGAACCAGTAGATAAATATTATTTAGAGCATCACACGAGAACCATCATATAATCACGGCTGTCCAATGTTACATAAAATGGACAAGGTTATGGAGGAAGCCAGATCTTGCTCTTGGTGAGTACAAAACTCGGTAGTAAAAGAACATTTCAATAATATACATACATACATACATACATACATACATAACCACACGCCTTTTTCCCAGAAGGGGTAGGCAGAGGTGCTACTAGAACACCCACGTTTCGCCTTGTATATTCCGTCCCACGATGTGATAGGGGGCGAGCCTATCGCCATATCGGGCACAAATTCCTGACTCCGGGCTAATAATGAATAGAAAAATCCAATATCACTTTGCCCGACCCGGGATTCGAACCCGAGACCTCAGCTTTTGCAATCATACCGTAGTACCACTACGCCACCGAGGCAGTCATTAATATAGTTATATAGTTAATATTTCAATAATATAGTTATAAATTCTCCGTTACATTTCTAAGTAACTTTGCATAAGACCTAAATTCGTAGCATTCTAGCATACATAGCATAGCTACTTCATGATGTGGATATAGTACTTAACTTCTAATATCGACAAAATAACGTTGTCCCATAGCGTACTGGGCACATGTGTCATATTTATTGTATTTCAGCCAAACAAAAAACCGAACTATATTTAATGTCAATGGGGCCCCGGAGATACCGGACCATATGGAACGTTGTCACGCGTTTATGATAAATTGTTACTAATAAAATTACTAGCAGAAGCCAATGGTAAAAGCAGCATATTATTGGAACATGATGTTTGGGGTAATTGTGTTCATATTATAGGGAGTAAACGAGCAGGTTCACCTGATGGCAAGTGATCACCGCCGCCCATGAACATCTGCAACACCATTGGGTATGGAGATGCGTTGCCAGCCTTTAAGGTGGGAATAAGCTAGATTTTTTAAGGTCGCTAGGTATATCTTTAATATTAGTAAGATATATTAATAAACCATAAACCGCAATTTGAATTCTAAATCGACTGGATAAATATCAAAATTAGTTGCAACTAACAAAATTATAAACTTGGTACGTTTATTATGTTAGTATCGATCTTCACTCTTTTATTAAGTTAAGCTCCGAGCATCGTATAGTTGAATGCAAAATTCATTGGAACCATTTGAAAAAGCCTTGATAGCAAAGTATGTCAAGCCGTATGTCCCAGGGGAAGGCAAATGTTACAATTTCATGATGATACACCACTAGTAAAACTAGATTACCTAGACTACCTAATGGATATGACAGTTAGCCATCGTAATACGACAAATAAAAGCTACAAATTAGATGCCACTTTAAATCAAGGCACTGGAATGAAACACTGATTGTATCACAGCTACAAAAATCTTCGCGGATGAAACACTTCATTTGCGAACTTAAGAAATCCCACGCCGTCGAATTGAATTCTGCGACGAAAATGTCAACGTCTAATGTAATGACTGAAATCACAGAAATTGAGTAGGATTAAATCAGTCCACGAGTTTATTTTATTACTCGGAGACTTTATTTTCGAGAGTAATGCTGACAGGTCCAAAATAAACACTAACGGCCTATTAATAAACTAGGATGAGCGAAGGATTAACTTTAATCCAAGGCTTTAGAATTGACTCCTTCATTTTGAATAGCGAGGTATTCACGACTTTATTAATAAACACGGAATTGCATAGTGGGCTAGGCAACCATCGTATTGAAGTTACATTATTCAATATTATAGTCAAATTAATAGTCAAAATAAACGAGTCATTTCTAAAGCCCTGAACGAAAGTTAATCCTTGGCTCATCCGAGTTTATTAATAAGACCCTAAAACTTTATCTTATAGTAATCATGAACAAACAATTTGTAAGACTCGTTTGTTGTTTATCTTTTTAAACGTCTGCAAAAATGGTAATTTTGAATTCTGCATATTTTTTGCTATGTACAAATTTTCGGGATCCAAATTTTAAATGTTGTAATTCAAGAAGCGGGTAGTGTAGGTAAGAGCTGATGACGATCGCTACCTATAGATCTTCGCCGTATACAGTCAATTCAAAACACAAACGTAGCAATAAAGTTATGATAACAATTTCGCATCTCCAATAGGGTATGGACCATCAGAATGCAGAAGCGCACTAAGCGACGCGTCTAGGCCTTCTAAACAAGGACTGACATCACCGGTACATACAGAATCTTGCATCACTTGTCTATATTACCATACGAATTTGAATCTTACTGCCTGATCAAATTCCTATGCTGAACTACGCCGTTATTTAAGTCGTGTTTGGGCTTCTTTAGATAATGCTGGATGTGGATTTAGTGATTAATCTTAGGCAATCCTTGATTACGGTCTTGTGAGAAAATGAATTTTAAAGGAGAATGCCTATTTTACTATGAAACTTGGTATTGGTGCGAAGATTGTTGTCCATCGATGAAACCTACTTTTTTTGTGGGGAAAAATATATATTTCCAATAAAAATAAAAAAATTGCGACCCAAGCCTGGAGTTCTTGGAGAAATGAAATTGAAGTCCAATAAAAATGATTTGTTTTGTTTTCGGCTCTGTGAAATGTGATAATGATTATTAAAAAATATCTGTCGCCAGGGATAAAACAGGAAAACGTTTAAGGACAAACCATAAAGAATAATGAATTTTAAGCAGTATCGGTATCGGGATCAACGATATTTTTTACCGATACCATGAATGGGCATTCTCCTTTACACCATGCGTGTTTTATTTTATAAGCCTTTTTTAAGGCTAGATAACCTAGGCTAGGTAAGAACCACGAAATGAGCTTTAAATGTTTGCAATGCCCTTGATCAAAAGCTTGACAAAAAGCCAGCAAAGAATATATCTTCGCGAACACAGACAAAACAAAAAAGATTTGTTCAAGTCACGTGAGAAACAATAAAAAATTGCGTCGGTTACGCTCTTACAGCAACCATCAAACACTTTCGGAGGCTTTTCCCCTGAGAGTCTGGCTTTGAATATAGAATTGACAAATTCCACTTTAGGTCTACATTTGTCTAACATTTGGCTGGATATACCTGAGTTAGAAACAAAAGAAGGGTAAGTAGGTCATACAAGCAATCGAGTTCACGTGTGCAGCGTGCCCGGTGCATCCTTTTCACAATTAATGAGGCTTTGAAGTCTCGCCAGCACAGGCATTACCGGAGTCGAAACTCGAAACACAATAACAAAACTTGTGGTACGGAAAATCGCATTTATAATAGAGACGAGTATAGGAAATATGTTTTGCTTGTGAACTCAGAGGCAGGTAACGACTTAAGGAAAGGCTTAAAATATAACACAGCGACGTCACCACTATGAGGAAGAAGTTGTTTTAATGTCCTCTTTTCAAAGTATTTTATATAGTTGATATAGATTTGCGATTCTCTCAATTACAATTACTGATATTATTAAACAAAAAGTAATGTTAGCAATCTATGTTTTGATACTACCACAAGTAAAGCAAATACACCGATAATAATTTAGACAAATGACATTCCAACGTCCATAGAACTATTCGGCCGACAATACATTATCTGACACATAAACTAGTTTTATTTCAGTGGCGTTACGTCAAAAATGGTCACATCCTGCCTTTGATAAGATTATCCTGACACTGCCCGAACTATTTACGAACTATAACAGCGAGTACAGAAATGTCAAATCGTTTGGGAAGGGACATTGGCCGCGCTATAAAGAGCGGCGAGGGAAGACCTTGGGATATAAATGGGCTAACCATGGTACGAAATATTAGCGGAAAATGAACTGTTCCCATAAAGCAAGACGTTTTAATTTAAGTGACATTTTGAGTGTTGGCGTGTCATCATGGCAATTATGTTTGAACATTTTATATGCTCGTTACTTACACGTATGAACTTCGTAACGATTATAGAGAATGTTCAGGTATGGGGTTTCATAAAAAAATATGATTTATGTCAATATTGCTAACAACATCATCATATTTATGTGGAAGGCTATTTAATAACATCTATAAAATACTGACTTCCATTGAACTTGTGTTAAGCATTAAGAGATTTTTACTAATCACCAATAATCTACAATCAGCCAAAAATAACTATTACGCTGATATTGCGAATAAAAGATATTTTTTCAGTTGATTTTATTCATTGCACATTATTCCAGAACCCCAGCTGGCGTCGATAAAAAATGTAAGCCGAGTTTATGCGACATCAAGCCGTAATTTGCTGATTTTATAGTTATTTTCCTCGTTCATTCGCCAAGTTAAGGTAAAACTTGGTATAGCTAATATTGGGCATTATGCATATAAATTATTTAATTTAGTAAATAATCTGAAATATTCTTAATGAAACAACATACTTGAGGGAATACATATTATGGTGAGAGAAAAGCACTGTTCATTTCAATGATGGCAGATACATATTCATCACTAATCAGTGGCTAGGTGTTTATTAAATATTTACTAAAAATACATGTATAGCAAATAAAATAATCGAAACCAATATCAGGGCACTCTTGGTGCATTGATCAGGGGTGTGACAAATTCTCTATTGCCATTTTTATATCAGAATCACTACTGAGAATTTACCTCAGAGACAAATTCCACAATCCAAACAAATTACTGTTATAATCAAGGAACAATTTCACGGATCGAGTAACCGCTTTCCAGTAGATAGCTTAAAATAATAAATTCAGTTATTTCCAGAGTTAGAGTTAAAACATAAAACAAGTCATATTTCAGGTTTATTATTCAAATTGAAGCCAGCCACAAAGTTTCCGTGGGAATTGTCAATCACAACCCGTGCCCGGAGGCACTTGCTCAATAGAAGTTTTATACAACAATACGTACGTACGTACGTAGTTGGCCCGAATACTGAAATTTTATTTAGTACAACGTCCAGTGGGCAGAAAAGCAACATAATATAATGATACTGTTCTAATTGTTGCTATAGCTGATTGATTTCAGCAAGCAAAAACTTATAAACGATCTATGAATGGATAGTTCTGTGAAGCCAGATTTAAAGAGTTTCTAAAACTTTTCGGAACAATCGTCAGTCTAAAAATAAACTGTACGAGCCACGTTAGGAAGTGTCCCGACTGACATCATTGCAAAAAGCCAGTGGCACCGAACTAGATCAATAGTACAGAATCTGGCGAATTATAAACAATTGTCTTACACGCGCGTCTGTTAACAACCGTCGATGTTGAAATAATCAAACAAATATAGATCTCACTTCGCGCAAGCTTGTTTGGTAAACTTTAGTGTAAGCTATTTGGAGGGCACTGCTCCTATTGGAAGGCCCTTTTACTACAGCCAACAAAGTAGGTAAGCTCGAGAAAAACAATTCTGTTAGTTTAACAAGATAAATAGTAAACACTCTTATTTATATTTGGATACTTAGTTTGTCTAATAATCTGCATCTCGCTACTGTAAAAGTAGCAATCATCAAGTTGAAAATGTTAGTCGTGCCATAAATGTTTAATGTAATTCAGCCGCGGAATATTTCTTTCCAAACTGGTATCAATCGAATTTCTGACCACATTTTCGTGTCACATTGATTTGAGATACTTGACTCCATATACACAAAATTGTGTTACAGCTAGTTCCATTTAACATTAGATAAGATTTCCGACGACATTTCTCGTTTGATAATTTGCTTAGGAATATAGCACAGCTGGTTTCGTAAACAATTATTTGTAAGATTAACTTATAATCGAATCTCTCAAAATTAGAACTCGCCGGACCGAAAGTAATTGACAGGATTATCAGAACATCAAAAACCTTTCGTAAGGAATTTCTAGTATCTAAGAGAAAATAATCGAATCAGTGAACAATACAGCGTAGTTATTGGACGTAGCATACGAGTAGTAACTAGAACACTGGTTATGCTGCATCTGCAGTGAAATTACGCAGTTCCAATTTTCGGGCCTTTATTGACATCAAAGTCAGATACTACTAGGGATAAAATACCCTATTTTATGAAGTCAATAAGTTATCCTGGTATATTCTAAAAATTGGTTGAATTACTGTCACATACATTTGGTACAACAATGATTCAGTAATTCCGGGTGAACGTATTCTCCCATCCATAATATATCAAACGACGATAATCAGTGTCAGACTGTGCGGCGTCGGGCGTCGATACAGAGGTGTGCCGTGTACCGTACAGCACATACGACGAGGCTCAATTGACTCGTCCGCTCCACTAATGCATTCGTAATCGAATGCTCCCGCCTGCGGATTCCGCAAGATTCGCACGTACAACGACACCTGGCCTCTTCTGACTGATATGCATGTATATTATGCACTACCTGATTACAGATTCGACACCCTACAGAAGCACTAAGCGGTGCATCTCCAATCAGCACTAATAAAACGAAAAATAATTACGAAAAAGGCCAGAGTTTTGAATTGATATTTTGAAATAGTTCTCGAGTAAATTTGATAATGAATATTTATTAAATGTAATGAAAATCAAACCACCGAAAAAGCTACAAAACTTCCGAAATATTTTTTTTGTATTTTCTAATGACACAAAACTCACGCCTGCATATTTAAGATTATAAAATTAGTGTTTGCTAGGGAATAAACTTAGTAAATCAACTTCTATTTTAACAACATCACTCTGTTTAAGAATTTCTGTGATAACTACGACTCGAGAAACAAAAAGTGAAAGAGTAGTCTGATTTAGGCCTCACATTCTAGTTTTCCTCGCGGAGGAAAAGTATTAAGTAAACCAGGCTAATGGTGCAACACTAAAACGCTAGTTAAGAAAAGATAAGATGCAGGGCCATATTAAATCTGTAGATTTAGCTGCTACTAGCGTGGGAATGGCAGTTAACTTAGCAATGAGCCAGAGGGCTTAAAATTCGTCAAACTAACTTAATAGATTAACTATTAAGAATCTTTCAGTTCCAATGTCCAAAAAATCCAGTGTGATGTCTAATATTCCAAATCTTCAGATAAGACTTCGCTCTAGCGTACTTCTCACAGCTTAATAAGCGAAAGAGTTCCCGTGAAATCACATTACCTGAATCGTATTTTCAGCACTCTATTTATAAATCGGAGTAATAAGCAGAAAATGTTATGATAACTCCATTTCTCGGGCTAATCGGGCACGCCCTCGATAATTACATACCTAAGTGCTCGCAAACGATAAATTAAGGTGCCAGTTTTTTATTATGCGTACGTTACATAGAAACCAGATAAGCTTCGATAAAACGATGCCATTGCACGTTTGAGCTACGCAAAAAAACTGGCATGCGTTTATTGAACCGTATTGTATTGAAAATTGTTATACAATTGAATCATTGTTATGTAAGAAATGAAAATGTTGAACAATTTACATCAGAAGTTCTGTTCCAGTGCTCAGCGAACCAATGTTGATGGTCGATGCATTAGTTAGAAGTAGCAAAACGATTATACTTTTTATTTAATAATATACTTTAAATTAGAGCGGAGTCGTTCATACAAGACGGCTAATGGCACTACCGTCTCATGTTTTTAATGAAATATTTTTTACCTTTGTTTAACACATCACATATCATTTACAATTCCATGAATTTAAAGTAAACAGTGCTGATGTTTCAGCCAAACGAATTACTCTGCAGGTTTATTACGTCTCGTGTGGGTTAAGCCTGGATAAAGATAGCATCTCAATCAAGCTGTGGGTTGCGTGTCTCAATCAGTGCGTTGCGTAACCACGTCCCTGTGGCGTTCAAGTTAACTATTATTGACTTGGCGAAGTCTTCATCCAGGTAACTTGCTTGATCTAGTAGTAAAAAATATATTTCAATCTATACTCAAAGATTTCTACATAATAACACCCTATTCAGATAATGTTGTGACAAGTGAGATTTTTACGCACATCCATCAAGATGTACCAAAACTACTCATTAATTATTATTATTGAAGGATACTACGGGTTGAATTATCAGTGATTCAAATCCAAACTCAAAACATATAAAATGATAGAGGCAAATGCTCGCCCCAAATTACTGTGCGTCATATTACTTCCTCCCTCATCACTATGAGTCAGCCTATGTAGGGAGTAAGGATTTTAAATGAGGATTGAGTGTCTACATTTCCAACTCATATGACTCCAACGGAGTAATTATAAGCACGATAGAATTAGACCTCAAAATCACCCTTAAACAAAGTTATGATAGTGAATTTGACCTGATCTGTTCGTATGATAAGACTAGCGACATTAACTTGACAAGGCGGGTCGAATGTCGTGTTCAGTGACAGCCGCTTAAAAACATCTTTGTTCTGTAGAGTCATATAATATGTACAATAATTAAACAAACGATACAGCGACGACACAATTTGTTGGGCAACATTTTTAATAGAATGAAGAATTCAAGTACACTTCATTATTTACAGCAATTCTTTTCTACATACATAACCACACGCCTTTTTCCCAGAAGGGGTAGGCAGAGGTGCTACTAGAACACCCACGTTTCGCCTTGTATATTCCGTCCCACGATGTGATAGGGGGCGAGCCTATCGCCATATCGGGCACAAATTCCTGACTCCGGGCTAATAATTAATAGAAAAATCCAATATCACTTTGCCCGACCCGGGATTCGAACCCGAGACCTCAGCTTTGCAATCATACCGTAGTACCACTACGCCACCGAGGCAGTCGAGGCAGCAATTCTTTTCTACGCTTCTGAATTATGAGATATTACGTTTAATACGAATATATGCTCATAACTCACCAAGAAAAACAGTTGCGTGACAACACTTCACCAGAGGAAAGTAACTTCGCGAACAAGATAAGACGCAATCACATTTGAAACATAAACAAACTTTTCGATCCTTTGAACAAATTCTAATGTCACTTCTTGATAGAAAGGCAAAATAATAGTAGGTTAAAACAGCCCAGTAACTATAGCAAAACTTAAAAAATATTGACAATATAACCGGATCACAAGCAAATCCATCTATTGAAGGCTTATCGTCAATTAGTAAAACCAATTGTTAAAGGTAGTATTTTTGCTTAGACCTTGCAACTAGAACATCGACTTAATTCCAGATCAGTTCCAACCTTAAATCTACCACGGAGCATGAATTGACATGCTAATTTAGAAAAATAGTTGCATGAGAGGGAGGTATTATTGCAATCTATCCATTATAGCGGTCCAAATAGAAAATTAACAGTTTTTGTAACGTTACAGCTTACAGGCACGCGAAGTCAATCTAATGTCGTGCAAACCACTCATACGTTGATTGATATATTGTTTTAATTGCATTCTCTTACAGAGATCTACAGTTAGGTTTATTTGGAAGTTGGTCATTGACTGCATTTAGTAAAATTTATACACGGTTAGCGTTTATGAGACAAACATCTGAAATACCAAATCAATGGACTGATGCTTTTACTATAAAGTGGTGCAATCGATGCTGGGATTAACTAAGATACTAAAATTACATAATTTTGAAAAGTAGTACTGTCCTGTGTCATTCAGTGGATGGACGTTTTTACAACTCTTTATAAATTATTCGATGCAGTAGAGTAGAACCAAGTTGGGAAAGGCCGTGTTGGATCCCCGGAGTTAGCCAATGTTATCGTGATCCAAAAAATTTCGTTTTGGTTAGATGTTACGGAAACGAAAAGACTAGCAGTTTCTAACCCCCATGAAATAGAACATGCAGCTTACTTTGGAGTCTAGGCTGACTGTTAGGATATAGATACTATTTGTTAACATATTGGCTATAAGTTTTCCAAAAACTGCTGCCGGACAAAAGGTTCGATGGCAAAAATATGTGCTAATAAACCAAATTATATGAAATCGTGCCATCTCGCGTAAGACTAAGCGCTCGCCTGCAATGAGAATATTAATGCATATAACATTCAATTTGCATTTAAATTAAATTCATAATTGATCAATACAGATGCCGTTAGATGTAAACAATATTATCGTATTATTTAATTAATACTTCATGGTGCTTCAATCCAGCCAATGATTTAAATACAATTATTTATTGTCCATGACAAATGTGGTTTCTAAATAATTCAAATATTATGTTCTTTATCGACTGCGAAATTATAATAAATGTTATTACCCAATTATAAAATATCGCTCACTAATTTATGTTATCAATGGCAAGCAATATTAATTAAAACATTAATTACTCTTGTTCCATTATCGAAATACGTGAGCGAACACAAAAATTTGCATTGATAAAGTCTTTCCAATTATTCGTTGTTTTATACAGACAGCAGATTCACTGCACTGCACTTGACGGTTTGCGCAGCGCTGTAATTCGAATAGGATATTGACTGGCGAGAGACGATCTCAAAGTTTCAAACAATTATGCCGATCTGCTAAAGACTGGATATTCTGGTCTGGGTGATTGAATACTTACAGGACACGACATGCTTATTCACTTACATGGGTTCCTGGCGATTTTTCCACCTTAGGTACGGTGGTCGCTACCTGAGCGGACACTTACATTGGGTCTTAGTGTCCACCAGTTGGGAAAGCTATCAATCAGATCTCACTTTTGAGCTACTGTATATCATTATCATTGTCGGACACGGTAAGTCCACTTCTGATCATTGTCCTGCAAAGATTTGCACACACTTAGAAGCAGCGTGCGTTCATATAATATCTACGACAAGTGCCTAATTCGCTGTATTTGTCGCATAGTAAATAAATCAGCCAATATATCTCTGACTGTAGGGCACGAACCTCATCCACCAATGAGAGGTATTAAGACATCAGTCCAACACACTGGCCCAGTGTGGGTTCACAGACTTCACATGGCTATGAATTCTTGTTCCGAATATGGTAATGTGAAATTTCCGCAAGAATCGTGGAATATTGGTCACAAACCGGTAGTGACATTATAATATAGCGTTTCTAATATTTTTTGCTTGTAAATACGCGGTACAGTTGCAGGAAGAGCACTGCGGTGTCTTTCTCGGCACTGCGGTCGACTACATAATAAGATCCATTTTCCATTTCGTTGCTTTAACAAATAATTTGATATTGAAATGTTTGAACTAGGGTGATATAGACTTATTTTGCGCTCATACTTTGCATGATTTGGGTGTAATAAATTACTATTTATTTCTGTGACAACCACTGGTGACGGGATCCGACTGCATAATCCACAAAATTATATCTGGATCCCGCTAATACCGAAGGAGACTAATATAGTATCATTCTATATTCCCAACGGAAGGTAAACAACAATATATTGTAAACGGCGGCTATTTCTACCCCTAGACAGTTTGTGTTTGTAATCTAACTCAAGGACTCGGCGGTGTAAACAAAACTATCAAACTCCCAAGGTTCTGAACCGCTTCCATTAGATAACAATTTCCTAATTACAAATGTCTGTACCGACTGGCATTAATCAAGTAATATTAGCAAATTGCATACATTTTACACTAATGGATGTCACCTCTATATCTCGTTAGGATTCCAGGTCGTTTAGTTTTTCTTACTCATGGACAGATTGGTCTTTTACTTTACATTTTTATCTACATATAACCAGACCTGAATCACGGCATGGCTGGACAGAGAAGAAACAAAAAGATTCAACATTCTGAAAGAGTTTTCGTTTCCAAATACGACAAGATAGTGAAACTACACCATATTGAAGACAAATGCAATTACAGCCAAACTTATGAGACTCAAAAAATTCAATTATGTTAATCGAATTCTAATGGATCCTAAGTCAGATATGCAGCTACTATAATTACTTGAACGCGTTATTTATCATAGCATCAATTTTGGATTTCTTTAATATGCTTTAGTGCGTAACTATTTCAGCTTACTTACGTAATTTACTTTTTTACACTAAAACTGTAGTGAATACTTTGCACCTAATAGCTCTATTTAGATAGAGTATCTACGGTTGAGGCGATCATCTTTTGCAGTTCAACACAATTATGCCTCGGACTCAAATGATTATTCATGCAAATGAGATAATTTGATAAAATTTATAGATAAGACACTTTTGTAACAAAGAAGTTATCATACACTCGGCGTATGAATTTTGAATACATTTCGTATTTAAAAATAAGCGTTGTATGCAAAGTTCAAGTACAATTTCGTTTTTAGCCTTCTAAAATAGATTACAATTTACAATTTTTATAGAAGTCGATGGACGTACTGTCTCAATGGAGTTTTGTGTGGGGAATTGTCATGCAGGGGTGAGGTCCGAGGGACATTTGAAGGTCACAATATACGTACAATGTGTGCACGTGGTGCGCAATTTTACAGGGGACACGTTTGAGGGGTGGAAACTGGAAATATAATAAACCAAACAACCCGAATGAATGTTTCCTGGGATACTGTTACATAAGGTGGAGTGCGATTTTTAAAAACAAATGCGAAGGTTGTGACAGTCAATATTCGAGAGTGAAACGGCTTTTAGGGAATTTGTTTTTTTCCTATCATAACTTTTTATAAATTCGGCAAGATTTTGCGGTATGAATTATTTTCGTCAACCTTAGACTTGATTTTTTTACTACTTATGTTTTGTATTTTACAAACGCCACTCAGGGGCTCCAGTAACCAAGCGTGCGACCAGAATGATGAATCATCATCAAAACATTGAAGTGATTTGATGAATTTATGGGTCGAAATTACATTAGAATGATACGAACATTCTGTGAATATAAAATACTAACAATTAATATATTCGATAAATTACTCAAAACGATAAAACACAAAAGAATTAAGACGTATCTATTCTCAACATTGAACCAAACGGACTATTACATTCTGCACGTTGATAAATACAGTTTTGAAATATGTCGTGTATATTTTTATCTCTATTTGTCATAATACTTCCGCGGAAATTACAAATTCAAACCGAGCACTCGAAACATCGTTTCATTGCCCTCAAATTTAATCTGATGAGGAGGGTCTACATTTTCACAAATTACGCCTTCATAATTAATTCGCTGCGTGGGAAATTGTTTAATACGTGAGTCTATTCTTTATTTCCATAATCGCTACTCCGCTATTTTTAAACCGACTTATTAGGACAATTCATGTTCTGCTCCTTATGTCTTTTTTATTTCATCTGTCGAGATGTATGAGTCATACGCAGTTAATTACTAGGACTATGATATAATGCACATCTAATATATTTCGGTTCGGATAATGGATAATAGAGCAAATGAATAGTTTAAGCTTGGTGGATGTCGCTCAGTATTAAAGTGGTAAGACACTGATGGCAAAATACGCTTTTTGCCATTCATTTAAACCACAAAAAATAACTTATAGTTAAAAAATATACATATTAAGACATTCGCATTCTAAATGCAACAAAAAGCTATGAGTACATAGTCCATCACTGGTTCAGTGACAAGGGATATGGCGTAAATTACTGTATATTAAAAACGGGGGATAACATGCTTAGCGCGTGCATCTCGGCGCGCGATCGCAAGCACTTCCGTTCACGAGCGGAGGATGTCGCGACTCGTGCGCATTACAAATGCCTAGTTCATCATGTCAACTACACTGGCGGGAGAATATCATAGACAATATCTTTGGTATTTTAATATTTTTAGTTTATGGTAAATATAGATTTGACATACAAAGCATGTTATGAATAATGGCAAAAATATTTGACTAAATGAATACAACATTATCATACGAATACAATTTTGTTTTTTTTTTTTACCAAATTATAGAAATATTTGCAGTATCTTTACTATCTAATAATTAGTAACTTCTTTTTACATTTGGCTAGCCATTGACTCAGTAATGTACATCATAGTATATTTATAACACAGAAAACATTATAAACATACAGAATTTACAATTATCACAAGAGTATTCTATTAGCAATCTCAAATAACGAAGCTACTGTTGGAGTAGTCAAGCTTTTGTATAGAATGAAGAATGGTTTTAATTAAAACAATGACAGGCATGGGGACATGCAATGACTCATATCTATCTAAGAATGACACACCATCAGATACATAAGTAATAAAGTCGGCAAGCTTTGCGGCCCCAATACATTTAAAGGAATGCGTACAAAAACCTGAAGCGTTACGCATTCATATATTATGTGCATTGATAGTGGTGCTCTAGTTAAATATGATGGACGGACCAATACAATGGATTACATATGCATATATTTAATATTTTGCTCTAAGTCATGTTTCTTGCAATATGAATATTTACCTACCTAGGTGACCTTTAAAAATAGATTGTATGCAATCCTAAAACATTCTTATGATTCTCATGGATTAGTAGGTGATCATAGGCAGAGAAAAATATTTATTCTTATTTCATTTGTTCGCTTATATGCTTACTTTGTCATTAAAACATGGAAATGAAATAGTCAATATAGTAATACAACATCCTGCCTAAGTTATTTGTACCAAACATGAAATAACTTTGCATTTTTTTAAAGTGATCACATACTGCTTTAAGTGTATGACAACTTTTAATCAAATATATTTTATGTGTACAGTATCTCAATAAAGTGTCAGAAGAACGATGTTAAAAAATATCTATTGATATTCAACGGCAGAATATAAGATTTTACATACATAAAATCACACCTGTATCTCAGAAGGGGTAGTCACAGGAGTTACCATGGCACCCATGATTAACCATGTGTGTTCTGTCCTCCAATGTGGAAGGGGGGAGGGGGGAGCCTATACATGTCTGTCATTTGAATGTTATAGAATTTGTTATATAAATTAATTATACAAATTTATTTACAGCTCAACTGATACTCATGTGACATGATTCATGAAGATCATAATAACCACTTTCGAGTTGCAGTGTCTTTATTTGAAGCAATTAGCATTGAGCTAAAGAAATAATGAATAAGTAAAGGCTGCATGTTTAACATTGACCGTAGCAATGTATCTGAAGATAAATATGAAAAAATGGATAAAATTTTGTTGTATTCTCCTTGGGTTTGGCATGCAAGACTCCGTAATATATTATTTGGTGGAAATCTACTTATTGAAGGACAAACGATTTTCAGAATATATGTGCATCATAATAAAATCTTTTAATGTTTGTTTCTTAAAACCAGTAGAAGGTATGTCTAGAAATGTGCAAGAATCATTATAATACAATAGAGAAGAAACTGCCCACAGAAAGAATCCAATAAGAACTAAGTTGACTAACAATTGTCATTGGTTTATAAATACTGCTGAGCTATTGTTTCGTCTGGTTTTATTATGTTTGATTAAAAAAATAATGTAAATATTTTGACTTCACACAATAATTTGCAAAGTTATACTCAACATTCCATCAACATTAAACGACACTGGAACAATAAATATAATAATAATTGCGATAAGCGTGAGGAATTCGGAGTAACTTCACATTCTAAAGTAAATAATTGATAAAACAAAAAATATATTAACATACATATCCGTGTGATAACACACCAAGTTTCTGACAAATCCTGACTGAGTAAATAACATTATAAGGTGTGGTGACGATATAGGCTAGTGATAAACCTTCACTCTACAACCACAACGCCCTTTTTAGCCACTACATTTCAATTACGACAGATATCAACATATTTAAAATTAAATATAAATCTCGTCATCTCAATCATATGAGACAATTTATAAGCGGGGGAGGAAGGATTAGTAAGCCGTAAAAGCCCGAAATATTGCCGTAAAGTAAGTACCTACTCACCACTCCACCCAAGGAAGTCAACAATTTATAGAGGCGATTAACACAGTAACCGCCTCTTCCTGAAGATGCCACGAACAAACAAACACACTTCAATGTATTTTTAGCACTTCGTGTGTAAATAAATGCTGGATATCTCAGCAAATTTACTATCAGACTGCCGCTAACCGTGCCACAAAACGAAAATGGCAGCGTTAAAACGAAATGTGAGGTGTTACCTGGCAAAATTGAGTATACCGTATTCTTCCCTCTCTTTTCCCCCACCCACATAATGATTGCAGGAGAATAGCACGACTCACTATAGGATCTGAGATCAGACCTGAACTTCCCAACATGGGTGGGTAATATTAGTTCTGAAATCGGCCGCCAGGCTTGACGTCGAAAACGTTTTGTTATTAAAGCAACAATTATTTATAATTTTGAAAATAAAGTTATTAAAATTATGGAATCAAAACAAGAAATAAGCCAACAATATTTTGATAAGCTCCCCGTATTTTTTGATAATTACAGACTGATAAATTATTCGAAAATATAGATAACAAAACGCAAGAAGCATTGAGTACACGTCGGAATAGCTGCGTTCGTTCTTTTAAAAAAATGTTTAATTTTTTACAGGAAGAGTATATTTTATTGCATATGTAATGTATGAATTAAATAAAACAAATAATATTTGTTCTTATTTACGTTCGTTGACTAAGTTATTCTGAAGTAGGAAAATATAATTATGGAAAAATATACGTGCACAGCTTTAGCATGCACACCTTTGAATGTGAAAGGTGAAATGTCAAACATCAACTTCAAAAGGTAATTTAAAATTTGTCATTCAATGATTTAGCGCGGTAGACACGGTTAATAGAAATAGTGTGTATTGTATGTTTAACATAAAAGTTTTAACTTAATTCAAGATGAGTGATATTTTTACTGTCATTGCACCAGTAAATATAGCTGTAATAAAATACTGGGGCAAGCGCGACGAGGAATTAATTTTACCGTTAAATGATTCCGTTAGTGCCACTTTGGACACGAGTGTGATGTGCGCTAAGACTTCGGTCTGCGCGAAACCTGAATTCCAGGAAGATGAAATTTGGCTTAATGGGATAAAGGAATCTTTTTCCAATCCGAGGCTACAAAATTGCTTAAGAGAAATTAAAGCTAGGGCTGCTGATGAAAAAAGCGTGGACGAGACTTTTCTATCTTGGAAAGTGCATGTGTGTTCAGAGAATAATTTTCCGACAGCAGCAGGATTGGCATCGTCTGCTGCAGGGTATGCCTGCTTGGTCAGTGCGCTCGCCAAACTATACAAGATTAAGTCTGATGTAAGTGCTATAGCCAGATTGGGATCAGGTAGCGCATGCAGGAGTGTTTATGGTGGATTTGTAAGGTGGCACAGTGGCACAAACCCTGATGGGAGTGATTCCATTGCAACACAAATAGCTGATGCCAAGCACTGGCCAGAAATGAGAGCATTGATCTTAGTTACCGCAGATACTAAAAAGAAAGTTAGCTCTACTAAAGGAATGAAAATATCCAAGGAAACTTCAGACTTGATTAAACATCGTGTGGAATACTGTGTTCCAAAAAGAACTGAGAAAATTATTAAGGCTATCAAGGAAAAGAATTTTACAGAATTTGCCAATATTACAATGAAGGAAAGCAACCAATTCCATGCAATATGTCTTGATTCCTATCCACCATTTGTTTACATGACAGATGTTTCGCACACCATTGTCGAACTGATTCATAGATACAATGATTTTTGTGGAGAGCCAAAGGTTGCCTACACCTTTGATGCTGGACCAAACGCATGCCTCTATCTTCTCGAGAATGATGTGCCTAAAGTTGCCTCATTGATTAAACATGCTTTCCCTTCATCAAATCCTGAGAAATTTGTAACTGGCCTTGTGATAGAAGGTGAGCCTCTTAGTTCAGAGGAACTGAGCAAGTTATTTGTGCCACAACCAAAGGATTTGATCAAATATATGATCCATACTAAAGTTGGTGAAGGGCCAACATTGGTTGATGATGAAACACATTTGCTGAATGAAGCCGGTTTACCTGTGCAACAATAATGCAGTATTATTTGGAAATTTATATTTGTTACATATTTTGTGTGAAATTGTTTATTTTTAAGAATACTATGTACTAAAAACTTTTATAACAAATTCATATTGTATCAATTCAATTATTGTTGGTATATGTACTCCTTAATCAAATATTAGTCTGTTCAACTACAAGTTTATTAATTCCTTTTATGTATAGGCACTAATAAGTTATACCTATTGTAATTTGTATTGTGAACAATTGTATTGTTTTGTACATCTAAATACAATCTAGTTTACTATAGGACTGTAGTGTATTTTATTCCAATCAATCGCTGCAAGTTGATGTATTCACATAAATAATTTCATGAGTCAACTTATTTACGGTATACAAGCTAATGTATATGCATAGAATTTTAATTCATTGTTATCCTTGAATGGAAGTGTCTCAAAGCCAATTTGTATTTTTGTATGTAAGGAAAAGAAAAGGTATTCATAAAAATATCACTAGTTTTTTATTTACATAATGATACAAAATATGTACATAAATATAAAAGTACCATAATGTACTTGCATACTTTGCATGAGCTTATCTCTAACTTACAAGGAGATCAAAGAAAATGCTAAACTGTTCAAAACACAATTCCATTTATTTTTATCCTCATTACATATTCAGAACAAAAATAAATGAAACTACTCTTCTGAATGTCCTTATCGCGCTGATACGGACACCTGCCACACCCTGATGATGTTGTCAGAGTAGCCGGCGAAGAGTGTTTGTCCATCAGTAGACCAGGCAAGCGAGAGGCACTGAGGTTGGTCTGATTTGGGGGTCTGGTTCTGGTTGATAATCTCGGGCTTGAGCTCCTCAACCATCTCCTTGCTTTCCAGATCCTGTGTAAACAATGAAAATTAAAACATGAAGTCAACCAATTAAATATGTTACAAGGACTTTAAAAACTTAATTCACTACTAAATTAGATAGAAGCCAACAAATAAAAAACCAATCTTACCCAAATCTTGATGGAAGGTCCAAACGCAGCACACAACCAATATCTGTTGGGTGAGAAGCACAGGGATGTGATGATGTCATTGTGGTCCAACGTGTGGAGGTGCTTGCCATCGTTCAGGTCCCACAGCATAGCCTTCATGTCCTTGCCACCAGATGCGCACAGGGAACCATCAGGAGAGACGGTCACTGTGTTCAAGTAGCCAGAGTGACCAAGGTGGTTGATCTTGAGCTTGCAGTTTGTAAGGTGCCAGACCTGCAGAGAAAATTACTTAAAGTTAAAAAATATATGCACATGAAACAATGCTTAACACACAGACTGATATCCTAAAACACAGTGCAGCATCATAACACAAAATGATGTGCGAGAGAAATCAATGAAGTATTAGTGCATACAGATATAATAAATTTCACAAAAATCCTTCAGAAAAGTAATACATCAGTATTTAAATGAACTACAGAACAGTAAATATGAAATTTTCCACATACCTTAACAGTCCTGTCCCAGCCAGCGGAGACAATGATGGGGTTAGCATGGTTTGGTGAGAAACGCACACAGGATACCCAGTCACTGTGGCCATCATCTTGGATGGTGTATTTGCACTCGGCGAGTGTGTTCCACAGCTTGATGGTCTTGTCACGGGAGCCCGACACAATCTGACGGTTGTCAACTGAGAATGCCACTGAGAGCACGTCCTGTACAATAATCATGTAATATAGCACTCAATTTAATCTACAGGAAAATTGTTTTAGTTATCAGTACATCTTATCAATAGGTAATCTGTCACATTTTGCTCAACTAATAGCACAATACAGGTGCAAGATACTGAAAATATCCATGAAATAACATATTCTAGACTTAAGACAAAATGTAGTAAGCAAAAAATAACCATTAAACAAGTTCCACAAGACCTTCAAATTCAGAGTTTGTAAAAATGCCAGAAATGTGCTGTGATAAGGGACCATAAGTCTAGTAAATGTATTATGCTAGGTTGGCACAATGTGCAAGTTCTACAAAGCCATGCGAGTGTACGAAATACATACCTCGGTTGACTTTCAACAGCACATGTGCTAATTTACTTTAGCATCTTCTGCCTCGCAAAGGCACAAAAACACTGGTCTTCTGCCTCGCAAAGGCGCTTACACTAATCTTCTGCCGCGCATCGGCACTATAACCCTACCAAAAGCAAAAGTTCTATCACACCTTAGTATGGTCTTCGAAACGCCTGGTAGTCTTGCCCGCGGCGAGATCCCACAGACGCAACGTCTTGTCCCAAGAGCCGGAGAGAGCGTAGTTTCCATCACTGGACAGCACTACGTCAGAAATGAAGTGAGAGTGACCGTACAGACGCTTCTGTGGCACACCGTAGTTAGACTCGTCTCTGGTCAACTTCCACACGATTAGAGTTTTGTCTGAAATACGAATACGATAGTTTAGAACTTAGACGAACAATGTTTTTGAGGTTATGTACTAAATTGTCATCAGCCCCATATCCGCTTGCCGCTCAGGTATCGCGTGGCAAAAAGTTTTGTCATCATAATTAAATATTGTAAAATACACACAACAAATAGCAGTTAAAGGGTAAAGACTGCATTTAATTGTGGGATAACTGAGTTATTGCAAATATTACAAATGATTCATACGGATTAAATTGAGAATATCTTACCTCGAGATGAAGACAAAATCATGTCAGGATATTTAGGATTGGTTGCGATTTGCGTAACCCAGCCATTATGGCCGCAGAGAGTACCCTTAAGCTTTAATGTTTCAGTCATTTTTATTTAATTAGCTCGAAGCAAGCTAACACCCAACCTCACGCCTTGACGGCCAAAAAGAAAGAACACAAAATTCGACTGACAAAGACGCGGATACAGAATTTGACATTACCGAAAACTTGTACCATAGACTAAAAATTGATTCTTAGTCAATGGTTTTTATCAAATCTATTGGGGCCAGCAGCGCCATCTGTTAAATGTTACTTATGAATTATTTTACGTATTGACACTTGTGTATTGATTGTTTACTAGACTCCTCGCCAGATAAGTGTGCGCGCGACGGAGGGCGCTTCTAATGTTGCAAGCTATATGACAATTATAAACTCCACAAAAATGGAAATTGTTGCACCTATAGCAATTGGAATAACTCTTTTCCCACCCAGTTTAAAATTTTCAGTTTTAATTATTTTTCAAACGCATTAAATTAGTAGATACGTGGAATTGCATATATCAAAAATATTTTCTCAACACCAGTGAATTGAAGATTTAAAATTTAGTCTTGGTATATATGGTAAATCTATGGCTAACTCCATTAAGTCGGCAACATTCTATGACGTCAACATTGTTTCCAATTTTGCCTGACCAGACTTGCAGGGCGAGCGGTCTACCAGTGTTGTGTGATTTTCGGAAAACGACATTTATTCGGATTCTTTTTCCGAAAAATTTAAAAATGGAGAAATTCAGTTATTTAGCTTAATTGGAACTTTTAAATTGTAAAGTCAATTTTATTCTTTTGTATTACTGCTTAACTGTACAACATCATAGAAATATCAAAGTTAATCGAAGAAAATATGATTAAAATGTTTCGATTAGTTTTGTTTTTATTTTCTATTTTACGATAGAAAGTAATAGGTATACAATTATAGACATTTAATTTGCTACAAATAATTTAATATACAATTTTCGGTAGGGTTACTAGATGACACGACAAAGTGCGACATCCCTTTGTACCCATTTTTCCAAGATAGCGGCTGGGTGACAAGGGTGGCGATCCCACTTGAAATTAAGCTTATACTAACTCCTCCTAAATATAAAAAAAAAAAAATTGCGTCCTCTGGAAAACGCAACCCTAAATGTAACTTTTCAATGGACTATGAGTACATTAAAGATATAAAAAAAGTGTAAGTACCAACATCTGTACTATTAGGCCGGCCTCACAGATCAACAATGGTTCTCTGAATTAATAGTCTAAATTCCAGCAACTTACCTCACATATATCTTAAAAAGTCAGGTTTATTAGTAGTCTCGTGATTCCCAGCACATGAGAACGTCTTTAAGGAAGAAGAATTAATACTAATCGTATTGCTTTCGGCTCTACATAATAAGAAAAAAAAAAGAAGTGCAATGTTTGGGTTAAAGTTACCCAATTTGGAATAAAAAAATTGTAAATTTCCAACCACGCTATGTTTCTTCCCGATAATCCTTAATGGAAGTGTCTCATATACAAGGGTGGTTTTCAACGCACAAAATTAAATTTTCCGTGTTAGACATCATGCCACCAGGTCTCTAAACGTCAAGACGTTAACCGATTGCAGTGTTAACCGAAAAAAATCATAATCTGATTCCAGTGTGTGTGTGTGTGTGCATGGGAATACGTGCGTTATGTACCTAGTCATAATCTTAAATATACAGATCCGGAATTCAAGACGCTTGTCAGTATTATTCTTCCAGATCAATCTGAGAAATTCATAATCTAAAAAGGTCAGAATGTGTGTGGAGCATAATGATATTGTATAGCAAAGTCTTTGATCAAATATTTGGCCGTGTCTGGCGCCGGCATTAGATTAATTGTAATTCTAAATTTCACAACACCTCAATATTGATAATTTAACAATAATTTAGATACATTAAAAGTTAAATAGTGTAGTAAGTAGTGTTAGGTGATTTAAAAAAAATGAATGTGGAAAAATACGGGAATAGTTCAATTAATGAAATTTATGTTAACTTATACATCTTAAAATTGATTTTATCATTTTATATTCCTGAATAATTTGCTAGTAAAGTAAACATCCGTACTGTAAAATCCGAATATATTACATACGATAGCGATCAAATTTAATGACTGCCATTTGAACAAAAGGAGTCTAAAATTATTATTTATCGTTATTTAGAAACAAAAGATAAGGAAATTGATTAAATATGCAAGACGTCCAGTTAATTTCTATGTTTTCCTAAGTTTCGATTCACCCCGTTGTTCAGTAAAATTTCCAATTTCACATGGAAAAATATCAGAAAAATATCCGTTTTTTTTTTAATACAGGGAGTTTGTAATATATATATATATTAAATTATTATTATCCTCTTAACTCACTAGCGGCATCTTTATTTATAGTTCTTGGAAGAATTTTATACAAAGACACTACACAGCCTACATTTTTCCATGTGTGTCTGCAAGTGGTCTGCAATGTGTCCAGTGTCCAATACTGGAATACACTCTTTTACGGAATAACCATTATTAGTGTTTTTATCGATCAAGATTTAATACGGTAAGTGGTGTAATATCAATTTTATGTTTATATTTTACTGTATTTTTTTTTATTATTAATCATGGACGTTATAAATACTACTTACATTTAGCATTTGTTTACGGTAAAAAAATAAAATCATGTCATGCAACAAAAGTCAAAAGAAAATTGGGAAGTTTAATATTTCACAAGACATTTTATTAATCTAAAGAAAGGTTGATAAATTGCATTGTCTTTGTATTCAATAGCATACATGTTTATTTATTTTATTATTTAATTTATATTTCGAAATGGATTTCATAGTTGAAGCGCCACAGATAATGGCAAAAGCTAAAATTGTATCTTCTAGCTCCTTAAAAGTAAGTTGGTTTAACGTTATTTCTTTTCGTGGTTCGATTTTCAATGTAGTTTAATTAGTGTCTGATTTGATATGAGTTATCAATAGAGAAGATTTATATTGCATCAAAAAAACTTTAATCTGTTTAATATATTTTTTTGATTGCAACATTTTGTAACGATTTTTCGCATTTTATAATGAACGCACCCATTATTGGCATCATCATGGTAGTTTTGCCGTTCCCCGCTAGGAGCTCTTCTGAAAATTGACGTCACGCAAACGCCATTTTGTAAAGTGTCCGCCGTAGTCAGTTTTTTGAGCACAGTGTAAAATACAAAATTCGCATGGTTTTGTGTACATTTAAAACATAAAGACAATCAAAATACCCAGTTAACGTCTAGTACGTTAATTTCACAGACACAAAGCATGGAGGACAAGGCGTCGTTAAAAGAACTAGATCAATGGATAGAACAACTAAATGAATGCAAGCAATTGACAGAAAATCAAGTAAAAACGTTATGCGACAAGGTAATGTACATCTTTTACATAGTAAAAAGTGTGTAAATGTGATTTGGAGAAGGATTGATTGGGTTGTGATTAAAATTGTTTGGTCGGTAGCTGTAAGTTGTATGATTCATGTACCTACATAGCGAGTTAGTGGTAACGTCCGTGCAGCGGCGTATAGGTTGTGGAGGCAGGCCGTCACTCGCAGCTAATCGTTTCGGGATGCGAGGACTTGTAGGGGGTTACGTGACAGATTGAATTTGAATATCACTGATGTGTTTACCACACCCAGCAATCAATCTAGATAGATATTAGCCTAATTGGTCGGTGGATATTTTTAGACGCCGCGCGGAAATTCTACTAATCAATTAACATTTATTTTATGTGTGTAATTGTCACGGTGAATCCTTTACGCGTATGGGACAAGCATTTTTTCCGTCAACCTGGTATCTATGGTTTCGTCGTACGTACATTGGCGATTGCGCGAAATGTTTCACGATCAGCATTTTCATAGTGAGAATTTTTCTTGTTAAAATGATACCATGTTTTGTCAAAGAGAATAAACACTCTGTAGACATTGTTTGTTAGATGACAACAAGTTTTCATGTTGTTACTTGAATAATTTTGAGTGTATATGAAAAAACATTGAAAGTAAAACATACAATTTCTTATCAGTTGTCATCAGTCATGAGTATCAGAACATTATCTTTACATTTCTTCATTGTATAAGTATGTTGTCATTGTGACACAGGATGTGATTTCACATGTTTCTCATTAATTTTTAATTTGTAACAACTAACAATCATCAATGATATTTGCATGTTCCTTGTATATTGCACACAATCTAGAGGATTGCACATGTGAGTGGAAATAGTCACAATACATAAGTATATATAGTATAGTTATGTAATGAATTGTGTTATTGACTAAATGGTAATCTAAAAAAATTGCAACTTATTTGAATTTTGCTAAAATGGAACAGTAAGCTAGTATTGATTTAGCCGTGTGTATGAGTACAATGTGATTTGTAGTTTATATGACAGTAGTTCATTGCAATGTTAGTAACTGAAAAGTTTTTGCTGTGACTATTGATAAACAAAGACTGTAAACAATTTTATATTTTTTTGAATTTCTAGAATTGAAATAAATGAATTATTATTGAATTTGAATACATATTTAATATGGTATTCAAATTTTAGTGTAATATTACCACTACAGTAACTAGGTGATGTTATCTTATTAACTGTTAAATTGTACAAAATAATAATGGACTTTGTGTTACATCATAAAAGGCTTTTCTAATCTTAGATATATAAACAACTGATTTGACATTATCATTCTTTAAGGTTTTAATACATTTATAAAAACTAAAATAATATTATTATTTCATCCTTATTTCATCTGTACAAAATAGTAAAATAATAAGACTAAAATATTAAGTTAAAATGTTACAGGCAATTAGTTTTGTTGAACACTTGTGTCCAAATTAGTCTTTAACTTGAGTTACAATATTACATATTTAATAATGAATACAGTAAAATTAGTAAAATTTATAGAAATACAGAGGATGCTTAAAGCATATCAATTGTCCCTTACTTCAAACTGAAAATGGAAGCTTTATTACTATAAGGATTTTGTTCATTTCATTATAATAAAAAAAAATGTTAGACTTAATGCTTTGTGTTGCTGACATAGTAATGATAAATGATGGAGCGGATGTTGCTCTGACAAATTTGTGTTAATTAAACTTGGTGCAGTACACTGATGTATTTGGGTTACACAATTAAAATATTGATTAAAATTTATTTCCTGCATAATTAGTATTCCAATTAATGTAATGACAATGATTGAAACTAAGTCTCTTAAGATGGAACATGTGCCTAATTTATACCTAGCTTATTTATTATCATTTGATGATCACATGAGACAAGCAAATCTTATTGCAAAAGTCCTTGACCTTTTATAACTGAGACATAGCTATTTAAAGAAACATAGCTATTATAAGGTCAGCACTAATAATATCCATCAAAGCTTAGAATAAATATCCTAAAATAGTGTTTTTTCACCCTTCAAATACAAGGTCTCCTGAACCACATTCGCTAACTTTGCAGATATAAAGCCATTTATAATATTTAACACTTGGTTGGTTTAATACAAGCCAATCTGACTTTGGATGTAAATTGCTCAACTTTGATTGACCTTATTGCTAAAGTTACAAGTTCAATGACACTGAATTTGAAAATGTTTTCCAATCCTCTAACTTCAATTCATTTTAATAATGAGGTTTGAAATGGTTGTAATGACATTGATCCCTGATCTAAGTAAAATATTCCACCTTTATATTGTTTCAACATTCATAAATTAAAAAAAAGTTTTGAGCAAAGAGTATTATTATTGTTCTTAATTTATTGTAAGTTGTAACAACTAACATGTGCCTATACCCCGATGATCTGAGTAGTGACAAATATACAGAAACATTTATCTTCATATTGCATTTTATTCAACATAAAATAGCAATATTGAATCCATTTCCTCAATGATTATTTATAGTATGCATGTCCTTGAATATAGGAGATGATGTGAATAAGTCAGCAATCATCATTTTCTGATTGTATGATGAATTTTAGTGTTCTCTTTTTACCAAATTTTATGTGGTTCATGTGTATTTTGTAAATTGTTGTCACATCTATGACCACTGTGAAACCTATTTACTATCCGTGAAAATCTGCATTTGGTATGTGAACAGAACATTGATTTTATTATGTAATCTGCCTATTAGTTTTTAATAAGTAAACAAATTATTTTACGGTTTACTTTGATCTATATTTTGGTACAGGGGTCTCATAAGCAGTGAATAATGATTGAGTAAAATTTACCAAAATTTGTAAGGGAACCATCCTTAATTATGACAGGTAATTATCAATTATAATGAGCATAATTCCACATTAAAGGCCAGCAATACATCTCCATGGCCTATAGTGTTGCAGAAGTTCATTAGTGGTGGTGAACACTTACCATCAGGTAGACTGTATTCTTGTTTGCCCCCTATAATAGAAAACAAAGTTTCATCCCATTTTATTTACAAACCTAGTTACAATGGAAAACCTATAAATGACATGCTAATCAATGCATGTTTCCTCCCAAACAATATAGGATGTGTCCATTTGTACTAGTTTGAAAGGAATTGTATGTCCAAGCATTTGTATTGGCAGTGTTGGTGTGAATAGCTCGTACATGAAAATGACATGTTGTAATTAGTGCTAATTGTTATGCAAATATTTGTATTGTTGTTCTCCCACTAGTGGTATGGTAATCAGATGCTATAGATAATTCACATTTGTTGTTTTCTTCAATGAAGTTGTGGTGTTGTTACAAACTTCAGCAATTTGTAGGCTTTTAGCTACTAACTTTTGTATAAAATATATTCTATGTGGATATTGTAAAATCCCTGCATAGTTTCAAAACGAAAATAATATATATTTATTAATCCTTCTTACAACCACAATATATCTATCTTAAAATATAAAAATGCTAAAATGTATTTTTTTTTGTGTATATATGTATGTGTCTATTCTAGGATTGGGTTATGTTTGTAGTTAAAGATATTGTTAGTTGATTAAAATCCTACAATTAGATGATGTCAATCATTATTTTTATCTCTTGTTTGTTTGAATAATAGTTGTTGATTTTTCGGTCAATGTTCTGTATATACTTTTACCCTTTAAAGTGTAATAACATACAGACTAACATTCTAGTTGGTTAAAAGTTTAGTTACCTTATCAAATTAATCATCTACAATTCAAGTTTAGAAGTATGACCTCATGATGCATTGCACTATGAATTCGATTTATTCATTTTATTGAAAAGAAAATACAGTGTACCATTACGAAAAGGAACCCATGAAAATGTATAGAAATAATCAAGTGTAACCTTTCCATGTTGAGTGTAAGACCGTCAATCAAATGCAATGCATGTATTAAGGAAAAAAGGAAAATCTATGCAGGAAATTAATTATTTCTTTGAATCGTGTTTATGAAAATAGATTTGTCTAATGCGGAATTAATTAATGTTTTATGTATTGTTTTTGTGCATTTTTGCATTAATTTGCTACTGTAGACTTTGTATGTACATTTGTGTGATGAAGACATGATAATAATTATTCATCTATCATTTTGTCATGCATAATTCAATAGACTAAATATTTTCTTCATACATTGTCTTTCTAATAACCTTCTTTGCAGCAAAAAGTAATATATCAATTTGAACATGAATGTTATTTGAATATCATTGGTAATTACTCAGCTACTTAGGTTGAACACGCAAACTGATCTGCTACTTATCATGTCTAGTTTCCATATTCAATCATGATTGTGATTATATAATTACATTATGTTTGCAAAGAAAAAGTTGCTAATACGCTTATGTAAGATGTACATACGTACATAAACTCAAGTCTTTTTTCCCAGAAGGGTAGGCAGAAGCGCCACCACGACACCCGCATTTCGTCTTGCATGTTCCGTCCCACGATGTGATAGGGGGCGAGCGTAACGCCATATCGGGCACATATTTCTGACTCCGGACTGATTGATAATGAATTAAAAAATTCATTACCGCTTTGCCCGACCCGGGACTCGAACCCGAAACATCAGCTTTGCAATCTTACTACATTTACGTCACCGAGGCAGTCGAGATCGTTTCCATATTGAGTAAAATAGCAATTATAAGAACAAGACTATGAGCAGTGTGACACAAGTTTTAATATTAGGTTGGCTACAATAGAAAACTGCGTACGTGCAAGCCTTTATGGTAATTTCTCTATGAAATGAATACAAGGCGACACCTGCTTAGAAAGTGACCGAATGGATACATTCAGCTGTCCCGAAATCCTGACAATCGTATGTCGTGTTTGTTTTTTTGAAAACTAACTTATTAAACTGAACATACCTGTGTTCATCGTTGACGACTGAATTTCGAGGAATATGGGCGTGTGGAATAGGGAAATAGTTATCCATAATGATATTTTAATAAAAACATTTGAATTTGAAACGTTATCGCTCTGATAATATTGTGTAATAAGATATTACATGGAATAGATTAAATCCGTATCCCTGCACGGAAAGCCTGAAGTGCCAATATGTCATTCATATATGTTCAAGGTTTTTTCTGTGTGAGTGGCTATAGGTTCGCCCTATATCATATCATGGGATGGAACACGTAAGGCGAAACGTCTGTGTTCTGGCAACACCTTTGCCTACTCCTTCTTTGAAAATGGCGTGCATTTATGTAGGTATGTATGCGTTCAACGTGTGATAAAAGTTCCAATCGTTTGCTACGTTGGCGACACAAAGCAAAGTAAATATATACAAAGTAAATTGCCCTAGCTGGGAATAGCAAAACAGACCTTATGGTTAAGATTTACGAACAACTAAACTAATATGGTGTCAATAATAAAAATACCAGAGAAATAAAATGCTTAAGTCTGGATTTCTATTCGATCCTCAGAAGTATTCCATTGGAGGCTATAAGGAGCGCAGTTTTACCCTTTTCCCGCTATCGCAATAAGCATACAATAGCTCTCTGGAGATCACAGACGTGTTAGATAAATATTTATGTATTTGTCCCGCCCACACGTGATTCGCAGTATCGAGGAGAGCCACTGTTGATTACCATCAATCGCAGCTCCCCCACCGCGGTTTAATTGGCTAATCATTTGTTTCACTTACACTTGTTTTGCAAAACGCAATGACTTACAAAGAATGCTTTAGTGCCATTCAGCGATGTTCAGTTTTCAGAACCAAATTTTATCGGTGCGAGTCGGCTAGGTCGTAAGTAAATGTCGATGAGTTTAACATTAATCACAAAGGATAAATAAATATCAGCCAAGAAAAATACGCTTAACACGAATACAATAAGAGTCAGATTTTGTTTATTTTCAGTATAAGATGTTAAAGTAATATAAAATAGTCTCATTCCATTTCGCCATCTGGCTTACAGAAAGATTATTCCTTGAGTTTGTACAATATTGTATATTATCAGGGACATGTTACAGTAATATGCGATATTTTGTTCGTTGTACCTGGCGTCGTTCAGTCTGTCAGGTCCGCTTTCTTTCTTAATCCTTCATTTCGTCTATACTTTAACGTCCTCAGCTGTAAGGTCATTGAATCGCATTTTTTCTTTGACGATACTAAATCAGTGACTTTTAATCGACTTAGAGGCTTTCTACTATAATTGTATAAAGACTTAATATAAAATAAACAAGCAATAAATTACCTTAAAGCAGTCAAAAACTATACTAAAACAAGGAACCTCAATAAAAGATACGTATCTTGTCAACATCTAGCAATGAAAACACCGTATAGGATTACTGTTTTTAAATTGACGCCTGCGGATTGCATTAAGATTCTATAGCTTCCTGTGACCTTAATGATAATGGCAATAGGCATGTTTAGCGTCCGTCAAGGTCGTTACGAATTTTGTACGTATTTTGTTAATGTAGACTGTAGCGTACAACCTCTTGCCGTAACAACGTATTTTATATTTTAATACACCAATGACCACGCAAGTTTTCCAGCTGAAAAATTCACACTTTCAACCGAGCCCCAATGTAAATAAGGCTAATGTGATGTAGTTACAACTGTTAACCTTACTCGTAGAAATTATCTCTGCATTTAAACCAGAAAAATGCTTAAAAATATTTTGTAAAAGGGATACAACCATGTACTGATATGTCATATATGATTTTGGTAATTATGGATCTACTTATACATGTTTTCAGGACCCCCCTAGTCATTGAATACTACTCTATTACAAAGTATGGTAAAGTTTTGGCGTCCGACAGGCGGCTGAACATAGTCATTAGCCAAAATCTTGCCGCAAAATGTTCCACAGATTGTATATAGTGGGTAATGCGAAAGAGATGATGTAATAGTACACCCGAAAAAAAAACATTGCGGTTAGTTGTCGTCCTTAAAAGATTCTACTACGCGAGTTAAAACCAAGTGATGGACGATGATTCATTATCATTAGCTTTGATTTGTGAATCATTATCACTGCGTCATTATCGTAGTGAATAATTCCACGTGGTTGTTGTAGTCATGGACAATTTCAGCGTCTTTTCCTTTGTTTATATTATTGTGAGGCAAAGGCATCATAATAGATGCGAGTGTGATAAAATATTTCGGTGCTGCACATAAATATTATTATTTATATGTTGGCAGCATTGTCGCGACTAACGAATATGACCTTTTCTTTTAATTTATGTATACCAGCCAAAGTATAGTTCTATTTCGTATTATTATATGAACAAAAAATACTAGGTAGGTAAAAATATATGCGCGAAGGGTATTGAAAAAATATTTTTATTAGTTTTATTTGAACAAGTTAAACAACGAATCGGATTTGCGTGATCAATTTGTACTAACAAATGATTTATGATCGAATATTACAGTGATTAAATTAAGTTTTTTAATTTAAGGTCTGGTAGGCAAAGGCATCACGCTTTTTGTTAATTTATTAATTTGTAACCTCATTTTGTGATTCTCAATTATCAGGAGTAGGACAGATTTTAAATACGGGACATAACGTGGCAAACTTGCAGCTTTTGTAATATGTCATTTATAATGTCTTTGATACGAATAAACAGCTTTGATATTTAAATTCTATTCTAGCTAGATAATTTATTTGATTACCATTTTATGTTTTTTATCGTTTTGATAGAAAACATTATTTAATGTATCCGACTCGATATTTGTAAATGTTGTTGATTGTATATGAACCAGATGCATGATGTCATCTTGTAAATCGATTTATCAATCAGCGCTTTTTTATACCGCTGATTTAAATGCTTCCGAGTTATTCTTACTTGATAAAAAACATACAACCCGACCGAATACGTAATTAGCACGCTGTTACTACCAAATTAAAGATCGACTGTGAGACAAAATCTAATTATTGTTAAATATAGGTTTTTGAAATTGTCTAAATAATATTGTGCTTTTCTGAATCTCTGTTGTTGAGGATATTTATATCCACATTATCCTGTATGATCCTTGATAAGGTCTTTTGCCAAAATATATGTTTGTACATAAATTTGTCAGTGCTAAAACGTATTTACCTTCGATGTTGCGATGGATGCCTTAAACGGGAAATTATTGTCGTGTAACTGCCTCTGTGGCGTAGTTGTATTACGGTACGGTTACAATGCTGAGGTCTCGGGTTCGAATCTCAGGTCGGACAAAGTGATATTGGATTTTTCTATTCATTATCAGTCCGGAGTCAGGAATGTGTGCCCGATATGGCGATAGGCTCGCCCTCTCGCATTTTGGGACGGAACAGACAAGGCGAAACATGGGTGATCCTGGTAGTAACCAAGAGAATCTCTGCCTACCCCTTCTGGGAAAAAAGGCGCGAGTTTATGTATATATGTATGTATGTATTGTCGTGTAATAGTTCGCTTCGAAGTTGACACGTTTTTTTTGTCCATCTATTTTGACTTCCTCACATGAACATGTAGATTTCCATTGTCGTGTCACGTTTTTGTACACGCTATTGTTATTTCTACATTTTATACGATTTTGATGAACTATGGATATTTTAAAGCTCCTTTTCAGTTTGTTACTGTATGCTACTCAAAATACGAGTAAAAACTTTTTTAATACAATCTCCTTATTGGTGTAGTTACTAGTAGCAGTATTAGTAATAGTGGTAGCATCTTGAGGCTGTGAATAGACTGCGGTTAGTGCGGTCGATTCCTAGGTTCAATTACAGCATTTTTGGTTTAAAAAATCTCATATGAATTGTCTAGAATTGGCATTTATACTTTAGTGACTGCATGTACTTCGATAATACAGAAATGACCTCGGGAATTTCTAATACATAAAATTAAAAACCCTAAAATCAGAAATTTGTAGTACAACGGAACAGAATTACCATCCGCTCGCGATATTTGAATATGCCGCTAAGGTTAATACTATGAATGAAGTATGTAGTTCGGAATCGACCGGCTATTTGGCTGCCGTGCTTTGAGCGTTTCGTCATTGACACACTGACCTGCCGTGACGTATCCTAACGTAGTTTATTAAGAGCAATGATAAGTGTCTCGTAAATGTCACGTCTTAATGGAGCATTTAAACGCACCCTTTACTGGACTTGCATAGTAATTACATCTGGTATAACTATTTGTGGTGGTTTTTAATTTCAATAACTAAGGTACATGGAAAGAAATGAAAAATGTACATTTAAAGATACTTTTGCGCTTGTATACTTGGTAGAAGTGACACAGTTCAGTCGTTTTCTTTGTTTCAAGACAATTCTTCATCGACTGCTCGTTGTAATGATAGTGATGGTTGTGAAATTAAGGGGATTCGTAAAACGAAATCTTTAATATATTCCACAAATATTACTGCAATAAAGTGCTATTACGGTATGTATGTAAGAAGACTTATTGTGGATTATGAATATGAAGGCTTCATGACGTCAGCAGTCTCCATGTCTTTCCGTTACTGCAATGACGCATTGCAATATTAACTTTAAGGATTCCTTGCACTTATTGATTTTACCGGGCCGTTCGATGTTTCATTCATACGCCATGAGCGCTGTTCGTTGAACTATGGGTTTTGTGTTTCGTTTTATCGAGTTCACGTCACGCTGGAAATACGTTTGAATTATTTATTTGATAGGAGTTACTATAAATATATCATCATTAAGTTTGGGAATGTAATATTTTCTAGGGATAATTCTGTAGTCACAGTTTAGTTGTACAGTAGATAATGAATCAGCAGGAGCTTAATTTTTTAACAATATTCCTTGTTATGGTAGAATAATAACTTTTTTATCTGTTCCTATGTTTATGTGGAATCGGCGTAACTCAGTTTACGCACATTAATTATGCATGGGGATAAAATGATTTCGCAGTTGACTCTCTGCGAGACGTAGGGCTAACGTTCGTGTAGAGACAAAAAATCCAGGATTTTTTCACATTTTGTATTGAAAAATTAACGTAAATTTTAGTATCCTGTTTGAAAGCTGATTGGCCGATCTAGTATCGAACAGCTGCAAAGTTTGCAATGCGATTAGGTTGATGAAGCGATAATGAATAAAAATCGCTGATATGTATATTATGAATATAGTTAGCTATGCCGGTGCTTCACCATAACGGTGAAGGAAAACATCGTGAGGAAACCTGCATGCCATAGCGATTTGTATAAATTTCTATGGTATGTAAAAGCCCGCCAACTCGCACTAGGCCGACGTGGTGGACTATATGGCCTAAACAATCTCAATCGTACTCTCGATTGCAGAGTAGGCCTGCAGTGGGACGTATATGGGCTGATACAGTAGCTGTGTCTAAGAGGCTCTCACTGCGACACGGAAGCTGATATGTCCTAAATAATATTAATAGGTCGGTAACAGCCGAGGCGGTGGCAGCGAGAATAGTGGATCGATCGATCTCCTTCTATTTGTGTCACGTGCATCACCGTTCTATAACTTGCGAAGCCTATTTCCGTGCTAACTAGCTTTACATAAAGTAGCCAAATACGTGCACAACTTATAAATAGATATTGTCTATTCATATGGTAATAGTTACATACTAACGGACAGGCCGGAGAATACCTCCGGTTTGACTATAAATCTCGTAGATTTTAAAGCATCATAAAAATTATATTTTTCCTACAACAAAGCTCGTTCACCGCTTAACTAGTTCTGTAAAAGTATTTTAAAATGAAATTTTTACAAGATCTGCATTCAGGAGTAATGAAAGTAATGCTTTTAATAATGGCATGCCTGCTTGCAAAATTGCTTTTATTACCGGAGCGCGCAGACAACCGAAAAAAATCCTTTTTGTGCGACCTCTTTTGTTTTTTTCTTTTCTTCGTGTAACCCACGGGGAGCACGCGACTGGAATAAGCGTATTTCAACTAAGTACATGTTAAATGTACTGGTATTTCCTTGCAATTTTATCATAAAGTAACGCAGAGATAATTGAGTGACCTCTAACTAGGTCATCGATGACTTGATTAAGGCCGCGGAGTGCGGGTCGATGCAAAACTTCACGCAAACAGGAATTGGGAAAATGTATCCGCTGGGACTTTCCTTCTTTATCGAATGTTATTGAATAATGACCAAACATCACGTTTGACTGAAGGTTATTTGGATATGGATAAATTTCGACACTTCGGATGGAATTTTTTGAAATGTCTCATGATTGCATGTGATTTTCCTTAACGGCTTTCCCTTAAGGGTTTTTTTATGGATAGTCGTATTGAATGCTGATTTTTTCGATACCTTTGCTAAGTTTCACCTACGTTACCACGTCATAACGCGTCCAACCTTCAACGATTAGTTTCTGGCGAGCAGTGCGTTGACTTGCTAATGGGGTACTCCCGAGTAAACAATTTATTTTTAAATTCTATTGATTTTACTATTTGATTGATTACGATGTAGTCTGAAAATAACTAGACTTCGTCTAGGTTCAATGCTGTTGTCAAAATGCGTGCTGCTATCGAATCTGTATTAAAGTAGACTCGATTGTTTTTAATAGTGTTTACAGGGATTTCTGTGGATATTTAGCGTTCTAAGAGAAATCAGGTGTCTATATTAAAATGTTTAAGATTTACACCCTAAACACCGCGTGGACTGGTCAAATTTACAAAACCATTGCGTAGCTTATGCCCTTTATCTCCGTACACATATATCAGAGCCAGCAATGTAAACTGAATTATCTTTGCAGGCGAAGGAGATACTCACCAAGGAGTCTAACGTGCAAGAGGTGAAATGCCCAGTGACGGTATGCGGCGACGTGCACGGTCAGTTCCACGACCTGATGGAGCTGTTCCGCATCGGAGGCCGCTCGCCCGACACCAACTACCTGTTCATGGGCGACTACGTGGACCGCGGGTACTACAGCGTCGAGACTGTCACATTGCTCGTCGCGCTTAAGGTGAGCGTTAATGTTACTTTACATAACCAGGAATGGACTGCGTACAGGAGCATCTGTACTTCTGGATCCAAGTGTGAAAATTAGTCAAAAACAAAGTTATGAATCGTGTATTGGTAATGAAAATGCAACGAGACATCTTTCTTTCAGTATTAACGGAAATGCAATATCATTATTAAAGATAGAAATATATACCTCTTTACATTCCATGATTAATGCTAATAATGACTTCGATCCCAAAGAACTGATTTGAACGGGGTTGTACCACTGCCTTACCTAATATACTATTAAACTTGATGTAACATGTTCAAATTTATCAGTAAATAAAGATCTGCAATGTTCAATTAGTGTCAATTTGTTCGATGGCTTCGAATAGTTGAATAGTTTATTAAAGTCTAGATATTACTATACTGTTTCCATTCGTTTATTTTATTTTTGACAGTTCACGCCTATAAAGTACGACATTACAGTAGAACAATATTTTGAAATAAAAGTAGATACTTTCTTGACGGGTAACGCCCACTTAGAGTTGTGCCATTCGTAACGAATGACCACAGATAACAAAAACGATTTTGAATAGAATCAATCAATCGGAATCATTTGAAATAAAATTACATTAAAATGCTAATGAAAACAGTTAAACGTAATATAGTACCCAATATTAGGATCGAATGTATTTGCTGCAAATTAATGAATATGAATAAAGGTATACGTATTGAAGTGACTTTTAATAAGAGTTTAATTTAAAATAATTACAATGATTACAACGAAAATAAATGTTTAGTACCTACTTGTAACAAACAGTTAAACCATGTTGGAATTCATAGTACTTTAAGGATTAAATAATTAAAACAACTAAAAGGTAATTTGTTAATATTTTTATTTATAAACAATCGTCTGTTTCGTCGGAATCGGCGTCGTCGTCACTCGTATCCCCAGTAACACTAATTATTAATGAGTGCATGGGTAAGTTGTCAAATGCGACATCGCGATCCCAATCAGACATTATTTCTTTCTTCGTCTTATCTACGACACTCGCCCAGTTATGAGGCGTCACATTTTCACACGCATTTTTAAGCAACTCCAGCATTTTGTTTGCGGTGAAAGGAGGAGTTGTATTTATTCTCGCAGCATATCCTTTCACTTGCGCCCATATTAGCTCTATGGCATTATACTGGCAATGATATGGAGGAATTCTAAGGACGGTGTGCCCATGTTCTGCAGCCATTTCATCTATAACGTATCGTTTAGGCTGCTTCCTCATTTTTAATATTTTAAGCAACTCTACTTTTAATAGGGACTCGTCCACCTCCTCGCCATTGTTACGGAGCCAGTTTATTATTTCATTTTTTTTACTGGCTTGCGTTGGCATTTTGTTAATTTGCCGAGAGTGATAGGACGCATTATCTATAAATATTGTTGATGGCTGTTCGAGTGACATTTCCCGAAACCATTTTTCATATACTTCGGAATTCATTTCTTCGTGGTAATCCCCTGTTTTCTTTGATTTAAAAGCTAACATAGCATCTTGCACAAATCCTTTTGCGGTTCCTGCATGACAAATTATAATTCTTTCACCTTTTCCCATTGGCACTGCGGTCGAGGAGCTAGCAGTGTTGTCAGTCCAAGTTTTTGATACCGTGTGATTCGCATTGAGCCAAGTTTCATCGGTGAAAACAACATTCGACCAGTCTTCTATTTTTTTAGCTTGTCTTAAAAATTCGCATCGATACAAAGCAACATCATTGCGTTCCATCAATATTTTTCTTTTGTCACATTTTTTGTATTGGAATCCAATCCTATTCAATACCTTCGCCAAAGAAGACTTTTGACCAAGGAACAAGCCACTAGTTTTCAGAGATTGTACTAGGTTATGTAAAGTAGGAATCTCTTTTCTTTGGTAATAATCGTATATATGACGACGAATAGCATCACCATCAAAACTGTCAATTGCTGTCACTTTAAAGGGCTGACGTTTTTTCTTAGGTGTAGATGGCTTGTTTTGTTCCATGCCACTACTGCCGTAGCCTTCTTTAATTATTTTTGAAACTGTTGGAGCAGTAATACCTAATGCTGCTGAAACACGGTCTCTGATTTGAGTCACTGGTATAAGAGGTCCACCATTACGGCTTTCCCTTTCAAAGTACTCATGAAGTCGCAACACAAACTCCCTTGTTTGTCCTTTAAGCACCTTTCCTTTAGGCATTTTGAAAGTGATGAAGGCAGGTACGATGTTCTCAATTCAACCAAATGTAGGAATTCACAGGTAAAACAATACGGAGGAATATAAATACTCAACTCGACGTATGAAAAATGTGAATTAAAATTCAGCGAACGGAAAACACTAGCACGGGCGCGGGCGTCTCGTTGTGAGTGACCACAAAATGGCGGCGCGCGTCACCTGTCTGCCCAGTGTTGCCGTTTCACAATTTGTTTTTAACAACATTACTATTGCCGACGGAAGTGATAAGAATATTAACTTAACATGAGTAAATGGTTTATTTTAATATAATTATTAAATCAAGTAACTTAAATATCCCTGAAGTTTTATAAAACAATGCATGGAGCAAAAAATAAAATATGTATTAAATCGATTAAAACTTGTTCAAAAATAAAATCGTTTGTTATAAAAAATTGATTCGATAACGCATCAGGCCATCACTATTTGATTCAGTACTCGATGTGTCAAAAATAAAATAAACGAATGGAAACAGTATAGTATTCATATTTGGCTTGCATCGGATTCGGCAATTCTCGTCATCGTTTTGATTTGGTGCATCAATTTACCCTAAAATTAATCCCTTTAATGCATATTGTGATTATTTTTAATACCAAAGTGCTTTATATTTTTTTGTGAATCTCGTTATATCTTATCTCGAGAAAGCAAAGAAGATAACCTTTGATATGTCAAAATGCGTATGTTTTACAATCGGAAATAGTTTCGAGTGATAATTTGTTGTAAACCTCGTACTCGTGTTACTTGATTAATTGAGTTTTCTTAATACTTGCTGCTGTTATTTCCATATACGTAAGAGCTAGATAGTATCTTTTTTTTTTAATTCAAACGTCTGAACATAAAAATATACTGACTATATTACTAGATATAACTTGTGGAACAGTTTTTATAAATAAATTCATACAATATTCTATCACTTATTAGTCTGAAGTTCATGAATTAATGTCCAAAGTCAATAATTTCGTTGCCTCGACCCTGCATTGGTTTATAACGGCAGGTACATGGGGAGAAATACACCGGGGAATAGTTCTTTTGTTACAGTTAGTATTGTTTTTAAAGGGAATGTAGGAAAAACGAGCGTTATCAGTTGCTATCTGCGATAAAGTTCGGTCACTGTTTGTGTCAACAGTATCTAGTATCTGACAACACTTTCACGAAATTAAATGAGTCCGTTTGTCGCGCAGTTTTCTTTAACGATTTGGATAGCACTCGCGAGCCTTGTAAAATTATACTAAGCTCACATATTGGAATATTCAAATTCTATTGGAGTTGAAATGGGTTGCCATAAAACGTTATTGTAGTCATACGTTTAAAATTTATTCGTATTCTGATAAGGAGTGAATTCGTCTCAACTCTGCAACCATTTGATTAGCAAGAAGTACAGAAAAACAACAGTATTTATGAATATAACCCTTACTGTTTTAGCAAAATTATCAATATAATTCATTGAAATGTAGATTGGATTGATGCTAGAATAGAACATCCAATATTGATTTTCAGCAATGTCCATTCAATTTGAGCAGGTATAATATTGGGAAATTTGGACGCGATAGCGTTATGGCAAATAACACGAAACAACCGTATTAGTCATCTTACTTCTCGATTAAAAACGTGACGTCACGTCAGGTCTATTTATATTTGAACAATAATAAATTTTCAAATGGGCACACCGGTTTCTGACAGTGAAAACAAACATTAGTTAGTTGTGCGGCCGCGTACCGTTCATTATCTTCCTAGAACATACTCCGCCAGTGTCCAACGTTTCTATGAAGCATTGTTGATTCCGCATGATCCGATTTCTGTGTAGTGTTGATAACTTCAATCCGATAGTAAAATTTTACATAGGTTGCATGTGAATCGGAACCATTTAGCATAAACTTCATGGCCGTCCGACGTTCTGTTTTGTCCATTTACATATTACAGTTTGTCTGTCCGAACTCCGAGGTCCCCTTACAGGGTCGCATACACTGTTCCCGCCGTTCATAGTTTTGTACAATCTCTTCAAAGTAACCATTTGGCGAATTATTGATTGTAACGTGATTCTACTTGAGGTGGATTTGATTTTAGCTCAGGATTGTGCCACTGAAAGTTACTTCAGCAAAACTGATCGGGTGCACCCGTTTATGTAAGGAAGTGTAGAGCGTGTTCGGGACTTCTGTTCTCGTCCTTATTTTATTTTTGTGACAATATTTACAAATGGCGTTGCAATAACAAACCAGTCCCATAATGCTAGTTAAAAATCTAAGACAAAATAAATACACATAATATAAATTATGATACTGCAAGAATGTGTGAGTGCAATATATTATGTCCATTAAAATAAAAGAGTATTAATTTAACATTAGCATATTAATGTCGGTATTGTATAGTGGACCTTCTCTTCTGGCGTCCATACAAATCTGCCGTTTAATATGATTACGTAATGGTTTTATAGAGCATCTAAGTGATAGACTGTCGTACGCTCGTTAGCGTTCTCTCACGTGCTAACCTAATGTTTCAATATGAATTCAGAATTGGCGCGCAGTACATTTTATAATTATTCATGCCGCTCATACGCCCTTCCGATATTAATGCAAACGATGAATTTATACCAAACTCACGCCTTTATTAAATTTCACAAGTCACAACCTTATTCGATATCGAAAAAAAATACATAGATTATATACTGGTTGGTGGCGGAATATTATAATGTTATTTAAAATCAAGTTTTGAGACTGGTAAGTCGCTCAGTCGTCTAGTATTTGATGATTCACGCCTGTATTTATCAAAGCTATCTCCGTTCTAATTCCATAAGTGATGTTTTCACAATTTTTAACAAAATGAATATACTCAACCCCATCATTCACAGTAAGATATGTCTTGGGTTGTGGGTATCAGAAACTACGAGATACTTTCTAGCATCTTAGACACTCAGATCAAAACAAATATTTGTGAGTTACATAAAGGATTGTCTCGGTGCTTGGATGGCACCCGCGACTTCTCGTTTCACAGCCAGCTTTTCTTAATTTCACAGCGTTTGAAATGCGCCACGGACGGAGTAAAAAAAACGAGATATCCTGAATCAGATATCCATAACCGCCCCATACAATTCCAGGTTCGATACCGCGAGAGAATAACAATCCTGCGCGGCAACCACGAGTCGCGTCAGATCACTCAAGTGTACGGGTTCTACGACGAGTGCTTGCGAAAGTACGGCAACGCGTCCGTGTGGAAGCACTTCACGGACCTGTTCGACTTCCTGCCGCTCACGGCGCTGGTGGACGGCCAGATATTCTGCCTGCACGGCGGCCTCAGCCCCTCCATCGACACGCTCGACCACATCAGGGCCTTGGACCGTCTCCAGGAGGTGCCTCACGAGGGACCCATGTGCGATCTCTTGTGGAGCGATCCCGATGACAGGTCAGTGCAAACACATTTTTTTTTATAGCTGAGGATCGAGGTTTTCTCTAGAGTTTTTTTTTTATGCGCAACATTCCCAACTTATGTTCAGTGAGCCCATCAGCTTCCGTTAGTTAATAAGTTTGTATCCCTCTAGTTATTGGTAAATTATTGTTTTCCTGTCCAGTGACTATGAGGGGAAGCCATAGCTATTCTCAAAACTTAAAAAGCGTTGATTTTAGACAAAGGTGCAAATATTTATGAAACACTAGATGCCACATTGTACATTACAACCTACGTTTTGTTAGACCAATGAGGCGACAAGGACAAAGACAGGTTAGATCTGTATATTAGCGCGTTGCGGCAATCGCTTGTAACCGCGTGTGAAACACGCCGTGACATTAATTATATGGTCTACAACTGTACATATTACACATGACCCGAGCGATCCTATGTGAAAGGAGCTTAGTATAACATAGGAAGTTGTCTTACCGAACTGTGAATGAAAGTTTTAATGAATGCTTGTCAATTACATAATTCAATGGTGAGAACAACAAAAGTAGTAAAAGAAAGTTCCGTAACATTCAACACGGATTTTGTCAAGGTCATGCAAGTCGTTTCGTGTGCCAAGTTCCCATAATAGTTATCAATTACCCATGCATCAAATTAGATCAAAGACAATTTTTGTTGATTATTTACAACATAAAAAAAAACAAAAAGTAGATATAATGATAAAAAAGACTAGGAAAATGGAAATGTATTCCTGATCTTGATTACTGGTATAAATGAGAGTTATGTAAAATCGTCTTACGTTAGGCATTTGAATGATTAATGGGGATTCGTTTTATAAATGAATGTTAATTTAATATATCACTCGCATCGTATGGTACGCGATCGCCTCAAACTGGCGGCTCCTGTCTAGGTTCAGTTCATTTATTTTATTTCTCAAATAACGTTTCATTACTGGCGAGAGGGTCGAAAGTGTTTTATTCTTTTGCTCAGTCTCCGCTCATCAATCATTTTAATTTCGACTTGGGTCCGTATTACACGGCGAAATTTAATTAAAATACTTTTTATTCAGGCCACATACGTTTAATTAGTATTCTCTGATATCCTCCTCCACTTTGCGCCGGATTCTCGTTAATTTAATATTGTCTCATTCCTTTATATACGACGTAATTTTATAATTGAGTACCTATACAAAATTATACATCGGCCGACTTGAGTTAATTGACTTTTCTGGTTTGAATAATATCAGTTTGAGTGATGAGGTAAATACTAAAGAGTTAAATAATTTATTAGTAAAAGAGACTTGGTAAAGTATGGCCTTCATAACTTAACCTAAAGGAATGTAGCAGTTTATATTTATAATGGTATGAGAAATATTTTGATCCCAGAAGTCTCGACTTACTTAATCCCATTTGTTGGCATTTGGCAATAGTGTTGTAATTTTATCTATTATTGCTATGTTAAGAATTTGACACCAGCCGATATGTTTCAGCGAGACACAATTAGGTTGATATAAATGGACTAATGAACATTTCCTATGAATTTTCAAATGTAATTATCTGATTATTAACATCAAAACAAATTGATTGAACACTTAAATAGCACAATCAAACCGCTTATCTCAATTTGAATAGTTTCATAGCACGTGTACATTGATAATAGCTATGAAAACCATAATAAACATCTTAAAACAAGGACGCGCCCACTAGATATAATTTAGTAGAATCCAGGACAAAGTCTATGACGTCAGATTGGTCAAAATTAGTTTTAAAATATAAATTCATTTTGGAATATGGTCAGATAACGCTCTTCCATACCAACTTAATAATTAAAAAATACGGTATTTCACGAATTATAAGCACACAAACAGCCTATCTTCACCTATATTATTAATATCTATGTTGATCGTAAGTCCACTTAAATCCTTGACGTGCAGACGTCCTAGTCAGTATTGACATCCAGACGAAATAATTGATGCGATAATGAAGCACGCTTCACTGACGGTTGTTATGTCTGCTTTTTTGCTTTATCTGTTAGAAGTGGGTCACGGGGCTCCCGGCTCCCGCCCATCGTATGGAAGGGAAGGGGAGGGGGTTTTGTGCAGATTCAGCCGATGTTACGCTTGTTGACGATTCATTTGTACTAACTATATGATTATTTAGTGCTGAGTACTGAGAATATAACGATACATGAGTCAAAATTAATGAGTAAATAAATGGAAGGGATTTCCGTACCTGTGTAAGCGTTTAGACTGCACTTACATTTACTAAAGGTAGAAAGGACGTTGGCATATCAAAGTCGTGTGGTGTGATTGGCACGAAACATAAAACAGTTCTTTTGCATTTTTTTTGTATTTTTAACTTAATACTATTACTGTGTTGTAATGTGCACCGCCACTGTCACTGGAGATAATACCATAAATTCCCTTTAAATCAGAAAATGTTTTTTATATTGTCATTTTTAATGGGATTTCATTTTGAATTAACCTTTCATAAAGGTGACGATGACCGAAGCAAGATTTCCAACTATCAAAAAACAAGGTTCAATTAGTTTCATATATTGGGATTTATATATCTTAGAAACGAAAACACTAAGTTTAGTAACTCGTTTCAACGTAAAACTTCCACGAAGCCGAAGTCATGTAAAATAAAACACAGGGGAATTACAGCGAACACAACACAAATTGGATTCGATTGCATAATTAATCTGCGCGTCAGTATATGCGATTCAGTAAAAGGTTAAGGATGTTACGTGGATGCATTCGCTAATGGAGCTAAGGTCTTTCCGCTGGACAGTATTATGTAACGTACTCAGGACATGCGCGACCGACTGTTACTTAACAATTGATGTCCTTGCCGATTTTATTACTTATTACAAATGCTGCCTAATTATGATGCTAATTATGATGTAGTAAAGGAACTGTGTGTGAAGGGATTTAGGTCAGACATGTTTTGAATTTGGTTGGTTGTACATTTATTCGTTATGTATAATTTAAGCACTAGGCGGTAGAACGGACTACAGAGGGAGAAAATTTGTATTGTAATGAAGAACAATCGGGGTGTTAAAGATGAGAGGATGAGAGAAGTTGATTATATTAAATGGCCTGAAGTTTGAGAGACCTATATTCAGCAGTGAAATAAAGGATAAAGGTGTTTGACACCTAGTTGTCAATGTTTGGGCGACGTAGACACACAGAAAAATAATGAGATGAAACGAAAACAAGAATAAAATATGAATGTCAACAGTTCTTTGTTACACAGTCAACTGAGGTAGTTTTAAGTTTCGTGTACAGATTAATATTCGCAAACATGATTGCTGCGGTGTAACATATCGGCAGTTATATAAGAAAGCCTCGTACGCGTAATTGCTCCGGCCGTTGGTCACGGTTCGTTCATAATTAGGTGGCGCCATTTGTATGAGTTATCATATCGAATTCAGTAACCCAAGTAGACGGTTACTATCGCATGTGCATGCCATACAGGAATTGAACGCCTTATGCACCGAATTGACGTAATGTGGGTATGAAATAATTTTAATATAATGATATAGACTAAACTGTAATTGTTTATTTATTTCTAATAATTTTAATAAAATGATAATGAGTACATAATATATTAATTGTTGTAATTATTTGTTATTTAAATTTAAAATAACAGCTAATTGTATGTATTGTTTCATGCAGTGCAAAGCATTATAATTTATAGTTAATAATTGTAAATTTTATCCTCATAACAATTATGATTCATTATTTGGAATGTTGGGAAAATCGTTTACGAGAAGACAAATAGCTAAAGCAATGCCTAGAGGGCGACGAATTTAGTTTGTATTGAAGAATTTAAAATATGTTTCTCTTTGTGGTATTGGATATCTTCAAACATCCTTATAAAAGCAGTGTATGAGCTTACACGTTTTGCATTATAATTGACTTTTTATACAACTTAATTTTACCACAATACTTTGTGATGTCATGCTAAGGAAATTACACAATTCGATTGACATTGCTATTATTATTATTAAGTTATTTAAAATCATCTTTAACAATTTTTAAATTTCATTCTTTGCCACATGTAACAAAACATTAAGAAGAAAAATTCTTATTTTAAAAACTATCCCTTTCTCTCATTATGTAAAATATTTCAACATTTCTATCACATGATTGAATATTTTATTACACTGCTAAAACTTAAAGATGTCGTGTGATAAAGAAAAAGCATCTTTCCGTCAAGTCACTAGATAAATAAGGTCTGAAATATTGTTGATGATGTTTAATATTTACTGGTGGATAGGTCTCTCATATGTGAGAGGCCGCCTGGGTAGGTACCATCGCAATGTCTATTTCTCCCGTCAAATAGCAGTGTAAATGCACTGTTGTGTTTCAGTTTGAAGGACATGCAGTTAAAGTAACTACTGAACATAAAGATATTTTATGTCTCAGAATGCCAAGCATTACTTTGTAATACATGGGGTTATTTGAAGTTGCTACTGTCCATGAACGGTCGTACCGTTTACCATCAGACGATTGGTATGCTCGTCATAGCAATAAAAAAATATGTTGAGATATAATCATTGTTGAGGTTTTGAATATGTGTGCATGTATTCATTGTTTAACAACGTAATATTGGTGCAGAGGCGGATGGGGTATATCTCCGCGTGGCGCGGGCTACACGTTCGGGCAGGACATCTCGGAGACGTTCAACCACAGCAACGGGCTGACGCTGGTGTCGCGGGCGCACCAGCTCGTCATGGAGGGCTACAACTGGTGCCACGACAGAAATGTCGTCACTATATTCTCAGCGCCCAATTACTGCTATAGGTGAGTAAATTAATTAACATATACACCCAACAGTCACGTACATAGTCCTGACGCCACATGAAGTACGAGTCTTGTGTCGTGGATATCAGGGACTACGTGAAACTTTCCGTCTCACAAACACCCAGACCTAAACCCGACTTGTGGTTCACACAAATATTTATCTCGATGTTTATTAAGTATCTAAATATAACTAATGAAGTGCGTGGTGGCCTCGTGGTATCGGACCAGACTCGGCTGCCTTCATGTTCACGGTGGTCGCGGGTTCAAATCCCAGGGCACACCTCTGACTTTTCGGAGTTATGTGTGTATTGATAATCAATCACCGCGCACTTTAACGGTGAAGGAAAACATCGTGAGGAAACCTGCATACCGTAGCGATTTAAAAAAAAAAAATCTACGGTATGTAAGTCCGCCAACCCGCACTAGGCCAGCGTGGTGGACTATATGGCCTAACCACTCTCAATCGTACTCTCGATTGTAGAGGAGGCCCGTGCCCTGCAGTGGGTCGTTTATGGGCTGACACAATACAATACAAATATAACTGCTATAGGTGAGTACTAACTCTAATTCGTTGTTAAGCTTCTAAATTGGTTACTTGGTTCTTCATATGAAGAATATACACATGATTAAATGTTAGTGATGAATAAACCTGGGTGATTTTAATAAAGCGCAGAAAACTTATTGTATTGTAACTGGTTTTCTGTAGTTCACAGTAGTTTGTTGCTAGGCAAACGCTTGTCGGAAGCCAGGGACGCCTGTATCCCCCTGGTTTTGATTAGGCCCAGGAGTGGCGGTAGCTGTAGCTTATTTCGCCAGCCTACGCAAATAATAAGTTCGACATCAATTATCTGGACTTAGAGATAATCCTTAGTCGTCAGTCGATATATCATTTATCAATTTTACTGCATTTTTATGAGCAGTCGCTCTTCCAATAAAAAAATAAACTAAAATATCAAACCGCATCAGCGCACTATACTGACAACGTATTATGTAAATCATGTGATTTGTATAAACAAAACGTGGAGACGTTACTTTTTTATTTTCCATTTTATCGCAGTAGGGCGCCATAACAATAATACACCTTGAATTAAATTGCAGTGTTCATTGAAAGCATTTATATACAAATATAGTCAGTCGACATTGTCACTATCTACGCGTTATGAATAAGATTACTACTGTGTTATGAATTTATACAGTTTGGTGAATGCGTTATTGTTTAATTAAAGTTTGCAAGTCGATGCGTAGTAGTCTCTCATTGTTTTATTTATGAGCTTGTTTTGACTAGCCTTTGTTGACAACTCAATCCCTTCGTTTGTGACTGAGAATTGTGAATTTTCTAGGATATAATCCAAATACTTTAGTGTTCGATGTAATTACTCACCTAAAAATTTGATTCTAAAGACACGCTTACGTAACTAATAAACAAAGTTATATAAAATATCTAGGTAGATTGTTTGAAATTTTATATACAATCTATTTTAATTACAAGAAACTAAAGCTTTACTCACCATTTACAGTAATCATAACAGACAGTTTGACTTGCATCCGGATCACGATAAGTGTTTATTATTCTTCCTACGAAAAACTAAGGTCAATGACACACTACGAAAATAATTTGCTTGTGACATTGGCAATGAGCACTCTTGATGCGTTTATGTATGAAACTGTGCGTTCGCTTCAATAATAATTTGTTTTATTTATATTATTTGATGAAGTCATTTTAATATATCATGTATACTTAGAAAAACAGTTTTTTTTTATAAAACGTAATTAAATTACGTGATCACAATATTTCGGATGCGTCTGAATTTATTATATCGATTGGTAGTGAATAATAATTAACGAAGAAGCAAATAGCAATTTTACTTGTTTTCTATTTAATGAAAAAAAAAATGTTACTAAATAATATTTTTGAAATATATCGTGTTTAACAGAGCTAAAACCACTTCATTCATATTTAATTTCACATTTTCTATATATATATATAACAAGTTATATTAGATGTAACATAATAATGAGTTTAGTAAATTAATGTATAACACGCGAGTTGAGTAAATTAATTTTTTTTCAAGTGTCATTAATTTGTACAAAGCGAGTATTTGCGGTAACCTTCGTGATTAGCTCCAAAGGTGTAGAACGTACGTTGGCGCGATCTCGCTGACGAGGTCGAGACCTAACGTTCAACAATTGAAACTTGTCTGCTTTGCATAAACTCGGCTGCGGATATTATTTTAATTTGTTTTTTTCAATAAACAATTGGTGGTATTGTAACTCGTTTCCTGATTGTGGTTTAATTAGGTTTTAAAATGTATGTGGTTGGCGAGAAGAAATTTGGTTTAAAATTATAATTTATTAATGGTTTATAATGTAAACCATAAATTGATACTTGAAAATATGGTAATATCATCAAGATTTTTTTGCTAGGTAACTTTACATCACCAAAGTTTCTTTACTCAAAAATAAATGTTGTTATGGTGGTTAGTAACTGCATCAGATAACGATCTTCTATACCTTTTCAAACAAAGGAGAAATTCATGAGAATCGCACGCGTATATCGGTCATCAGCGATATCACACGTACTCCACGACATTTAGATAAACTATCGATTATGACACTTCATTTAGGCGCCATTCCAAACGTCGATATAAATTAATATTTATTATACAAATTGATCACTTTTGCACTTAATACTTAGCGTATTTCGTAAACTTTTGACGATTTTATGAATTTACATACATACATAAACTCACGCCTTTTTCCTAGAAGGGGTAGGCAGAAGTGTAACCAGGAAACCCCCATTTCGCCTTCTGTTTTCCGTCCCACAATGTGATAGGGGGCGAGCCTATCACCATATCGGGCACAAATTCCTGACTCCATGCTGATAGTGAATTGAAAAATCCAATATCACTTTGCCCGACCCGGGATTCGAACCCGAGACCTCAGCTTTGCAATCATACCGTAATATAACTGCGCCACCGAGGCAGTCAATTAATTTACAGTGGCTGAAAATTATGATTTAAAAAACTTTGATAAAAATCATAGCAATGTAAATAATTGAAAATAGCGTTTGTTAAGTCTAAAGAATAATGTTATTTCTGTAAAATAATAACACAACATTGGATACCAATCATATATTTTTTAAACTGTTAATGCACAATTTATAATGAGTATAATTAAATGATTGTTTCCGTTTGTTTCAGGTGTGGTAATCAAGCTGCCATTATGGAATTGGATGATGCGCTTAAGTACTCATTGTGAGTATCTTTATTACTTTATTTTTACGTGGGAGTGTGGACACTTTATTGCGTCACTTATGTTTTCTAAAGGTGTTTTCACATGGGCCTAAATTTTATTCAGCTAATGTTCATGCAATACTTGTAATTAACTAAGTACATATATGAAGCTAAAAATAGATTTTATCTGTAATGTAAATATGTTTTTGCACTTTTAATGATATTCGTACATATCTGGAATATTGATTGTGTCTAATATCATTGGTGTATCAAACTGTGGTATGATTATCAGCGCAAAGTGTTGACGATAAAATTTGATTTTACTAATCGAATTTTACACAAAGACTTCGAGTCGCAATTCCGTGGATACTTAAGTTTTATGACCACATCTTTAGGAAATGTAAAGGTATATTATTTAATTGAAGGATGTAGTATTAATGATGTTTTTGTAAATGTTTGCAGCCTTCAGTTCGATCCGGCTCCGCGACGCGGCGAGCCGCACGTCACACGGCGGACGCCAGATTACTTCATGTAGGTTGCATGTAAGTATACCGACATTGTTTGATCGTAGATAATGGGAATTAGAAAATGTTAAATACCAGTTACCACTGACTATCGTTTTAAAAACTATTTTTTTCCATATACATTATTTTATTAAATCGTTTGTAAAATGAGGATGATTATGTTTTAAAATAAAAGTGGCAATCGAAACATCTCACTAGTTGTATTTTGGCATGTGCGTATCGTCATGGTGGTGGAGAACAGTGACGTCACCATAGTTGCCACTGCCATGCTGCTAGGTGTAGATGCTACAGCGTAGTGTTACTGTTGCAGCGGAGGCGCACACGAAGCAGGAGTGCGGGGCGCTGCGCGGCGCGCGGGGCGTGCGGCGGCGACGCTCCCCGCGCGCCCCGCAGCCGCCGCCCGCGCCGCCCCGCGCGCCGCGCACGCCGCCCCGCGAGCGCACGCGCCGCCTCGAGAGCCTGCTGCGCGTCGCACACTGGCTCGCCAACGTCTGACCACACTCCACACACCACGCGAGCTGTCCCTGGACGAACCTCATTTGTTTATCATATTTTCCATTGTAACTTGGTATGTCTGCGCGTGAGATTGCTTTAGTCAATGTGTTCGAGTGTGTCTTCTGTCTTTTTAACATTATTACTCTCTTCATCGTAATATGAGCCGTTCGTACCGATTGGAAACAGCGTTCGAATCTATTCGTTAAAATTAATTATCGGTATCGGTGGCGCCTTAATTCAATCTTATGGTATAACTATGTTGTTCATTACAATCCATAGCTGTGGTTGTTCCCTTGTTTGTTGGCGTCGTCGGTTGCTTTAATTTGTTGGTCGCTCGCTGAATCAACCGACTCGGGGAACGCGGAGTGTACGTGATGTGGCGAGTGGCTCGCGTGTGTGTACGATGCGTGTGTGTGAGTGAGACAGCACTAGCCTACGTCACTAGTGACGTGCCAGTAGTGACGCAGCCTGGTGCGTGTGCGAGGTGGCGCGAGGGTGCGGCGTGTGCGGCGGGGCGCGGGGGGAGGGGGTGGCGCGTGTTGTGTAAGTGGTTGTCACCAGTCGCAAAGTTAGGTTCTTGCCCGTACACTGCATACGCCCGTGCGCCGTTTATGCTGGTATGTTCATTATTAGCGCCCGGAGTGCGACATTACTATTGTATCTATACAGTTTATGTATCAAAGACTCTTAAACCTCATTAAATGGCGTCGTTTTGCTCACAAGGTGGTTTTATTTCGCATCCGTCAGTCACCATCGATTGATCAATGGACATACCATCATAATAATCTTTGGTGACTATTACACATTCACCGCGGTCAGTGTGGCGATGGCGCGGCGTGCGTTACTCGGTGGTTGTGTTCCGCGTCAGCTGGAGGCGTCGCTCGTGCGAGTAGTGTGCTGGGGCGCGGGGCGCGGCGCCATCGCGTCACGTGACCACACATTGTATTGTCGAGTTTCTTTGGGGCGATTAGACAGCGATTTTACTTTAACCGTTGATTTGTAAGCCAAATTTGTGTAATCATTTGTATTTTCTTTACGCCTGAACAATTAAATATTTTTACTGTCGCATAGTCAATTTTTTTTATGTATAATAACTGTTTTACACGCCACATACAGGTCACGAATACAGGTGGAGTCGACACTAAACGGTTAAATCGATAGAAAGCATTTAATTTTACGAGATAATGGTATTATATGTAATATTTAGTATAATTATTATTGTCTTTTATTTTTTTCTCTTGTGACGACTACGTTTAAAGTATTAGGACATAGTGTATCCCAGTGCAATCTTCCCGTATCGAATGCATGCGAATGCGTCTCGTGAGTACTAAATTGGTTGGTATCGGTTTTTGCCTCAGTACCTGTACGACATGAAATAGTGTTTGGCAAGTGTTGAGCTTTAAGTTCATAATCTACGTTTATTAATTTTAGGTAATTGTGTACATACCTAAAGATCAAGGCAAGTATTGTTCGTTTAAAATAAGTTTGGATATTTTTTCACGTAATTATACTCTGTAGTCACAACAATAAGGCGAGCAAGTGGCAATACTTTCTTTATAAACGGAGACCGCTGTAGTGAGTCCTTTGCAAGTTGACAATTATTTTATACAAATTATTATCTAGTATACATGTAAACTACGTCTGTAAGAAAATTACGTTAAATTGTTAGTTTTGGGAATGTTGGAGATGCCCCGTTTCCCTTACACCTAAAGCATTTCTATTGATATAGTTTACTGGCAAAAGTGTATTGATGAGTGTGTACTGAACCTCTGGTAACTAGGGACTTTTGTCGGTGCCATCTCGTTTGAAAACTTGTACCTACTATCTATGGTTGGAATAGTTATAATTATTTTATATGATCCAATATTGTAATGAGAACGCGTGTGTACTGTTTAAATACAAAGAACTTCCCACCAATGACATCTGAAGCCACACGTTTGTTTGAAATAAGTATTAAGTAAGTTATAGGTAAAAATAATTATATGTCCGAAAAAAAAATACAAAAAAAATATGTAATGATGGCGAGCCTCGTTAGCGTGAAATAAATAAGGACTAAACACATAGCACAAGGTTGGTTTCCGCTTCTGGCGTTATTTCACCCGATCGACGCTCGAATGAATTAAATTAAGGCTTTTCAGGCAAACTGCAAGGCGAATACACTGGCGAGTGATCATGTTGAACATATTGTACGCGGCGTGTTGTATGAACGTGCGTGTATGAACCGCCATTTATGTTCGTTGTATTGAAAACAGAAAATAGCTACATAATGGCAATAATAATGTAAACACAAAACGATTTCTATAATTTATTCTTGCGATCTATACTATGCCACTGAATAGACTTAGATAATAAATAAAAATAATTGTAAAAAATGGATTTTTCTTTGACCTTACCGTTTGTTGATTTCGCGATGCGCCCTTTGTTGGTATTGAAGTAGTTAGCAAATCTAAAGGTTATACAAAGATAATACCTATTTTAATAGAAGGTAAAATAAAAATACAATTTAATAGATATCATATTTTTGTTATATTTTCCTTTAAAACGGATTATACAAACTCTTGTATCTTTGGTATTGATACAATTTAATATAACACATGCCAATTTAATATCCATACGTAAAATATCATCATAAATATTTAACTTATACAAACGTACAAAATAATTTAATACTAACGTAAATTAAATGTACTTAATAAATACAGAAACATCAAAACTGACAACAAAAATAGTCTTTGTATTTAAAATATATTTTATTCCTATCTTTCACCATAATCAGTTCCTTACAAAAATAGCTACCGATGAATTGGTATCATTAGTATTCAGAGCTAATGAGTAAATTTATAATTTCTACCTATTTAAGTTAGTGTAGTGTCAAAAATATTGCTAAATCTGTACTTTAAAAATGCGTGGTGCTGTAAGGCAGAGTGTAAAATATTGAAGAGATAGGCTATCAACCGCGAAACAAGTCATTTAAAAATTATAGTAGGGAATGGATACAACTAACTTATGCATATTATTCTAGCCTCGCGCTTCCGCCTCTAACGGAACAAATTATTGCAACATTTGTCTTAACTTTATTACCTCATCCGTTAGCCTAAATTGTCATAAATACATTGTATGTACTTGTAACGCGAGCCCTGTATTATTTATAATGAATCGTGATTTTGTCAGTAACCTGCAATCTAAGCTAATAAAAAGTTGACATGTATATTATATTAAATTATTAGTTATATGTACGATTTTAAATATGCACCTTAGATCTTCATTACAAAATAATACAAGACTGACGCAATTTAACTTACGATTAATCTAAACCACGACCTTCAGGAAATGGCTGTAATTACTGAAATACTGTTACACACATGAGAAAATACTGTGCTATTCAATATTTATATTACCAAACAACATGTAACAAAAAAGGCTAATAAATATTTTTTTTATGGGATATCATGTATGGGCATTAAAAAAATAGCAATTAAATACACAGTGAATTATAACAATTTGACGATAATTATGCATTGTTACAAATGGAATTAGTGTTGATCGAAAAAATATTTAATTTTCTTCTATATTGAAGGAAATTAAATAGCAATTTTGTTACATGTTTTATATCGTCGTAACGCGCGATAAAGCATTTTCCTAGCTAAAAAAGGAATGCAAGTCGTTAAAATAAAAGATTGGCTGAGCCCAACAAACAAAAACTAGACTTGAAAACAACAATATTTAAGTATAACAGACCAAATTGCAGTACATTGCAATAAGAAAGTTTTAGGATACGTCGAACACGTGTTATTGACACGTGCTGCTATCTGCATCATCTAAAATCTTTATCCAAGCAATTACAGTGCGCGGAATTTTATTTGAAAATTAATAGACATGGTGGTAAATAGTTTGTGCATGTCCACAACTTTGTAACTGACCCATCACACATTCTCACAGGTCATCCTCGCTTCGATCGCGTTAAAGAAGTTTACTATCTGTGCAATAGTTATTTAAGATTTAATTTTGGTAACGCGTGTCCTACGTACCCTATAACTTGGCTGTACGAAATTCGAAATCACAACTCCTTAAAACTAAATGACTACACTTGGCCCTACGAGACCTTCATACCGGTGTCAAGCTGCAGCAGCTGCTTCATGAGTTCGTACGTGGAGAAGGAGGTCGCCACCATCGGGATCGCCCGGATGTAGTTCACGCTCATGCCTCGGTACAGACCCCTCATTATACCGTTCTCGCGGTATATGAGCGTCAGTGTTTTCACCATGCCGTTGCTGTGGAGATCATAATATTTATGTAATAATCATGATTGTTATTTGTAAGAGAATAATATTTAATAAACACGATATAAAGTATATTCCGTTTTCGTACGAGTTTTAAATACTTTATCGGTAATTCTCACACTACAGATTGTCGTTCTATGACAGATATCTGTAGACAACGTCGATTTGCCTCAGATCTATCGACATTAACACGTTTATGTTATGTCTAAAAGCAATCGTGCAATCTATATTCGTAGACCTTCGTAGAGACAAACGGGACGAATTATGCGAGAATCTACTCGCTCGAATTCATACGCGCATTGGCGAAATGCTGGGCGTCAACAATGCTTACAAAAACAGCGTCGACAAGCTCTTTGCGCGTAATTCGCCCCTTTTGAACAAGATCTTGGGTACAAAGTACAAATACAACAAATGTAATCTGAAAACACAAACCAACCTCCTGTTAGTGTTGCCAACACCACGTGCAAGACACATGCAAACAGAAACAATTAATATGTTAGCTACGTTGTTACCAACATCACCTGCCGCCATTACCTGCTAAGGAACCTAGGAACAAATTTTATTTCATATAATCTAATATCAGCGCTATCAGGTGTGATTGCCAGTTGCCACAGTACAAACTTCTTGTATTAAAGAAATGTTATTCAAATAGGGTTCCTGGGTGTAATATTATAAGTTAATATTTTAGTGATATTATTGATTAAAATTACTGACATTAATTCATTACACATTGCAATAGCATTTGAACTAATCTTGATGAATGAATTATATATTGCAATTGCTAAAGCATTTGAACTAATCTTGTTATAGTGTACTTCAGGAAAAACATGTGCCAAAGTTGGTGAGGTACAAATTATATCACCGAAATACCATTTAAATTAGATAAGACGGGGTGCTGAACACCGCCTTTTATTAATCTCAATGAAGAGTATTACAAAAAAAAAAACAAGCGTTTATAATTTTGTTTGTAAACTTGATTTTTCTGTCTTCAATCGATTGTTTGATTAATAATTAACAAGAGTATCTGTTTATGCTTCAGAGAATGAAGACACTTATCATTTAAATATTAAATATTATACAAATATTTCAATTTACCTAGGAAATACCCGCTTCGAACACTAAACACTTATGTAATTTTACAAGTATGTACTTCTTTTTTTTAATATACTATAGCACTTGTCTACACAATTGTGGCAACAAACATGGACTTACTAAAATTACATTCTAGAAACTCACACATTCATTCTAATTCTAAATTTTCATAACAAGTTGCATCACAAAACTAATTAGCAACTGCAGGAATCAACACTCATCAGATCAAGAACTATGGGGACTGTAATTAAACTGCGTGGATTTTATAAGTCTAACGATACCCCTTTTATAATGTATAGTATTTAGAAACGTTTGGTTGTATGATGATGTTAGTAAAATTGTTTTGAGGAATTCTTAAATATTTTTCTGTATGAAGTGTTTTTTGACCGGCATGACTATGAAAATAGGTTCGTCCACTATCTTTGGACAGGAATACTTCGATCAAATATATGCTTGATCGAAGTAGAGAATAAGCGTGAGAGAATAAGAGAATAAGATTTTATCGCCAATTTGATTTTTCCATTTTGATTTGATTTAATTTTTATATTTTTAACTTCCCGACGATTCGATCACTTTAAAGTTTTCAGTCCGCCCCGCGACCACAGAAACTGTATTTCACAGGAGTCTGTTTGTATTTGTATGTTAACGTTTTCAACAATTATTTACACTTTGTCAATCTAATCATAAGTTAGGTAAAGTAGTGTTGTACAGTGTGCGTGGTTAGTCATGACTAGTGTGCAGCGTGTACGTACCCGAACTTGGCGGTGTGCGGGTCCATGCAGGCGAGCTGCATGCGGCGGCGCGTGACGTCGAGCGGGTAGGAGATGGACTGCGCCACCGCGCCCGCCAGCCCGCCGCACAACAACTTGCCCGGCACCGTCAGCACCAGGCCGCCTGGAACGTACACGGACCCGGTTAATACTCACCTATGTACTAGCTGGCGTGGTAAACTGTGACCTAAAATCTCTCAATCGAACTCTACATCACTTTCACACACAGTAGTTACACAGAGTAGATCAATATTAATGTAGCATACGGTGTGGTCAACTATGGATAAAGCTTGTAAAATATAGAGGAAATCCGTGCCCTGCAGTGAGACGTATTTGAACTGAACTCAAATTGCAATATTTTAGTATGAAGTATTTAAGAAAAATTTAGTTACTCTTTTCAAGGATAGGTCTATTTAATTAAATTGAAAGATCTCCAAAGTGATAAACAGCTGATTGATGTTGCAGGTGAATGACCTCCTTACACTGCAGTCACTGCACGGTCAGCGTGCGCCTTTGATGGGCGCTGATTGCGTGTTTACATCGTATGGTATTAATTACTAAAGTTTGTTCGTTCTGTATGTATTAATAGAAAATATGATAACGCAATTATATACTTATCAAATATACACAAGCAACTACATATTTTCAAATAACGTTCAGCAATTTACTGTTTGTTAAAACATGTGTTGGTTACCTGTATTCCTCTCACACTTGCGGCACAGCGTGGTGGGCAGGTACTTCATGCAGAAGAACTTGAGCGACTCGAAGCAGTAGAAGCTGAACCCGGCGTACGGCACCATGCCCATCATGGTGGGCACGAAGCCGCGGTATAGCGCGCGGATACCGCCCTCCTGGAATGTTCACACCATACCATTAAGTACTATTGTCATTTGACAGCCTTCGTGGCGTAGTTGGCCTTCACCAGATACACAGATTCCATGGCCTTACTTTGATGTTATATAATTAAGTACCTACATTCGTTCTTTCTTCTATACCGAACTCTCAGTTGTGGGGGAGTCAAATTCTCAGCAGATAGCAGTGGACCGGACAACCATGGACTACATGTTCTATCTAGCGTAATCCCGGACCGTACCAAGATCCGGTTTCTGGCTCAACCATCGCAATTTTCCCTACTTTATCCTCCTAGACTGGACGATCATATATTTTAGAACAATCATTACTACAACTTATAGCATGCACTCAATTGACTTCCGCCAAACGGGCTGACCAGTGCCACACCGCCGTTCCCGATCGCACCTTAAAAGGCAATCTGGTGCCTCCTGTAAAAGTTGTAACACGGCGCGAGTTTCCGCCGAACTGCCATTCCGGCACGTTATCACGAATAAAACTTTCAAAGTATAGCTGTGTTTTAATAAAGCAAAGCAAACAACACTAGTGCACATGTAAAAAACTGTGTTTCCATACCGTGCGGAACATGGTGGTGGCGGCGTGCGCGATGCCGGTGTACCTATGCTCCCCGGTGATCTGGAAGGCGAGGCGCGCGCGGATGGTGTCGAGCGGGTAGGTGAGCGTGACCGCGGTGACGCCGGCCGCCGCGCCCGCCACAAACTTGTCGCCGTGCTGCACTACCGGGATGTGGATGCCGCTTAGATACTGGAAGTGAACACAAAATGTCATCAATCAGAGAAAGTAAACAGAAGGGGTCTTATTAACAAACTCGGATTAGCGAAGGATTAACTTTAGTCCCAGGCTTTAGAATTGACTACATTATTTTGAATAGCGACTTTATTAATGAACACGGAATCGTATAGAGGCTAGGCAATCATCGTATTGTAGTTGCATATTTCTGTATTATAGTTAAATTAATAGACAAAATAATTGGGTCAATTCTAAAGCTTTGGACTAAAGTTAATCCTTCGCTCATTCAAGTTTATTAATAAGGCGCAAGGAGTCATTAACTAAATATTATATCAGATAATTTTTGGTGATGATAATGGTACATCTTACTATAACTTGTAATTATTTATACATATTGGGGTGGACGTCTATTGCTACACTTATCACAAATAATCGACGGGTTCTAAGAACAATTTTTTATCTGGAGTATTAGAAATATTTTGAAAGACAAGATATAGGACCATGTAGGTTTTAGCATGCGAATGCCTATAAAATGAAGTATTTATGCATCGTACTTTTTTTTTAAATTTAGTTCTTAGAACCTGTCGATAATATTTAAAGTACTTAAGGTATGGATAAATAAGTCTTCGTTACTATACCCCATGTTCAAGTCATGGCAATTTATATTCACAAAGATGTACTCCACCGCAAATCAAGATGCAAACGTGACGACATGCTCAAGATATCTACAACGTGTTTGTAATACGGTTTAACATGAATAATCTTGAGGTTATACACCATAGTTATGTTCAATGTTCAAATAACGTGATATTTAGAACAAGGAAAACCTTTACTTGCAATTCACAAGTCACAACGACTTCTCATATTACCCATGACTAATTTCGTGTTTCGGTTTTGTTGAGGAAACTTAAAGTCCTTTGATACAATGTACTTAGGCATAACTTTACAATTGAAAATAAAACGTTTCTGTTGACTACCATTTCTCCACGGTCGTGAATATGTTTGTATATAATATAATATATAACAAAATCCCGATAAAAGGAATATGTTACAACCAAAAGAAATGAGAACAATCGGTCGCTCAACATAAATCATGCAGCACCATAGACTAATTTAATTAATGAAATTACTTATAACTAATTACCAAAAACGATCATTTACGAGTTCAGAAGCGACTTTGGTACAGAATTTTCTTGTGTTTTGGCTATTCAGATATGTCTAATGTCCGATGTTGCGCATGGAAATCACGGCTTACGGTTAGCAACAATACGATATGTATCGATATGTTCTCGTATGCTACATATGAAAAAGCGTACTCTTATTGAACATAATTGACCACCACATCTAAAAAGGAAGACGTTAATATTGGAAAGTATAGACAAAATATAATTTCCAAATATTGGCAACGGCTCGGTGCGGCTATGGCGTTACGAACCGGATCTAATGCCGTTACACCGCAAAGGTCGCCTCGCAGTTTACTAATCGAAAGTCCTCTTCACCTTACTTCATAAAAAATACGTTCTGTGTTTCGCATCAGATGTGGTATTAAAAGTTCTAAGTAATTGGTTTCTCCGACGAATATCACGCAATCTGCTTATATGTCTCTACGTTGTAATATTGATGATAGTACTAATTGTAAAGATCACAACAAACGTTCATACATACATACATGAACATCGCGTTTTTTCCCCATAAGGGGTAGGCAGAGGTGCAACCAGGACACCAGAATAGAAAAATCCAATGTCACTGCCCGACCCGGAATTCGAACCGAAACCTCAGCTTTATAATCATACCGTAGTACAACTATGCCACGTAGGCAGTTTGGTCCTAGCAAACGTTCAAGCTGCGTAAAATGGTTTTGAACTTTACCAATATTCGTAACTTACAGTAAAATATCTCAATTCAAATATCAAGACGTATTAAATGAACAAAATTATAGAAAAAGATTAAATCATCTGATCTATATCAAGAAATCGCTATTATATAAGGTAGTATCTTTACTATGAGAATATTTACCCTGTTATAAGGTAGAGGTTGATCTCAAGCTGAGGTCTCAAGTCACTAAAATGCGGTCGTACCAGTTTGTAACGGAAGTGGTGTCATGGCAAACCACTCTCTCTTTAGACATCGTCCATATCTCACAGTTTACTCACATTCTTGATTTACACTCAGCTAATTCGAATAGCTACGTCAAAAATCACATATGGATAGCACGAAAATTCACACACCGATCTGATGCTGTAATAAAATTTATTAGTTTAATATGAGCCATCTCGGCGTGAACTAAAAGGATCGCAAAATCTTTTTTGTGCCGTACCGTCAAGCTGTGGAAGTGCCGTCACACGTGTTGCCTCCTTCCTACAATCCTGGATCCTTCCGCCGTAGTGTCAAGAAGCATCTTAGCAGGCCGGCATAATTGTATCGAATGGCATGGGACCGCCGTCTGATGCCATTCGATACCCTGTCTGCCGTCTAGACGGCATTTGCGCTTACCTTCAGATGCAGTGCAGTCTTAAGCGGTGCCAGTTTATAAAAAAAGAGGTGACTGAGCTGCCAAAACTGACGATAAGCTACTCGTAATATAGGTTGCATGAAGTCACTGGATGTAGGCTCTTTCTAACAGGCTGGAGTTACTCCTGAAGTGTTTCATGATTGAAATAATGTAGTTAGGTGAGAAGTTGTCGCCTCTTCGATCTCCAAACCACTACAAATGTATATTGTATAATCAACAAATATTTGTAGTGTGGGAATGAAAGGTCCGTCGTGGATTCTGATGTCAAAAGTACACATTACAATCTTACTGTGAGGTCGAGACTATATGGACTCTGGACTCATATGTCATCAACTCTATACTCGTGAGAGTATAGAACTGTTGGTGTATTCATTAGTGTCCTAAAATAGAAATAGGAAAAGGAGAAGTACCATGGATGACGAATTAAAGTGAAACAGTTGATCAAAATGTTTCATCCATCAGCCAAAGGAAGTCCACTGCTGTACATAGGTCTCTCCCAATGATTTCCAAAATGTTTAATTTAAACTAATAGCTAAAGGAAGGATACAGTAGGCACCTACATATGATACAGCTGCTAATAAAACAGATCGATTTTATTACCATTAGTAGTTACTACAATGAGTAGAATTAAAGATTCTCGACAGCTGATTGATTATATTGATTGGCAAGGGAACCATCACAGGTGACTATATCATTGCGCTTCATGTTTAAACGCTTATACTTACATGAAAAATAGTCTATTTGGCAAAATAAACAAACACATTCAACTAATGTATCACATATAGTCCTAAGCCATGAAAATACAAGTAAATTTCAAGTACAAGTAAAAAGTAACAAAATACAAGTGTCACAAGACCCAGAATCGAAATAATATTTGTGATTGGCATACCAGATTGATCCCTACTCTAACCTTAACCTAACGTTCGCCTTCTTAACCAACTGGGTCACGAGGGCTGTCCACAACAAATATAAAAGTCTGCTATATCGAAAACAATTAATACAATAATCATGTTATTGCAAGAACATAAATTATAGTCATTTACTGATATCATTGTTTTGTTTAGTTAGCAATGCAATCCTCAAAACAATTTCAATTGGTCTCCTTTTGCGAAGAACCAAATTTTACGTCGCAGCGAATTCATCTATTCAATCTTAAGACAGACATCGCTTCTTGAATCTAAGAGTCTATTCGTTCTGCTTTCATCTAAGAATCCTCGAAAATTAAGATGCTTTGGCACTGCCCATTGATCATGAAGCAGCGATATTTTCCTTCCACCATATATTATATTCAATTGCCGCTCTTATGATATAAAATTGTCCGGTTATACAATTACAGGGCAGGCAGACAGTCGTGCGTCACTCGGCAGGTCGGTCACCTGTCCATCCGTTTGAAACTGTGCACTGACGCACACACATCTCGCAATCATAATGGCTCGCATGGTACCAAATAACCACCTTACAAAACTACATTAACATCGTTTGTTCTCAACATTGTGATGGGTGTTTGTTTTTCGTTCTGTTGTAATATTATCAGTGATTCATAATAATATAATTATAAACAATCTTGTTGTTAAGTTTACATACATACACAAACTCACGCCTTATTTCCAGAAGGTGTAGGCAGAGGAACAACACACCCACATTTCGCCTTATATTTTCGGTCCCATGATCTGATAGGGGCCGAGCCTATCACTATATCGAGCACAAAGTGCTGATTCCGGGTTAATAATGAAAATAAAAACCCAATATCACTACCCGACGCGGGATTCGAACCCGAGGCCCTAGCTTTGCATATCTTTGTTAACTTTAAGTTTAAAAATTTGGTGAAAACTTTATTGTGACCCATGATATTTTGGCTTGGTTTGCTAGATCTATTAATACATTTTGTACGAGTTTTCAGTGGGAATAATCTTATATGAGATACCATAGGCTAGAATTTGCACCAAGTATGGAAGTTGATTCGGCCCCTATCTCCTTATGCTCAATATAAGTTTAGCGGACTGAAGGAGGCATCTCTGCTGCCTTATTTCGAGCATGTATGCGTTTTATGTACATAATAATGTGCAACATTCGAAACTTCTTGGAAACCCGGAGTTCCGCGTTTCTGCTACTTTTTATTTAATTAAACGTAAATTTATTTAAGTCTGCCAGATTTTTTTTAGTGGGAATAAAAATAGCGTGTCACAAACATTGGCGAGTTCAATCACGAATGGTTTTTTAACAAACTATTCTGGTCAGCTGTAGGAAGCGTTGAGTTATTCGTTGCGTGTGAAATTACATATAATTATTACACAACCATCACTGCCGCCATTTCTCAATCGGAATCTTGACTGACGTTCCCAATACATGAAATAGTTTCCATATTTCACATGTGGAGAGTAAAACTAAGGTTTTGTGCGACAATTTCATTAGAGGCATCCGTATTGATCACGTTTTATTTGTGTAAGGGAATAAACAACATAAGGACTCTTTAATTATGACATTGTAGTTTCATATCCTATGATCCTATTGGTGGTAGGTCTCTCATATGAGGCCGCCTGGGTAGGTACCACCGCAATGTCTGTTTCTTCCGCCAAACAGCAGTGTAAACGCATTGTTGTGTTCCGGTTTGAAGGATATTGAAGCCAGGCTAACTACTTGACATAATGAGACTTAACACTTTATGTTTCAGGATGGCGAGCACAGTGGAATGCCAAGCATTGCTTTGTAATTCATTGTGTTGTTTGATTTTGCTATTGTCTACGAGCAGTCGCTTATGTTTTGTTTGGTTTTGCTACTGTCCATGTGCGGTCGTATTGCTTACCATCACGCAAATGGCATGCTCGTCTCGCCATTCATTGCAATAAAAAAAGATCATATGAAAAGCAATTGGAAAATTTTGTAGCATGTAAATTAACCGGCAAGTGAACGAAAGGCTTGTTGATGGTAAACAAATTACTACTGCGCATGAACATCCACAATGACTGCGAAATTACAGTTGCACATGCAGCCTTTGATAATTGACGGATGAAGGCAGGAAATAATGGCCTTCAGTGATCCAACAAAGGGTTACATTGAAGTTGGATTCTAAACGTCGGAAGTTTATTAACACAAAAGAAACTAGAGGGGATTGTGTCAACGCGAGACATAAATGAAAAGACCGGAAGGTTTAAGAGGGAGGGGTGGTATTCATGTAAAAACCGAATTGAACTAGACATTAGAACTAGAATATTACATGACACAAATTAAAACTAGTCTAGACTAGTTTTAGAATTATGAGAAGAAAAATTATCGGGTAGCGGATGGTTATGGGCTGCTCAAAACCGTTATATTTGACGCGTACTTAGGGGAGGCCTACGATCAGGAGTGGACGCCGATAGGTTGAGAAAGTAAGAAGCATTAAACCTCTCTTCCGTAACTCAGAAGTATTCCCTCAATTTGCAATATTTTGTTTACATTGGAGCACTGATAACACTCACCAATTCGTCTGATGATACATCTAATATGGGTGAAAGGTTATATAGAGAGATAACTTGTTTACATTTTTTTGATACTGATTGCGAAACTGAATTTAAACATATTAATTACATTTCTTTTTAAATTAACTTACACCTGACTTGAAGGTTTTTTAGTAAATAATAACATAACACTAGTAAAAACATATACATAATTATCAAGATACCTTGCTGAAATTGGCTTATTTTTGTCACTTTTAAAATAATGAGGCAATTGTTCCAAGTATTGAGAAAAAGAATGCATTTTTTAAAGAACGTTCTCTGTACAATAATAATATACGAATCAAAACAAAGTGAGGACGAACATTCTCGCGCTAAGTACTTTTACTTGCCAACGTTACATACAAGTCAATGAACTTTGACCTAAGAATTAATTTCCACATAATCCATTCTACTATAAGCAAATAATTACGGTACATCGATTCCAAAACGTAGCAATTCGTTATTTTTAATATTATTGTGACTTTAAAAACCGCCAATGCTAAGTAATAATTTAATAAAGACATAGGTACAACTATGAAGTGGTAAATTTAGTGTAACATTTTGTTGTGTGTTTCTTTAAATGTGCTGTGTGATGGGTGTGCGAATCTCAATGTATTACTCAACATATGTGAGAATATTTAAGCTGAATATTAATCACGACCAAATAAAGTTAACAAAAGATGAATTGAATGCGAATGACTTTTGCAAATGATCGTGGATGTGTCGTGGATTCATCGCTACAATGAAAATGCGGTCTAGATGAGAACAAACCTGATTGCAATTTACACAGAACCATTTCAAATATTTTATGCAATTTAATATGTAGGTTTTCTTTAAAATTGTTCTGCCATATCTCTATCGCATTATAAGAATCGGATTCAGATTTGGGACTCCGTTTCTACTTTGTCTAATTAATAATTAATTATTGAACAGGTTCTTCCATTGATATTTACTACAGCAATAAGATCGCTTACAATAAATAATTAAATATCCTTTCAAAAAGTATTGAGTTACGATACTAAATGTTTTTTTCAAATTCTGTATGGACCAAACTTTTTTTTACATTACCTTTAAATTTTCATCCGTGAACCGAAATATAAAGAAGTAATCAACAGGCAGGCATAATAATATCAGACTTTGAGATAATCGCAAGTCGCAAAATAATATTTTTACTGGATAGTACAATTTCCCTAAGTCGTGCCACTTTAAAAAATCTGGCGAGATTTCCTCCTCATGGCGTATGTTTTGCCTATCCGTCGCGGCTGCATATAATCGTCTCAACAAGCGCCCTTGACCTACAGTCGTCGCCGAAATGTATATACCAACATGTATGATTCTCCACATGTAAATTTATTCCTTTTTTTGGGCTGATAGAAGATACAACTGAATCTTGTTTTTACTTTGTATACACATACATATTAAACAGAATATGGAAACACACTTTTTTTACTTTTTAAAATATGTAGGAGATGTACACTGTCATTATTAAACGGCAGTCGGGTAAATTAGTCCCCACTCAATTTTGCATGTTGTTGCATACGTCCAACCAACTACGAGTATATCTAGTGATGGTAGGTAAATAGAGGAACACATATTGAAGCGCTTATATTCCCAAAACTGGTTGACACATTATTAGTGCTTGGGGGATTACTCTATGATCCGAAACGAAACTTGAAGACTTCGACGTCTGAAGTAAGTTATAAGTTTTCCACTTCTAAAAATCGACACTATTCTCTATGATACTAATCATTCACTCCGAACTAAGTCTATAGTTAGGACGTACGATATAGGATTCGAACATATTGTTAAGTTCTTAGGCGCATTCGTACAGTTTTACACGTGACGTCCGAACATTCGAGTTTCGTTTCGTATCACTGAGTAACCCCCCTGGCCCCTGCACAGTTCGCCAAGTCTTTATCAGTTCAATATACAAGAAGGCAAGAGTATTTATCGTAAACAGATTTTTATGATACGTATTAAAATATTTGTTCACATAGAAGCATACTGTTCATCATCATTTACCTTTGCCGTAAAGATAACCTAAAGACAGCGGAGAAAATCAAAGCCATAAAGATTATTTTAGTCACGTGTTATTTCATCAATTTCGAACACTACAAACAAACATAGATAACACAATTTAAAAAAAGATTCACGCAACTACGACACTGCGATATGAGTTAAATTCGTGATTCACCGCTGTATCTCTATTCTCTATCAAAAGCATATGTTTTTAATAAATAACTGTTTTTCCCACAGTAGGATGAGTTTGTGTCGTTGGAATGTTTACAAATACTTTCATATGCATTTATCGGATCTAGAATAAATAGTATTGGATTATACAAATATTGATTCGTGCCTCGAATTCGCAAACTCTAGAGTAACTCGCAAACTCTAGTAGAAGTAATACCTAGCTTCTGAATTCAAACGTTATTTATATTAATATAATTCATTTGCTGGATCAGGGTCCTTCTGCTTCATGTTAGAGTATCTAATGGACGGTAGAGTGCACAGCTTTGGTATGGTATTGGAAGGCTGATCCCTAGCAGCCAGTATGGTGTCCTTTTAGAATCCCAATGGCTATAATGTTACGTGACACTCCTCTTCCGAGCTAGAGAATTACTGTAAACTTTATTTGGCCTTATTCATAGACAGATTTTGACAGCCTCCGTGGCGTAGTTAGTTCGACGCCGACTGTGAAACGAGAGGCCGAGGGTTCGATCCCCGCACCAACGCAAATGTTTGTGTGGTCCACAAATATTTGTGTTGGGTTTGGGTGTTTGTGAGACCGAAAAGTCTCGCGTAGTAGTATACCAACGACACAAGACTTAATTCATCTTAATGTGGGGTTACAACTATATACGTGACTGTTGGGTGTATTTATTTATTTATATTTAAAACCTATTTAATTATCAAATGTTTTATATCCCTTTCGAACGACATAAGAATTCAGTTTGAGCGAAGACGAGAAAAAAATCGATAACAGTTCGGTTTTAAATCTCTCTACGAATAAGGCCGTAGGGTTTTATGTTAAAATTGCAGTGATTTAAAATGTCCTTTATATCGTTGGGAGTGTCAAGGTATCAATGTGTCCTTTTAATAAAAGAAATAATTTTTTAAACAATATTGTAAAGGTAGTTTATAGGTCGTGCAAAAGTCAAAGTAGTTTTAGATTAAATTGAACCAAAGAAAATTTGGCTTCCATTCAATTCACCGCACGAGAAATTTTATTCCATAATGTTTCTACAGCATTGTAGATCGTTCTTTTAAAATATATCTACGGGAGTAATACAGACTTAAGTGATAAATGATAATGCAACGCAAAATGTTTTTTGCGCTTTTCCAATTCAGGTAACCGATTATTATATTGTCCAATCAAATCGTGTTTGTCTCGTTTCAAATCTAACTATCAATATATTTTATCATTTTCAAACTACTATGCCTTTCTTGAATCCGTTGCATTCTTTAAAAATGTAGTATGTATCAATAATCCATGTTACAGTTTAATACCATAATCAGACCTAGGAGTATTAAATTACACATTGGTGGTTATGTTCCGATTGATAAGCAATCAGTTAGTTTATCTTTATTCCTTATCTTTTAGCCATAAGGTATCGCGAATATAATGATGATTCAGACTTCGGTTCTTTATAGAAACACCATTTTTACTTTTGACACACTTTTTACATGCCCCATAAATATATTAGATTTCTAATAGTTGCCTGTTTTTCAACAGTTTTTGAACTACAGGTGACAGGTCTACCTTATCATTTTAATTTAATCTAGTAATTTTAATACTCACTGCTTACATTGTTAGTATAGTTCGCCTTTTATCTCATAGTAAGGCAACACTATTGGTGGAGTGCAGGCGTACTCGAAATGGAAGAAACTATACGAATTATGTGATTTTTAACCAATCTATTGCATAGGTTTGGTAATATAATACTTTTGGGACTGCATACATTGTTAGTATAGTTCGCCTTTTATCTCATAGTAAGGAAACACTGTTGGCGGAGTGCAGGCGCACTCGACGTGGAAGAAACTATACGAATTATATGGTTTTAAACCTATTGCATAGGCTTCCGAAGTCATATCTGTAGTGTTTTATCGCCCACTTAAAACTTTGAAGGAAACGTCGCCGTAAGGAAACATGTTTAGTAGTAGGAATTCAAAGGTATTTGAAGTTCGCAAACCCGCACCGTGCCAAGGTGGTGGAGTTAGGTTAACCTTTGTTAATTCTAATGGAGGCTCGGACTTGCAATAAATCACATATATGTAAGTAGATTGAAGTAAGTGCGTGGTGGCCTGTTGGCAACGGACCAGACTCGGCTGCCTACATGTTCACGGTGGTCGCGGGTTCAAATCCCAGGGCACACCTCTGACTTTTCGGAGTTATGTGTGTATTGATAGTCAATCACTACGCACTTTAACGGTGAAGGAAAACATCGTGAGGAAACCTGCATACCGTAGCGATTTTAAAGAATTTCTACTGTATGTAAGTCCGCCAACCCGCACTAGGCCAGCGTGGTGGACTATATGGCCTAACCACTCTCAATCGATTCTCTCGATTGTAGAGTAGGCCCGTGCTCAGCAGTGGGTCGTATATGGGCTGATAAAAAAAAAGAGTAGATTTAATTAATATCGCGTGGAAGATATTCATTCATGGGAAGTCTTAGAAGGTAACGACAGACAGTAATCACAATATGTATTATGTACTCGTAGTTATATTACAGCGTTTGTGTTAAAACAATGCAGTCGTGTTAGATTACAATAAGAAGGTAAATATGGGTATTACTACGCATAAATCTTTATTTACGTTGAAAACAATGCAGATGAAATCATTATGATTGACAACTTGTTACATTTGGAATATGTTATTGTCTCTACTAATTTCTAGACATAAAACTGAAATACTAACTACTGAGTAGTACCTACTGACTAGTAGAAAAATCACATCATAAACCGATGGATGTAGAATCGCGATTCTAAAATATTCTAAACTTGCCCAGGAGTCGTTAGTACATATATCATAAGGAAAGAATGTTCAACCTTTCATACATAAAAGGCGTTAATTATGGATCAAAATTACCCATGGAATTTAGTAATTTTTGTAGACACAAAAAACGAAAAAAATAATATGAAATGTTTAATTTACATAATTTTAACGATTAAGGTTTTTAATAGTACATTTGGATCGATTCAATGGTAAAAATACAATGTTAGCAATTTCACGAGCAATGTTAGGATAAAGATAATGTATATAATTAACACACTCTATTGAGATTATTTGTGATAAGCCATTATCAATTCCGGTAGCGGAAGCGAAATATATCTCAATGTGTTTATTAATCTGTGAAATCCTTACGAAGAATTGTGACACTATTCAAAGAAAATTAATTAAATTATACTAGCTGAAAGCCAAAGTAAAAAGATAAAGCTAATATATGAAAGACTTGGCAGTCACACTATTCAGGAAGTTGATCTTCAGTATCTAGTATAAACAGGAAATTCGTAATCAGAATATACGCGTTTGTCTTGAAATATCTCAAAAAACTATACTATAATTATTTGTTTTAGTTTTAATAGTACAGTCGTATTCTGTGTTATTTTTATACTACTTAAGAGACGAACAAGCATGCGGCCCGCCTGATGGTAGGCAGTTTTTTTGTTGCATAGGTCCAGCAAATGAGCAAGCAGGTCACCTGATGGTAAGTGATCACTGCCGCTCATGAACATCCACAACGCTGGGATCATGGATGTGTTGCCGGCCCATCAGATCGGGAGGTGATCGGGAAGGAAAAAGGATGGGAGGAGGAAAGGGGCATTGGGCATTCGTTTCAGTTTTTGTTGTGTTATTTCTTTTGTTTTTATTTATATTTCTCACTTTAGGATCAACATTATCACATTCTCTCTCAATCGTAGATAAAGCCAGTGTCATGCATTGCGACGTATATGTGCCGATATTGTTTTTATTAGTCTAGAGTTCTGTTTAAATAATTGTTTGCCACGTCGGCTGTTATGACCATAGATAAATATTATTGAATAACAAAACGTTGAAGCAATATTAACTTACTATTGATGGATACATCGGTCACGAACGGTCTTATTCATAAACAGATTTAAAATAAATGTTAGTTATGTTGTCCCTTTCTAACGACTTCAGAATTCAGTTTGAGCGAAGAAGACAAAACGTTCGATAGCCAAAGTAGCTTTTAAGTCTTTCTATCAATAATGGCGTTACAGTTTACATTTAAAATAACAATCTAACAACACGCTTGTAATATTGCAATTTTGTATACATCTATTATGTATAGAAAATTAATTTGTAAAGCATAACAATGGCTTCCAAGTTTTTCATCGATGTCCGGCTACAAAAACACGGCTATTTGAATAATTATGCTAATATTTACAATCTGTGGGTGTGTTCTGTACTACGTCATACGTACCTAACACATATTTCTATTATACGGTCACGTTTTAGTATTCTTGGCATTTGGTTTATTTACCTAAAAATCGCACATACAATTGCGCGTTCCCGTAAATAAGTGGCGTCACTGCTTATTATGTGTCAAAACTCCAAGAGGAAAGCTGTCAAGCTCCCCTTTCGGCGGCCTGGCGGAGACCGAAAAGGGTATGTTAGTGTCACTGGCCTAGTCCTGCACGCTAATGCAGCCGAACCGGATCCCTAGCAAATTCTACACAAGCACCAACTAAAATCCCTCGGTGGCCGTCCTGCGAATTAGCGTTGTGGTATCTCTGCCTATACTCCGAAGAATAGAATTGCGAGATGATGTATGGTCCCATTCATTTAGTTTCTCTTATTGGTTGATTTACTCTCAAATCTCATCGAGACTCGCGGCAATAAAGTCGTCAGATTATTATGACTATATAATTATTGATGTGTTTTTGTTTTATTCATAAGCACAAGTGATATAATAACATTGTACTCGTACATATTAATCATGAAGTAACGTTTGGAAGATAGTGGTAATGTGTTCTTAATAATCATTTCACTATTATTAGACATATTGTTCGTTAATTATGAAAATAATTGAGTGTATCAGTTTTGCGGTTTATTGATTGTTCGTCTACGTTACACTTATTCATAAAGTCATTACGATTGAATAACGGTAACAGCCAGTAAAAATTGTTAGTTTGATCACAATTTTTAAAGCCAAATTACCGTAACAATCTGTTGATTGATGTAGAACACTATTTCGTTCCTTAAGATGAGAAATCTTTTGTTAGAGTTAAATATGCATTGAAAAACTGATATGATGTGGATTTTTCCTAATTAAAAGGAGATAGTAAGGGGTTATCTTAACGATTCCCAAAATATTAAAGGCAATTGTGGCACATGGGCGTATTTACTGAATTTTGAATCGTCTCAATGTATGTTTGTGTAACTGAAATGAATTTCAAAGTCAATATCGTTAATATCTTCAACCACAGGAACCCTTGCTGAACGTAGGTCTCTAAATATTAATACCCAGGCCTTTTCGAAGATATCCTAATTTTAACCGGTAAACACATAAATCAACTCAATTGTAAAATATTATTAACCTATAATATGGTGCGCATGATTTTTATGCTTGTCTTTTTATATTCGTTCTATATTTACAAAACATATTTTTATTTACTAGTAAAGTAAGACGACATCGTATCGATGAACGTGTAGCATTTATGAAAATAATTTCCTGAAACGTTTACTTTTTAAATTATTATTGACAGCCTCCGTGGCGCAATTGGTCAGACGCCGGCTGTGAAACGAGAGGCCGCGGGTTCGATCCCCGCATCAAAACAAATATTTGTGTGAACCACAAGTATTAGTTTCGGATCTGGGTGTTTGTGAGACCGAAAAGTCTCTCGTAGTTTCTGCTACTCACGACACAAGACTCGATCTTAGTGTGGGGTCAGGACTATGTATGTGACTGTTGCGTGTATTTATTATTATAATTTTGATGAACAGTTGCATTACCCTCGATTTATACAACGATCTTGAAAAGTCCTCTGCCTAAATATCATTATCACGTTTCCGCACATGAAAATAATTTGCTATATCCATACAAACATTCTATATTTGTTTTATTACTTCGTTCGAATCAAAACAGACCTTCTCAACGCCCTTGAAGTAATTGGGAAGAAATCTATATATAGGCTTCGTTGGATTAATACAGGAGCCCGTAATGTATTCTATTGAGGGGCCGTTGGTTTGCTACAGGTTGATACATACATACATACATAAACACACGCCTTTTACCCAGAAGGGATAGGAAGAGGTGCTACCAGAACACCCACGTTTCGCCTTGTATATTCCGTCCTACGATGTGATAGGGGGCGAGCCTATCGCCATATCGGGCACAAATTCCTGACTCCGAGTTGATAATAAATAGAAAAATCCAATATCACTTTGCCCGACCCGGGATTCGAACCCGAGATCTCAGCTTTGCAATCGTACCGTAGTACCACTACGCCACCGAGGCAGTCTGCACCTATTGAAGTTTGATATCTAAAAAACGTGCACGAGGTCCCTCTTTATATGCATTGTCCGTAGCATACTTTTCCTATATGTCTAGTCCGCTATAGTATATAGGCTTAAAACTGAAATACCCGAGGCAAGGCAAGACACAGGCAAATGGCACGGCGTGCTGTGTTTCCTGCAAGTGTACCTCGTATTATCTAATTAGGAATTAAAAATGTAATTAAACCTTAAACTTAGTAGTAGTCTTTAAGTCTCTTATAGCCTGTAAATTTTTTAGAATACTTTTAACAAAATTAATCGCTGTGATAAAATTCGTGCATGGATAGCATTTCATTCACATTATGTGATACGTGTTTTAATTTGCAGAAAACAAATTAATTTATTTTTAGTACGAAATACAAAAATTATAAATGTATTAACATTGATCATGGTGTTACAATAAAACCATTAACTTTGTCCTTCATTCACCTAGTAACGAAGCGGTGGATCGATATTTTTTGGCCTAGATATAGTTCGTAGACTAAACTGGCATAGGATGAATATAGTTTAATGTAGTAATAAAACTGTTATTTACACCACTAAAATAACGTGGAGTCCTGTTTTTAATGTTAGAAGCTGTTAAGTTTCCATTCCGCAACCCGGGGGAGGCTGAAATGTTTATGCTAATGCATTGAGACGGGACATTGTAAACAAAATGTTTGTAACAAAAAGGACCGGTCCCGTACCGCTCCTTCTGTTTCTGTCTCTGTTACGCCTTAACATCAATGCAGTAACATCATCTGCGCTCTCGCTTCAGTAGGTGCCCGTGTGATCCCGCACCAGCACAATGCGCAGAGATTTTGTTCCCGATGTCCGCTCTAGTATAATACCTCAATGTGCTAATGTCACTAGTTTTACAGCCTTTCACGTGTATGTATAATATTGTGACCCGCTTGGATCCTAAATTCCAAAACGATCTTACGCAGGCATACCGTTTAAAACCCCTTGGTGTTCATAAAGCGTAATTTGAGCGGCACCGGATAGCCCATGGCGAGGTATGTGAATACATCCCTTCAAATAAATTCCCAATGAATAGAATATTTTTCTTACCTTTTTATATATCTCGAAGCTGGTAAACTGCGTCGCTGCGTAGGGGAATATCCTGACCATCTGCGCGCCATTCCCTTTGTATAGCGCGAACACGGATTCCTGTTTCACGATGGCCATGAGACCACCGAACACGCCGTGGTGTTTGTAGTGCGAAGACTGCGCTTGAAGAAGGATCTTGATTCGGTCCAGAGGCGCCACTGTCGTTTTCGCACACATGCCTGCCACGCCTGCGAGAAAATAATGCGAAAAAGTAAAAATAATTTTTGAGTACAATTTTTTTTTAGTTTTTATGTTTGTTTTGGTAATAATGTAAACCTCAAAATTAGGATTGTATTCGTATTATAGCTTACAGTTTTGAATTGTGGAGATGGTGAGAAGAAAAAGGACAAAATTTGTGTGAATTATTTAAAAAAAAGCTGAATGAACCAATTTCAGTTAATAAGTATTCAATGAACCCAGAAAGATAAACTGGTAACTATAAGATTCCAAATATGGCTGGCTGAATAGTATTGTCTAAAATGAATTAATGCCTAACAATAAAAAGAAACAATAAATTAAATGTATTTACATTTAATATATATTCATATAAAATTACTTTCAGAGTTCTGAGACACACAATTTTACAAGTAGTTAAAAATCACTTACAAAATAAGACCACCTTGACACATGACCCATGCCATTAGTGAGTAATAAATAAAAACAATTTTATGATGCATTCAAGAAAAACTGACATATAAAAAACCAGTTTATAATGACCTTTTGGGAAAATTGAAATACAAAAGTTTAAAGAAAGTAATTATTATAATATCCTTATATGATGTGTTTTCAAAGTTTAGCATATTAATTGACAATGAGATATGTGTCATAAAAAAATACCGAATTTCCAACAGGATGGTGGTTTCTTAGATTTATACGAATGTTACACATTGAAATAAACCAAATTCTTACAGATTTTATCATGAATTTGATTTAATTTGAAATCCGATAATATCTGTAAATATTTGTTTTATTCGGAAAAGGATACGGAAAAACAATCAATTATTTTTTTCCCCTAGGGATTAACTTCACCAGAACCTTGCTAGCTAAATTGGTAACACTCTTAACAGCCAGGTCAGAAATACATTGAGCAAGTGAGTATGCATGAGTGTACTGGTGAAGTATCAAAGTGTAGATCCATAGTGTCTGCCTGCCACTTTTGGGAGCCTTAGATACAGTACTGTTTGCAATATAAATATGTAACAGGAATTGTAATTTAATATTTTGATATGGAGTCAATTAAGATAATTTACACCCCTTTATTTGACATATTTTTATGTAATTATGTGTTTACATAGTAGTTTTTATAATTTAAACAAAGATATAATCTTGACTATCTTTATGAAAATGACCAAGACTATAAAAAATCGACATTAAATTATTTATTATTTTAAAAACATTAATTTCACTAGAAAAGGTAAAACATTGATGACTTCAATATAGTGACCTAAAATAATATTCAAACCTAATAAGTATATGAGTAATCATAATAAACTTTATCAAAACTGGTACAAGGAACCCAAATAGGGCCAGCTGCCAAGGGAATTATTGTTGCGGAACAAAAGACAATTATTTTATTTATACATTTGTTTTTAAAGGAAAATGGGGTGTTCCACTTATTAAAAATTCTGTGGACATTTACCAAAATGAAATATCAAGGGCAATACTGTGAAGTTGAGTGGTCTCAGTTAAAAGAATTAAAAATAAAGTAACTGCTTGCTGCAGTGTTTTGTTTTCTAATTAAATGTACAAGTGAGTATGATTCAAACATGACGACGTTAACATAACGGAACTCACCTCCGGCCAATAAGTTCTTCATTATAAAATCAAGATCGTTCTTTTTTTCCATTTTCAAAGCCATTTTAAAGCAGTCGCAACAGTTCCTTAACAATTCAACAAACTTCCTTTTGAGTCCTTAATATTTGAATTTAGAAAACGGCCGCGGGACGCACCATGGTACGCTTTCGAAAACGTACAATTAATTTATTCAAGGTATAAGCAAATAGCTCGGAGTGTTAGCGCTTCGGCACGCGACATCTGCCGACTTTCACCGCGCGAATGACACACTAAACTTTTTCTATACACACTCGCCGTCCCCCGACACTGGACTCCGAGCGAACAGCCAACGAAGGATGCGAGCGGCTATTGCCGATGACGCTCGACTGCACACTGTATAGTAGAATACGTTGTATTCAACTTCGAATCAGCTGATAAAGACATTCACTGCACATAACTCGTTAACTGTACCGTTAATTACGGTATGCACGGTGCAGGTGTGTAGGCACATCTATTGAGATATAAACTATTTGGTAGTTATGATAATCCTTATTAAATTTTAGCGATAATTTAATTCAGAATACTTTAACCTTGAATTCTAATCGGTTATTTTTCCGAAAACACTATTGAAAATTGACATTTGACACAATATTTGACAGTTGACGTGCGGTTGTTGTTTTTTTAATTTATCCCAACGGAAAGGCAAAGGTCAGTTGACATACGACAATTAGTGGAACAGAGTAGGTACAACATGGTATTACATGGTTTTTATTCGGGATTATTAAAATAAATACACTTTATATTTTTTAACCGTATTGTCCATGTGAGTATAATAAATACATTTTTAAATTTTTGTTAACAATTTATTTGAAAATCGTTACCTATAAAACCTTCAGAGGATTGCTATTCAATTTGTTAATACTATTTCTGCTAGATGGCGTTACAACGTAAAAACAGACTGTTAGGCGGGAAATTAAAATGCGGAGCTTTGAAATATTTTACTAAATTAATTTTAACTTGATGAGTGTTTTTGCGTCCATTATCTTTGTTATATGCATATTATGGTTATATGTGTCCATATGGAGTATATACATTATGAAATTTATAGGAAAGGGTTCGTGTTTTCTGTCCCGTAGGGATAAAGGAAAAGTCCTTTTCATTGATCTCGATTTTGAAGGTCACCTTGGAGTACCGCGAAAGCTTAAACGGGACGAGCGTGACGCCCCAACCGTAAAGCATTTTGGTACATGGCGGCAAGCACGTTGCACCGAAAACTAACATATAAAGTAAATAAAAGCATTGAATCAGTCATTTCAACACGATATGGGGGTGTTGCGTGGACTTGATCGCTTAGTAGCGTTTATTTAACCGTCCGAGACACACATGTAGCTTCATCGCGATAGCCGGGCGCTTAATTTCAGTGCTGTTTTGTGAGAAAAACTTTTTGTAGCTTTAGTATTGAAACAAAAAAATGGACGTGCCGGCGAAAGGAAACGTTTTGGGACGTAAGTTATTTTTTTTTATTATGAAATCTATTGAACTTCTAAAGTTACAATATTTTTATAAGTTATGTATATGTTGTTATCGATAGAAAGTTAATGTGTTATTTAAAAAAAAAAGTTAATATCAATATTAATTGTGTAAATATTACTTTTATAGTCGTTTTTAATACATACTAAATATAAATCAATTTACTCTTCTAAAATAAATAAGAATTTTATATGCTCTATTTATTTAATTGATGTATTTTATTGTGTTATTAAATTACTTCTTTTTCAATTGGTATCTACTACCTATTTGCTAAAAAGATGTTCTAAATAATTAAAACTAAATGAACTCTTCCACAATAGTTTTCAAGAATTTGTATTTTTTTTTTACAAAATCTAAGATCATGTTTAAATTCTAGTTTTAACTAGGATTTGTTTAATGTTTCCATTGCGTCCTTGTATAACGTAAAGGTCACGACTTGCGTGCGGGTTACAGGTGTTAAACATTATGAAATTGTTTTAAAATACATTTGTACAGCAACTATAATAATTCAAATTCCTCTGTTATAATAATTTTAATAAACGAATAATTACAGGTTTATATATTTTTTTAAATTTCATAATATTTCGTATTGCGTTTCGATCGCCTATTGTGGTGAAATATTTTTCATTCCTCATTCGATACGTGAACACGATTGTTTTTATGTATTAAACCATGAAAAAATAAATCAATATCTATATTATACCGTCTTTAGGAAAACCATTCATTTGTAAACGCATATAAAACGGTAAACAGAACTGCAATAATAAGTAGCTATTGACTTATAATATATAATCCTATAATATAATGAGATAGGTATAATGTTGCGTTACATATGAATATTTATTTATGAAATAATAAATAAAGGGAAGGATAATTGTTAACTGGAAGTCATATCATAAATTAATAAGCAGTAATTACCAAATGGTTTTTGATTTGTTAACGATATCCAAATAAAAGCACCAACAAGCTGACCTCATTATACGGTATAATTCTTGTGTAATGTGTCTTAAATCAGAAAATGAGACAGATTTTTGGCCTCAAAATACCCAAATGCGATACAAATGTTTGTGGTTACGCAAACACTTGTCTCGGTGCCGGAATCGAACCCGTAAACGATCGTTTTATAGTCGGCTTCACCTTGCACAACGCGCCACTGCGCAGCTTAAAAAATCTCTTACATGTCATTTTATGAAATAATTAATAATAATAAACATTTTACTCGTATGCTTAAAAAATAATATCCTATAAAATTCAGTTATCTGAACACTCAATAGCATCACTGTTCATCGATTTTTTTTTTACACTGGCATGGCATAATGACTGCACTGCACCTGATGGTAAGCGCAAAAGCCGTCCAGACAGAGTATCGAATGGCATCAGACGGCGGTCCCATACCATTGGACACAATTATGCCGGCCTGCTGAGATGTTTTTTCACACTACGGCGGAAGGACCCAGGATTGTAGGAAGGAGGGAACACGTGTGACGGCAAACAGTTCCACAGCTTGACAGTGCGGCACAAAAAAAAATTTGCGAACTTTTTGGTTCGTGCCGAGATGGTTTGGACCATCAAGCTGTGGCTTCGTAAGCCAGCACGCGTGCTTTGGCATAAATGACATTTGGTTCTATAAAAGTTTACCTGTGCCTAAATGTTTTCTTTTTTTTTGCGACACACTAGTTGTTTAATGTATTCCAGATGCTATCTATCTTAAAGTTGTCAGGTAGAGACCGCTCTACCATCCACAATAGTCCGTAACACCATAAACTTTTACTGTCTTTAATTTATTGTTGTTTCGAATTACTTACAACTTACAATGTAAACTTTTTCGTGTTGTATTATATTTTTTAGAATTGTTTTCTAAAAATATAAAAAAATGTTTTGTAGATAATTGTTTTAGTGGACCATGTTTGTAAACGATAACCCAGTTATCCAAAGACGGTAAAAGCTATACTCAGCTTCTATTTATGTATACTTATATCTTTGCGTTCAAGTTACCTATGTCTATCAAGTATATATCTTAAAATACGCACAAATTTTATTAAATTATTTAAATGAATTGTATTGCGGAGGTAATTAAAAAAGTTTTATCATAACATTTCTAGTAAAAATAATTAAACCATAGTTCACTTCTTAAATTATGCAGCATTAATGTTATCATAACGTCCCCGACGTAATAACGTGTTTTCTATATTGTTTAAACTTCGTAGAGTCAAGGTCAATGAACTAATATTCCACTCCCACACGTTAACGATGCAACGCGACGCGATGCGTTTGAAAATTATGATGATCATTAAAATATAATATTGTGGTGAAAGCATCGGTGGCAAGAGCTGTGTGATGCGATGTAGTTAAGCACGTTCCTAGTTTATATAAGTATTCCAATTTGGTCATACACATTTCCATGAAATAAAAATGGTTTTTGAATCAACGGTACGACATAATTGAGGTTTAAATCAGCCCGCTGAATGCAGGACACTTTCAACAGGTCGCTATAAAAATCATTGGAAAGAGGAATATATTAAACAATAAACTTTTTATCACTTAAGATGACGATAAAGAATAGGTATTACTCGTATATTTTGGTTAATGACATTCCGTAACGACTTGGTTGATTTATTATGGCTTGAACCCAAATGTGTGGTAATTGATAGACATTTATCCCGCGCATTGATTTGAGACGCGCGGCGCACAGCGGCGCAGCGCACGTGATACAGCGCATGCGTCGATACTTGATGCCAATGATGCTATCAGCGTTCACAAAAATATTCGTGTACTCGTCATTTATAGAATAAGCGGTTTATCCTGGCGGTTATGCGTGCCATAGACATATTGTCACGTGTGACCACATGCAGGCTGCCAAAAGGCACCTACGCCATGTATCCTTAAATTAAATTAATAATGGTTTACGTAGGCCAAATCAAATATTTGGATTAATTTTGGGGCATTATTTGGGAGCACATATTAATGATAAAGAATCTATTAAAAATATACCAACCATGAATTCACCCGAACTTAAACAAAAATTACGGCTGATCGAGTTTGTATGAAACTAGATAATTTTACGCCTAACTAGGTAAAATAGAAACTTACTATGTCATTTGAATTACAATAATATCAAGAATCAATGAACTGTTCGATCAATATTGTCAGTAACTCTTGACTTTGATTTATTTGTGCTAAAGGTACCAATACCTATCGACGACTCTCATTATCGAGAAGTATTGTATTGTGTATTGGTTTGCGACGTATGTTTGTGGTTATAATACAGGCGTTAGTCACAAACAATTTTGGTCATAGCAGGAAACAATTCTCTGAGTCGACATTTAATACTATATATAAAATAAATAGTTAAAGGGTAGACCATTCCATCCTGTTTTAGAGACCATTTGAATGGGACATTTGCACACAAACACAAATACCATGAAAATAGAACATTTCTGTCAAATTAATATTAAAGTAGCTTGTAGGATGAGACAAATGAGACAAATATTAATATTGAAAAAAGAATGCGATCGTAGTGGTGACATCACACTGTCTCTTTCACACATTGTAATGCATAATAAGACTAGTGACGTCACTAGTTTTGTTTTTCATCTCTTTACTCCCACTACAAGATTTAAAACGTTTCTAATTTGTTTAATTATAAATGGATTTACAAAATTCTTGGTTTACTAGATTTTTCGATTTGGATACCTTTGATAAATGCAACAAAAAATGGAGTCAAATATCCATTTATAATTTATGTAATGGATTTAAATCGACGGTAAAATAATATTTTCTTATTGTATACTTTCAAAGCTTATCATCATCGAAGTTTCCTGCGCCGCGTACATCCTTTACCACTTTCGTTTCGTTAACAGTCATTAATCCCTTGAAGCACGCTTGTCGGTTCCGTACAGGTACACCCTTTGTCAATTATTGAAGCTTTATATTTAATTCCCACAGGTGTAGTCCCGGCCCGGTACATCCTGGCAGTCCTAGGGTCAATAGCGATGGCCATAGTCTACGGTCTGAAGGTGAACCTCTCCGTAGCCATGGTGGGGATGCTCAACCACACAGGAATAAAGCTGGCCTCACCGTCCGATGACCTCTCAACTAGTAATGTCACGTCTGGAGATGTTGAATGCGAGCCTACGGGAGGATCTAACAATAGTGCTGTGGTAAGTGATAATGTAATTTAGAAGGTTTTGGTGTGGTCTTTAGTGTAAATAGTTGTTGAAACGGAGGACCCTCATTGACGAAACATTTTGGTAAGGACAGTGATGTAGCAAGAACGTCTATCGTAATTAATTCTAGGCAAATCGAACGTGCATACATGATTTCACGCCTGAATCCCAGAAGGAGTGGGCAAAGGTCTATAGCAATTGGCTACTATGTTAGTGCCAGTGGTTAGTGTCGACCTTCCTCTGTCCTAAGATGTGACACATAATGATTATATTATGGGAAAACTTACAAAAAAAATATATTTTCTTGGAGATATGTTTTGACTGTAATACGAGGCTGATGATGCAAAAGTAATAGACACTAAATACGTAATTAATCTTAACAAATTTACTTCCTGAATCGTAAGCACGCGTCGTGGTCTCGTGCCTCGCCGCAAGATGGATAGGATTGTAAACAATATGTACGATAATTTCGTAATTTAGTCTAATCAATCAACGAAACTGGTATTGAAGACATCGAGATACGTGGAAGCAGAGTTTTAATATAAATCCAGTGATCTTTTATTTATACATATTTACGTGCGTGGTGACCTGTTAGTAAGGGACCCGACGCGGCTGCCTACATGCTCACGGCAGTCGCGGATTAAAATGCCAGGGCACACCTTTGACTTTTCGGAGTCATGTGTATTGATAATCAATTACCACGCACTATAACGGTGAAGGAAAACATCGTAAGGAAACCTGCATACCAAAACGATTTGTATAAATTTCTATGGTATGTAAAAGTCCGCCAACCCGCACTAGGCCAGCGTGGCGGACTATACGGCCTAACCACTCTCAATAGTACTCTCGATTGTAGAGAAGGCCTGTGCCCTAAAGCGGGACGTATGTGGGCTGATACAGATCTTTTATTTGCATTATAAACGTAGAGGCGGATGTTTTTTAAATGTTAAAGGAATTGTCAGCATTGTTGAAGAGTGGAATTACTGCGGCTGAAAATATGTTGCTTCCGTATATTATTGCAACACAATTATAGCATTTTGGTTTATTTCTGTGATTTATCTTTATGATTCTATGCGATTTCAAGCGGGCTTACTAATATCCGTCCTTCAGTAATTACTATAATTAATCCAATGATAATGTCGGAGTGAATTGAGCATACTCAACACATATACGAGTAATAATATTATTGACTTCAATAAATCAATACCGAGAAAGTTAATTAGGTCGGAAAGATAAATAAGGTCGACGTCTGCGAAAACATTTTTTATTTTTTTCACGTCGATATTTGTCTTGTATTTATTTACATCCATCAAGTATTCATTTTAAATATCAGTGATTAAAATGTTATAACTTATTAAATTATTATTGTATCGCGAAATTGATTGAATTTTAACATTTTTTAATTTCCCGACGTTTCGATCACTTTACAGTTTTCGTGGTTCGTTTCGAGTCCACCCCAATTCGTTTTATTTCAATGTGTAACATTCGCGTAAATCTAATAGACCATTATTATAACATTTGTTTATCGCCTCCGAAGCATTGTTGGTTAAAAGCCGGCTGTGAAACGAAAGGCCGCGGGTTCGATCCCCGCACCGAAACCAGTATTTGTTTGATCCACAGGTATTTGTTTCCGGTGTGGTTGTTAGTGAGACCGAAAAGTTTCTCGTAGTTTCTGATACTCGTATACATGAACGACTTGATTGATCTTAATGTGGGTTCACGACCTTGTGTGCGTCTGGTGAATGTACCAACTTATTTATTATTTTCCATTCTAGAATACTCTAAATAGTACATACTTATATAAAATCACGCCTTTTCCCCAGCAGGGGTAGGCAGAGATGCTACCAGGCCATCCACTTTTCGTCTTATGTGTTCAGTTCCAGTTCCCACGATGTAATAGCAGGCAAGCTTATCGACATACCTGAGTCCGGGCTGATAATGAACAGAAAAATCCAACCTCACTTTGCCAGACCCGCGATTCAAACCCCACACCTCAGCGTTGTAATAGTACCGTAATACAACTACGGCATCAATGCAGCCCATAGAAAGTTAATAGGTAGCCCACGTTAGCTTTGTTAATGGACTCAGGCTGGATCTTTTAATAATTTCTGTCACAACATAGATTCTATATTATTTGTCGGTGATCAATCATTTTACAATATTTATCTCTGTTTAAAAGCTGTTTAAATATAAATGTTACGACTGTACTGCGAATTCTATTTAATGAGCAGAAGCATTTTCCTCTTGACGTCCCGGTTAATCATTGTTTGCAAATCATTAGAGACTACATGATACCTAATTATATCTGTGTTTACGAGAATTGGATTTCTAAGATATTTTTATGATGTACGGTTATTTATGGCGGGGAATGAAAAATCATTTCATTATCATCTTTAGACAAACGTTCAAAATTAAACACACTACACAGGCATCCTCCAAGGATTTCCACAGTGATCTGCAAGTATTGTAGTTATTTCTCATTTCATCTAGGTATAAACTTTATACTTATTGCAAATCGGGTTGCACTTGAAAATACGGAATGAAAAAACGTTTCAAACTGATCTTGCTTTGCACTAACATTGGCTTGCATATGAATTATGGACTGGGAATTTAATATAAAATATGCAATAATATTGCCGAGCAACCTTTTTCCCCAAAACTCATGAAATATAGACAAATGCTATTTGTTTAGAGTTTAAGATAGTAAAGCCAAAAAACAGTAAATTACGAATTCGATTGTAACTTTAATCATATTATACTAAAAAGACTTAAAATATTGAATTCAGCACATACTTTCGTAATAAAATAAAATTGTTAATAAATTATATTTTGCTGGCGCCTCCCATTCCATTTCACGCAATCAAATAGTTTGCAATCGGTCAAGACTCAAAACAAGGCTCTGATCAAAATAATCGACCTTGGTTTAGGTCGTGTAATGTGATTTTCATTGCTGATTATGATTTTGGGTCGTTTCCAAAAGTTGCGAATAATTCTGGAAAAAGAATTTACGAGGCACTGTAGTTAAACAATTGTCTCTTGGCCTGAAATGTGTAATTATGACATAAATTATACTGATCATCATGCAGTTTAAACAACTCGAAAATGTTAAACTGGATCAAGTAGATAATTTTGTTTTATGTGCCGTAACTTAACGTCAATTAGATATGTTTACCAACATACGGTTATTTTGGTAGAGAGTCGAAGCAAATTATTTAGGGTACTTAGGCCGTATAATGTACCACGCTGGCCTAGTGCGGGTTGGCGGACTTTTACATACCATAGAAATTCTTGCAAATCGCTATGTTATGCGGGTATCCTCCTAAGTTTTCCTCACGATGTTTTCCTTCACCGGTATAGTGCGTGGTGATTAACTATCAATACACGCATGAGTCCGAAAAGCCAAAGGTTTGCCCTGGGATTTGAACCTGCGACCACCGTGAACATGTTGGCAGCCGCGTCTAGTCCGTTTACCAACAGGCCACCACGTACTTATGAGCGTGTACCGCGAATTAATTCCTACGACAGAATTGTTGGGATTTTTGGCACCAATTTATTTTCAGTGTCATGCGATTTGATCGTGATCAGGCGTTTAGTGGTGTAGCAGGAGTTCCTGTCATCACATGACGTAAAAAAATGGTTGTAACATGAATTGTTTCGTTGAAATTGGTCACCTTCTTTTACTTTGTTGTTAATTTATTTATTTACTTATCTTGCCCACCTATTAAGCATACCCCCAGCAGACATACATTGTCCTAACCCCACACTAAGATCGAGTCTTGTGTCGTGAGTACCGGAAACTATACGAGACTTTTCGGTCTCACAACGCTAAGACCCGAAACAAATACCTGTGGATTACACAAATATTTGTTTCCGGAATCGAATTTTATTCCGGAATTCGCAGGAATCGAACCCGCGGCCCCTCTTTTTACAGCTGGTGTATTTACAGATGTGATGCATAAAAAGATTATTCTTTTACAATGAGGTATTTCATTTCAACGACTGACCGTCTGTCAGTTATTTGATTAAAATTTTGCAAGAAATATGATAGCCGGTGAAATAGGTATATTTTAAAATTGATAAATAAGGCTGCGCATTTGGTATCTAACTTAGAAATCGGATCTAGACTTCTTCATTTAGGTACATCGTATGGACTAGAGGCTAGACTCAGACCAATAAAACGAACCATAAAAGACTTTAATCCAATAAACTCTGTAAAGAAACTTTAGCAATCTTCTCGTAGCTTGTATAACGAAAATCATTTTATTTTAGTGTCCAAGTACAACAATCTTCACTTTCCGTTATAGCCAATAAAAATTCAAGAATATCCATCACACGGATTAATAGTAAAGATAGTATGTGCAAGCCGGGTGGGCGATCCGCGATATTTTGGCGCCGAGTTGACATTGCAAGGACGTTGCTAGGTTGTAGCTCTCTGGTTCATTCACTTTTGTTTTCTTTGAGCTTTTGTTTGGAATCAAGTAAAAGTCCGTATTCATGCATTTTCTCTGATTGTTTGTCCAATTTTTATGTCAAATAGGGAGATTTATTATCTAGACGTAATGTTTCTTAGAGCGATTCTTCTTCTTCCTACTGGAATAAGGTTTCTTTACACAAGGCAAACAGTGCAGGGGTCGATTTTAAATTACGATGAAAAATGACAGAGTAAAACAATTTTATTGCTTTTACTCCTGTTGCAGCATCTCACACATCTGTATATGTACCTATGTTATTTGTGTTATTTCGGCATTTTGTATAAAAATAATTTTAATTAATTTAATCAACTGGAATACATTAGAGATTCGACTATGTATAATTTTGTGGATGTGAATATACTGATTAATTGAAACTGAATAACGCGAGGTCATGTTGCAATGTTGGTGTGGGACCTAAGCACATGCAGTTTGCTTACTAATTAGTATTTTGTTTTGTTTTAGCAAGCGGACGGCCCATTCCTGTGGGAGTCGCCAGTTCAAGGGCTCGTCCTCAGTTGCTATTTCTGGGGCTATTTCGTTTCTCAGATACCTGGTAAGTAATTCGATCTTTTAGAAATACAAATAAATTATAATAATGCACACTTTTGTCTCAATTTTATTTTGGCAGGGCTATTTTGAATTCATATCTTATTAATTTATCTTATACTTACTATAAGAGATCCTTAAGCGAAGACTTTAGTCATCCCTGAGCACCTAATTAGTATTCCACCCACAAATCCTTTGAAGTCGGTGTATAGGGGCGTTCAATATTGTACTATATATGTAAATAAAACGTCGTAGAACACCTACATGATGAAATTCATCAATACAATCATTGAATAAGACAAATAAAAATTGGGGGTTTTCATTATGTATTTTTTCTTCTAGGCGCCCGTATCGCAGAGTTGTTCTCGGCGAAATGGGTGATGTTCTTCAGCGTGACCATCAACGTAGTTTGCACCTTGCTGACGCCCGTGATGGCCGAGGCTCACTATGCAGCTGCCATGATCATGCGAATCGGAGAAGGAATTGGAGGGGTAAGTAACAATAACCCACTTAGTGTATTCTTAAATATTTTTACAGGTACAAACGATAAAATTGGCACTGTTAATCATTGTAGAGAGGGGACTTTTGAAGGAGACCTTCGTTCAACTTCAGCAGAGGAAGGAATGTTGTGTTGTACATTTTGTCCACTTAACTCGCTTATTAAGCAGGATACATTAAGTACCTACCGCTAGCAGAACAATTAAATATTGATGCCCAACAAACAAGTCAGATTCTATATAGGTAGCCTCACGAGTAGCCTACTCGACGCGTACTCTTCTGCTATAGAAATTGTATCTAACCGTTGCGATTTTTATATGACGTAATTTTCGCAACAACAGTCTGAAAATAGCGATTCTTTAGTAGGTATGTTTATGGAGATGTCCTCACACATTAACCCAATTGAAACATCGCTGCGTTATTTTCAATCGACCTGATTTTAATAAATTATGACGTGATTCCAGTCGAGTCGAAATAACCAGGCGCCTGAATGCACATGCGAATTGAATTGGTCAAACCACTTCAACGTCAACGATGTTGTGTTTTCTGGTTTATTTTAAAATGTTACTGAATTATTGTTGTTGGTAAGCTTACAAGAAAACTTCTAAATAAATATGAGTTAACAATATTGATAAATAATTTAATTAAGATCTTACCGTTTACTTGAGTTACGCAAAATAGGTTCCCTAATCAGTTCAACGAGTCCAAAATTGATAGCTTTTCCAAACCAAACGCGTACTCTATCAATAAACAACACGAGATCCCTATTTTTCAATTTTAATTGTTTTCTACTTAAACCCCCGTAATATACACCAGTTTCAATGAAGAATGATGGATAATTCTCACTTAGATAAATCATAAGCCCCGAAATTTATCCATATTGCAGTGTCAATTGAAATGAACTTTTCATTTCAATTCATTCGACCGTTGATAGGGAACAATCACAGCACTCCTCTGGAGTCTGGATCAATTTAAACACATACATTTCCAATCATTGTAAATAAAAAAGTATTATGAGCTAAAGATAAGATCGAGCCCATTGTCGTGCCATATCAGAGACCTATGTCCAACAGTGGACGTGGAAGAGCTGATGATGATGACGATAAGCAAATGAATTTGTTTAATCTCGGCAATTGGAACTCAGTTCTCGTTAGAATTAGATATCTTAGATAAGTATTGTCCATAGGAAATCTCAACAATAGCGATGTTAATTACGAATATAGTATGTTAATGAAATTATTTAACAATTGTAAAATAAACTGCGTGTGTGATGCTATACAATTTATTAATAGATTTCTCGATTGTATACAATCAGTTATTTAGTCAGCTACTCACTAATTAACGTTCAATTTGGAAGGTAACAAGTCTACTCAGTCAGGAAAACGAATATATTTATTGCTTAACAAATAGAATTGTGCAATCAGAGCGCTGTTTGGTGAAACAACTAATTAACAATCAATACCCGTTGGTAGCTATAAAATTAATATCTGAATGTAATTCCTATACGCTTTATCCTTTCTCTGCTATGATAAAGATTTATATAAGCTAGATTCCAATTCTGCTTCTAACCAAAGTTTGATCTTGAGAAAAAAAAATGCGTGTGGGTTGCCATGCCGAAAAGTCTCTCGTAATTTCTAACGCCCACGTCACGAAACTTGAATCTTAGAGCAGCATCAGGGCTATTGGGTACATACTTTTATTCAGGTTTTTGCGCCATGACTATTGTCTATTGGATATATTGATTTTATCTTGACCTTTTGTTGCAGGGTGTAACGTTCCCAGCAATGCACGTTCTCCTGTCGAAATGGGCGCCCCCGGCGGAGCGCAGTGTGATGGCTGCACTGGTGTACGCTGGCACCTCGCTTGGTACCGTCATATCCATGCTCATGGCTGGAATTCTCACTGCTAATGTTGGTAAGCACCGGATTTTTACGAAAATTTCCTATAGTGAACCATCTAGTTTCTTCGCAAAATAGGATACCTAGTAACCTACGTTGTTTGCTGATAGGGAATGCTAAATCTTAATGATTTTTTTTTCATAATTCATCAGGTTCTCTTAAGATGTTTAAAAACTCTGGAACAATATCTATAGGTACTACAAACTACGGTCGGAGCGGGACCGAAACGCAAGCTTTAGTGTTTTTTTATGAATTATTTTTTAAATACTGAAATTGCTGCATCGTCTTAGCAAAAAAGTATTAAATATGCCTACTTGATATTTACTCACATTATAAATTAGGTACCTAGGTTTCATTTTTGATATGGATGAAACTATCTCCTATATATCTTCAAATGTACCACGGTTGTCCAGGATGGGAGAGCGTGTTCTACGTGATGGGTGGGTTGGCGTGCGTGTGGTGCGTGCTGTGGGTGGTGCTGGTGCAGGACTCGCCGCAAGAGCAGCCGCTCATCAGCGCCGAGGAGAGGAACATGATCGTCACCTCGCTCGGAGGCAAGGCGGAGGATCACTCGCACAAGGTATTACCAGTAGGGCAGTTTGGTTAAAGGTGTTGTATGGAAAAGATGGTCATTCGAAAAAATACACTCACACAAAAGCAATACTGCGTTGAGTAGAGTTTTGTAAACTAATCCCTTCAGTATTCATTTCACTGCATTTTAAAAAGATAGTTATGTTGATAGCAGGCAGTGCACATTAAGACGTCTGTTTAGATCCAAGAAGAAGTTTTTTATATCAATTATTTTATGTTCTGTTTTAGCTAAAAGCCTGGTGCATGTATCTATTCCGTCCATTTTGAATTATTAATTATATTCTAATATTTTTTACACAGAAACTGCCCGTACCCTGGCGCGCAGTGCTCACCTCCCCTGCGTTCCTGGCTATCCTAGTGTCCCACGCGTGCTCCAACTGGGGCTGGTACATGCTGCTCATCGAGACGCCCTTCTACATGAAGCAGATCCTCAAGTTCAACATGACTGAGGTAAGGATACCTAAGGCTGAAATTCAGCAACTAGCAGTTAATGATAAACGGTAGAATATTATTTAAACTAAATAATGTTGTGGGTAGTCAGTCAAATAAATTAGTTCATTGGGTGTTTGCTAGATGTCGCTATTGCAAGGTGGAACTAGCCCCTAAACATATTGAGAGTCTTTTATGTCAGGCCCGCAGAGATCATGTCAAACAAAAGTACATACAACTGGAACTCATATTTATATACACTAGCTGTATATCATCGACGCAATTTAGTCTTCGCTGTAATAAATCAACAGGTTTTAGGCCACGGAATGTGTTTGATGGCGGCAGAAATAGCTTTATAGGCTTCCATTTAGCTTCAATGTTAACGCGTAAAAGATTGATATACTACGAATGACTGATTGAATAAAACGAGTTACATTCAGTCGAATATGATTCGATTGAATTTAGTTCCATATTTTTGTCTATTTCATGTCATCCTTATAATCTATGGACGGTGTGTTGATCTTTAATTGACTAATGGATTGGCCATTTCATAATGTTGATATAACACCAATACCTAAACTCTGGTCTATTAAAAAATCCATTAAGAAATTGATGTTCGATGTAAATCATGTGTGATAATGTATACTACAAAGCTTAAACATTATTCTCGTAATTGACATCATTAAACAAAAGCCCACGCCATACCCTCTGGCTCTATGCATGGAGACAAATATCTGTGAGATCAGTGAATACAGAACATCTATTTTTGTATTTCTATTTAGCATGTTCCACAATTTTTTCCGAGCCATTAGTCTCAAACTTTGAAATCGAACTGATTTCGAACTCGTTACAAGCTATGTGGGTAACCTACTGGCAAGCTCAAAATCGGACCTTCACTCACAACGAAGACCAAATACTTTAAAATGGTTCTCGCCTCGTTGATACTATTATTGTAAGGATATACAAAACTTGCATCGTCAGAATTGTCACATTGTTAGAATACGATAAAACCCCATTTACACGGGGAGAGTTTCTCGCCTCGAAGAATCGATTATCGGAACTCGGAAGGGTATAAAAATGTCGCATCGTGTAAACATTTGTCAGAACACGTTAATCTATGTTTAATCTATCACGTTAATCATATAATATCATGTGACAATCGCATACGATTCTCGCTGCGAGAAAATCTCCCGTGAAAATGGCGCTTAAGGAATTCTTTGGGAAAGATCTCAATTCAACGAAATACTTATTTCATAAAGAATAACGATGATAGATACAGCTTGAATTTTGTTTCATAGAATGCAGTAACAACCGCCCTTCCGTTCCTGTCGCTGTGGATCTTCAGTATCGCGCTGAGTCGCACGCTGGACTGGCTGCGCGGCAAGGACATTATCACTACAACTACTGCGAGGAAAATTGGCACGCTGTTCGGTAAGTATTTAGTACATTAGTATGTCAGATACCGTGCAGCTGTCTTCTAATCGTTACTAAACTTACACTGGGAGAGTTTCTCAATGTAGATTTTATTTTACTAGCTTCGTACGTTCGTACGTTCCTCCTTTACGGTCAAGAGGTATTCAGGCTTAAACCAATAGTTCTCTTAGTAGACTTCCCAATTCCTATATCTTAGAATTTCTTAAAGGAATTTTTGAGATTACTGGTTTCAAAGTTTTCCTTTCCAGTTGTTCCAGTAAATGGTTCCAGCTAAGAATATCGATACACATTTTAAAGACCCTAAAACATACACGGCCTTATTCAGATATTTTTAAAACCTAATTTAATTATCCAATGTTTTGTCCCTTTCGAATGACTTTTGAATTCAGTTTGAGCGAAGGAGACAAAGCATATGATAACTAAAATAGGTTTTAAAACTTCATGAATAAGGCCGATAGTGTTGAGCTCTCTAAATTTGTTTGGTGAAGATCTCATGAGGTTATCTGACAAATAACTTGTGCGTCCACAGCGTCAGCGGTGCCAGCGGCGTGTCTGCTGTCGCTGTGCTACATCGGGTGCAACCGCGCGGCGGCCGTGGCTCTGATGGCGGTAGGCATCACCTGCATCGGCGGCATGTTCTGCGGCTTCCTCTCCAACCACATCGACATCGCGCCTAACTTCGCTGGTAACACTTTATACTTACTTTCCTGCCGGAGAATAAATCGCCTTCCTACTCGTCACTGCAACTGCTGTTAGCCAGGATCAATGGTGGCACGCATTTTAATGATATCAAGCATTAAAGCTCAGCCAGTCTCTGGGAATGACTAACCCGCAATGAAATTAATTAAACAGTATACATACATTACATTACATAAACACACGCCTTTTTCCCAGAAGGGGTAGGCAGAGGTGCTACCAGAACACCCACGTTTCGCCTTGTATATTCCGTCCCATGATGTGATAGGGGGCGAGCCTATCGCCATATCGGGCACAAATTCCTGACTCCGGGCTGATAATGATTAGAAAAATCCAATATCACTTTGCCCGACCCGGGATTCGAACCCGAGACCTCAGCTTTGCAATCATACCGTAGTACCACTACGCCACCGAGGCAGTCATAATTTAGATCATAATTTAGATTAAACAGTATAATTATTAGGAATTGAAAATTCTTGTTTTGCTAGGAATGATCACTTGCACGAGGCTGTAATGTTCGGAAGGGGACTTCCTGTAGTTGAAAAAAAAGAATAGACTATCCCGCTCCAATACGAGCACTGCAACTCCTGTAAGCAAGGATCAACAATGGCACGCACTCTAATGCAAATGTCTCACAACGTGTGGATACTCTTTTCTTTGCTTGACCTATCTTACCACATGTTTCAATTAAGTTTACGTCAAGAGGTCGGCTTAAAGTTAACTTAGTATGCGCAAATAATAGAGATATTGGATAATTACGTCAAAGATGCTATTGGTAGCCCAAACATTTTTTATATTAATTCCAGGTACTTTGATGGCTATAACGAACACAGTGGCTACTGTTCCTGGTATGGTCGTGCCTGTGTTCGTAGGAAAGCTGACTGATCACAATGTGAGTAGAATTACATGTACACTGCTTTTGTTAGTTTTAAATTTATTTAATATTTTTTTATTGAGGGAATCTTCAATTTAACTAAGTTTATTGAATGCTTAACTTTTGAAAACTACATTTAAATTCATATAAATAGTATATAGTTCTTGCGTGATGCGTGTACAAAAAAAAATATATAAAAAATGCCTCCTAATGCCGATAAAAAGATCCTTTATACAAATGTAATTTTATACAACATTTAAATACATACTCACTTTTTTAATTACCCAATTTGCAAATTCCCAGGAGACCATATCAGCATGGCGGATGATATTTTTCGTGACAATAGGCCTTTACGTGATCGAGATCATAGTGTACACTATATTCGGTTCCGGAGAGGAACAGCCGTGGAACAAAGTTCAAGATGATGCAAAGGAAGACATTGAAACCAAACCACTTAACAATGGCAGTGAGAAAACTCATGTTTAAGTACTTCAATTGAGTATGGAAATGGTGACGTGCATACCATAAAGATAGATACTGCCTAACAAAGGTTGTCAAATGCTTAAATTCTATGATCTATGTATCCTATAAATAAAGGTACATTTTCTGAGGATATGTGGACATCACAAACACCGGACCTTTTTGAAACCATTTTTTAGATGCAACTTCAGAGCAATAGTCTATGGCTGTGGTTTCTCAGTGAAGTCAGGTACCTACATATGTTTTGGAGACAACCTCAGGGCATAAGTATTTTCTTGTAGATCCTAGCGATATGTAAAGAAGGTTTCGTTCGTTGAGTTAGTCCGTGATTGTTTATATGGTAGTAAGAAGGCAATATTTTTAATCTCGTTTTTACTAAAATCCGTAATCCCTTGTGTCATGTCTTCCCCGTTTAAAATGTGCACGTTATAACATGTAGAATGAAGATGGTTGCAAGACTGCATAAAAATATTTATATAAATTAATAAATTGTGCGTACTTTTAATTATGGCTTAGTACTATAATTTGGCCTACTTGCACTAGGCCAGCGTGGTGGACTATACGGCCTAACCACTCTCAATCGTACTCTCGATTGTAGAGGAGGCTCGTGCCCTGCAGTGGGACGTATCTGGGCTGATATAGTACTATAATTTGTTATTTAAATTCTTAATATTAAGGTTGATTTCAAAGAGCCAGCAGGTAAGGAAATGAAATTGAGCGGATAAATTGCTTTATAATAAATGAAATTATTTAGACCGTATTTTATGGTGAAGTATTTGAACAGTAGCAACTGTCAATAATTGGAAAACGCCGATATAAATAAGATATTATATTAATTATTAATTAAATTTGTGTATTTCATATATTCGGTCTCAAAATTAAATACAGGCTATGTTATAACATATTGTAAGTAACTAATTATTGATTTTTTTGAATTCAATTGCTGATTAGTGTATAATTATATTTATTTAGATTATTAAAAGTACACATGCTTCGTGTGATTGTGGAGGAGTGCTTACTCAAGATTTTTATAAATTTCTATTACAAGATGTATTTTAGAAAAATATAATTAAAAAGTTTATTGCTAGTAATATAATTTACTTTGAAATAAACAATAATAAAATAAATATATCATCAGTAAAATAGGATTTTTTTGGTATCATGATCTACTCATATTTGTCTATATTTGTAACTAGGTATTATTTTTTATTGATACTTTAATGTATCCATTTTAATGGGAATAGATAACAAACATATAAACGATATCATATTTACAACAATACATATGATATATAGGCGTCATATTATAGTAATTTATTGTCAGTGGAATCTATTTAGATAGCACTCTTGTATTTATAATATAGTGGGAGTGCTGGGCACTTCAAAAACGTAGATAAAAAAAATTGTGGCGCTTTTTCTGTCTTCCTATTAGTTGACATTAAAAAATATAGTTTAGCGCTATAGTATTCCACCCAAACTCATTTTAGACGGATAACAATTCAATTTAATTTCGGTTACCAACGGAATTTGTAGAAATTTGTTGCTACATAATTATTTAAACTTTCACTAATATAGCAGTGATACCAACATTCATAAAAACATCTGCGTTTTTGTAGACGCAAATGTATGATAGCACTTCCTCTATATTATAAATGCTACATATAAGATTGCACTGCACTTTCTATCGGTGAAATTGAAGACGTTTTGTCATGCCAGCTGACAGCTGTACATCCTAAATCCTAATACTAATCGTGACTTAAACTGCAAAGATCTAGTAAAACATATGTACTTATTTTATATCTATATAATATACACTAAATAACACATACTGTATTTTGTATAAACAATATTCTGAAACTTTTAATATAGGCTGAAAACTTATATTTTTGTAATTTAATAAGTAATGCCGTAAATGTTAAGCTTTGTATGTGGTTTTTAATAATATCATAAATATATCAGTGTTTTATCGTAAGATGTTTGCTTACCAAAGACAATGTGTACTTACCTCAAATAAATGTGTCGTATTTTTTTTTTAATAAACTGCATAATCATTTTTCAGTGTTTTATTTAAATAATCTATTTACATTTCTTACAAATATTAATTTAAAATTATTCCCTGGGTATTTTGAACAGTTTGGCACAATTGCGTCGGGATTGATGGAACGTCTATATGTGCCATATCATATCTACATTAAATGCGTTTTATGTGAAAACTTTTTCAATACTATAACCTTTTTCGGTTAATGATTCATTAAATGGATATATTGAGCACAATACAATAATAGTTAATGTTCGTAGGAATTTTATTTGGATCGATTGCAAATAGGTTAGTAAAGTCGAATTTACTTAACCCGCTCGAGTTTGGAGATGTAGGTGGGTCCGAAGTTGGCGCCGATGGTGGGCAGTACCAGCTGTCCGTAGCGGGGGGTGGCGGGCCCCGCGCACAGCTGTAGAGTACTGCTCAGACTCGACATCGGCGACGTCATGTCCCTGTATATACAGAAATAAATCAATAATGTACTGACAACGGGTACTTGACTTATCTTTTTGTTATTTGTAACAAAATATTGGGTACGTTATTCAAAGACAAAGAATTTTGTTAATGTTAAAAGATGAAAACATTTCAAAGCTAATAACGAGGACAGTTAATAGTCGAAAAATGGTGTATCATGTAAAAAAATACTTGATACTTGAATGACGTCTCTATTCCGTTGGTTTACAATGGGGGCATGTGTAAACGACATAGTTGAAAGTTTCAACTGCACCACCGTTTTAAAAATATTCATAGGTTATTATTAAGATAACTTAAATCTGTAATATTCTTACACACAGGAAACAATATCAAGCCAACTGTAAAAACCATTAAATTATACATCTTATAGGTACATGAAGTATACTCACTTAACAGTGGCGACAATGCCGTGTGATTCAAAGGCGTTTTTCAAGGACATGTGCACGACTCCGTCGTTCTGCACCGGACTCAGTGAGCACGTCGAGTACACTATTGTGCCCCCCACTTTCACCAGGCGGAGAGCGTTTCTGCAACAGAAAGGTGATTTTGATTAATTGGATTTAGGTACTTGATAAAAGTTTGAATTAAGGGGCTCCAAGTAAATCATTGGGGAGGCCTATGTTCAGCAGTGGAATTTCTTTGGCTGATGGATGAAGTAAATTTTTCTAATTTTTCTACTGTGTATTCTATAAATACCATGAATAGGGTATGTAATGTTAGAATGGCACAAAAGTAATATATAACTAACTTTTTTTATTTAAATATAATTCCATTTTTATAAAAACGTTTAAGTTTACCTATCACTTCCATATTTGAAAAATCGAACTTTTTAATGCGAACTCGAATTAGACCACAAACATATATGTTCAAAAATAATTTATTTTAAACTTTTCATGATCAATCAACATACTTCTTATAAAATAACGTTTTATACTTACATCAACAGGGCTGATTGCATCTCTGGTATTTTTAGCCGTTCCTTTATTCTGTCAGGCCTGAATATATTGTTTTCGTCTTCATTCACTGAATGTCTGTCCGTCGTGCAGGGAACATCTACCAACACCTGCAAGACAATAGTAACAGGGTTATGTCATTTCATCATTGGTGTGGTAGCAGCACGTATGGGCTGAGCACCGTGAGGTCCTGAATTTGATTTCCAGTTCGGGTAACGCACTTTGTATGCATTTTTATTAGATCGTCAGCCCACTTTGTTGATGTGCGACCGATGTTGCGCGTGTCTCCACTAGAGAACCTTTTCGATCTCATCTGCAATAAGTTATCCGCGCCGTGTTTCTGCCCACTACCACTCCAACTTATATTGGTTCATAATATATAAATCCTATATATATGTACATTAAGTTTACCTTATCAAAGCCATAATCATCGACGAATTCGCGACCATCGACTCTCTTGAATATAACACGCTCGTTCCATCGGTTACTCGTCTCAAAGTCAAATAAATAATCTTTGAATATCCTTTTTGTTCTGAAACCATAAATATTAACACTTAAATATTTTTGTGTCCAATATGGTTGCACTTCAATTACCTCAAGATTCTAATGGTAGGTTTAGCAGTCTAGAGACTAGACACATTATTTTTACTTATAGTGCTTTTCCAATTACGTCAATATTTGGTGTCCTTTGAGATGGGATCCCAAATATAAGATTGAGCAGTAGCTACAGCTCTTCATAAAATTCGATGCCAAGTTAATCAATAAACATTAAACAGAAAAAACAATTTCAACATTTAATAAAGTGAAAATTATATTCCGGAATCGTAACAATTATAATTTTAAAATAAGATTTTTTCGACATTGCTTAAATATAATAAACGTTTTCCTAACTATAATTCGTGAATGTTTGGTATGGGTGGGATGTCGTAGAGTATTGTGATGTTACCTGTTAGACCTAGATATAGACACGTCATTACATACAACGACATCAGGCAATAGTGTCTGCAGCGCCACCAGGGCTTTGCCCCCCGGTGCTGAGCACATGTCCAGTACGCGGTCCCCCGCCTTCAGACCCAGGGCTAGTACGGCGAGCACACTGCCGCAGTCCATTGGGTAGTAGTTGAACACTCCTGAACAGATAAATAAACAATTATTAACATCGCTGAACAATCACATACCTACAAACAAGATATCGTGTCGTGAATAACTAGTAGACTTTTCGATCCCACAAACATCAAAACAAATATTTATAGTTCACACAAACATTGTCTTGAGGCAGGGATCCAACCTGCAGGCTCTTGGTTCATGGCCAGCGTCTAACAAAACAATCTATTAAGGCGGTCAGTGATACCTTCTTGATTTTCTTCTTTAATCTAATCTATACATATAATAAATTTGTAACCGAACTATGTCTGTACATGGAAGATAAATGAGAAAAACTATATTAACGTAAAATAACCCAAAACAATGATTTTTAGAAATTTTATTTGTCTGTGTGGTTGTGTGTGATGAATGTTGTTCGAATAATGTAAAGTTAACTAACAGGAAACATTGACAGCTACCGTGGTGTAGTTAGGTTGTAATGAAACAGTGTAATTTAATTGTGTTTTAGACATGAATATTACCTGTTTGGCATCTCTTAGGTTCTGGAAAATCATCCCACTCACTGTTCATCTCGTAAGTGAATACTTTCAAATGTTCAGGATACACTAGGTCTGTTTCCGGTTCAATTGCCAGCGGGAAATCTGTGTTAGCTGAAAAAGAAAATTGTATTAAGCAAAGAATTTGGAAATGATCATGCTGGTTATTGATGGTAAGAAATACCACCCATTTGACTATTACCAATGACCCATTTGCATATTGGGTTCAAAAATATTATAATAAACAGATAACTCCTTACTTGAATAGTAGGAGTAATGTGTCGATTCTGGTATCCAATCATCCATTCCTTTCAGTTTGGTGGCTGGTAAAAATTGGTATAAAGCTTCTGTGGTCATTCCAAGTGAGGGGTCAATGATCCGAGATTCATCTATCTCAGCCTCTGCTAATGATTGATCCAGGGTCTTATTTATAATATTTCTGCAAATAGCATATAAAGGATAAGATAATTTCCTTGATCATTTTCATTCACATTAATATTTTGTAACAAGATATACCTATAATCTAATTTAAATAAAAACTTTTTTGAATCAAATTAAAAAAAAGGAGATTACATGGGACAGGGTCTAGCTAGTAGCTGCAGATTATTAAACTACAGCACCAATGATCTGATTTTTGTTTTATTATGTATTTTAACAATATATCTGGTTATCAGGAATATAATAAAGTATTGAAAATATTTCACTTTATTTATTTACAAACCAACCTAGTCAAAAATACACTTATTCTTTAGCAATCATAATTCTCTTTGCTTTATTTTCTTTATAAAATAAAACCAGGAGGAAAATTTATGCTTACATTTTCTCCTTTTTTTTCTTTGGTCCATCTTGATCTTTTTCATTATAATCCAACTTATCAGGGACATCTGCATGCTGGGGGTAAATGCTGCTGATTTCATCTGAGTGAAGTTTCTCAGCAAATGCTTGCAGTTGTTTTGTGTGGTCGGCTGGTTGAGTTGGTGTTAGTTTGGGTGTGGGGTCATATTGGTCTTGAAATTCTTTTTGTACTTTGATTAAATTTCTTAGGCAATGAGCTCCTGAAGGACCAAGAATAGGAGGGTATAATATTTAATACAATTATAGATTTGTAAATTACCACAAAGCTTGTTCGTTTGTTAATTTTATAGATATCAATCTCTGAGTAAAGCATAAAAGATAAGTACGAGTACAATCAATAGCGCCTTTGTGGTTGGCCATAGGTATCCAAATATATAAAAATTGTATTGTATTGTATTGTATCAGCCCATATACGACCCACTGCAGGGCACGGGCCTCCTCTACAATCGAGAGTACGATTGAGAGTGGTTAGGCCATATAGTCCACCACGCTGGCCTAGTGCGGGTTGGCGGACTTACATACCGTAGAAATTCTTTAAAATCGCTACGGTATGCAGGTTTCCTCACGATGTTTTCCTTCACCGTTAAAGTGCGTGGTGATTGATTATCAATACACACATAACTCCGAAAAGTCAGAGGTGTGCCCTGGGATTTGAACCCGCGACCACCATGAACATGTAGGCAGCCGAGTCTGGTCCGATACCACGAGGCCACCACGCACTTATATAAAAATACATTTACAAAATAATAATTATGCTTTACCTCTGTTTGCAAGATATTCCATGGTTTCTTCAGGGTTACCATAGTTGTTTATAACTGCTGCATACTTTGACCGACGCAACAAACCTTCCCTTATGCCTTCCCATTTATTGCCAAAAATAGACCCGTAGAACTCATCAAATAAACTCATAGCCTTGTGTTTTGGACCGGATTTCTTTTTTAATTTCGCCTATAATTCATAAGTTTACAGTAAATACAAAAATTACTTTGTTTTTAAGTAATAGTACGTTGCAATTTACTTACCCAGTGAGTTTTAGATTTATGCCTAACTTGTAATAATATCTGAGTCCTAAAAGAGACATTATTACATAAATTTGATAAATTAAACATGTTTATTAATAACAAATAACAGCATCGGTAATATTATTAGAACTTTTAGGTTATATTTTTGTAAAAAGGTTTTGTTTGTCATTTATTGCTTTTTAAAATCAGTGAACAGTCAGGAAATAGATTTCATGCAGTCTAAGGTCGGGTATAAATAGTTAAACCTTTTATTATTACATAACTTATAATATCACTTCTTGGAGTTAAAAACCAATTAAGATTATCACGAATTATGTTAAACACACTTACTAATAATTAAAATAAAAAATACATGTTCCATTTTCCATTTCATGATTTAACTTGAATGCAACCATAAGCTATGTCAAAATAAACTACGTGCGAGAGAGATAGGATTATTTCTCTATCCTGCTTACACCCGTAGATTCGAATGGCGCGCGAACCCGAAAATCCCAGTATTGATTTGTTTACAAGAAGCGCAGATACGGGAGACTGTCCAAGTATCCTGTATTATAATAGGTATATCGAGCAACCTTGTCAAGTGATTAAGAGATAATATAGTGAGCTAATTGCCGTTTTTCGTGCCCGGTGTTATCAGCGATTCGTACCAGCGGCGCGGGGCTCCGCGATACTTTCGAGGGCTCTAAAGCCTTAAAAGCTTAATTGGCATAGTTTGAAGCGAGTTGTTTTATTGATTGCACGCCCCTTCGTGTCCTCGGTACTCTCTTTGCTGTAACATCGAAACTTGATAAAGATCTGAGGATGAACTCGAAAAATATGTGTGTCAATGGAAATAAGGAATTGGGTCACCGGTAAGTGGCTTTCGTTTGCGGAAAAAATGAAAAGCGAGTGTTAAACATGGCGCGAAGTGGCCGAAGCATATGCGTGGCACAAATTGAAATTAGGGGCGGATTAAAAAAGTACAAAATAATTAATTTATAGATTCATTGCTATTATTTAGATGATGCACCGCAATTACATTAATAAAAGTTTGTGATATATCGTTAGAATATCACTTATAATTCCAACACCGCAAATTCTGATTTGAATATTATATTTTTTTACACTACTTTTGTTCATATTATACATTATAGCACAAAAAGCATCCACATACTTAGGAAATATTAGGTAAAACAAATTCTTTCAACACACATTTAATACAATAAGCTAATTTTTTTTCCTCCAAGGAACCGCTCCACTATGGATGCTGCAGTGATTGTGTGCTAAGTGGAATCCTAAAGAGCAATCATGTATGGGATCTGTGTTGGTAAAGTCAGCAAACTGGAATGGATAGCAGATTGGAGACCGTCCCACCGGGGACTGTTAATTTGGACACAGTAAGAGCCCTTCATCAGACAGTAGTCTCCTTGAGGACTGCACTAGAAGTCTCTAAGAATGAACTGAAAGCTTTGAAGGAGAAATACAAAGAACATTCAAATTGTGTTGATTATGAGGATGTTATAGAGAAGTTGACATTGGAAAATCATATTCTGAGAAGGAAAATAATTGATTCAGGCGTTGAAAAAGATCCTAATCCTCAGAATATTAAATTGCAAGTAACTTACAGTCCGAGGTCTGAAGTTGAAGGCAGTGAAATAATAATTCAAACTGCTACAGAAGACTTTGATATTGCAGAAAGAGGTGATCAAGAAGAGAGTGAAAATAATATTGAGACAAATCTTGTTCAAGCCTCACATAGATCAGAAGAGTACAATAATTCTGGTTCTGAAGTAAATGCACAAAATGAGTCTCCACTGACATTGACTCCAGAACTCACACCTCATAATGAAGCGCACAACACTGAAGTAGATTACAGTCAAATAACAAGCCTTCCACACCATGAAGATGAAAAACAACAGCCAAGTTTTAAAACGAAGCTAGAACTGCTTTCAAAGTTTGACGTAAGGATTAAAGTGAGAACTTTGACAGATGGAGCAGTAGGAAGCACTACATCAGATAGTGATTCTGCAAGTGATGATAAAAAGGACACTGCTTCAGTGGATGTAAAGCCAAACCTCCATTTCAAAGAGAAAAGACAACATTTTGAGGACTATAAAGATCCCAAGGGGAATAAGATACATTTTAAGACTGTATCGTCGGAGAACGTTAAAATGGCGGTTCCAAATGAAGGTGATGTGAAGTCTAAGACTGACAAGTTTGATGTGCAAGTGCGGATCACTTCGGAGGAGAATCTTGTGGTGAAGGAAAATACTGAGAGGAACCGGAGGAAAGACACGCTCAATTTGGATGTCGACGATTTAAGTCTGCGGTGAGTGGGCATTAAAAAACACAATTGTATTTTCAAGGTTCTATATCATAAGAGCCCTGACAAAATCGATGAGTTTTAACTAACAAATAATTTTTGTAACATTCTACACATTTTATTTTTATCCTAATATAAAAATTCTAACAAGAAACTTATTGATCCCTGTTTCGGTTATCATTCCTAGTTTAGAATTATATATTTTACTTTTATGGTAGTTATATATTTCAACAGTTGCCCAATCTAGGGCCCTTGGTGTATATACTTACATATTCATATAAAACTGATGATTGCTAATAATCACTATATGGAGCTATTGATTTAGTCCCAATCTAGTGAATCATTCTGAAACTTTGAACATTGACTTAGGACTTTTTATTCTACTTTGTTAGAGGGACCTCTATGCGCAGCATATGATAATCCCAACATATACTAACAATAATTATAAACATAACTTTTTCATGTATACAAACAACAGCTTTGCACCATTGCTAGTTATGAAATATGCCTACATCAGTTCTATTCAAAGACAGGATCTTCAACATGCTTTTTCTGATTGAACACATTTCACCAATATATGCTACATGTTGTCAACCACATCGACAATATTTCTCAACATCCAGTATCAATCCGCAGATCCCTATCAGAAGGCGACAACTCAGTGTTCTCGGAAGGCGGCACCACCCCCGCGGACCCTCGCTCCGCCCCCGGCGCAGACGACAAGATGGAACAAGAGGCCAGTGGCAACGAGTCTGAGGAGGTGGATGATATAGAGCTCATATTCACCACCGATGAGTCTAAGGACATGAGCAATTTGCAGGTAAATTGATATTATATTATTTATGATTCAATGATTATAAGAAATACTATAAACTTTGGCGAAGACAAATGAGCGTAATCTTGCGAGTCTCGTAAATTAGGCTTTGGTTGATGTTGATGAATTGTTTTAGCAGTTTGTTATGTTACATTGACAAAAATTGTTTAGGAAATGTATGTATGTTATATGGTTGCCTATAATTCTTATAATATGGTCGTCTTTTGTTATTCTCTTCAACAGACATTTGCGAATTAACATCAATCAAATAACTTTAGATGAAAAAAGACAACACATTGATTCTGTGTTCTACAGCGTCAAGATACCATTGCACATTAACATACTTCTATTTCAGGAGGACCTAGTATCAATACGCGAGACAGACCAATGGGCGCCAAATTCGGCCTCTACCACACATTCCACGCCAGTGCTCATCAAATTCCACACCCTCGACCCTGACTTCCAGCCAGGACACGAGGCGGACAACGCAGAAAATGAAAACCAAGAGAACAGTACCCTGCAAAACGTTATATCAGAGTCCACGTTGAAGATCAAGAGGGTCTCGCTTCCCAATGATAAGGAGATACGACACGTCGCGTTTAACAGCAAGGGGAGCTTGGACCTGCCTGGACGCGGGATTCTAAAGAGCTATGATAACAAATCTGACAACATGTTGTACAGGAAAAGCCCTAATGCCAGTACTAGAAGACTTGACAGCGTTGACAGTTTGACTTGTGAATACAACAGAGGCCTGAGTTTTGATAATACCAAGTCCTCGAGTTTTGAACTGGGGTCTAGTATGGACATCCTGCATAGAGAGGAGAGTGTGGACTGCTTCCAAAGGCAGGGGAGATTGGGGCACAGGTTTTCGGTGTTTGCTGAGACTGATATATCAAAGTGCGGTACCTCGGAAGATGATTTGGCCGTCAATTTGAATGCTAGGAGGAATACTTGCCCCAACCCGTTTCAGTACAAGTAAGTGAATATACACTATTACATTTGATAGTCTGCGTGGAGAAGTGAGCGAGAATTTTATTGTAAATCGATTAGTGGATGGTTTGATCTTCGTATCTATACAAATGTTTGTGTAATCAATGTATGTATGTTTGTGTCGGTTTGGTTGTGTAAAACTAAAAGTTTTCTTATATTTTTGACTCTAGTCACTTGTCTTATTGTGTGGTCGAGACTGTGTGTCTGATTGTGTGAATGAGTGTACAAATTATAACACTTTTCGGTATATGTTGTGATTGTCACACGTTTATTTGTAGCGAATGTTTTTTTGCCGTGACAACGCATCATTCTACAGGATTGCTGCATGCTTGCGTGGCAAGTTGACATTTCGTAACTTATCTTGAGTGTTCCTGATTTTGTGGTAAACAATAAGCAGTAGATTCAATAATGCAATATTAGGTAACGCAAAACTTTTGCTAGTGTTTTTTTTTTTGTTTTACTTTGTGTGTATAACGTTAACTTAAAAGTTTAAGATTCTTTAAACATGCACTGATAGTTCACTTACAGCGCCATTTTATGTTTAAAATGATCATACAATTATTTGCTATACTTTCAACTTATAATATGATATCAGTGTGTACGGCAGGCCAGGGAATCGTTGGGGCGGCGGACTAGGGGTCGGCGGCATGGGTGGCGTGGGGCGCGGCGCAGGGGGGCGGTGGCGCCCTCTGGCTAGAGACAGCGGAGCCCCACGCCGGGACAACGGCGCGCAGACCGAGCTCTCCGCCCTACCGCCGCGGTGGACGTCGGATGGATACCTGGCCCATAAGGTATGTAAGTGTAGATTGTTGTCCGACATGTGTACTAGTGTCGGTTACATCCCTTCTTTAATGTTGGGAAGAATTTTAAATCTGAATCATGAAAGGTCGTAAATCGTAATCCTTCTGAAGTACCTATAGAAATATCAATAGAAATATGCTTTTTATTAAGGTATTTATAAATAATGTTTGGATCTAAAAAATATTTATCTAAAAAGAATGTTGTCGTGTCACTACTTCTGTGATATTGATGAACAGTGTTCCGTTTGGCTCCATTGGTTTCACGCGTGCACAGTACGTATGCATCACGCATAGATTTGATTGTCTATATAGGTTGTAGTCCACGATGTGGATAGCAATGTGTATGTGAGTGCACGTGGTGTTCAGATGGGCGGGTGCGTGGCGCCGACGCTGCCGCAGCGCGTGAGTGGTCGGCGCAGTGTGTGCGCCGCGCCGCCCGCGCGCGCGCACCACGACGCACGACGACTGCTGCTCAGCGACCTGGGTACACACACACACGCACACACACGCACATACGCTCATACACGCACACACGCACACACACGCACACGCACACACACGCACACGCACACGCACGCACACGCACACACACGCACATACGCACATTTACACGCAAGCATACGCACACGGCCATGCAGACTCGTCACATGCACACGCACAAGCACTCGTACACGAACATGCACGCACGTCGGCACGCACATTTACGTTCATGCATATAGACTACCCTTTAAAATTATAACATATGTAATATGTATTATATATTATTTATATAGATATATTTTTCCATATTTGTACATATACTTTTATTTAAATATTGTATTTAATATATAACGTTCTTCGTTTTGTTATTTACGCACCTACCTCATATAATCTCTGTATCACCTTAGCTTCGACTGGTAGAAAATGCCTCAGGCATTAAATCCTCCTATACATAATTTGTATAACATGTAAACAAAAAAATCAAACACTAAAAAAAAATATGCTATCAATTCTCAGTGCACAGTGCACACATGCATTACACAAGTGGTACAATTGTGTCTCAAAACTACCGCCATGCAAGGTGTAAGTTTAAATGAGAAATTTATTTAAGCATCACTTTAGACATAAAATATAATTATATTATTACAATTAAAGGTAATTATGACAAACACATGGATTTCGATATATTCTGTTTATTACCATGTATAGAATACTGTGTCTATAGCCTTTACTCCTACTATAAATCCCTCGTTAAACTTACACCTCATACAAAGAGATTACCCATGCATTTAAGCCGTCAATACAATGTGTCAGGTTTCACGTCGATGGTCCCGGAGTTGTCTCGCTCGGCGGACCCGGTGTGGGCGCTCACCAAGCGTCTGCCCAACGTGGACGAGGCCACCACCAACTCTACTGCCAAGTCAGTACATATCACTCATATATTATATTTATATTACAATTATTGGCGTTATTAAAAAAACTAGATGTGACTCAAAAATTCTAATATCAATCAGAATTTTCAATCTGAGTTCTCCGGTGTGATGTTATTTTTGCCAAGATAAAAACGGGACCTCATAGTTAAATTGATTCATACGAAAATCACATAGTCAATAGAAAGTCACATAGTTTACATACAACTCTCGATTGGAAACCGCACGATTTTAATAGTATTATAAAAGCTCTGTTACTTTACTGCTGGTTTCTATAATCTATCTATCTATAACAAGAGATTTCATTCGATATCTCGGTGTGTTTTGACTCAGTTAACAAAGATAGCAAAGATAGATAGCTCTACAAAGCACAAATCCTGCCCCACGTGGAGTACTGCTCTCACCTCTGGGCAGGTGCCCCAAAATACAAGCTCAACCCACTTGACTCCTTACAGTGACGTGCTTGTCGAATAGTCGATGACCCCAATCTCACAGACAAATTGGAGCCGTTAGGACTGCGGAGAGACTTCGGGTCTCTCTGTGTGTTCTATCGTCTGTTCCATGGGGAGTGCTCCGAGGAATTGTTTGAGATAATACCAACGTTACCTTTTTACCATCGCACCACCCGTCACCGCAGCAGAGTTCATTCCTACCACCTGGAAGCGTGCCGTTCCCGAACGGCACGTTTTCAGCGTTCTTTCTTACCACGCACGTGTAAGCTCTGGAATGAACTCCCTGCATCGGTGTTTCCTGAGCGCTATGACCTGTCCTTCAAACGACGCTTAAAGAGAGTACTTTCCTTAAGGTAGGCAGCGACTTTGTTGTGCTGGACCCCTGGCACTGCGGAGGTCTATGGGCAGCGGTAGCCGCTTTCCATCAGGCGGGCCGCTAGCTCGTCTGCCTATAACCGCAATAAAAAAAAAAAAAGATAGAGAGAAATTGATATGGTGCATATATTTATAGATGGCTAGGCAAGATAAATGTATATGTCTGTCTTTGTTTATTGAAGCATATGATTGTATCAACATAGTAATGGCAGCTATTTTAAGCTCTTGTTAAAGATGGATAGGGTACAAAGACCGGCCGTTATAGTCTGAGAGCTAGCATCAATTTTTGGATAGGTATTTGAGGTTTGCTGAAACCTTGTCCCATACCTCTCCTATTATACCCCAACATGGAGCTGCAGATCTGGCTAGTGAGTTGCGGGGCTAAATCTTTAGGAGTAGTTTTGGCATGGAACAAGTTTTCATCTTGCGTCAAATACCTATCCAAAAGTTGGTGCCATCTCTCGTACTATTGGTGATATAGAATGCGTTGATGTATCGTTTCAGATTTTTGTCCCGCAGCTCGTACAGGTCTCCGTGTCTCAGCGTGGACCGAAGCACTGATTCCACACAGTACCCTATTTATGGATCCTCCGTTAAAGGTACCCAGAACATTTAACATATTTAAAATTTTTGATATTACCAGATTTCAAATACCCCGTTGCTCTTCCTATCCTTTTTCGTTGTGGATGGTCATGGGCGGCAGTGATCACTTACCATCAGGTGACCTGTTTGCTCGCTTGCTGGACCTATGCAGTAAAAAAGCACACCTACGAAGCCGGAAATATAGAGTGTCAGCTCCTAACACAGGCATTTATATGCCTAAAAGGAGACTACCACACCTAGACAATAAGATGAAATGTTTGTAAAAGTAATAAAGATATTTTTATTTTATTTTATTTATCTCCATACTAAATTTATGCGTAATTAGAGGCGTTTCGGAGATGAAAGACACAGAGAAACAGGCCAAAATTCCAAAAATCATTGTTTTGGGTTCTATTACGTTAATACAGTCCCCCTCATATTAGTTTTTCTCATTTATCTCCCATGTACAGACATCGATCGGTTACAAATGATATGTATAGATAGTTGTGTTTGTGGGTGTAGAGCACCGCGCGTGGCGCAGTTCGCTGCCGGACGTGCGGCGCGACGACACCGACGAACTGCTCGAGGAGGCGGAAGTGTACCTCCGCAGGTCCATCGACAACCTGCGCTCTACTTCCTTGGATGGTGAGTACCATTAGTAACTAGAAGGAAAATCTATATTCAATTTGTATTTATTATCTTTAAATTTTGGATTTTAGAGTATGCTTACTCGTCTAGTAGTAGCCAGGTATTTAACCCATAGTTTTATAGCAAACTTGACATAACATTTTTGAAGTGAAACTTCCTTAGAATCGTCGTGATTAAATTTTTTTTGAAATGAAAAAGCGACACGAAAGAGGATGCCTGAAAATTTTTAGTATATTACAGAGTAATTTTAACATTAATACTTATCTTTAAATAATATATGAAATGCATTTTTGTCCGATAGTTCTTAAATTCTATATCTGGGAGGACCTTTCTTCCGATTTTCTAAATAGATAGAATTGAAAATCAAACATGAAACTATTCAGTTCCAGTGGACAAGGGCAGCAACCAGACCATAACGACGGGGCAGCCCTACATCCCCGCCGAGCCACGACAACTGCGCCTCGGACATATTGTGAAGGTCATCACGCCCTACGGACGCATCGCTGTTGGACGAGTCCGGTATTTATAACTTGTGTTTAAACCACTGACCTTAACTACAAACTGCATCTTAGCCTGTTATACTTTTTGTAGTCAGACGTGGATGACCCCACAAAACACAGTAAAGCCCCATTTACACGGGGAGTTTCTTGCCTCGAAGACACGATAATCTATGGCGGTTACGTCGTACGATAATCGCCTACGATTCTCGCCGCGAGAAACACTCCCCGTGTAAATGGCGCTTAAGAAATAAACATTGTGCTCTTAATACGCAAAACTACTCACGGCAGATTCTCGTTGTTTCCTAAGGGCCAGCGCATACCGGGACGGAATGGCAATGGATTTAATTATTTACCAAAAGATAATCAAACTTATCTGGTAGGAATACGACATAAATTCTAATGTTTTAAAATGATGTTTCATCGAAAGATATTCCTCAATTTAATTAGTTTCACTACCTCATTGTTATATGAAATCCATGCTCTCGATAATCAGAAGAACGTATGTCTTAAATAGGTAACGCACTTGCTATTCTTCTAGCCTCTAGTGTTGTTGGCAATTTGATTGACAGATGATACAAGTGATGTGTTTGTGGAGCAGGTACGTGGGCATCGCGGGCGGCAGTGCGGCCAGCAGCGGCGTGGTGGTGGGCGCGGAGGTGTCGTGCGCCGCGCCCGCGCGCAACGACGGCACGCACGCGGGCCGCAGGTACTTCCTGGCCGCGCCCGGCACCACCGCGCTCTTCGTGCCCTTCAGCAAGGTCGTCATGGCCTGGGCCAACTAACCACCACGCCACAATGCAAGGTACTCACGACTCGGCACATTGTTCACCGCGCCGACCATCTACCCATGCAAAACACCAGCATACACTAAAATATCGGACCAGCTCAAAATGAGTGGGCATGGGTCTCAGAGGACTAAAGTCATGGTCGACTACGCTGGCCTAGTTGACGGATTTTATGTATCACGTCATAAACATTTATAAAAGTATATTAGGGGTAAAGCTTGCTACTAAAGAGCTCAGGGCTCGTAAAATAAAGTAATTTCGTGCAATTTGTAATATAGGTTAGATGGAACTTGAATGTATGAGACAAGTGTATGCTATACGGCTGATTGATTTGCGCCGATGCATTGCTTGATGTTTTGAGGAACCGAGCTGTTTTGCAATGCGAACATTTGAGTGGAAAAGTACGGAATGTGACTCAACCGAAGACACTCGATATGCAACATTGAACTCTACGATCCGTATGGTTGTAATATAACAATGAACGCGTTAGATCCGGCTCGAAGGATCAAAATCGATTGACACTGGAGAATAAAGTGTAATTGTGATTTAATGTATTGCAAATGGGTATAAAACGCTTGGAAGTTTCATAAGGAATTGACGAAAATGTGTGAGCTTTTGTCTTAGCGACTAAATGTGCTTTTTTAATGTTATCTTGAATGTAATGAGAGAATACAAAATACTAAATGTAAAGTATAACTTTAAGATAAATGTTTATGTGTTTAGAAATTATTCAGCTAATACATAGTCAATGTCTGATTATTATTCCGTGTTTTAGTATGAATATAGAATAGGGTAGTTGATAAATTTTCTATTGTTTTTAATAAATCAATAGTAATCGAATATGTAATTTTAAAATAATCAGAATAAGACAAGATAGAAATGCTTCAAACATTGGTGGGGGTAATTGTCAAATAAAAGAACGAGGATGCACAACATGAATAGTGACGTCATCGCTATTACAGTGCAGGCGTGCGAGAGAGATAGAAAGATGTTATGATTACGCCCACATTTTACTTATTTAATGCAATTTTGAAAGATATCTTTTATTTTGGTATTTGCTCTTGTATATACAATAAAACTACTCTATTATTAATACTTTACGTCGTAGATATTGTTGTGACTTCAATTTCTTGTAGTTTTTCTATTTAAATACTTTTTCTATATTAATAAACTCGTATATTTTTTTTACATCAAACGTAAAATATTAAAGACTGAAATCTAGTTTTGGATCTGTCGAGATGTTATTTTGGCAAATGTTATTTTTTTATGGTATTCTTTTTAATACTTGGATTGTTATTAATAATATTTTGTATATCAGAATAAAATTTAATAAAATTCATTTTTTATAAGTAATAACGACCTTGTGTTGTCATGTGAATCAATAATAATTATAATCATACATAAAGTGTTCACCAAGCTCGTAAATTTCTACCAAAGATATAAACTAACAATTGCTGGTTGTTATTCTCATGCAGAATTTTTTTAAGTTAGTATTTCTATCAAAAAATTGAAGTGTTAGTGAATAATTTTCTATGGTTGAAGTAAAAGTTTACAGCCTCCGTAGCGCAGTTGACTATACTGTGAAACGAAGGCCGCGGGTTCGATTCCCGCACCGAGACAAATGTTTGTGTGAACCACAATTATTTGTTTCGGGTCTGGGTGTTTGTAAGACCGAAAAGTCTCTCGTAGTTTCTGATACCCACGACACAAGACTCGTTTTTAGTGTGGAGTCAGAACTACGTATGTGACTGTTTGGTGTATTTATTATTATTAAAAAAAATAAATGATTTTTACCTCTGAAAGAGACAATATTTCGCAGATGAGGCTAATTATATGCACACCGTGTGTGTAATCTACGCCTGTAGGAATTTCTGCTTTTGTCTCTTTCCTTCATATATAATTATGATATAAAGGTAATAGGGATGAAAAGGACGGCTATAGATTTGAGAGGGTCTGAAATATGGAATGTTAAGGAAGGATAGTATTGTTTAATTAGTAATTTTGTCAATATTTGAAATGTGTTTCTGAAATTGTTTCGTTCATGCATATAAGTGCAGATGAAAGGTGCAGAGCTGTAAAAAAGATTTTATTGAAGCGATGACGAACAGATTGGTTTAAGTGGAATCACATACTTAGAAAAAACGAGGGAAAGACTAACTATAAACATATTCAAACTAGATAAAAATATTTATTATATCACCAAACCTTGAAATGTGATATTTCATGTATGCTACCCGCGATCTCGTTTTACACCAAAAATTAATAATACTTAGAAATGGCTACAATGAAATACATTTCAAATTAATTTGTAATTTTTCTTCCATAAAACTTAATTAACTAAACCTTAATCAGAATGAAATGAATGTCGACCATCTTCTGACAGTCAAGTCCGATAATATCTCTTGTTCTTTCCCTCTGGTAGAATCCTTGTTTGCGTGAACGAAACAAAAAATACAGCAATATGGCTGCTCACATGTTTAACTTTATGGTGCTCTGTAACGCTAGTCTATAGTTTCTATATATTTAATTTTATTAACTAGGAATGCTTATTTTGTTCCTTTATCGCGGCTGAACCGGTATTGATAAAGCTTGGTGGAATTGTGAGCCAAGCTAAAGAATACTTTTATGAAAAAATGTATAGGCACTTGTTAATTTTCGCTTGTATTATTTACATTAATATCAAAATATTTTTCTAAGATTTGCTTACAACACTTTTTTAACAATATTTATGAACGCTTGTACATAGCTTATGTATATTCATGTAAATAGGATATGTATTGCATCGTTCTGGTTGTAAGTACAGTCACAGAAGGAAGTCTTATCGTTTTGATTTATTAAACTCTTTCTACCCTCGCTTATGATCAGAACTTAGATTTATAAAGATTAAATGTATAAAAATTTGCCTAGTTTATGCTAAATGCAGGCATTTTGAAATTGTTACCAATGTATAAGAATCTTATAAATAGCTGTTTTTGCTATTTTTCAGCATTAATTATTTTAATAAGGCTTTTTTATACAATAATCTTCAATTATACACATATTTCATGATAGAATTTCTTCTCTGTCTGTACACGGCACGTCACAGCATGTCGTCATATCACTAAATGTCTAGCTGAAAGCCGTATTTTCTGACGTCATAATTTTAAAGTAGGCGAAACGTTTTGATATGTGTACTCGATGTATAGTTGGATGTTAGGATTAACGTAAGTACTTATACCAAAAATATTTTTTATTTTAGCTGAACAATTTTTCAACTTTTTTTAGGGAATGGTCCTAGAATAATGGATGTGATTGTACATTAGTGTCTTATTAGGATATGGGAAGTGAAAATCATTGGAGATTTGCATCGAAGTCGTGGTATTTCGTCACTAGGGATTGGTCTAACACCAGATTTATGTATGGTAGATATCTTTTGTATTTACTTTTCAGGAATTCGTCAGTTTAATATAACACCAATTTGACGAATTTCAATGGTGTTAAGTGTCGATATGGAAATGTGCTGAAGGAATTTTTCGATCTCAAATATTTATTTTTAATTTATTTTTGCTATTGTGATTTCAAAGTATTTATTTTTTATACACTTTGAGTGAGATTTAACAGTATTATCAATGTAATGTTTGTACGTTTTTTAATATTATTGTCGCATGTATTCGGCCTCTCTAGTTAGTTGTTGAAGCCAACAACATGTGGAACCGAACGGTTCTCGTATTAACTTTCCATTGTGTATCCAGTGAAGAAGAAGACGAGAGAATCAATGCACAAATTGTAAGGGAACCACTGCCGAAAACTGCCGAATTTTTTTTCGTAATGGTCGAGCCTACAAGTAAGAAACAAAACAATATTTCAAAAAATAAAATATTCATTATGTTTCAACGCCATGTTTGGTTAGATAAATTGAAATACTATGCACTAAAATCGTGTTTTAAATAGCGCTGTAAAACTTATAAGTCAGCTGATGTGAACGGCCAATGCGATACCCTAATCACTAAGAAGTTCTGTTCGTTTTACATCGCGCGTTTACGAAATATCTATAAAAATATCTTGTTTGATGTAATATATTACCGTTTCTTCGGAAGTGGTCCCCTTACCCTATATCCGTGTTCAGAAGATTAAGTTCTTCACAAAATTTTGAAAAACAAGCATCGTTTAACCAGTATGAAATACTGTAGTATTGCTTGTACATACGGCGTCGGTGTTCTGTGTCAACAGCTTGCTGCCACGCGAATAGCTTTAGACGTAGGATAATGGCACTAAGTAGGGTAGTGGCTATATGTGTACTGCTTTTTATTTTAAGATGCGTCGTATCAAATATGACGGCATAAAACAATTTTGTGTGTAGTTTTGGTGTCGGTGTAGTGGGGTGAATAGGGACAGTAGAATATGTATCTGTTTTTGTGGATTTTCTACTCTAATAGAAACTATCAATATCTATTCCATACAATGTCGAAATAAAAACTTTTTATTGGTATTTAATTTTAAAGAGAAAAAAACTAAAACGTAATTTAGGCGCGTCTCGCTGTGAATCGCCTTTCCGAAACAAAAACTGCGTTTCTTTACCCTATGTCCCTGTTCACTCCACATTGTGAGTAGATTAAATTGACAAGTTTTCATGGCAAAAGGACACGCTGCCTACAGAATACCGATATTACCCTCTTTCACGGTATACTAGAATAAATATGTATTCGCATACTATCCTATAAACATTTAAATGTGTAAAAAGTCTTGCCTATTGTCTCATTATTTTGTGAATATCTTAACACTCACCAAATCGCCTTTGCTGCAACACTGAGTTAAGATCCAGCACATAGCTACTCGCAATTTGTACTAAACATTGTAATTTATCGAAATGTGCCAAACAATTGGCTTTGATTATAGGTAAAGTCGTTCCTGTGAAAACTTCAGTGTTGTACAAAGCGGTACAAATATTTAATAATTAAATGAGAGTGCGTTTTGTGAGTTCATTTTGTGTAATCAAATCTGGACTTGATTGTAATTTTGATCAGGATTTTTCTGGAAAAAGTAGCATTAAAAGGTAATTTTTTAAACTCTGTAAAGATCTAGAGGTTTTAAAACGTAGTGTCCCACAAATTAATTATGATCACCTCTGTGAACGTTACTGTTTTAAGGACATCGGTCTATTTGTCAAACTGAAATGTCAGATTTCTTTTGTAGTCCTTTTTATACTGGACTTTTCAAAATGTAATTGCGTGCTACCGCATAAGTCTCAAGAGATTAGCTATAGGTCGAACATTTTGTACTTCTACCTTGTATTGTATGTATAGATGTGTACATGTTATAAAAAGTGTGTATAGTAGACATGGAGCCAATAGTCACCGGAGGTATTTCAGTTTTGTGAGTAATAACCCAGATTCAACTTTCCAAATAACTTCATTTATATTTCAACCTCCGGAATTGGTCTCCTAATCGTAAGGTAGTCTTCTAGACATCTATACTCTGTGCTGTTAATGAATTCAAAAGAAATCTATTTTAAATATTATTGTACGGAATACATGTTATCTGTATGAAATAAACGAATAAAATGATAAACGTCTTTCATATTCATACCTTAAGATATTTTGGGGAAAGGTCGAAATAATACACATGTGTAACAAAACATTTTTAATCAACAATCAAAATATAACGTCGTGCGATAAATTATAAAAATGTTCTAAAGCGCACCTGGTAGTTCAAAGCGGAACGATAGTTACAGTAAAACAGGTTTCAATAAAATATATTCTTTGCGTGAAAAGAGTAGATATAAAAAGATAACCATAGATAGAAAGATAGAAAGCAGTAAGAAATTGTATAAGAAAAGATAGAAGAAAGCATAGGTAATAAAGAAGAAGAAAAGAATAAGAAATAAATATATTATGTAAGGCATGAAATAAGTCGATAATGGAAAAGAATAAAGTAATAAAAGAAATGAATATATAGAAAAAGAAAATCATCTGAAAGAGTAATAAGAAAATGCCTCGAAATAGACTTTTGCATTACATTAAGATTTGAAGCAGAAAAATATAGAGTGATAGAGAATATAGAGCAGTGATTAAATAGATATATTAAGAGGAATATAATGAAAGCAGAGAATACATAATAATTAATATTCATAATAGTACGGAGAATTTACGTCGTATTATGTGATCATGTTATTCTTGTCCATTAAATTTTGGACAGTTCACAGTATCTAAAATAGTTTAAAGAATGAAGTAGGAAATGAAGCTAAAGAAAGAAATATGTATGAAAATAGGAAGACATATGAGTATGATGTGTATAAAGAAAGTTGAAGAATGAAAGTGTATGGAAAAATTGATGCAGATTGAAAGTCAGAAATGAAGAAAAGTGCAAGATACTACCTTGTACTTGTAACATAGTATGAGTTGTTTAAGGAAGAAAGTATGAAGTAAGAAATTAAAGATAATAGGGTAAGACGTAAAGGTACCTAAATAATACAGTATACGAAAGGAAGAGACGAAAACAATAAGGAGGAAATCAGAATTCAGAAAATAGTGCTGAAAATAAGGAAACTAAAAAGATTGGTAAGAATAAGCAGAGACACAAGATGCGTATCAACTTTTTAGGTTTTAGATGTTTGTGATTACAGGAAACTAGGTGTGAGGCTTATACGTAAAACAGAAAGGGAAGTTAAGAAATTATCTAATTTATTGCAAGTAGAGAATAGAAATGAAACTAGAAAAATATTCAAGGTTTGTCAAGAAAAAGTATGAAATCAGATTATACATAAAAATATTGTAAGGGAAGTGAATAGGAAAATCTTATTCTAGTATAGTATAGGTAAAGTATGGATTTGTAAGAGTTGTAGCGAAAATATCATATTTTTTTTGTATCAGCCCATATACGTCCCACTGCTGGGCACGAGCCTACTCTACAATCGAAAGTACGATTGAGAGTGGTTAGGCCATATATCATATTTACGTTACATAAAATATGAATGTATTTTTATTTTTAGACCAGAAAATATGATAGTGTATTAAATCATAGATAAAGAATAAAATAAGTAAGAGATGAAGCTTAAGAAGGAAAGAAATATGTATGAAAATAGGAAGACATGATGAGTATGATGAGAAGTTAAGATGAAAGTTGAAGAAGGAAAGTGTATAAAAAAATGAAGTTGATGATTGGAAGTCAGAAATTAGTGGAAATGCAAGATAGTCCATTGACAAAAATAATTTCGAAATAAGAAAAGGTAATAAACGATTATATTTTGAAAATAAAGACGTGAAGAGTAGAGGAGAAATAAGATAAAGTACAGTTTAGAATAATATGGTAGGATCTCCATGGATATGGTAGGTAGCAAAATAAGAATAAAGAAGAGAAGTATATAGAAATATAAAGTAGAATTGTGTGGCTACAGAAAAGAGGAAAAGATTGACAAGATAGTAATATGAATTAAAAAGAAATATTGTGAGAACAGAGTAAAGTAAAAAGATAAGATAGAAATCAAAAGTATGGTAGGTTTAAATAAATTGAAAAGTAATGTATAAAGGTTTATTTTAGAAAGAAATATAAGAAGAATAAATGATTACAATTAAGAAAGTCGATTTCAAATCGAGTACTAAGAGAAATAAGAAGATAAGAAGTGTGAAATATATAAAATAAAATAATACGTCATATATAATACATAAACTACTTAAATACACATAATACATAATGGTATTTATAAATTGTAGTTTTTGTAAGAAAAACATCTTAAGAATTAGAAGAGCAAGTCAATAGATACGAAATAATAATACAAGTAAAAGCGTTGTTTGAACAACTAAAGTATATGTGAAAATAAAGTAAAATGATAATGATGAAGGGAAGAGAAATTTCAGATTTGGATGATATTAAATATAAAAAAGATACAAGGACAGGTAGTTATGAATGAAGTAATAGGATTTGTCAAGTAAGAACATATTCATGTGATGATATAGTGTCAAAAAGTAAACAGAAAATACGATAGAATAATGAAGATATAGTAAGAGTATAGTAAAAAAGTAAAAAAGGTAAGTAGTATTATGAGTAGATTAAAGTAGTTCGTTCGGAATAGAGATAGGGTTCAAGTAATTAGAAATATGCAGTGGAAATAAAATAATAATAAGATTATTAAGATAATATGAAATAAAAGATGATAGATAGGATAGAATTGGTAGAAATAAAGTAAAGTTTTATACATTTTCAAAACATTACAGAGAAAAAAGACAGTTTTTAAGTTTGTATGTATTATGTAAGATAGCGTAATGAACATAGTTCAGACTACTTAGGCAGTTCGACGATAATAGCACATGATATACAAATTAGAATTGTGATAGTCTAAAATTAACGATAAACAAGAATAGAGAAGAAATAAATATATATTAAATTGATAGTGATAGAAATAGTAAAGGTTTAATAGAGATAGTATAGTGTTGGCTACTAGAAATAAAGCTCTATAATTCAAATCAACTTTTATAAAGCAGATATATAAGGCGAGTGCTAAATGAAGAATATGTGAAATATTTGCAGTGCAAAAAAATAAAATATTTTTATCTTTTTGTTGGAAATGGAAATCACAGAAAAGTTTAAAAGATCATTGAAAAAATAAGTGTGTAGTAAAGTCTGGAAAGAAGTGAAAATAAAACATAGATAAGTATAATAGTACAGGCAAAGAATAGAAATAATTATTATAATTAGAGATAACAGTACCTAATAAAGTAGATAAAAGAAGGACATTGTATATACGATGATCATCGCTGGCTTACATTTCCTTTTCGTTGTGGAGCGTAAGAGTCATAAGATTATAGTACTTCATTTTCAAATTGCGCAGTATAGTGCAGTTATCAATCACTGTTGCAAACACAGTTTACTGCTAAGTCTAAAATCTTAAATCACAGTCATCATGCAAAATTTTCGATGAATATGTTATGCGCTATTTTGTCGTCAACAGCTGCGGAGTTTACTTCCTCAACACGCCACCTATATGTAGCTTAGGGATACAACGTTGTGAACAAGACGAAATAGAAAATGAAAGTGAAGGTAAGAAACTTAGCGATACTTTAAAATTAATACTTAAGTGAAGTAGAAATCTAAAGTGGAAATGATAAAGTTATGGTTATAAGGTTTAACAGTGAGTATGAGATAAGCGATAAGAATAGTACAGACTAAAACTACAGTAACGAAAGGTAAGAAGTGCATAGAGAAATAAGTAAAGTGACTATTTCTAGAACATAATGCTGGAAAAAGTGAAATAATAAATACAAGTACAAAGCGAAATGACAAGTGAAAGAAATAAGGTGAATAAGCAGTAAATGAATAAGTGAAAGTGATTGTTCGTGAAATCATGAGTTTAAATGATGTAATGACGAAATGAAACGAAGATGAAAGTAACATTGTATATTTTAAAACTTAACAAGTGATTAACAATATAAATTAATATGATAATGTTGTGATGAAGAAAGACAGAAGTAAATGAAGCGATGCATAAGAATTATGAATAAAGTGTTGCACTACTATATGATTTAGAGAAGCGTGATAAATTAGCGAAATATAGTAAAGCATATAAACAGAAGAAGATAGAAATGATACTAATGAACTACCATAGTACGTATCACAGTGTACTTTGCAACTTATCTCTAAAGGAACTTATTATTTGTAAAAAAGTGCGTATATTTTTGCGGAATCTACCGTTTTTAACAAATGTGCGGTAATTCAGCATAATAAAAAAACTATAATTAAAAATATCACTTGGAAACAATACTGTCTTTGGTAGCTTTGAATTTTCGCTATTTGGCAAGTGCATTGTGCCTTTAACTAATCGTGGCAAGAAACTCGCACCCAGGCCATAATTAAAATAATATTAACCTTTATCATGTTTGTTTTGTAATATTTTAGTCTACTTGTGTATCTACCATGTAGGTACGACTGTAAAGATCTAGTAATTCTCAATATCCTATATATTCTTAGAGTGGTCTAAGCCTGGGTGTTTGTACCGCGCTATGCCTACTTCCTATATCCTGAATCGTCATGGTTATTGACGGGGTAGTCAGCGTACCAACCGAATGCGCCGTGGTCGCCAGTGTGGGCGCCGAAGTCCACGTATTCGCCGAAGTCTGGGGGCCTTTCAGCCAGGTGGGAGCCTTGCGAGCCAAGCGAGGCCGCTGCTACCGGCTCTTGTTGAAGCCGGATTAGCCTAGCTGGCTCCGGTTCTGGTGGGGCCAGAGCCACAGCTGCAAGGATAAAAAGAATTTTATGTTTCGTGTTTATTTTGGTACAACTAGGATTTGCATCCCGTTTTTACTAGGTAGGTATTTGATGTCATGTTTCTTATATACGAGTATAAATTGATTGTTTTGTTGCCATATAAATTAATGTCTATATTTTGAATGTAGAATTCTAGTCATGAACGAGAGAGAGACACACAACATGTTTAGTCAAAATTTACATCATTTGAGATATTTTTAAATTATCTTATAGGTCAGGAATTTAGAATACTTTCGTCTCACTAATTATAATTCCATTTATGAAAATAATGAAATATTTGATTATTCGTGAATATATTACAAAACGATATAATCGCCGTGACAACAATGCCAAGCTTGCGTGTAAAATAACATGTTACGGAACTGCTAAATACTTCGTATAAAAAATCCATTACTTAGAATGCGTGAACATGTAAATTGTGCAAGTATTTACTACTTTTAGCTATGCACTATGTAGGCAAGCTATCATTGCACGAACGATTAACTATTGCACCATAGAAATGTGTGGTGTCATTACTCTTAGCTGTGAGCTGTATATCGTGGAAATATGTATCTTCATATATACGACCTATGATATCAGATCTTACCACGTAAGTAGTTAAATTAAAATTTCTCATATTCCCATCAATTAAATATTTTTCTCTTTGGTATTTTATGTTTGAAGTGCGTGGTGGCTTGTTGGTAAACGGACCAGACGCGGCTGCCTCCATGTTCACGGTGGTCGCGGGTTCAAATCCCAGGGCACACCTTTGACTTTTCGGAGTCATGTGTGTATTGATAGTCAATCACCACGCATTATAACGGTGAAGGAAAACATCGTGAAGAAACCTGCATACCATAGCGATTTGTATAAATTTCTATGGTATGTAAAAGTCCGCCAATCCGCATTAGGCCAGCGTGGTGGACTATATGGCCTAACCACTCTCAATCGTACTCTCGATTGTAGAGGAGGCCCGTGCCCTGCAGTGGGTCGTATATGGGCTGATACAATACAATACAAAAATTTTATGTTTGGTATATTATATTATATAGTTAGTATTTGATGATTAAAATAAGGCCAAGTTTACCTACAGTTTCCAATCAACGGCATTACTTAATAGGTCCGTAAATAAATATATATTGTTATGTAGTCGAGCTTAAAGCACAGCGGAAAACATAATGTTAAATGTTATTGAAATAAATGCTGCATTGCTAATTCGAACTGGTTCCGTAGAACAGGAACTTGGTTACGAATATTAGATATTCATTTGCATAAAAACATGTTTTAATTTATATTAAAACTCGTTCAATTTTATTATATAACACGTCTGATTTATTTGTCCACTGGTATCAACAGTCAATAGAAATTGTAAGGAACATAATGCAGGAAAACTGATTTGTCATAGTAAATTCAAAGATAGATCTAATTTAAACGCTATCAGCTCCATCTGTTGAAAGTAGGTAGTAACAGTAAAACTATCTACCCGCATATAGTAATTTATAAAGATAACATTGTGTTCATTATTAAATGTCATTTAACTGCGTTGTGCTAATTGAACTAAACACGAAACGGTTAAAGCTATAATATTACATCAACCTTCCGTCCCACGACGCTTCCTTATAATTAATACAAATAAACGTGCAACAAGAAAATGACACAAGCATCTCAAACATTACAATGCGAAATTACATAAAATTGTTTGAATAAATAGAGGCAATTTTGCTAAAATGTTGCGTAAATCAACGAATCGGAGAAGAAAGTTTCGTTTTTATGTGACGTCCGTCATTACTGCGTATAGATAACGCCATTGAATGTAAAACATGTTACGGATGCATAGAAAGCAGTTTATCTTTTGATCCTTTGTGCCGCGGTGAAAGTGAACGGGTCATAGTCGTGATTGATGTCCGTTAAAATTCACATTGCGGATACAGCCCGCTCTCGTTTTCACTTGTCTTACGGCACAATAGTTTTGAACACGAATTACGTTTTGAAATTAGAAATTCTGTAGCCATATATTTTGTCATTCATTTTTGATGTGTTCAATATCTAAGTCTTAATCTTTCCGGTGTAAAATTTAATAGGTGTGTTCTTGAATAGCAATAGATTCAATCGATAACGAATGTCACACAATTCTGCACAAATCACTAATCACATTGATTTATTATGTCCTATACCAACAATGGGTTGTAGTGATTTATGTCCAATTGAAATAATTTCAAATAGCAAAATCGTTTATATCCTGTCGTTTCAGACACAATTATTAAAAATGCGACTTACGTTGTTGCTGATACTGCAAGGGTATGGGCTGGTAGTCCTGGTTGTACAGCGCCTGTGGTAGCTGCACTGGCGGCGGCGAGAGGGTCTGCCGAGGAACCCTCCGGACCCTCAGTGCTGAGAGGTCCACGAATGCGATCTGGTCTGCAGGCACCGCGATGTAGGACGGCATCGCAGACGCGACCGCCGCTAGAGCAGCCAAGATTATTGTTTGCTGTGGAAGAAATTCAACGTTAACACAAATAATAATAGAATTATGGTGAATGAAATTTGGAACGCAACTGTATCAATATTAGTTTGGTCCACAAAATACCTGCTCAATAGGAATGTAATTTATCGGTATTTAGTGGAACGATACGATGTAGATGTTGTAACGAGTATCCATAGCATTATTCATATATCATTGTAGTACAAATATATATGTCAATTAAATAAAGATATAGTTTAGCGCGCATATCAATAGCATTGGCTAAATATCTTCATAAATATTAATAAATTAATAGACTGTGATGGACCATTCAATAGTCATCGCAAAAATCTCATGAATTTAAAATAGATACATGCATTAAGTTTGCATAAATAATCGCTAGATACGCTACAAGTATGTGTTCAAATTTTTCCGGCTCGAAGGATCGATTTTGACATACAATGCTTCTACAAAATCTTTCTGCTGCTTAATCTAATAACTTTATAACAATATACTTGGAACATAATATGTGTTACAAGACATTGATGTTTAAATATAAAACAAAATATTTTTTATTGTAATAAAAATACCGTTCAAACTTTGCCCCCAATTTATGTCCTAAAACACTACAGTCCAGTGTCCTGCACTGATAATTATCTCAATATAAATCATTTATAAGGCGACGTTTATCAGTAATGTATGTGTTGCTAAACAAATGACAGTATTTATTGCGGTGAGATCTCGTTTGGTTACGTGGCCGGCGCTAGGCGGGCGCGGCGCGGCGCTTGCGCAAGTCTAAGTAATTGGAACTGTGTCGCAAGTACACACGCGCACTGGACCGCGATAGAAGTTCATTGTTTATGCCATAAACGCGGGCTTTTATTGCGCATTCGAAGTAAATCAACAAATTAGAATAATTTTCGTGTCATTGGATAATTTTTTGCACAGTTTCGTTACTCATTTGCAATATAAAATACTTTGCTGTTTGCGTTGAACTCATATTGCGCTGATCCTGTGTAAGCGTGGGTAAAAGACGTGTGGAAACGCACGAGTCATTTTGATATAACTGAACGATATATCATACATAAGAGACTATAAAGTTGGTAGAGCATCAGATCCGGCTGAATCAAGAATGTTTCTCACCATTAAAGTACGTTTAAATCAATAAATTCATAAATATTACAACCTAGTGCGGTCGATTTCGAATGGTCATACCTCGCTAAGTTATTGAAATAGTAATTTATTCCCAACCTAAATGCCAGCGTAAGCTTTTGGATTTAGGAAGTGAGCTGTGAGAGACTAAATTTTGCCGCCTACAACAATTACTATAAGCAGCGTTGGCGTTGGCAAACCGTCGCCCACGATACTCATTCAAAACGTTTCCTTGCTGTTCCTAATGCTACTTATAAATAATTGAGAGGGAATAAAGGTCAGTAAGTACTTGGTGGACAATGATCGTGCAAAGTAGAAGGCTGTGCACAAGCTCCATATTTGGCAAGTGTAAACGAGGAAACCTTGAAACAAGTCGATTGTTTTTGATTTTTTAACCTTATATACTTCACAAAATTATCACAGATTGTTTTTATCGTAAATGTATTCATTCATTTCTCATTGATTCATCAATATCAGTCATTTTGGTTCACAGTAGCGTCCTAGCAAACATTTTCCCTCCTAGTGTGGAAAAGCCATAATTTATAATGGCTTGGATATCACTGCGATTGTCCCTTCTGTATCAAATTGCTAACTATCCATAAATTAATTGAGAGCTCCTCAAGTTTGTCAGCGCGTTTGATTTATATCCAATGGCGACATTTAGCCTTTCTCAGGACGGCAGCATGGCCGCATTCCTAATCCTTTGAGGCCTAAGTAATCCCATCTTGGGCAGTATTCTAAGAGTTCATAAGATTTGAAATTATTTTAGAATTTTAGTATGCATTCTGAGAAATATGTTCGTTAACATTGTACAAATATTACTGTAACTTAAAATAGCCACGGAATATTTATAAATTGACGCAAGAATTTTATCAAATTCTTGTCGACGACTAGGTGTATTTTTTAAAAGAACATAAATACTGTTAGTACTAGTTCAGAGACATACTTTAACTTATACTTTAAAAACTAACAACGAAAGTTATAATATCATATTGAATCTAAAATTGAATTGTCACGGAGTAGAAATTTGAGAGTTACAAATTAAGGAACGACTCTATAATTTAATACTTAAGCAAAAGAATCGTTTAACAATCCATCGTGAAGATTACAGAGCGATGATTGATTAAAACCGCAAGCGGAGGAATAAGATAATGATGAAATGCAGATTCCATACAATGTTTACAGTTTAATACATAAACTATGTTTTGTATTACTAGGTTTATTATGATAGCTTAAAATATAAAATTTTAACCGCTATTAAACAAAATAAGCAGGACTGAGCCGGCGTTGTACCAAGGTTGACCTGTTACGCATCATATTTTTTGTTAAATTTTATGCATTAGTTTAATATTGTAAAGCAGCGGAATAATTATCAAAATGTTTTCATTTATAGGATTTTTTTTCTTGGTGGTAACCTTAAGATACCAGCTAAGTGTTAGGTAGCAATGACCTTACACTTAGCTGGTAGTAAGGGTTAGGTCCAGCTAATTAAAAACTAAAAAAAATGAAGTAGTAAAAATGCTCTAAAATCGGACTCATTTTACGTTTATAGTCACTTGACTATAACATAACCGTCGCTTTTATTAGACAATTACATACTTAGAGAAAAAATCTCATTTGAATATTATAAAAAGGAAGTAAAGAATATTTTTACTTTCATTTAATTACCTTACGTAATAAAAAGTCATTCTCACGGTAGATTTTGCTCGGAATAACATTACAGTTGATTTTTAACGATCGCCTTGTTACCGTACTTTAGAAAGCAGAGTAAACATTATTTCATAGCTCGAGATGTTTTTAAAAAGTTACGTAAGCCTCTACTCGGTTTGAGTTTAATAGAAACTATGATTGATCGAATCGTGAATGGATTGGTAACGTCGTATTATCCATCAAACGTTGCTTCAGATACTGAAATAGCTTAATTTTACATGATACGGTCAGAAGAAAACAATTTATTCTTTGCTCTTAGGAAATTTTTTCGTCGATAAATTTCAAACTCACGCCTTCTTCCCAGAATAAATAGGCAGAGGCACCACCATTACACCCACATTTCGCCTTGTATGTTCCGACTCACGCCATATCGGGCAAAAATCCTCTCTGGGCTGATAATGAATAAAAAAATCCATTATCACTTTGCCCGACCCGGGATTTGAACCCAAGACCTCAGCCTCGCCACCGAGGCATTCATAAATGATAAATTTCGTAAAAAAATACTTCATATACCAAATAATGTATCCATTTGAGATACGGGGGATCTGGTGCTTAGTCCACCACTTTGAACTAATGTCGTTTACCACATAGATTTTATAAAACTAATATAATATAAAAATAAAACTAACTAAAGGTTTCTGATGCGTTTTGTTTGCTACTAAAATTCAAAAGGAAATTTCTCCTATGAAAATTATAATGCATTCAGCAAAATCAACACCTTTCCTTTGCTTTGCTACAGTCTATAGAAAAAGGTATTAAAATCTGTACTCTTACTACTCCCACGAATCTGAATGTTAATGTCACAAGTGGTGACCAAATCCAAAGGTCACAAACGTCAAATTAAACTACACAAGTAAGGATATAGTAATGAAATTTGTTCCGCGTGGCGAGTGCCCGCCGTTCCTGTTCGCCTTCAACCGCCACTAGTGAAAGGTTTTTCAATGCCATTTACTTTTGTCACAATATATAACAAAAAGTAACATAACTTAGTAGCAAGGTCGGCGGTACTCGATATTTTTTAATGTGCATTAGTTCTTATTATAATATCTAATTCAGAGCATAGATACATAATAAGCTTGGCGTAGGACCGGGTAGTGGAATGATAAAAATGAGACCTATACCCAGCACCATTGCTGCCATCATATCATGAATATTATATTGCCAAATATAATATTCATGATCCATATATCCATATATATGGATCATGAATATTATACTTGGTTAATCTAGTGGTGACAGGGCATACAGAATGGTATAAAAATATTTTTTTGTTTAAAAGCTGTCTATAAAAATGTTTTTGTCTATTAAAAAAAGACACCGATTGAGGCTTGTATAAGATGTGGTAAATGTATTAACTTCATGGCCTAGGATTTCATATTTAAAAAAGTAATGCTTATTCTCCAACTAAACGAATAGTTTTCCGTAAAACCATACATCCATGATATTACGGAAATTTTTATTGATGTACCTATTAGTTGCGCTGTACAAAGTTGAAAAGTATGAAACGTCAAACAGTACCTACTAGTTTAGTTGGATATTAAACTGTAGCCTTTAAATTCACGAAAAGTAAAATGTAATATGGGCTCTTGCAAAAGTATTTACCATACAAGAGTAATAAACAAAATAAACCTTGTCATAAACAAGAGGCGTAATAAAATGTACGCGAAGACAATGTTCGTAAAACGTACGGCCGCCATATTTCACGTGGATAACAAAATTAATTTCATTAAAGTGTTATTGCTGAGACGATTGAGAACGAGGTTAAGCGAACCTTCAATTTATATAACGATTGTGAACTTCGACTGCGACAAATATAATTCGGTGTTATTTTGCAGAACCAATGCCTGTATTTATCTACTGTACATTTTATAATATCGACTGGCGCCTAATGTCTATACAAACCCGCACTAGATCAGCGTAATGAAAAATGATCAAACTACATTAAATCATAATGGAGGTACAGGTCTTAGACCCCACATGCAAATCTAACAATGGGACCCAATTGGGTTGCAACAGATAGACTTACAATTAATGATTGGCAAGCTGAAGTTCAAAGCTATTGTTTTAGACTTCACAGGTATATCATATCCCACAAACTTTGCAAAAATGACTTTACGCCCTCAGCTTTTCCCTTAGTTCGTCAGCAATCTGTCTTGAATTAGTAATAAAACCGTTAAAGCTTTAAACATTTTTCTCAAGGCTATGGACTTTATTATAGAAATATTTACCTTTTTTTTGGAATTTAACAATTTCTATTGGAATAACAATTTACAGTACCCTTAAAACTACAACTCAATCGAAACATATTCTAATTCTATGCATATCAATATGTGGAACAGCAATAAGGCGATAAAATTGATCAAAAAATTGGCTCGAATAAACCGTTATAAAAATGTAAGTACATTGCAATGGTCGAAATCAGGTTCCTCGTAATTACCTTTCAAGCTATAAACGAAATCAAAAGCTTTACTTTCAGTATCGACTTGAGTTCGGAGCAAGGTTGCTTTCGAAAGACACGCCATAACGGTCTTTATCAGTTTGGCATTATGAAACGGCATTACATTTTTAAAATTATATTTCAACTGAGGGAGAAAAATCAAATTTATGCTACCTACCTATCTTTAAACAAAAATTCTTGGAACACTAGGAATTCTACCAGCAGCTTTAATAACTGAATTGAAAACCTTATAAGCTATTCCACGAGATACATTCTATAATCAATATTTCAAGTTCTACTTGGGTATTTTTTCTTTCTCATATCTTTCCTGAATGTTGATTTTTTTTTAATCAAGACATTCCGAACAATGTGGCAGTTAGTATAAAAAAATAACTTTTCATTTATGATGCATTTAGTCTAAATTATATGATGATTAATGCTTAGGAAAATAGTTATTTTACTTACTGAAATTATAAAATTATGGGTTTATCGCAAAAATAATTCACTGGATTTTCTATTGAATATTTTAACGTAAAGCCTGGTAGTAGGTATCTACTGATCTCATATTTCAACACCTATTGTAGCGTAACGGCCTAATGATGCTATTATACCCAAAAACAGGTTTTAAGCAATAATAATTAAAAAGGATCCACAACAATGAATAGCTTCATGATGCGATAAATTCAAATGTTGGGAACAAATGTTTAGCAACTTATTGTTCTTTAGCAAGCGAACCAATCTACGAGAAAATCTGAACTATTGTTTATTATTAAGGAAACAAATTGTTATAATCATCGCACAGTGTTGAAATTGAGTTTGACCAACCAAAAAGTCGACATATTATTAAAATATTATTTTTTACGCAAATATGTATCAAACATCGCACCGTTAAGATAAATTGTGCAACTCACAAATCTACTTAGCACTAGCCTTGTGAATTTCGGTCAATTCATGCTCTGTTAGTTTATAATTATTTGTTAATTAAAACGTAATTACCAAGTGCTTGAAGTAATCGTATATTTAATCTTAGTCGATATTTTATTTACACATTTTTTACATTACAATCGACCAGCAGTATCAATCGATTCTATTTTTAAACGTCACAAATGAGATTCTTTTTTTGAAAATGATAAAGATAACTTTTTTTGTAATAGCACTATGAGATAACCAGTTTGATAACACGAATTGACCGATAGAATAAAAAAAAACAAACACAAACGATAGTGAAATGAGCGTGACTGACCATTGTGTCTGTTGTCGGCACTGCACAGACGGCGCGCTTCGACTGAACTCGCTACAGTTGCTGCTACAATTTTTATAGCAGCCTTTCAACAAAGCAGTTTCACTTTCTACTCGGGTCCGGTCCGACGTGATCCACTTTTTTACGGTTACCATAACGATATGCTTTTATGGTAAACACAGACTTCCACCCTATGCCATGGAGGACAATAGCTCTCTGGTTGCCAGATGTTGCCGTTGGTTTGCGTGCCGAGGTCACAGGATATCCCGGTACCTGAGTTAATTACGCCAAGTGGATTTCTAAAGGCAATCTTGTACAATACTCAATACATTTTAAAATATAAATTTTTACAATTATGGTTCGGGGGGAAATTTAACAGCAAAATAATGATAGGGCGATTTTCATTTTGTTGTGTAAGTTAAGTTTTATAAATTTAAAGACACATTTATTCCCATAGCTGTAGGTGACTTGGCTCATATTTTAATAATGCCTCTCGACAGCTTAGGGGAGATATTAATATCTATATCAATTGACATCATTATTTTTAGTAGAGAAATGTGGCGTCCCGAAACCACAAAAGCTCTAAAGTGATCGAAACGTGGGATAATTAAAATATGTGAAAACATATAAAATTCGCGATAAAATCCGTAAGAATTCATTTTATTTCAAGAGAAATGAGAGTTACGATCCAGGATGACTATCGACCGCGTTTGGTGGCTTAAACTTTGACCCTTTGTGTGACTCATACAGTACATACGTCAAACCGCCCACCTTGGTTGTTATCAATAGACATTAGGTAATGTTAATAATGGTAGACTGACCTTTTCAACTACCCCGTGGGTGGTTTGATATCTTACACAAGACTCCTCTAATAAAATGATTTCAGCCTATCTATCCTTTGCTAGAATAGTAAATTATGTAAGCCTACTTAGGACATAATTTATCAGCATTAAAAATCACATTTTTTAACGTAGGTACATAAACTCACACCTTTTTCTCATAATGGGTAGGCAGAGGTGCCACCAGGACACCCAGGTTTCGCCTTATGTGTTCCGTCCCATAATGTGATAGGAGGGTGAGCCTATTGTCATATCTGGCACAAACTCCTGACTCCGGGCTGATAATGAATAGAAAAATCCAATATAAATACTCACATTTTGATTCTAACTACAGATACTGACATTATGCCTAAACATTGATGAAATGTAAAGAATGTAATGAAATAGAATATATCGTTTTCGTTACCAGGTTTCCATTTCATGCTCAAATATTGGCACACCTCTAATACTGCAATTGATACTTTATACATAAATCCATGCATTACCTAAGTTGTGAAACAAAACAGCAACGCCGTCATTATATTACAGTATTACACAGCCTCCGTGGCGCAGTTGGTTAGAACCCGGCTGTAAAACAAGAGGCCGCGGGTTCGATCTCCGCACCGAAACAAATATTTGCGTGATCCACAGGTATTTGTTTCGGATAGTGTTTGTGAGACCGAAAAGTCTCTCGTAGTTCCTGATACCCATGATACAAGACTCGATCTTAGTGTGGGGTCAGAACTATGTATGTGACTGCTAGGTGTATTTATTAAAAAAAACTTTTGCTGAACGAGTACAATTCAGTCAACGGATTGTTGATACCTTGATGCTCATTGACATCGGTAAAAAAAAAATATATATAAAATGTATTAATGTCGTTTAGTAATTAAAACAAGATTCCGTAATTAATTCTTAAATGAATATATGACATATGCCACAGTTGTGCACTGGCCATTCATCTCAATATTGAGATGGATGGTTACAGGTAGGTTGCTACTTGGACTTTAGTCTGCCATGCTGGTCTGGTAGGGGGTTTGTGATGTGACCTGTTTAGTGTTAGAATTTTGAAGCCACTCATATGAGTTCCAGTGGAGCTTGGTGGCCGCTATCAATCTAAATACCAGTAACTAGATCAAGCAGTTTAAAGTTATCTTCAAATAATGCGGGGATTTGGATTACTACTCAGTTCAGAGCCTGTTTTGAACCACCAGAGCCGAGGGCGAGATTTCTACTGCGCTCCCTTGATTGGCAGATAACTCGATGCCTTAAACTACGCGAAAACGGTAAAACTAGACCTTCGGCGTATTGTGTAGACCTAGATGGTCTCACGACCGCTCCTTTTTACTGTATATACTAGATTATAAGTTCAAAACTGAGTCACACTAATCTATTAACATCGGTATAGTCCGTTCTACCTGCCTCACACAAGTCCCTAAATAAAAATAATAAACCGTGACTAAACACAGCATAAAAAGTTTCCTTATATGGTCAGTATATTAACAAAAGAATTCAGACATAGGTTGACAGTCTAGAGTCTAGACATTTAGAAGCAGTGTAGGAGGTTTGAACTTTAATGCAATGGCTAGCAACAGTTACAGATGTTAATTACCATAGGTGAATATCTTGGCGGCCTTGGATCCCTCACTATGGCATTAAAACACTTTTATACAGGAAATATAAAGTACCAGTCACCTACTTAAACTTGTTACGTATACGTACTTAGTGAAATAATTTATATTTAAATGTATGTTGGACTTTTTCGCCGCATTTTAATTGACAGGTTTATGCATATGAGGTTTTTATGTACGTTTTTAGAGGTAGCTATGCTGTTGTATATTGCAAGAAAGGCTGGTATCACCGGGGTTCCACGGTCTCGCAGGAAATCGATGTGAAATAATAGCGTTGGTGTTGCATTATGTTGGGCGCGTGAAATGGCCGATATCCTGATAATACCAAGCTTCTGTTTCCATTACCTCCCATCGTATTAAAGACCAGCAATGTAATTCACTCCTCTCTCCTAGACTTTCCAAGTTTTACATACACGATCCTGATTGGTTCTATAGTTCTAAATTATGCATCAGGCAGTCTCTAAATTATGTCAGAAACACTCGAGGTTCTTCTAAGATTCTGACGGTAATCAGACCTCCTAGATCCATTAAATCGCCTGAGAAAGCAGGGAGGAGTCAAATCCAACATATTTTTATACGATGACACAGAAAATCTGTGCCTAAGAGTAACATGCATATAAGTAGTTATAGCCTGGTAAAAATGTCACAGCGGTCTATTTTATGATTCTAAAATAAAGAATTCGTATTCTTGGTTATTTCACGTAAACAAAACGATGACATGATTTCATATTGAAGCACGTAATCAAATTTATCTTCATAAGAAGTCATCATTCATCACTATCAGGCCTACAGTAACCTATTATTTGGGATCGATGTAATGTTCCATGTCTCGATTTATCATTGCTTCTAGCCTCAGCCACCTTCACCAATACTTTATATATCATTACTTATGTGCGATCCATCGATCTCATTTATGGTCTGTTGTTGTTTCCACAGCCATGTAAATGAATCGCTTTTTCTAATTACATTATTTTTTCACCATAATACTACATTTTTCGGATTAGACGCTGCTGCCTACATGTTCTCGGTGGTCGTGGGTTCAAATCCCAGGGCACACCTCTGACTTTTCGGAGTCATGTGTGTATTTAATCATAATCTTAATCATACTCTCGTTGTAGAGAAGGCTCGTGCACTGCAGTGGGATGTATCTGGGCTGATACAGTACAGTACTACATTTTTAGAGCGAATATAAAGATAACTGCTACATTGTTGTATCTTCTAAAGGCAATCTTGTATAGATATTTAAACTAATATGTATAATGAAGTCGGAAAAATTGGTTGTTTGTTTGTATTGCATAGGCTTTGAAACTGCTGGACCGATTTGAAAAAATCTTTCACCATTCGAATACATTATCATTACATGATGAACTTAGGCGATAGAATATTTTCAAAAAAGTGTATTTGCAACCCAGGTGGAGCCAGGCCGGCCCGCTAGTATATTATATACTTATTGCGTTTTCCCGTGTCTTTCCTATGTAACTTAACCTCAACTTTCCTAATTCATTATCTGACATCACACTCAACATTTCGATTAATTAATATAGTTAATTTTAAATTAGAATATTGGTTATGAAATATTTATAACGTACCTAAACAGCGGATGTTGCGTTGATGTGCTAATGTGAAGCAACATAATTACAATTTGGCTAATGTTCATTCATTAAACGATGTGGGCCACGCTGTTTAACATTCTTTAGTTTAACATACTGGCAAAGTATTGGAAACAATTGAAGTACTTGCTTTTTAATTAATAATGGCGTTGTTGTATAAAGCTAAGTCCAATGTAACCAAGTTCGAGTGTTAAAATAATTGTAGATTGGTTGAGTTGGTACGTCTGTACTCTGTACAGTATTCCTTATTTTTTGTTTTAAAATCAGTTAATGCTTCTAATACGTCCAATTATTTATTAACTGCGGTATCAGTTGTTATTACTAAAAGATATTGCATATCAAAAATTAAAGTTTAAGACAGTGCGTGGTGGCCTGTTGGTAACGGACCAGACTCGGCTGCCTACACGTTCACGGTGGTCGCGGGTTCAAATCCCAGGGCACACCTCTGACTTTTCGGAGTTATGTGTGTATTGACAGTCAATCACCACGCACTTTAACGGTGAAGGAAAATATCGTGAGGAAACCTGCATACCGTAGCGATTTTAAAGAATTTCTACGGTATGTAAGTCCGCCAACCCGCACTAGGCCAGCGTGGTGAACTATATGGCCTAACCACTCTCAATCGATTCTCTAGATTGTAGAGTAGGCCCGTGCCCAGCAGTGGGACGTATATGGGCTGATAAAAAAAAAGACAATGTAATGTTTATTACCCGATACAAAATACAAATAAATCGGGAACGGTGTACGTAACAGGAAGTGAATAAGACTTGTCAAAAGTGTCGTTAATATGAATCGTATTTCAATTCAATAGCTGAGCTATGCGTGCAACGACAGATTGACCGATATTAATATTGAAAAACTTGCACCTTGTCTGCACGCCATTCATAGACAGCTTGTTTAAGACAGGTAATAAAAACCAGTTATTTAATTATTTCGCTTAAAAGTTCTCTTTTTAAAAGAACTGGTACATGAACTCATGGTTATATTCCCAAAGACTTGCGCTAATCATCTTATTCGTCTTATATCCATCCCAAGATGTGGTAGGAATGGAGTAGATAAATAATATAATATCATATGAATAGGCAGTCTGCATCCAGCGACGTCCCGCGACCTTTACCAGGTCGTCTGACCACCTAGTGGGTGGACGTCCCACGCTGCGCTTTCCGCTGAATTTGTTAGTATTTCCAACAGGTCACTGTGGAAATCATTGGGAGAGGCCTATGTTCAGCAGTGGACTTCCTTCGGCTGGTGGATTGGATTGGATATGAATAGGTATGAGAATTTTTACAAGAATACATTGCTTATTAAATTAGTGTAACAGAAACATTTCTTAATCTTTATTTAAATACCATATATTTCGAGCCATAGTTATACAATACCAGTCAAGGAATTTTCTATTTGTAAGTACCGCGCCCTTTCCTCGCGATAGAAACATTTAACATACACCGCGGGCACAATTTCTTATCAACTTGCTTGTTAGTTTGTGTGTGTGCAACATGTGGGTTGCGTTGGTTCTGTTTCCCTTGATTTTATTAGTATAAGTTCGCAAAACGGAAATAGCATATGTCTAAACGATAGCGGTTGTTTTTAGTTGCTTTTGAGCCTCACTGGAAATATTTTCCAGCTAGGAATTCAAGAGCTATAATTATAGTAAAAAATATAGCAAATATAGTATACTTATAAAAGTGTTTCATTATATCAATGCCCTACGAGTACACGTAGATCAGCAATTAAACTAAACAGAATTTTTCATAGATATTTACACTTCATTTACACAGGGAGCGTATCATTTGAGAGATTTTTATTTATTGAATTCAGGTTCTCCAACAGTATATATAATTATGCAATATCACCTCTTACGCAGATATATGAGAATCCTGATTATGCGCCAGTTTGTTTAACGAACAATTTTGAAAATATCTTTACACGAAAATTAGAACATTAGTCAGTGACCACACTCAACACGCCCACTAAAATGGTTTGTGTGGACGTACGCCTTTTTGTGGGCTTACGAGGCCAACTGTGTTGTAACTTGTAAGTTGTAACTATCAAGTAGGCACCTACTCCATTCAGATGAAACATCAGACAAACAGCTTAACCTATTTCAAAATAAAACCGAATATATCTACCTTATTCACATACTTAGAGCTGGGAAATTATGAGGGGAAGATTACTGTACTGTACTGTATTAGTCCATATATGCCCCACTGCAGGGCACCAGCCTCCTCTACAATAGAGAGCAAGATTGAGAGTGGTTAGGCCATATAGTCCATAGGATGGTAATTATTAATGGCTTAATGTTCGTACAGGTATTTAAGAACCGACATGGTATTTATAAGATTATAGTTGTTTCGACTTCTTGTAATCTATTTCGAATGTTCTTAAAGGTTAATTTACCTAACGAAAAAGATCAAGACCGTTATATTAGTTGCAGATGTATATCGCCTTAACCGCCATAAAAATCTTTGATTATTAAATGGATTTATGAAAAGTGACTTATTTAGTAGTATTAAAATGGAAATATGGATGTATAAAATATATTATTGTTGTAATGCTATCGCGCTGCTATAAATTTCATGACGTGTAGCTTTTGTTACGTAAAAAATTTTTGTTTGTAAAAAGTGCGTGGTGGCCTGTTGGTAAACGGAATAGACGCGACTGCCAACATGTTCTCGGTGGTCGCGGGTTCAAATCTCAGGGCACACCTCTGACTTTTCGTACCTATATAGGCTGATACAGTTTTTTTTTCATCTGTAATAACAGTTCATTTATTTTGTTTGGGTACCTAAGTAAATAAATGTCGATTTTTTTACTTCTTTTTTATTTTCATGCACTCTATTGACATTCTGAAGCAACGATCATTATTATCATCTTCAACCACAAGTACCTAGTCATTTAAGCAGTGGACTTCCTGTGGTTAGCTCCAACGATTGACAAGGACGTGTAAAATGCGACCTGCATCTAGCAACCGAAGGAATGCTAATACTTCGACGACTAGCTACAAGTATAAAACTACATCGCTATCGTAATCTCATAATTTGGATAACGTTTCGATGAAGCAACATCTTCGCTGAGTTATGAGGCTATACTATTGCAAGAAGCATGCCCGTTAACAATATTCATTCAGTAGGCATACACCTGTCGATACCTACGTAATTGTCGATAGATTTATCCATGGTACAGTCCATCACAGTCCATTTATAGGCGCGTAACACACTTCTTTCAAACACGCGCGCTTGCGAGCTCTGTTGAATACTAAACCATCCGTCTTACACAATGTTTCACAGTTTATAAAGAAACTAGGATGTTTATGGTTTCCTGTTTTATATCTTTTCGAGATAACGCGCTTAATATAGTTTTTGCGTGTTCTATAGCAATTAAAACTGTGACAAATCTTCATGGTGCAGGAAGTATTTGGCAATAAGAAATTGTTTTTAACTTTCATACCCATTTTATTTTACGATCTCAGTAAGAAAAAAAGAAATTACTTACAAAAAATATCGTGAGGGAAATTAATAATAAATTATTTTAGAAACCGTTTGCAATTATCGATCATTTATATGTTACGTAATCAATCGACAATCAATAATTTTCTACACATACCGTATTTAATAATACAACAGCAAAACAAGTATAAATTGTCTACGCACATACCAAATTAGAGGTTATAAAAATATTTCGCGTTTTGCAGAAGATGGTTCCCGCTCCATCGGCCGCTGTTACATAACTCTGGGAGTATGAAATCTAATGTAATAGGTGTTTGAAACGCGGTGAGGAAACTAGCACGTCATTACACGTACCACCATTTTATTTCTAGTTCACTTGGAATGATGATGGGATAGTAGCTCATTTAGTAACACGCAAGATGCAGGCGCTTGAGTTTGAAATATATATGTAAAACGGACAAATATCTTACGCATATCCTATGATCTTACGCTAAGCTTTGGAATTTCAATAAATTTTAAACGTAATTTTATTAAGCTCCAAAAATGAAGGAATATTTGGATTGAGTTGTTTTGTAAATAATAATTATCCTAATGACAATGTACAGTTGATAATCTTTCATCTCGGAATTAGTAATTATTCCTAAGTTACTAAATAAATACGAAAATTTTGAAAATTATTTTGTCCGATTGATGAGTATTCTTCAGAAGAATAGTGACCTCAGATGATGTCTTGGATTTCCTCCTTGAATCGGATTATGCTAGGCTGACTCTGACCTTAAAATCGTTCAGCCATATGACATGACCTTGCTAGTATGCGACTTTAGGAACTCCTGAGTTATTGCTATTATAGAGCGATTTACGTTGCCAAGGAACAAGCTTGGTCTTCGTTTCTTAAGATAATGGGGAGAAGAAGGATTATGTAAACATTATAGAGAAGAATATGAGTATTTATTCGCAACACTTTCATAAATCAACTATACCAATCTTAGTAACAAATAAAATGTATCAAAGAAACAATAGTATCTAGATGGACTATTAAATTATTTCTTCTATTGTTCGCATCACAACCGTTATGAATAACGTGCGGTAACACCTAATAAAACTTTACGTCATTCCCGACTTGCACATCATTTCAAACACCACAACATTGAAACATAAATATTAATTATACATTCAGATATCACATCACATCGTTATGGTATCAAGTATCAACGATGTTATCCGTAACAGACCACGATACAGCTATTGTTTTCTCAACAATGTAAAACTAATTGGTATTAACTAATGCAATGCAAATTTTGTTCGCTCTTGCATAACGTGCCGGCGAGTGAAATGTCGAATTAAATATTTAATATAATAAATGCCATCGCGAGCTTGTATTTGGACAAAGGGAAAAGTTTAAGTATTGACCTATTCGTGTAATTATTCATTACATAAAATATTACTTTCCTATATGAAAGTATGGAGTGAAAGTGAACCCGTAAGTTTAAAGGCTGTACAGATTTAGGTCACTTACCTCATATAACAGGTATAGGTTACCACAATGTATTGCCCTACTAACATGAACCTTAGGTACTCTTCTGTAGTAGCAATTTATCGCTATTTTAATTGTCACCTGATTCGAGTTGGTAGTCTCAACATTTTGCCCTGTTTCCTAATAAAGAAAATGGACAGTGTACTACTCATTGAGACATAATACACAAACAGAACTAGAAGTAAATATATGAAACACCTTTACAATAATATATTATGTATCCGCATTAAGACTGAATCTTTGATGTCGAAAGCCGTTTGCCTAGCCGCTGCTCCATACGATCTTATAACTTCCATGATGGAGACTGGTAACACGCTAGAAACCTGATCTCCATAGCACATCCATGAAAACCAGTACCCAACCAACGGTGAAAATCTCTAAACTATCACATAATTTTTTATTCATCCGCTTTTTCTCGTCAATCCCGATGTTTGTTATAACCAAGTCCAACCAAGTGCACCGACATACATTTCCTTTAGCTAAACATTTCTAGTTTCCAGCACCGATATGGTTGTTTCACCTACATCTAGGTAGTGTCTAGGCACTACATTACTCGTGAAAGTGCCTCGGCAAACCAGAAAGCCTTTCATTATAACTATAGTCAGTCACAATTAATGTCTCCACTTTTCTAATAGTTGAGCGCCTTACAAAGGGAAAGTATGTAGGTTACCCACAGGGACGATGGAAATTACATTTGAATTACTTTACATGATGTGCAATTGGTCTTCGGGGCACGAGGTGCGGTACATTCGTATTCTTGAAAAGTATTTAATTAAGTCAAGCGCTGCTGAGAAAATAAATGTTATGGACGCATCTGGTAAAAATAAAAAGGACATTTAAATTAAAGTCAAATTAGAGTCTCAGGTAAAACTAAGTTATGGATTACTAACAAGGATACACAATTAAAAACATTAGCGAAATCTATAGTGCGATATATGACTTTCTAACAAATCACCAGAACAAAGGTAACTTTCATAATAATTGAAAAAGTACGTACACTGTTGAATAAACCACATAATTCCAGCTTAGAACATCGACGCAGTAACCAATCAATCCCAATGACTTTCTCCTAACTAACCCATAAAAAAGAAACGTTGGTATTATATTTAATACGATGACAAGCATTATTTGAAATTTTACCTCGTATCACGTGATAAACTTTTTTAAATTTTAAACATAATTTTCTGTCGATATCTTTAATAATGAGGCATACAAATGTTCCTTAAATAACTATTATGCAAATAGTGTATTCAAACAGTAGGTAATGTGCCAATGACGTTGGTGAGAAATGTCTCGTCACCAGTTAGCGCCATATCGGTGATAGCTCTTTATGTAATTTTGCATAACGCTTTCTTGTCGTTTTGTTTTGTCGCAACAAATTATTATGTTTATCCGACGCGGTCTAAGTGACAAACGGCTGCAAATAAAAACAATTCGCCATAAACGCGAATACTAGCTACGTAATAAGTATTATTTTCCGATATTTCTTTGTTCACTGCAGACATTAGATAATCTAAAGGTTAACAAAAGTTAGGACCTATGTGTAGGCTTTGTGGAAGATAACTTATGAAAGTAAATCGTGAAACATTACTAATAAATTCGTAAAAGTAACTTTTATTTTTATTATGTGTAAATTAAATCTCACCAAGCTACCTTTCTCTGTAAGTTACAGATGATTCAACGTCTCAATGACGTCCTTTTTTAAGTAGGTTTTAAATGCATTTTTAACAGCCGAAAAGTTTTATCATTTTTTCATACGCTCAAAAAAATCTTTATAACGCTCTCTCATTTAAAATAGCTTTTCACAGTTATATAACCGTCTGTTTTTCGCCGGCCAACCGTCACTTGCACCTTCTGAGTGATTTCAGTTGCACAGCGGTTCGAAACCGTTTCTAAAGGTAAATAGATAATAATTTACGGAGAGAGCACGACGCTTTCTGCGACGCATTGTACTCTACCATTGTTTACTGTAATATCAGAACGATTACAGAAATTACACGGAACCATTATCATTTGACGCTGGGCAGGCAACGTAAGAGTTTTGGTAACTGAGGCACTTTTACCAAAGAGCCTCTATTGCATAACCGTTGCAATTGCAGCCGTGCAACGGTTATTTTAAATTTTTACGTAATGATTTTCGTTTAGTAAGAAAACGGTAATTAGAATTGCCGATTAGGCTTAGTAACATTTTTTGGAAAGTAAATGTGTACATATAGCTACATAGTCTGCGCACGAGACTACTGGTAAATCGAGAGTTCGATTGAGGGGCCATAGTTTTATTCCACAAAGATGGCTTATTGCGGATTGGTGGACTTCACATATCGCAGAAAGTCATGTATTGGTACAACTATATGGTTACTGAATACATCGATAAACACATGACTCCAGAAAGTTATAAGAGCTTCAATATTTGAACCCGCGATCATCCTCTCGGCAAATGCAATACGTTACAAACATATGTAGATGTAGTGTAGATAGTTACAAACATAAATAATCTTTATTAAAGGCGAAACAGTAATTGTAATATAAACTGTTATGAGAACAGTAATTTGGGAAAAGAAATAAAGTAAAAAAAGATACTAAAAACAGTCAGCTACTTAATGGACCCAAGATAATTTCTTATTCAAACCCAGTTGCATACATAATTCTATGTCATTTAGTTAAACTTTCAAAGCAATGGAATGCTATTTAGCCTTCATTCACGCCTAACGCTAACAAATCCTAAATGATACCCCTTCGATAATAATACCAACAAGAAATTGTCGTGACCAATGTGCAAATATAATTGGATTGACGGAATACAAGTTTCAGACAATGTAATGAGCAAACACTGCTCGCCTGGTAGATACAAAATGGTGAAAGGTCACCATTACATTACACCATTACATTGCAAGTAAATATGGGGTACTAAGTAAAGGAACCCGGAATGAAGCGAAGCCGCCTCTCAAATGCCACTAGGGCGATATTGTAACTGACGTGAGAACTTATGGTTTACTATCGTGAATGTGAAAATTGGTTAAGTGAAACTTAGGACTTTGATTTTTACGAGGGTTGGCAGCATTGTTTAACATTTGGAAAGAGCCTTTGGATAAATGCATCATGTGCTAGCAATAGTTCCCAATCTTCCCTATTTTTTAAACTAATGTATAAGTCGTATTTGATAATATCAGTATCGCAGAAATACAACATAAAACAGCTTTGCAGTCACGTTGTATCGATCATTAATGCTCTTAGAATCTTCCCACACCTTCCGTTACCCCAGCTTATAGATATTTATGATCGACTCTTATTAATTTCTATGCAAAGATTAATCTCCGTTAAAATAAACAAACCTAGTTTAAAAATGGTCTGGATGAAAAATAAAGTACAACATTTTGAAAATCCCCATGACAAAATTGATTGAGTCGGCTGCTAAACGAGATGCCGTGAGTTCGATCCCTCACTGATACAAATGTTTGTGTGGAATGTGGCCTCAAACAGTTGTTTCGGATACGAGTGTATTACGACCAAAATTTCCGTCGTAATTTCTGATGTCCATCAACACAAAACCTGGTATATTAATATGGGGTCGAGACTACGTCGACTGTTATGTGTATTTATCCCAAAATACAGTCAAAACAGCAGTTACCAGCCCTGAGTAATAAGTGGAACTAAAGCACAAATAGGCACGATTCAGACTGTAATGCAATTGTTTCCAGCATAATATCTGATTGATAAAGTGCTACAGTAATAACAAATTGTTGGGAGCGGACGATGTGGCAACCGCGAGGATGTGTCTCAATAGTTATAACCAATTAGAGCCGGAATACCGGCTGTTACGGAAATCTTGTTGCCAGCTCTTCATTAATAATGGCTAAAATACATAAAATAGAAAGCTTGGTGTTTCTTTACTGTTAGTACGTTTTGATTTTCTGGCTTGACAGTGACTATTACATTGTAAGTAGTGCCGTTGAGATATAAAATCGGCTGGGGAAGATTTTCTGTAACTAATGGACATCGTTAATATACTAGCCCAGTTAATTCATTTTCTGAATTCTGTTTCAAGGTTTTTTGGAAAAATTAGATCATGGGACAGCATTTATGCAATTTTAGCGGTGCGGCGGAAATAGGAAACAGTTTATAATTTATATGTAATGATTTAAATTATTAGAAACTTAATGAAATATGAGACTTTGAGGAAATATGAATAGGTTTACTGATGCAATTTCCAATATTATTATGTATAAATTTTAATTTTATATGCAATTTAGTGATTTAGCTACAAAAGGGGACTCAATTAAAGTATTGAAAAATAAAAACTTGTCACATTCATGTATAAGTTTATTCCTAGAAAATAAAATTACAAAACTTTTACAAAGTTCACAACGAATATTCGAGTTTCAACAATTCTAAAGTAAGGCATAACTAAAGCTAAACGAAAAAAATCAACGAACAAATAATTCGATACAAATCAGGGAGGGGGCTACTACAGACAACGATATTCGATATATCGTGAACAATTCAATAGTGTTGACAAGTGTCGCTTAGAGAATATTCGACGTCATTTTAAAAACGAAGTCACTAGGAGTAGATTTCAATAGGAAGAATCGCACGATTTACCGAATATCGTGTTACAGAGTAGCCTCCATTTAGTACACACGCTGACTAAATAATTTGCACTTGTCTGTATGGCACCAATATCGACTAACTACATATTTACGCATTCCTTACTCAAAACATCGACATCGACGTTTTTTTTTCTCTTTTCCGTCAACTGTAATTTTGTGACACATTATTTGTAGCAGTAAGGCATAAAAGTAATTTCAAATTAATTTTCAAATAACCGAATAGCTGTCTACAAAATATTCCAATTAATTATAGTCATCACACTTTTTCCTACAAATATGTAAAAAAATGTTATTTATTGTCAAACTTTGGTCTTCTTGTGCGTTTTTTTATATATTTTTGCATATCAGTTTTTTTATTCTCTCTTAAATCACACATTTCTCCATATACATCTTAGGCATGTTACAGACTATCATTTGAAAAATCGAATTATCTGTTTATTTCAACAAAAAAAAATAATTAAAAACATAGATTTTAACAGAAGCAGTATGTATGAAGCACCTTGGACAAATGAAATAATAAGTACTTGACGCGAGCATAATAAATAAGCTATATGTATTATTTCAGATATTGCAATTGTTGTGTATCTACAATTGAGTTCTCATTAATGGGACGACACATTCAGAAATTACATAAGTATGGCCATGAAAATAAAAAAAAAACTGTTAAAACGACATTTTGTACTGGCAAAAAATATTTTTTCATTGGCAACAAAATCAATTGTGAGGAATTTACGGTACTTCATTTGATTTTTGAAGTTCTCTTTTCTCAAGGTGGTCATTTTGATTTAAATGAAGCTGCAGTATATTTAGGCAGATAGTTTTAAACTACAATGCCTAACTTAAAGTTATTACATTTAATTGGATTCTTAAGGGAAACAATATAAAAATTGTCTTAAAAATTATAGTAGGTAATTTTTGCTATTTAACACTCAAAGGCCAATCTTTTATCAGGCTTTTTTTTATTTTCTTGGCCCGAAATTAACTACATAAAAATAGAAACAGATTTACATAATGTAATATGACAGAAATAAACGAATTATAACTGCTATTGTTTGATTATAAACCAAACTCATACAATGAAATATGATAATGGCAAAATATTTGACATTATATTAAGTATTGCTTTTATCCGAGTACATATTTAACATTACTACAAAAAGCGTATTACACTGGGTGATATTGACATATGGTATTTAATTTGAATCACATGTTCTAACTACCCAAGGTAACATTGTACCAAGTTTGAATATCAACTGTATGGTAGTTTTGTCTAAATTTCAATTTTCAATGCTTTTGATCTACCACTATAGGTATGAGTCTTTTTACTGCTCAGTTAAGTTGCCGAACCGAATTGAAGTTCAGTTGAGCGGTAAAAATACTCGTATCTGTACAGGGTGGCCAAAAATTGTGAAAACTAAAATCACGATTTTTGACAAATAATCATCTAAGATCTTTCAAATGTTGTAGAACGCCACCTGGAGTGATGAAAGAAACATGTGGATTAAATTAAATACCATATGTCAATGTATAGTTTTTTATATGTGAAATCAGACCACCGTAAGCACCATATTTTCACTGGGTTTTATATAAAGATATTACAAAAGCTAAATGGAACAACACGTATACTTCGTTATATATCTATATAATTATGTATCTTATACTATTGCATATAAAACTACGTCGTATGAGAATACATCACTTTGGATACATTAGGCGCGAGTTGGAAGCTTTAGATATAGAATTTTAGTCAGGTATAATTCAATAATAGAATTGACTTACATTTTCAATAGCATGAAAAATGGACAAGAAAATGTATTGCTAGTCTTTTTTTTTTCAATATGGATTTGAACACTTACGAAATTTAGTAAAATTATTAAGAATTTTTCATATATTTGCATGAAGACAATCTATGTGATAGTTGGTCATTCAAAATTAAATTTAACAAATCACGTTCAACTTAATACTATAAGCAGTTATGTTAGGGCCTACAAGCTACACTTAAAAGTTATTGACAATCACAGACTAAGGTAAATTCCTAATGATTTATATTGTTATCATAGGTTTTATAAATTCTTTGCCTGACATATTTTCCTATGGTTTACAAAAAATATTCATGGCAATTCTGAATGCCCAGTTATCAATGTAATATTGTGTGAAATATTCATCCCTCATTATTTTTTGAAAAGTCCTAAGTATAATAATTGCAAAGTTGTATTACAATTTATCTCAAAAGTTAATGCAAAAAGGAAATTGTCGCAAAGTTTATAACATATTTTTTATCCCCCTCCCTATTTTCGGACTCATTAAAACGGATTATTACAGATATTAAAGTCTGTAGTACAACTCATAAAAAAGACAATGAATTCTTGCCAGTACAAATCCTTTGCATTTTTATATCAATATAAACCACCAGAAAATAATACTAAGGCAATGCCTCGAAGTATTACAACATTGTACTTATTCCATACAACTGCGAAGTTATAAGAATGAGAATTCACAAGGAACATGGGACGCATAAGATTCACACCGAGTACAAACGACTTGTCTATCTCCCGTTGTCTATGGTCGCACCATAGAGAACAGAGACAGTGATATGTACTTTTAAACCTATCCCTTGAAAATAAAAAAAGTGTGTTAACAAGAGATTTTCAAAATAAGATTTTTTAGTTATCATAAAAATAATATAACAATCATTTAAGTATACAACCTCTTCTAAATAATAATGAAATAAATCTGCCAATCGTTTCGAAGAATTTTACTTTAAAATTGTTGCAAAGAAATATTATTTCATTATGAAATTAAGTCCTTGTACCCCTTAGTCACAAAAATATGGATTAATTGTAACACAAAATGAATACTGTTGAATTTGAGTATAGGACTAAAGGTACCTTTTAATTGCCATTGCACTTATTTTAAGGCCTTTCACAGGCACCAATTTCTTATTCACAACAAGTGCATAACTACAGCCTTACTCGTAGACAGATTCAAAGCCTATGTGAGTTATCCAATGTTTTATCTTCTTTGCTCAAAACGGATTCTAGTCTTTTGAATGGGACAAAGCATTTAATAACTAAAATAGGTTTTAAATCAGTCTATGAATATGCCGTTAATATTTAACAGCATTTGCGATATTATTCCAGCATGGCAAGGGACAACAAATACACATCATTCTGAATAAATTACACATTCTGAGTACATTAAACTAAAATTATGTGAAACTTCCATTAAAAAAAAAACAAAGTTAATCAGTATCTGAATTTTTAAGACATGTGACCAACCTTATCAGTCAATCTAGCGACAAAACAGATAATTATCAATAGATAGCTATCCACTTAGCATGAAACAATTATACTTTTCAATTTAACTTATCAGACAACGAAATAAAAAATAACCTTTACTCATTTCTTATTAACAAAAAAATATCAAAAATAATATAGGCAACTTTACTACCAATATAGCTCTCAATTCTGGGTATAAAAAATATCTGTATAGAAGTCTCACTTACATTAAATCTCGTTTAGAACTTACTCAGGTCTTGTTGCGATCTGCCTAGGGATTCTAGATTACTGTGGTGCGAGTCTATCCTGTTCATGTTAGCCTTAAACTCATCCAGAGGTTTCTTGAATAGTATTGGGGTTGTTGGAGTTTTCGGTACTAAAGTTTCTGACGACACGTCTTTGTCCATATTCTGCCTTTCTGCGTCCAAGAAATCACTCGAGCCGTTAAAATGTGGTCTCACTTTTGACAGGTCAAAATTCGAGATGGACAGTGGGTGCTTGTCGGATGCTTCCAGTCCTGATGATAGGGATTTCGCTGCAGTCATACCTTCGCCATCTGGAAATACGGGTTGTATTAATGTAATAACCTATTCAATAATTACTTTTCTGCCTGCCCCTAATTCCATGCTTATGTGAGATCAGCGCGACACAACTCTTCAGCCATGTTAAAGAATAAGACACCATGCATTAAGTAAGCAGCGCTTTTTTTGCCACACTGACCTAGTGCGATTGGTGGATAAAAAAAATCAAAGTGTGCAAACCACACACACTTTGATCTTTTTATGAATAACTTTGGGGTGTCAAGGTCTGCAAATACATACATAAACCCACGCCTTTTTCCCAGAAGGGGTAGGCAGAGGTGTAATCAGGACATCCATGTTTCGCATTGTATTTTCCGTCACACGATTTAATAAGCGGCGAGCCTATCGCCAAATCGGGCACAAATTTCTGACTCTGAGGTGATAATGAATTTAAAAATCCTATATCAATTTGCCTGACCCGAGACTGCAAATACATACATAATTTTGAAGATTCAGTAAGGTATGCTCTAAGTTTGAATTTTCGACCTCTCGTTTGGCAGTCTACTCTCACGCCACTAAGTTATCGCTCCGTATAAATAAAGATTATTTTTTTGTAAAATGTTTAGTTACCTTTTAAGGCGTCTTTCTCAGCCGTGTCTATGGGGTCGCCGTCCTTGTGGTCTTTGGGGAGAGAAGACGATCGTCCCCCACCACCACCGATCATGCCCAGTACTCTACAAAAGACATTATAATTTTTATTTTTTTTATTAAATACAACAAATTATCGAAAGTTGTAACTATGTAGGTATTATTGAAATTAATAACAATGTCAGCGAAAAAATTAACGAAATATTAGTTTAATTGAGTCTTACTAGATTTTGGACAAAGCTTCCGCAGTCCAAATTTCTTTTAAATAATTAATAGATGACCCCATATATTAGGCGCTTGGATTGTCGCTATATGTTCATTGTTATTTGTTTATGTATTACATGTTATTTTTATTTACCACAATTGCAAAAATTGTATAGTTCTTGATACCATAATTAATTTAGAAATTAATGAACGGATACCTATAGTTTTAAGTTATCACGGTCCTAATATAACCTAATAGCATGTTAGTTTCAAATGTGATGCGTTTCCAAGCTATCAGAACGTCCTTACTTGGAGTTGCTGAGGTCTCCGAAGGGGGTTTGCGATCCTCTCGGTGGCGAGGGTCGCGGTGAGGACAGCGGTCCAGCCACTGCCCATCCCTCTTCTATCAGGGTAGCACCGATGTCCAACTCGCCTTCTAATAAATATAACAATTTAAACTTAACATTTTCCTAAAAAAATAATTTACACCTGCAATGTATGATAATTGTATATAGTGGGTACATTGGAAATTCCAAATTGTAAACGGCCGGGCCGCGCCGTCTCGCCAGTCTGCAATATACGTTTGAGTGATAAGTTGTCTTCATTGTTCTCCCTGTATTGGTTAGTACCTACTCCCGAAATACTCGTCAACACCCTTTTATTTTGAAAAGACGCTATAGCACGCAAGCCTTCAAATTAGCATAACCTATGGATTTACCACCCAAACACGGTGATAAGGAAAAAAATACAAATCGTCGTTTTTTAAAGCATTACAAAAATAATCGTCGCGTTTTTATTGCAAATTTTTTAGTTGCATCGTGTCTGTAGTCACCTAAAACTACCACCTGGCTTCGTTTTCAGTTGCAGTCTTGATATACCCTGTATGTTTACCTAGTCACAAGGATTTCTTTATCTTGTTCACACCTTTTCGGCCAAATTGTTTATGGGTGTTTGATAATACTTACATTTTCAACCAAACTAATTATTTGATCAAGGCTTTTTTAAATTTCGTAACTAATATATTACCCAACATAATTTATGAGTTTAACCTCTTAACCTATAATTAAAATTAACATCACAACTACAAAAATAACAATAACCTTGACATTAGCAAAATCTCTGATGCTACAAGGGAGCCTTCTACCCTTTAAAGAAGAAAATGTTTGAATGACATGTGTGACTACAAGCTGTATTTATTTATACATACATACATAAACATCACGCTTTTTTTCCCAGAAGGGGTAGGCAGAGGTGCACCCAGGACACCCACGTTTCGCCTTAAGTGTTCCGTCCTATGATGTGATAGAGGGGAAACCTATCGCCATATCGGGCACAAATACCTGACTCCGGGCGGATAATGAATAGAAAATTTCAATATAATTTTGCCCGACCCGAGATTCGGACCTGAGACCTCAGGTTTGTACTGAGGCTGTATTGTTGTAATTTAGAACATCTCACCATCTGTGACGTCGAAGAGTCTGATCCCGGGTATCTCCTTGTCTTTCTCTCCTTCAGCTGTGGCGGTCTTCCTGTACGTACACGTCCGGGAAACTAGAGGCTTCCATCTCGCCACCTGAATGTCATAAATTATACATGAAAAACTATGTTTAAAACTCATAAGACTACACGTTATTTGTAGCTATGGACATTTATTAACAAATCACATTTTTTTTAATAATTATTTTTTACAAATCCTATTATTTTCCTTAAAGGTATCATAAGCAAAAATAAGATCATATTTAGTCAAATTTCTAGAGCTGTAATAGGGAAAAAAATTGGTAAGTAATATAAAATTTTAAAGATTCCAGTATGTGGGTATAACGTGTTATTAATATTTTATTTTAATCATACAGGGTATATCAAGACTGCTATTGAAAACGAAGCCAGGTGGTAGTTTTAGTGACTACAGACACGACGCAATTGATTTTTTTTTTCAAAAAAACGCGGCGATTTTTTTTGTATACTTAATAGCATTGTTTAGCTGGTAAATCCATAGTTTTTGCTAAAATTATATTTGCGTACTATACCATCTTTAAAAATAAAAGGGTGTACATTTTTTTTTTTAGGAAAATGTATGTATTTACCACTCAAATATGATGATAGAAAAAAAATCGTTTTTTTTTGCAAATATTTTAGTTGAATCGTGTCTGAAGACACTACAACTACCACCTGGCTTCGTTTCGGGTAGCAGTCTTGATATACTCTGTATATGAATATATCAGTGCATACCTGCGTGAGTTCCTCGAACCGTTCCACGGCGTGCGGATGCCAGCGGTCCCAGCGCTGTCCGGTGGGCGTGACGCGCACCGTGTCCGCCTCCTCGCCCGCCGGACGCACGCCCGCCAGGAAACACTCCATTGCCTACAATATATCTATCCTATTACTATCAACGACAACTCTATACGTACAATGTACATTACATATTTTTGTACGTTTATTTAATGTTCCTAGCTCACATCTATATAGCAAATGTTTTTTGATTACTATTATTTATCAATTTATATTAGAAAAAAAAAGAAGAACCTCGAAACCAAAATTGCAGATATACATTCTATGCACATTGTCTCAACCAACGATGTATTATGTTTGCAAATTTTTATTAAAATGTAATTGCAAAAAGCGATTACAGGCGCACCTGAAACCGCAGCCGCAACAGATCGGCGCGCAGTTCGCACAGCTCGTGCGTGGCCACGTACTCACTGTCGCCGTAGTCCAGGTAGAACACGTCCGCCACCTGCAACCATTACATTATTTTTATACAACTAGTTAAGAGGCGACACACATACAACACAATTTTTAACATCCAAAGAAGTAATCAGTGTTTGTATGTATCAAGAATCCGCCAACCAATTTATTTCTATTCTAGTTGATTTCACTTGCAATTAAAAATACTCCTCGCAAATAATTTGTTCGAGTTTTGCTGCCCGGTATTACTTCTTTGCGTACCGATTTTCAATGTAGATCACAGCCGGTGAAGTAATGCAAACACACAAAATAGTGGCCGGTCTGATGCTAAACGATTGCCGCCGCACATTCTTCCTATACATTTTTTTTTTATAGAAACCCAGCGTAATCACTACCTATGTACCTTTAACTACTGTAAATGCCAGTTCATGAAGAAGGTGATGAAGGTGATGAAGGTGATGAGGGTGATGGGGATAATGAACAAGGTGATGAGAGTGACCTGTTGCGAGGCGTCGAACTCGTTGGGTCGTATGTCGTGCACGCGCGCGCGGTACCAGCGCCCGTCGTGGCGGAACACCGCCGCCACCACCTGCCCCACGCACACGTGGCGGAGCTGCAACATCACAATTATTACATTACAATACATTTATATCGCTTTATCATGCTAAAGGTTATTTGTATAAGATACAGGAGTTTCTAAGATAGAGGACTTGTGGGAAACTGTCTGTATCCAGTGACTTGCAGCAATCTTTATTAAGTCGTCTGTCCAGCTCGCGTATGGACGTTCTACGATGCATTCGCTGAGTGGATTTTACTTGAGAACGTTTCTGCTCTATTACCTATCAATTATTTAGATGTTATATTTATGAACGGATATATAAACCACAGTAACTACCGTACTTTGTACTTAAAAATCCACTCATAGTTATCCACGAATTCTGTATTTCAAGTTCACCGATGTTCATAAGGACAAAATCATGTCAGCACAACTAAAAATCGACAATACGTAACAATCTCACATCGATAATAATGTCTACATACAAATAATTGACTTACAGCATGCGCAGCCCTGTTCTCCTTGTTAGAATAGTAGTCGGTCATGTGAGCGACCAGGTCGTCGAGCTGCGCCACCTGCGGGCCCACGAACTGAACCCAGAACCGCGACGGAGACGACACCGCCGACACGTACACCTCGATACTCGCCGCCGCCGACTCTGCGTGTGCAACACAATCATACACTACTTTACATTTTATAGCACCAACGCTCCTCCTTTCTTCACATAAAATTTTACATCAAAGAACTATATTATACAATTTTTGTATTTTAAAATACGAATGCTGTTTCACACCTGTAATTGGTGAAAAGAGTAGTGGCGGTACTTCCATACAAGCCCAAAAGCCCGGCTTGCCCTACTTAATACGCAAATACAAGATAATGAACAGAAACCATTACATTCAATACATTACAGTAATTTATTACGACACATAATTATACCATTTTTGAATTTACCGCGTTCGGTCGCGTCGCTGCGCGGCGCAATTCAATGAAACGCAACTACGAGCGACGGAGCGCCGCCCGCGCCTCGCAACGCTTGTATTAAATTCATTCAATAATTTAACCTCTCGCGTAGCTTCACGCATTTTCTAAAAGACGTAACTCGCGTTCTTTAAATGTCTCTTTCTCTCTCGTGTGCTTTTACGAGGCTTTTGGAAACTCATGCTGTCTCTTTCACACTTAAGGTTGAAATGTTACACTCTGCCACTACGAATGTATAGCTACAGATGTGCAACTATAGCAATTTGTACTAAAAAATCAAACCGTTTAAGCCCAGCTTCGCGGAGTGAACATCGTACGTTTGAAGGTCGTTACGTGTAACAATATTCGTTTAGTAAATTATATTTGTTATTATTAAATTATGTTTGTTCCTTTTTGAAATTATTTTATAATTTTTTAGGTAAAAATAATGTGGCTTTATATTTTTTTAATAAATTGTAATTGCATGTTGTAATGTTTATTTTTACGTTTCGTTTCACAATTTTTGAACGGATTCGTACTAACTTCATAGGTGTTTTGGCATTGTGCAATTGTAAATAGTTCTGTTTTTAGGTTAATGATTAGTTTTTTATGTTCATTTAGCTTTTTGAAACTAAAATGAGTTGTATTGTTTCCTGTGATGGTTTAAGTGTGATGATATAAGTGTTCATTGCTGGTATAAAGGTAATTTAATTCGATTATATTGAAAAAAAAAACTGGCGCGAAAACAACGCCGGGTTTGTGCATTTCTTAAATTCGTGGTAAATTACAAGAGGCATTTATCAGCTCAGTTAAAAAAAACTACCTACGTAATTTGATTTCTACATGCTCCCCTTCAAATGGGTTATTAAATAGTCGTGTTTCACATGTTTTTCAAGCGACACTTGTATATTAGAATGTTTGTATTATGTATAATGATTTTAATAACTTAGGTGGACCTTTCAAAAGGCATGTTATTACTTGTAATTCATAAAAACTTAACGCTAATGCGTTAATAATATTTTCTGTCCGTAATTTCGGTTAACTGCGAAGTAATCACGGCAACATAGTAGCTACCGTTGTGCTAGTGTACCTACTAGAAGTTTCAAGTAGTTAGTGTATTACCAAGTTACGGTTGCATATCCACATGTAATCTATAATTTTTTTAATCTTAATATTTGATAGATTGTTTGTTAGGTCTGCTGACGTACATATGTTTTCTTCGTTCTTAGTGTTTTTTCCTTTTAAATCAACATGTTTTATACTTTAAAAAAGTTTTGGGCTTGCCCTACTTCAAAACCCTAGGCACGCCACTGGAAAAGAGTAGTCCTTAAATTGCACAAATTTAATTATTCATATTTGCTCTATTAACTGTTGGTGTGCAATTTACTAAATAAATAAATAAACTTAATTAATAATTTTGTTTAAATGTTAAAACATATATCAAGACTGCTACCAAAAACGAAGTCAGGTGGTAGTTTTAGTGACTTTAGACACAATGCAATTTTTTTTTTTTGCAAAATATGCGACGATGTTTTTTTGTAGTTTTTTCCCATCATCGTATTTGGGTGATAAATACATACAGTTTCTTAAACGGCTTTAAATTATAATTTGAGCAAAAACTATGGATTTACTGCCCACATAACAAAATTTAAAACATTTAAAAAAAATCGGATCCCCCAATCGAGTCGAGCCCCCATCGGAGTTGGGGGCTCGACTCTCGAAGTTGTAGACGAATATGTCTATTTAGGACAAGTGGTCCGGTTAGGCAGGTCCAACTTCGAGAGAGAGGTCAATCGTCGAATCCAACTCGGTTGGGCAGCGTTTGGGAAACTACGCGACGTCTTCTCGTCCAAAATACCTCAGTGCCTCAAATCGAAAGTCTTCGATAGTTGTGTGATACCAGTGATGACATACGGCACCGAGACGTGGCCTCTTACTATGGGCCTTATTAGGAGACTCAAAGTCACTCAACGAGCTATGGAGAGGGCTATGCTTGGGGTTTCCCTACGAGATCGAATCAGAAATGAGGAGATCCGTAGGAGAACTAAAGTAACGGACATAGCCCAGCGGATTAGCAAGTTGAAGTGGCAATGGGCGGGGCATATAGCACGGAGAACTGATGGCCGATGGGGCCAAAAAGATCTCGAATGGAGGCCACGAAGCGGAAAGCGCAGCGTGGGACGTCCACCCACTAGGTGCTCAGACGACCTGGTAAAGGTCGCGGGACGTCGCTGGATGCAGGCTGCCTCCAACAGGTCACTGTGGAAATCATTGGGAGACTTCCTTTGGCTGATGGATGGATGGATGGAAAAAAAATCGTCGGGGTTTTTTGCAAAAATTTTACTTGCATCATGTCTGTAGTCACTAAAGCTACCACCTGGCTTTGTTTTCGGTAGCAATCTTGATATACCCTATATACACCCATTCCCTGATGATTGGTTGATTTCAAGTCCCAAATTAGCTCTCTTTATATATTTCTTCATTGTAACAAATTCAAAACAGGAAATAAATACTTTGATTTATCTCAATTCCCAAGTCACCGCTCCCGTTACAACAAACTATCCCTTGTATATAAAAACAAACAAAGTGAAAACATAAAACTCAACACAAAGTCTAATTACTTCAAACCAATAAAAAAAACAAAGGACAACACAAAAACAACACAATACAAACTACATATAAATGGTGCAATCACACATACTTGGAAAATGTGGCTCAAGCACAATAAATGGCGTTAGAATAACTAAATAGCCCAATACCCCTTTTCCGTCTCCATCCTCTTCCCCCCCCCCCCTCCCAATCTGATGGGCCAGCAACACATCCGTGACCCAAGCCTTGTGGATGTTCATGAGCGGCAGTGATCATTTACCATCAAGTGACCTGCTTGCTCGTTTGCCGGACCTATGCTATACAATTTTTTTTTACAAAGGATAATTAATTGCTATCCTATTTAGCTACAATGTGTCCATCGTGGAATTTAGCCATCCAGCAACTTGTTTTTTCTTTTCGTAAATATTGTTTTTAACATCATTTATGTCCAAAGAAGTCAACAGCTAAACATTCAACAAAGGCTTGTTGAAAGCAAGTTGCCCCAAAAAGGGAAATATTACTTTTTTCAGTCAAGTCAATTAAATAATACTTTTATATAATTTAAACATACCAATACCATATACCGAGAGTACACACAAAAATACGTCTAATTAAATAACAAACGTACACTTGTTGAATAAAGTGATTACCGTGATCTGCCAGCGCCTCGACTCTAATATGATTCGTAAATAACCTTGAAGTAATGTGAAATGCGGACAGTTGTGAAAAACATTACTGACACATATATGATTTACAGTTTATACTGAAAGCTCCTGTAAAGACATGTTATGGCTCTAAATTCTTCCAGTACCCACGTTTTTATGAAAAAAATATTTGGGAGACAAATTTTAGTTAATTTAATTTTATTATTCTATGATGGCCGATGTATGCTTATAATAATCGACGATAAGCTTTATTGGGCACAATTGAGGTGTTCTGGTGGATAGAAATCAATTTTTTTATGAAAAACTATGTGGTATACAGGTTATGAATTTTCACATTATTTCGAAAGTATATAGGCGTATTGGATAGTCTCCATTAACTCCAACTCAAACATAGTTACGATCCCAATTAGACTCTGGCTCGATAAATGTGTACAATTTTCTAGCAGAAATCTGTTCACTTGTTTGAACTCGGTTACCCATGAGCATTCAATATCACAATTACCTTTGTAATTCACAAACACTGCGAATTCATCAGAAAACTTAATATTAATTTTGAAATAGGAAAATCACATCCTCAAGACGAGTCCACATTAACAGAATGTTACATTTGACGATATATTTTAAGGGAATTTGAGGCGGAATTCGTTATAATATAACGTTATAATAATTTTAAATAGCAGCTGCAGACCGCAAGTAATTATTTCGCGTTAAATAAGCGTTGTAGTACGACTGCAAAATGTCATTGAATTTATTATTGGAGTAATCAAAATAATCAGTATACAGATACAGTTCGCTCTGAAGTTGAAACGAAAGCAACACGCCTCAAGTTCACATCGGATAAATTGTTTATCGTCAACTCTACCAATTAAAATATTGTTCATTTATTATTATATCTATAAAAAATGCAATAACACATTTTGTTAACATGGACTCGTCTTTACATACCAAATAGGAAAGGCATGCAGTTAGCGAGTCTTACCGGGGCGTTTATATTTGACATGCGCGGTGTGGTGTGGTTTATCACCTGGTGCGTCCTCCGCCTGTGCAGACTGTGCGTCCGCTTGTGCAGTCTGTCCGGATGCTTGAGTAGATTGTGCGGATTCCTGTGCGGGCTGTACGGGCGACTGCGGCGGCGACGGAGATTGTGACGTCACGTGACGAGGACTGCGCTTGCTCTGCTCCACTTCGCGTCGACATTTTTCTTGTGCGACCTAAATGTTTCTTTTTTATAGATATTTCATATAAATGATGAAATGTTTGTGAATGCTGTGAGTTTCTAGCACGCCGCTATGGAAACTCTTGGGGAGGTACATGTTCCAGTGAATGTTGATGATGAGAAAATATCAACATGGATGCCATTTTCATTTCATCATTCAGTCTTGCAGTTGGTTAATAGTTATACGACGGCTGTGACACGAAAGACCATTGTTCAAATCCACACATCACAATATGTGTGATCGATAATGAATAGTTTCAGTTGAGTATTGTGAAACCAAAAAGCTACAAGTCTAGGGGTTACTGAGACCCAGGCCACAAGATATCTTTGCAAAAATAGTAAATAGGGTAGAAATATGATTGATAAATTCATACGTGATTCTCAATAAGTCCCTTGGCGACTACAATCTGCTCCTTGGTGCCTCGCAGCGTGATTTGTCGCTGCGTGGCCTTGTCGGCTGCGTGGAGGCACTCCAGCTTAACCCGCGCTCCGCTCCGGTGGCTGATGTCGTTGATGTTCTCACCTCCTGTGCCTGCGAATTAACGATATGTACTGTATTGTACCAGCCCATATACGTCCCACTGCAGGGCACGGGCCTCCTCTACAATCGAGAGTGCGATTGAGAGTGGTTAGGTCATATAGTCCACCACGCTGGGCTAGTGCGGATTGGCCGACTTTTACATAACATAGAAATTTATACAAATTGCTATGCAGGCTTCCTCACAATGTTTTCCTTCACCGTTATCAGGGGCGTGCGCTCCTTATAGGCAGAAATGCAGTGCTTTACTTGCCATTCACAGATATTTTAATAAAACGTTCGTACGTTTTAGATAACTGTAATTAATAGTAAATAAATGAATAAACAAAATGTAATAACTTAAAAACGCCTAATATTTTATTAATAGCAATTATTTGCAAGCACAAACAAAAAATAATGTGCCTAATCAACCAACTCCTGCCGTCGCGTTCCGCAGGACATTTGTTCGCGTGTGCGTAGTAATTTTGGTGTCCGTGCACAGTGCGTAAACGCACACACCCATGAATCCGAAAGCCGCGACTCCAGCGGTAGGCTACGGGAGTTCGGCAGTTGTTGGAAGTAATCGGAAATGTTCGTTGCCTATAATCCGAGTAAAAAGAATAGACGGAAATCTAATGAATCACGTATGCGCATTATGCATTTTTGTTTAGTAAGGTTTTAAGTATTTGTTTAAAAAGCAGAAATGTTTTGTGTTTCGCGGGGGCCATTTTGCCTTTTTTCATGTGATAAGCATTGTTTACTATTTTGTTTGCGCCAGTATATTTATAGTTTTCTTAAGAGATATTTCATTTTCACATTTGAAAGTGTGTACATTTAACAGTTTATTACTGAGTTTCTATAATAATTGTAGTGATTTGCTTTTACTAGTGCGTTTGTTGATTTTTTTTAATGTTATTTAATTGTGAGGTTTGTGTTGAAAATGTGTGTTTATTAAAAATTTTAAATAACAAGTTCTCACAATTGTCATTCAGTGAAAAGATTCAAATTGTGTCTAAAGGTAGGTGTGTATCCGAGTTACAACAATTAAACCAGCAAAAAGGGAATGTAACTCGAAAGTTTCATGTTAAAAGTTATGAAACGTATAACTAGCTGTGTGGTTGTGTACACACGATTATATTATATTGTTTTCGTTGCATATTGTTTAGTAATTCTAGTACAGTGTAATTTCTAGTAATTTTACTTATTAGAATTTCTTCCGCCGCGACGATCGATCGCTGTTTTGTCTGCGTTGCAGTAGAAGATGTACATGAATAGTAGTACATCTAAGACTTGTTCTGTTGGCATGGTTTCCGACTTAAGAGATCTGTCGCGTGGCTATGGCTATACTAAACATCTATAAAAGAAAAAGTTTTTGTGACCGAGTACTCCGCCGCATACCCAGTGTCATAATCCTGTGCACGCCGCTGACCGTTATAGTGCGTGGTGATTGACTATCAATACACGCATGACTCCAAAAAGTCAGAGGTGTGCCCTGGGATTTGAACCCGCGACCGTAGAGAACATGCATGCAGCCGCATCTAGTCCGTTACCAACAGGCCGCTACGCACTTTACGATATGAGGGGTTTATTAAATCATTGTAACAAATAGTCACATAGTTTTGTCCCACACTCAGTCTCGATTAGTGGGTACTTTATACTTTTCTGTCTCAAAGTACTCAGATTCGATCACTTTCAATCTATTTTTATTGCTATAACGATAACAGAGCTATGCTAAGATCCAACAAGTAGCTGCTCCACATTCAAATTACTCAAAAAAAATTGACGAATAAAAATATATATCTTGCCACAGATATTAGCAACGGCTTGTATCATTTTAGGAAGATTTGATTAACTGAACAACTTCAACTATGATGATGACAGACCGCGCCACCCTTCATTCATTAAAACAACAGACATGGCAAAATTACCTATAATCCGTCCGCAAGCCCACCCTGGCACGGTCATAGTGTCCTGTACAATCAGGGGCTGCTGCTTGATGAAGTCGTGGACTAACGTCTCGGCCAGCTGCGTGGTCTCCGTGCGGCCGCGGATGATGCACACGTCGTACTCCTGGTCGCTGAACTTCTTGAAGTGGATGAGGGCTCCCGACTTCTTCTCGATCTCTTTTATGTTGCTTCCGTTGCGGCCTGGAAGGAGAAACATATGGTACAGTACGGTTTTGGAGGATTGCAGGCTCTTATAGGTGCCACTGCAAAACCTATAAACATTATTTCTGTTGACCGAAACGCAAGATCATTTTTTTTATTGCTTAGGTCCGGCAAACAGGTCATGTGATTGTAAGTAATCACTGCCACCCATTAACATCCACAACGCTGGATCATGGATGTATTGCCGACCCAATTGGGAGGGGAGCGGGAAGGAAAAAGGATGAGAATAGGAGAGGGGTATTTATTGGCCATCCGGCAATCTCACTCACCGAACGAAATGCGACAGATCGATCAAATCGATCGATGAAAAAAACAATCGATACGAAGCTGTCGTTTCGCATCGATTTCCTTTCGTCGAGTAATCTTACGATAACTCTTAAGATTCACTGCATTTCCATGTATTGCTACGGGAATAATATCCAAAAAATATATTGTAAATTGTTGTTAATTGTTGTAATGTTATTCTTAGGCTAACAATCATAAAACTCTTATCGTAATTTTTTCTATTAAATAATCTCTCGCGATCTCGGGGCGATTTTATTGCCAAGTTAATTAAGTTTTAAGCTCTTCGTATTAAATATTTAGAATATTGTCTAAAAACCTGCTTTCGGAATCTTGAAATAATGTAAACCTTAAACATACAAGACTCAAAGTACAGTAATTACTCGGCAAAACCTATTGAAACCGACTTCACCATCATGTAATTACCGATTACAATCGCGGTATGTAAATATAATATAATGCGGTTTTAGTAAGCGTATTGATATCGTAAATTACATCTGACCCGTTTATTACGAGGGTATAGGCGTTATGAATCAACCAGTAAGTGCACACGCACTCATTGTACTTTAATTTGGCACACAAAGCAGTAGACATGTTCCCGAAACAATGACACATTGCGTCTGGTGTACTCGTGTGTACTGCATAATTAGTTACAAAATCAAACAGTAAGGGTGGGGCCCGGCTAATAATCTGGTTAAATTAGACGAAAAAATAGTAGTGAAGCTACAAAAATTCGCATACAGCTAAAAATTTGTAGGAAAAACTCCCCATCAGACCTTTGAGACTTTCCTACTAATTTTTAGCACCATACTTCTGTAGGTTCTGATTGTACCTTGCAACTAAATTGAACGGGCTATAACGCAACTTTACGAATAGTCCCCTGCAGAATTAAATAATTTTTTCAACACATATTAGTTTGTTTATAATAATTTTTAGATGATCGTATGCAGCGTAAATTACGTGATACAAGACGCAAAATTACGCTCGTTTGGCCTCATCCTAATGATTTATTTATACCTGTAGCTTAGGCCGACGCCTTGTCACTCTTTCTGAATGCTTGTGCGAAACGCATACTTGCACCGCCGCCAAAACAACCAAATAAGACTTTAATTCGCATGATTTACTGATTTGGACCGTTTTATTTATTCTTTTGGTTTACTTTCGGAGTATCTCGACGTAGGTCGGAGAGATTTATTTAGTAGATAAGGTAATGCAGGCTGTTATCGATGCATTGGAATGCGGGTTAACTCCGAGTGTAATCTATAAGGCTGACTCATGTGATATATTTTGGGAACAAAGTTACTGAATATCTTATACGCCGCGTAATCTGGTTTTGTAGATTATCTACTACACTAAGAAGAGGCAGTGAAACACAGCTGTAGAAGTTTTTCGTTTTTAGATGTTATAGACCTAGATTTTGGATCATAATACTAGATAGTTTAGATTCTAGTGTCCTTCCTAGCCGATAGATTCTATAAGAAGAAAAATCCTTAAATAATAAACTAGACCACAGGACACAGGGTTTCGTGCTAACGCGGCGCCTCGTTGAGAGAAACAACAAGATCTTACCACAAATATTCCCCAATATATCACAACGACAGCAATCGAGTTGCAGTATAAATCTAATATTATCTCATCCATTACATGACCACCGGCCGGTGCAGCGTCAGAAATGTGCGCCGCCCACGGAGATTGGCCAGCTGATAGATGCAGAGAATTTGCCAGCGAATGGATTTTAACTCGTCTGGTTTTTGGCCTAATAGAAAACAATAAGAACTATTTTACTGACACGAAAGGGGACAATTTTTTTTATTGCTGTAAATGACGAGACGAGCATACTATTCGCTTGATGGTAAGCGATACGACCGCTCATAGACAGTAGCAAAACCAAACAACACCATTAATTATAAAGCAATGTTTGATATTCCACTGCGCTCGTCATCTTAAGATGTCAAGACTCATCATGTCCAGTAACTACTGGAGTACTACAGAGTAACTACTCTGGTTCCAATGTCCTTCAAACCGGTATAAAACAGTGCATTTTACACTGTTTTTTGGCGCAAGAAATAGACAATGCGGTGGTACTTACCCATGCGGGCTCTCACTTATGAGATACCTAAGACTGCGAAAGTCGGCGGAAAGTGGAAACGGGTACACTGGCTGAACCGGAAACAGGATAAACCACATTCATACAAATACCCTTCCATCAGCAGTGGCAGCAGGTTGTTCAAATTAATCAAACTCATTAAGAGACTGTTTTAAAAAACCCTGGAACAACTTGCTCGCATAAAGAGATTAATGAAAGTGGATGAATCAGAAGAAATACCGAAAACGCAATCCGAATATGAATCCAAGTGAAGATTCATACTCATAGGAGAGAATTGGCTAAAATGAGATGGATTATAGATACGATAGAGACTTCAATCTATGTAGATCTCTAACAACGAGTTTGCAATGGAAAGCCGGCGATCTAAATCGTTAAGTATGCCACGTACACAACGTCTTAGTAAGAAAGTGTTTTGTGCATGGCAATAAGGTTGGATTTGATTTCAAAATCACAACAATTTTATCGATACAATTTCTAGAATGGGTATAGTCCGTAGGTAATCAGATACTAAATACCTAAAGTTATATGCACCGCAGTGCGAGGCACATAATATTTGACGGATAAACATTAGCCCACCAAGCTAGTTCTTACATTTGTGAACGATTGGTATTTATTGCAACAATTGCCGGTCTTGTGTAATGCCGGGTCTAGAATCTCGCAAGGTGCCTTCTAGAGGCTTTCGTCACGAGACTTGACGAGTGGAAGCTAGCCAACCACACTCTCGAGAGCGGAGAGTTCGGGCATCAGACTTCAAAACAACTTATTGAATGGATAGTGGTGATATTTTCATGAAGCCATCTAGCAAATGCTATTGCTATGCGATATACGCAAAGCTTAATCCGAACACAAAATATGTTAACAAATCAATAATATAAAATCGAATTCGAACGGGCGTATCTGCAAGTTCTAAGACATGTTTTATCCAACTTAACATATTGGTAAACAGACAACGTCTGCCATGACGCTTATTGCCGACAAATAAGTAGTCGGTAGTAATGGAATTCCAACAGGTCGATGTGGAAATTCTTGGGAGAGGCCTACGATGAGCAGTATTGATCAGCTTCTAATAAAATCTTTTGCTACTAGAGATTCCAACATTTTCCCGGAGCCAACAACGAAAATGAACTGTTTAAAGCATTCTATAAAATTATATTATACCAAAGGATATAGTAAATAAATCTGAGCACACATATTTTGAAACTAATATTACATTTGACGGTCCTAATATCGTAAGCAATATGATATACCGCAGTAATATCAAATATATCGTACAGATATCTCGTCAGTCCACATCGCCTTGACGATTTATGTCAAATAAGATTGACAGCGGGTTATTGAGATCAGCATGATTCAATTCTGTGAAATAATATATCATCGCTCGATTGATTTAACGGTGTGAATGTGAAATCAATTTGTTCGGGGAATATGGTTGGTTGGATGGGATCTGCGTTTGATTTTAGTTCCATTTCAGACAACTTCCGTGGCCCAGTTTGGACGTCAGCTGTGAAACGAGAGGCTGCGGGTTCATTCCCGGCAACGAAATAATTTTTTGTGTGATTCACAAGTATTTTTTCTAGTCTTGTTGTTTGTGAGACCGAAAAGAATCTTGTAGCTTCTGATACCCACGACACAACTCGATCTTAGTGTGGAGTCAGGACTATGTATGTGACTGCTGGGTGTATTTTTCATTTATTAATTATATCGGTTTTAAGCTCACAATGGGTGAGCGGACAGTATTCACAAAAATATTAAATGTAGTCAAAATTAAAGGTCTTTATTGAAATAATCATTCATTATTTTTTGTTGAAAAATTATTGGATATCGTTTATTAAATTATGTTTCTCATAAGTTTACATTCTACTACCGAGACAAATTATTGTAAAATGATATAAAAGTAAAAGTATAGGCTAATTGTGTCGAATGGAAACTTAATTATTTTTCACTAATTGGTAATGTTACTAGACGGTACTGCAGTTACACCATAGCTACTTCATCAACATAGTATATAAAAAATATTATAATTAGTTGTAAAGAACAATGACGTCATTGTCCAACAGGCATGATGTCACATCTTTTTCCTATGTTGTTAAGAAACTATGTATACTTCTAAGAAGCACTAAAGACTTATCATTCTTCTTGTCCTTATGCAGTGAATAAAGTAACTAACAAGACAATTATACATGATGAAGAAAACCTTTCAGTATAAATATGTACCTACTGTATGTAATTTGTGTAACCTCCATATCTTTACTGAGTGACACAACAAACTAATAAAATTCGTGAGGCGTACTGTTTATCTTTCCTTACGCGGGAATGACGTCAGATTATCTTACTACTGGGCACTAGCCTAAATTATTATCTTACTTACATTGTGATTAATAACAATTCCCGTCACACAAATTCAGGGAAAAACGGTGACCAAGGATGGAACCTATATGGATTAATACACAAATGCTAACAAAACTATTACACTGCGATGGACACCAAAAAAAATCCAAATACAGTATGACCTACCCTTATTTTGACTGAAACGATATAATAAAATACAATATTCTGTATATGTAATATGCTTCTCTCTCTGTATCAGCCCATATACGTCCCACTGCAGGCCACTGGTATCCTCTACAATTGAGTACCATTGAGAGAGGTTAGGCAATATAGACCACCACGCTGACCTAGTGCGGTTTGGCGGACTTTTACATACCATAGATATTATTTCGAATCGCTACGATATGCAATTTTCCTCACTTTGTTTTCCTTCGCTGTTACGGTGCGTGTTGATTGAATTTCAATACACACATGACTCCGAAAAGTCAGTGTGTCTTAGGAATGAACCCGCGACCACCGTGAACATGTTGGCAGCCGCATCTAGACCGTTACCAACAGGCCACCACACACTTTCTTATATGCTTTCGTAGCAAAACATTTCATTGCCTACGCTTATATTGCGTACTGTTACAAAACTGTTGCTGTAAGAAAACATTCATTTCCAATATTTATGGCACAGAAAGCATGTGCAGTTTCTTGTATTATTTCAATTATTATATGCGATGATTATATAAAGCCAAAACCAAGTGCTAACTTAATGTTGCCTTCGTGCCATCTCTTCTTAATAACATATGTGGAGTATTATTATAGCTACAGTTTTATGGGTTAACATCTTTGGACCCAATTGATCAGGTAGGTGTTAAAGCGTACCTACAAAGGAGTATAAGTTACACCTATCAACCTACACAGTCAATGATAGTACCCTAATCACAATACAATGTATCGTTTCGACTGTATATTTAAAAGATACGGCAGCATTAAAAAAAACCATAAATATCAATGTATGCAAATGCTACGATTGCAATAAAACGTGGTGCAACTAATGCGCGAAACGCAATTCCGTTTATATTATCTCCAGCCTTGAACCAATAAACGCAGTGTTCCCTCTCGTAAATTAAACGCATGATAACATTCAAGTTGATCTATGTATCCTTAAACGAAAAATGTAATACTTGTAATATTAAATATAATCGTTTCGTTGTTTTAATACAGTCTGGGTAAGTCAACTGGTCCGATGAGAACTCGAGGCGCATTGCTGTATTGTGAACCAAGGGTGTTAGCGGGGCCTCTCTGCTAATGCGTTTCAACTTCAGAGCGGACTTGTTGTTTTGTGATAACTATTGCAGCAAGCATGTGATGTGAGGAAGTTCCTCTGTTTTTATAGATTTTGTCCATGCATTTTTTTATCGATTATATAATCCAACAATTACACACATAGTCGTGAGTGTGCCTATAGTGAAAAAAAGAAAGAAAGAAAGAAAAAGAAAGCATATATATCCATAGAAAGCAATTTTAATATTACTACAAGGACATAATTTCTAACTAGCGCCAATCAGTTAGGAACTCATTTTCCAACGGGTTTGTCAGTGCGTGGTGGCCTGTTGGTAACGGACCAGACGCGACCGCCAACATGTTCATAGTGGTCGAGGATTAAAATCGCAGGGCACACCTCTGACTTTTCAGAGTCATCTGTACATTGATAGTCAATCATCACACATTAAAATGGTGAAGGAAAACATAATGAGGAAACCTGCATACCATAGCGATTAGTAAAAAATTCTATGGTATGTAAAGTCCGCCAACCCGTACTGGACCAGCATGGTGGCCAGTAGAGCCTAACCACTCTCAATCGTACTCTGGATTGTAGAGGAGACCGGTGCCCTAAAGTGGGGCGAATATGGCCTAATACAGATCAGATACAGACTCGTTTGTAGTGTTATGGGCGTGCATAACAGATACGAGGCAGTGGGCACAAAGACCCCGATGATCGTTTTAGATCCCCTCTTAATAACAAAACATCCCGGCCATCAAATAATTCGCGAAAGGTCTTTCAATGTTCCGACTTATTTTTCTACATAATCTGGAGCTCACAAACTTGAATTCACAGATAAACGCAGACGGAATATGAAGACATAAATTACGTCTATTTTGGGCGCCACGCGTAATGCAGATCTATATGTAGAATAAATCAGTGATAAAATGCGTAACGTTTGCATTACAATGTTTTCGTTTGGTCTGAATTGGAGCACACAAGTAATACTTCGATTAGTTGTGAATGGAATAGGTTTGCATCAGTAACGATATGGTGGCCTGTGGTATTTCTGTTATAACAATAATTAAACAAGGCTCTAATTCACATTATTAATAAAATATTTTCAAAATAGAATTGTTTAATAAAAGAGAAAACCTTAAAAATATTTGAAATAAATGTCACAACATGTGGATAATGACATGCTTAACCTATCTTATCCCATTGCGCGTGTCAATGACCTTTATATTTTCCAGCACCCGCATTTTTGCGCGCCAAGAGTCCGTGAATAATATATTTTATTACATAAATTCATCAACAAGGTCACTAAACGTAAGTTTCGGTACGTTTAATAGATCAAATTTTGAAGAAATTATTATACTTCATTCAATATGCGTTTCATGGAACCAACACATAGTTGTATCAGTTCAACTTATCCTCTGAAGTATATTACCCAACTTGGAAGCTATATAGGAACTCATATAGGAACACTTTAAAGGCTCACAAGCCACCATTTAGAGATATATAAGAAATGCATAAGTATTTATTTTAAATATACAATTATTATTACCAACGAGACAATTTGCCACGATCTTAACATCAAAACAATGAAACTAGAAGCTAAGGTTTTTACGATATCCTATTAGAAGTGTATATCAAACCACCCTAACATACTGGCACAAAACCTTATGAATCAACAACCAGATCTGAGAAGACTTAAACATAGAAAGCCACAAGACCTGCTTTAAAGCAGTATCCAGCAGTATCCAGGTTTTGTTAGGGTCCCAGCCCAATCACAATCCGCAATATGCCGGGCTGGAAGGCTAGACACACTGACATACCTCTTTAGGCCTCCCCCCGAGTATCGAAAGGGTAACTAATAGCTGTTCCTCTTAGACCCATAAAAAACTCCCTTGAGGGCAAGTCATTGGACTTGCACCTCCCTCGCCTATGTACACATCCATGTATTGCTAAATGTCTCTGGATTGACAGATTGCAGTAAAAAAAAAGCAATTATTATTGTTACACCTCAAACAAGTTGCTGTGAAAATTTTTGGGGAAGCCCTTTGTTAAGTATTGGACTACTTCAGCCATATTCATAGACAGTTTTAAAACCTATTTTAGTTATAGAATGTTCTGTATTCTTCACTCAAACTGAATTCAAAAGTTGTTCGAAAGGGACAAAACATTCAATAATCAAAATAGTTTTTAAAACTGTTTAAAAAGTTTTTAAAGTATTATTAATATGATTACAAGTAAGTTAAATTAACACTCAACTTACCGATTAACGCGGGCACTATACTTTTCGGTACATTGACCTCTATCACATTCACTCGTGATGTTTTCACTGCTTTGTCTTTTGTTTCTTCCTCGTCCTTTTTAAACACGTAATACACTACAAAAGCTGTGACCGTCACTAGGGAAAGCCCTAGGGCCACAGGCAGGGCTAGTTTCGTGTTCACTGCCATTTTTCCTAAAACAAATAAAAAGTAATGATAAATCTCTTTGTAAATAACAGAATGTAATAAAAATAAACTTTATTAAATATTTTGTATTTTCCAAATATCTTTTAAAATGTGAAGATATATGTGTGGTACATATTCATGGATAGGCTTTTGTAAAGTAACCTAACAATTAAGCTTTATTTTAGTAATTAATGCTTAAAAAATATTGATAATTGCTATTACACTTTACTCTGTGTGTCATTCCATCCGTTAAAATATAAGCTATTTTAGAACACAAAAATGATTAGATAATGAAGAGATTAATAAAAATGATGATTGTGATTAGAAATTGATTTATTATGATTAGATTCATGATTTAATTGTAAATTGTTTATTGTTTTTAAACTACCTTCATTGATGAATTTGTATTGAATAATCTGTTTATTGGTATTTTGTGTTAAGTTTACTAAAAAACTTGATAATAATAATAATTGATAAATACATGTTGTTTCAAAAGTAGAAATACTCAGGCTAATTACATATGAGTAATCTTTCAGACAATTCTGTCATCTTGGCAGTACCGGCTGCAACAATTTTTAAACCAACAATCAGTGTGTGATGTCAACAAAACCTTGAAATGACACAACTAACAACATTGTGTTGTAACTTCAATTTTTACACCAACAATGCATGCTCAAGGTCCTTAACGTTATCACCTCGTGGATTTATTATTTTTAAATAAAATTACACATTAGATATGTGTAATTTCATATAAATATGTAAACAAAATATAAATTTTTCGGTGTCGGAAAATATAAACCCTCATAGATTTTTGTAAAGTATCCAAGTACATGGGTACGTACTTTATTCCACAACTCAAAGTGCCTTCTAATTAATTTTGCGATGATAATTCCTGTCCTTGTTGTATACAAGGAACAGTAAACCTCATTTCAGTTACCTCTATTCTGATTCAAATTGATTAACACATACTCTGATTTTACTTTAAAACGATCTATTAGCAGCTATGACATAATATCAAGTGGAGGAATTACTTCACCAAGTAACGTGATACTGGCTACACGAAAATATATTTTCAAATCATTTACCTTCAAAGTTTGTATGTTTTTTCTTGTACTAATAACACTTTAACCCGATCCAGTTGCAAATTCGTAGAATCCACGTGAACACTGCAACAATAACAATCCTTCGCGTATTTTAAAATGCACGTAATATTATTTTTATTCTGTGGAATATTACTCTTGGCAGAGCATTTCTTCTCGTTTCGTTCGTTATTTTTGACATGACTGAATTATTTGACAAGACGCAGTTCTACAATTTTCACAGAAGAGTATGGCAGAACGACAATGTATGCAACATAATTTGATAATAATATTTTTGCACAATATCTCGCTTAATAAAATCAATCAATGCGATTAAATCATTATTTGTTTACATACCATGATTAGCAATATTTAATTATAGTTAAATAATTAGCTATTTATACTTTAAGAATACAGCATAAAGCATTATAGATCTACTTTCCTTTGCGTGTTAATAAAATGTTTTCTTTCGACGTTGGCGGGAAATTAGAAATTATAGCTGCGGGTTCATTTTTATTATAGATACATACGTATTTTTATTTTTTAGAATTTGATTATTTATTAGTTAATGACATTGTTGAATGGAGTAATATTACAGTTGGTATATAATTTTATTTTCAAATTAAAGGATTAGATTCCTCGCTAGGAAATAAGAATATTCAGTTTTCAAAATTCCAGCACTGCAGTTTTAATTGACTATTTTTGGCTTTTTCTCCTCATTTCAGATTGAGGATCTACGCCCACTTAAAAATTGTACGTTATTCGGGTGAATTTTTAACATTTTATTTTATGTCCTTTTTGATTTTTCACTTTTCTTGTGAAACTTTAATCAGATCGTAATATAAATAATATTGTAGAAGTTGGTAGTAGATTTTGTTTTATTTAATAATATCCACTCGTGTATATTATTCATGGCAGCAGTTAATAAATTATTCCACGATAATATTACGCACATAATCCCGTATTAAACTCTAATGTTCGCAAATAGGTTGCTGTAATAAAATTAGTTGCAATTTATATGCCAAATAAGTTTGACGCTAGTATTGTCAAATCCATTATAAAATCAAACTAAAAAGTCAATAAATTCAATTTTTTGTTGGTCTGTGATTATCTGCATATTTAGCGAGGTATAATTGCGTAAAGGAAATAGCAATTTGCTAATGCAATTTCTTAAAATTACTAGCACGTTGTACGTTCCCACAATCGCTCAGAAAAGTTTTGAAGTTTAATGGTTTTATTTATAGTACAACGGATTTGAAATTTTGTTTTGTGCGGTTTTGAAATCATTTGAACAAGATGACTTGGGATGTTACTTTAGGTAACTTTCGGTATTATTATGATAAACCGTTTTTATTTATAATTATAGAAAAATAGCGAAAATGTTGCAATTAACCTACGACCACAAATTACAACGATCCGCTATTTCATCTCTGGACAGGGGCAAAGAAAGCTCACAGAGAAAAAAATATTTAGTAATTCAGAGCCTCCGTGGCGCAGTTGGTTAAAAGTCGGCTGTGAAACGAGAGGCCGATGGTTCGATCCCCATTCCCTTCACCGAAACAAATATTTGTTTGATCCACAGGTATTTGTTTCTGGTGTGGTCTTGACGTTTTGTAAGACTGAAAAGTCTCTATTTGTAAATGTACTTTCTAATACACACACGACACAAGACTCGATTATTTATTTGTTTACAATAAACTTGTAAGTAAAGTATTTATGAGTTCCTCGTATATCTCTCTCTGGAATGATACGGGCTTTTTGTGATCAGACAGCAAAAATCTTATTTTTGGGCTTACTCAGCATATTCGGTAACGCAACCTTCATTTAATGGCATGGAGCATAGGCATTATACCAATTATATAATATACCACTTACCAGCCTATAAAAAGGTTTGTACAGCGGAAGCTGACCGAAGAATGTAATGTATGTTTCGAATATTCTTTGTGTTAATAAATTTCATCATCATTATTTTCAGTACTTTTGCCAGAATTTGGCCTCTCTTCAATTTTCACAAATAAAAGAAGTTTGCGTAAATTTATAAATAAGTTTCGATACATGTAATTGTTTTACATAATAATATTATGTGTCGAAGTCTATAATAGTCTTGCTGTATTCACATTTTTTCGTGTCATTTGGTTTCATGTCTTAAATAAATTATATTATGATGCTATCCTCTGCATAACCATTTAGATATGGTGACAATATATAAGGAAAACGTTGGAAAATCGTCAAACTCTATAACACATTAAAATATGAATCCCAGTAGGTTTTTTCGTTTAATTATGGTCTTTCTAATATGCAGACCTGAGAAAATGACGTAAGGACAACATTGTAAGAATATTTAAATTCTAAAACATTGTTATCGTTTTGTTTTTTTGGTTAACTAAAATTAATTTCTGTGGCAGTATAATTTTACTGTCTTTATTTGTAACGACAAAGGGCATTTTATTGATACATAATAATAAACACACGCCTTTTTCCCAGAAGGGGTAGGCAGGGGTGCTACCAGAACACCCAGGTTTCGCCTTGTATATTCCGTCCCACGATGTGATAGGGGGCGAGCCTATCGCCATATCGGGCACAAATTCCTGACTCCGGGCTGATAATGAATAGAAAAATCCTATATCACTTTGCCCGACCCGGGATTCGAACCCGAGACCTCAGCTTTGCAATCATACCGTAGTACCACTACGCCACCGAGGCAGTCATTTTATTGATGACCAAAACATTGTCATTTGCATTCTTTCTTTTGTTTAAATATTATATCATGCTTATCGGCAACAGCAAACAGTAGATCACAATAAAATTAATTATGGGAATATCCCAAAAAAATCGTATTTCTGTACACCCGTCGATTCCGCGAGCGTGCGCCCAATAGCCCGTAATGGTCGGAATCGTCATATTTTTTTATTGTCTTGACAATCACGAAAGGCTCGTCGCTGCCGGCGGCAGTCTTCGAGTCGCACAAACATGCAGCGGCCATATGTGCGTCGGTACCTGCCTCCGAATAATATGCACGAAGCATATCACGGCGGTAATCGTTTATATTAAAACACTGATGGGGATTTTTTTGTAATTGTGTGAGCTTTAAATATGTAAATGTAGGCTTTTACATGTTTTTCCATTTTAAGTTCGACGAAATGCGACTTGTAAAGTTATTATTACAGCACGTCATGTACTTATATACAATTTAAATGTATCTCTATCTTCATGTGTTTGTAGACATGGCAATGTTAGTGTTGATATTAAATATGCAATTCAATTAGGCAACCATCACGCGGATTGAATTGTGGGTTAATAGTTAATAAAATGTTGTTAATAATATTTTCCTCGCAGATTTCGAATATGTTGTAACGAAGAAAGCGCAACCTCGAATATGTTTTGGTACCACTTTGAACAGAGAAGTACTGCCCACAAAGGGGCCCACTATGAGTCCCTTCATGAGACGCAATGCTTTTGAAGTCAGACCCAATGTGGGACCCGGAACGTATGATCAAACACAGGACGCATTTTACAATCTCACAAATAGGGTTTGTATTAATAGTTCAGTAAAGCGTAGGTACTTATAAGATGATTGGCTAGATAATGCATTTTTTAAAATATAAACTGATAGAAAGTGCAGTGCAATGCAGTTGAGATAGAACACCCACTGACAAGACATACATATAAAATTAATAATATCTACTTAGATAAACTCACGCCTTTTTCTTAGAAGAGGTAGGCAGATGAGCTACAAGAACACCCAAGTTACGCCTTGTATGTAGGTGATAGGAGGCGAGCCTATTCACATATCGGGCACAAATTCATGATTGGGCTAATAATAAATAGACAAATCCAATATCACTTTGTCCGACCCGGGATTCGAAATCGAATCCTCAGCTTTGCAATCATACCGTAGTACAACTGCGCAACCGAGGCAGTCAAAAGGCAAGAGATGGTAACAAAATGTGGGTTCCCACTATTATGCTGATTTACTCGAAATGAAATATACACGGGCTGATCTGGAAACGACATCGATTTCAAAGGGAAGCTAATGACTATAATGGACTATCACTTTTCCTACATTGTGTTAACTGTCGGGTATTAGCAACCCATATAAACTTATTACCAACTCCTCCTATTAATTTAACTTTGTGATTGATTTCGTTGCGGGTTAAAGACAAGTTAGACATTCCCCGAGACTCGCTGAGCTTCAATACTCGGTATGATTAAAATACGTGCCACTGTTGATCCTGGCTTACAGGAGTTCCAGTGGGTGAGAGGGCGGGACAGTCTCCAGAAAAAAAAACAATAAAAAATCTGCGAAAATATTGTACACACATTTCGATATTCGTACCTATCTGCTAGTTCTTTCTAGTGCATAGTATGTTTTTTTTTACCAGTGACTACCACGGGTTGCAAAGTTAATTTGTTGATTATAAGTCTAATTATTTCCATGTTTATATTACTTCATTAATACTTCAAAAGACAAACGATTTTTTTTTTGTTTTCCAGGTATACAGCAAGTATGGTTTAGGTGCGAAAACGTCACGTTGGTTGACTAAACACGAATATCAACCACCGCCGCAAGAACCGCCTCCAAAGCAACGCGTTCGGCAAAACTGCGCGCCCTTCAATTCAACCTCAAAGAGAAAGGGAATATTCAAAGCTTCAGATTTTCCGGCGTAATATTTTTTTTACTTTATTTTGAATATCCATGAAATAGCCCATGAAATATGTAGATTCTTTATAAAAGATAATTTGTAGGTCATATTACATAATTTATGGGCCAGAAGAAGCAAATAAAACAGTCCACGACAAGTTACGCTTGTTTTCCCCTACAAATATACTTATCTGTAATACTGTAGGTATGCAGACAGTTATTAGACCAGGCTGACTTCCCCTGAGTCCCATCCTGGCCCGTGATACGTAGGACAACGGAAATACATAAATTACATACATTGTTGTTCAGTGTTGGCACTCATTAAATTGCTCTCACCACCAATAGACTTAGATGCTGCTTTTAATAATATTTTATAAAACAAAAATATTTATGGTTTTAACGAGAGTAACATGATATTTATATGGAAAATAAATTCTCATTGCCATTTCAGCGCTTGTGATTACTGCCCAGAGTACAGAAAGAGGCAAATGAAATTTGCTTACAGTTTTAATGGCAAAAAAGTTTTAAGATGCGCTGTGCAGGTAATTTCCCACTGAAATTGAATTATTTACTATTTTTTGTTGTATTCATTATAATTCTGCATTGTTATTTTCTTTTTAAGTTGTGATCACAGTACCTAACAGTTTGTGTTTTGTTTTGCAGATAAAATGCGTGCCTTATAATTTAGATGCCTGTGGTGTGTGCGGCTGCTCTTGTTCTACTCAGGGAGATTATTGGCAATTTGAAAATCGTATATTTTTGTGTAGAAAACACTATACAAGGTTATTTCAACATTGTTTAGCAAAATTCCAGGGCGCGAAATTGGCCGAATTTAAGGTAGCGCGCTGTTTTCCTCATGAATAAAAAACTAGTGTTAGAGACCTTGATCTTTTTAGTATTTTAGTTATGTATATTATCTTCGTAAAAATGAAATAAAATTTAAATACATTGGACCATTTCATACTTACGTAAGGTTTTCATAAGGATAGCTTGTTTATTATTGTGTTTACCTAATCTAGCTAGGTACATACATAATTCATTTTGTTACAGTCAGTGAGAGACTGCTTTTTTGCTCACGCTCATAATAGCTGCAAAGCTGCCCTTAAAATTATGAAAAGCGAGGAAATTGTGAAGAAACTAAGAAAGGAAGCTTATCTGGACTTATATTTCCCTCAACGAAGAATTTGCAACTAGATTTTTTTCCTGTTGTTGTCTGTAGGTATCGATAATATTATTTCTATATTATTTAAATAATTTTTACATGTTAACTTATTATTACTGTAATATTTTGTTGTTTCATTTTATTCAATAAACATTTTTGTAGAGGTGATTCTATTTTTTATTGTGGCAACCCAGTCGCTATCAATCATCTGACTCGTCGACAACTTTCCATTTATTATTTATTTTGATAACGAATCGATATAAAAAAAAGTGCGAGTGAAAACATGAAACTCGATTCAAACAATAAACTGATAAACGCTGAGAATGGCGCTGAAACACCGGAAGATATTGACCCAAGGCAGAACGCCGAAGATATTATCGATGAGATATTGGCCGAATTCACAGAGTCAAGATCGCCCCCGGTGAGGAACGGGAGCGGCATCCCGGACAACTTGTTCAACATGATCCAGCCGCCTCGTACAAGGACGCCAGCGAATTCGTTATCGGAGAGCGCCACAATAGACGACATTGACCCTACTTCCGATCTTGGCACATCAATCAGAAATAAATGTTTAGAACTTGAGGAGATACTGCAGAGCCTCAAGTCTCGCTTGAATCACGTCGTGCTCGATGAAAATATTGTGCTAAGCCCCGAAGCCAACTCACTGGAGGCTCAACTTGAACATGATTTGGACACTGATTGCCAAGAAGACATTTCTTTACAAGAATTCCTTGAGTTGCTTCATTCCCAAAACAAGATAAATCCAACGACGGGTGTACAATGATCATTCAGAACTAATAAAATTATAACAATAAGGAAAAACTACATGAATTTATTGTGTGCAAATTTATAATTAGATTTTATTCGATAACCAATTAAAACTTCAATGTAAATTGTTGTATTATTATGACCGAAGAAATGAATAAAAATGTTTGTGAGTAAAATATATTTCTTAATTAACAGCAAATCCCAGATGACATAACTATTTATTTTATTAGGTATAATCTATGGATATAATAATAAATGTACCATATTTCACAAAGTTCTGTTAATTATACAGTTAGTTGTAGTCTGTAGATAAGATATTTACATTTTTATAAAATATTGTGAAAGTAAATTTATGTAGACATATATAAACAAGACTGTGATTAAACATAAAAACATTAACAGTCTTATCACACAAAAAAGTTAGTTGTACACACAGAAATTGACATTGGTCAAACAGTGCACAAGCCAAGATAAATTTGCCATGGTATATGCATCACTAAAAGCTATTACATAATATTTTTTACCTTTTAAAGATGGTTCAACATCAAAATCTTTCAAAGTATAATATTTTATTTCCCTTTAGATTTCACCCAGGAATTGTTGAACAATAATTTTAAAGTTTTTTTTTAAATAGAAATTCCATACACTTTAAAAATTAATTACCCTTATAAACTAAATATTAAATTATTAAAACACTTATGTGTTGTAACAATGAAAAGATATATTATGAAGTATTTGTAGCCCTAACATTGTAGCAGTTTTATGAAAAATGTGATAATTTTAAGTTATAAAGAAAAATCTAAACAAATATCTATTCACATTTCAATTATTTTATTTTGTGGAATTAATATATCAGAGCCAAAGGGTCATTTAAAATTAAGAATTCTTGTGATTTCTTGTGATCAGTATAAACATAAAATAAAACAGACAACTCAATCAAGGCATTTACATGTCATCAAACATTGCATCAATTTCCGGATCAAAGAACATATCAGTTGATTCTGGAACAGTATCTACTTCATACATTTGACTCTCATCATGGCTGATTGCAGTTTCAAACAAACTTTGACTGTTCTCTGATTTTATTATAAAATCAACTCCTTTATCTTTTATTAAAACATGGAGGTCTTGACGATTTCGATTAGTCAAATCAATTTTAAACTTTTGTAGCCAATTATTGTAATGTGATGGATCACTTTTCAAACATTCATTTCTAAAAAACATCGTGGCATCTAAGGCTTTTGTATATTTGCCATCCAAATTATACATTAGAAGACTTTCAATAGCATCAGTCATTTCCGGTGCCAGCTCAGCCAATGTTTTACCTTGAGTCATAAGACTTAAGAACTCCTTGACAGGATTTACAGTGCCAATAGGATATCTACCATTGCAGAAACTAGTTGAAGGTTCTACTACTACTTCATATTCACTCTTTACATTGGTCATAGGATCATCTAAATCACCGATATCTAACTTCTTTCTCCTTCTCTTAATTCTTTCTTCAACTTTTTGTAATGTAAACATTGCCTTTATTTTTTTTAATGGTTCATGAGTTCTCTCCTCAATTGAAGGTGGTATTTTGAACAAATTCATGATATCATTCCTTGGTGGGGGCAGAGGTTTATCAGGATTTAATGCGCGATAAGCAAAACAGTCTAAAATATATTGAATAGATGGACTAATAATTTCGCCAGTAGGGAATGCTTCTGTGCCATCAAAAGTTTCATCATAAGCCTTAGTCAAGTCCATGGCTGTAATAAGATCTTTCATGGTGTTTACTTGATCCTTGGTGCAAGGGAATTTTTTCATAGTATTTGTGGGAAACAACATATATTTGATTGTTTCTTTGTAACACAGACTTGCCATTGACAAGCACATATAGTTACTTGTATCAATTACAGGCATCAGTACAAGCATCTTGGGTCCATTGTTATTATTGTATACTTGTCTGGCAATACCAACCAATTTCTTTTCATGCAGAATTTTCACTAAGCAGGTAATTGCTTGTTGTGCTTTATTATCCCCCTTTCTTCCAAACACATAAGACAAGCCAGTGCCATTTAAATATTGCCATTGTACATTGCTAGCAAGTGTGAAACCGTACAATGACAATGATTTATTACCTGATTTGTACAACATTGATTCATCTAACTCAGATACTGGAATGCTTTGATGACCCATTTTATAAACTTTTATTACATCTGATGGGTCAATCTTTGATTGATCTTCTGGGTTGTAATAAATTGTATCTTTAACAACACCTTCTGTGGTACTTGACTTTGATGTACCACAATCATTGACACTTTCTCTCCACTTTTGAATAACTTTATCATCTTTTAGTCTAACATATGAAGTAATAGGTATTTTTATGTAGGGTCCAATACTTAAGTCCACATTCCAAGGTGATGGCCTTATAGCCCTCATTTTATGGAATTGAAGATACTGCATTATTTCTTTAAAAGTTCCAGTTTGACCATTGGTTTGTTGAACAAACTCTCTAGCCATTTGATAGTCAGGACTTTTATTGTCTTCATCATAAATATCGGGCCCAAATATATCAACTTCATATTTATATTCTTTTAACCCCTGCACCACCTGAAAACAATAAAAAGTATGTTATTTAATTTTTACAGATAATATTAAATCAGTGTATAGTCTAACAGAAATTGATATTTGATTTCTCAGTTCTTCTTTCTAAATGTAAATTGGTTTAGGAAATTTTAAAAAGAGAACCAAAGAATATGATGTCAAATGTAGACACATATTTTAAGGCATGATTCTTCTTCTATTCGATTTTATGCAACATAGAAATGGTGCTGGTATATGATTTATAAATTTCATAGCATGAATGGATGCCTTTCTTATGGCAACTATGTCACAATAACAAGTTTACTTAAGATCACACATACATTATGTTTATTCACATGGTAAGTGCATTTCTGTTATCAATGTGTAGCATGTTCATAATTACGACTATGTGTTATGAATGAATACAAGCCTAGTGTGTGGAGAGCCCAAACCTTATTATTTTAAGGCTGCATTTAAAACATCAAACAAAAGGAATTAAATATTCATAAAGAACTATGTGCCTTTTCCATGCTAAATGAAAAATTGCTTTCAAAATTATAATTCACAATATTGTACTTAATTTTATATCACTGCAATAATGAAAACGGTAAAAAAATCTATAATATTACCATTTCCACATTTTTTTCACTGCGGGTGTTCTTTTGGAAGTTTGTAAGGAGGATTAATTTCAATTTGACAAAGTTCACACCACTAACTTCATTCTGGACATGATCAGCAGCTACAGTGAGAGCTTCAACCCAATCGCCACTTTTCTTGGTAGGCTGAAAAAAGACAAATATTCACAGTCATTTATTGAGTTCCTCACATATAGATATAATGCATAACATTTATTTTAGTGTTAATGAGTGAAGTCTTACTTCTTCTGGTAAGTCACTTATACATTTCCAAATCGGCAACTGTAGTTTGAACATTGTTTCAATATTTCTAAAACCACCTTCACATTGCTCTGCCATGTTATTCAGGGTCTTCTTGGAACCCAATAATATTACACCAATGTAGTCTTTTCCCTGACTTAATATTTTGCGTTCAATTATCCGAGCAGTAAGTTCTCTTGCTTGTTTAAAGAAACTTTCCTCCCCATTCCCTTCTTCCTTGGTCATATTCTTCCCCACATCAAGAATGATGATTATTCCTTGATCGATCTTTTTCACCATTTTTTATTTCTTGTTAACTGATATTTAGGTATAAATTAACAAAATGTTATGATTCCAGAATGAGATGTTGTTGATATCTTATTGTGAATGAAGTGGTTAACAACTACTTATAATGACTTGTTACAAAATGGTTTTCGAGTTTCGATGTCCTTTAATCTGGTATAATAATTGGGAATTAATAGGTACGAAATACGAATATAATTCACCCGGCACAATAAAAATCAATTATTTATCAAACGGCATAAAAACAAGTCGCAACAAGCTACTCGCATAGAGTAATTAATCACTACCCAGTGTATTATTAAACTTTATGCCTTATGGTAATCAATACTAGTCTTGTGTAGTTTGTGAACGAACTAGGTCGTAAGAGCGCTCCTTCCGACGAACTACGCGAACTAGATCCTTTATTCCCCATTTCGAAGATCGTTAGTTCCTGCCGAATGAACTAGATTGCCGTCGACTGAAGTAAGATCGTCACGCACAGGACAGCACTATACATACTTCCGTTCGCTTACCGCTCATACTCATCTCGTTTCGTATACTCTACTTTATCTATGGTCACGAATGAAAGAAAAGTTTGTTTTTTACGCGCGCAACCGGCAAATTTAAATGTCTATTATAAAAGGATAAAGCACTATTTACATCAGGTAACACATGTTTATAATGTAAAATAGCTATTAATCTATGACTGCCATGTAGAACTAACCTGTACCTAAACTACAAAAAAAAATGTATTACTTTAAAAAAAAAGTTGATTATCAGATGATTATTATTTTGTCAAGGAACAGAATTATCTTTTTGTGTACGTTATTGTTAATTATTTTCCAAATTTAATAAAACATCAAAAAGGCGATAAATATAAAGGGCTACTTTATTGCACCAATATTTTTATGAATATTCATTAATTGAGGTTTTTGCTATTTTTAGAAGTTAAAAGTATTCCAATTTATTTTTGTAAATTACACATATGACAGCGGCAGCCTATCAAAATCAAAGAATTTCAATATGCCAAATAATGTAAACAGTGATATAAGTTTACCCCGCCAATTGCAGGATTTTCTATCTTATTTTGAAATGTGTGAAGCTCTTTATAAATATATTAATAAAACTGTAAAGAAAATTTAAATATTTGATGTATTAAATTTAATTTAGATAATAAGTAAGCTGTTTACATAAAAATGTATGCGTCTAAAGGACATATATCCATGGAGAAGAATAAATTTAAAAAAGTGTGAACTGACAAGTGATAACTTGATTTAATGTTAAGCTGGATCGATCATATTTTGTTTGTGTGTATAATTAAACTTTTTGTCGTTATTAGTCACAATTGTTGCTGATTTGACAATAAAGCCACAGAATAACAGAAGTCAAGCTCCATACAAAGCGCGTTAGATCAACGCACACATAGACAGCGTTCACCGACATGATATTTGAGACCGATCGAGATCAGACTGATCTGATCTGACCAGTGCGAGCGCGAGTTTGACCCGTTTCGGACACGCATCTAGTGATATTTTTTGTGCAAAGATGGAGCAAAAAAAAAGTTACTACAATTGTTCAGTTGATGGATGTTTAAATTCTACTTTAAACAGCGAATTATCATTTTTTGGGCTACCAGATAAATCTGAGAGGTAAGCACGAATGTTACACATTGAAATGAAACTGTTTTGAATTTAATCGCGGTAAAATCGGAATTAAGTAATCATTTGAATCGCACTGACAGTTTAACGCTATAACAAAACAAAACAAATAAACAAAAATAAATAATTAGAAAACAGTATATAGGTAAGCAACAGGCTGCCTCCAACAGGTCACTGTGGAAATCATTGGGAGAGGCCTATGTTCAGCAGTGGACTTCCTTTGGCTGATGGATGATGATGATGATGATATAGGTAAGCACCGCGCCGTCTCTTGGCCCCGCGACGCCTGTTGTCCTATCCCTCCTCAGAACCATCTGTTACCTACTGTTTTAGGTGTTGATCCCTGTTACCCTTTCCTGTCCCCACATCCTCCATTAAAAAAAAGATATTTACCGCCAATAGTTTCCGTGTTGTTCCAGTTTAGTAAATTTAAGGTTTAAAAAAAATTGTCATCCGAACTTTGCCACTTCGCCCTGCCTTCGGTTATGGATACGATGTCTGTTTCAAAAGTGAATTAGAATCAGTGTTTCGCCCTCTTTCGGGGGGCACTTCGACTGACTCAATCAGACTTCTGGAAGTACTATTTTCAAGTGATTAAGCGCGGGAAAAACTCAGTAGAAAACACTAAGGCGATAAGCCATGCTCCTAGACTGCCTCTCGGCCTGTTGTTTATGCTTACAGTTAGCTCTAGGGACCCTCCAGTTCCACACCAAATTTTGTTCAAGATCGGTCCTGCGGTTTAGACAGGACCTTGGTTTCCGATCTCGACCAATGAGCATTTTTCGGCGTTAAGCCATTAATCTACTATAGATACAGACTGGATCAAGGTGCCTCCTGTTAGTCCTCATCCTCGGTCATCTTCCTGAAGTTATTCCGAAACCCTCAGTCTAGGGGATCAGCCAGGATCTTGGGAAAACCGAATTGAAATTATATTCTTTTTGGTTTCGAGGGGTATACTTCAGCCAGGTTTCACTACGAAGTCTGTCTGAAGTTGCCTCCCGACAGTACAGGATCTCAATAATAACACTAATTCATTAAACAGTTTGAACTGCTGCAGAATAAACATGATACAATGCTGTAAACATGGTATTCCTTAGCCAAATCAATATGTTATTCGTGACAAATATTTAATTTCGAACAATGTTTTCCCTTATATGATTTGATTTCAATGAATACCTTCTAAAATAACTCCGCAGCATGTGGGTGTGATGGTCATCACTTATAATTATGTAGCATAATATGTTATTACACTATACTTTTGTTACCGCAATGTAAGCTACCTATAACCACGCGGGCAAAGTTGCCGACAGAAGCTAGTTTTAAGATAAAGTTATATTTTGTTTCAGGCGAACTGAGTGGTTGAAATTGATAAATAGAGAAGATCTAATAGATTCGTGTAGCCCTCGTGCTCGGATATGTGAAGCTCACTTTAGTCCGAACTCCATTATAAGAAATTCAAGACGAAAACAGTTAAAGAAAAACTCAACTCCGCTACTAATGTTACCATTACCAAATATTTTTTCTAATAAAGAAACTCAAACAATTCTTGAAACAGCCGATGTAAATGTACAATGTAATCATGATTATCAAAGAAATGTTCAAATACAAACTCCGTTACACCTTTCAAACGCCACTCCTCGAATAAACAAACTTTTAAGTGAAGTTCAAAAATTGCGTAAAAGACTAAGAATAGCCAACAATATAAAGTCTGATGCCATCACATTTTACAAGTTGTGTGACAAATTTTTGACCCCAAATTTAGCCAATATTGTTAAACAACAGACCAAAATTAAATTTAGTGGATCTGGGAACAGGTACAGTATGGACTACAAAATTTTCTGTTTAAATTTATACTACGCAAGTCCACAGGCATATAATCTGCTTAAAGATACGTTATGTTTACCAAGTAAACAAACACTAACAAATATATATACACCTATAACTACAAAAATTGGTAGCCATTTAATAGATGTTTTAAAAACCAAAGCAAAATATATGAGTGAAATGGATAGAAACTGTACACTGGTCGTTGACGCTATGAGTCTTAAAACGAACTTATTTTACCATATTAAAGAAGACAGAATATATGGTTTCCACGAAGTTGATGGTGTGCAATCACCTGAGCCCGCAAAGTACACTTTAGTAGCAATGATCAATGGCTTATTTGAAAATTATAAGCAGCCAGTAGGTTTTGCCTTATTAGCTGAATGTAAAAATTATCCAAGCGTAACAGATTGGATTGACAAACTTATCTCAAAACTTTTTTCAGTTGGTTTCCATGTCCGAAGTTTAGTGTCAGATATGGGTTCTGATTTTTTTAACAGCGCAAATAATAGATTAGTATCTGTAGAAAGTCCCTATTTCTTTGTTGGTGATAGAAAGATATATTATATATTTGATCCGCCTCACTTAATCAAATTAGTGCGAAATAACTTGATTAACTATGAATTTCATTTTGATAACAATGTGGCCAAATGGAATCACGTACTTTAGTTTTATGAGATGGATAAGTCGAAACGACTAAGACTTGCTCCGAAGCTTACGGACAGACATATTAGACCAACAAATTTTGAGAAAATGAAAGTAAAGTACGCTGTGCATGTTTTTAGTGCTACCGTTGCAGCTGGCTTATCTACGTACAAGGACTTAGGTGTTATAGAAAGCTCTGCAGAAGGCACAATTCAAATAATTGAAATTATGAATAATTTATTTGATTTTTTAAATACATCGTCGCAAAATGGAAGCACAAAATATCAAAAAGCATTTTGTGGGGAAGAATACCAGATTGTCTTTATTAATAATATGTTGAGTTTCTTTGCGTCGTTGAAACTAATTAATCCAAATAATGGCCAAAATTGTACAAATAAAGTAAAATTCATTGAAGGTGTCCAAATAACCTTGAAATCTTTGTTAATGTTATTTGAAGATTTAAAAATTGAAGGAGCATGTTATTTACTGACCAGACGATTGAATCAGGACTGTTTGAAAAACTTTTTTGTTCAAATTAGAGGGAAGAATGCAAATGGTACGGAACCAACTTCCAGGCAGTTGATTAATACATTTAGAAAATTATTTTTTCAAAATATATTAAAAGGGCCTAAAAGTGGTAAGGGCACGGACGCTTTAACCACATGTTTATTAGATAGTAATAATGTTTATGCTTCGGTAGTCGATGCAGAAAGTGATGCGGCTATCACCGCGAGAAAGACATGTAACAAAAAAGATAATGAAAGTTGTGTTCCAAATTATTTAATATCCACTTCGGATTATAACTCATTAGACATACTCGAAAATAACGCGTTAGATGACGTCGGCGGGTATCTGTTAAGAAAATGTTTTGATCACCACAAGGAATGTCATGAGTTTACGGCTTATTCAAAAGGTAAAAACAATGCGCAAAACTATTCGCGGGGCACTACATTTACGCGGTATAAAGATTATTGCCAAGGTGGCACCAAAACATTATTATCTATACCAGACAGTTTTGTGGAATTTGTCAAATCGATGGAGGAGCGATTCTGCAACTTTTTTATGCGAAACCACGTAAACTGTGAAGTTTTAAAAAGTCTATTAAATGAAGTTCAGACTCTGACTTTCTCAATGCCTTGTAATTGTTTTCCACTCGGTTATTGTAAAAAATTGTACATGAGAATGCGAATTTATTATTGCCTAAAATATAATAATCGTGCATTTCGCCAATGTCGAAATCGTCGCAAGATTTTTTCTGTGACAAATTTGTAATAAGATAATAAAATTGGTTATTTTTTGTTACATTTGTGGTACTTTTTTATTTTTCTTATTAAATTATTACACATCAATCAAATACCTTAAAAAATATACATTATAACTTTTGTAATACGGAGATGCACTCAGGTTTTACACGCATTACCTATTCGTACGGGAACTCGCGGCCGTCCCTGACGGCCTCCGCCATCCCTGGCTACTGCATGAAGGCCACGTTGCGTCGAACCGCGCGAGTCTCACTTTCTGATTGGTCGATCGTAAGTAATGTTGTGTTTTAATTGTATCATGTATGTTTTGTGAAATAAATGAATAAAAGTGATTACACTTGTATATAAAATTCCAGATTATAAAAAAATCTCTGTCAGTCTGTTGCCTTTTCACGCCTAAACTATAGAACCAATTTTAATTAAATTTGATATCGTAATAAATTTGGCCTTCGGAAAGGACATAGGCAACTTTTTTTTGTTAAGAAAAGGTTTGAAGGGCTGAAATAAGGGATGAAAGTTTGTATGGAAAAATCTAAACCGTTAAAGTTACAGATGTGAAACTTGGCACTTTAGTTAGACATTTGAAAAAAAAATCTGCATACTTTGTTTTCTTAAAATTAATCCTAAAGGGGTTAAAATTTTATATTAATAATCGAAAACGCTAAAGCTATTTCTATGAAAATATAAATATCAGCTCTCTAATATAAACGTAAAATAATGGCATGCAATAATTTTGTAAAAAAGGCATCATGGGGGTAAAATAAGGGTAGAAATATTGTACGGAAAATCAAAACCGCTAAAGCTATTAATGTAAAAAACTTATAATTTGACTCATTACCTTCGTTTTGACCAGCCCCAAGTCCTCGCTAAAGATGCCCAGGATGATTCGTGAGGCTATTATAATTTAAAATCATCCAAATTTCAATAGAGAAGATGGCCTGAAGCTTGTACCAACATGGGCCCGATTCTACATTTATTTAAATCGCAACCCAAAAGACCAACTGCCAGACCTCAAGACATAGTGAGCTCCTTCTGTGTAAATCGGATCGATAAAACCAAGTTTATAAATTAGCTTTCTATTTTATTAATTCTAATTTATGAGACATCTTAGATTAAGGGTAGTTAATTTGTAACCACTCTCAATCGTACTCTCGATTGTAGAGGATGCCCGTGCCCTGCAGTGGGTCGTATATGGGCTGATACAATACAATACAATACAAATTTGTAACAGTAACTGAGCGGATGACTAATACTTCAGTCCGCCCCGTGACCACGAAACTGTAAAGTGATCAAAACGTCGAGAAGTCAAAATATGTAAAAAATAAATTAAATTCGCTACAAAATACTTAAGAATTCTTTTTTTTTTTCAATTATAATAATTTACTTAAATATAAAAATAACATTTTATAGAAACCCTTCCGTCAAGTGACTTCTATAGAATTCCATAAAATGTGAACATTTTAATAACGAAAAGTACAAAATATATACCTAATATTAACGAATTTCAGGACCTCTTTTTTCGTTGTCCGCTGTACTTGAAATGCCACATAAAAAAATTACTCTTTATAACATGTGACCAAAAATGATAATTATGTGGTCACTACATATCATTTTTTTTAATCGGTACACGGCTTTTGGCCTTTATTTTATAAAATATTTTAAACATTTCTTTTAATCCCCGTTCTTGCAAGAAAGATGTATCCGAAACTATTTTATGTTTCTTTTGTGTCGTTATCTTTATATTAATTAGTAACGCTACTATTGCAGCTTCTTCAAAGACCTTTCCTCACGAATGTACATGAATGAAGAAACACTACGCTCGGCTTGGTCTCCCAGCCCTGGTCGCCAATGTTTTGCCGGCAACTTAATCGCCGGGCGACCGGTCGTCAGTGTGCTATGGCTCTAACGTTGCAAATGTTGGTGTTGCCAGTGAGAAACTCTATTACAGTGCCAGATATTAATATTACAAATAAAATAATTATGTTGATAATTTATTTCTATTTGTATTCCAATCCAATCCAAAGGAAGTCCACTGCTGAACATAGGCCTCTCCCAATGATTACCACTGTTACTTGTATTAATTTAATAGAAAATATGTTAATCATGATTAGAGGAAAAAATTTATGTATCTTACACAGTATCTTATGTCGAACCCATTTGTTGGTTTAGTGGCATACTACCGCCGTCTAACAATTTTATTAAAACTACTTATACGATTATTTTTCGTTCTCACTAGAGCGTGGCGTTAGAATCGAAATAATCGTTTTCAATAATTTTCATGTATGAAGTCGCACCCCTATGGTAGCAATGCTGTAGCAAGTAGCAATAACAAGTGAAGTACATACACAAGCTTGACTTCTGATAGTATTCTGTGATGGAGCTTTAGTCTTATTAATTTTAATTTAAAAGTGATTTTAATTTCGTGTGCAATGTGAGTTTTAAAAAACCTAACAATGTCCATAACATTTACGAGTAAAAGCAAAATATTGACTGAAATGATGAAGTTTTCGTTTCATCACAGGGCCTTTTACTGCTACCTTGGCATGAGCATTTGGATATTCTTCCTCATAACTGGTAAGACCAGAGATTATCGCACAGGTTTTGTTGTAAATTAAAAATAACATTGTCATTGCGTGGGCAGGGTTTACTAAATGTTTTATTTTCACGTATTTCATTTTAATCTAATGTTATATTTTTCGCGAAAAACCTTACTTGTAAATAAACAGTACTTGAACTGCATAACTAATTCTTAAAATTACTGTTTATTGAAGTCTAACTTATTTATTAATATAGTTTAGCAATATATTTTCGATTATCTTTTACGTATTGTAGATAAAATTGTATACGACTGTGTTTAATGTGCACCTTGAAAACAAAAGCAGTACTTATACAATAATACTAATTTTTCAGTATGAGAACTTAGCATGTTGACTGTGGCTAACAAATTCATGGTTTGTATTTTACAACATCATTAGGTTCTGTTTATACATAAGCTGAGCCTAGTCACAGGTTCAACATATGACATTGATATCCAATGTGATTTGTTGATTTCTAATTCCTACACATGAAGTCTGCATGTCAGTGGAAATGCAGCTGTAGTTCGAGCCAGAGTCAATCTGTGAAGTGATGTGAGGGATACTGGCATGGATGCACATTAGTTAAGCATTCTAACCTTCTGGCTGATCCACAGCTACAATAAGATAACTACAGATTTCTTTATTACTGTAGAGGTGATGGGCAAAATACTGTTTTAATACTGTGTTTAATTGATTATATTATAACAGAATTCTTGGAGTATTTTTCTTTGATATGGAATCATACCCAGCTGCAGGAACCTGTGTAGGATATTAATCTTCACCAAGGATTTTCTCAATAAAATTTTGGAAGAGAAAAAACATTTTTTTTATTTATTATCCTTGCTAATATTATAAATGCGAAAGTAACTGTCTGTCTGTCTGTCTCTTACCTTTTCACGTCTGAACCACAGAACCAATTTTAATGGAATTTGATACAGTGATAAATGTGACCTTGGGAAAGGACATAGGCTACTTTTTTTTTTTTGAAGAAATGGTTTGAAGGGGTTGAAATAATGTATAGAAATATCTAAACGGTTAAAGTTACAGATTTGAAACTTGGCACTTTAGTTTTCTTAAAATTAACTTTAAAGGGGTTAAAATAAGGGTTGAAATTTAATATGGAAAATCGAAAACCCTGAAGTGGTTTCTATGAAAAAAAAAAAATTTACCTCTTTTATACAAATGAAAAATAAGGGTGTGCAACAATTTTGGAAAACAGCATTATGGGGGTACAAGAACGAAAGTAATATTGTACAGAAAATCAAAACCGCTGAACCTATTGATGTAAAAAAAATCATAATTTGACTAAGAATTTGACTGGTTGGAAAAATTATGTCATGCCCTATAAAAAACATCTTAGGTAATGCATAGCTTTCTTTATAAGCCCTGAAGGGACGAAAAGGGGTTTGTTTTGAACGAAGATTCTTAGCACTGTTTCAGGTAGGAATTAATTTACAGAAATCATCAAGATGAGAAAAACATTATAATTATTGCCTTGTTTACATTTGAGAAATAAGTAGTTTACTATATTTCAAAATTCAATGTTGGAGTTACAATTTTAGCTGGGCGGAGCATTTAGCTATAATTTTACAAAGGGTTTATATAAGGTCTATATACAAAATAAAAGCAATTGAATAAATTGCTTTGCTGTATTTCGGTTTGAGGGACATTGGAGCCAGCACTACTAGACATAAACTAGACAACTAGACTAGACAAACAACTAGACAAACTAGACAACTAGACATAATGAGACTTAACACCTTATGTGTCAGGATTGCCAGCGCAGTGAAATGCCAAAGATTGCTTTGTAATTTATGGTGTTGTTTGGTTTTGCTACTGTCCATGAGAGGTCGTATCGCTTACCATCATGCGAATGGCATGCTCGTCTCACTGTTCATTGTAATAAAAAAAAAAGATATAGTGACAACCAGGCTTTGAAAATGATAGAAGGTATTTGGATAGATGTGTTTGTCATAGCATGGGTTAGTCCCTAAAAACCTCATAAAAAGTGTTTCTTTGAAGTATAACCTTATGACAGCCTCCATGGCGCAGTTGGTTAGACGTCGGTTGTGAAACGGGTGTATGCGGGTCGGATTCCCGCACCGAAACAAATATTTGTGTGTTCTACAGGTATTGGTTTCTGTTCTGAGTGCTTGTGAGACCGAAAAGCCTCTCTTGTAATTCCTGATACTCACGACACGAGACACGGGCTGCGTTCCACTTGACGATCACAATGCCCACGCTCACGACCGCGATCATTCCCTCAGCAATCGTGATCGTTCAGTGGAACGGCGAAATGAGTGTTGCGAGCACCGTGGTCGCCAACTGGAACGCGGCCACGATCTTAGTGTGGGGTCAGATGGATGTGACAGTTGGGTGTATTTATTTTTACAATATTTTCACATTTCATATGCTCCATCTATGTTTACAGTAATGTATAGGTATATGTCTGTAAGTGAGGAGTCTACTTTACCGAAGAAAATAATTCAAAATGAATACATATCAAAGGCTGATATAAAATTTAGGAAAATATATCTAAGAGCTTGCAATCCGCCGGACAGCATTGTAAGAGGATCTGAAGGTGAGATACACCACAAATGATTAATTTGAATCAAAGGTATTTTAATTTAGCTCATTAGACCTACATTGTACCTGTTGGTCTAGTCGTATTAATAAAAGTAAAAATAACTATATAGTCATATTGAGCAGAGGCCCCATTCATATCTAAGTCATTTTATATTTTTTTGGGGTTTCTATAGATCGTTTTTTAAGAGTCTTTCTTAGTTTGAAGCCTTTACTTCCTACAATTTACTACAATAATACAGTTGGTAATAAAGTATATTGCGTATAATTTTCAGGTGCAGTAGATAATGATGCGTGGTTACTTCAAGGGATCCTAGTTATAACCAGACATGGGGACCGAGGGCCCCTGACGCACCTCAAGGGAGGCGACAAATTGCCGTGTGACACGCCGCCTGTGTCGCCTCTATTAAAAAGGTAAACACAAATAAATACACTCAATAAATACGTAGTCCTGACTCCATTTAAATATGTCTATAACACTTGTGTCGTTGGTATGAAAAACTTCCACTGATTTAGGTGTCGTAACACGCAGGTGCGCAATGGGTATTTGTGTAGCATACACTGGTATCGGTGCGGGAATGGTACCCATTCTTTTTAACGAGAAGAAAGCTGTTGAGCTTTCTTATTGACTTTGTTTGTACGTCCGTTTAAGGTGTTATAGGCGTTGACGACGTCGCAGTTAGCCCAAACGCACCGCCCCGTTCGACCAGGGGATATCGGGACGGAATTTTCTTTCCCCTAACCACAGGATGGATAATGGATCAAACACGCGGCCTCAATGTTACCAATGTTGCAGTTGTCCCGCCCTCACACGCACCTCTGCAATACCTGTTAGCCGGGCACAGTGGCACGCAATTTAATGACACCGAGCATTGCAGCTCAGCAAGGCTCCGGGAATGACTAACTCGTATTTAACCAGCAACGAAATCAATTATAAAGTTAAATTAATAATAAACTCTTTGTTATACCACCACATAACAAAAAAAAAAACAAAATATTTATAGGAGAGGTTCTAAATGTTTTTGTCCACTTCCCTCCATATGAACGTGTGGAATGTTGTGATAGTTACGAGGAGTACGTGGTGAACGGCAGCACGTCGGGTCGCGCGTGGTGGGTGGCGGGCCCGGGCCCCTTCCACAACTTCCCGTCGCTGCCGCCGCGCGCCACCGGCACCTCCTGCGCGCTCGGACAACTCACGCCCAGGGGCCTGCTGCAGATGCTCACCATCGGTACGCACTTCAAACTTATAATTTTTTCATACTCGCATATTTTAGGCCATATGCACGGGTGACAGTTACGCGCGATCTTTGTCATTTGCTAATGGTAATTTTGTCCGCGTCATTATCGTGCGGCTGTATAGAGGTAATAAGAGAAAAAGATTTTGTGTCGCGTAAGATTTACTATAATCTACATAACCTTCGTTTTAATAACAATGCGTTAATGTGATTTATTTTCAAGCCGCTTATAATGGGTGGAAATTCGTAGGGTTGTTTTTTCTTGCTAAATGAATGGTGAGACGAGCTTGCCATTCGCCTGATGGTAAGCGATACGACCGCTCATGAACAGTAGCAAAACCAAGCAACACCGTGAATTACAAAGCAATGCTTGGCATTCCACTGCGCTCGCCATCCTGAGACATAATACACTAAGTTTCATTATGTCCAATAGTTGCTCTGGCTACAATGTCCTTCAAACCGGAACACATTTATTTTGCCCATAAATGTCCCACTGCAGGGCACGAGCCTCTACGATAAGATGGTTATAGTCACCACGCTGGCCTAATGGAAGTTGACCTAAAGTCGTCAAAGAATTGTGATGGCGCAGACATTCCAGACTACTGTGACATCGAGTGATTATAGGGGCACCGGACGCAGGCCTCCCCAAGGAAGCGCCAACCATCCCGGTCTTGAGCAGCCGTCTTTGGTTGAACACTGCTTAGAGTTTTTAGAAGATTTGCTGAACTTCCTTGCTCAGTGTAAATAAAATGTTTGCCGCTGTCGAGCCTCGCTTAGAGTAGTAGTGACGGGTGTGAGAGAGTCAGTGGTCATCATGGTCTCTGAAAGACACTGCGAACAAAATAAGTGGAAAAAAGACTATTGGGGGAGAGCTATGTGCAAGTTGCAACAGTAGACGTATTGTGGCTGATGATGATTATTTATTTCCAGGTAACATATTGAAGGATGCATACGGGGAGAAGCTTGGTTTGGATCACACAGACGCACAGGGCAAACGTGATACAGGTTAGTTTCTTATTATTCAACGTTCTTACTGTAAAGATTTTAATACCGGGCTCCTATTTTTTGGCATATATTTTATTAAGTACTAGCGGTCCATCCCAGCTTCGCCTGGGTGCAGATGTTTTTTGGTTCCACTACACACCTGTATATGTATTATTATTATACATGTAAACCTTCCTCTTGAATCACTCTATATATTTCAAAAAACCGCATCAAAATCCGTTGCGTAGTTTAAAAGATCTAACCATACATAGCGACAGACAGACAGACAGGAAGCGACTTTGTTTTATACTATGTAGTGATTTTGGTTGAGTGTTCGGCTAGATGCGTCCGGTATTAGGTTTAATCATTGACATTAAACTATACTGAAGCGAAAACCGCGCACAAAATTTGTCGACACTTCTCCAATACCTACCAAGAACGCTGGGAGTTATTAGAGCAAGAGAGTTGTATTAGTTACCGTGTAGGGGTGACAAAGACAGCAACTGAAATAGCGGTAGCACAGCTCTTTCGTGGTACTTATGTTCGCGGCGCTCTCTACCCTTCTACTACTCGGCCTCTCGGAGTACTCGGGCGCGATGATCCTATGCATGTGTATCCAGGCGCGGTGGTGCTTTACAGGGTGTTCCGTGTGACGTGTGTGTGTGTGTAGGCGCGGTGGTGCTGTACAGCACGCGGTACCGGCGCACGTTCCAGTCGCTGGCGGCGCTGTGGTGGGGCGCGGCGGGCGCGGCGGCGGGCGCGCGCGTGGCGGCGGCGCGCGAGAGCCACGCCGTCGCCTTCTGCTTCCGAGACTGCGCCTGCACCGCGCACCACGCGCTCAACAAGTCTGTACACACTCTCTCTCTTCAGCCACACGAAGTTCCCCATGGATCCCCACATCGACCTGTTGGATGCGGCCGGCACAACGCCTTACTGCAACCTTAACTAGGTCATTGACTGCACGATACAACTTTTCAGTACTATTGGCCATCAATTTGTCGCGCTAAAGCCCTGCCCACAGCATCTTCACAATAACGCTAACTTCGCTACGGGTTAGAGACTAGTTAGACATTAAAATGCGTGCCACTGTTGGTCCTAGCTTAGTGGAATCAAGTGGCCAATGTGAGGGCAAGTAATTTGTGGTAAATACAAACCCACGGCAAGTGCCTGCGAGTTGAAACTAAGATGGAGTTATCATGTAGATAACGTAATTCAAACTTTAGTTACGAGTTTCATTCTTTTTCTCGTGTAGTAAAATTATACATATTTTCGTTTCCAGGAAAATAAACACACAAGCAAGAAACCGTTTGGATTCCCATCCGGCGATAAAAGACCTTGTCGATAAACTATCGAAAGTTCTTTTCGAGACTCAAGAACGCACCGATGCAGACGTAGTAAGGGACGCTTTACTCGCCTACATGTGTCATGACGTTTCTCTACCTTGCTCTGAGAGTACCAAACACACAAAACCCAAAGTATCTATCGATAAACGATACAAGTTTCGAGGCGAGAGGGGCAGCTCTAGAAACCTACTAGATGTCGATATCGATACATTAAATATGGAACTCGATTACATAAACAACCAAATCGATTTCAACAATGATATCGGGAGGAAGGCTAGAGATATAATTGGCAAATACTACGATAGTAAGGATAAAAAAGCGCCGTTGGATTTCGATGCTCAGATGGAGAGAGAGAAGCTTCTATACTACCAACAGCGGTATATGGACAACGCAGATTCATACGATGACGTAGTTATAGTGAAAAAGAATTTGGACGCAGATTTCAACTTTCCTAATGATGCACGGATGGACACAGATTTCGACGAGGACTATAAAGAACCGACGCCTGAGACTGAAGATTTTTGTATTAAAAAGGAACATGTTATGTCCCTATTTGCCTACTTAGAATGGAGTTACAGACAGGAAATCAAAAATATCCACAATAGAAGACGAGGATTGTTGGTAGCATACGGCTTGATACACAATATCGTACAAAATATGATCCGGATGATATCGGAGAATAAACCAAAATTCGTACTATATTCAGGACATGACAAGACGCTCCAAGCGTTGATTCTAGCTTTAGGTCTAAACAATTACCAGCACTACAACATACAATACGCTTCTAGAATGATCTTCGAAGTGTACAGAAAGAAGGATTTGAGAGACGAGTTCAAGTTTACTAAACGAAAAGCGATCGCACAAGATTTTTACTTTCGCGTCATCTACAACGGAGAGGACGTGACGAATAAATTAAGTTTCTGCAAATCAAGGCAGAATGTTGTTATGAAAGTGGTCGACCCTATAGACGATATGAAGGTTTACAACACATATCTTTGTTCTATTGAGAATATAGTTAGGTTTATACACGACGATTATTTCGCTCCGTTCAACGTGAGTAATTTTAAGGACGCCTGCGCTACGTACGGAAGCGGTAAGCATACGTATCGATAGTTATGATTTTAATTTCCCTTTATTTATGTTTGGGGTCGGTACATGTTCTAATATTGGGGGTATTTTGACAAATATTAAGCAGACAGTATTATTGGAATTACTTGTTGAGAAGTATCTATTACTATAGGGTAGTTTACACTTTACGATCTCAATACGATTGCGTGAGGATAATTCTGCCTATTAATACAGTCAGGCAATTCATATCTAAATGATAGGGTCAGTTCTAAAGACAGTAACCTGGATTTATGTAAACATTGTACCGTTAATATCAAGAGCCGTAAAAGTTCTAAAAAAAAGTATATTCCGCTATAAAGAACTGGAAATTATCAGTGTTGTAAATTATATCTTGGAAAAAAATTAGAGTGTTCTCGACATTACATTGAGTAAAAATGTTGCCACACCTTTCAATACTACTTTAGTCGATATTTCCGCAATATACTGACTGAACTTACATATCAGACAACTATTTATTGTGGTGTGATGATTTGAGAACTATAATTAAAGTATTAAATACATTCTCAAATACCAAAATTTTGGAAGAAGAATGTTCAAAAGTACCCATCACCGTTGTTACAAATACGTTAAAATATATTATCAATAAGGAAGGCTTTCACAAGCTTTGCTTTATCTGTTTTGAGTTCAAATCCTCGTGTTTAAAATCAAGAATCTGTTGTTAAAGTATTTTTTAGGTTTAAATTTTAGTAGCGCTGAGATTTTAGTATTTTGTTATTTATTATTAATTTATTCGTAGAATAACTCAGAGACTGCATTAAAATATATATTTTTATAGTTATCATAAGTACATAGCTCAAACATGTTGAGGCAAATATTGAGATTACATTCAATAAATGACGTTTAGCAGTAGATTTATAAATTTATTTATTAGGGTTATTTTGGCAAGAATACTTAATGTTATTTTCAATTTTTTGTGGGGACTTGTATTGCTTTTAGATCAATATATTAAAAATGTTCTCAAGCATATGGAAATATCGCGAGCTTAGCTCATAATCGAATTAGGGCCCCCGGTTAATTCGTAAAACACTAGTGAGATCCTTATCCCACTACTAGCGTTGGCGTTCCTCAAATGTCTGCGCAACGTCAACGCTACGCTGACGCGACGTTGACGTTGCGGTTGTGTTCGGGAATTCCGACGCGTAACATTACTATTGGGTTTACTCCTTCGACGAAGATTACATATTCTCGTATAGACATATCCTATTAAGAAAGTCTTAGTGTCAACGTTTGGCGCTACACAGCTGCGATGTCAATGTCGCGTCAACGCAACGTCGACGTTGCGCAGACGTTCAAGAAACGCCAACGTTCCTAAAACGCCAGTGGGATATGGGCCTAAGACTATCATCAATCATTAGGATTCATTTTGAATTCGGTCACAATATTGAGAACATTTTTGAACTAATCTTTAAATATGAATATATTTTTCCATTGTACTTCCCACCGATACTCACCAATACTGTTGCTAATCCTGAAACATGGCAATTGCAGCCATCCCATTGTTGTACATTAATATTAAATCGCCCATTATTAATTAAAATTAAAACATCAAAAATATTGACAGAAAAAAGTACTATTGGGTGTAAGTAAATAAATAACGCGCTTAGCGTGTGATAGTTGTACATACGCACGAACAACGTGTGCGCCGCCGTCAACGTGTAAACGAACTGATATAAAAGATCTCGATGTCTCAGCCATTTATTGATCAGTATTTTATCCAGTGATTATTTAACTATAATATTTATCTTATTTATTATTTTAATTAGTTTTAGAATAAGTCAAAATTTACACGTTCTGTTATTGTAATTTAAAAGATATTGAGGCAAGCGACGCCATATTTTCTTTGACTGAATTGAATTTATTAACAGTTTACAATTTACACTATACAAGATTTAGCTGTTATGTTTTTTATTAAAATGCCTGTAATGATTTGGGATAAATAATTTGTTAACCGCCATTACGTTATGTTTTTAAAAGACTGTCCTTATTTAAAAATAGAAGCCCACTTCATATTCGGGTGCTTACCAAACAGTTCTTTTGTTTTCATAGTAACACGATATTCTGAACTGTGACGTCAATAAAACTGAGAACTATCAAAAGAATGACAAAGTGACTGAGTGATCAGTATCTATCTCTCTTCTGTACCTTTAATTAATTTAATTTATGCCCTCTGTGACTGTCTCTTGGTCCAGTGTTTCAGAAAGATGTAGCTACTGCTTGTACGATCGTTTTGTCTTTTGCACTTTTCTGTCATATTTTTTCAATATGGAAATCGTTCAGACTCTTTTTGTCTATGGTTATGTCGCAGAACACTTTGTAAGCCAAGAACGAAGTGCTTCAAGACTTTTGTGTTTAAACTGCGAAGTTCAATTTTGGAGGATAATCATAATAGAGTTCATTAGTAATCGGACATTTATTGAGATGTAACTTGGGTTTTTATATTCTTGGGAGATTGCTAAATTATAGTTTACTTTTTGCGTCCAGAAATGTAAGGAAGACAAATAACAGCATTAAAAGTAAAAACGGTCCAAAAAGGATTTTTTTTTTTTTGAAAAACGTAATAGAGCCCAATTTTAATTGGCTTATGTATAACTTGGCAAAAAAGAGTAATTGTGGCAATACTATTAAAAACCTCATTGTTATGTGCGCAGATTAATTTTAACACGGATTCTGAAAATTCTAGTATGGTTTTTGCTTGTTTTGTGATTTAAAATGAACAAAAGGGCCATTATCAAAAATAATTAAAAAATAAGAAATATTTAAACATTTTACGTCGTAGTGTTGGGTTGCCATATCAATAATAAATTCGATCTATAAGCGCCTTCATTAAATCCGTACTCTTTTTTGCCAAACGGAATTTACTGGCCGTAAATACCATGTTTTAGATTAGATTTTAGATTAATATATAAATTAATTAATTTTTATTCGTCAGACTGATTCTATTGTGTGATAAGAATTTGATTACTGTATTTGTTGTATTTATGCAGATTATATCAAGACTGCTACCGAAAACGAAGCCAGCTGGTACATTTAGTGACTACAGACACGATGCAACTAAAATTTTTGCAAAAAAATCGCGACTATTTTTTTGTAATATTTTGAATATTTTGTTTGGGTGGTAGTCCGTAGTTTGGTAGCAGTCTTGATATACCCTGTATTGTATTTTTGTTTGGAAAGCGAAATGGGCACTAGTACAGACTAGAACAATGTTTGTGTACAAAATCTACTAATTAGAGATAAGGCGATTATGCGGCTGATAAATGAGTAACAACTAGCCGCACGTTCGTTTTATCTTGTTCACACCTACAACGCAATATATATTCTATATTCATATTGCAATCCATGCTCCTTGTCTATAGTACATAACCATACCAAAACAAAGTACATACTGTTAATTAAACACATTGTTTAAAGAATGCTTCTAGCACAATATAGTCGCTAATTATACGTAATGAGAATATCTCCAAATAACACATATCTGATTTTGCATACATAATGGCATTTTATTATAGTATTAAATACTGACGAGGTCATGTTTTGTGAAAATTTTATCTATTACTATTCACGTTGCATAAATTGCAGGCATAATTGAGGTATTGTATTACCATTTGTCATATCTGTAGTTGATAGCGTTTAATACAAGGAATTTTTATTAGTAAATTCAGTCGTATAATTTTTGCAACTGTTTTGAGCTCCATAGCTTGTCATCAATATGGCATGTCGACTATTTGACAAATCATGGAATTTTGTGCCATTAAAGTAGCATCTTTTGCTGTTGTATTTTAAATTTAAACACAAGGTAATAAGGTCTATATTTCAATAGGTTTTTGTGACGGTAGTTTTCTCGTTTCTGTGCATACAAAGATTACATATAACTGAATGTACTACTCGTATAATACTATATGCGCAACAAAAAATACCAAATGTTTTAAATTCTCATTGAAATATTTAATTTTTTTCATAACCATTAAGAAGTAATGTACCGACACATATTATTTTGTGCAGACAATGAAAAAATTGTAGAATTACGGAATGTGATGGATGTTATAAGGTAACGATATCATAATCGATGTATACTTCTCAAATGTACATATCAAAAAGCAATTGTGTATTAAATTGTAAATTGACGTCTACGTTTTTTATTAATTAAACTCTTTTTTTTTTACCCTTTCTTACCATTAATACTCTAAGCATTTTTCGGTATTTAACCTTTTTTTGGTCAAACGTCATTGTATTCCAATTTCAACCACAGGATGTCCACTGCTAAACATAGACCTCCTTCAAAGTTTTTTACAATGATCTGCATCCAGCGGCTCCTTGCAACTTTCTGACAGCCTCCGTGGCGCAGTTGTTAGACACCGGCTGTGAAACCAGAGGCTGCGGGTTCGATCCCCGCACCGTGATCAATATCACGATCCACTGGTATTTATTTCGGGTCTGGGTGTTTGTGAGACCAAAAGGTCTCGTAGTTTCTGTTACAACACAAGACTCGATCTTAGTGTGGGGTCAGGACGATGTTCCGTGTATTTACAGTTGACTGTAGCTGGTTGAATGAACAAGTAAAATATGCAATATATTGTATAGACAAATCGTGCCTGATTTTTTGATTATGCTATAACAATATGCTGTGCTACATTTTTTCCTTTTTATGGGCCAAAACATAATAACTATCATTGTAACATTGTAATTTATTTGACGCATTTTTCTGTTTACTTGTGAAATAGGTAGTATGCTTTTATAACAGCGTGGATCTGAGTAAAATAATTTTATGTATTCACTTTATTGGTCTCGTTGCAACGAATGTCGGTGAATTGCGAGGTCTAGAATACGATTTCTGAGTCGGGTACTTATCTTTCGGTTCGTAATTGGATTTAAAAAATGTCATATAAAAGACACGACATTGAATGCTGAACATATCTAAGAAGCAGATTCCAGTATAATAAGAGAAAGTCATTTTTATATGTGTGGGAGCAAAATATCCAATACTACGTAGTACGACATACCTAGTCATAGAACTTTTAATACACTACATTTTTCCCAAGACACAAAAAGCATGAATGAGGATCCCTTACATAACAAAGAGGTAAAAAATAATGAAAAAAAGTTCTTTATACGTTTTTTTAAAAATTAAATACACCCAACAGACACATACATAGTCCTGACCCCATATTGAGATCAAGGAAGACTACTAAGTAATCTGTGAGTAAGACTTGTGTCGTGGGTATCAGAAACTACGAGAGACTTTTCGATCTCACAAACACCCAGACCTGAAACAAATACTTCACAAAAATTTCTCTTGGTGCGCTGCATATGCGCCACGGAGAATGTCATTTTTATTATTTGTCTACGCAAATCATTTTTAATTCAGTAATCATATTAATTAATTCTGATGTAACGATCGCTGTTTTTTCACAAGATGTTAATTTGTTTACAGTCATTTTGACTTCCATTTCGATAGACGTATTGATATGACAGAATTACACAACGTTTCGAACACAGACGGAAATGTATAGTGAAAAAATGTTTTTATAAAACACGTGATAATGTGTAATCCTTTTTAGAAAACAATTGTAAGTCGATGACACCCAGGGTTGTCACGTAAGGAACGTACTTAATAAATATATACTTTTTAAAATTAATTTATTTCAAATACAGAAATAGTTTAATAGTAAAAATATTAAATAGGTATCTATAGTAGAGACCAAAGAATAGGTGGTTTTGGAAGAGACTTAACACCGATTGTGAAAAGTCCGTTTCTGCCAATCTGAATGATTTAAATAAAAAGTATAAGAAAATAGCCATTTATTTTAAATTTTATATATCCAACACTAATTTACAATTACATCAGTTGGCTTTTATATATCACCAGTATTTATATCTACATGTAAGTCTTTTGTTAAAGACCAATATACGAGACCAGGTTTATCTTGAAGTCATTATACTGATTGCGTAAAACTTTGTCTTAGTACAGGAATAGAACCGATGGCCTCACGCTTTACAGCCAAAATCTAACGCATTATGACACCTTTACTCAAAATCGCTATAATGAATTATTTGCATATGTTAAAAAACAGAATCCATCCATCCATCCATCAGCCAAAGGAAGTCCACTGCTGAACATAGGCCTCTCCCAAAAAACAAAAAAAACAGAATACATTATATTAAATGAATTAGATAATCAAATTCGTCAATTTCCATAATAATTTATGCTAAAGCATATATTTTTAGTCGTGTCGACTTATTATATACGTAATCATTATTTTTCATTGCTGCTACGCGCATATTAGTTATAGCGTGATGTTATATAGTCTATAGCCTGCCTTGATACATGGGCTAACCAACACCACAACAATTTTTCAAATCGATCCAGTAGTTTTCCAGTTCAACGCATCCAAACAAACAAACTCTTCACATTTAAATATTAGTAAGAATATAGATAGTAAAGTTTGTCGCCTGACAACCCCGGTACAACTACGCAGTACCCAATATTGTGTAGTCAAGGTCGCGAGTATCGTATGTACAACATTTTTGTTTATTTTCGTGACGGTTCACAGAGCCGATAAAATTATCAACATTGTCAGTGAGCCGGTTGAAGGCCACGCGTATAGGCATCGTTTTTTATGGAATCCTGTTTGAATTTATCAATAACTTTGTTGAGAATAAAAAAATGTTAGACCGATTCAAGCAACCTCTCACATATGACAGACCTTTTTTTTTCACGGGGAAAATTCTCTTGGATACCCGCCTTAAGCAAGGTATGACGGATTTTTACTGGCTTTAAACCCCATGTCACTCCATCAGCACTTTGGAGAAACTTTGGGACCTCAAAATGAACACGCCAGTTTCCCCAGTGCATTGCTTAAGAAAAGCACCACTCGGAGGAAATTAAATGAGAGACCTACCACCAGTTAGCTATCTAAATTAAAATTCCCGCCTTTATTTATGAATATGAGTACGCTTATTGCTAAGTGAATATGATATCTTAGTTAAAGTGATCTCACGACAGACTGGACTAATTTGTTACAGACGCATTCTGTGGGTGTGGATAGTTTAATCTTGTGTATAACCCACACAAAATGCAACCGGTTGGAATTATTCGCTCGTTGACCCGGATTGTATTGATTGTTAACGAATAATTGGTTGTATAAATTCCCAGGGATGGTTTGAATGAATTTGAATTGCAGTTTTCATTCGTTTGAGAAGTGTTGAAACTTCTGTGCGTAATTGAGGTGTATACGATGTAAAAATTCTGTGAATAACCAATTTGATTTGATGTTTTTTTACGTGTTTTGAGATATTAGCTTTTTGGAAAATTTAACCTAAGCCTTTCTGCCGTACCGCGACCCTATTTGGAGATTTTATTAAATTATTTAATTGGTTAGTCCAGAGTTCATCATCAATACCTCTCATCTTCGACCACAGAGAGCTTCGTAGCACAACTTCCTCGTTCTTTAAATTATTTTTTTATTGCGTAGGTCTGCCAAACGAGCAAACAGGTCACCTGATGGTAAGTGATGTAATGGTAAGTGCTGGCCCAAATGGGAGGGGAGTGTGAAGGAAAAAGGATGGGAAGAGAAAAGGGGTATTGGGCATCTGACAATCTCACTCACCGAACAAAACGCCCCAGCGAAGCTGTTGATTTCCTGTAAGACAGAGTTACCGCCCCAGGTGAGCTTGCCCATTCATGCTGTGTCATGACTGACAACAGCGTGGCTCTACCGCTTCCAAACCATTTAGTTGGTAAAGCTTTTTGTCTATTTTACGGTGATTAGCAAAAAGTAAAATTAAATTGATTAGTTCAATTATTCTTTTGAGCATCGTGGGAAATTACGGTCTACTGCCTAGCATGCTAACATTATGCAAATGTTAATTAGAAACATGGTTACTGAGGTCAGGCTCACTATGTAGTTATATAATTACCTGGATGCTTAAATTTCAATTTAACATACCTACCATTTTTAATCGCCTAAAACTCAACTCCTGTTTTACATTACCAAATATTGAATATTTTGGGGAATAAGTATAATCCTGCTAATTAAAATATACTTTGCAGCAATCTAATTAGGCTGTTTTCGAATTGACATATGAGTTAGCAAACAAAAGGAAGACGTTCACTTTGTCACATAATAACCTGTAAAACCAGAGGTGTCGCGTAGTTTACGACAACGATGTTGAGATGAAAGATTTCCCTCATAAAAATACTTTTAAGTGTTTGTGCGCATGTATATCACAGAGGGCGCTGTTAGTCGAGTATTTAATGGCTAAACTCCAACTTAAGTGTTTCTTGACACATTTTCTACCGAACGAAAGTAGAATGAAATGGACAAATTACATTGTAGCCAATGATTACTGGATTTTAACTATTTAACAAATAAAACCTAACGTGGAGTTGGCGAGTACAGTGCCATCTAGTGCTTAGTACGAATAAGTCGTGGTAGTTACTGTTCCTGTTCATACGTAGGCGCGACGGTATCACTCAGGCGAGCGACTCTCTTGCTATTCTTGCATTTTAAATAATCGACAAAAAGCCTTCGCAACCAGAAGCTCTATAGATAGTAATTTATAGTCGCCGAGAATGTATTGTATTAACGCAGGAACATTCTGCTCTGAATATGACCATGGGAAACATGTTAGCATTTCTCATTGAGGTAATTTAGTAATTTGGTAAATATTTTGGGCGTCATATTATAATCAGGTTATTGTTATATTCTTATTGTCTGGGTAAGACAATAGTTATTATCTGATATCTAAAAACCTCATAAATAAAATTAATGTAACGTGGAAATAGCAATTTATTTTTGGTGCGTATTACTTAATACTTCACATTAATCGATGTTAATAATGTATTAATAAACTTGATTCACAGAGGTGAATTTAAAAAAATATCTTATAAATTACTCGTTATTATAGGTATTTGGTATTAACCTTATTAGGTATATCTACTTGTTATGCTTTGTTTTATTGTTTTTTTTATTAGTATGTAGATTAGTTTTAGTTCATACCCACCAAAGTTTAAGCTGATATGGTATTATGAGTAGAGATATACATGTAAATAAATAATAAAAATTAATACTTACAACACACATAATGCCACCATTTTTTAAATGTTGCACAGGCTGTAAAATTTATTTGTACCAATTCAATTCTAGTTTTATATTTTATTTTAATAAAATTTTGTCAAAAATTGCACAACTGTAGAAGTAGAAAATGCGACCCTGCCAGGATTCGAACCTGGAATCTTCTGATCCGTAGTCAGACGCGTTATCCATTGCGCCACAGGGCCTGCGCATGGTGTGTCAAAAATATTGTTCAGTTAACTGCATGTGATTTATAAATATCATGAATGATTTGAATGAAACGTAATAAAAGCAATTTAAAAAATATAAGCCGACTTCAAGATTGTAATGAATAAGAAAAAAATAAAAGTAATCTTTAAAAATTCTAGAATATCTGAATATGGCAAGTATTTTTATGTTGACGGTGCCAGCTGGAATATTCCCCCGGACTGTCCATCGGCCCTAAATCGGCGGATGTCAAAACTGTCAGAACGTATTGCTTCAACTGTCCATCGGCCCAATTAGGGCCAATCGGGTATCGTTTACTTTAATTAAGCTCAGACGAAACATTTTTCCACGGATCACGTTGAGAAGTACATCAAAATGATCGTAAAGAGTCAATTTAGCTATTTGCTTCGATTTCCTTACATCGTTCTATAGTGAAAAAATAAATAAAGCGTCACTTTTGTCGACGAAGCGGTCGCAACTTGGCGCACTACAGAAATAAATAAATAAAATTATTTATCGTGGTGGATTGAAGATCAAGACCAGTAAATATCATGGAAAGGTTAGTAATTTATCATATTTCAGTGTTTTATGTGGTGTTTAGTGTGTTTTTAAGTTGTAGTTTAGTTTTATTGCATAGCTTGATTCAAAAATTTGTAACGTCTTTTTACAAACACTTAAACATTTTTTATAGAAATTTACGTGATTACTCTTTTATTTTGCATTTAAATGGTGGTATATTTAATGCACTTTAAATTGATATACTAATATTGGGTCCATTCTAGAACAAAACAGCATAAAATGTAATAAAACCTAATCGAGGTGTATAATCGAGCGAATTGTCTTGTCATTGGGCGGCCATTTTCTCTGAAAATTTGATGCGAAATAGATTGTGGACATTCCCACATACGTGAATTAATTATTAATTTAGTTTTTGCGTATTTAGCTTATTTTTTTAAAACATTTGGATATTAGGATGACTTGTTAAATATACGTATTTTAATAAAACTAAGATATGTTTTAAATTTTGTTGTTGGGTCGATGGTATTGGTTTCCTTTTTTAATGAATGTTTTATTTATTTTTCAATAGCCTAAACATCAGGGAAGTAGCCACATGGGGCCGAGGTGTATACACTCAGGAGGCAGTGGTCATAATCGGGGGACACACCACCATGCCACCCAAGATCGGGCGCCTTAGACCATACATCGGGGCCTTCCAAATTTCCTGAAGAAATGCGTCATCACTTCCCGGCCGAATATCAGACCACTGTGGGAGGCAATGCTAAATTACGGCGCGTGTGTGTGCAAAAAACGGACGCACACATATTGCCCCGCTTGCAACGTGACTCTATGCGTGTTTAAGCGGGGCCAATCAAATAATGAACCTTGCTTTCTGTCTTTTCATTTATATTTAAATAAATAAATACACCCAACAGTCACATGCATGGTCCTGACCCCATACTAAGATCAAGTTTGTATCGCGGGTATCAGGAACTATGAGAGACTTTTTTTCGGTCTCACAAACACCCAGACCCGACACAAATACTTGTGGTTTACACAAACATTTCTGTCGGTACAAAAACACACAAATCACATTATAAATGCCAATAAGTATTCTAATTTGTAAACAGACCTCGCAAATCATTAGTACCAAACTGTTGAGTATTTTTTCACAATCCAAAAAGCCGAGTGTAGTAGCCTATTTATCGCATTTCACTCGCGGACGAAATTGAACCCAAATTTCAATACATTTAAGGTACAATTTTGCATGCAGTTCTGAGTAACATATGTGTAACAGAGATGCCAAATACTGCGTTAAATTTGCGCGCGAGTACATCGGGAACTCGTGCTATTCATTTCGAGCAAACGTGACATCGGGATCTAGGCACCCGCGCCGCGTCGGCCGGGGCACTGTTTAATATTGAATAGTATTTGTTTATTGTTTAGTTTGTTTATATTTTATATTAGTATTGTTTATTATTTTCTTTATGTAATTTGTTTGAAAACAAGAATTGATTTAGGTAGGTATTTAAGTAGTAATTTGTTTGTAACTTGTTAGGCGTGCTGCTAAGCTTAGGAATCGGCTTGTATGAACCCTTCGCCACTGGCAGCTAGGCACTAATATTAAAGCTAGCACAAACCTAAAAAAAAATAGGTATATTAGAATTTTAAAAGATTTTTTATAATTTTGAAGTTGGTTAAATTTTTTATTTCTTCATTTTTAAAATCTCTTTAGCAGTAATTAAAACTAATTACTTACCATTTTTTTCGTTAAGACAACTATCTGCACGTTTTCGTAGTGAATGATGACAAATTTTACAGAGTGGTGGGCAGAAGGGGTGGGCAGAGGTGCTACCAGGACACCCACGTCCATATAACATTCATGATATTAATTATCGGCGTATTTATACAAAAACAACACAAAAAATATTTAAGAAGAGGTTTCTCTTAATATTCTGCATTTTGTCCAATTTAAACTTTGCAATAGAAATAGGTTTTAAATTGGTTAAATGTCAGAAACCACTCAATACAAACATACAATGAAATTTGTCTAAATCATCCCACATTCTTCTGGTAAAAAATATGTCAAGAAACACTCTTTGCGTTGGAATTTAGCAATTAAATACTCGACTAACAACGCCCTCTGTGATAAACATGCTCACAAAGGACTTACAAGAAAATACTTTAATGAGGAAAGCTTTCATCTCAACAGCGTTGGCTTAAACTATACGAAACCTCTTGTTTTACAATGGTTAATGTAAAGTAGTTAATTCCCCCTTTTTGTTTGTAAATTCGTAGCTTAACTAAAAAAAATATGGCAGGATATTAAAGTCCTTAGATTTTTCTCCATTAGCTTTGAAACAACAAACTTACCGTACGCTTGTTAGGTTCTTATTATACCGAACCTCTTCCGATGGTAACTAAGTACGCAGTTATAGGAGGCACACTTGTAGGCTAAAAATAATAAAGTCATGAAAAATGCGGCTTGCAACTCTTATCATTGTTATTCTAAATTCTTATCTAAGTGTGTTTGTAAGCAATGTTATATAAGTGAAATAAAACGTGACGAATTCAGCCTACAAGATAACGCGATAATATATTTTAAAACATACGGCCATCGCCCATCTATCAACGTTTTTGTGATTTATTACAGAGATTACTTCGAGTGATAAATTGTCATTAGACTAGAGAATTATCACCTCTTATTATTAGGTTTCTCGTATACAATATTATCCAATACTAATGACCTTTACAAGGAGCATAACAATTGTATTATTTGTATTAACTTTTTACGTGGCAAATAAGTTTAGATTATTTTGGTTAACTACATTAACTCATGACATTTATCAAAATTACTAGTTACTTAATTTGATTAACGTTGCAACATTACAAAAATACCAAAATTAAAATATTTTATCGATCTCCACACTAGGTACAGGACCTGTTTTGTGAAGATCTAGTTCAAGAGTGATTTTAATTTATTATTGACGTGATTACAAGTTTAAAGAGTGAAATACTAGTTGCGTTCAATATCGACTCTGGGACATCAGATCCAAATAATGTTAATGTATAATTCAGAATTCTATATCAGTCGTAGTTTTCAATTGGAAAAGTCGCTGAAAATATGTTCGAGTAACTTAAAAGTCCGATTTAACGAGGTTATATCTCTCTTTCTAAGTTACAAGTATATTCAAAATAACAAAACGCCGTTAAGTAAACAAATATTTTTATAACGATCAGTTTTAATAATTCAACATAGTTAAGAATCTATATACTAACACGCGGTATTTCCGTGCTCGACCACGATTATGGCAGGTGATGTTTTTTGCCGCGAAGAAGTGTGTTTGATTTGGATTATGATAAGTATATAGCCAAGACCTTGTCGGTAATGACTTGATAATTTGAACAACGCGTATCCTTGGCAATGAATGTGTAATGGGTTGATGTATGTGTGAGTTGCTAGGTCAAACCTAATTAGACGATGATGATTGATTTTATTATTAGTAGTCCATTGAAATGTTACATTTTTAGGCCTTAGCGTGCGTTTTTGAGTGGACGCACTTTTTTATGTGTAGGGGGGTGTTAGTATAAGCTTAAGTTCAAGTTTGTTGGGTCGTCACCCTTAGCTCCCGGCCGCCATGTTAGAAAAAGGGGTGCAAATGGTTTTCAGGCTGTGTCTCGTAAACTAACAACCCTACAGAAAAAATTATAAGTCATTATTTTTGTAGCAAAGTAAATTGCCTACAACTTTATTCCTATTACTTTTTATCGTAAAATGAAAAACGGAACCCTAAATGTCACTTTTCAATGGACTAGAAAAGTGTTCTTTACCTAATATTCTCTGGAAAAAACATGTTATATCTTTGGGTTATTGAAAAGCCGAGAATTGTTTCAATTGCTTATGAAAAGAATCGGTTCAATAATAAATCAACGAGGTCTATATTCTATGTGAGCGTTTTATTTCCCCTACAAACTACTGAAATAATAATAATTGAGGGAAGAAAAATATGATAAACAATGGGCAATGATATACACATTATTTTTTCTCATTATTAATAGTTAAATGAAGTTTTGAATATTTTTGTCCGCAGGTAAAGCCAGCCTACAGTAGTTATACAAGAACAATATTTTGCAATTCCCATACGTTTCCCGAAGCGAGCTGGACAAGTAATATAGTCGTAGGCCGGGTGCCAATACATTCCGGAGTTGCCCCAGGAATGAGCGACCCACCTGGCAACTGGCCGACAAAACACTCGTACCAACACCTAGATTAACGTGCTCGCTGTAAACAAATTATGATGTTATACGACTTGTTTTTAATTACTGCAAATAGACCTGAAGTGAGGAAGACCAATATGTTTGATATATATTTTTTAATACAGACGATTCATCAGGCTCTATGGTAAAATATTTCCCTTGTTTCGCAAGCAAATAACAGACCTATTACATGTTAGTTTCTAACATAGAGTATTTATTACACGACCAGATTATTTCATTTTGAAAGATCTTTACAAATATGTAAAGATAAAAAATAATTTACTTTTAACCACCGCTTTCTGGGATTGTGTTTAATAATAATTACATATTCGCTAAAAGTTGTTTAGCAAGACATACAGCTTTGTAAAACTGGATAAAGTTAGGGTCAATGTAACTTACTAGCTAGATTTTTGATGAAAGGTCAATGTATGCTTAGCCCACCCCACAGGTCCCCCCCTTTGACAACACAATAAAGAAGATATTCATAAATAAGTATATTTTTCGTAAGAATTTCTAAGTTTTGTAAAGTGTACCAGCTACCAAAGTGTAATTGGCTAAAACTTATCTTTAATTTCCGAATGATTTGAAGGAAAGAAAGGCCAATTTTGAAATTATAACGTTAATGATTCAGCTACATAGGTAAAAATATTACCCCTTCATATATGTGCATCTACAAGACGCAACAGAGATTAGTTATCTAGTAATGCAATTGGCATTAACTACTGCGTCAAAATTAAAATGCCATCGATTACTCATTTAAAAGTTGATTTAAGCAGTAAACAAATCGTAGGTACATTAGGATTGGCTATGGTATAATGTAAACAGATTAAGAATTCGTCCTTGGCAGTGACCGAGCGTTATGCAACGATTCAAGCGCAGAATTTGCTCTGAATTTTTAATACGTCTTTCCTCCACTCTTTAGCCGAGTTTCGATACAGCTATGAATTGTTTAATGTTCTAGTAATTGTTGAGCTTAGCACGAGTTGTTATTCGTATTTTTCATAATTAGGAATGATTTTTCATGATTAAACTGCCTCGGTGGCGTAGTTGTCCTAAGATATGATTACAAAACTGAGGTTTTGGGGTCGAATCCTGGGTTGGGCAAAGTGATATTGGATTTTTAAATTCATTATCAGCCCGGAGTCAGGAATTTGTGCCCGTAATCGCCTGCTATCACATCCTGGGACGAAACAGACAAGGCGAATCTTGGGTGGCCTGTTTACTACCAGGAGAACCTTCGTACCCCTTCTGAAAAGGCGTGAGTTTATGTATGTAGGTATGTAGAAATAAGGTTTTTTATTTATCTTTTTTTGTTTTTTTAATTTAAGGCGTTCAGAGTATAATAAGCAACTAGCCATCAGGTTTCCACTCTAGGATACTGGATAGGGAGCAGGCAGGTATAATGTCAAAATTCTCGATATGAATCGTGGTTATGGCATACTTACTACATTGGGACTGCATGAATAGGCCGGCTGAACGGAAGTCGTATGTCGTTTATGTGGTAAAGCAGACGCTTCGATAATTACTAGTTACCATCCCCTTACCCTTTTCAACCATCGATGTTTTCGTGAGTAAAATCTATCGCTATTAAATTCCTCAATTAGGTACTGTATTTTCAATGGCAATAGAAATCATGTTCATGAAGTGCGCCATTTGTTCATTCATCGGTCTCATGGTACAAAACGTGACTATTTGTATCGATTTAAAACAAACACACGTGGAAAATCCTAGTCGTAACCTTGGCAATGACCGAACTTTACGCAACGCTCATTCATTTGTTTAACATTCCTGATTTCTTATGCTCTTATGCAAATGTTTTTTTGCACGCCTTTCACCGAAATATGCGTTTAAATTACCTCTGCACAATACAACGGCTATAATAAGAAATATAATGTACTGGGTATTCTATTTTTTTAAAGAATATCCCGTAAACTTAGATGATTTCTAAAATAGCTTAGAAGATGGGCTCATGTTCTACAGTGGACTGATATAAACAGAAAGCAATGGTGATAGAGATTATAAAAAATGTGTGGCCTGAGATTTTGATGGCTTAGGTATTTTAGCACTTCATTCTACTACTAACTACATTATCACTCATCTCTTAGAGAAAACTAAGAAGATTCTATACTAACTAGACGCTGCTCATATGTACGTTCTATAATTGACAATACTTGTCGTTCACGTTTGAGATTTTTTTATTGAAATGAATGGCAAGAGGAGCTTGCCATTTGCCTGATGATAAACGGTACAACCGTTCATGGATTGTAGCAAAACCAATCAATACCATGAATCACAAAGCAATGCTTGGCATTCCACTGCGCTCGTCATCCGAAGACATAGGATGTTAAGTCTCATTACGTCCAGTAGTTACTCTGGCTAAAATGTCCTTCAAACCAGAACACAACAGTGCATTTACACTTCTGTTTGGCGGGAGAAATAGACTTTGCGTTGGTACCTATCCAGGCGGCCTCGCACATATGAGAGACCAGTAAAAATCGTCAGATGAATTCAGCCTTAACACAACATATTGTATTGAGGCGGGTTTTGCAAATTTCTCATGAAGATAGATTTGTGTATATAGAATTCATAATCATGACATGGACTCTACATCATAGAGCTTACAAAAGTAGGCTCGTACACGATTTAATTTATATTAAAACTGCGGGCTTTTAATCAAAAGGATATATTTTTGTCTAGTTTTCCATCTGTCATATTTTAAACACTTCCTTATTGACACAAACTTATACGAAAATATGTTTTTATGTGTAAAATGAATTAATGAGAGAGTAATAAATTAGTTGCGCATATTTTTTGTTCATTTGCACATTTTTTTGTTTAACGTCTGCGTGACAGGTATGTTGAAAACAAGACGCAATTTAACCAAAATATTTAAATTTGTCATAAGCGTATGCCAAATACTATTCATGGCATACAATAGTGATCAAAACATGTTTTTTTTTTATTTTTACATCAATGTACTTCAAAACTGTAGGTATCGACATTTTTTTTATTGATCGTTTGCGTAGATTTTAAAATGTTTGTATTTTTATTATTTTAGAAATGTTGTTAGTCAGAAATTAGGATTTATGCACGTGTCTTTTAGTCGAAAAAAGACTAAACGGTGACTTAAAGTAAATGTAGCAAATTTTAGCCCAACCAACTTGTGGGTGAACAATTCATTCTACGGTTTCCGAACGCAGTTTTACTTAAGAACTTTTCTGCGGCTTAGCTCATGAGGCCTACTCGTATTTACATACATACATACATAAACACACGCCTTTTTCTCAGAAAGGTTAGGCAGAGGTGCAACCAGGACACCCACGCTTCGCCTTGTATGTTCAGTCCCCCTCTCGCAGGCGAGCCTATCGCCATCCAATCCAATCAATCCATCAGCTAAAGGAATTCCACTGCTGAACATAAGCCTCTCTTAATGATTTCCACAGTGACTTGTGACTTGACTTTGGCAGCCTGCATCCAGCAACGTCCCGCGACCTACTTGTATCTATCTATTGCCATATCGGGCACAAATTCCTGACTCGATTCGTGTTTACTTTTAATTTTATAAATCTAATTCATTTATAAATAAAAGTGCGTGGTGGCCTCGTGGTATCGGACCAGACTCGGCTGCCTACATGTTCACGGTGGTCGCGGGTTCAAATCCCAGGGCACACCTCTGACTTTTCGGAGTTATGTGTGTATTGATAGTCAATCACCACGCACTTTAACGGTGAAGGAAAACATCGTGAGGAAACCTGCATACCGTAGCGATTTTAAAGAATTTCTACGGTATGTAAGTCCGCCAACCCGCACTAGGCCAGCGTGGTGGACTATATGGCCTAACCACTCTCAATCGTACTCTCGATTGTAGAGGAGGCCCGTGCCCTGCAGTGGGTCGTATATGGGCTGATACAAAAAAAAAAAAAATTCATTTATGTATTTACTACAATCTATTTTTGTCCAGGAACAAGTTTCTCGAGACTGTCTCGACCGTTCGAGACATTAAGTGCACTGCAACTTGGTGGCGAAGTTAAATTGCTAGCACATTGTTAATTAGAAATGTTCAGTTATCAATTACGGACGTCCAAACTTGTTGTTTCAATGCAACTACGGCTAATGAATTATTATCTATTACTTAGTATCGAGTAGTATATAAAACATAAGTGGTTTGCTGAAAATTTATATTATTAAGTATTGGGTGCCAACCCGCACAAGGCCAGCGTGGTGGTCTATATAGCCTTACCCTTGTCAATTGTACTCTCGTTTGTAGAGGAGGCCCATGCCCTGCAGTGGGATTTATATGGTCTGGTACAGTATCGAGTCCTTGAGCCACAGTGGATAATAACAAAAATTTGCGAAATATTAGCCCAGTTAAAGGAAGATGTTGGTTAGGATTGATGTGGTGAGCATTAGCGAAAACTTTTGAATGCGATTGGTTTGAAATACAAACATACCAAATAACTATTAGTAAACTCTGTACTAGTAAATGTTTCTTTAACAAGAGGGGAAAGCAACATGTAACAGGTGTACGATGTAGCTATTAACACTTTTTACGGTGTTTTTCGTTCCTTATATAATGGCCCCCACACCGACAACATAATATTAATTACCATCTATTATAACATTTTTAACGGCACCTGGATGGCGGAGACTCAACGATTGTTCCTATATTTTGCGCGGAATTTGCTCGCTTGCACGACCGTTTTGTTAAATCTACCGTCCACGGTGGCAATTAGAATCTTGTACGATATAGACAACTTCAAGAAAACTGCATGCAACCACGATCTTTTGATTTTGGCTTTTGCTCCCATATTTTCACATTTTGCTGCCACTGTCCCCATTATCACTAGATTATCGTTTCCCTTCTCCCTCTGTCATTGCTTTAACCCGACTACATTTTAAAACTTTTTTCTATTTCCTACCTTTAATGCTACCTGAACTTATGCCGTCGGCCTGTAGTATCCATTACTTTCATTTTGAACATTATCCTTAAACATTACATTTTGTTCCTTTATGACCTCATTACTTCATCGCATCATCTTTCCGATATTTCTATTCTGGGGTATAATAAACGGATAAATACACCCCATAGTCACATACATAGTCCTGGCCCCACATTAGGATCAATTAAGTCTTGTGCCGTGGGTATCAGAAACTATGAGAGACTTTTCCGTCTCACAAATACCCAGACCCGAGGCAAATGCTTGTGGACCTCACAAATATATGTCTCGGTGTGGGGATTCAACCCACGGCCTCTCGTTTCACAGGCGTCTCACCAACTGCGCGACAAAGACTGTCAAAATGGACGAGAAAAGCTTTTTCCCTCCTCGAATAATATCCCAAGTTATATTTCTAAATCGAAATGTTTAAAAAACAAGCTATTGTTCATTTCAGAAACGCATAAGCATACAATTGCGACTTTTATGCTATTAGTCATGTTGTGTATATTATTAAAACCTATTTGACATTCAAATTGAAAAATAAATTCTAGTATGGAGTGTTATTGTTTGTGGTACGATCGCGCCATAGTCTGTCTCTTTCTATTGTTCCTCTCGCTCGCACAGGCCGCGCGACCAATCTGCACTCTGCAGACATTGCATCACTTCTCACTAACCGGTGACTACGTGACATAAAACACTTTCCTCTTTAATATTATTAGATTGGCCAAGCGCGCTCTATATCTTTTGGCAACAACATTATTTACGTTTCTTGAAAGCAATCTGGCTAATCTGAGCAAATATTTAAAATATCAGGCTTATTTCGTCAGCAATATTACTTTCTTTTTGTGACTGATATTGTTTTTCTGTTCGTATTTCTGTTTGCAACTGCAACATAAAATCTAGAGCTTTGGTTACTGATGAATATCACTGTGAATCTGTTATGGCCACGTGCCATATTTTGTCCTAGTTTGTACAATAATTTGTACAAACAAAGACAAAGATTACCTATGCCTGTAATACGGCATTAACCTCAATAAAGAGTCATGATCGATAAGTTTAGTCAGGCGTGATTTATAGTCAAATAACTTTCCAATGCGAATTTAACTTTAATGTGATGAACATAACTTGAATCATTCACAAATTTTCCAAAACTTCCACCTTAGCTTATCACTAGTTTGAATTATGATAATCGTTTGAAAAGACATTCTCGCCTAATGCCTGCATTTTGAGGCTACATACGCAGCCATAAGTGTAGCGACCTACTGGACCGGGAAATTGTAAGAGTTTTAGTGCAAACAATGTTGAGCCATTGACTCGAAAGAAGAAGAATTTGCCTGCATTTTGAAATAAGTGCGTGGTGGCCTGTTGGTAACGGACCAGATGCGGCTACCTACATGTTCACGGTGGTCGCGGGTTCAAATCCCAGGGCACACCACTGACTTTTCGAAGTCATGTTTGTATTGATAGTCAATCACCACGCAGTATAACGGTGAAGGAAAACAACGTGAGGAAACCTGCATACCATAGCGATTTGTATAAATTTCTATGTTATATAAAAGTCTACCAATCCGCACCAGGCCAGCGTGGTGGACTATATGGCCTAACTACTCTCAATCGTACCCTCGATTGTAGAGGAGGTCCGTACCCTGCAGTGGGCCGTATATGGGCTGATATAGATACACATAAAGATTTTTAAATCAGCAAACGTCATTAAAAATTGCAAATGGCGGCCAAAGTATTTATTACGTTCAGCTCACGTAGTGTTTGTGTCGGAAGTAGTTGATTAAAAGCAGCGGTCACGTGACCACGCACGTTTGTAAACAGGAGGTGTGTCTGTATGACTCACTCTTATATAACTGAAATTTTTAAGCTGTAAACATGTTCAAGGTTACCCGATGTTAAATGTTTACAACAACGTGTCATGGTTGATTGGTGATTAGTTTATAGGTAATAAATAAATGTTGTTTATACTCGTAGCTAAGAATTACGTTGTGCATTTTGAAATATAATTAATCTTTTAAAGTATGGGACCGGTAAAAGACCAGTTAAACTTAACCCATAGCATTTGAGAATTAAAAGATTTGGGAGAATTGGAAAGAGATAAAGAAGAGACATAAGAGACGGCTTCTGCCATTTTTTTAATTTGTTTCGGTTTTTCGTGAGATTGTGCTACTGTCATATTCATAGTGAACACTATGTAGAGCAAGACTTAAGACTCTACTACCTGTATTAAATATAACTTTATAAATAAACTTACACGCTCCTCAGTCATTAAGTGATCGTTATTTAACACAAATTAAATAACCTTCAAATTAGTTATTTTTTACTTCCATGGAAGTTTTTTTTCCCAATCAATTACCGAACAACCAGTTTATGTCGGTGATGTAAAGGAAGTTATATTTATAAATAGGAATCTTCCTCACACCAACCAGTTATACCACATACTTAAAAAAAAACGCTAAATCAAAAAATATACTTTTTTCTTCTTCTTCTAGCTCCAAGCATTAGGTTGCTGTGCTACGCAAATGAAAAAAATAATACTTTACTATTTATAACATTCAAATACGAAAACACCCATTTTCCAAAGAGGTTGATTGAAATTCTTGCAGTGCATTTAAGAGACGCCAGTGTACTCAGAATAACAATTGGCTGGTGAATTATTTATATTCCATCAACATCATTACTGTTCACTTCAAAGAATTGTCCATTTAGGTATATGAAAATTATTAATTCGTCTGTCTTTGTTCGGGCGGATACAAAATTATTTGTTTATTTGTATTAAGTTTATTGCCCATAAGTCGCGGTTCACTTCTAATATGAATTTGATAAGGAATTTATTCCGTTACAAAACTATATACATTTGTATATTTTTCTCAAGGTGTTCGTCTTAGAAGTCAAATTAGAGATATAGCCTCCGTGGCGCAGTTGGTTAGACGCCGGCTGTGAAACGAGAGTGGGCGGGTTCGATCTCTGCATCGAGACAAATATTTTGTGTGAAGCACAGATATTTGTTTCGGGTCTGGTTGGTTGTGAGACCAAAAAGTCTCTCGTAATTCTTGATACCCACGACACAAGACTCGATCTTAGGGTGGGACTATGTACGTGACTGTTGGGTGTATTTATTATTTATTATTTGTAAGCAAAACACAATGTAATTAAGATCATAACTTAGCCGTCTATCAGTAATTTATATATTAAACTGTAGCAGACGATTAAAAAGAGAATCCCAATCCGCTCATAATAATAAACTATTAAAACACAATCCTTGCTTAATAATAAAGTATTTTATCAATAGGAAACAACCAGATGCATTGTCCTAGAGCAGAACAAAATATAGAAGCTATCGTGCATTAGGTCTACGTCGCACAAGCTGCAATGTTCGTTAAGTATGACTAAATACAAAACAATGTGCTCGAACGAGTATTGTAACCAACACTTGTAGAAATATTGACACAGACGGAAATGGAATTGCCGTTTTGCGTCTTAACTAACGTAGGTCACCGCGGACGTACAATTTCGTTGCAGGTTCAAAAGGATGTTTATGTGGAAAATGAATACAAGACTCGATTTTAAATACAAAGGTTACTATTGACGTAATCGCTTTCATTTTTAAATTATTCATTTACATACATAAACTCACGCCTTTTTCTCGAAAGGGGTAGGCAGAAGTGCTATAAGGACACCCACATATCGCCTTGTATGTTCCGTCCCACAATGTGATAGGAGGCGAGCCTATCGCCATTGTCGGACACAAATTCCTGACTCCGGGCTGATTATGAACAGAAAAATCCAATATCACTGTGCCCGACCCGGGATTCGAACCCGAGACCTCAACTTTGTTATCCTACCATAGTTCAACTACGTCACCGGGACAATTATTCATTTTGTTGGATTGGATAATTAATAGTTAGGAGATTATATTAAGATTTAGCAACTGTCGGATTGTATGGTTGGGACATTAGGTTATAAATTAGCACCTATGGCACTTGCTCTCTGATTCTTCGATGATCAAATGGCAGCGATTTTACTGATCAGACAAAACTCTATAATATTTTTTCTGACCAGTTTTAGATATAAAAATATTTATGGCTGCACAACTTAAAAAAAAACATAAAGTAGAAAGCCATTTACGCCGCTACACGTAAATTCGACGGCCTCCGCAGCATTTACGCAATGTGAAAAAATAATGTTGCGCCTTACTTAAGTATTATGCCAGGTGTGCGAAGAAAATTCATGTTTTTCTTAGTACACTAACGCTGTTGTTTTTGCCTAGGAGAACTCAACATCCTCACTCTCAATGCCGTCAAAAGTTTATAAATCTTTGTTTTGAAGTTTTCTGTTAACAGCAGCTCTAGTTACTAAACTTTGGCAAGTGTTGTTGTTTTTCTCGGTTTATTTTCCACTTTACACTGTCCATTAATACAACACGCAAAATATTTCAGAAACATTAATTCATCTCGTATATTTCGAGATGTTTTGCGCGGAACGTTCAGGGTTTATGATTCTTTTTGTGAATCACGGCCGGGCATTGTCAAGGCCGAGTTGAGAGTTCTGCTGCGAATCGAATTATATACACTTACTTAGATTTTATTCTTTTATGTTGTTCCTTACTTGGCAATTTTGGACATTTGCTAAAAGGCGGCTTTGTACTTGCTTTGACGTGTAAAAGTCGTAGAGATTATTCGTGTAATTTCTAAGTCAGGATAAAATATTTTAACGTATTTTCTTTTTATATACGCATTTACTGAAGCAATGAATTTTCCTCCATTTGCTCCAACATGCCGTTTTTAAATTTTTCGGCAGTGGTAGAGCCACGCTGTAGTCAGTCATGATTCAGCATGAATGGGCAGGCTCACCCGGGCGGTACCATTGTCTCACAAGAAATCAGCGTGAAGCGACAGTTCAGCTGTCGCGTTTCGTTCGGTGAGTGAAATTGCCGGATGCCCAATACCCCTTTCCTCTTCCTATCCTTTTTCCTTCCCGCTCCCCTCCCAATTGGGCCGGCAACACATCCACGATCCAGCTTTGTGGATGCTCATGGGCGGCAGTGATCAGTTACCATCAGGTGACCTATTTGCTCGTTTGCCGTAACTATGCAATAAAAAAAAAAACAATAAATATGTATTATTTCATGACCAATTCATTTAGATATTTCACGCATTAGCAATACAAATTAATGATTGTAAATGTATACCGTCTGCGGTCGATAAACATGTCGACTGCACAGCGAATTTCATGCATGTATATCGCTTTCTTCCGACAAAATGTAAAACAGGTACTCTTAAATTTTCAGCAACATCTTTCTTTTAATAAATAAATACATTCAGAAAGCATTTACATTTTTGACTCTGTTCTGTACCTAAAGTTTTGTATGATGCGTATCACAAATTAAGACTTTATAATGATGTAAAATGAACAATAATTTCATCATCAACTGTTTACATATAGAAGTATGTATTCAACGCTAAGATCAGTGGATGTGTGTCAGTAGTTTTAAAGAGTTTCGTCTAAAAATACTGGTGGGTTTGCCCTTGAACTGAATGATGTCACTCCGAGGCGCCCGGCCGCGTGTCTCCGACAAGTTTCACTAATTGTTATGAGTTTACGTCCTAGTCGAATAACCAAGTTATTTAGCATTTCTATAGCTTTACTCTCACGGCTTAAGAGCTTATGCCCTCTCAATTATCTCTTGGTTAGAAAAGAGTTGAGCAATCAGAAGTGGGTGATTATTAGTTCATATAAATTGTATCAGCCCTATAACTGTCCCGTACTGTATTACAGTAAGTGCACTACAGTTTACAAATTACTAACAGTGCAAATATATATAAACATCACGCCTTTATCCCAGAAGGGGTAGGCAGAGGTGCAACGAGGACACCCACGTTTCGATTTGTGTGATCCGTCCCACAATGATAAGGGGCGAGCCTATCGCCATATCGGGCACAAGTTTCTGACCCCGGGCTGATAATGAATAGGAAAATCTAATATCACTTTGCCTTAGAGACCTTAGCTTTTTAATCGCAACGTAGTATAACTACGCCGAGGCAGTCAGTAACAACACAATTATATTTTTCATACAGCCGAATCAGTTGGTACAACACCAGATTACCAAATCGGAGTTTGCGAGTTCGAAGACGGACATAATATCAATGAGTGTTTGAAGTTAAGTATATGCAGTGGCTATTATCAATTTATCTGATTGTGGAGGAAAACACTTGAGCAAACTTGCATACCTACTACCTACCTACGTAATCTACAAACTCACTTTAGATTAGCGGGGTCAACTTAGGTCTAAATCGCTCTCAATCGTGCCCAGCAGTAAAAAATTCACAGACTGGTATTATTTATGTTGTAATAGCATGAAACGTAATAAATATTATTACAATTATTTCGTAATCTTGACACGGCGTAATTACGCAATTACTGCGATAAGCTTATCAGTTTGACATTCACAATGCAAAGGCTCGCTTGTGATTCAAGACATATACTTTCAACCCGGTCTCCTTTGCTCTTTGATCTGTTGCTATAAACAAAATGTCATGGATGCCTCATGTGTTTTGTTACTACTTGCCAAACTCATACATATGTACATACATACATTAACATCACGCCTTTTTCCTAGAAAGGGTAGGCAGAGGTTCAACCAGGACACCCACTTTTCGCCTTGCGTTGTTTCGTTCCACGATGTGATAGGAGGCGAGTCTGTCAAACTTAGTCTTAAATTAATCAATCATACCATCATAATCATATCGACAGCCTCCGTGGCGCAGTTGGTTAGACGCCGGTTGTAAATTGAGATGCCGCGGGTTCAATCCACGCACCGAAATAAATAATTGTGTGATCCACAGGTTTTTGTTTCGGGTCTGGGTGTTTGTGAGAACGAAGTATCTTGTAGTTGCTGATACGCATAACACAAGACTCGATCTTAGTGTGGAGTTAGGATTATTTATGTGACTGTTGGGTGTATGAGAGACTTTTCGATCTCATAAACACTCATAAATTTGTGGGCTTCACAAATATTTGTCTCGGTGCGGGGATCGAACCCTCGGCCTCTCCACAACCAGCTTCTAACCAACTGCGCCACGGGAGTCGAGTATATCCGTTGGCATTTATGTACTAAACTAGTTACGTAGCTGATAACGATAAATAATTTGGCATGAACAGTAAAACTCTAACGCAGAATTGATGTTGTTTACGTCGTCACAACATTTTTTTTAGTACCGCGCAAAAACTGCGCAGCGATTACAAAATGAAAACAATAAAGTAATGAGCGTGGACTGTGGTGTTTTATTTACGTTGTTTAAACTATGAGAATATCGCCTGAATACTCGAACGCTAGTTAAATGTTCTTGCACTTTACTAAGCAAGTCCTGCTTGAATGTACCGGTTCAGGAGGCCGCGGGTAGTTAAGTGTAACTTTATGTTTCAATGGCGTTTGAGTATTCGGGCCTTATGTTGGAATAATTTTAAAATCATGGGCCTCGGTGGCGCAGTCATACTACGGTATGCACAGCTGAGGTCTGGGATTCGAATCCCGGGTCGGGCAATGTGATATTGGATTTTTCTATTCATTGGCAGTCCGGAGTCAGGAATTTGTGCCCGGTATGGCGATAGGCTTGCCCTCTATCACATCGTGGGATGTAAAATACCAGGCGAATAGGTGTCCTGGTTGCACTTCTGCCTACCCCTTCTGGGAAAAAACGCGTGAATATTATGTATGTGTGTAATGTGTATGCATTCACATTTTCCATGTTTTTGTAAATTTTTTTCTCGAGAATTTGTTGTTTACACAACTTTACAGGTAAATTATTTGTTTGTATATCTCTAATGACTAATACCTGTAAACACACACGTGGAATACCCGCAATGCATTAAAGTATTACGTGTCTCAATATTTATCAATTATCAATATATCAATATATTGATATTATCTTGCGGTTTTACTTCGTCCGGTCGCGTCATTATTTTTCACTTCACTAAATAGACCACGGATGTTTTGTCTTCCGTGAAATTGACATTCTCCCATAAAATCTATTCCAAACCCTTTTTACTCTTAGGGGTTGAATTATAGAAACCTGGAATATGTAATTTATTAGACATATTTCACTTTATTCATAGACAGTTTAAAGACCTATTTTATTTATCGAATGTTTTGTCTTCTTCGCTCAAACTGAATACAAAAGTGAAAACTGAATTCGATAACTAAAATAGATTTTAAAACTGTCTATGAATATGGCCCATCAAGTTTAACGTCAGCGTACATCTAGTAGGAAACACATTAATTGGCATAATCTTGTTGTTTGTTTTCTTCTCTTAGAGGTTTATTTTAGTGGTAAAAAATACTCGATATCTTTTCGTAAGTCCTAAAATACCTGTTTACCAAACTTTACGATCGGTTTAATACTTTATGCCTGCAGACATAAGAAGCAAAGTCACCATTGCAATTATTTTAGAATGGAGTCATCGCTAATTATTTTTATTGACACGATCCAATCAATCCAATCCATCAGCCAAACGGAAGTCGACTGCTGAACATAGGCCTCTCCCAATGATTTCTACAGTGACCTGTTGGAGGCAGCCTGCATCCAGCGACGTCCCGCGACCTTTACCAGGTCGTCTGACCACCTGGTGGGTGGATGTCCCACGATGCGCTGATACGATTGACACGATGTCGTGGTGTTATTACTGATAGACTTTCCTAACACAATACTTATAAAGGTCGAATTAGTCTAAAAGATACGTAAATTATTAATACAAGACACATTACATTAGCCGCTCTTATTATACCATAGGATAATAATTGGATGCAGGCTGCCTCCAACAGGTCACTGTGGAAATCATTGGGAGAGGCCTATGTTCAGCAGTGGACTTCCTTTGGCTGATGGATGGATGGATGAAAAATAATAAAGAATATTTTTGTCTTATTATTTTATTTAGTATCATTTATCTTTATTGATCTAGTTGCAGTATGTCCAGACTCTAGACAGGGGGTCATAGTTCCCGGATTAAAAAATTAAATATTTTTTTAAAATTAAGAACATAACTGTAGGCATAGGACTCGGAATTAAGCAAACTTCCTTGTTTTAATAGACCAATAAAAAAATACCTATAAAAAATAAGGCGATTAAAAATCCCCCGTACCGCCGGAGCCCATAACTTGTCCCACATGTGACCGCACAGTGAAACACGTGACGCCGATAATTTAAGCTGTAAACAATATTAGCACGCAGATTACGTGACCCATATTGTTTGTTTAAATCGCCTTGATGGATTAGTAAGGAATTTCCTATTGTTTTGCATAGGCTCAAACTGATTGTATCTATTATTGTAAGTGCTGTGCCATCTAAATGCAATTATAATCTGTCATTGTATAATTTGTCATTCAATCAACACAATTGTTTAATTAAAGCCACTTTATGCTACGTTAAAGAGACCCACGATTATGGGAAAGACGGTCTTTTTTAATAGGTTCACAAATCAGACAATACAATTTTACACGTAATTTCTAGTTACACTCATACTACATTAATACATGCATATCCTAAAACAGTGAATATAGCATTCGAAAACAACTTAACTACAATGGAATGGGTGGTTCCGTAAACTGATATAGCAAGATTAACAGTTGACTATATTAAAAAGTTACAGGAAGTCACTGAATGCACACGGATTCCAACAGGTCGGTATGGAAATAATTGGGGAGGCATATCCAGCAGTAGACTTTCTGGTCTTGGCGTAACCGCAATCGCGTAACTTTATTACGCGTAAACTTATTTAATTCTCTAGTCCACAATTTTTTGCGTAAGTCTTCATAACGTGACTTTTGCAGATTTAATTTTCTCCGGATTGACGTCAGCGTTCATAATAAACACGTTATACAATCTAAAACGATCAGTGCGTTTTGCAAAAACGATTACGGGTCATACGAGTGTTGTGCGAAAATCGCATCAATGGTCTATGCTTTAACAGGCGGCTTTTCAACCAACTATACCGTACCTACAGAAATAATTCTTGAGATTACTTGGGGGAATATTAACTGCCACTACGCATTTATAGGGTTTATTCACGCTCTAAATCATGGCTCACAACACATACTATCGTTTGATCATTGAGGATGTATCATGTGACATTGAAGAATGAGTCTTTCATATAAAAACAGTCTAGGTACTTTCAAAGAAATGTTATTCCCATATTTACGATAGCGCAAAATGTAAACACGATTTATCTACCGATAGACGTTATATCAGAAGTTATTGTTATTGATGTTTATCAAATGTAAAATAAAAATATACAGTTGGATTATTGTGCAATATTTAGTATCCATATTTTTGGTGTAGTTTCGCCTGGCAATCGGCCAGAGTTGTATTTATAAAAAAATTGTCGGAAACCATGCAGCTGGAGGTATAAATTATTCAATGGACTTTTAAATGAGCGTGTCAAACAACTATACCACGCTTTTTTTAATGTACTGAGTTACAATAAGACAAAGGTATCTGGTATATACGTCTTTTCACGTTTCCCTGTGCGAGGCTCACCAATTGGATGTCTTGAACATACTTAATCACTAATTTGTAACCAATTTTTTTCCAATTTGTGTTACAAGTATTTAAGAAATTGATTATATCGACGACGATATAGTATTCGGTTTCTTCTTTTTATTTTATTTCTGTTTAGATTAGGCTGAGTAAATGAAGTATACGTAAAGACAAGTAGGTACATGTTATACTTAGATTACGTACTATAGATAGTACTCGTAGATGGGGTGACCTTACACCCCATTTACAATTGGAACCCCAATTCCAACATCTGTCGGGGCCTTGGCGAAATTCACCTGCTCTCCATGCCCTTGCTAGCCAACGGTTAGTTTTAAAGACCCATTGACACCAGGGTAACCATGGTAAAGATGGCGAAGATAAATTAATAATATGTATAAGCGTTATCATCGCGATAAACTACACTCGGAACTGGCCAACCTGACTATCATACGTTGCACATATTTCCAAATCAATCTTGGGGGAGACTTATGTTCAGCTGTGTATTTCCTATTACCTATAATTGAAGGAAGTGATTGACTGGTAAACGATGCTTGTCTTTCGATGGGCAAAACAAATAGGCTGACCAGTTTTTGTTTTGCGCTATTAATACTTTAAAGAGCCAATGTTGTCAGAAGAAGGGCATTTATGTAAGCACTAAGAAATGTTTCTCATTAATTTTGTCATTTGTGTGACATCTTGTGTACGTGACTGCCTTTGTGGCGTAGTTGTAGTTGTGCTACGATATGATTACAAAGCTGAGGTCTCGGGTTCGAATCTCGGGTAGGGCAAAGTGATATTGGACTTTTCTATTCATTATCAGCCTGGAGTCAGGAATATGTGCCCGATATGGCGATATGCTTGCCTCTGTCACATAGTGGGACGGAACACATACGGCGAAACGTGGGTGTCATGGTTGCACCTCTGCCTACCCCTTCTGGGAAATATAGGCTTCAGATTATGTATGTATGTACGCATTCATATTTTCCTTGTATCTTTAATCTTTTTTTTCGAGAATTTGTTTTGTTTACAAACATTTGTAGTAAATTAGTTGTTTGTTTTTATATCGCTAATTACTAATACCTGGAAACATGCACGTGGAATACCCGAAATGCATTAAAGTATTCACGTAGTTGTTATGATGTTTATGTATATATATGTATCTTGTATTTACTATTAACTATCAGCTTTCCAGCTGTGTTTCACTGTCTACATTAATTCTTAGACTATATTTAAGTCTATAAGGACAATGTCATTATTTTCACAAAACTGCTTTATATTCCAAAATAACAAACTCACAACATAGCCCACGGCAAGGCATATTACTTAGATATTTTCAGCGTCGTGCGTTGGTCTTTCAAAACATAAATAAATGTACCAAACATCTAAATAAACTTGTAATATTTCGTAAACTGCGTATTCAACAAAATGTCGTTGAACTTACAATTTATTGCATATCGCTGTTGTGTTTAAATAAATAGAATCGATCTAATCTCGTCTGCTGGTGAGTTTCTGTTATCTTTGCTTCTTTTAGAGAATGGACGAAATTAAATTACAGGTTTGTCGCTAGCGCTGATTCTTATCTGAGTTATTAAGTTTGTGTAATGAATTTGATAATTAGTAAGTGTATTTTAATATCATCATAATTTGTTGGTTGCAATCTTCTTGGCATGTAATTTTGGGGATTTGGACGCGATTTTCAGTTCACTTATTCTAACTTTGCTTTTTTTATTGCATAGGTCCGGCAAACAGATCACTTGATGGTAAGTGATCACCGACGCACATGAACTTCCATAACGCTGGATCATGGATGTGTTGTCGGCCCAATTGGCGGAGAGTGGGAAGGAAAAAGGATGGGAAGAGGAAAAGGGTATTGGGCATCCGGCAATCTAACTCACCGAACGAAACGCGACAGCGAAGCTGTTGCTTCCCTGCCCATTCATGCTCAGTCATGACTGATAACAGCGTGGCTCTACTACAATTGTGTGATAAATTTAATAATTAGTAATAAATAGTTAGTGTGCTTTAAATATTATCATAATTTGTTGGTTGCAATCTACATGGCATGTAATGTCGAGGACAGGGACGCGGATCCTAACTTTGCTTGAGAATCTCAAGTAATTTGATCAGATCAGATTTTTTGAAAATCTACTACGAATAATATTTTCGCCATCAGCAGTTTCCATAAAGGGCTGCTTTGAAAACGACGTGTGTCACAGACCTAACAGAAGGTTTATGTACGCCCGTTTTGTAACTGTATGCGATAATAAATGCTCTGAAATATTTGACCCACGTGCACCGCGTCGCGTACGCAGCTGACGGATGACAAACGGGAAATGCACGCGATTAATTGAAACGTTTCGGTGCGTTGGTTGGACAAAACTGGTTGTATCAATCACAGGTTGTGAGTTTGTTGGGTCATATGCCATAATTATTTTATATTCTATTGCTTTATTTTCCCATACTAGGATGATGGCGCAGCGTGGGACGTCCACCCACTAGGTGGTCAGACGACCTGGTAAAGGTCGCGGGACGTCGCTGGATGCAGGCTGCCTCCAACAGGTCACTGTGGAAATCATTAGGAGAGGCCTATGTTCAGCAGTGGAATTACTTTGGCTGATGGATGGATGGATGGATGATGGTTCTATCACTTCTGGGGTTTGTTGAATAGTGTGGTTCCTGCCTATCTTTTCAGGAGACAGGCTGTAGCTTATATACGCACATTCGCAGGAATACCTACTCATACTGCTGTATCAGACATATTTTACATACACAATATCTGTATGGTCAATACGAATGACACTCACACAGCAAGTGTAAAAACATTCACATAATTAAAACCATTTAAGTGATCACTATCACCCATGAACATCCACAACTCTTGAATCATCGATGTATTGCCGGCCCAACATATCGGGAGGGGAGCGGGAAGGAAAAAGGATAGGAAGAGGAAAGGAGTACTGTGCATCCGACAATGTCACTCACCAAACGAAATGCGGCGGCGAAGCTGTCGCTTCACGTCGATCTCCTGTGAGACAGTGGTACCACTTGGACGAGCCTGCCCATTCATCCTGAGTCGTGACTGATAAGAGCGTGGCTCTACCACTTTTAAAACATGTAATACGTCACGGTAGGTCCAAGAATAGATGGCGGATCGACATACGACTGGCAGGATAGTGATGCAAATGAAAAATAATCAAAGAAGAGTAGATATTATTTTACACTGCACTTCACTGCAGTGGGATAATAAGGAATACCGAACCTACAGCCACAAGCGCCGAAAGACAACATTTCAGTCATTCAACCGAAAGTTATGACCCGTCATTGCAGTAATTTAAAAGCCAATAATATTTAAAAAATGCCAATAGTCATTAAATTGAAGAAGGAAAACGTCTCTTAATGAACCGTCATTAAGGATTATGACCTCGTTATAAAAACACTTTATCTTTTGACGGAACTGTCAACCTTGGCCGTGTCATATTGGTACTATACTGTCTTTATCAGCCCATGTACGTCCCACTTCAGGGCATCGACCTCCTATACAATCGAGAGGACGATTGGGAAAGGTTAGGCCATATACTCCAACACGTTGGCCTAGTGCGGGTTGTGGTCTTTATATACCATAGAAATTCTTTCAAATCGCTATGGTATTCAGTTTCCTTACGATGTTTTAATTTTTTTTTATAATACGTGATGTTCAATTTTGCGTGAGTACGTGGTGGCCTGTTGGTAACGGACCAGACGCGGCTGCCTAGTGCCTACATGTTTACGGTGGTCGCGGGTTTATATCCCAGGGCACATCTCCGACTTTTCGGAGTCATGTGTGTATTGGTAGTCAATCACCACGCACTACAACGGTGAAGGAAAACATCGTGAGGAAACCTGCATACCATAGCGATTTGTATAAATTTTTATGGTATATAAAAAGTCCGCCAACCCCCACTAGGCCAGCGTTGTGGACTATATGGCCTAACCACTCTCAATCGTACTCTCGATTGTAGAGGAGGCCCGTGCCCTGCAGTGGGACAGTTATAGGCTGATACAGATACAGATGTTCAATTTAGTGGGAAATCATATTTTAAATATGGAATTATTTTTTTAATTACAGGAAATACATTACGGAACATAAGCCTCCTTTAACAAACAAACGTTCTACCAAGTAATTTGTTTGAAAATTATAATAAGATTTTTTCTATCTAATGTCTTTGTTTTTTTACGTAGATTATATTTTATTATTTTGGAGATATTTAACTAAAATTTAAGACCGGATACATAAACCCAGATGCGATAGTTTTTCGAAAGGACTGACGTCAAACAGACCGTAAAGCCATTAGCCGAATCTTTTTTGCGACGCGACGCGCATATAATAACAAGAAAATCTAAAAATACATACTAATGTAATAAATGACGTCTACAAACATTTAGAAATGGAATATCATTGTCTAACAAAACAAAATAACACTATATCTTATTAATTTTAATATGTTAAATAGTTTTTTAAGTAAACACATCACTTAATTTATCGCCTTGTTTATTTTTTTTTCCATATTTTTATGTGTGACCGGAATACATTTTTTGTGTTTACAATTCGAAAATTTTGAGGTTATCTCCTGTATACTTATGTCAAGATAGCCTGAAATAAATGTGCGTAATATAACATAAGCACTATTTACAAACAGGCTGATAAAGATTGAACTGTCAGTTATATGTTATCAGTGATCACATCAAAGACCTTGCCATGCCCTGAAATCCTTTCTTATAACAACATTTCCGATAAAAGATAAAAGAAACAATGATCACAGTCATCGCATTTTGACTCAAAATCAACTGAAAGAGCATTGTAGTAAAGTCCTTTAATTTATCTTTTCCAACTGTATATTACGATTATGAAAGGAGTCCTTTTGGCTCGGTGCATGTGGCTGAATCTTCGATATTCCTTATTGTACCGCTGCAGTGCAAAGTAATCTTTACTCTCCTTTGATTATTTTTCGTTTGGATCACTATCCTGCTAATTGTATATGGATACGCCTACTATTCTTGGACCTACCGCAACGTATTAGTTACATTTTAAAAGTGGTGGAGCCACACTGATGTCAGGCATGGCTCAGCATGAATACGAGTAGAAAGGCTCGTCCGGTGGTAGCACTGTCTCACAGAAGATAGACGTGAAATGACATGTTTGCTGTTTCGTTTCATTCGGGAAGGGAGATTGCCGGATCCCGTTTCGTCTTCCCAGCATTTTTACTTTACGTTCCTCTCGTATTTGATGGGCCGGCAACACATCTATGCTTCAAGCGTTCTGGTTATTCAGTGGCGGTAGTGATCACTTGCCATTAGTGACCTGTTTGTGAGTTGGTCGGAACTATTGGATAAGAAAATTCTCATTCAGTGCTCTTGTTTTAGATTCTTGTCATTTAGATGTCATATAACCCCTTGGATGTCATTCAACCATCACTGAATACTTAATTTGATATATCCAGATTCTCACTTGTTACCTCACTTTCACTCCACTCCATGTTGTACTAGGATGGTCCAGTGAGAGCTAACACCCTTTTGATATTGCATTGTGGTGCCGCTGGTCAATTCAGTAATTATTAGGTACATTCTAGGTGGTAAGACACTATTAAGCGGTGGCCAAGCAAAGATAGAGTCGTCAAATGTCAAATGTACTCTCCGTCGTCAGAAATACTGATTTATAAAATATTTGCTAATATTTACATTTTTGCACCAGCTCATATACGTCCCACTGTTGGGCACGGGCCTATTCTACAATTGAGAGAATTGATTGATGGTCGACAACTCTCAATCGATTCTTCGAACTACCAGTGGTGGACTACCAGCACGCTGCCCTAGTTAAATATTTCACCTCTTTAATATCATTACGGTATGCTGGTTTCCTCAGAATGATTTTCCTTTACCGTTAAAGTGCTTGGTGATTGACCATTATACACATATAAATCCGAAAAGTCGGAGGTGTGCCCTGGGATTTGAACTTGCGATCACTGTGAACATGTAGGCAGCTGCGTCTGATCCGTTACCAACAGGCCACCACGCACTACTAAATATTTACATTAGGCAGGTATAATATCAAGATTACGTGTTCCATTTCAATAACATACTTTTCACCATCATATAACGTTTTAAACCTCGACAATAATCTTAGTCGAGGCTAAAATACATCAATTTTAAAACGTTGCCTGCTCGATTTTTAATTATCTCTAAATCATCATATTAAATTGGTTATTTGATGTTAATAGTTATTTATACTAGCCGGTACTATACTCGATGGTTTCAAAATATTTATGAAATGCAACGTCAAGCGGTCCCAAGGCGAACATGGTTGGAACAGGTGAAACAACGGGCTTAAGAATAGAATGTAGGTGAAATAACTCACCATTGTTTAACCACTGAGTTTTCCTTAAAGTTTTTAATCAAGTAGTTTTATTCTTTTCCCCATTAACGTAAATAATTCTTAGTAGAAAATAACTCTAGGAATTGTGCTTTTATATATTGTAGGAAGTGCGTGGTGGCCTCGTGGTATCGGACCAGACTCGGCTGCCTACATGTTCACGGTGGTCGCGGGTTCAAATCCCAGGGCACACCTCTGACTTTTCGGAGTTATGTGTGTATTGATAGTCAATCACCACGCACTTTAACGGTGAAGGAAAACATCGTGAGGAAACCTGCATACCGTAGCGATTTAAAAAAAAAAAATTCTACTGTGTGTAAGTCTGACAACCCGCACTAGGCCAGCGTGGTGGACTATATGGCCTAACCACTCTCAATCGTACTCTCGATTGTAGAGGAGGCCCGTGCCCTGCAGTGGGTCGTATATGGGCTGATACAATAACAAAAAAATTCAGATTGATTTTAAATACAATTTAATACTGATAACGACTTTGTATAAATTTACATATAGATTAAATATAATGCGTCGTAATATATATGTTGAGAAAAATGCATTTACCTTGAACTTTTAACATTGTTACTGTTTATTTATCTAAATGTTGTAATAAAGATAACATGTTTGTTCCGTGGAACACATAACGTTAATTATAATGCAGACAATGGTCTCTATTGTGAGGAAATGATAAATCATATACGAAGCGTTGTTTTTTAATCTACGCATACAAATGTAAATAGTTTATTTAAAAATATTATAGCTAGATTAGTTGAGAACCTCTTCTGAAGAAATCAGGAAATATTAAAGATGGAAGTTTGTTTTAAAACAGAAAACATGTGGATTTGCGATTCCGAAATGCGTTTTCCTTGTTTTCAATAGGTGATATCTTTGGATTAAAAAATAAATTTGTTTCATTCTACTTTCATTTGTCACAAGGAAAATAAAATAACACTAAAATACTTTTTTAACTATTTTCCTTGTTACATTCTAGATCGCTTTACTTCTTTTTTATAATCCGCTGTAAATGTTACTCTTAAATTCTCGTTAATATTACATTTAGGATTCAAAAAAAATACTAAAAAGATCTTAGGTCTCGCTTTCCGGGCATTAAAGAAAAGTGTTTTTCATTTCTATTTATAAATTGTTATCGTGACCTCGATGAGATAAAAAATGATTTGATATAACTAGGTTTGTTGGAAAAAAAATATTTCGCTTCTTAATAAGTTTTAGGTAGACTTTTTCCTTAATAAATACACTGCCTTGTTGAGATAGATATTTTTAAATTAGTGCGTTTTTTATTAGACTGTTAAGGTTTTTGAATTGGTCCACGTGTTAAAAACTTGGGTACATCTTTAAATAAAATTTACAATAAGAAAGAAGATAGAGTCAGACAGAGATAGAGAGAGAGGTAATTCTTTAACACCGAACATTATTAGTGAGATTTTCGTTTATCACAGTGATGGATTTTAATAATTTGAAGGACTTGAAACCAAACACTCGTACTTTAATTGAAAACCCTAATCCTCGAAAAGCGTTTAGCAAATATTACTAAAAAATAGTTTATGAAAAACATCGATTACATTAACAATTGTGAAGAGCGCGACCTAAAACACCCGCATATTTGTTGAAAACCTTGATCAAAACATCTGGGGTGCTACATAATGTATGTCCGGATTAAGGCCGAATGTAGATAAATAGAAATTATCTGAGAATAATGTATGAACCATTTACTTGTAGTATTTAGTGGCCTTGGTCCAGAATAAAAATTCAAAGAGAGTCTTCCGGATTTGCACTCCGTTCAAGCGAAGCTTATAAACAATTCACGAATATAAATGAGTACTCGTATACGTATAGCTAACTACGCATATAGCGCACGTTGTGTGGGTGATAACAGTTTTGTATGTAATTGTGTTCATAGATTAATTATTTTGATGTTTCGCAGAAGGTCTGTTTTGTGTCGACCACGTGGCGGGATTTTATAACCTCAAAAAAATTCGGTATTTTAGTTTTGCAGACTATTTTAGTAATTACTGCTAATTATAAGATTTATTTTACGACTACATTAACTTATTGGAATCTATTCGCATCTTTTTCACTATTATACCTAACGTATTCGTTGATTATATTGTAAAAGAAAAGTACAGACAATTTCTCTTATTTGCTAATTGTAAAATCGTTCGCCGTGCAGACCGCAGATGTTCTAAATTAATTTCATGCAACTAATCTCGAATGATTATCAGAATACTGAGGACAATAATAGAATACAGAATATTTAGAGGTATCATGCATATTTCTTAATTTATTGACGGAAACTACTTACAATATGTTGTTTTTGAATAAAAGTAGGCAATATGAATCTTATCCATCCTTCAAAACAACGTAATGTAAAAGGTAAACATAATATAAAAATATCCACTTTTAGGTAATGATTAGATAAGAATGTCAACAAAGTCGTATCTACACGCATAATCTATGTATGTTTTGATGGACCGCGCTCATGTGTTCCGTGCGTACACGACACACCGCGTCGGTGTGCGTGCGCCAGCGAACACTATTTATTTTAGGAGCCGCCCGACACCCGGCTCAGTCAATTTTGTCTTTTTGACCGATTAACAGTGTTTTGTGTAGTGCACATAAGTTATCATTCATCATGTCGGCGTCACCTATTGCGAGGCAAGCGACCCACAGCCAGGCCATCCCTTCACGGAGGGTCCTCATCACCGACCCCTCGCAGATGCCTGATGTGTACTCCAGCACGCCCGGCGGCACTGTTTACTCCACAACGCCTGGAGGTAATTGAACTCCTTGATTTGGGTCATTCAATTAACGCCTATAGCGTTGGCCTTGAAAACATATTCTCGCTGTCGATATTTTTAAAGTAAACAATATGGTTAGTATAGTAACATTACGTAACTATATTATCAATTTTGGTTAACGTGCACATGTGTTTCTAAGTTTAGGCGCAGTTTATTGCTACCTTTGTACACATTTTTTTTTATTTCTAATGACAGATAAAAAACAGATAAAAAATGATAACAAAAACATTTTGTTATCAATAGGTAACACTAGATACTAAATAAAAGAAATATACAAATAACGGACTTAAATTCAAAAGAAATGATCGAAAGTATTCTCTACCGCGCGGCAACAAAGTTAGCTCCAACCTGGCGCACGACAGAAAAAGTAAACGACGAACAAGTTAATACGCGCCCTTAAGTTCACCAACCTCGCTGGAACCGGCTAAAAGCGGTTTAACAATCATCTACTGAGTGACTACTGACTTCTCTCGTTACTAACTCCTGGCGGCATAATAATGTCCACGCATGTCTCTATGATGTTTATATTTAGACGCGACAACGACCTCTCCTGTAGGAGACCTCAGCCTTTGTCAGCTTATTACCATTGTAAAAATCACAAGACCCACGCGCAATGAAAGCGAGATGTATTTACTTGACGAGTTTTGTATGATACGTTTATTCTTATTTCAAACATTCAGATGTGTTCTTTAGGATTTTTTGAATGGGTAGAGTTTGTTAAGATCAAATTTTGTTTTTCATTTGACAAATAAAATACAAGGAAACCTACATTATACTGCCTTTCCTACATTTAAATAGAAAATACATAATCATAATCTGTTCATTATTTATTAAAGAGAGTACTTTCCTTAAGGTAGGCAGCGACTTTGTTGTGCTGGACCCCTGGCATTGCGGAGGTCTATGGGCAGCGGTAGCCGCTTTCCATCAGGCGGGCCGCTAGCTCGTCTGCCTATAACGGCTATAAAAAAAAAAAAAACAAGTTATAGTATTTTCATAGATAACATTTAATGTTTATATTAAATTAAGTTAAGGAATATGATAACGTAATAACAGAACAGGTTATGTTAATTATGTTTAAAACAAACATCGTGTCATGTCTTGTGCGTCTTACGGCAACAATAGATTCCTAATGAAGGGCTAAACAATCGCCTATATAATGCTATTGTTAGACAAGTTTTATATAATGTTGTTTTGCTAGTAGGGTATCAACTAAGTGAGCATTACATTAGGTATTCTAATTTAGTATCGAGTAAATAATTCAAATATAATATCTGTTTCAATTTATGAACGCAATACTGCTATGCTGTTTTAGAGGTGACATTAAATGAATGTTGTTTTGGAAATAAATACTGCGTAAATAAACAATAAACACACCCATAACATATCATTCTAACGACGTACTTCTAAAGATTTCAATTCCGAAAAACTCAGAATAAAACCAGATATTTATCTAAATTTTTTGTCACATTGTTATTCCAATAATCCTAATCAAAACGTCTGGCCGCGCTATCAACATAATAATAATATCGGAATAAGAGAACACGTTTATTGTGTCGTCGAGGTCTCAGGCGACAGATTACCGTATCGAATACAAACGTACCATATTTACAATTTAATAGCGAGCTGGTTATATAACCTTTTTCGTTCAGCCACGTGAGTTTATGTAAATATGCAGTTTCTTAATGTTTTGAAGATTTTTATCATTTTTAAATATGTCGGCTTAGTCTCAAAATAGAATGTTCATGTTGTTATTGCAATAAAATATTTTATTATTTCACATTTTATTCTCGTTTTACACACGTGGCTCTGCTTAAAACAATATATTACCGCTTTTCGATGGTTTTGCAATAATTATAAATTGTAGGCACTATATTCTAATTTCCTAGTGCATGTATTTCGCGAATTAAAAAAATAAACATGAAAATTAGAAAGGCAACATGTTTTGTAAAACACGTGTTGAGCGAACGGTGTTATAAAGTGTAGGTACATATATAATCTTTAACTAGATTTAGATGCTCATTGGCCTTGGTTTAATACAGTTTGTAAGCCGATAACACACATATCGCCTTTTACGAGCCGTGTGAATTTCAACTCTATCTTATAAGCATTAAGTATGGTATTACGTAGCTTCGTTTTTTTACCATTGTCTGACTTGTATATGAATGGAATAACAATAAGGGTTATGTTTTTCGGCCATAAATTAGATGTTATCATAAAATAGGTCGGCTATTAGGTTATTTACACCGACTCTATCGTCAAATCTTAAACAATATTAAAAATTAAATATAAACTCGTATTTAATCCAAGGCACCTTAATATTAAAATATATGTTATTTTGGAGACTTGCTAATCATTAATTTTAAAATATTTCATGAAATTTAATAATACAGCGTCTGTTAATATAGAAGAAAGTATTTCTTAATGCTGTGAGAGAAAATAACAAGATGTTGTTATACGATAATATTTTTCTTAGACATTAACCTCGCTCAAGTTAATAATAGATTTTTGTAAAGAGAAAAATGTGGCGGTGTACTAATTAAAGGAAAACAACGTATTCAGAGAAATTAAAATTAATTATTAATGTTGGTAACATTGTTTCGAGGTCTAAAAAACCAACGGAGTATTTATAGATTTAATTCATTTTGCCCTCATACGGAACTAATAAATTGATACAATTTATCAATATATTACTATGTTCATACCAGATACTATATATGTTCAGGATTTTCTTAATTATTGTCAAACTATCTCTGCGTAAATTTGCTGCGTTCGGAAGAATATTAAAAAAAAGTTATATCTCCGGCTCCTAAAACGTCTGCACTGCATCTATTGTTAAGTAGAGAGCAGACCAGATAGAGAACATGCAGGCCAGCTGGCCTACAATTGGGTTGAATTACTATCAAATCTGTTTATTTTGTTATTATAGAACACTAAAGTAGAGCAAGTACATAAATACTCTATCTTAAACTTAATTTGATCGCAATGGCATTTTATACGATTGAATCAAATTGAATGTCAAAAGTGGACCAGCTGTTCTTTCAATGCTTAGTTAAAGCTTTAAATAATTAAATGAATACACTCAACAGTCACAAACATAGTCCTGACCCCGCACTAAATCCAGTCTTGTGTCGTGGGTATCAGAAACTATGAGACTTTTTTGGTAATAAAAACACCCAGACCCGAAACAAATACTTGTGGATTACACAAATATTTGTCTCGGTGCGGGGATCGAACCCTCTCCTTATTAACCTATACGTAGGAATTTCAATCTAATATCTATTTTTCTCTTTTCCAGGTACCAGGATAGTATACGAGCGTTCCTTCATGATGTCGTTACGGCAGTCTCCGATCTCACAGACGCCACCGAAGTGTTCATTGCCCGCTGCTCTCTTAAGGAACCCTCCTGCGAACGCACAGGCCACGCCAGTGCAAAAACCCAGGTCGAACTCGATATCCTTCGACGAGTCGCAGGAAACTTTCAGCATGGATCTCTAAATAGTCTTAAGTTATTTTAAGTCGAATAATCTGTGTACGCTTTTGCTATAAAAAAAGGTTAGGAAAGAGCAAAACGTGTAAAAATGTTTTGTTGTATTCAATATTGATTTAGAGGTATAAAAATTAATTTTGAGCTGATTATAAACCAGCGATTTTGCTATGGAAATTGTTAAAATATAAGTGGGTGTAACATGTACACAGATTCTTTTTTTTAATGTTACGGCGTAGAAATATATTTGCCGCAATTTCGACATTTTCTAGGTTTAAGTTCTAAGCGTGACTGAACATTATAAATGCGTTCAAAACGCGATCCTCTGCCATATAACCAAAAACAATATAAAATCAAAAATAAAGAAAAATAACTATGAACTTTTTATTGGAACGGCTGCAATAGTGTGTTAAAAAAAAAATTAAAAATATGGCGGGGGGTTTCTTGTAAATATAAAATAGTTTATTGCGTCTAACGCACAGCTTAGGTGCTCTAGTATTTTTTTATTTTTAAGCAAGTGCCATTTAATGGGAGATGATTTTTATATTCTTCTTCTCGTATTGGAGTTGCTGAGATAAAGCTATGAAATCTCATTCGAGATAAAAGCAAAGATATTGTTGTTATTTCTAAGCTTAGTATTGGTCACAGATATCATAGAATATTTGTTGTTCGTATTGGTTAGTCTTTCTCTGTAAGAAATAAGTCGAAACTTTATTATTATTTCCAAACATCACAATTAGGTTAAATTAAATATTAGCATTTACCAAATAGATAAAATGTTCGTTTAATTGTTGTCTATATTAAAGTTATATCCAAATAAAATTTTAAATTAAATGTTATGCGCCAAGTTTGATTGTAATATCAACGCCATCTCTTAGCTGTGTTTGGAAATAATGTTTGTGGTCTCATCAAAGTCATGTTCAATTTAAAAAACGACTGTAAATTATATTGTTGAATTGTTTATAAGCATTTAATATTATTATAAAAATGCAAGTATTGTTCATATGAACGATTCTCTCACTTATTTTTAAGTGGATGTTCGATCGCTTTTTCTGAGTGCTTGAGAATTGAGATGTAAAATCTGACTGCCAGAATGCCAGTATGATAACAATAAAAATGAAATAATAATTATATGTTGTTTTATATTATTCTCTGCCTTCCTTATAATGAATACACAAGTACCTTCTGTCTCTGGTTACACTTACAACCGGCTGCCTGTTTGACATGGGCTTAGGCTTAAATTACCACCCTGGTGTTACTACACTGGTTGATGGACTTAATAGCCAATCACCACGCACTAGAACGGTGAAGGAAAACATCGTGAGGAAACCTGCATACCATGGCGATTTGTAAGAATTTCTATGGTATGTTAAGTCCGCCAACCCGCACTAGGCCAGTGTGGTGGACTATATGGCTGACTATAACCACTCTCAATCGTACTCTCGATTTTAGAGTTCTGTGGGACGTATATGCACTGATACAATATAAAAATACTTTATAGACTTATGGGATTCTTGTGAAAAACACTGAGTATGCAGGTTTCTTTATAGTTAAAATAATCAATAATTAACTTGGAATAAATCCGTAACTCATTTCAATAAGTAATGTTCTCAGTGTTCCTTGGGTTGACACTAGAATTCTACTTTGGCCCGCAGTCTACAAAACATGTTATGTACAAAGGTTTGTATAAACTTATCAGATCCATGGAGGATACAGGAAAGCTCTCTACCTCGCCGTATCCGCAGAAAAATCTATGTTATACTCATATTGTTAACTGTTTTTTAATATTGTCGACATGGGTAAGCGATTGCTTTTAAAACATAGTTATTAAAACACTGAAATTACGGTTTATCGATCCTTATAATAATGCAGTATGGGGTATAGAGAAGGACAATACACTTTGACCTAATTTCGTGTATTATTATAATGTAATCATCGGACATTCCATTAGGACCGCGTTCTATATAATTGAATAAATTAATTATTCTACAGATTGTACTTTCAATTATCAAAATTGACTATTAATTCACACTCGTCTCTGTGTACTTTTAAATTCCTGTCAAATGTAAAAACATAGACTATTTAAGCTCTATTATTAATAAATATATAATAGAAAAGACATTTAATATCTATAGTCTATTAGGTAAGACAATCGCTTTGTCTTTATGCAGCCACAGAGAGACTAAAGGATGCTGAATATAGGACTTTCCCGGGGATTTTCATAGAACCTTCTAGATACGGCCTGTATTCGCATCTTGCTGAAATCTCGAGCTTGTGCCCTGCAGTGGGACTTATATGGGCTGTTACAGTACTGTACAGTACTACACGAATAAACAACTGTAGCAAAAGTACTGTAAAATCCATACCTTTTGAAGTGGTAGAGCATTATTTTAGTTCATTGAGGGTTATGAGTTAGTGTTACCGGGTTGCCCCGGTGGCGTAGTTGTACTAAGGTATGTTTACAAAATTGAGGTCTCGGGTTCGAATCCCGGGTCGTGCAAAGTGATATTGGATTTTTCTATTCATTATCAGCCCGGAGTCAGGAATTTGTGCCCGATGTGGCGATAAGCTCGCCCCCTATCACATCCTAGGACGAGACAGACAAGGTGAAACGTGGGTGCCTGGTTACTACCAGGAGAAACTCTGCCTACCACTTATGTGATAAAGGCGTGAGTTTTTGTATGTATGTATGTTACCGGGTTGGTACCACTGCTCCATCTATCAACTTGAAGTAATACTTAATAGCTTTTGCTTAGTGATTGGGATTATCGGACACCCTAACGCTAGAGGTGGGACTTTTCCGCCCGGATATGGACCTCCTGTTATCGTACATAATGGCGGGTAACGCGTCACGGTCACTTGTGCTTTCCCGTATTTCGGTTTAGCTCGTATACCGTTTTTGGGCAGGCCGGCATAATTATGTCAACCGTCAAGAGCTGACTTTCTCGTCGGTGGCTGCTATTTGTGATTGCAGTTCACTCACTATGTGATGCATCGTAGGTAATTTGTCACACCAGTTTTTTTATAAAAATCGCTATCTGAAATTCTCTATATCGAATACCCTGCGCCTAGCAAACGTTTTTATTGTTTTTATCGTGAATAATTGCCTTATTTTAGAAAATAATAAAAAAATATCACACAAATCTTCCACTCATCAACATTTAAGAAAAGTTTTTTTAATGCAGCATAACGCGTTCTAATAAAATGCGTCTACAGAGGTCAATGAACCTCTTGCAGGGCGTAGGTAGGTGAACATGACATGACGCACGTGCAAAATTATTTTCAAAGGAATACACACTTTACTGGCATCTAATAAAGTTGAAAATAGGATGAGGGGGTGTCAGCCCCATTTCACCCTCACCCTATGTCATTGTAGCGCGTCTGGAACTAATCCGTTCTGATATTTGCTCTAGTGTTCTCTCCATCATATTAATACGATCGGAATTTTAACATTCCACGTGGCCTTTGATATGCTTTTGACAAATTGCTGTGACGTTTGACCGCGCCGGCATTATTCTGTCAACTGGCGACGATCGACCGTGGCGTGTTCGTGGATTTTTTATTTGGATTGCATTGTACTTACTTATTAGGTGTATTAAAGTGAATAAAAAGTATTTGTGTCAGCCCATATACGTCCGACTGTAGGGCACGGGACTCTTCTACAATATAGAGTACGATTGAGATAGGTTAGGCCATATAGTCCTCCACGCTGGCGTTGTGCGGCTTGGCGGACTTTACATACAGTAAAAATACTTTAAAATCGCTACGGTATGCAGGTTTCCTCACGATGTTTTCCTTCACCGTTATAGTACGTGGTGATTACGAAAAGTCAGAAGTGTGCCCTGGGATGAGAACCCACGACCACCGTGAACATTTTGGCAGTCGCGTCAGGTCCGTTACCAATAGGCCAGCATGCACTTAAATAAAGGAATAAAAAGTATAACAATTATTTTGTAATGTTTATAACATGTTATAAAAAAAGTAAAACAGTTTCCAAGGGTAGCTTTAATAAATGTACATAAATAGATAGGCGTTTATGGCTTCATTTTAATTACACAAAAATTACAGCAAACGAATAAGCGTGTTTCCGAATAATAACTTGCCACCGCCACCTATAGGGCTGAATTTATTAATAAAAAAGTAATTTATAACCTTATTTAGGTTAATAGTTTTCCCTTTTAAAAAAATCGTTACGGTCGGTTCCAAGATTTGTGCGTAAAGAAGTAACAATCGTGCAAGAAACTATTACGCATTATGAAAAAAAAAAACAATTAGAGTACCTATGCATACATACATAAACTCACGCCTCTTACCCAGTTTTGTTATAGTACATATCTAGATAGTTCTATTGAGTGTTAATGCAAGTACAAATGCCTGTAAATGTGTGTTATGTATGTCCTGAGTGCATATCGGGTTTCAAGAAGGCTTTTATGCGAAAATATGAGTGTGTCGACCGCCCAGAGAAGATTGCCTATTGTCTGTGCATACACATGTTTGTGCATTGTCTATTTGCACTATATAACACCTACGCATAAGCATTGTAGTCATTTTATAGAAACAGTTTAAGAAAATCACTTTAGTGTTACAATCGCCTTAGACTGCCCTTTCTTTCTCCTATTTATATATCCATCCCACGGTTGCCTGTAAGAAATTACCTAGTGTGATAAGGCCGCCACTTGTACTATTATTTTTATTGCGTAATTTCGTACATGTATCTCTGTATTGTGCAAAAAAGGATTAAATAAATAAATAAAATAAGTGTTCCAAGTACGTGTACTCACGCCTTGTCCCTAGAAGGGATAGGCAGGGATGCTACCAGGATATATGTTCCATCTTGTGTGTTCCGTCCTACGATGTGGTAGGGGGCGAGCCTATCGCCATATACGTCAGGAATTCCTGACTCCGGGCTAATTATAATTAATAGAAAAATCCAATATCACTTTGCCCGGCTCGGGATGCCAACCCGAGATTTTAGCTTTGTAATCATACCGTAATCATTAGGAGAGGCCTATGTTCAGCAGTGGACTTCCTTTGGCTGATGGATGGATGGAATCATACCTTAGTAAAACTGCGCCACAAAGTGCGCCATTTCTTCTCGTAATAACCTATCGCATATAGCTGCAATAAATCGCATATCATGGCTAAAAGGACCATTCAAACCTTGAAATCTGTAAAATAAATTAAAACGTATTTTTGCTCTATTAACAAGCGTCTCAATGACCCTCGGCGACCCTGGTTAGACTAAAGAAACCTCCCCATTCTTGCATGTATGGCCCCTCACTTATAACTTCTGATAAGATCTGCGGTGCCTATTAATATAAGCTGACAGCTGTAATTATACCACGTTGCTGTTTAGGTTATTATGATTGAGGAATTTTGTATCATAGTTATTGAGTAGTTTAGCGATAGCGATTTTAAAGAATTTCTACGGTATGTAAGTCCGCCAACCCGCACTAGGCCAGCGTGGTGGACTATATGGCCTAACCACTCTCAATTGTACTCTCGATTGTAGAGGAGGCCCGTGCCCTGCAGTGGGTCGTATATGGGCTGATATAATACAATACAATATTGAGTAGTTTGCTTAACTTAGATCGCTTAGTTTTAGACTCGAGGAACGTAGTCTTTGTAATAACTATCGATAGACTACATTTTCCTGACAATTTTCCAAAACGAGCGTATTCCCACCTTAAAGGTCGGCAACGCATCTCCATGCCCTATGGTGTTGCAGATGTTCATGGGTGGCACTGATCAATTACCATCAGGTGAGCCGTATGCTCGTTTGTGTCCTATCAATCCAATCCATCAGCCAAAGGAAGTCCACTGAACATAGGCTTTTCCCAATGTTATCCCCAGTGACCTGTTCGAGGCAGCCTGCATCCAGCGGCGTCCCGTGACCTTCACCAGGTCGTCTAACCATCTAGTGGGTGGACGTCCCACGCTGCGCTTTACGCTTCGTGGCCTCCACTCGAGAACTTTTTGGCCCCATCGGCCATCAGTTCTCCGTGCTTGCCCCCTATAATATACATAAAAAGAATTGCAAGTTGCCAACTGGAATTCTAGTTCCTTTAGAATGTTTTTTGGTTCACCTATTTAGTTTCAGATTGTCATGGACAGAACTACTCAATCCTGACCCTGTAATGTTGCATACGTTACCTATAAATAATGTTAATCTAGCTGGATTTACATTATTTATAATTAGCTAATACGACTAGACTTGACAATGTTACACAATCAATAGTAATAAACGAAGTTAAATAAATTAAGCTGTTTATGTAAGCTGGTTTCATAATCAGCGGTACTACGAGTATAAACCACTCGTATAAACAAGGAAGGAAAAAATATATATTTTTTAAACTAGACCCATTTCTCGTGCAAGTCCTTCCGCCATCTGGCTAGAGGACGTGCCACGCTACGTTTGCCAAGATGCGGTATCCACTCCAGAACACGCTTACTTCATCGGTTATCTGTTCTGCGACATAGCCAGCTCCATACCACTTCAACCTTTTAACTTTCAGAGCTATGTCGGTCACCATGGTTCTCTGGCACAAGAGGGCCGGCAGCGACTGGATGCATATAGACCGGGCTCTGTGGCGTACCTTGGGAAATTGACTTGAAGCCACAGCTCAGCTGTCGAGTTTTGCTCCGTGAGTGAGATTGCCGGATGCCCTTCCTCTTCTCATACTTCTTCCTTTCTGCTCCCCTCCCAATTGGGCCGGCAACACATCCATGATCCAGCGTTGTGGATGGTTATGGGCGGCAATGATCACTTACCATCAGGTGACTTTTTTGCTCTCACGAAAAAAACATAATGCTGAGTATAAAACCACAGTGCAACCACTATTCGAAGAAAGCCACACTTAAATGTACCTAAGTCTATAAAATAAGATTAGATTTATCTACCCTCCGTCTGGGACTTGTAGATATCAACAAATAACTGCACATTGCGTGTCTATTCCAGGGTTCGATTCCCCTACGCGTCATAAAGCATAGACAATCCCCTTTTGGTTGTCCCCAAAGAAGTGTTTCGGCAATAAAGAGGTCAAAGTACGGTTGAACAACCCTTTGTTACATCCTGCTCGCAATTTATGAAATAAAATATGGTGTTCTTTTGTTAATAGTATAATTTTTAATTAAAAAATCTAGGCTAATTTATATGGCCTTGTAGTTACTTTTTTAAATATTTTTTTCATGCTCCATGTTTTCTTATGCCTAGCCTTACACATCGTGAGGTGGACGCAGCTTATATTTTTGTTTTATGTATGTCACAAGAAATCACACAAAAAAAGAAAGGCTTATTGTTTTACGCATACTGGCTCGGGAAAATATTTTAGATAGGTACTTACAATATTTTAATTAATGGAAGAAATAAGGATAACTAGGAAAATATTGTCAGTTTTAATATATTATTTAAGTGTATACGTGTTGAGTTACATTGGTCGAACAAAAACCCATTGACGTGTCCGTAAAAAGATATTGTCAGTATCAACTGAAGACACCGAAAATCGTAGATATTACATAGTACAAGAAATTAAGTAAGGGTACTGGCTTTATGCCAAGTAAAACAATCTCTTTATTAATATCAGCAAAGACCATCTGGCTAAACAGTTAACAGTGGAAGACATCAGGCACGCAGGATCCATCACAAGAATAAATCCAGCCATTACAAACATAGATATATTTGAAACAGTTATACATTGAAATAGGTGTCGAACAGCCCTACAGATGTCGGTAAACAATAGATTATAGCCGCGGCATACGCACACAGTTATCAGGCTTCGACTAAACATATTATCTGCGGCCTCGCTCCGGCCATGGGCAACTCTCGTGATGTTTTGATTTGTTCCACTTGTGTGACATTCGTGATCGGGTTAATGCGGATTGGGACAGATTAACTTGCATTTGAGATTATCAGTGGTTAAGCAGTGGATATTAGGTGCGTTGATGTAGGTCGTTAAAGTAACAATGGGTCGGATTGACCGGGATGGTAACATTGTCTCGAAGAAATATGGCTTGCAGTGACGGGTTAGCTTTTGTGTATCGTTCGATAAAAATATCCCTATAGACCCAAGGATAGACGGTACGAAATTTGTATCCGCCCTGTTAGAACTAGTGACCACTGTACATTACGGTGGAACACCCAGCATAGTCAAATACGCAAGTGTGTCGCGTTTGAGGTACAACTTTTGTATACCCGGATACAAACAAGCGGGTATAATAGTGTCGATTAGCAAAAAACAACAATTTCATCGGGAGACGCTCTATCTTGACTTATGGTCGCATTGTCTCTTTGTCGTGCCACAGAAAAAATTGAACAAGAAATTCAAATCTTCAAATTTTTTGTATGCAATCACCAAAAATTCGCACATTATCAACGTCATAAGAAGCGTTCATTGCGTTCAGTGCGAGATGTAAGGCGCGCGATTTATGTGGATCTCTGTAATACGCACGAAGAATGCCCGGCCCTTTGTGTCGGAATGCTTCGACGCAACGAGAAAATGCCTGATTGTAGGCTGAATTAAAACATTAAAGGAATGCCTTTGTCATCTGGGATTAGAATTTAGCAATAGTAGATTATCCTGTGGGTGGAAGATTTTACGAATGAGCAGGTTTTACGAATTTTTTAGGTATTCTTGATTTGAGATGTGTACTATTTTAAATTATAAGTATCGTACATACAGTTGTTTGTGATTGTTTTTATCAACAGTATACTATATCTCTTTTTGAGATGAATAATAGCTGTAAATAGTTATATTAATGAAGGTATGAAGATGTCTGTGGATTAACGTTAGCTATTAAGCTGTATGGTTTTTATATTTTGTTTTCCTTCGTCATCATCATCAGCCCGTTGCAGTCCACTGCTAGACATAGGCCTCTCCCAAGGTACGCCTCAGAGCCCGGTCTGCTCCTTTATGCATTCAGTCGCTGCCGGCCCTCTTGTGCAAGTCGTCCCATCTGGCCAGAGGACGTCCCACACTACGCTTGCCAAGACGCGGTCTCCAATGCAGAACACGCTTATTCCAGCAGTTATCCGTCCTGTATATATTATTTCATATTTTTTATTGTTTTCCGCATATGAATTTAATAATTATTTCTAAGTATTAATCGGTTTGTGGCTTTCTCTATTTTAGTGACACTGTCCGACGTTGTGGAATAAAAGATGTTTAATAGAATTGGTTTTATTTTTAAAAAAATTCTACAAACAACTCATCTTTCTCATGAAAGCGTGGGCGAAATCTCATTATCTGTCTTTTATAAAAAAAATATTAAAATGTCTAGACGGCGATATTATACGATAGAAAAAACTGAAATTTAAAAAATACCATACAAGTATTTCTACAATTTGTACTAGTTGACGTCTTTGTAGCTAAGTATCTGAATAAAATATTCGTAACGTTTAAAAGTCAGGTGTAAAGTTAGGACTTTGAACCCCAGCCTTTTTAAAGTAGTAAGGCCAGGCTAAGGGGTGTAAACAGCTTGTTTGCAGAACCTTTGCAAAAACTCCTATGTTGGCGCTCTAACACTAACTCAATAAATTCCGCTCCTCTATTCATACAAAGAAAAAGCAAACTACATTTAAATTATGCGTGGTGCCAAATCACATTAATTGTGATCGGTCGGCGTGAGTTCAACCGTGAGGAATACTTAAGCATACGCCAGACGGTCGATAGAGCGTTGCATATGCGCCGCCCGCAATTGTCTGCAGTTGTATCAATAATATCAAGCGTGCTTTGAGAACTTGCAAATGTATGCTTTCGGTAATAAAATTAGGTCATGCCTAATTAGATCAGCTGCTGTTGGAAAATGCATAGGTAAGTTTAATTTCACAGATTGCGAATTGTGGTAGATTAAGAATTCAGATGGAGATTTTATTTTCAAGTGTTACGAACCATATTCAACTGTTCTGTGGTTATAATTGTGTTGATCATATGACGTCTACGAAGTAAGTTACACCCTTCGTAGATCGGGAATATAATTAAAATATTTTAAAGTGATTTGTCTAGTAATTACCGCATTAAAATTATTTTTTCTATGTCCTTAATTAGATTACAAACAATGACACCGTTTGAAGCGGTATAGGGTTCCATGGTGGCCTTACATAAATTATTAATAGCCACATAAGCCGAAAGAGGAATGAGAGGTAAAGGGAGATTTTAAGGGTGCGGAGGGGTGAAGGGCAGGTAATAGGGCCGAGAGAGAAAGAGAAAGTAAATGAATGGGAGAGAGACAGGAAGGGTGCCACAATATAATAATTTAAAGAATTCAAATAATTAGCGTGGCAACTTTACATTGTTCTATTTTCTAGCTTAAAACGCCATTCACCAAAACGTTGGCTTTGATAGCTTACGTAGCTTAGTTGGTTAAGAAGGTAACTTTGAAACGAAAGGCTCCGGGCTCGATCCCCGCACTGAACCAGATGTTGACCTTTGATAAACAAATTATCTCGAGCATTGTGAGACCAAAAAGATTTGTTGTTCTCAAAACCACAACACAAGACTTAATACCTCAATGTGGGTCAAGACTATATATTATTATGTGTAACTATTGGTTATGTTTGTATTACAATATTGCATACATATGTACATACATAAACTCACGCCTTTTTCTTGGAAGGGGTAGGCAGAGGTGCTACCAGGGAACCCACGTTTCGCCTTGTATGTTCCGTCCCACGATGTGTTAGGGGGCGAGCATATCGCCATATCGGGAACAAATTCCTGACTCCAAGCTGATAATGAATAGAAAAATCCAATGTCACATTGCCCTACCCGGGATTCGAACCCTAGACCCTCTGCTTTGTAATCGTGGCGTAGTACAACAACGCCACCAAGGCAGTCAAGTATTACAATATTTGCACACCTAAAAGCCCGTTGAACGAGGGGTGCTACTGATGGCTCGGCTCACCCCTTCAGGGGTATAAGCGTGACCTTATTTCTTGTTTGTCTAATTCTAAAATTACGATTATTTGCAATCGAATTGATGACTCATTTGAAATGTACCTACGCCTACGGGTCGCAGAGTCAGGTAGCGGAGAAAAGGACAATGTCTTGCTAGGTTAATTAGATCAGTTGTTTGTTAAGCTGGGGAATTACGAGAAAAGTCAATAACATTCAAATAAATACGCTATACAATTCAATTCAAGGATGTCTGTTCTTATGCGAACGTGCTTAAGTATTAAACTCACTGTACCTATGTTAGGTTTTGATATAACCATGAATGGGACCTCCATTACAATACTTGTTGTTCTGTGGTTGATAAAAAGCTGTAGGACAGCCCCCGTGTCGCAGTTGGTTAGACGCCGGCTGTGAAATGTGAGGCTGCGAGTTCGATCCTCACACCGAAAAAATATTTGTGTGATCCACAGCTATTTGTTTCGAGTCTGGATGTTTGTTTGACTGAAAAGACTCGTAGTTCCTGAAACTCACAGTACAAGACTCGATCTTAGTAAGCGGTCAGGACCATGTACTGACTGTTGGGTGTATGTTTATGTATTGTATTGTATTGTATTGTATCAGCCCATATACGACCCACTGCAGGGCACGGGCCTCCTCTACAATTGAGAGTACGATTGAGAATGGTTAGGCCATATAGTCCACCACGCTGGCCTAATGCGGGTTGGCGGACTTTTACATACCATAGAAATTTATACAAATCGCTATGGTATGCAGGTTTCCTCACGATGTTTTCCTTCACCGTTATAGTGCGTGATGATTGACTATCAATACACACATGACTCCGAAAAGTCAGAAGTGTGCCCTGGGATTTGAACCCGCGACCACCGTGAACACGTAGACAGCCGCGTCTGGTCCGTTACCAACAGGCCACCACGGCCTGTGTGTATGTTTATGTATGTATGTATTATTTAGTTCTAAGATCCAATTACGTTACCATAGGATAGAGGCATTATCTTCCACACTTGTATTGGTGATGCAGAGTGAGCTGGAGTAGACTAATTAGTTACCTTATAAGTTTATTGAACTGCTTGTTTAGTATAAAATACACGACACAGGAAAAACAGCGTCTTTGAACTACAACACGATTGCTACGAGCTACGAGCTACTGCTACGACTCTTATGATACTTTAATAGTAACAACTTAAGTAACACGTGGATTTGCAAAAAGCAATATTTTTATACAAAAATTAAAAATGAATGTGACCCGTCTGTAGTGTTTTAAGGTCTACGCCAAGGCTCTAGCATTTAGTAAGACCACTTACCGCCAAGTGTAACGGAGGACGGAAGTAAAACAAGTACAAAAATCCCTACAAAAACGGCTTCTGTCCAACCGCAGTTTATAAATTATACATTGCCCGCATCCCATCGAACCTTACGCCCCTTTTAATTTTCCCTTGGGTCTTTTCCCTTTCATTTTCGAAGGTAACAAACCTGCGATCCCCAAGTGTTGCTTAAAATGAGGTGGTATAAAAATATTTGCAACTACAAATTGCAGCAGACATCAACAACACCCTACTGTTCGTATTTGCAATGGTTTTCCATGACTTTGGGTCACCAAGCTACAGTGGCAGCCTTCGTGGCGCAGTTGGTTAGAAACCGACTGTAAAAGGAGTGACTGCGGTTTCGATCCCGCACGGAGCAAAATATTTGTGTGAATCACAAGTATTCATGTCGAGTCTGGGTGTTTGTGAGACCGAAAAGTCTGGTAGGTTCCAATACCCACGATATAGCAGAGTGGAGTCAAGACTATGTACGTGACTGTTGGGTGTATTTATTTAACCTTTTTGGTTTAAACCGTGCAGTTGGCTGTATAAAAATACAACTACAAACTACAGCGAACTTATATAAATATAGCAATGATTACGGGTGCAATTCAGCCGTATGCACGGCGGGTGCACCGCTAAATTGGCGTATACAGAATACCTCGTTAAAATAGTCCGTTTACCACAAGAGCAAAGCTTTTAGCACGGAGCCGATGCTGGCTTTGTTTTTAATGAAAATTGTATGTAGGTCGCGGTATGGTAGCCTATATTCCACGCCCTTCCTGTGACGTGTTTTGAGAATTCTCGTTTTTGGGAGGGTATTTCAGCTATTTAAGCTAACGCGAGGGGAAATACTCGTACTGCGTAGATAATGCGCCTGAGGTCGCTGATTGTGCGCCTTAGGGTATTAGGTTTGTCGCCCTAAGCCTACAAGGAATGCTGCTCTTTGTATTCATGTAAAAAAGGAAAAGTATTGTCATGAACTCCCCTAGTTGTCTGGCGCCTCGAGCCACAGCCCCCGTGACCCTATGGCAGTGGTCGCCCAGCAAAAAAGGGTTACGTGTACAAAATGAAAAGGAGTTGAACTGCATTTGTGATTTTTAGTTCGCGTTCAATGTAGTGCGCAAGTAACATGTGAATATTAATCAAAAGCATCCTTTATTGATTTGCCAAGGTGACTACTGAAGCTTGGCGGTATGTGAAGTTTTGTCAAGTTTGTAAGAATCATCGTCCAGTGAGCTACTAATGATGTTTCTCATCAGTTGACATAACTATGCCGGTCTGCCTAATTGCTTTTTTTATAGCATGGATCCAGACGACTTTCTGTTGTTGACGAGAGAAACAGAGGAAGAGACTGTGAGAGAGAGAATTTATAAAAGTACAGGTGGCTAGAGAGGTATACTATATAAATACAGCACTAATGCATAACCCGTGTCATATTGAGTGCGTTCGAACAGTTGATGGCCGTTACATAATGAAGTCGCGTTTTCAGCTCTGCACTGGATTCTAGAAACACTTCATTACGAAGATGTGGTTTATAATCAGCTTGACTTTAGTAGGAACTGTATTTGTTAACATACGACATAGGGTAGTTATGTCATTTAATGTTTAAGCACAGATGCCCTGTTCCTTTCTTTTTGCCCATTTATTAGGCCCGTAATAAACGATCTCTCGTGTTTATAACCGTGTTTCTCACTGTTTTGTTTATTTTATACTTCATCGGGGTAATAGCTTTAGAAATGTTTGTCTATATAATATCTTTATCGTTGTCGTGTTAAAGATTTAACATATATTTTTAGAGCAGAATTCTATTAAATATTATCCAAATAATATATCAACAGCCTACGTGGTGCAGTTGGTAAGAGGTCGGCTGGGAAACTAGAGGTCGCGGATTCGATTCTTGCATTAATGTTTGTGTGAACTACAGATATTGGTTTCGGGTCTGGGCGTTTGTGAGACCGAAAAATCTCTCGTAGTTGCTGACACCGACGAGATAAGACTCGATCTTACTGTGGGATCAGTACTATGTGTTGTATGTGACTGTTGTGTGTATTTATTTATTTATAAATATTCACTAAACGTTTTCCCTATGTTTATATACAATAAACAGAAATGATTGTAAGTTTTCTAGACTTTAATGGTGTGAAATTGATGCAGTATTTCCGAAGTGGAGCTCTTTGAGGCAAAGTCAATGTCTTACGGAGGTGAGTAATGAGCTTGGCCCTCCGCGCGTCCCATTTCCAAGCAGGTCACTGATTCATGTCACTCAAAATGTCAATGTCCACGTACTATACAGCTACAGCCTACTTCTACAAACACTTATGGTCATATCTGTGACAAGTGACAATTTAATACATTTTCATTACAGACATGAAGACAGACACGAACGATTTTCATTAATGTTTACACTGATTGTAAAACATAATATTTAGTTAATATGTTGACAAAATGAAAACATGCAATCTGCCATCTGGTGGTATTTGCAGTAGGCATAATCGGTAATCAGTCGACACATATATGCCGGCATGTTAGTTAATTCCATTTTTCTTAGTATGGCAATTTTGTGTCAAGAGGAAAACTGTCAAGCCCCCCTTTCGGTACCCTGGGAGAGGCCGAAAGGGGTATGTTAGTGTATGCCTTCCAGTCCGGCATGCTGCGGGCCCCATTCATGACAGATTTTCCAGTATTATGCACGGTGGTCGTGCCTGGGCGGATTCTATCTTTCTTCCAACTTACGCAATTAAAGACAAAACAGAAACAGAAGGAGTAGGTACCGTTCATTCTTGTTAAAACATTTTGTTTAATACTCTCTCCTCTAGTATAATATCTCAATGGTTAGTATAATTGCTCATATAATAACTATAACGTCGATCCCACCGCCGCATTTCCTGCTATACTACGGAAAGCTAAATAATATTTTGCAACGCGAAAATCACACAATGACCATTTCCAAAGTAAGTGGTAAAAATTCGCGGTTGGTAAAATTAATTCGTACGTTCTTACAGTAACCGCGGTAACACACGTAGCTTCGCTAACTGGCGGTGTTGCCAACTACGTGTAGAGTACGGATTAAATTGTACAAGTGTGAAGGACAGGGAATGTTCTGTACTAGTAGTGGGAATTTAAACACTATTTTTAACCGACTTCAAAAAAGGAGGGGTTTTCAATTACATACATACATACATAACCACACGCCTTTTTCCCAGAAGGGGTAGGCAGAGGTGCTACTAGAACACCCACGTTTCGCCTTGTATATTCCGTCCCACGATGTGATAGGGGGCGAGCCTATCGCCATATCGGGCACAAATTCCTGACTCCGGGCTAATAATGAATAGAAAAATCCAATATCACTTTGCCCGACCCGGGATTCGAACCCGAGACCTCAGCTTTGCAATCATACCGTAGTACCACTACGCCACCGAGGCAGTCACCGGGGTTTTCAATTCGTCGGAAATTTTTGTATGCTTGTTCGCCGATTACTCGAAGACGCCTGAACCGATTTGGAAAGCTCTTATTTTTGTTTCAAAGCGTATACTTCATACTTAATCCCATAAAAATTGGTCAAGATCTGACGAATATCTTTTGACCAGGAGATGAAACTCCTCAAAATTGAGTAAGATTCCAATGGTTCTTTTCGCTTTAGGTTTATTACGTATATGGATATGTTGAGGAATCTAGTGCAAAATTACATAATTCTATTGATGTAAATTGCACTTTTGGTCAAACTTTTTTTTAATAAAAAGCCTAGATGAGGATTTTTGAGATGACTGTCTCTCACAGGTTGACGCAATTATGCTGGCCTTCTGGCTACTGGATATATATGCAGGCTAAATTTAAAATCTGAAGCGCGACACATGTGAGTAAATCTCTGCTTTCTTTGACAGATTTGTCACAATTGTCAATTAGGAATGGGGGCCACTATCAGGGCGGATATGAATATCCTATCCAGTAAACAAAACATCAATATCTTAAATATTTTGGCAGCAAAAGTGACATTCAAAATACATCTTCAGTTTGTCAACGAACTAAAGGATTCTGCCCATTTGGCGTTTGTTAAAGTGAGCGACCTTAAGTTGTTCGGTAAACGACCCGTGGCCTGTGAAGGTTGTTCAACATTCGCATACAGCCCTCATTAGCGACGCTGAGCATATTTTCATGATGCCTCAATTATAGTGCTATTTGTCGCGAGCGCGGCGGGCGGCGACTCAAACGTTCCTTATTGTTCCGCCCATTTGTGCCGTATGTTCGATCCACCGCATTATTACGTAATATCTGCAATTTACTCAGATTCATTCACTAATTAATGCATTTTTTTTTCAAATTCTGCAATGTCAGTACAGAGCTGAAAGTTTATCGCAGTTGGTGGACGCAAGCAAAGTTTATGGCGGCATTAAGTATCTACGTTTAATTGATTTCCGCTGATATGTACGGTCCGATCTCTAAAGCGAGTTTGTATCTTTTGGTAACGACCGAGGGGCAATAAAATACAGCGAAGTTGACAAATTGACGCTTTGATTTGAATTCCGTGTAGCATTAGAACGGAACGAGTAAGGGCCGTCGGACCGATACTAGTCAATTAAGCCTGTTATCTCGATGTCTCCACCGACGCCGCGTTGGAACTTAATTGAAATTAATAACCGATAAGTAATTCAACGATTCCGCGTGCGAGAGCCAGAGGTTTGTTTACAGGGGCGGGCGGGACGCGGGCAGGGCGGCGGCAGGGCGGCGGTCCGTCAGCTGGGTGCGCGCGCCGCGGTCGATACGCGCGGCGGTGGCGGCGGCGGCGGCGGCAGCGCGCACGCGCTACCCTATCGAGTCCACACGGGCCCTCGCCGCCGCCGGCCGCGAACGTGATGCATGCGGGGACCTAGCGGCTGCACGCGCGCGGGCCTCATGGGCACCGTGCTGAGCTTCAGCCCGCGCGAGCGGCGCCCGCCAGCCGGCGCGCCGCCGCCAGACCGTGCCGCGCTCGCTTACTCATACGAACGACTCAACAACGCTAAGAACAGGGAGAACCGCGACGCGCCGCGGGACGAGCGCCGCGCCACGCTCGACGACGCCGCCAAGATCATCTCCGAGAAGACGGCGCTCGAGAAGAATCTCAAAAAGCACTCGCTGTTTATCAACGCGCTTTCCTGGAAGCGGTTCTCGACGGCCAACAACAATAAGAAGAAGCTGGAATGCAAGAGCAAGAGTGTGGCGACGTTCCGTGCGCCGCTCACGGACAACGCGCCGCTCGACCGCAACAAGAATGTGAGCGTGCCGGGCGTGCCGGGCGCGCCGGGCGGGGGCTACGCGCGGCCGGCGCCCGTGCCCGCGCCGCTGCCGCCGCCCGCGGACGTGGCCCGCGCCAACGCGCTCAACAACAACGTGTGCTACGGCGACAAGCTCCCCGCCAGCACCGTCGGCCCAGCGGTCGCGCCGCGTAAGACGGTCATCCAGGCCTCCACCTCGGAGCTGCTCAAATGCCTCGGCATGTTCCTGCACGCGCGCTGCCACCGGCTGCGAGACTTCCAGGCGGGCGACGCCGTCATGTGGCTGCGCACCGTCGACAGGTCGCTGCTGCTGCAGGGCTGGCAGGTAAACACATTGGCGCATCCCTAACAATCGGCGCAGATATGCGCAGTACGTGCGACGCGACGACCGCCGTTGCTCTATAAGAAACATCAAACACTAGCTTTTCTTCCGACTGGCAACCCTAAGTACTTTGTTATGCAATTAAGTTCGTAAGCCTTATCAACAGTACCCACCGCTTCTTACAGTCCGCATTCAAAGGGAACATTTATGAACGCTTGGGTATCGCGATTAGCGTTCAAGGACCTGCGTGCCACCTTTGAATAGGAGTGGGGCGACTAAAATGCGCCATTGTTAATGAACGCGGTTAATTAGCTTTAATTAGAATTTACCACGAGCATTTATACTGGACGTAGTAAATAAATTAGATTAGTTTCAGCAAGCGAAATAAATGTGTCAGAATTTCATGGCCGACATAATATTATGTTTCACATTTAGACTCGAGTTATTTTTGTCATCAGGTGCGCTTGTGGTCGGTGTGTGAGGAGAAAGACACATGTATAAAGTCATGCTTAACCTATTGTACAACTACATCAAGTTTTAAAAATACAATACGGTACATTGAAGCGTGCATTCCTATTGCGTATTTACATAAACGAATAAAAGAAGCAATGTAATGGGTAGAAAATTGAAAATCCGATAGGTTGCACATGGCGGTTGCAGTGGCCCGTCCGTGACATGCTTAGTGGCGACCATGAGCCACCTTCGTCTGTCGCAGTGTTTATAAAACTGATTTAGTCATTATCGGAAACAAAACACATGACTATATATACGATATTTACGCAGTGAATGTTTAGAAAAATACCCGGTTGTTTAATTTGTATATTTACGCACGATTTTTTTATATCAAGAGGAAAGCTGTCGAGCCCCCCTTTCGGTACCCCGGGGGAGGTCGAAAGGGTCGTTAGTGTCACTGGCCTTCCAGTCCGGCACTCTACCGATAATGAATGGCAAATAATAATAATAACATGCAATTCCGACAGGTTTTTAATGGAGTCTACACATAGTTTAAGTCTACCACTTCCAGCCTAAGTTATAATGGTAGACTCGGTCATTACAATGAGCACAGATTTTGTTGAAATCTTTACTTGAATTGGAAAAGGAATTGGGTGTTTCACGCTATACCTTAATTACAACATTTGGCTAATTAATAACTACAACAATTGGCAAATAACATGCATTTTAAAAGAAAAATATGACTGTGGTGACAGAGTTGCTGAATGTGTTCTAGTTTAATATAGCGACATCTAGCGGCACAAGTCTGTTGATGTTTTAAAATGAACCAATTTCATTCAACCAATCGTAGTATTGTTTGATATTTCATAACATTTATTATTCTTGAACAATAATATTATAAAGAAATAGCTTGAAAATAAATGGAAATACTAAACATTTAAAACATATTATTATCTAGTATTTACATCGATTTCTTTTTAAATTTCAGAGAAGAAATAATCGGTAATTCAGAATGCTCATAAATCAATTCTAACCTTTATCTAAAAATTTGCTATAATACCTTTTTATCCTTACATTGTGAGGTCTCCACAGCTATGTAAAAAGTGCGTCGCATTTCTCACCTTCCGTGCGTTTCACCCTAAGACCCACGCCCTGTTCCGGCTTTGACGGTGAAACAAAACATGGGGTTCGCAGACATTTTAGTGTAGCGAGTAATATGTGACGCCACGACACCTTTCATGTCGATATTAAAAACCATAGCGGAGATCTCAATCGGGGTTCATCGGGGTGAAAGGCGCTGATCCCCAGACAGTGGTTATAAAAGACAGTATACACGCTGTGTTTGTGAATATAAGGGATCTTTGTCAATTACGTATGTTTCTGTTTTTGTCTATTACGTATGTCTTTGGAGATGCTTAATGCTTAAGCCAAAATCATAATTATTATGTTATTGTATTTAACTGATTGATGCTCTTTAAACAGGCTATAAAATGTTGTAATAGACTTGGATTCGCCAAACAGCAGAGTAAACATACCGTTGTTGTGTGGACATAATAAGAGTTAGCATCTTATGTCTCAGGATGGCGTGTGCAGTGGAATGTCAAGCATTGCTGTGTAATTCATGGCGTTGTTTGATTTTGCTACTGTTCATGAGCGGTCATATCGCTTACCATCAGGCAAATGGCATGCTCGTCTCGCCATTCATTGAAATGGAAAGAAGAAACAAAGACTTGGAATTGTTTAGTCTCGAAATAAACCAAATTTAATGCTTAAAGAAATGGCCCCTAATCTCTTACGATCGTTGAGGGGATGAGCCGTTTCTACGAGTAATGCGCTGCACAGAGCTACTGTTGCCCACTTGTGTTAACAGATGGCGTTGACATGCAACAAGCTATCAGAAATATAAGTACTAAGAAATTAACATTAATAATTCATAGTCAAGTCAAATAAAATCAAGTTTACATGTTAAACTATACATACTGATTTATACTTAATACCATATCTCACGTCGTAAGGTTAACATTAGCCCTTCAAATTTTTAATGGGAATTTTTGTGCCAAGGATAGATTCCGTGCGATTTACTTGTGTTTTGACCTTAGCTCGTTAATGCCGATCACAATCGTAATTTATTTACAAATACTGCCAAACTTAATCCGAAAGAAGCAGCTTGCAAAAAGACGCAATGCAGATGGACTACAGCTTGGCACAGGCCGAGATTCAATTTTTTTATGTCGCAGCAGAGATACTATCGGTTCTTCCGATCTTATTTATGTTACCAGAGGTTCGCAAACGGCAAATTAAATTGAGGGCAAATATAATCAATTTCAAAGATGAGAGGTATTGAAAAATGAAACATCTTTTAGTTTATCGGATGAAAACATTTGAACAGTAATATAGATCAATATTGATAGTCCATGAAACTGTGTTTACTTTTTAAAGCAACGTTTTAGGTTTACCAGGTATAATACAATATCCAGGCGTCATAGTATACAAATTCCTCAAATAATTAATTAATAAAAAAGCAGGCAAAAATATTTTAAATGTCTAAATCTTTTGTTGATTCAACTATAAGTATTAAGAAGTAGGTGTATCAGCCCATATGTGTCATGAACACGGGCCTACTCTACAATCGAGAGAATCGATTGAGAGTGGTTAAGCCATATAGTCCACCACGCTGGTAAGAAATAGGTATTGGTACAATAATCAAATAAATATATAAAAAATGCTGGAGTATAATCATACAACACTATTTGCTAATTTCTACTTAATTAAATACATTAATCAATTTTTTTATTTAAGATAACTGTCAGGACAAAACAGCTTCTAGTCAATCAAAGTCTCATTATTTCGGATAGAATGGATCTAATACTACTATTACAATTGGCAAACTCATCAGGTTTGATATTAAAATGATAGTGTAATATTCATGTACGTGTTCATGTATGTCGTGGGGAACGTGAAGTCATTTTCGGGCGTGGTTATCGCCATACGGGTTATGGAAAAGGCAAAAATCGTTAATCCATGTCATGGCTTAAAATCCTACGATTGGCTTGATAATTCTTGTAATAGATTGTAAATATTAGCCTAGTCAGTAAATACAACGCATTTTACTTACTCACTTTGGGTTTATCCACTGAAAGACCATCCTATAAAATATATAAATACACCCAACAGTCACTTACATAGTCCTGACTCCGCACTAAGACCGAGTCTTCTGTCGTGGGTATCAGGAACTATGAGAGACTTTTCGGTCTCACAAACAGCTAAAACCGAAACAAATGCTTGTCGTTCGCACAAACATTTCACACACACAGTTTCACAGCCTCTCGTTTCACAGCCGACGTCTAACCAACTGCGCTACGGAAGTGTGACTAGAGACCATTTCCATCAATCATATTTCTATAGACATCAGTATCAGCCCATGTACGTCCCACTGCAGGGCACAGGCCTCCTCTATAATCGAGAGTACGATTGAGAGAGGTCCATGTAGTCCACTACGCTGGCCTCATGCGGGTTGTCATACTTTCCAAATTATTTTTATAATCAACGATGTTTTCCTTCACCGTTATAGTGCGTGATGATTGACTATCAATACACACATATCACTGAAAAGATCTTATAATGAATGTCCTAAGCTTTTCTTCAAGGTGTCGTATGAGACCGTTTCCCCACATGGCACGAGTATAGATTAATAAAGATAGATTTATGAGTAGCGTTAAATTCCCTTGTCACATGTCCAGTTACCCCTATCTATGTCGGCCTTGCCATATTTCTCACTATCTTATCGTAGCAAGGTTGAACAGCTGTGTTGCTTTTATAAATTTTCACTGACCATCACGTATTGCATATTAAAACAATAATACTTACAAAATACATCAGCTTGTGGTATAAGACTGTTCTAAAAATAAATGTAGTATGGTTATAGCCGCATGTTTAAACCAATCAGGTTTGGTTTGTGAGATCATTAAAAAACATTTCTAATGTCTGTAATAATTATTTTTTACATTTTATTACACAGTGATAGCTAACGTTTCGGTTTAATATGTTTGAAAGGGAAAAAGTAAAAAAATAAGCATTGCAATCACGTTATTGATTGTATGCATTTTTGTTTGCAGCAAACAGTTGGCACAAACTTGTTATTGTCTGATCAATCAATATAGTTCTCCTCCTCGGTTTTGTTTATTTGCAAAACCTCCGGTTGTTGACTGTTCTATATTCCCGGAAAGTCAGCTGTTTTATATCCCCTGTTACTTGTTAGAATATTACATGAGACAGTCTTACTCCTTAGTTTAAGTGTCCAATATAGCTCGATCAAGATAAGTGTATACAATATATTACACAATTCGGTGAGATATGTTAAAACACACGTTATTGCAGCGGTTTATCACGGCACCCTCCGGTACTGCAATACCCTAAAAGCATTGCCCATCAATAATTCCTGCAAGAGATGTTAACCGCTGTAATTTACTGGAGATACCGTATTTTACTGGTTTTGGGGATGCCAAGATCATTTTTGGGGTTGGTTTTTCAAGTGAATATGTGAATTCATAACATAATTTCAACTTCTTAGTCATTGTTCACAGTAATGCAACCTTTTGAGTAAAAATAATGATAAATAAATAATAAATACCACAAACAATCACTGTGTATGTGACTCTGACCTGACCTCACATTAAGATCAATTAAGTCTTGTGTCGTGGGTATCAGAAACCACGAGACATTTCGGTCTCACAAAAACCTAGACCCGAGACAAATACCTGTGGGCCCACAAAGATTACATGTTAATAAATGTAAAATGAGAATCTAGAAAAGGATCCCTTAATCGCTATTTATAAATTCGAATTAAGTATGCGGCAAATTAAGTGGAAAACACAAGCTGTAATTTTTTATTACTGCTGAATCTGACATCAAAGGAGTTAAGACTTTCGAGTGTTCAATTCATATTAATTACGTTCTTATTGTATTTTCTAATTAAGCTAATGTCTTACGACATTATTCATAGACAGTTTAAAAACTTAACTAGTAAACGAATGTGCGAAGAAGACATAACATTAGATAGCTAAAATAGGTTTTAAAACTGTCTATGAATGAGGCCGTTATCAGATTAGATTTTCAAGTTAGCCGATATAATATTGTAGAGAAACTAGGGCTCAGCTGATATTGATAGATACTTCAAACTATAATAAAGAAACATATTAGAAATAGGTATCTTATTTAAATATAAAATATAAAATCTAATGACGAGACGATTTTATAAGCTCCGTTTATGATTGCGTTTTTGACTATGAATTAATAAATGAATAATCATAGATGTCGGTGGCGCCCTCTTTTATTAATAGTCACACAGAGCTTCACATGCACCCGCCTAATTATGTTGCAGCAGAATTAAGTTGCCCTACCCCGTACCCGGGGGCGTTGCAGATATAGCTACCCAGAATTAACACCTACATTCACGTGCCGAGATCATAACATCCCACGCGTTCCATCCATTTAGAAATACCTTTTAATAAAATACCTACAGTCTATCGAGTAATATTTTTACCTTCATTTCTATGGAACTATTTTCGTTCGCAAATAAATCAAAGGAAGATAGGTACGGCGTAGATAACGTCCAATTATTATTTATTAGTTCGTATTTTGTCGACGCGTTTTATTTTTAGTTAGAATATATATTTTTGGCTTTGAGCTGAAGTATTTTGATTGGATAATTAGCCGAAAAATATATTTTGCTTTATGACTTTAAGTACTCTTAAAGGCATATACATATACTTGTCTGTATACTTACAGGGCTTGAGTAAGTCTTAAGGTAGGTACTACATTCGATTTTTATTTTAGTTAATTATAGTTACTGTTTTTAATTTGGTTGGGAAAATTGTGGGGCTATTTTTATTCGAAAAGATTGACGTCATACGTGTAGCCTGAATCATTACATACAAACTATGTTTCGTACACGGTTGAAAATAGTCCTGGAAAGGGGAAAAGTAGACATATAAAACAAAGACTTTTTAATATAATAAAGTAAGAATTTAAACAAAATAGATAAGAATACTTACATTAGCCATAAAATCTTATGCTAAGCCCATAAGCGTACGTAAGAAAGCGTGATAAGAATAGATGGAAAGGTATAAAAACCTTGACATGTTATTTAAGGAATTTTGAAGTTTAACTTACTGAAAGTCATTTATAAATAGCATGTAAATTGGAACCTACATAACAGATAGGCTAAGCACCAGAATATTGCATTGAAAATTTAATAATTAAATGGTGGATACAAGATAGACAAGCTAATTTAAAGTTTGCAGAAAGCTGCGAGATGGAATAGATGTAGGTTGCCCCACAGGTCGCTTTTAAATCTTTAAACAATCTATGTTTAGCCCTGATATTCCTGTGGCTGAAGACGATGATAAATATGATGAATAAAATTAAGTAATAACTACTTTTGAAGTAAAATTATATTTCCGTATTGTGGGTCCTTAAATGAATCTTTTTGACTTCATTTTGAATTGGGCAATGGCGCATGTTTACTTCCTGAAACCCCGCCCGTCCTTATATTTACTTATGTCTACTTTCCGTCAAAAATATGTAAACTTTCAAGGAAAAACGGTCAGTCAGTTGTGTAAAAGTAAAAAATAGTCCACGGTGCTTATCGATCCATCCAAAAATGGACGAGTAAATTATTTAGTAATACGAAGAGAATGTAGGTCAACAGTCAACAACAAAATAGCCTACGTGGCGTGCTAATGACTCTCGAAACTAGAATACTGAAATAAAAATCACGAGTTGTAAAAATATTGACTTAATTACATGGAAAATATGTATTTTTTAATTAAAAGGCTCTCGGCTGGTTGGGATGTAGGTACACTAGTTAATATTATTTAGATATTCCAACGAGAATTCCTAAATTATATTATACGATTGGCTTCTATTAAATAGTTTTAATGCATGTGTAGGAAATTGATTAGTGAATAATTTAAATATAATATTTTGTGAAAATGTCAAATAGAACATTTATTCTCTCTCATCTTCGGTCGCAGAAAGTCTACTCCCGAACATAGCCGTTATTCAAGAATTTGCATTGCGGCCTTTTTGTGGCAGCTTGCATCCAGTGTCCTTTACAAAGTCGTCTGGCCATATATCTAGAATAGCACATTTAAATAGATGTATTAGAATATTGCCTTGAAATTCTAAGGTAACTTGACAAAAACACGTTCCTTTACACGCAATAAAATGTGTCTTTCAAGATCTAGGTTATTTGAATAGGATAAATTTATCTCATAAGTTCGTCTAACAGTAACTTACACAGAAAATATCTAAGTTATAAAACTTTGTTCATTCCGAGAACTTTTTACTTTCACTATTCCAGTGAAATATTAGGTGATGTAAAAACTTTTGCACCTTTATTCAACATATTGCGAGTTTAAAGAAATACAATTTGTGATTTCTTGAGTTATTCTGTTTTCATATCAGTGTGACATAGTCTTGTCTTGTCCATAAGCCTCCTATTTGAGGTGTCCGATTTGCTTCTTTGTTTCCATGTCTGTTCATATTATTTTCATATATGGGTAGAGCCACGCTATTGCCACTCATGACTCAGCATGAATGGGCAGGCTTGTCCTGGGCGGCTACTGCCTCAAAGGGGACCTACGCGACGTGAAGTGACAGCTTTGCTGTCGCGTTTCGTTCGATGTGTGAGATTGTCGGATCTAATGAATAAAAAAAGTACAATGATACATTCTACATTGAGGCGACACTGTGACCACGATACAAACGGTGGCAAGTGCAGTGCAACCGAAATGGAGCACTCATCGTAGAGAGCTGATTATTTCACACCGCGCGGTCACTAGTAGACACTAATATAGCAAGAGCCCGTGGCCGCCGGACTTTCGTCATTTTATAAAAGCTGAATGAAAATGTTATTTTGCCAGCGTTATAGTATAAAAGCTGAATTTTACATATGTTGTTAAGGTAACTATTAAAAGGTGTTTCCTAGCTAGCGCAACTACTGGACATAATGAGACTTAACATCATGTCTCAGGATGGCGAGCACAGTGGAATGCCAAGCATGGCTTCAGCGGCGTGCACAGGATTATGACACTGGGTATGCGGCGGAGTACTCGGTCACAAAAACTTTTTCTTTTATAGATGTTTAGCATAGTCACAGCCACGCGACAGATCTCTTAAATCGGAAACCATGCCAACAGAACAAGTCTTAGATGTACTACTATTCATGTACATCTTCTACGGCAACGCAGACAAAACAGCGATCGATCGTCGCGGCAGAAAAAAACTAATAAGTAAAATTACTAGAAATTACACTGTACTAGAATTACTAAACAATATGCAAGGAAAACAATATAATATTATAATCGTGTGTACACAACCACACAGCCAGTTATACGTTTCATAACTTTTAACATGAAACTTTCGAGTTACATTCCCTTTTTGCTAGTTTAATTGTTGTAACTCGGGTACACACCTACCTTTAGACACAATTTGAATCTTTTCACTGAATGACAATTGTGAGAACTTGTTATTTTTAATTTTTAATAAACACACATTTTCAACACAAACCTCACAATCAAATAACATTAAAAAAAATCAACAAACGCACTAGTAAAAGCAAATCACTACAATTATTATAGAAACTCAGTAATAAACTGTTAAATGTACACACTTTCAAATGTTAAAATGAAAAACCTTTTAAGAAAACTATAAATATACTGGTGCAAACATAATAGTAAACAATGCTTATCACATGAAAAAAGGCAAAATGGCCCCCGCGAAACACAAAACATTTCTGCTATTTAAACAAATAAAACCTTACTAAACAAAAATGCATAATGCGCATACGTGATTCATTAGATTTCCGTCTATTATTTTTACTCGGATTATAGGACCCGAACATTTCCGATTACTCCCGACAACTACCGAACACCCGTAGCCTGCCGCTGGAGTCGCGGCTTTCGGATTCATGGGTGTGTGCGTTTACGCACTGTGCACGGACACCAAAATTACTACGCACACGCGAACAAATCTCCTGCGCGACGCGACGGCAGGAGTTGGTTGATTAGGCACATTATTTTTTGTTTGTGCTTGCAAATAATTGCTATTAATAAAATATTAGGCGTTTGTAAGTTATTATATTTTGTTTATTCATTCATTTACTATTAATTATAGTCATCTAAAACATACGAACGTTTTATTAAAATATCTGCGAATGGCAAGTAAAGCACTGCATTTCTGCCTACAAGGAGCGCACGCCCCTGCATGGCTTTGTAATTCATGGTATTATTTGGTTTTGCTACAGTGCATGAGCGGTCGTATCAAAGGAAAACCAAAGGAAATATATCAGCTAATCTTTTTCTTCCCATCGCGTCGGTGTTCTAACTAATAGTGGTACTTATTTATCAACGCCGACCGAGTCAGTTCATTTGTATTGTAGTTATAAGTCCTAGCAAGACTTTACCATTTAAGGGTCTACGCAGACCGGGACGGAATGAACAGGACTTTCGTTTTTTACCAAAGTATATTCCAACTTCTCGATGCCGTGGCATCAATTTAAAACATTGGAATTTATGCCGTATTTCTACCAGATTAGTTTGAATATCCTTTGATAAAATTAAATCCCTGGTCATTCCATTTCGGTCTGTGTAGGCCTTTAGAATCCGTCTTTGGGGAAGGTTTTAATGGAATTATGGATTTATAACACCAATGTAAAATATGAAACGCATCGGGGTACTATTTCTGGTCAAGTCTGTCGCCCTATACTTGACCTTGTACTGTTGCTTTCATCTATTATTAATTCTGTGTCGTATATTTTGACATACCTACTATTTACTAATACTAATGTTCAGCGTAGAATCCAGTGAATCGATGTTTATTTTTACCGTATCTTAGTTAGCCGTATGTCATTTTCCCACAATTAGATCCTTATTAGCAATATTATCGACTGGTGTAGTATAACAGCATGTGTTTTTTTTTAAATGAATGGGTTCGATTTCTAGCGAGGTACATTGATTTTTCGAAAAACCAAGTATGCAGTTTTAGTTTTCGTCAAAATCGGACTCGTAAGTCCTTTTAGCATTTGTCGCTATTCCTCATAGTTTCGGATTTGGCCATCCACGCCCATTTGTAAAATTCACCTGTATATACACTGACAAAATATCGAAAGCATTCTCTACCGTGCTATCTTGTATTGATGTACAGACAAATAGAAATGGTAACTTTTTTTTTTGGAAATACCCACCATTAATTCTGTTTCTAAAAATTATAATCTTATTCAATAAGAAATAGAATACTCGAATTATATATTTTTTTATTGAACAATTTGGCATGGTAGTTTCTAGACTCGTATGTCATTGCCTAAGCCACACATTTTTACACTTGGTTTTAGGTATGGAAATGAATTTTATCATGCTCTTTAATTAACCCTATGTACTCAGTATAAAAGAGTTATTATATTCATATTTATAAAGAACTTGACCTTTCAACAATGAGTAAGTACAGTTGCTTAACATCTCTCCAAAAATATAAAATTTATAACGCAAAACTGAATTTCGCATTCCCCTTTCTTGTTTCGGACGCAACAAAAGGAACCTAAATTAAGAATTCCTTACAAATTTAGTTTCCATTTCAATTATAAATTTAAATGTAACAATCTACAAACAATTTCGTCAACTGTAGAAAAGAAATCTAAATTAGGACCTTTACAATATTTACCGTATATAAACCGTATAAATGCGTTGCGTTGCGTCAGAATCCCGAAGTTTTGTGGCCTTTAGGAAATTCGAGGCGTAATCACCCTCGTTCCAGTATAGCTGTCTCTCTCTAAACAAACTCCCCTCGACGGTAAAGAACAAGGTGGGAGATTTCGGTGTTACGGCTTTAAACTTATCGATTGGCCCGGCTTGACTCATCGGCCGGCTGCGAAATTTATTATTGAATGAAACGCCAGGCTTGTAGGCTTGTATCACGATCAAGATCACTAATATACGACGGCATGCAATTGCATTTTTAATTCCTGAAATTGCCTTATTTCGATGTGAATGGCGCTGGCAATTAAAGGTCATTCTTAGAAACCACTTTCATTGTCGATTTAATATGTTGTGAATAAATAATGGCTTTATCACGTCACTCATACGAAACTAAACGCGTATATGAAAGGCTGTGTCGTAATTAAGCTTTCAAATACACTTGAAGCTCGGCTCGAAGCTTCAAGTTGTCATTCTTACTTTTGCAGATTGATATATGCCGATAAAATACTTCTACTCAATTTAACATGTTCATAAATAATAATATTTCATTTTATCAGGTTGAGCTTAGGCAATAATAACCACTCAATTTAATGAATAGTACGCCTACAGAGTATAGAGTCAATTGATAGACCTATTAATATAAGAAATCGATAATCTAAAAAAGTTCGTTCGTGACAAAAGAAATTAAAATAGAATGGTGAAAGGTACTATTGAAATTGCGTCAGTTCAATATAATTTTAGACTAAAGAAATTATGAATTTAGAGAGCAATTGAGTTGGTGTTGCTTTAAACCTTATTTTACAAAAAGATGCAGCATAGCAACACACATACTAGGCGTCCCGATTGGAAAGCAAAAGTCAGGTCACAGACCTATTTCTGTTTGCGGGTCACAGCGGAAACATTTGGTGAAACTCTATTTTAAGCACCACATCTCGTAGATCCAATATTGTGACTGCAATACAAGGTGTCCAATGCATATGTAATAGAGGATTACACATTGATACTGGCATGATTGAAATCTGATGTACCCTGGAATTAAATATATGTATATACATATTTGATTAAAGGATGTACGATAGACTTACGTGTGTCATGCACTCCTTTGACGGGTTTTCCATTAATATGAATGGTTGTCCGTGGCTTAAAGTTGGTTTTCTGTGAGATTATCGTGCCCCTCCAATCCAGCCGACCTATTTGCACTTGTAGCTATTGCAACTAAACTATGGCTCTACAACTTCCAACAATCATCTCCAAGATTTAAATATGTTAACTCTTCATACTTTACCATGTCGAATATTAATGAGTAAACGTGTATGATTCCAGGACGTGGCGTTCATAAACCCTGCGAACGTGGTGTTCGTGTACATGCTGGTGCGCGAGCTGGTGGACGGCGAGCGGATAGCGCGCCCGCAGGAGCTGCAGGCCGTCGTGCTCACCTGCCTCTACCTCTCCTACTCCTACATGGGCAACGAGATCTCCTACCCGCTCAAACCCTTCCTAGTCGAAGACTCTAAAGATAAGTTCTGGGACCGCTGCCTCTTGATCGTCGACCGGCTCTCCTTCAACATGCTCAGGATCAACTCGGAGCCGGGTTTCTTCACTGAAGTGTTCACGGAGCTGAAGGCGTGCGGCACGGTGGACAGCCCCCCACCCGCGCCAGCGCACCCCGCGCCGGCGCCCCCGCACGCCCTCACCGCTGCCTGACACACGGAGGTGGCTGTACTCAGGTTGGCACTGACTGAACGCCCCAGTCGTGTCTGATACCAATTTTCAATGTGCGGGGGTCTTGAGCAAACGGTTTTGAGTGACGTATGACTGTGTATTGATTGGTTTTGGCCTGTTGTGCAGGAGCTCGCGTGGGCTTGTCTGATGTTGGAGCTACAAGCTAGTTTACATTTGTTGAGTACTATACGTTGTTATTATTGTTGTTTCATTTGCCATAATTAATGTATTTATCATGCTCGTCTATGTATGGTAGTTTAAATTAGATTAAGCCAGTGATTATTGTAATAAATCTGACTGGTTTGATGCTATGTAATCTCAGTGTGTTTATTCCTTTGTGAGATTTGTGACCATATGATTATGTACCGCTTAAGCAATTGTAATGAGAGACGATATCCTCATTAATTTGAAGAAATCTGAATATACATTCCTTAATTACATTCCGATATTTCTAAATAAAATTCGAGGATCTATTTTCATAAAAATATATTAGTTTGGTTAGCAAAGGCAAGTAGAAACAAAATGTATGTTTGCTCAAGGATATTCATCGTGTAGAAAATATAATGTAAATGGTTGGCCAAGACGCTCGCACATATTAGACGGATAATGGGGGAATACTGTACGAAAACGACATTCGGGAACGTGTGAATGTGATAATCTAGTCAAAAAATTGAAGAAATGTCGAATTCATCAGTAGAGATGCTTTTCGGACCACGTGAGAATGGGATCCATGCAACCTGAGATGGACGCGCTGCCTCTCGCCCGGGGTCGGTCGCTACCGCGGCGCGTATCCCACCATAAAATAATTTATGCTGCACTTTTAATATATGTTTGTAATAAGTATTTGTCTGGTACTCTCGAGGGCGGCGGTGGACCTCCGCGGCAGCCCCTTAGTCCAATAGAACAGCTGTAAGTTAGTGTGTTAAGAGTTTCGTAAATGTAGTGAAATGATCGTATTGCCGTATATTTAGTGATTCTTATTATATGGGATTGCTGATGCTGCTTTTTAGATACATATATATTTAAGTTTATGTTTATGCGAAAATTTATTATACAAAAGTTGTCATCTTGGATATTGTAAACTTTAGAATATACCATGCCAAACTACACTGCACTAAACCACTACACACCACGCCACACTACACTACACTCTACTACACTACACTCCACTATACTACACTCTACTACACTACACTCCACTACACTACACTTCACTACAACACACCACATTACACTACACAGCTCCGGCTTAAGCGCTACCGACATTCAAGCAAGACTGCTATCCAAAACCATGCCTAAAACAGCAAAAAACAAAAAAAGCTAGGCCTGTGGCGCCCTAAGCCGCCGCCCAAGCGCCATTAGGCGTACCAACGCCGCTACTAAACATAATATATATTTGAAACACGCAAGGGTATGACGAAATATTTCCTTGAAAAGCAGAGCGGTAGACGCAATCCTATTATGATACGAATCGCATACGTAGTTAGATGATACTAGTGAAATGTCTGGCAGGCGGGAGGATGCAATAAAGCGAGAACTGTATAGGAATTTATTCCGGTAAACCCTTCTATGAAGTGTACGTATTTAAAGATGGCCGGCTTAAAGCGCGGAGTGACTTGTTTGATATAATATAATGAAATATATTAATAACAAATAGGTCAAATTTTGCGAATGAATAAGCGTTTTGTACAGTAATATCGAGTTACACTAAGTCTTAAACGTTAGTATAGTTTAGACAATGGAATGAGGCACTCGGTTGATGGTTTTGCTTCACCACGACGCGCTTCGTAATGTCGGCGCGAAGCGACGTCGTGCGATTGTTTTTCATTCAAAGATCTGTAGATGTAGATTGAAAAAATTGTCTATCTTACTTATATAGCCAGCTGTATTTGCCCTGGATTAATTATGTATTAAAATGTGCTAAATTTTAAGGCTATCGATTGTTTTTTGGCTTTATTGTATTATTGAAGGTTTCCAAAAGTTTGAAGCTTTTTAAGACAGATCAGTTTAGAGGCAAAGAAAATAGAATCATTCATTTTAGTTATCAGTACTGATAATGTTAAAATTCGAAATGATGGAAGCCGTGTGCTCCGTGCCGAGTGCCATAGCTAAGTTATAATTGTTTAGTGGAGTTTCACAAAGACGAGGCGTGTACGTAGGTATTTATTATAAAAATATAAAAAAAAAGGAATCTCATAAATATGTTCCAAGTCATTATTATTAGGTGAAAGTAGACGTCTGTGATGTTATTTGAATCTTATGTTAAATTCGTGGTGAATCGTTTCGTTGTTTTTTTACTTTGTCACAATTTGTTGTAATTGTATTTATTATTGTATAGTTATTGGTGCCGTATTTATTTTTTCAGTTACTTTGGTAAGCATGGTAGGTATTTTATCCGTCTTCTTAATGTATGATGTAGTTAATGGATATTTCGAAATTGAAATGACCACATTGTTACGATTTTAAGTCCATTTAAGGGTCCGTAGCTATTAAGGATATTTAGAACTTCTATGATTTCTCGTCGAAGCCTGATTAACTTGAGAACGATAGGGTTTTGATATGTAGTAAATAGAGAAGGGCGCTCTTGTTCGTTCTAAATCAGAAAGGTTATGATTGTGTTTCAAAATATTAATTATCTTTAGTTCTTTAAAATAAAGTTGATAATAATAAGCTTATTATATCAGACTTGAAATGTTTATTACTTTGATCTATCAAAACAAACGAGCAAAGAATATTTGCTAAAATATACAATAAGTTTAAACGAGTTAAACAAAAAGAAAAGTGAAAATTCCCAACGCATCACAGCTACGGAACCCGGGTGTGTCCGACACTTCAGTATTCCTTACTCATAAGTATCAAAAAAATAAGTGTATGTTTAATTTTGCTCCATGGAGTCGGTATATGATGGTAATCCAATAATTAATTAAGTCAAAAATGGCCAGTTGTACGAATTTGGAGATCTCGTAAGATATTATATAGATATTTTGAGTGTGGACATGCGTTACTTAATGTTCTCCTGGCCAGGTACTTGTACCTCGATTCACGTAACTCAAGTTTGTTAATTAACCTACTGTAAATATACCCAATTATTAAAAAAAACTTTCGTATACATACAACGGTTGTTTTATTTTTCTATAACCCTGATCTTATCTACGAACCCCGATGCAATTTTTAATTATGAATCAATAAAATATTTTACCTTTTTAAGTTTATACATATCCTGTTTTAAATTCGAAGAAGTTATAAGCAAAATAGTTCGTCTAATTGTTAATCGATGCAAAAGAGTTCGTCTATTGGTGAGTTAAATAAGATTATTCCTTCTTTGTACAATTATGTTGCATAATTTAAATTTGTATACATACAACGGTTGTTTTATTTTTCTATAACCCTGATGTTATCTACTCGTATGAACAAGTAAATGTAAAATTAATCTACATTCTATTATCGTGTGGCGAAATTTGGAACTACAAATATAATTAAAAAATATCTATTTAACGTATTGTTTGAGATATGTTCTCTTTATTTAAACTTTGGAAGTGAGCTACGCTGTGGTCTGTCATGACTCAGCATGAATGGTCAGGCTCATCCGGGTTGGTACCACCGCCTCATAGGAAATCGACGTTTAGCGACAGCTTTGCTGTCGCGTATCGTTCAGTGAGTGGGATTGCCGGATGCCCAATACCCGTTTCCTCTTTTCATCCTTTTTCCTTCCCGCTTCCCTCACAATTGGGCCGGCAACACATCCATAATCCAGAATTGTGGATGTACATGGGTAACAGTGATCACTTACCAGCAGGTTTGCTCGTTTGCTGGACCTATGCAATAAAAAAAAATTAGCATTGCAGCGCAGTGCCGTTGTAAACGCATAAAATGGACAAGGATTAACAGGTCTTGATAATACAATTACTTTTGGAAATAAAGGAAATGATCTACGAGCTCAGTGATATTGATGAAGCATTAGTAACATTCATGCAATAAAAAATGCTATATTAGTAAATAATGTAGAGTGCTTACTAATGTAGAAGTATACATCATATTTTTCTCAATTTGACATGTTTGCTTTATGTTTTATCAATAAGTGTAAGTGGAAGCATCTTTATGCAACACCGAAAGATCCCAAAAGGGGAAATCTAACTGGCCACCTATTTACTTATTTACAAATTACAATATAACATGTAAGTTTAGGTGCTGATTTAAGCGTAGTTTATTTCTGCACTTTATATAATGAAAATATTAATAATACTAAAATATTAATTTATTTAATAAATCGATTGCTCCGACAAACTCGTATGGAATAATTGGATTATGAATATTATATTTCAGTACCTACTTAAGTATATTATGTATTTGGACTTTATAAAACTATCTACCTATTTACTTAATATTGGAATACTTATGTTTTGTTATTTTTAGAATTAAAAAGTTAAAAATGGCTAATTTGTATTTCATTAAAGCAATGATCTGGTGGCCTGTTGGTAACGGACCAGACGCGGCAGCCTACATGTTTTTCGGAGTCATGTGTATATTGATAGTCAATCACCACACACTTTAACGGTGAATGAAAACATCGTGAGGAAACCTGCATACCGTAGCGATTTTAAAGAATTACTCCGGTAAGTCCGCCATCCCGCACTGGGCCAGCGTGATGGACTATATGGCCTTACCACTCTCAATCGACCCTCTTGATTGTAGAGTATGCCCGTGCCCAGCAGTGGGACGAATATGGGCTGATACATGCACACAATGATCTATATTCTATACTATTATCCATCGTTTCACAACCATTTTATTCAGGCCATTATAACAGGTTGATGTGGAAGTCCCAGGGGGAGATAACTTCATGTGGTGGAAGAGTGAGAGCGATGCTAATATCACATACATTGAATACAATGCCACTTAATGTAGGAGCTATGCGGAACTTTTTATTCCCTTAATTTAAATCGCAGTCTGGGTCAAAATTTCTTCACATAAATGTATTAAATAAACTGTACAAATACTATTTTACTATTGCATTATAAAATGCAAAGATCTGCTAATCGTACAGCCAGTTCAATAGTCAGTCATATTGTCAACTGATAGTTGATAGCTGTCAACATGACATTTATAGTTTAGGCGCCCTTTTTATTTTGTATATTTATTTGTTATTATTTCATAGAATTTCTTTAATTTCACTAAAATTCAGCATATAAGTTACGGATATTATTAAATAATAATTAGGGCGTAATTATCTTTAGCTTTAATAGTGATTTTAGTTATTGTGTTTAAATAATTTGGTAAAAATGTGTGACTATCCTGATCCTGATGAAGAGTACGAGCTCATGTACGCAGATGAGCTGGAATTGATGAATGAGCAAGAAGAACACGCTGGTAAATAATGTCTATATATAATTTTACTAGCTAAAATCTGTTAATCAATGAATAAACAACGTTAGTTTATCTAAGAAGTTGTCACACTCTTTTACTGTTTTGAATCGTCTTTTTTTGTTATGAATTACGTTTAATATAATCAATAAAAAGCGAGTTGGTGTCCTAGATAAAGTTTTATCTACTTATATACTACTACACAACAATTTTGAGTAATATTTCAATATGAAATAAAAGCTTTACTATATTAGACTTATACATTATGCCGAATCTACTCTAAAGCTCTAAATGTAATCTCACTATCATATTGCCTTTTCAATATCTTCAGAGGCAAACATATTAAGAAAACCAGCTGCAGCAAAACGGAGCCTTAATTTCACAAGTCCATCTACCAATAAGGAGCTGAAAACCCAAACGAACACAAAAACTATTCAAGATCCTGAACCACTATCCCAAAGCAGTACACAAGATGAATTTCCTAGCACTCTTATGTCTTTGCCACCATCACAACCAAATGAAGAGTTAACAACAAATTCTACAGGCAAGAGGACTGCCGAAGACTTGTTCGGAGATGTCGGAGATATAGACTTTGATGAATTAGAATTACCAAGTAAAAAACAAAAGACTGAGGAGGAGAATGATTTAGATTTAATAAATAAAATTATTGAGGGCAGGAAGTTACGGCAGATGTTGGCTGAGCCCAATAATATGTTGCAGAGTGATTCAAAGCCATTGTATGATTATAAAGAGAATTTATCATTAAATATACCAAGGTATGTATTAATAAAGTAGATTGTATCAAAGGATTTTTTTATTGTTGTGAATGGTGAGACGAGCAAGGCTTTTGCCTGATGGTAAGTGGTACAGCTGCTCATTGACAGTGGCAAAATCAAACAACACCATGAATTACATAGCAATGATTGTCATTTCACTGAGCTTGTTATCCTTTTCACTTTCGTTACAATGTCCTTCAAACGGGAACAAAACAGTGAATTTACACTGCTGTTTGGTAGGAGAAATAGACAGTGCGTTGGTGCCTGGGTAGGGCAGCCTCTTGGTATGAGAAACCTATCACCATTAATTGTTATAGTTAGATCATATTCCTCTGTTACTTTTAGAAAGTGTTTATTATTTTATAATGTGAGATTTTTAAAGTATATATTCATGCCAAAATGACATGTCAATTTGTATGGTTTTGTTAAAATAATAAAATACAGAATGCATATTGAGGTATAAATTGTCTAATTTCAGGTGGCCATTTCTTCCCATAACAAATTCAGATGGTATGCGAGCTTATGTGAAGATAGAGTCAGAGGAGTCCTGGGAGAAATCGTTGGATGTGGCAGCAGAACAACCCAGCTTACAAGCAGCTTATACCAGCACCTGGGAGGAGGCGAGGAAAATTGTGAGTACATAGAATATTTATTGCAGAATAAAATGTTCACTTGCAATTTCCTTCATGATGGTAGAATATTCCTATCTGCATAAATAGCAAATACCACATATAGTGGTGAAAATCCTCTTAAAGTGATGCACATTGGCTTAGGCCTCTTTTATCTGCTTCCGAGCAGGTCATCATAATACTGTCAGAAAGATAACTATGTCTCACCAGTGAACAATATTTGTATTACTGTCAACTCACTGATGACCATTAGGTCAATCTCACATGCCTGCAATACCATAACATGATTATTAATAATAAATAACTTTTTTTTTTGTTTATACAATCTTGCAATCAGTCCTTAAGACTGTAAACAGATGGCATGAAGGGTTCTAAAATAAAGTTATTATTAATGACAAATACAGGTAGATACAGATTGGGTTTCTATTACAACTCATTTATATTTGTATTCAACAAATGTTTCAGTTAGAAATGAAACTACAAAAGGAGCAAGAACGGCAAATAGCATTAACGCAAACTCAATCACAAAAAGTCGCGCACATTGACACGGAGCTATGGGTGGATAAGTACAAGCCTGAGTCCTACGTGGATCTGCTCTCCGAGGAACCGGTTAATAGAGCGCTTTTACATTGGCTGCATTTGTGGGATAAGGTAAAGTGATTGTGTTGCGTCAAAGTTCATAGAAATATGGTGATTGAATTTTGTGATTGCATATAGATATAATTTTGTTTTTTTATAGCATTGGTCCGCAAACAAGCAAGTAGGTCACCTGATGGTAAGTGATCACTGCTCCCCATGAACATCCACAACACTTGGATCATGAATGTGTTGCTGGCACATTTGGTTGAAAGGGGAGTGGGAAGGAAAAAGGATAGGAAGAGGAAAGGGGCATTGGGCATCCGGCAGTCTCACTCACCGAAAGAAACGCGATAGTTTAGCTGTCGCTTCACGTCGATCTTCTGAGACAGTGGTAGCACCCCGGACGAGTCTGCCCATTCATGCTGGGTTATGGCTGACAACAGCGTGGCTCTACTACTTTTAAATTGTTCATTCATTGTTTGTTTCATGTAATGTTGACCTTTACTACTGCTGGAATTGTATTGTACCACAAAGTTAAAAAGGTCTTTGCAATTCTTTCCTTCTTTCTTCGTTATGACCTTCCTTAGACATTGGGCCTCGAATGTCACATGGAGTTAGACAATTTCAGCAAGTCACATCCCTGCCTGTATCTGTATCCATCTACATCCCACTGCAGGGTACAGGCATCCTCTACAATAAAGAGTACGATTGAGAGGGGTATATATATATAGATAAGTTATAGATCTGTGGGTAGTGGGTACTATATGTTTTATGGTACATGTGTAAAACAATCAAATTATTTACAAGAAATGAATAATACACACATACATAGACATCACGCCTTTTCCCACAAGGGGTAGGCAGAGGTGCAACCAGGTCACCCACGTTTCGCTTTGTGTGTTCCATCCCGTAATGTGATAGTGGGCGAGCCTATCGCCATGATAGAGAGCGAGCTTATCGCCAATGAATAATTTATGTCATTGATAGACTGATTTTTCAAAACAAACTTACAGTATTGAAATAAAACGAATTCTTACCATGGCCACGAAAACTGTAAAGTGACCGAAACGTCGGGAAATTAAAAAATGTAAAAATTAAATCAAATTCACGATAAAATCCGTAAGAATTCGTTTTATTTCAATGTGTAACATTCTTATTTCTATTTATAGGTGGTGTTCAAAAAAGAGTTCAAAGCCAAAGAGCCGCAACAGCGAAACAGTTTCAGCAAGAGGACGGGCCAGTTTCAGTTAACAAACAAATGGAAAGGCAAGAGAGAGGCCGAGCCAGAGATGGACGAGGACGGCCGGCCTCATCACAAGGTGGCGTTGCTGTGTGGCCCACCCGGCGTGGGTAAAACCACGCTGGCACATCTACTGGCGAAGTTGACTGGTGAGGGTTTTAGAATATATAAATAAATATAAATACATCCAACAGTCACACACATAGTCCTGACCCCACACTAAGATCGAGTCCCGTGTCGTGGATATCAGGAACTACGAGAGACTTTTCGGTCTCACAAACACCCAGACCCGACACGAATACTCGTGGTTCACACAAACATTTGTCTCGGTGCGGGGATCGAACCCGCCGCCTCTCGTTTCACAGCCGGCGTCTAACCAACTACGCTACGGAGGCTGTCAAATCTGAGAATAGTGTAGGTTTGAGTGTTAATTCAGTAAGTTTACGATAACGGCATTGTTCATAGACAGTTTTAAAACCTATTTTAGTTATCAAATGCTTTGTCCCTTTCGAACGAATTTTAATTCAGTTTGAGCGAAGAGGACAAAATATTCGATAACTATAATAGGTTTTAAAACCGTCTATGAATAAGGCCGTAAGGCTTAAAGAGAGACCAATGGTTTATATTTTGAAATTAATAAATAAATTTTGAAGATAACGTGAGGGTTTGACAGGGAAGTAGGACTGTGCATATTTTATACTAGTTGTCAAATATAAATCCACTAGTATTGATAGAGTTTTTACAGGATAAAAATCGCCATATTTTTTTCTAGGATAAAATTACCTTCTAGCCTTCCTCGATAAATTGATTATCCAACATCAAAATAACTTTTCAAAAATTTCTGTGATAAGCGTGTTAAGACAAACTAACTATTTAGCTCTATGTATAGACAACGTTTCCAGAAGTTGCTTAAATAATTATGGTATAAGACTTTAAAACTTATGATATAAAAGCAATTTCATGGTATAAAATTTAAGAAACGAACTTAATTTTCTCTAAAATCGCATGGACCCTTCTTATAAGACTATGATTATTCCATTGGTATATGGCCTTATAATTATGAATACATTTTTTCAGGTTACAGGCCAGTAGAACTGAACGCGTCAGACGAGCGAAGTACGGAAGCGTTTAGCACAGCGTTGACAAATTCCACTTCTATGAGATCTGTGTTGGATGCCGACAGGAGACCCAACTGCCTTATATTAGGTTTGTCATTTTTCGTATATTATCTAGTACAATATTTTAAAGGTTCTTCCCGTGATGCAAGCTATTATTGTATGTTCAAAATGGCGATAATCTATATGCGAGTGCCGCTGCCTACCCCTTCGGGGATACATTTGCGAGCATGCATGTGATTTATTTATAAAAATGAGAAATAAATAATAAAACCACGAGAGAATTTTCGGTCCAATAAACACCCAGACCCGAAACAAATACCTGTCATTCACACATACAGTTGTCTTGGTGCAGGGATCGAATCCGCGGCCTCTCGTTTCACAGCCGGCGTTAAACCAACTACGCTACGGAAGTGTGGCTAGAGACAATTTCCAACAATGATATGTCTACAGACAGATCTAAATATCTGTATCATCAAATACGTCCACTTTGAGCGACTAGATACACAACTCGGTGTTGTAGTTCAATACTACCGTCATGTTTCCACTTTTCACAACCCAGTTTATTGTAAAATATTATTCCAGAGATCATTGAGACAGCATATTATTTGGCTATTTTCACGTGAATGGTAGACCAACAAATTATGTAATGATTTCAGATGAAATCGACGGTGCCCCCCTGCCTACAGTAGAGTTGTTGGTGAAGTGGTGCACAGCCACCATGGACAGTGGCAAGAAGAAGGGCAAGTCGCAGCCGCTGCGCCGGCCCGTTATAGCCATCTGTAATGACTTGTATGCACCGTCATTAAGACCTCTCAGGTATGCCAAATACATATAGGTAAAGTACGGCCGACGAGTCATGGCTGCCGTGAATATAACCACAAAACAATGTTTGCGCACGTACTCTCAGGAATAAAAAACATAAATACAAAAATTGATGAATAAAAAATTCTAGATTAAACCACAGAGCATAAACGCCCCCGCTCTGCACCTCATACCACCATTAACTTCGAAAAAGTGTATTTTGAGCATTCATTTGCGCGAACTTGCGCATCCATTTGCGTGAACTTCGGGCCGGTCATAACTCGTCGGCTATACTGTAGATTTAATTTTTTTTGCTTAATTTAATACAGTAAATAATAATATATTATATCAGTCCATATACGCACTCTGCTGGCATTGGACTTTATAGTGTGCAGTTTTCTCGCTATGTTTTTATTCAATGTTATATCGTGTTTTAATTAATTTACGAGTTTTCAGTCGCGCTAATAATGCGTGTATATGTGTGTGCGTGTGTACGTGCGAGTATGCGTGCGTACATAATAATATTCGTACGTTGTTTTAGATACATACTACATAATATGTAACATTAGAGTATTTATGATATAGAGGGAGCGCTGTTATATTCGTAAAAATTGAGGTAACTGAAAGTATATTATGTACTTAGTTATTTTCCGTCTAAAATGAGTTTTAATGGAATTTAATAGCACTGAACTATTTTTTTTTTCAAATAATTCGTTGATGTTGGGCAGAATAAGGTGGTCCGGCTCCACCATTTTGATGTAGGTTTTTGAAGTAGCAGCGCTTAACATGTTGCAGGTCGGTAGCGCTGGTGGTGCGCGTGGGCGGCGCGAGCGCGGCGCGGCTGGCGGCGCGGCTGCGGCGCGTGTCGCGGGCGGAGGCGCTGCCGCTGGCGCCGCGCGTGGCGGCCGCGCTGGCGGCGCGCGCGCGCGGCGACGTGCGCCTCGCCATGCACGTGCTCAGCTTCGTGCGGGCTCGGAACAAGGCACAGCTCGCTCCACATACTCTTTACTTTATAGTCAAACTATTGGTTAAGTGCGTGGTGGCCTCGTGGTATCGGACCAGACTCAGCTGCCTACATGTTCACGGTGGTCGCGGGTTCAAATCCCAGGGCACACCTCTGACTTTTCGGAGTTATGTGTGTATTGATAATCAATCACCACACACTTTAACGGTGAAGGAAAACATCGTGAGGAAACCTGCATACCGTAGCGATTTTAAAGAATTTCTACGGTATGTAAGTCCGCCAACCCGCACTAGGCCAGCGTGGTGGACTATATGGCCTAACCACTCTCAATCGTACTCTCGATTGTAGAGGAGGCCCGTGCCCTGCAGTGGGTCGTATATGGGCTGATACAATACAATACAATTGGTTATACAGGATGTCAAAAAAAATGGCGCACCTGCTGATACACATTGTAGTAAATCGTGATTGCATCTAGATTAAAACGCATTTTCGTAGCGTAGTCTAATAGTAACAAAGATCCCGAGAAATTAACAATTAACATCACACGTGGTTCCCCTTAACGTATTACGCCAAAGGGATTGAACCTTACAACTGAACAGTCAAATCAACAACAGCTAAGTAGGGATACTTCTCCATAATAACTGATTAAAACTACATTTGTACGTAGTTGGGCAATAGGAATTTAACATTGAACATTGACCTGTGTACCTTTGTAACAATTGTTAAGGAGAAAGTCTATGAAAGTTTGGTTGATATTTTCCAATTACCATTTATTTATTATCGTATTAATATTATGCCCTTTTATCCAATTGAGCTCCCTGTATATAGTACCGTTTTATAAATGTAAACAAACAAATACGTCAATATTTTTTTATTGAATAGGTCCGGAATACGAGCAAACAGGTCACCTAATGGTGAGTGATCACTGCCGCAAATGACCATCCACTATGCTTGGTTCATTGATGTGATGTTGTCCCTTAAAATCAAAAGGGGATCATGAAAGAAAAAGGATGGAAAAAGGAAATATTGGGCATCTGGCAATCTCACCCACCTAGCAAAACGCGATAGCAAAGCTGTCGTTTCGAACCTGCCCATTCATGCTGAGTCATGACTAACAACCGCGTTGCACTACTACTTACATAGTTGATTATAATGAACCTTGTTGAAAAACATAAACATTTCAAACTTAAAAAAAAATAAGTACTACTGTGTAGTTGCTAGCCTCAGAAAATGTAGAAAGAAAAAAAATCTATGGTACGAAACGTAACAATAATTAAAAGTTCCTACTATCTCAATAACAGTAAAAGTAAACCTCATATTAAATTAAAAAAAACTCTCTTTCAGTTAAGTGTAGAAGACGTGGAGAACCTCGCGATAGGTACAAAGGACTGCAACAAAACACTGATGCAAGCGCTCCAAGCAATATTCACTACCAACGACAAGGAGCCAGACAGCGTCGTCAAGACTATACAAGCAGCCGGAGAATATGACAAGTAAGTCATTTTGTAATATTTTAAACTAATTGTATCACTTATGGAATTGATTATGGTATGGGTGGCCACGAGAATAGTTTTGACATTGCTAAATTGACTATAATTAATAGTCATCTATTTTCTGCGTCTGGGATTTTGAATTAACAGTGAACCTTATCCACGACAAAATTTGTTTACCATATTGCATGTCTATTTACTTATTTATTGAATTAAGGCACTCATATACATTAATACAGATTACTGATTTTTCTACTGTTATATTCTGATCTATATATAACTTAAAGGAGTATACAACACAAAACCTTTATGGCAGTCTTGGAGACCTAGTAAGTAAAGTCTCATTTACACGGGGAGAGTTTCTCGCCTCAAAGATACGATTATCGTAAGGATATAAAACAGTTGCATCATGTAAACGGTTGTCAGAACACGATAATCTATGGCGGTTATGTCAAGTGATAATCGCATACGATTCTTGCAGCGAGGAACTCTCAGTGTAAATGGCGCTTTAAGCAATATGTAATACTACATACATAACATACATAAACCCACGCCTTTTTCCCAGAAGGGGTAGGCAGAGGTCCTACCAGAACACCCTCGTTTCGCCTTGTATATTCCGTCCCACGATGTGATAGGGGGCGAGCCTATCGCCATATCGGGCACAAATTCCTGACTCCGGGCTGATAATGAATAGAAAAATCCAATATCACTTTGCCCGACCCGGGATTCGAACCCGAGACCTCAGCTTTGCAATCATACCGTAGTACCATTACGCCACCGAGGCAGGCAATATGTAATACTATTCTTCATAAATTCGTCTGTGAAGTCAGCTCCATGAGTATTCTTATAAAAACTACGAGCTAAATGGCTAATTTATAAATTTTTCTTTGCAGAGTAGCAGACGGCGTGTTTGAGAGCTACCTAACAGCTCGAGTGGACGCTCGTCTAATCATTGCGTGTGAAACTTTATCCTGGCTCCGACTACACGACACTATCCAGTCATGGACACTCCGGCATCAGAACTACTCGTTGTACGGCATGCTGTCTCTATGCCTGGCCCGGTGCCATAGAGTACTCGCCTCTAGGACTCCGCAGAATATCAAATTCCCTTCGCAGGCGTATGAGGTATTTGTCTATGGTAGTGTTGTTTGATTAAATATTGTATGTTGAATGTTTGAGGATATTGTCTATCGTCTTTAATGATGCTCTTAGATATACATCTAATTAAATAATTGTAATGACTAAGTGTTTTTAGCCTTTGACGGAAATGACCATGATTCAATTAAAGTATCAAAATGAGAGACAATGATGCATACAGATTCACATAATATCCCTAAATCTCACTCGTCGACAACTGCTATCCGAGAATTACCATCAATTTATAAGATTTGTGATTTTTATTTAAAACAAGTTAGTGAGATTTACGGATATTATGTGAATCTGAATACATCATTGTCTCTCATTTTGATACTTTAATTGAATCATGGCCATTACTGGTAAAGGCAGTGAAATCAATTAATCATTACAAATATTTTAAAAACCTAAACATAAAATATTTTTTCTATTTGTGGTTAAAGAAACTTTATTCTCAAAAGAAATTTTACATTTCACTTCATGAGATATAACAATTCTATAAGTAAAATTGTGCTAGTATCGGACAGAACTAATCTATGGGGCATTTCACGTGAAGCGGACAACCAAAAAAAAATGAGGTCATGAATTTTGTTTATACTTCGGTTAGTTATACTTCTAGTAGACGTGGATGTGTACACACATTTTTGTTTTAGTATGAAGCTTTATTGCATAGTTATGAGCTTTTAAAAGTTTACCAAGAATGAAGTCACGAGTTTTGGATGCTTATTATCTGCATCAATTAATTTGTAAAAATTCTAAAAATATATTGTTTCTTAAAGTTAAAAAGTCAAAGTTTTTAATTTTTTTGTCGAATTCTAAATTTGAATTTTTTTAGGTAGATTAAACCGGAAGTGAAAATTTCAAATCGATATTTGAGTAACTTCGGCACTTTTTTTTTTAAATATTTTAACCTTAAATAAAAGCTTTAAACGTATTAGTTCTTCACAAAAAAAAATTAAAACGTGATCCCCAATAGTTTAAGACTTAGAGCATATAGAGTACAAACACATAGCTATGAACACTTTCTAAGCAATTGGGTTTATGCGCTAACATACTAAAATACTACGCTATTAATATTTTATTCCTTTATTCTAACATGCAAAAACATAAAAATAAACGATTTCATTCATTCTTCACTAAAAAATTGAAGCATGATCGCTAATAGTTTAAGACTTAGAGCGGTTTTATTGAGATTGAAACAGTTTTAACTAAAATAGAGATTTATTTTGTAATTATTACTATTCGCACCGCCACTAATTCTATTTACACATAAGCCCTCATTGGTTTGAAGAAAAGCATGCAGTTGTTTCGTTCCTGGAACGGTGATAGCGGAAGCAAAACGGACTCGTAGAAAATCTCGCTCTTTTTGAATACTTTCCTTCGAGCAGTTGTAAATAGAAGTCTCAGTCAATGATGACTTAGCCCATTCATATAATATTATAGGTGTAGTGATAGCGTTATTCGTGGACTGTAAGCTTGCACGGGGTGCCAAACGTTTAAGGTTTCCCCTAAGACCGTCACATGACCTTTTTCCATGAGCGGTGGCATGGAAGTGTAACTGTGCTTCTATCTTAAAATCTTGGTTGTAGTGAAATAGGTTCACAAAATTGAACCTATTCTTATAATGTTCGAGAGCTCAGTCTGTAATGTATTTCATGACAGAAACCACAATTTTATGATCATCAAGGTTTTATGCGCATAAACTCGATTGCTTATAAAGTGCTCATAGCTATGTGTTTGTACTCTATATGCTCTAAGTGTTAAACTATTGGGGATCACGTTTTAATTTTTTTTGTGAAGAATTAATACGTTTAAAGCTTTCATTTAAGGTTAAAATATAAAAAAAAAAGTGTTGAAGTTACTCAAATATCGATTTGAAATTTTCACTTCCGGTTTACTCTACCTAAAAAAATTCAAATTCAGAATTCGACAAAAAAATTAAAAACTTTGACTTTTTAACTTTAAGAAACAATATATTTTTAGAATTTTTACAAATTAATTGATGCAGATAATGCAGATAATAACCATCCAAAAATTCGTGACTTCATTCTTGGTAAACTTTTAAAAGCTCATAACTATGCAATAAAGCTTCATACTAAAACAAAAATGTGTGTACACATCCACGTCTACTAGAAGTATAACTAACCGGAGTATAAACAAAATTCATGACCTCATTTTTTTTTGGTTGTCCGCTTCACGTGAAATGCCCCCTATAATTTAATATTGTGGGTAAGACAGTTACAATGTGTTAATATTGAGACGATAACAAAATAAAAATACCCACATGTCAACTCACTATTTAATTTTAATACTAAAACTTTCAAGTCATGTTTTCATACGATTTTGTTGTAAGAATCGGTCAATTTGAAAATTTATGCCCATATAATGTCGAAATGCTTGAATACTGATGAAATAAGTACGATTTTGTTGCAGATGTATCGCAGGAGCGTGGAGCTAGACAGTATAGTGACGTCGGTGTGGCGCGGCTGCACCGCCTCCGTGTTAGTGAGTCGCAGCACATTACAACGAGATGTACTGCCCATGCTGCCTTACTTACTGTCACCCACACTCAGATCTGCTAATGTACAGGTAAATGTTTTTTAAATCTTATTCCTACTTCAGACTTTCTCCTTAGTGTAAGGTGGTTGCGTATTTTACTTGACCAAAACCGATATTAATATATTTTGCAGTTCTCCTTTCTCTCTCTCGTTTTTCTTGCTTTTTTCCCATAAGTAGTAGGCACAGAGGCAGAGGTGACACCCACGTTTTGCCTTTTTGTTTTCCGTCCTAAAATGTGATAGGAGACCAGCCTTTCGCCATACTGTCTTATTTTTTTCTTTTCAATTTTTTATAATATTTTGTAAAATAGTAATATTGGCATATTGTTTACTCACTTATATTGTGCAGTTGTGCAGTGAGAGTGAGAAGCAGACGGTGCGCACGTGTGCGGGCGCCATGTGCGACTACGGGCTGCAGTACGTACAACAACGCACGCACGACGGACTCTACGCCTTCGTACTCGAGCCTGACGTCTATAAGATTGCTTTCTTCGGTAATATTTTATATTAGTAATAGTGGATATTTGGCTAAGACAAAATCAATGATAATAAAAATAATAATTTAAAGTTCAACACTGTACCTAAAAATTTAACGAAATTGGGTACTTTTTTTGTAATAGTAAAATTAATCAGTAGTTGCTAAAAAATCGGCTGGGAAGTAAAAAAAAAAATCGTAGTGAATTGTTAAGTCTTAGCCTATTTATATTTACTTTGCATGGTAAAGGTATTTCACATTCGCGTTTTTGCCTATTACTGGAATCAAGTACAACGGCTTACATGATAGGTCCCATTAAATATAGTGATTTGATCCGTGGTGCTTTACAGCTGGCTTTTCTGGTTGTAATAGTCTTTTTATCCGAGGTTATTTACCTCTTAAGTTCATCGTTTTGTCAACAGCTTTGATACGACGGGAAGTGGGCAGAAAAATATTTCCAAATCCTCCTATTAATTTTACTTTATGATTAACTTCGTTGCGGGTTTAAGACAAGTTAGACATTCCCGGAGAAGCGCTGGGCTTCAATGCTCGGTATCATTACAATGCGTGCCACTGTTGATCCTGGCTTACAGGAGTTGCAGTGGCGGGTGTGAGGGCGGGACAGTCTCCTAATACAAGATGATGATATTTTTGTATCTGATATACATCATATATGGGATGACAATAATGTTGTATTTCATTAATGTGTAGGCAATGAGGAGAGAGCGCGTCCGCCGCCGCCGATAAGGCAGACCATCGCTCGGGAACAACAACTGGAAGTCATCAGGCGGAACGATGAAATGGTATTACTTTAACTACATTCATATTCCATGACATTTTGAAATCATATTTGATTAATATCCGTGTGGGCAATGATAATAAATACAGTCACATAAATAGCCTTTACCCCACATTAATTGACTCAATTGTCTGTCGTGAGTATCAAAAACTACGCGATATTTTCCGGTCTCAGAATACTCAAAGCCAAAACAATTTTTCATGCTAAAGTCTGTATCTACAAAAGTGTCCACAATCACCACACTGTATTTAAAATAGTTTTAATTACATTATGTTTTACTTCTTTATTCCTTTTCTTGAAATAAAATATTTGGTCCAGACTGCACGTATTGCCGCCAAGCCCGCGAAAGCAGGTGAAGAGAAATCAAAGAACACAATCAAAGGATCTTCTGGCAAAGAAACGAAGGAAGCACATCTCCCCAACCACTTGCAAAGACTGAAGCCAAAAGAAATTACAAAATCAACGCCACAGGTACGTCTAATTGTTTAAAAAAACTATGGTATCGTGTAGCAATTTTTAATTCATTTGTTTTTATAGTTACAACTCTACGATAATCTATTGTACTAACACCTTTGTAATCTCCTCTTTCGATGGCCACGTGACAGGCATAGCCTAGTGTGGGCATCACAGTTGTTCCTATTTTGTAACTAAGAAAGTATAATAAAGATTTTTTTATTTTTTTTATGTTGCTAACTAATGATGCATCCACACTCCAGTTACCTTTTGTGGTGATTTGTGGTGTATTTAAGTTAAGTAATGTTGCTTTACATGTGGCAACAATGTTATCGACATGTACTGGACATTTTGTTATTAGTTCTTGTTGAGTAACATTTGGAACGTTGCTTAACAGAAATTAACTGCGGTGTGAATGCACCATTACAAACCGACGTTTTGCAGATATCGCAATCCACGTTTTGAATAAGTAACAACGATGTATCTGCAAAAGTAATATATTTTTTAAACGCTTGCATATTTAACCACGCCCGTGATTTACGCGCGAACTTCATCGTCTGTTATTGGTTATTTCGCGCCGCTATGGCGACCGCCGTTTATTCATTTTTCTTGTTTACTATTTAATAAAACGTCATGGAATTATAAATTTGTATATAAATGAATCATAGAGGAATAAGGGCTTTATTTCGTTGGCTTTTGCATTCGTTTGTAGTCGACTTTAGGCTTTTTCTTTCAGCGATTGCGGAGACTGAAAATACAAATTATTTGTATGCGAGTACCACAAATGTTAGACAAAAACATATGTGTAGATTTATGTAAAAAATAAATTGTTACGTCTGGAAATTAAATGTATTGAAAAAACAAAATTGACAACGAAATTGAACCGGTAAAAATACACTGTAAAGTAAAAATAAATATTTTCAGCTATCTACGAACTTTGACATCCCGAGACTTAATACATAACGATCATGAAGATATTTTGGTTCGAAAGCAGTCGTTTTGCCATAGATTTTATTTGGTATTTTGCGGCGTTGTCGTCCATTAGGTACCCATTAACGTGTAGAATTTTCCAAATAATTTGGATACAATTAAGCATTTGAAAGAATAGTTTCTAAAAATCTTTATTTATTGTTGCTTTTGATACTAAACAGCAAACTGCAACAATTCATTAAAAAATAATAATAAAAGAAACAATAAATAAGATACCCTAGGCTTATATTTCTCATATCAACCAAATATTAATATTGATGTAATGTTCATGATCTCAAAACTATCATAACACCGCATTTATTTATGACGTCAGTATCGTATAAAACCACAGCAATCACAACTCATAAATTGGAATTAAAATAGAAACGTACTGCAGTCTCTATGAATGGAGGCAGTATATAAGAGAATCAAGATAATAAAGGCGAGTTCACAATAAAAGTGTGGCGCGCGCTAACAAGGTGCGCGTTTGTAAAAGAGCTCGTTACTGCGTGAATGGCCGACAGATTGAAGTTTACTTGCCTGATGGAATATATTAACGCTGCGATCTGCCACTCAATGTGCATGCCCGCTAACGGTGTCTTGTGTGGATTCGCTCACATACATTGGGGTGTTACGGGTGACGTTTTGGTGAGATGTGACGTCATCATTTATAATAGATATTTTTAACGGTATTCTGGTTTATTCATCTAAAATCTTGATGAAGTGGCGTCTAGATTCTAGATGATAGACGTAAGACACACAAAAAACGAGGCGGGCTTGAGCGAATAGAAAAATTAACATTATTATTTTATTATTAATTACATGAAATTTAATTTAAAATGATCTTAACTAATATTACGGTATTCCTAGAAAGATTTATATTTTTAAAGTATGAAATAAAAAAAAAATCGGTTAAAATTATTTCATGAAATGGCAATCACACAGCAATTTACGTGAAAAATTAAAACAACTTTAATATTAACACTCTTTAACTTTCTATAGGTATTTCAGTACGGAACTTAAATTGATAAATACCAATTTCAAAACAATAGCTAAACATACTATTAATTCTGACACAAACCTATCAGTTTAGCACAACGGAACAGTTTACCGTCTCTAAGATAGCACATAACGCATACAGGCGCACAGAAAGTGGGAGTGCTCTGCGAATCTCACTAATTAAAACTGTGTTTGCTAAATCCGCATCGTATTGTGAGAGCGTGAAAGCGCTCCACTAACTCCGCATAGATTAGGATATTTATCAGAGTGGACATATTGTATGATGATTTTTGTAATCTTTTAAATATCGTTGTATTTGTGTGGTAAATGCATAGTTTTACTAAAATTATATATTTAAAACATTGCGTACTATATATAGCGTCTTTAAAAATGAAAGGGTGTGCATTATTTTTTAAGGAAAATGTATGTATTTACCACCTAAATACGATGAAAGGAAAAAAGTATTATTTTTTTTGCAAAAAAAATTGTTGCATTTTGTCTAAAGTCCCTAAAACGACCACCTGGCTTCGTTTTCGGTAGCAGTCTTGATATACCCTGTATTTATTACAATGGGTTGCCTTTCTAAGAGTTATCTGTCTTAGTTTAGCCTTGAGGATGTTCCAACGCCTTGAGTATACGAATTCCATGATTTAATTAGGATTACTACAAATGAGTAGACCTTTAAGATTATCCTACCATGGGAACTGCTGTCAGCCAGGATCAATAGTAATACTCAAAGTATTCACAATGACATCGAAGCACTGCATATGTTGTTAAAAATAGGAATTGGAAAAAAAAACATTTTCCTTTCAAGGCAAAGCAGGGAATGGGCCACGGGAATTATCTTATGAAATAAAACGTTTAAAATTCGAAAAGCAGATGTAAAGCACCAAATAATATTTCACCATTGTTTTAATTAAATTCTGGCTTTCAGTCGAACAAATTAGATTAAGTCGTGACCTTTTTTAATAAATAGTAGACTTAGTATGCACTGAAAAACCAAAGAATCCGACCAAATTGACGCAGCTCAATAGTCGCCTCTGCACACTTATTCTATGCGGCTAAACAGAGTTCCGAGCGCGAACTCATATAATCACGGCAATCTCCCGGCGAGAGCTCGTACAAAAAGAAATAATTAACCCATCCGGCTCGTCACACTCGTCACGTGACACGTCGCTACGTCATATCCGCACACCTACGTCACTTTTACACTATAGCCGTCTTAATACCGCCCACACGATCATGATACTGTTTAATCTAAACAGTTGAAGAATTATACAAAAGTGTTAGAGTGGTATAAACTATAGTCAGTTTGGATTTCATGATTGGGTTTGGCTAGCCAGGCTGGTTCAATGTCTCATAATAGAAATTTTACCTCTATTCTCACATCTTCAAAAATCCTTATTTTAACGGTGACAGATTGTCCAATATAGTGGTCGTTTGAAATAAATTATATTATATTATCAAATGCGGACTATTTGATAATATTGGTTTGACCATCTGAACAACAAGGGTCTCTATTCTCTGCATTGAAAACTCTGCAGACACCGTTGTCAGTCTTTGTGATGCTGTTAATTAATAATCCAGATGTGAATCGAGAAACCGCGGGGTCTCTACCTTAATACATTTTTTTGAGAAAACACAACTATTTGTTTCTGACCTGGATGTTGTGAGACCAAAAAGCCCCGTAGTTTCTGACACCCACGATATAAAACTCTGCATCGTACTAAAAGGTAATACCCATGTATTTATTAGCAAAATTAACCAAAAATTTCAAAACTAATTAAACCTTCCATTATTTAAGAAGCCCGTCAAAAATCGCTACTATCTTGTCAGGTAAGAGCGTTTTTTAATTTCCATTAGCGGGTGCCAATACGGCGCGGGCGAGGGGCGTCGCGGGGCGGACAGTAAGACCCCTCGTAAACACAATAACTAATCACAATAAAAGGGTTGCGGCCGGCTCTCTATTAAAAACTCGCTAAGAATTCCATTGGAGGGTTGAGTTTTTTTGCCGGCGCACACTGGGAAGATTTTTCGATTTTTTCTAGTGAATAATTATAGTGCTAATAAAGTAATTAAGCTTTTAAAGTAATAAAGTTATTTATTTAATACGTTTTTTTAATAATCATAATATTTAACTTGGTCAACTAAAAGAAGTTTATATCTTGCGGTGTACTCGTTCTATAACGTTATTGCTTAAGTCACTCAATTAAATTTGCAAAATTTTATTTTACCTAAATATTCGATTTTATTAGAAGTTTGATAGTAGCCCGAAAAAAAAACAATCTTTAAAACGATGAGTCACATCTTTTTGCAACAAGCCCAAAAGACTTGCGTGAAATTGCCACTATCGGAATAAATTCATTTAGACAAGACCAAAACACAATATTTGTTTCAAAAATACAATATTCAGTATTACCACACAGTATTCAGAACACAGCACACAGTATTCAGAATTTTACATAAGAAAAAAAATATAGAATAATATATTCGTATCGTGCCCAGTGTGCGTCGTCCCTGTTGCAATTTTTATAGTAACTTTTCCTCTCCGCTAATGGTGTATAGGCGGCGCGCTGAATCAGTTTTCATTCCGGAGCCTCTTGGAACGAAAATAATTATGCCTGTTATTTTCAAACAAATTCGTTTACAGGTGAATGTTTTGATTATACATTTTTATGTTACATTTTTTTAAAAGTGTGTTTAACATTCATTTATATATTTTTTTTGTTTTTTTTTTGGACATAACACAACTTTTAAATCAACGTTTAGTACTTTCGGTTGTTGCACAAATTTGTTACTATATTAGCCCATATATGCACGTCCCACTGCAGGGCATGGGCCTCCTCTATAACTGAGACTACGATTGAGATAATTTTTTTATGGTAAAAATTACTATGCTACAATTGGTAGTAAGTTGTAAGTACCGACTTGCCACGGGAGAATCGATAGGCAAATTTTGTTGATTGAAGTTGATTTTATCTCGATATCGGATAGCTTTGATCACATCTGATGGACAGTATATCATATATATATATATAATTATGCGACCAATCATGATTTGTATACCGCCTTTCAATGATTACTAGATCGAATACCTCATGAAACAATGAAATCGCAACACTTTTTCCCAAGCCGTTAATTACTGGAACATAAAATCAGTGTTGCACTCAGGGCGGGTAAGCGGCACTTAGTCGGTCGCGTGCCGCACCGTACAATTTATTACGTGGGCGTGACGATGGTGACCATTCACCAACCGTATAGTAGTGGATTCGATGGGCTACCTGCATGGGCTTTTTAATTTCACCCTTGATTGGGTGGGATTGTGATTTATTTGTATTTTTAATCGCGTGTTTTTCCAAAAATTACTGAATCGTTTTGGAGGAGGTTTTTAATGGTGCTATTTTTTGCTTTAGTTTAGTGGTAGTAAGGTCTTGACATTGTTATCATCAACCTTTTCTGGTTTTCAGAAGCGTGATATAACCGAGATTTTATAATTTATCGAAACGGTATTATTTCATGCAAATACCTTATGAGATAAAACAGGAATAATTAAATAGAAAATATTTTTTCTTAACTTTTATAAATTCTAAAACTTGAATATCAAGATATAATTAAGGTTAAGTTTGAGTCTTTCGTACTCTCGATTATAGAGGAGGCTCGTGCCCTGCAGTGGGACGACTTTGAGATGATACAGCTACAGACAGTAGTGTAACTCAAAACTATAAACCATAAGCTATAAACCAGAAATAGTCAATTCCAACTACCATAAAATGTACTTAACTCGCAAAATAACCTCTAAATACTATACAAATACAGCACTTAAAAATACATCCAAGTAAGATAATTTCCAATGCATTAGTGCGTTAAACGCTGACCGTTATAAATAGCCAGGTTGTGCCATTAAGGCGCCGCCGCGGCTAAGTGCCGTTCCGTTGTCTACGCCCGCCGTTAGCCACTCGTTAATTGCCCCGACTAGTTCTGGCCGTTTAACGGCGTTACTTTTTTTCCGTTGGGTCCAATGAAAATGGGTTACAGCCACTTGAGGGGTGTAATGGGTTGAGGTTAGTTTTGTTTTAGAGTTTTATATACTTTTGTATGTGTTTTATATGTATTTTAAATACACCCTTAATTTCAATATATAAGTGTCTTACTTGGTGGAAATTTTGAGACTTTTTGAAAACAAAAAAAATCTTTTGGATGAACTAAACGGTTATCTGTTCATGTTTGGGTTGAGCATGAGGCTTTTGCACCACGCTTTAGAGACTTTGGGTTGGAATTCAGGATCCACCACCTATTCCAAAAAATCAATATCTCACACCAAACTATGTGATATGTATGTTTGACCACATTTAACTTTGAACACACAAAATCTTGGCAACCCAATCGGTTGTAAAAGGGAGCGTGCACACAGCACGTAACGAATCGGCGGCATTACCCGGCCCGCTCGGTAATAAAGGCAATAACACTCAAACTCGGAAAGAGTGCTCGTATAATGCTGCCTGTAAACGAATATGCGGGGAAATTGCCTACCGACCAACAGATGCGATTGATGCTAGGGTTGCCATTCATATGGGGAATATTTGTGGGGATAATGTAGTCTTGTAATTGCTATGGAAATTAATTTTGGGTTATCGAGAGGAAATTTAATAGTTAAATATGGAGTGTGCTAGTGATATTAGAAACATTGGAGTTGACTGAAGTATGCGAGGAAATATTACGTCTTTAAATCCAGCATGTGAGGATTCTTGGAGTAGGCCTATGTTCAGCAGTAGGCTTCCTGTGGCTGAAGAGAGAGAAGATAGAGAGAGAGGAATCATTATACCCTACAAAGGCTGATTTTAAAACGGTGCGGAAATAATGCGGCTACCAGAACTGAACTAAACAATTCTGATACTGGACTGAAATCTACACAGATTTAATTAATTTAATTCGTTTATAAATTTTACAACTACGTGTCTAGTTGTTTAGAGTAAATAACTATGATTTCATACTTTCATATTTACAGACATGATTAAATACATTCTGTAGAATTTAATAATATACAACCATAACCCAAATATAATAGCAACAATTTGGTATACCCATAACCCTAATTTGCGAGCGGATACAGACAATCATCAATCTATCCCCCCCTGCCCCGCCGTCTCCCCTCCCCCCCCCCGGCGGGTCGCTCGTAAATCACGCGCACAATGGCCCGGGGAAGTTCTTAAGAAGAAAAACTATAGGTTATATCCTTCCGGGGCAGCGGCCAATCGGAAGCGGGCGCGACGTGCCCCGGCCCTCGCCAAGGGTTATTCGGATTATGTAAAGAGACTGGGGTGGTAATTGATAAAAATCTAAGAGTATGTGGACATAGCAATAGTAATTTTAAGGCTAGGTGCGAAGGTTGACTTTTGAAAAATAGGTTTAGTCAATTATTAAAGGATTCAAGTTGATGATGATGTTGGTTTTGAGCGGTCTGGAGTGATTTGGGTGCTAATGGAAGAAGATGATCAATGAATCTTATTGGTTGTGGTTTGTGCCAAATTAAAGGTTGAATTGAGTCAAGTGGCAGGTAGCTAGTTTTATTTATTTTAAATCTCAATCGATGCTTATACTTGGCATATGGTATTTATTTTTAACCACATGTTCCTAGCCAGGCAATATTACAATTTGAAAAACAAAAGAAAAACAAGTTTGCAAAAAAAACCTGCCTGGTAGTTTTGTAAAATATCACGATCATAGTTTCCAAGGCCTTTGATCAACCCGCATAGGTACGATTCTTTTTACGGCTCACCTAAGTTCTGGAACCGAATTGAAGTTCATCTGACTGGTAAAAAGGCTCGTATCTATACGGGGTGGCCGAAAATCGTCGAAACTAAAATCAATATTTTAACAAAAAATCTCCAACTTTTTTTAAATTTTGTACAACTTCACCTGGGGTGATGAGAAAGATGTGGGTTAAATTGAGTAATATATGTCAATATCACCCTGTCAATTTCATACCACAGTCTGACAAACAGGGAAAAGGTTCACCTGACCATCACTGAACATCATCTTCCATAAGCCCCTCTGTATTTGTGTTTACAGATGTATTCCCGATTTTAAAAAGGGATGTATGGGAGGGTAAATTTGTGAGGATTGTTGGGTCTCGGGCAGTCTCACAAGACGAAATGTCATACTTAACCTGTTACTAGGGGCGAGTTTGTTTTGATAGTGGTACCCATAGATGTGGTACCATTCATATGAAACCGATCCATTTACACTGGTATTTTGATAGCAACGAGACTCTAACACTTCTATATACAAAATCTAATTATTAAATAGTCTATATTATTAAATAATTCTAATTTTATCGGTCCAATATTATTTCAAAAATGAATGCCTTTAGCAACATTGCGTCGTTTTCCTTCTATGAAATAATTTCGTAGCCTCTACGCGACACCTCGTAGCTGAATCCGTAGCCTAGCACGCTCACGGTGCTACGGAATCCGATACTGCTATTGTGTCTACTAATATTTTAATGTTTTTTAAAAAGTAGACATATAAGCTGTTTACATTTAAATTTTGTAAAAGAACGATAGTTTTGTTAGTCTCAAACAACTTTATTGTGTTTAGTATAATGAAATTATCCGCATTCTCGTGTCAATGTGCTTTAGAGTCTTTTAGGTACCTACATGAGTTTGTTTAATTAAAATAGTGTAGCAGAATTACATAAATATATATAAATAATCATAAATATCAGCCGCCGTAGCGCAGTTGGTTAGACGCCGGCTGTGAAACGAGGCCGCGGGTTTGATCCCCGCGCCTTGTCTATTTGTCTCGGGTCTGGGTGTTTGTGAGACCGAAAAGTCTGTCATAGTTTCTGACACCCACGACACAAGACATAATTGATCTTAATATGAGGTCAGGACTGAATGTGATTGTTAAATGTGTGTTTATTTATAAAAGAATATAATTGTAAAACTTCCACCACTCGCAAGCTAATCTTATCACCGCGAAGTCTTACATTCCATACGAGATGACTACGCGTCCGCGGCTCGGCTTCGGCCCGTCCGTCATGCGTCCACGCGGATTACCGGTAAGCCGCTGCGGCCGAATGGGACGCGATACCGATGGGGAATGAATTATTTATATTGATGATTTCATGACAAATCTTATTTGACTTCGCTGTCTTGGTGTAAAAATGATTGTCGTGGTTGTACACTAATTTATTATTGTGTTAACTGGCCACGAAAACCACTGGCAGTCTGGTGAAATTATCTGATTGTTATAAGCGACACACGTTTTAGTTTAAGCGCCGTAAACAAACATAAAGAATTACAGATTTAATTATTATATTTTCGTATATCATTTTTAATATCCCGTAAATCCGCTTCCATGCGAAACCAATGAGGCTGTATAACGAAACTGAATCTTCTTTTTCTAATGGGATTCGTTTGTGGCTGGCAACACTGGAAATTTGAATTTAGAACGCGTTCCCTGGGCGCGGCCGGTCGGCGGTCGCGGCAAATTGTGAATTAGAGAGCCGCGGGCGCCGCGCGCGCACCGCCACGCCGCGCCGCTTGTTAGCTAGTTTTTACGCTGGCAACCCCTTTGTACGCGAAATTACATCAATGATGTAGTTGGCGCGTTATTTAGACGTGCCGCGTACTGATTGTGTGATCTTTGGTTGGTTTATTTTGAGGGTGCGATGGTTTTTATGATGGACTATGTTTGTAGTGAGCATATTTGTTGGTTTTAATTATTCGGTTCAGTAAGTTACATATTTGATGTAACATATTTTAACATGTTGTGGTAAGAGATCTTTGGTTTGTAATTTTACGATCAGTAAATCAATTTTACAATATGATGTATTGTACCAGCCCATATACGTCCCACTGCAAGGCACGGGCTTCCACTACAATCGAGAGTACGATTGAGAGTGGTTGGGCCATATATGTAGTCCGCCACGCTGACCTAGTGCGGATCACCCGTTTGGCTAACATAAATTATTTGAAAAATGATGTAATAACTTTTAATTGAACTTGATAAGATGGTACTACACGGTCCACAGATGACAAACACAGCTTCGATACAGATGAAGCGATATTATCGAAAAATATTCTAATTTTATATACACTCGTTACATACTTATTATTACAAAGTGATAAGTCGACGTAATTTAAGTTGTGACGTAATTTAGTAAAAATGTATAATTATACTACTGTATACTAATGATATGGGTTGTTCGTTTGGCGAATTGTAATAATAGCTAATAATCCAGTGTAGAGGGCGTTGGTGTCCCGCCGCGATGTAATCATACGCCATGCCCCCTCGTTTCGAATGTTAGTTTCGAGTTATGTTAAGCACACAGAATTTTAGTTTGAATGGATAATACGTCATAACGTATTGGAGGACTTCTGCGGCCGTGACCATGAAAATTAAAGTGATGACGTGAAGACTTGTACTGTTTCATAAATGTTTTAAAGCTGTTAATCTTCTATGAAAAATAAATAAATTTCATTTTTTAAATGAACTTAATGTTTACGGCGAAGCCTGCTTAGTTTATATAATGAAATGTAATACGTTTATCTCAAAATGCCAACAGGGAAATACTGGAGACATAAAAATAGTTCACCCTTAGACATAGAAATTTCTTAGCCATAGCACCGACTGGTCTTCAAAATGTTATTATATAAATATTCAAAACATCTAACAATAACGATCATTGACGCCGGCCCACTCGAAGGGATAAAGTCAATGGAACAGTTTGTTATCCCCTTTCATCCCGCAAGAATATATTTGCGTGGCTAATGTCCGTTTAACTGGTCCCACTGTTTCGGGCTATTCGGCGCCGAAAAAATTGCCCGAAGGCGACGCACATGGCGCGTTCTGCCAATTTGTTAGATTACATGCGTGTTTAAATTTGGTACCGCATTATTTAAGCCCATTTGAGTTTGGTCCCGTGTAATCGCATTGTGTTGATAAGATTTGTCGGAGGCGGGGTAGGTGATTGTACGTAATCCTTGTAATGATGGAAATTACGGAGTGGAGGAGTGTCGTTCGAAAATAATATTAACTTGTTAGTGTTAATTTTACCGTGTTTGATGTGTTGTGGTGGAGGGAAACAGGTCTAGAGGCAGGTTGTCCATTCGCTGGACTGACCTAGAACATCGACACACTCCTCAATAACAGTACACACGAAATGCCACTAACCGCAACAAACTTGTAGGTAGTTATAGATCAAATATGTTAGTTAAATATAAATATGCGAGCCACGTCAGACGGAGTGTACGGGTCTCTGGCAATCAATCACTGTGTTTTATTTAAACTACCAATACCTTCACCTGAACTTAAAAGTGGAGAAGCCTCTGTAGCGCTACAATCATCGTAGAGAGGACGGACGATGTGGGCAACTCTCCATGAACCACCATCGCGGCAACCACTACCACTCGGCCAAAATTGTCCGACTGAGAAGATGTGTTGTGTGTGGAGTATGAAAGTTTCGTTTTACTTAGAGCAGTATTTTTTCCTAGGAACCCTCCGAAACTTTAAATAATAACAACCTTTAGATAAGATCATTAATAATTTATATTTAAGTGCGTGGTGGCCTGTTGGTAACGGACCAGACTCGGCTGCCTACATGTTCACGGTGGTCGCGGGTTCAAATCCCAGGGCACACCTCTGACTTTTCGGAGTGATGTGTGTATTGATAGTCAATCACCACGCACTTTAACGGTGAACGGGACGTATATGGGCTGATTAAATATATATATATATATATATATATATATATATTTGACGTTGCTGGTCATAAGCTGCATTAATTACTATTTTTCTTTTTCTATTCTCATTCGTTGTAAGTGATGAGACGGAGACAGCCTCCTGACAGTCAAATTTTTGACCTTAAAAAATATCTAGTTTAATATAGTACCGATCACTAACCACGCCAAATTAAACCCTGCTAAAGCATGTTTGTATAAAACTTACGCATGAAAAACGCCATTTGTGTAGCTAAGCGGCTCAGTGCGTCGTCCAAACATGGGGCATATTGCGGTGTATCTGATTAGCGCGGACAATGCGCCGGCCCGCGGCAGACAGCTTTGAGCTCGCCACACGCACAATTAACCCTTCTCTTGTGCTCGGTTTGCTATGGTTCTTTCAATGGGCAAAGACAGATTTTGATTTAACACCTGTTAAAAGAATTTTGTAACTAGTTTTGCCAATTTTGTTGAAAAATTTTTATATTATTATAGCGTCGTGTTTTTTTTTACACAGCGCGTAATTTTAGCCGGAAAGCTATGAATTATGTCAAATCACATATTGATAAGCGCAGTTTGAAATTCTACAAATGAGAAATTCTTCAATAAATGGTAAACGACTTGATGGAGTAGGTACCTACCTAGAAAGTCTTGGAAATCAATTAGAAAAGATCATTAGACGTTCAGTGGAAGGGTGATCGTAATCCCATCTTCATAAATGTCTCATAAGCGGTATAAATAAAATTACAAGTACTGTAATTTCCTTGCCGCATGAAAAATAAAATTATCCAAGCGAAGAAAGTCTCGGGCGTAACCAACTTTCTTTTATAAATTAAACAAACGCTCTCAAGTAAATTACATTCGGCCAAAAAACGATTTGTTACTCAAGTTAAAATTGAAAATTATTGGTACTCCCGCGAGAGCCGCGGCGTGATCGATCGGCTATCAGTGTCAATATACAGTATAAAAATGAATTTGTAAAGGCGCAGTCAACCGCATTAGCTTTCGGGGCCTTAAGCCGTGTACTCGATGAAAGGAATTTAAAATGATCTCGACTGAAGACTGTCTGACTGGTTGTGTAGACTTGTTAATGTTCGGTTTTATAGAAAAGTACTTGTGATATTGCTACTAATCGCGATAGACAAAGCGTTAAACTCGCAGCGTCATGATGTCGCATAAATATGCCCCAGATCAGGCAACGTAAATCCAGCTTCTAGGAAGCCGAAATATTTTTCTCGAATTGAAGAAGATAATCTAACGCTAAGCGATACTCTATCTGGTCTTTATGTACTCGTAGCTCGACGCTTAATGAATAATCATGACTTAACAGGATCGTCTTGAAACCATAATGCGAGTTTACGTGGTGTTATAACAAAATATGTGTGAGGAGCTCAAAGGTTATTAGACATAGAATGTCAGATACTACTTCAGAAATAGCCAGGCTAAAATCTAGTATCGAATGTACGCTAATATTATAAAATCGATTCTTCGGAAGCAACTATTCACGGCAGGCCATATGAATTATTTGAACTTGGGTGTTGAACATTTTCGACACAATTATAAAGCATGCACTTCTGTGTTTTTCGACCCCTAAATGTGGAATGTAGAAAGTTTGGGAAACACTTATTTCAAACTTGAATTAGTTTAAACAATGAGAATTGACTGGTGCAAAAACACAGTCTTTTTTTTTTTTTTTGTATCAGCCCATATACGACCCACTGCAGGGCACGGGCCTCCTCTACAATCGAGAGTACGATTGAGAGTGGTTAGGCCATATAGTCCACCACGCTGGCCTAGTGCGGGTTGGCGGACTTTTACATACCATAGAAATTTATACAAATCGCTATGGTATGCAGGTTTCCTCACGATGTTTTCCTTCACCGTTATAGTGCGTGGTGATTGACTATCAATACACACATGACTCCGAAAAGTCAGAGGTGTGCCCTGGGATTTGAACCCGCGACCACCGTGAACATGTAGGCAGCCGCGTCTGGTCCGTTACCAACAGGCCACCACGCACTACTACTAGAAAGTTTGGGAAACACTTATTTCAAACTTGAATTACTTTAAACAATGAGAATTGACTGGTGCAAAAACACAGTCTTACAATACCGAAATATGCAATTGTACGTTCCCGAGACGTAATGCAAAATCTCATCGACTACAAGAGTAATTGTGAAAATGCAGATTTCAATTTAGCATATCTTGTCCCGTGCCACGCGGCGCCTAGGCGGGGCGACAATGGAATTCAGACTGACCTACTTTAGCTTTTAGTCACTCTTGTGTTGTTAAGTGCTGCTCAGTGCTCTTCTGTGAATCTCTTGAAAAGGTAATTTTTAATTTGACAATGTTCATTTCGTCTTACGGCGTTGATATAGTACTCGTAGTTGTGAGGGTCTGATGAATCAATTCGGATGGGTGTGTACGTTGTATTAAATTTACGTGAAGCCAACTAGTGTTTTTTACTGTGAATATTTCTCGGTTCTATTATGTAACTTTATAAGCAATGATTTGCATAAGGTCAATAATGTCTGAAAATGCATAAAATTATTTGTTCTTATCCACTCAAGAATGGAACCCAGAACTCACGAATCCCTACCTAAATGCTACCATTAAACCATTTAGCCATAGCTCCTCCCTTACATTAACAAATCATTTTGGTCCGCAATAAGCAGTGCAATATCCACTCAATATAAAACTATCGTTGAATTGTTTATGTTCTCGAAGGCTATTTGTTTCGCGTTCGACAGATATTGTTTGCTTTTATTACGACCACTAAACGATGGAATATAAATAAAACCACGACTGTAACAATATCAATGTGATTCTTAGAACAAAGGAAAGCTAGTGACGTAAAGGGGACATATTTTTTTGAAAATATTTTTTATCTGTGAATTGAGAGGGTCTAGATCAGTTCGTCTGTTTTCAATACGAAGATCAGAATTGAATCCTGGATTGAAATTTGAAATATATCAGGTTATTATACGAAACTATACATTCCCGCCAAACAGCAGTGTGAATGCACTGTTGTTTTCCGGTGTGAAGGACATTGCAGCCAGAGTAACTACTGGACATAATGAGACTTAACATCTTATGTCTCAGGATGCCGAGCGCAGTGGGATACCAAGCATTGCTATGTAATTCTTGGTGTTGTTTGGTTTTGGTACTGTCCATGGGCGGTCGTATCGGTTAATAAAAATTTAAAAAAAAATACACGCTTCCCAGAAAAATCAACATAGAACGCAAACGCAATATGGGGTAAATCACTTTTCTAGAATATTCGGATGTAACTCAGGGCATTGGTTTTTTCAGGATATAAGATTTAATGTTGTTGTCATTGTATTTATTCTTCTGTGGCGTGAAAAACTGAATACAATGAGTTTATCAGGCGATCATCTTAAACTATTTTTTGAAACCGACCTGTGTGGATGAATTACTTATTATCAAGAGGTTTTACACCTAGGTGCTATGGTGACAGCACTCGAGCGAAATATTTATGATATTCCTAATTAATAGTGGAAAGCGCAGCGTAGGACGTCCACCCTCAAGGTGGGGTCAGACGACCTGGTAAAGTCTGGACGTCGCTGGATGCAAGCTGTCTCCAACAGGTCACTGAGGAAATCATTGGGAGAGGCCTATGTTCTTCCCTTGGCTGATGGATGGATGGATGGATGGATGATTCCTAATTAACCCGTTCCGAAATGCTTCACAATTATTTTTATAATATTTTATAATGTAATAAAAATATACAAAAACCGCAATCCAAAATCGTATCGTTAAGCGATAACATCGTACAGGGAAATCCGACCTCTGCTCGTGTTATATGTACACCATTAAATAAATATCGCATAGGTTAGATCGGCGCGCGATATACGACCGGTATTACGGTACAAATGGGCAATTTGACGATAAATATATTTCCTCCCGAGTATAATGTTTTATACGTACCAGCGTTGAATATTCAGCGGGTCGTGTGCGTAGTTTCACTGTTATTTACAACGCATAGTTCTGTGTTAGGTAATTTTGGGGTTTATTTTGGGGTATTTTGTTGATGAAAATTATTATAACTTTTATTTTCATATAATTAAACATCCCTGGGGACAAATAGACTAATTCATGCTTTAACAATAGACCCTTGAAATTATTGGGAAGACATCGCTAAATTTCCTGAAAGGTTACGTCTCATATAATATAGTTGAGAAAAGATTTGAGCAATAGTGGAATGAGTTTTGTACTATTAGGTTAGGCGCAAACTTTTTAATCATTCAAAATCTTTCACCAATGTAGTTCATCATAAATTTGCCTTGCACTTAAACCTATAATTAAATATATTTTACAGTATAAATAAATGATTTTTAATTAATTCCTAAACTTACGAAATACTTTGTGGACTCTTTACCTCTCATACATTAAATGTTACGTCATATTCCAAAGAAAAACCGCACAAACAAATCTGTAAACACGATATCCTCTCCTAAGTCTTTCGATTCGCTGAAAACACCTCATAAACACAAAGTGGGCGCTAGTATCGACTTACTCGTGCCGTATTTACGAGTACAAATAAGTATTGGGTACGGCCCGCGGGCTCCAACTCGCAACAATGAAAAATGACCGGCGGAAAATTGCGCGGATTCGAACGGATCTGCTCGCAAGACGCGCCGCGATCTCGGCTCTAGCGTGCCGCAGGGGGGAATTTGGATTTAATTATTTAGTTTTTATGTAATTTTGTTAATAAAGGAATGTTGGTAGAGAGTAATTGTTTAAAAGTCAGCAGTACGCTTTGTTTCACCTGAACTTTGATACGCTGGCGTTTAATCTAAGTTATGTCATATTGGGTTTAAACATTTGTGTATTGATAAATTGTATCTATATTTGCTTATGCCGATCCTGCCTAAGTTGCAGGGATGATAATTTTATATGAAATAGACCGTTTTCTTCTAAAAGGTAATCAATTTTCATTACGTTCCTAAAACTGAGGGTACTTACTATCCTCCGGAATTCTACCCTGCCATAGTATTTTGAGTAGCCACTAAGTGAATTAAAGTTATAAAATTGACCCACCGGAAGCATTGAAATATTCTGTATTGTTATGACATATGACAATACTTGTCTGCAACAATAACGTGTCGCAAGCGACAATTTGGTGCACTGCCACGACTAATTTAAAGCTAGGAATAATTTGCGCACACGGCCCCATCCTCCTAAATGAATGGCCGACATAACAGAGTCCTTCTGCTATCGAATACGAGATGAGTTAGTTTGCACAGCGGAGTGTATCGCGTGCTTATTTGCGCGGCAGTGCCCCGAGGCGGCCCTGTTTCGTCGCGCACTCTATTTTCCTATTTGTGCGGCAGATTGGCTCTGATTGTATTGTTTGCGGCGGGGCGGGGCGAACTGATACCTAGCCTCCTATCTCCCCTCTACCCCCCATCACCCCAGCCCGCGGCCCTGGGGCGAAGCCGCGCGGAAAAATGTTATCTACAACGTGAAATATTGTATGTTTATAAATATTTGAGATGGGATGAATGTTTAATTTTTTTTTGTGTTAGTACTCCACTATGTGGTTACGTGGTCCGCTGAGACGCGACCTGCCATTGTTGATAGTGTGATGTGTATTGGATGGTTAGAAATATGACCACTCGTAGTATAGATATTGTTGAAGAGAAGGATTAAATTGTTTTTTTTGTGCATGTGGCCTAGTACAGAATGTCATGGAGTGCAGTAAACAGCACTAGAAAATTTCCAATTAACTAATTTGCATAATAAAATAAGAATGTCATATAATTACCATTCAGTAATGACAATATTTACAATTAAGTGTCACTATGTCTTTCACTTTCATCCACCTAATTCAAGATCGTAATCACAGCAAAACAAAAACAAAATAGAATCAACCAACTAACTTTACCCGCCAAATAACCAGAAAACCCCAATTAAATCCCAATCCCACCTGAATCCGGTAAATCCGATCGGCAATAACAATGCCGTCGGCGCGAGCGGTGTGATTGTCAATACGGGCGGCGCGGCGCGTCACAGCGATAACTTTTATGAGTGCGAAATTGTGTTTATGCGGGTATGTGTCGCGATTTACCGCCGCCGTCGCCGCCGCTCGCCAGAGACGCTGTAATCGGAAATATTGCGCCGGAACGAAGTTAGGGTTTGCCGCGAGGGGCGAGCGACAGCGGTGCAAATACGGCGATCTGTGTTTTCTATGTATTATTTAGTGAATGTTCTTATTGCGACAGGGGACTGTGTGAAATGCTCGTTTGCCGGACCTGTGCAATAAAAAAAACGGCTATGAACTTGATACCCCTATCGCGACAGTGTTTGTTTAACCGACAATTTCTACGTGGTCTTGTAGAGGTTCTTAGACATTGGCCTCATGCTATCTTAATAGATCGGTACGATATGTTATGATTTTGTGCATATTTAAAAAAAAAAATTAAGTCTTCACGAGACTTGTCACATCTTAAAGGGTAAAGAGGTCACATCAGAAGGACTGAAATAAAGTTATCATCGTTTTATTTTTATAATTAAACTTTCGAAATTACAAATACACGTACAATGATAATAATATTGGTTGCTTGCACCACGCGGAAAACCGGCGATCCTCTCAACTCGCGTTATTGTCGATCCCGTTTCGCTCGGAGTCGCGTGTAACAAACTAGTAATTGGTTTGCTATCTCCCGCCCGCATTCATACTGTTTGCCCATCTTTATCCCGTCTTATATTCTGCTATTGATATCGCACCTGTGTTTGCAATGCCCCACAGCTGGGCATGTATCTTCACTGACGTGGAAAGTAGGCCGCAGTCACGCCAGCATTTTAAAAGTTGACTAACTAAATGTAATATATTTTAGTAGGGTAGATAAATCGATTTTCTTTCTTTCTTTCGTAGGAAATACTATGTATCGCATCACCATTAAAGCAAGCTGTTTAACTTCAGCTACACATGTGGAATAATAAAATTAAATCCAAATAAGAATGTAAAGAAAGTTCTACGAGTCTACTAATTACGTAGATTATTGCTACGACGTAGCGCCGTAGACGTTTGCTACGAATTATCGTAGATCTGTTACTTGCATTAAATATGTAATTTCTTTCAGCGACAATCCTTGAATGTATTATATAACTGTCGATTTGTTACTTTTTTAATCCGTAATAATAACAAGTTCCTTCCCTTTTATCTATAGCGAGATATACGCATGAGCACAAGCATCCCTGTCTCAAAGCGGAGGACGTGTGTACAAGCACGCACTCGTGTGTCATCGCGCATCGCTGTAATGACGTATATTCACCGCAATCGACGCTAACGACGTCTCACGTTGTCGTTGTTGTTAAACAACACTTGCATTGTATCGCACTTTGATGGTGATGGGCGATTGTAGGTCTTGTGGCTTGGGGTTAAGGTTGATGTCGGGTGAGGTAGGCTCGGGATGTGTTGGGTATGAGATTGACAGTATAGTGACTTTGTCAGATTATGTTTCTGTATACATCACATCGGTTTCACGGTTCTTTTATTTTATTTACTAAATGACACACTAACAGTTAGACCAAAAATGCATAATTGTAATATTGCAGACTTACTGGTATAGTCTGATTAAATTATTTCAAGTATTTGTTCAAGTTGTATTAGGTTTTTGTTTGACACATGTAGAAAAATTAAAATAATTTGTGGTGTATTTACTGTAACTGATACCTGTAATTGCTTAATTTACTTATTTGAAATTTGCATGCTCAGCCAGGGTTGAATACAGAGAACCTTGGTACCTACGGAACATCTGTTGTAATGTAACCTGTATACTGCAAATAAAGATATTTGATTTGAACATTATCATCAACATTGTCATTTTATTATGCTTGAACCCTGTATACATTGCCAGTGCTTGTAAATTGTTATGCTTATGACAAAAAGTATTTATTTTTAATAATTTGCTGAATTTAATATAAAGATTGTTACTTGGCAATGTTACAATACTGTTACCCTTACCGACACGGCAGCAAAGCGGAGAGTCGTCGAGTTTAATTGGAGGCGGTGATGCCCTGAGCATTCTGCTTTTTTGCGCACCAATCTTGTAACAACGTGGCTTTATTTTTTTAATTGTCACTAAAGAGTTGCATGTCACACCTACATGTAAACATGTTTTTGTACTGAACATTAAGAACAATCTTTTTTAGAAATAATGAGACTGTTAGTAATAATTGTTTTCTTTTTATGGGCTATCGTGTTTGTAAACTCTATGTTAGAAGGCCATTGTATTTTTTATTTTATGGCATTGCTGAGACTAAAATAAATCTGTGTATTAAATTATATTATTTAGTTGACTTGAATATTAAGCATTTTTAATTGTTTTGTTTTTTGTTTACAATAATTAATAAAATTATTGCCTGCCGACCAAAAAATGTCTTGTTTTTCTAAAGGTGCCATATAATAATTTAATTTTTTTTAAATTCACGTGAACGTTTTTAATAAAAAAAATTAAAGGGTACGGCTAAATTATTACTAATTTGTTGCAGGTACACAAAGATTTCTTCGGGCGAATCGTTCCGCTCTCACAAATACAACGATCAGGTAAGAATATATTTCAGGCAGAATTGTCGACATCGGCATTATTGCCATTTTTAAAAACTGAATACTTTCATACTGCGAGTAGCTCTGGTTTAAGGATATATTATAGGTAATTATCCTATTATATTCAATACTGTTAAATAATTTGTACCGGCAGTATTTTTAAAATAAAAAAGGCCCGTGCCGCGTAGACGTAAGTGGACTGATGCAGATACAAATTAAGAACGACGTAAAACTGAAAAAAAAACAACGTTTTCATACAAACTAAATAAGAAAATATATTCTGCTTCTGCTCAACAACCGAATGTTCGAATGGGAAGGCTTGGACCATAATCCACCATGCAGGCCAAGTGCCGTTTGGCATTACAATTGTAATATAATACACATGATTCCGAAACGTGTAGTTATCTTTCATTGCAGATAAATTGTGTGTTTTTTATAGCATAGGTCCGGCAAACAAGCATGCTGGTCGCCTGATGGTAAGTGGTCACTGCCGCCCATGAACATCCTCAACACTTAGATCATGGATGTGTTGCCGGCCCATCAAATTAAGAAAAGAGCAGGCAGGAAAATAGGATGGGAAGAGAAAAGGGGTATTGGGCATCCGGCAATCTCACTCACCGAATGAAACGCGACAGCTAAGCTGTCGCTCTAGGTCGATCTCCTGTGAGACAGTGGTACCGCCCCGGACGAGCTTACCCATTCATGCTGAGTCATGGTTAACAACAGCGTGGCTCTACAACTTTTAAGTTAATTTATCATCAACACATTACTCCGATAATTCTACTTGGCTCCCATTGCCTGGGTACCATGACACCCTGTATAAGAATACCGCCGCAGCGGTGTTATCGCATAACGTTAATCACACGTCGAATTACGAGTGCGCCTATTATTTTCAATTACCATCGGGCGAGAGCTCAGAAAGGGTTGTTAATATTCATTTCGCCGACACCCCGCGCCGCGCACCTGATCGCGCCACCCGTCCCCAGTAATCCGCCGATTGTCTACCATTTTGTTATTAATCCTGTATAATTTCGTCGTGAATGGGAAAATTTTAATAGGGGATAGGATTAGGTAAGGGGTAGATGTATGGGTGAACTGAATTTTGTATATTAGTGTGACGTCATGAATAGTAATTACTGTGGTATAATGCCTAGCTCAGTGCAGCGGCATGTAGTGCTTTATAAGGTGTCAGTGATGTTGGCCTTGTATATAGCCATTAGGTAAGCGACCTCGCCGTCTTGCTATTTGATAGCTCATTGATAAAATAATATTCTGAGAAGGTTATTTATAATAATTTTACCAATGTACTTGTGAATTTTTGAGAATTCCATTCCATCAAGTTACACCGCATTAATAGGTACTATAATTCCCAGGTATTATAATTATTTTATTTAGTAGATTTTAAAACATTTAGCCATTAATTTTAAAGACTTCAGGAAACCTTATTGACATCTCTAAATGACACAGTTAGTAACTGCAGCAATGCATTGTACATACAGCCTAAATTAAAATGCCCCTCCCCTGGCGTCTTCGCTCGCACCCCCGCACCCCTCGCCGTCACAATTCTCGTTAAGGTGACTGTTTAATAATCTCAACGCGATTTGTAATGGGATTGAGTGGAAATTCGCTCGAGACGTCTCCTCAGCTATATTGTTTCTGCGACTCGGTACATTCGCGCACTTAATTTGAATGTACAAATTTAATAAGATCTTTTTTGAGTGTTCTACGAAATTTGTAGAGGAGCGTAGGTGTCGTAGTCGTGCTACGCGATGGTCTACGATCAACGGTTATTATATGTTTACCATTTTTCATTATTCCTATGTAATTTAAAAAAATATATACGATTGGTTTGTTATTTTACGATAATTATTTTCTATTAGCTTTGACATATTTTGAAGTTGAGATATTTAACGCCTCAAAAGATTATTAAAAAAGATTACAATTCAGTATTTCGCAGATATTTTTCGAGACGAAATGTATATAAGTTTCTAATCGCTTGCTTTTAAGTAAAACGTTAATGTTTTTTACATCCAAGACTATGGAAAAAGCCACAACCAGCTCAATGTTCATTAACTGTAATTTCACTATACTACAATATTAAAAAAATATGTAACTTATAGATATATCTAGATTCTAATCGACTGTACATCAACCACAATATCAAGTGGAAGTTATAATAAAGGCCCGGCTGTATAAACTAATTGTTCGGTGGCAGCGAGTCCGCACCCCCTCCCCGCCCCTTCCTACACCCCCTCGCGATCCAATCCTAGCTGTTTGCTCTAACCGCTTGGTTTAATAAAGTTTCTATTGTAATAACCGTCTGATTTGTTGATCTATAATGATATTGTAGTGCAAATCGGTTTTAGATTGATTTCCGTATGTAATTAGCTCTGTTTGGGATATTGTTTGCGGTGATGATAGGCCGGGGTGTTTGTTCAATTATTGGAATTATTGTAGTTATTTTGTGTATAAAGGTTTCGTAATTGAAAATTGGATGAGTACATATTTTTTTGTAAGAGGTCGTTTTGCCAGAAGCTTCCGACCGTGACAAACGGAAGGAAGGGAGGGATTCCTTTGCCCAGCAGTGGGACTTAAAGGGCTTTTAAAAAAGAAGTCGTTTTGAGTGAAAAAATATGGTATAATTAAAACTTATTGTTCTTTTTTGTTTTTATGTGCGCTACGGTAAAGAGATGTAATTTAATATGTCTGTAATTTTATATCTTTTGTCAGTTTATCAGTGTTATTAATCGACAAAAATATGTGTGTTACGTATTAAACTTGGCATAAAAGTAAAATTTTGTTCATATTTAATTCTCATAAATGATATGTATCAATATACGTTATATTAATATATGCGAATTTAATATCTCAAATGACACAACTGACTCTTATTACCCGTAACAAATATGAGTATTTGTACATCTTATACATAATATTACACATTTCCACACTAAGAATAAAACTAATATATAATTATTTATACACATTATTACTATAATTTTTCATGTATCTAACAGTATAGCAATCTAATTATAATCTAATAGTTAAAAGTAGTATTATGGAGTGCACAATGATTATTCAGCGCTAACAACGCTCTCCAGTCATTGTACTTAGGTGATTATCTCCTAACGACTGTACGCGGCTTTAATGGGTTCTGTAGTTTTGTACGATACGGCATATGAATTAATATGCATATAACCGCGTGGGTAGGTGCCACCGCATTGTCTACTTCTCCTGCCAAACAGCAGTGTAAACGCACTATTTTGTTCCGGTTTGAAGGACATTGTAGCCAGTGTAACTACTGGACATAATGACACTTAACACCTTATGTCTCAGAATGGCGAGCGCAGTGGAATGCCAAGCATTGCTTTGTATTTCAAGGTGTTGTTGGTTTTGCTACTGTCCATGAGCGGTTGTCTATATATGTTGGTTCTGCTTTCACATTAACTAAATATATTATCACTACGTAATGAGCGTTTTAAAAAAAATATATTTGACATATAATGATAATGATTTGCTCTAATTAACTCGACTTACAGGAACCGTGATTACTAATATTTCCCAGTTTCGATTTCCTTAATATTTTTCGATGTTTTTGCATGCGAAAATATGTTGTTTTGATTTCAAATCAACTTGTGTATATATACGATTGGATAGCAATATTAAAATAACTTGAGACCTCACCAAAATTTAGAACAAGAGCTAGAATAGGTTTAACATACATTGCATAATGACAATGTATATATTGCATATTTTGTTTTTGTTTGTTTTAATGTTTTGTATGTTTTTTGTTGTTGTTCAATAAAGTTTATATATTACTAGCTTCTGCCCGCAACTCTGTTTGCGTGGTTATAGTTATAAAAAGTATCTCATCCCGTTCCGTCCCGTTATATCCCGCCTTGTCTCGTCCATCCCATTCATTTGAGTACAAAAAAGCAACAAATATATCAGAATTCCTCACTCATCCCACGGGAACACTACATTTTTCGGGTTATAAAGTAGCCTAAGTGTTAATCCAGGATGTCTACCACCTCCATACCAATTTATCGAAATCCATTAAGCCGTTTCTGAGTTCATCGCGCACAACCGCACAGACAAACAAATAGAGAAAAAAATCTAAAAAGCAATGTTTTGGGTTCTATTACGTTAATATAGTCCCCCTATATATCTATCGGTTACAAATTTATTATATGTATATAGATAGATATAGATAATTATCTTCACGACTAGTATTCGATTTGACCATAATATTTATTTCACAGATGCCGTGGCCGACCTGATTTCATCGAGCACCGTGTTCTACCAGTACAGGGAAGGGTTCAACAACGCAGTCAGAAGAAACGTGCGCATGAAAGACTTGTTATAGATATTATTGCAAACTGTGCCTTAAATCCAAAGTCCTAATGCAGTGAAAAGGAATTGTATTACTTAGGCCCTTTTGATTCCAAATCGATCTTGTATAGAGACACGAGGATTATGGGAACGTGAAATCTGTTCTTAAAATATTAATGTCTTAACTGCTGGTGGAGGGCAAAGCCACAGCCAGTGTATTGTCTACAGCTCAACCTGCCGTTATACTTTAGTTGTAAGTGAAATTTGTAAATAAATGATTATAAATTATTTTTAAAGGTCGTTTTCTTTATAAAAAGCCGAAGTATTTCTTAAATCAACGATTGCAAATCCTTTGATCTATACACACTCCGCAAATAAAAGTACATACAGAAGACCGGATACAAAAACGAATGGCGTAATAGTATGTCAATTTCACTCACCGAATCTCGAACTTGGATTATCAGGGCCACGAAGCTCGCGAAGAATGCCCTATATCACTGAACATCACTTGCACTACATTGTCCACAAAAAGGCATGCCGATAACACTCATTGTAACACTAATCAATTTTACTAGATTGTCCACGAAACAATCGAAATTCGTGTAATACCGCGTGGAAACGGACCACGCCGCACGCGTTCGATAGTATGCACGTGACCGTTTCGAACTGTGGTGCCAAGCGAAAATGTAAACGAAATGTACCCACCGATCAATTTTATTTATGGAACAGAAAAATATTTTGAAACAGCCGCTTTCTTTTATCATAAATTCGTCATTATTTTCTTCCACCGAAATCCCACTACAGAACATAAGGTTTCCATACTGTCCAACCGGCACACTGTGAAAGCTGATTAAAGAAAGAAAATTTTAGAAATTCGCTATGAAAACAGAGATAAAAATAGAATATTTAAATCTATAAAAACAATACAGATACGACAACAATAAACCATTTATCACACATGGTTTTTGTTGTTTTATTGATTCAAATAAATACACCCAACATACATAGTCCTGAACCCGGAATCAAGTCTTGTTTCAGGGTTACCAGAAACTACGAGAGCCTATTTTATAGTCTCACAACACCCAGACACGAAACAAATACCTATGGTTCATACAAACATTTGTTTCGATGCGGGGATCGAACCTGCGGTCTTTCGTTTCACACGGCGTCTAACCAACTGCGCCACGGAGGTTGCCAAATTTGGAGGCTCAGAACCATTTTCGACTGCTAGTCCATGGTACACACAGTTAATATTAGCATAAGCAATAACTACGTGAATCTAGTTACAGTAACATATCTACATCTATAGCCATACTTGTACTCACCATGAATAACAAAACGCATCATATAGAGATTTGTATTATAGATAAACATATCGGTAAGCGAATAACTCGCTAACAGCGTCTGTTCAACACCTGAGCGAAGTTGTGCATAAATCTCTAATGTACGCTACGGCTGTTGTTTGTACTCAGTGGCAATTGGATTTTGCATGGAAATGTTAATCATTGTGTGATAGATTTCATTGTATTGTTATTGAAGAGAGTAAAATGAAATTATGAGATTGAAGATTAATATGAAAGGATCGAAGGATTTAAGTTAATAATATACTCTCTATCTGCGCATATCAATATACTAACAAGTTATAGATGGAAACCTTTTACTAGCCTTATTTATTGTAAGAACTTGTAGCATAAGATACAAATTGTAAACGCCGTTGGTTTCTTCAATAAATAAATAAAAGGTTTACAATTGAGATGGATACATGATCGATTTGTAGATGAATAGTTCGTTAAAGATCTGCAACAATTCGCGTAGCGTTTAAACAGTCATAAATGATAACATAAACTACAAGATGAACAGAAGAGTAGTGATGATGAAAATCACCAGCAATTCATTCTCGAAGTTAGGCCGACTCCAAGTTAAAATTAAATTATGTTGTCTTTAAATAGTCACACTATTGCGTATCAGAAAGCTAAAAATAAGTTCAGATTTCATTTAATTTTATATAATTAAACACGTGGTATTACATAATATGATATTTAATTCTACAATATTTGTCCCCGAAGACAAAAACATAAACTTAGGAAAAAAATAGTTTTTTTGTACTGCACTCGTTCGTGCGTTTTTTCCAAACATTAATAACATTCATCTCACAATGTATTATGCATTTGAGGGAAATTCATAAGTATATTGCTAAAATAAACAAGAATGCTCACAGACACTTAGTATTTCATAAGACAGAGAACAACTGGCGTTTTAATAACCGCTAAACGCTTTGTCTAAGAGAAGCTGTTCGCAACAAACTTACCACATAAATACATCGCGCAGACATTTACGATTGTTCTCAACTCGCCTCGGATATTGTGATTAATTGTCCCACTTTAAATATTGAAATACGACTTAAAAGTTCCGAAGGAGTAATTAGGGTAATGCAGCTTCCCTTATGTGTTTACTTTTGTAACGTAAATGATTTGTTTTTGATTTATTGGCCAAGGCGGTAAAGTTCCCGAAGTTTTAGTATTCAACGCATCTTTTAGTTTAATGGTTTTTCACATTCAAAATAATGCATAAGTACATAATGTTGCCAAATAATGCATTAGTGGAACGCATTTAGGCTGATACAGATACGTTATATTTATGTTATTAGTTCAATGTCTTATAGACCATAGCACAATTTTATAGGTTTTCCGTAAATGTATTTTGTATTACCAATATAAATCGAATATCGTATTTTAGCATTATATTTCCCTTTTATTAAAGAGTCTTTGAATCAAAATATCAAAAGTACGGTTGGTTTTGCTACTGTCCATGAGCGGTCATATCACTTATCATCAGGCGAATGGTACGCTCATCTTGCCATTCCACGCAATAAAAAATAATGTATTGGAAAAGCCCAGCACGTATATTGAATTTGCGTGCGTCGAGATTGTATTGTCAACAAATCTCCAAGTAGACGTCAAGTTACGGTTTACATATTTATCGTAATTTAACATAATTAGTCTGCTCTGAAGTTGAACCGCGGGTGTACGAGGACTCCGCCGACCTTCAAATTGATTCATAACGCAGCAATAACTACTTCAAACTTTTAGGTCGGACAAATTTTTGAGTGTACTTAATAAATACTTTCGTCGAATAGGACATGTAATAATTACAATGAACGTGTGTTATTTTTTTGAAGTTCTACTTATTTTAAGACTTATGGAATAAAATATATGAGAGTTAACTTTAACGATGCGTGCTCACACCAAAAAGCGACTTGATGAATTAGCTATTATAGAGAAGCACCAGGAACGCATGAACTTGGCGGAGATCTTCTTTTTCTAAGCAGCTAACCAAACATTCTATTGGCGATATCAGCAATTTCATCACCATAAAATTGACTAGTTTTTCACCTTTGTTATACCAGGAACGCATAAGTTGGCGGATATATAATATGTATTTGTTATAATAAGTAAGTAGAATGAGCAAATGAGTGTCCGTCCGTTTTGGCTACATTAGAAAATTTGACAAATTATGAATTAGACGGGTTTTCATCTTTCAAGTACCAGGAACGCATGAAGTTGACGGAGATATTTTTATTAGTGCTCAGAATTTTGGGTCTTTCATAATACAATCATTATGTTATCTGCTTAAGGCCCAACTGGCCAGTGTCGAGTGTTTGGGTCTTTAATAATACTGATTGAAAAAGAAAACCTATAACTGGGTCTTTAATAATTCTGTTTTATGTTAGTGTCCAGAAGTTTAGGTCTTTAATCATACCATAATTTTGTCATCTACTTAAGTTCCAACTGGCCAGTGTCGAGAGTGTGGGTATTTAATAATACCGATTGAAAAAGAAACAAAATATTGGGTCTTTCATAATTCCGTATATGTGAAGATGAAGTTATACTTCCTATGACGCGTTTGGATTTTATATTTATGTCAATAGAGATTTTTTTTTATAAATATACATGTGGGTATGTGATTTTAAATTAAATGTTGGTGAATGATGATGGGCCATTGTAAAATTCCTGATAAAAGTAACTTTGATCTTAAAAAGAACTATAAATCCTCACGTGCTTACGTACACACACGTTTAAAAAACCATTTGGAACTTAATTTAATCATCAAATGATGCCTATCTATTGTATTGAGTTTAGTTTTCTAGTTGAATAATCTCATACAAGATATTAAATTATGTTTCGTGGGACTTAATTTTTTCCCGTTGATGATAAGGCTCAGCTTTTGTAACTTCTTGAACGGAAATAATCTTGGTAGAATTTGGGTGGCATTAGTGGACTCTCGTATACCATATCGTGGATATAGGAATGTTTATGCACCTAATATGTCTATTGAGACTTTTATGTCACTCATAAATAATTTTCTCCCTATTTAAAGACATATTCGCTAAGAAAAACAGTTAAGAGTGCCTCAGAATCTATTTTATTTGCTTGAATATTTAAGTTTATGGATGGAAGGTTTGATAATAATCATCAGCCCGTTGCAGTCTCCTGCTGGACATAGGCCTCTCCCAACAACAGGTAATCGCTGGAATAAGCGTGTTCTGGATTGGAGACCGCGTCCTGCCAAACGTAGCGTGGCACGTCCTCTAGCTAGATGGCGGGACGACTTGCACAAGAAGGCCGGCAGCGGCTGGATGCGTAAAACAGCAGACCGGGCTCTGTGGCATACCTTGGGAGAGGCCTATGTCCAGCAGATGGAAGGTTTACTTTGTAAAAATTGTTCTGAGTTTTACATTTAACGAGTGCATAGTACAGTTGTTCTATTTTCGTCACATATGGAGCCAAATTATTTCTCTTTGACTGTTAATAATAATTATTTGACTCAAATAATATAGATAAGTTAATCGATGGACACTAGGATATTTTCATCATTACTCCACTGGGAACAAGTTGTAGAACCTTATTTCCAGTTGTGGGTGTGCACGTAAATTTTTATATAGTTCTTTATTTGTATCAACTCATATACTTCCCACTGCAGGGCACGGGCCTCTCTATAATCGAGAGTACGATTGAGAGGGGTACTTACACGTTGATTTTTATTTAGAAATTGATGGCGGTAAATGAAAGGATAAAGTTGTTTCATGACATTTTTTTTATTATAGGGATAGGCAGGTAGTAAAATACAATAAATAAAAATACAATATAGGTACTGGTACGTAATATATTTCGTAATAATTAAAACAACTAATGAGTTACACGGTTGATCTTATCTATATGATACAGTGAGCCGCGCCGCAATTCCACGCGTCGTGCATAATGCAGTGGTCCTACCTTTTACGCAACTATTTACACACATGGCGCGAACTCCTAATGGTACAGCTTCACTACAAATATGGTAGTTTATTGTGTTGAAAATTCATGATTTTTTTAAATGATTTGTATTTGTGGGAGTACATAACACTTCGCCGTTTGTTGCGGAGTTTATCGTAACTTACAGATATTTTTCAATGACATATTTTATTGTTTTCTTGGATCAATTTTGTAATAACATGGTTCAGTGAAATAATAAGGCTAGGTAAAGATTTTAATTTATCCAAAATGTGACGAAAAATACATTATTTTTAATAGTAAATTGAACTTTTGTATTTTCAAACACTATTAAAATAATAACTATTTGTCCTTTTAAAATCGTGGACCCGAATTCATATAGGACTTAACAGTATTTTTAGTGAAGCTGCATACAATGTTACTATTCAAAACTTCATTCATTTTGTGACGATAAAACTTTACAAGTACATCACTGGGTAAAATCTAAGAATCGTTACATTATGACTTAATAATATAGCGGTACAGAAATGTTTTGGAACTTTATCACTTTCTATTCTGTGGAGTGCGTTTTATTATACGTAAAATTCAGCTTACGGCTAAGTCGCATAACGTCAAATGATATACCGTAGGAAAAATCGATTTATTTTCGTAAATAAAAAACCATGACGATGTTTGTATTATACAACTATTTTTTAAACTATTATTTGTTCAGTTTTAATCCAACTTTTTATATTATTACAAATAAAATGTTCCACAAACCAGTTTAATTAAACATAATTGGCTATAAGATTTTATGAGCAACTGTTACTGCTTCCACTTATAATATACATAGAGTGCTTCTCAATTAATAATAATTGGTATCTAATATTTATACTTATTAATAATATATTTATTAAATCAAACATGTGTTTTATATACATTTGTGTATACTACGTACAACATACGAACACCGAACTATGAGTACTGTTGGTTAATATTTACAATATGTCCAATACTACAATAAGGATTAAAAGTATATTCACAACAGTTTTTGGTCGAATACTGCAACGGTGATGTTTATATACAACATTATATAATTATATATTACTACAAACATACTAAGTCGGTTATACGTGTTACGAAAAGTAGAATGTGATAGCACAATTTCCACTTTGGCAATGTATTTTGAATCATTTCCGTAGATTTCTGGGTACTTTATATATTTCTATTGTTAAAAATATTTGGATTGTATCGGATTTCTTTCCGATTTTATGTCGATTTAATTAAAAAATTTAGCCAGAATCATCGTTAAAATACATAAGACGGATTGGCTAGCATACGGTTTTTTGTATATTTCAGGAAGGTTTCGAATTTACAATATAATCTGCTAATTCGATGATGTTTGAATGTATGGTATAATTACGAAGGTAAGATACTCAAAACTTTGAGCCCAAAGAGAAAAGACTCCGAGAAATGCTCTCACATAGCTTAGCCTATTCGGGAATTTTAGTGTTGTTTTTTTTATTGCATAGGTCCGGCAAACGAGCAAACAGGTCACCTGATGGTAAGTGATCACTGCCGCCCATAAACATCCACAAAGCTGGATCATGGATGTGTTGCCGGACCAATTGGGAGGGGAAGGAAAAACGACGGGATGAGGAAAGTGGTATTGGGCATGTAACATGTAATTGACCGCATGTACTTCAAACCGACAGATTAAACTAATAACAAAATGTGGAATGCTACTCCGGAACAATCTTACACTACAAAACAATATGGCACTTAGCATTTGCACGACTCAGTTATGGCACGTATGAATCCACTTGTATATTTCTTCATTTCATATTAAAACTATATGCTTCGGTAAAGTAATTCTTATAACTAAAGATTAATACTTTCGTCACTGCAATTACTCAATTTAACACTCCTTTTTTTATTGCATCCATTGTATAAATTGAGATTTTTGGTCAACATCAGAATACCACAAAGTAAAACATTCATATGGATAATATCAAGTTTTAGGGTACTTTACAATCGAACTAGTAACATCTGAATTAAAAGTCCAGTTACATGAACTTAAGATCGATATCGTTAGCTTATCTTTTGAGATTATGAATATGATCACTTTTTGAAGGCTTTGTGATTCCAAAATTTTAAAGTTAATGTTAGATAGAACCAATCGTACTTTGCAAATACATCTATGTTATATACGAATTAAGCCCAATTTATGCGGGAAGAGTTTCTCGCTTTCAAGATACGATTATCGTAAGGATATAAAAAAGTTGCATCGTGTAAACATTTGTCAGAACACGGTAATCTATGGCGGTTATGTCATGCGATTCTCGCCGCGAGAAACTCCGTGTAAATGGGGCATTAGGGATTACTATCATTAAAATTATTATTTGTAACAGATGTCCAGGTATTAGGGCAATAAGACGGCGCTATTAACATCCTATCCAAAATACAACTCAAGATACATGAATGAAGGAGCAATAATGAGTTTCACTTGTATGCATCGTTGACAATTGTGCATTACTCCAAGTGCTTGGGCGGGTCGGGCGCGGGCGCGGGCGGCGCGTCGTGCGGCAGCAGCGCCAGCGGCAGCGGCGGCAGGTGCAGCGGCAGCGGCAGCAGCGCGCGCGACTGGAAGCTGGCCAGCGAGTGCAGCAGCGCCGCCGAGTGCTCGTGCGCCTTGCGACGCAGCTCCGCCACGCTGGACGAGCGCGCTTCCTCCTTCGGACAACAGGGGCAGGGCGCGCCCCAGCCTGCGGACAAATAAAACATGTTTTAAATGTCAATTATAAGGGATAACGTATCATGGATGCTAAATCGATCTGAGGTTACTATCAAATTAAAAAAAAATATTTCTTGTTTCTTTTACTCCTTTTCTAACCTCACCTTTTAAAGGGAAGAAAGGTTGTGACAAGTGGTTGAGATGTTGCGAGAGATGCGACAGGTGCGGGGGCAGGAACAGCGGGGGCGGGGGCGCGGGCGGCGCGTCGCCCACCCCACCGCTGGGCGACGAGCGAAACACTCCGGAACTGAAACAAATTGACTTCTTAATATTGTGTATCATGTATGTACAAATGAAGGTTGCAGGAAACCACTGAATGCAGGTTGCTGTCAACATCCTTACTGCGACCTATTAATATTTATTTGGTGGTCAGACAACCTGGTAAAGGTCGCGGGACGTCGCTGGATGCAGGCTGCCTCCAACAGGTCACTGTGAAAATCATTGGGAGAGGCCTATATTTACCAGTGGACTTCCTTTGACTGATGGATGGATGGATGATGAATATTTATTTACACTTCATAGAAATACATTGCACAGGTGAACTTAATGCCTGAGGCATTCTCTTACAGACGAATATGGGGTATGCAGGACCTGATTAAGGTTGAAGGAAGTCGCTGGATGCAGGTCGCTGTTAAAGTCCTTAGTGGGGCCTGTTAGTCATAAATTTTACAGCCTGATGAGGTTTGAAGGAATGATCAAACTTTTGAAGATTGTTTGATATAGTTGGATGCTGGTCGCTGTGGAGAGCCTTGACTGAGGTCTATGTAAAATAGTGGAATTCCTTGATTAAGAGTAATATCATTTGCTTTCACTAAGTTATGATGAGACACTCACATTCAAAGTTGAGATGTTATATTATATTTTATCTATTACTGTCAACAGCTAATATAAAGTAAATAATATGATATAAGACTTCAGCAAGCGCTCTCTGAAGTGGAGACCGCGTCTTGGGAAACGTAGCGTGGGACGTCCTATAGCCAGATGGCAGGACGACTTGCACAAGAAGGCCGGCAGCGACTGCATACATAAAGCAGCAAACTGGGCTCTGAGGCATATCTTGGAAGAGCCCAAGACCAGCAGTGTCCATTGTAGTCTTACAATGCGCTGATGATGATGATGAATACGATAGACTTGTTTCTTCAACATTATTATCGTTCGCAGTATATTATTCCCTTATTGAACACGTGCTTTCTAAAGTTTATCCTTTAACATCGCCAACCTTTGCCAAGTGGCTCTTCATCTTTATAAAATTCAAAATTCTTTCTAGAAATGTAAAACATTCAATTTGCAAATAAATCCTTAGCATAACCAAATGCCACACGAATGGCATTTGGCAAGTTTCCTTCTCGAAACATACCAAAACCAGCATTATACATCCAGTTAGAGTAATGTACATGGGGTGACATTTAAATCTACGAAGTTTTCATTTGATTTTTCTGCTGGTATGTATTATTTAAATCGGTTGCAGCGCGTCGCCGGGGTTTGGGGGTGCGGGGAGGGTGTAGGGGGCGGGTGTAGAGGCGCGGCGGGTGCATATCGATGCGAACACTTCGCTTTGATCCGGCCAAACCTTGTTTGTGAGCGGCCAAGCGTTGTGAGAGCCGACGGCTACTTGCGCCTAGCGTCTTCTTCATTATCTTTAATGCGATTTCTGAATTTATTGCTTTTGATATCTTTGATATTGTTTTATATCAAAAGTGTAGAGTTAAATATTTTCTCTATAAACTGTTTTTTTTGTTTCAAGGGATAGATTTTCTTTCAGCAATTGTGATTTAGATGCAGATCTTATTTTGTAACATTTTCACTTTGTATACTTATTTTGAAAGTACACCCATATTTCTGATTACGAGTAGATGGAGCTTTCTGCTCCATCTTAAAAATTAATACTTAATTTTTTTAATAATATTACAAAGAAATTTTTCTAATATTCTTGCCAACTAATAACTAATTTACATCTAAATTTGTTAAATATCGGATAGATAATGTAATAAATTCAATAATTGCACGGGAGCATATTTTACCCCATTAGACTAACCACCGAGCGCGTTGATGTCTTTATTACAAGTCCCGAGGGGATTGTGTTGTGCTACTTAAAATCTCTCCCTCTGTACAACTGTGTCGTACAACAACATATATTTTTATAATATATGTAATTCCTTTACATAATTACATTTTATAATAAATTTTAACGTACTTTAAGATATTCCTTAGGTAACGAGCTAGAATTTTTAATTTTTTCAGAGTTATTGATTCAATTGAAAGTTTATTACAGAAATATAATAATATTATTTTCTTGGGTAAAATACTGAATTCTCAGAGAGAATGAAAATATTGAAATAAAACTATTTTTTACGTATTTTATCACGATTTGGTTTTTAGTTTTATTTCAACGTGTAACATTCGCGTAAACATAAGGATCCATTAGACTGTAAATAATAAAATATATAATATAATAAATCGTATATGACGAACTAATTAAGATAGCGATGAATCAATTACGCTCAATGTATAACTATTGATATTTTTATCGCAGTTCAATATTCTTCAATTATTCTACAACCAATAAAGCTGCATTTCAAATGCTTGGAATCAGTTAAATAAAAAAAGGACAATATTTTAAGATAACTCCAGCAAGAAAAAACAACAGAACTCCCAAAAAATGTTAAAACAGCATTATTTCCAAATCCTCCCAGTTGAATCGAGTAGGTAAAATAGTGAAGCATTGAGTGTTAGTGCTCTGCGAGGAGACAATGAAATGAGCGGCGGCCGAGGTGTCGCACCTCTCCCGCATTCCCTCAGTGCATACTTGATGTACCGCGACGGAGCCGGAGTAGGGCATAGGCGACAGCGGGTAGAGGTTACATTGTATTAATATGTTTGAAGACACTAAAAGGTAGTATGAAACCGAGGCCTGTGATTAAACTATGGAAAAATGTGGCAGGTTGGGAATTAATGAGGTTAATAGTGATCTCACCGAAATAATGTTACAATAATTACATTACTCTTACATATCGTATTTGATAGTCAAAATAACTACTATGTTTTTATTTGTTGAGTGAAAAATCATCAATATAAATTCCAATTTTTTTGTGTTAAACAATAGGATCATACTTTTCATTATTCCAATCTGCTCTTCTATTATCTCTGAAAAGAGTATGAAGAAGTGGGACTGCCGGATGCCCAATACCCCTTTTCTCTTCCCATCCATTTTTCTCCCTGCTGGTTCGATTTGATGGTCCGGCAACACATCCATGATCAAAGCGTTGTGGAAGATCATGAGCGGCAGTGATCACTTACCATCAGGTGACCTACTTGCACGTTTCCCGAACCTATGCTATAAAAAAAGTGACCGCGGTTTCTTAATGCTCATAATGTTAAATACTAATTAGTATTAATAAATGTGTATTATAATATAATATATGTGTTTTAAAATGTGTATTATAGTAAATTATAATTTGTACCAGGTCTGAGTATACAGGGACTGAAAAGGCACACGCGGTTTCAGATGTCAATTGCTTCATAATATAATTATCAATTACTTTAAAGAAATGTTATCATTTCAACGATCTTCCAACCCGACCATCTTCTGACACTCAGGACGTCTATTCCCGGTGGCACTCGTTCAATGGAATCAAAGGATTTGCGTTCATTACAGACGGTAATAATTGATGCGCAGTAGTGTCGCGCCGCGCCGCCGCCGCCTGCCGCAGGTGACGGTCAAATGCTTTTAGCGACACTTTATTTTGTTTACATATACGAATAACAGTTATGGCATTCCGATTTGTACTTTGTTGCTTTTGAATAGATAAATAACAAATGGTATCAACTTTATATAAAAAAATAAAGAAAGTGAAAGTAAGGATTTTTTTATATAAAACGCAATTCAGTTAAGTCTGTATGGTATGATGAAGTTCAATAAAAACTAACGATCAGTTAAGTTACAATTAGATATAAAACAAAATGAATACATTGAACGTATTACCTATTCACGAAAATGAAAATGGTCAATCCTTACTTTCGTCCAAAAATTGAAGGAACATGTAGGCCTTAAAAGCAGTGAAAGCTTGTATATATTAGGCGATGATGAAATACATTACGCACATAATTCCGTCTGAAGCTGTTTAAAAGAATCAATAATAAAAAATCACATTCAATTTTACTTCATTTTTTTTTATTGCCTTATCAGGTAGACGAGCATAGGCCCGCCTTATAAAAACCAGTCACAACAGTTCACGAACCTTCGCAGTGCCAGGATTCTAGCACAACCAGGGTAGAGTACTCTATTTACGCCGCGAAAACTCTCTCAACAAACAAGACATCAATCACAACATAATTGATTCAAATCCGCCAACACACGCGACAGATAATTAATTACACACTAATCTCACATTAGCAATTAGACCCGATTAGACAAACTACCCTACACTCGCAGACCGTGTGTTAATGGTCATCAATGATTCTCCTTGCAACTCAAAATTCCATTACGGACGCAGATGTCAAGTTGGCAAGTTTGCCCCTCGGTTAACGAACCATGGCCTTATTAATTGATTTGCGAGGGAGGGGGTGGGGGGTGCGGGGCGCGGGGTGTTCGGAAAATGGCCCGCCTTCAAACTCAACTAATATGAATATTCAACTAGAATACAAGAGCTGTAACAACAAAGAGAATTAATATGACGCGTAACTTTAATGCTTTGATTAAGACCCTGGAGTATGCTGTGGATTGCGTTATTAAATAGCTGTCTGTTGTTGTAATGATTTAATTAATATTTCATAATTAGTTTTAATTAATTATTAATTAAACTATAATAATATCTTAGCACAGGTATGATAACTAAAAGTTCTGAAGATAATTTATTTCAGTACTAAATCTAATAAATATTTGAAGCCAATGGACGAACAACAGAATGTGTTAATTTTATATCACCTACGTTATAAACTGGAAACCAAAAATAAATAAATAGGCAATAAGCGCATAGGCCAGTCCCAATGATTTACATAGAGACGTGCCAGACCTAGGAGGAGCCTATTAAACATTAAAACATTTTGTGTTAAAGAAGATTATTACATACCAAGTGGGCATTTATATAAATGACTCTTTGATAGCGACACGCAAATATATGAATATTTTCACTACAATATATGTCATATTTGTCAGTACTTTCATTATATTGGCTATATAAATTAATTCTACCCCCAATTACAATTTTGGCAAACACAAATTCGCCAAAGCACTTGTCGAGCCGTGTGTAGTGTGTAATGTGTGAGGGTAGTTGCGGGACGCGGCGCGGGTCCGGGCGGCGCTAGTGTCGCTATAATCAGTTAATTGCATGAATAATTGAGCGCGTCATTAGAGCAGCGCCGCTCGCACGTCATCTCGCTAGGATATAGTGTGCGTATGATACTAGTTATTTAATTAGGACTTTGTTGTAGTTTTCATTTTGCAAATTACTGATTTTTGCAATGATAAAGTTACTTTTGCTAAGAATGATTTATGACCCATATTAGAAGTGCCAGATGCACTTCTTAATCTTCCAGAAGAAAAGAATACACATAAAATGGATAAAACTCACTCTCTGTTTATGTATTTATAATATATTTCATATTTTAATAAAAGTTTTTATTCAGTACTTAATATAAACGCCTTTAAAAATTGAGAGACAAAATATGAGTAGGTATTTAATAAATTACATATTATTTCGTCAAAAAAAAAACCAGCTTACTGGCCAGTTCCAATTTACAGCCATCTCTTCTAACATTATCTTATGATATCAGACATCTTACAATTCTTTTGTATTATAAAATTGTTGTAATTTCATTAATAAATAATAATCACAAACCAATTCCTGTAAATAGCAGCATTGCTTAATTCATTACAAAATTACAATTTCGAATTATCACTTTTAACACTACATGGTTAAAATTATACTACTTGGTACCAAGGGAACCTCTGCATACCCCTTCCGGGAAAAAGGCGTGAGTTTATGTATGTATATATATAGTTAAAATCATCTACATCTTCTCTCTGTCTCTCATCAGCCACAGGAAGTCCACAGCTGAACATAGACATCAATGATCCATCAATGATGTCTGTGTACAGCTGTAGACCAACATCCCCCAATGATCTGTACCACCTAAATCGACATCTAGAACCTCAACTCACCTTCACCCAGCCTGCACATAGGTGTTCCGCCATGTCCTGTGCCCTATCACTTATACATTCAAACCGGTAACGACGTTAAGCCGCACTACATAAACAGGGCCGCGGTAAACGTCGCCGCCCCTGTATCACGTAATTAGTGTCAATTTATCACGTTGCATAATTAATTTTCATTTGTGCGCCACACGACTGCCGGCGGACGTGTTGCACTGTGTAGGGAGTACTGTATGGCAATATGGTATGATTAAAATTCATAGTAGTAGTTAGTAGTAGGTAGTTACTAGTTGTAAAACTTATTAGGTAAATGATTTAAAATATGCCATTAAAATATGAAATGAAGACTCATTTATTGTGCATCTGTTTGAAGTAAGCCGGTGTAACCGTTCCAAAATATTATTATTTTGCATGGGTATGTACACTCTAAAGTGCGTGGTGGCCTGTTGGTAAACGGATCAGACGCGGCTGTCAACACGTTCACGGTGGTCGCGGGTTCAAATCCCAGGGCACACCTCTGACTTTTCGGAGTCATATGTGTATTGATAATCACTACACGCTATAACGGTGAAGGAAAACATCGTGAGGAAAACTGCATACCATAGCGATTTGTATAAATTTCTATGGTATGTGAAAGTGCGCCAACCCGCACTAGACCAGTGTGGTAGACTATATGGCCTAATCACTCTCACTCGTATTTTCGATCGTATAGGAGGCTTGTTCCCTGCAGTGGGACGTATCTGGGATGATACAGTACAATGTACAGTCTGTGTTGACTGCACTGTGTTTAGTATACTGGTAGGTGCATCACGGTCACTTTATCAGTAGAAAAATACAGGTGGTCAAAAATGGTTTTAACGTTGCAACATTGTCTACTAGATTTTTTTTGCATTAAATATAACAATAACAGGTAAAAAAGAGGTAGGTATATTAAGGTTAAAGAGGTTAAAGAGGTTTTCAATACATACTTCGAAGAAAACGTAATTTTTTTCTAGAATTTAATTACCAAGCGCAACTATTAAATGCATCAATCGCGAACCAGAACACCATGCAGAATACAACGATATTATATTTTACAAGCTTTCTAAAATGGAATGGTATTCAATACATACTTCGAAGAAAACGTAATTTTTTTCTAGAATTTAATTACCAAGCGCAACTATTAAATGCATCAATCACGAACCAGAACACCATCCAGAATACAACGATATTATATTTTACAAGCTTTCCAAAATGGAAATTTCCTCTAACCATTCTCAGACAATTTAATACTCATCTAAAATCATTTTGTTATTTTGTAATCAACAAATAGCTAGACACTAATAACAGAGTTGCGTTACTGTTCACGCCGCTCGTCGTGACCAAGAGCGCCGTCAAATGTATATTTAGTTAGTGAGGCAACTATATTTTGATGATTTATTCATAACTACACGTCACACATTTCATGAAGCCGAATATCAAAGGCGCGCACAATCAAATAACGATCCCAAATACACTGTACAATGATAAATAATACAGGGTATTGGTACTTCGTGCCCGTTTTTTATTCAAGTTCTTTAGAAATCTATTTGATGATGAGATTCGATTTTGAGAAACTTATAATAAAAATTAAGTAAGAAATAGGTGTAATCCTAACGATTGTGAATTACATACATAAACATAACGCCCTTTTCCCAGAAGGGGTAGGCAGAGGTGCAACCAGGACACCCACGTTTCGCCGTATGTGTTCCGTCTCATAATGTGGTAGGGGGTGAGCCTATCGCCATATCAGGTACAAATTCCTGACTCCGGGCTGATAATAAACAGAAAAATCCAATATCACTTTACCCGACTCGGGATTCGAACCCGAGACCTCAGCTAAGTAATCATACCGTAGTACAACTACGCCACCGTGGCAGTCGATTGTGAATTGTGAATAAAGGCTTTTTTATTTATTTCAAAAAATAGGTGTGAATTAGACAATAAAAATACATTCAAGGGTTTCACTTTTGGCTCTTTGAAAGACGTTTAGGAATTGACTTATAAACTTCTCAAACTGATATTCATATTCATTTTTATATGAAAATTTATCAAAACGTCATGAGAAACTTTACAATTAACTCTAAATACCAAACTGGTTTATAACAAATAATGCAAAGGTTCAATTTCAGCTCATTACAAGGCATTTTCATTTCACCGTGGGATTTTCCAGTTGGACGCGCAAAACGAGAAAATATCAAAACGTCGTAACACTCAATTTGTGTACATCTTTATGATACCAAATTTAATTCCAGTGTATAAAGGTAGGCGGGGCGGCGCGGGGAGTGCGGGCGGCGGGGGAGGGGCGATCCTAATTGGCAATTTTCTCTTTACGCCATTTTTTTCAGCTTTTAAGGAGAAAAATTCGTTAATGCATATTTAATAGCCCTAATCGTCTCTCGCCGCTCACGAAATTATAAGACGCCGACGCTCTGTTTATTTGTAGCTGTTTTTAATTTTTCACCAAATAATTTAGCAATGAAATGGAATTTTACCAGGAATTTTAATATTGGAAGTATGCAGCTGATACCTTTTTATTCATTTTGTGTACTAGTGGAATTACTTTAATAAACATTCACAAAAATATCATTAATATTTCGAGTGTCATATTATTTCGTAGATTATATTTCTCTTATTCCCTAAGCCGCCTTGTTTAGAACTAAAACCAACTAAACTGTAATATTATATATGATGGACTTATTATTTAGTTAGTTTCAGTGTATCTTAAGTAATATTTGACTTAGAATTTTTAAAAATCCGTATTTTATTGCGAAACGAAATGGTTAGAAACCTGTCATAGTGTTCCATGCAGAAGTTACAAGTTACAGGATTTGCGCAGACCAACGTAATGGTTAAAGTTCATAGGCGGCGGTGATCACTTACCATCAGGTTGACCGAATGCTCGCATGTCTATAGGCCTATAGGACTATATATAAAAAAATGGTGGTAAAAAGACTGCCTCGGTGGCATAGTTGTACTACGGTATGATTGCAAAGCTGAGGTCTCGGGTTCGAATCCCGGGTAGGGCAAAATGATATTGGATTTTTTTATTCATTATCAGCAGGGAGTCAGTAATTTTTGTCCCGATATGGTGATATGGTCGCCACCTATCACATCATGGGACGTGTCACGGTGAAGCGGAATGGTTGCACCTTTGCCTGCCCCTTCTGGGAAAAAGGCGTAGTGATTATATATGTATATATAGTAAAATACATCTGAATTTGTGTTGCGCGGCATTTACTATGTATTGTAACCACTATAAAAGGAAACATAGTACGTGCGTATCACCCACATAACCACCACTACAGCAAAGATCTGTAAAGGCGCACATAAGGTCACACGAAGCCTTCAAAGATGCAAAAGCCATGTGTTATTTACAAGGGCGCGTCGCAAACGCATTACCCGATTAGCTGGAGCCGGCGCACCGCTTGGTATCCCCGAGCCCGCCCCGCCGCGTAATTCCACAAATGGGTGTAACTCGAAACGGGCAGGTTTAAAATTGAAATTTATATGCGCGCATTATGCATGAGTCGGATTATGGCTGGAAGATGATCGCGTAACCGCACGTGCCGCTGTGTCGGGCGGACACTAAGCTTCTATTGCGTTTTGTAACTACAGTGTTCCTTACATGTAGTAGTACTGTATCAGCCCATGTCTCGGTACTAGGCGCGTTCCGTGCCCAACATTGGGCGAATATGGTTTGATACTGATCCCATGATTACCAAAATCTGTATCTGTATCAGCCCATATACGTCCCACTGCAGCACGAGCCTCCTCTACAATCGAGAGCACAATTGAATGGTAAGGCCAGTGCGGCCTAGTGCGGCTGGCTTTACATACCATGGAATTGTTACAAATCGCTATGGTATGCAGGTTTCCTCATGATGTTTTCTTTCGCCGTTATAGAGCGTGGTGATTGACTATCAATACACACATGACTCCGAAAAGTCAGAGGTGTGTTCTGGGATTTGAACCCGCGATTCCCGTGGACATATTAGCAGCTGCGTCTGGTCCGTTTAACAACAGGCCACCACGCATTACTAGTAGTAGTAATAAGCTTTTATTCATTCCACTATAGGGCACAAGCCTCCTCAACAATCGTGAGTCCGATTGAGAGAGGTAGTCATAAGATAGTCATTTTATTTTTATGATTTAAACATGCTGCATCCTTTATTAACTTTTGTTACCGTTATCTACTTGATTCACAAACGCAATGTTCTTTTTATCAGCGCAGCAATGCACAAATTGACGATGCCAGTAAGTACGATTCGGTCTGATTGGAGTTTGATTCGCATGATACAAATTCGAATCTCTGTGACTAGACGACAATATCTCACCATCCAATTGAACTCCAACTCCTTTTTAAAACCCACCATTTCTCCCAAACCTAGTATCTATTATAAACTCCTTCAAATGATTACTATTAAAATATATGTCTATAAACACATGTCTTGCAAATTGAGGTTGTACTATGTATTGACTTTACATAAGAGCTATTTAATTGCCTACATGACCCTTAAACGAATTTCATTTCATTTCATTTCAAAACCACAATATACACTACATACTATAATGAAAACATGTTGCATTTAACCACACGTCAGTGTAAATAAAAATGATCCTTTTATAACGAGTTAATCGGCAGTGACGCGAGTGAGCGGTAGTAACAGTTGTTCCACAACCCTTACCTCGAGGCGGTGTAAAAACTCCACGGAACTATTAACAAGCAGGGGTTGAATGGGGAAAAATGTACAGGGGATTTGTGGTTAGTTAACAGCAGATATTGGATAGGTATTTGGGATGGTGCGTGGGTGTATTAATCGACAATAATATGCTTTTTTAGGGACGCGGAAGTTTCTCTAGTGTACCCGATATGAAGTGCAGTGAAATACAACGGATTAATATTATTTTGTAAAGCTAAGCCATAATGTTGCAAAACAGAGTTAATACCCATTTTACAATTTACACGTCTATTGGCAGGTTTTTCTCATATGGCTAGTACGAGCCACGAACACGCATGAAGCTGGCTTGATGAAAATTAATCACTTACGCTTATAAACCATCCACTTGAAGACGCGTACAACATTTGTATTACAGAAGCACACCTGATATAAACATCTAATTCATATTGAAGTAATTATGCGAATGAACGCAGAAACAAACGTTTCCACCGTGTTTATTAGCGTTGAGTGTTGACCTTCACAAACATTAAAATCGATATGAAAATCGATACGAGAGGATAATCGAATCGGCCTAGTGTTGTCAGCTTAGCATCCGAGAATCCTCCGAGTAATCCAAAGGAAATAATAACATTTGCTCAAATCCACGCCGGCTAATGTAGCGCGACTCCCAACGGACTTTAAACTGCTTACGTTGGTTTAAAAAAGCCCCGGGAACCCTTCGCTAAGATGTTTGTTCTGCCGGTCTTATTGTAACATGAAGGGACTTAGGCCCCGTTATGAAATATCGATTATTAAATCGATGAACAGGGTTGTAGAGGAAAGTGGTGAACGATTGTTTGGTTATGTAATTTAAAACGTTTTTCAATTTTTACTGTTTAATATTTTTGATGGAGTATGTCCTTGGTTTTCAATCTTTATAGATTACGAATATACACATACTAATCAGGTGTTAAATATATTATCGAAATTTCGCAATTTTAGAACTTATTTATTTTATACTTTATACTTAATTTTTTTACAAATTATGAAGACGAATGAAAGTTTATTCGTCTTACTTAGGAACTTCTTGCTAACCTAAAATTGAAAGTTATTTCTGTTTTTTTTTTTATTAAATCTATCTAGAAACATATACACACATTGGGTTGCGAAATTACTTATATTTAACAACAATGGCCCGCCTAATTACATTGTTAAATTAGTGAATACTTTGGATTCTTAAAATTGAATAATTCAATTCCATGTTTGTTGTATTCTAAGCATATGAAAATATTATCTTTATTTGTAGAAAAATACCTACTCACTTCTAAAGGTATCATATCTGCTCTTGCAGTAGCAACGATGTTTGTATGTTACTAATACGTCAATTTGATTTAATAACACAACAACAATAAATACTCTTAACACACACATAAGGAAGTGGCTAATAATAACAAAGTGATAGTAAATCTACTGAACATTAACAACCAATCTGTTAAAGTTAAGGTTGACATATTGAATGGTCTCGCCGCCGCGTTATGATCAAGTCCCTAGCATATCAACTAATAGTGCACCATTTATCAAATTATTACTGAATAAATCTGCTGTTATTGTGTGTTGGTGGGCTCCCGTATTTTTTAACTAATAAGAATTTATTTAGATTGCCTCAGTCTGAGGTCTCGGGTTCGAATCCCGGGTCGGGCAAAGTGATAATGGATTTTTCAATTCATTATACATTAGCCCGGAGTCAGGAATTTGTGCCCAATATGGCGATAGGCTCGCCCCCTATCACATCATGGGACGGAACATACAAGGCGAAATGTGAGTTTCATATTGGCGCTTCTGCCTACCTCTTCTGGGAAAACGCCGTGAGTTTATGAAAGTGTGTATTTATGTAAGAATTTATAATTTTCCTTTATTGGATACAGAAAGAAACATCAATATACAGAAATAATAGAAAATAGTACAAGTGGCGGTCTTATCGCTGTGGGCGATTTCTACAAGACAACAATGGGATGGATAAAAGAGAAGGAAATATACAGTTTCACAGGTTATTATATGCATAAAGTAGAATTAAGTTTATATGACGAATAAACATACCTTCTTAATAGTCATTTATAATTGTGGCCTCACAGTAGTAAATAACTCTTGTATTGTGGGTAGCAGAAAACTAAAGACATTTTTTGTCACAACTTCTAGGCCTGACATAAATATATCTGGATCACATTGTCTTGTTCCGGACTCGCCGCGGCCTCTCGTTTTACAGTCAGCTTCCAACCAACTGCGCCACACACTATCAATGTGCGTATACAAAACGACTCTCATAACAATCGAAGCCCATTTGTTCACATAATGCGAGTAAATTGAGACGGTAGCGTCGCGGCGTCGACCGTCACGTCATAAATTCTAATAAAACACACCGAACGTTATCAAATTAGAAAAATTAAAAGTGATAAATAAAGTCCAATTAAAGTTTATTGCGTAAAAAAGGCATAAATTAATGCGATGAGACGGACGTGAAAAAACGACATGCGACGCCGCTGCCGAGCGGAGCCAAGTGGACTAGCGGTGGGAATTGTCGATTTAGAACTCGGTTTTATTACAATTATCGATAGAAATCGCTTAATAATGTTACTGCGTTATGAAAGTTAGCGAATATATTAAATTTTTCCCAGAAGGGTAGGCAGAGGTGCAACCAGGACATCCACGTTTCACCTTATGTGTTCCGTCCCATGATGTGATAGGGGGCGAGCCTATCATCATATTGGACACATTCAGATGTATTTTACTATATATACATATATAATCACTACGCCTTTTTCCCAGAAGGGGCAGGCAAAGGTGCAACCATTCCGCTTCACCGTGACACGTCCCATGATGTGATAGGTGGCGACCATATCACCATATCGGGACAAAAATTCCTGACTCCGGACTGATAAAATGAATAGAAAAATTCAATATCACTTGGTCCGACCCGGGATTCGAACCCAAGACTTCAGCTTTGTAATCATACCGTAGTACATCTACGCCACCGGGGCAGTAAACTAATATAATATGATGTATTGTTTGATAAATGCAGGATTCACACATTAATACAAGATTTTTTTCAATACATACACCATCTATCTACTCATTAATTCGGATTTTCAACATCTACGTAACAACATACCCAAAACATTGAGAAACAAAATTGGTGCTATTTGAAAATATTAAAAAAATATTCCTTAAAAAATAAAATAACTTTATCGATACAACTGGCAGTACATCACTGAACAGCGTCACACGTGTGTTGTCTAATTACGCGGTTAAATTGTATTAATTAGAGCGCGCGTCGTGAAAGGGTTGTCGGAATTAACGTGGCAACACTCCCGCGCAACTCGCTCATGAGCTATACGGGTCATTTGAATATTACATTCATATTTTTATTTGTATTTTTGTGATGGAATGAGTGATAGCTTTACGGACTGATAAGACGAGGATCCATGAGTCAAACTAGTCTACCACAAACGAAGCCAATTTTATTGACTTTAGACACAGTGTAACTAAATTTTTGCAAAAAAAAAGCGACGATTTTTTTTGTATTTTTTTCATTTCATGGTATTTGTAAATAGCAAAAAAATTACAAAAAAATCATCGCGTGTTTTTGCATCGTGTCTGTAGTGACTAAAACTACCACCTGGCTTCGTTTTCGGTAGCAGCCTTGATATACCCTGTATAGTGTATAGAACTATGTTTGCAATGATGCATGTTATCATGAGCGAAAACGTAGACATAGTAACCCATGTAGTTTTATCTCATTTCAGTTCGTGTATGCTGCTTTCGAGCTGATTATGTCTATTGTGGAGAGATAACCATATTTCACAGGTAGACTTTCGATTGGACTGAATTGTATTTTTACACGGGCACGACAAAGTAACGACGATGCACCCGATGTTACGCAATGTTAGACCGGGTTTTGATTGTGCTACATCGAAATTAAGTACCTAAATTAATATATGATGTGCAAATGATCCTAATGTAAGGCTGTGTTTAGTTTTTTTTCAATCTTTAATAGCTCTTTTAAATGTAAAATATTTGAAATACAATTTATTTACACCGAGTATAAATCCTGAAATTCTAACTGAATACTACAAATTGTACCACTCTCGCGCAACCGACTGAAAAGAATTTATAAAAATTCAAAAACATTTAACACGAAGAAACGTTTCCGTAACGTAGTTCCCGCCGAGGAAACAGCATAAAACTAAACTGCATCACATAAAAATGTGAATATTAACCGAGTGGAGCAACCGAAGCGATGGAAACATCAAAAGGAGCTATTATGAAAAATCGTAACGCGTTTACTGGGCGGACTCTTTTACATTATTCATGAAGTGAAATTGCTCCTTACGGGGACGTAGTTGGTGCCTGCGTGGGGGCCCGCGCCGCCCACTATGTATGTATTAGATCTTTTAAATAAATCACAAAGTAAATTGTGTTTGATGTGTTACTAGCGACGTAATATTACTGTCTGTCTGTCTCAGCCCAGATACGTCCCACTGCAGGGCACGAGCCTCCTCTACAATCAAGAGTACGATTGAGAGTGGTTAGCCCACATTGTCCACCACGCTGGCCTAGTGCGGGTTGGCGGATTTTACATACCATAGAAATTCTTGCAAATCGCTATGGTATGCATGTTTTCTAACGATGTTTTTCTTCACCGTTATAGTGCGTGGTGATTGACTATCAATACACACATAACTCCGAAAAGTTAGAGGTGTGCCCTGAGATTTGAACTGGCGACCACCGTGAACATGTTGGTAGCCGCATCTGGTGCATTTGTCAGTATAAATTTAGTTGAAGCATATGATATGTTGAAACTTAGCAAAAGCAGTAAAATATTTGTGCATGTATGTAATCTGGCATAGGGTATCTTTTGTCAACTTTTATTATTTTTTGCAAACATTTTCGTCTCAAAGAAAATAATTTCTTCAACATCGGAAAGAGATACGTGGATAAGCAGATAGGTCACCAGAGCTACTACATTTGTCCCCCACGAAGCGCAGCGAGTGCGCGCATGTTGAGCAAATATTCCGGTACCTGTTCGTTCCGCCGACGCGTGTTATTTATACTGGTTTCGTGTAATAGCCGTTATTGGGGTGAGTCGCCCCGCCCCTCACTACTCGCTACACTTACGGGACTTTTATAAATAAAACCTATATTTATTGCCCACTATATAAAACGAAGCGGAAAGCGCAGCGTGGGACGTCCACCCACTAGGTGGTCAGACGACCTGGTAAAGGTCGCGGGACGTCGCTGGATGCAGGCTGCCTCCAACAGGTCACTGTGGAAATCATTGGGAGAGGCCTATGTTCAGCAGTGGACTTCCTTTGGCTGATGGATGGATGGATGGATGATATAAAATAGGTTATATACGCCCACTAATAGAAACCGCTTGGATCTTGGACGACGCTTATATTGTTTATTGTTGTCACATTGTATAATCTTGCATCTATATCTATTAAGAGGGAGGTAAAGGTGATAATTTTGCTACCCATAGAGGGTTTACTTCCGTCCCAAAGACCCTGCTGCCAGCTCCCAGATGCTGATGAGCACATTAGATTAGGCCATTTTGTTATTTCAATGAATGGCGAGAAAACCATGCTATTCGCCTACTGGTAAGCGATACGACCGCTCATAAACAGTAGTAAAACCAAACGACACTAAATTACAAAGCAATGCTTGGCATTCCACTGCGCTCGCCATCCTGAGACATAAGATGTTAAGTCTCATTATGTCCAGTAGTCAACTGGCACACAAAGTGGCTTGCCCAACCTTGGACTTCAGTCAACCTCACGCTTTACAGACCATACATGCTGTCACTAGACCAGTAAGTACTCAATGCCATATATCCAACTCTTCATATTTGTTTTTTCTTTATGATTAATTTCGATGCGGGTTAAAGACAGGTCAGTGTCCTTGAGACTCGCCGAGGTCGAGAGCTCGGTGTCAATTCTTTGCGTGCCACTGTTAATCCTGGCTGACAGGAGTTGCAGTAGTATGTGGGCTGGAAAGTCCCTGTAGCCTCTATAGTGTACTCAATGCCAAATGACTTAATTCGGAACCAATGATTCGACGTCCTTAATGAGGCACTAATGGATTTGATACTTTACCATGAAACTGAGATGGTCACCTAAAGCATAGAGTAAATCGCTGTGGGAATATAGAAACATGTACCAACTAGGAACTTATAAGACGGTTGAAATGCAATTAGATTAAAATAATTATGCTACATTTTTCTGTGAATAATTTACGTCGGAAACGTCGTTGTAACAGTGTATCTGTTGCACTATTTCTAAGAAAAACTGTACACTTCTGCTTTAGCGTACAATTCGAATAACTTGATATTTTCTTTACTTTTAAGTAACGTGTAATGAATTTAAATTCGCTTTCTACAAAACAAAAACTCTTTCTAGGTTTTTCATAAACTTCCATTTTTCATACGATAAAAATATCTTACAATTGCGTCACGGCCACCCACAATATAAATCAAGTTTGTGATAGAGATTACATTCTATTTTCTATCCTATATTTTAAATATGAGGTTTAGTTTCAATTGATAAATATTTTACACATTCATATTTATAACTCGTCCCAAGAACTAACAATTGTTGACAATAGCAAAACCACTCACGAACAATATCTTCCAAACAGCAATAGTAAAATATTTACCTACGTAACGATCCACCCTACAGGAGGGCGGCATAAGAAATCGAGTCACGAACGGACGACTGTCGCCAACCTAACGACTTTAAGTCACAAACACTCGTGATTGCGACACGACACCGATACGTTGCCGACACGACGCCTACACGACGCACGACGCCGCCTTAAATGGGAAATTTGATTTCACATTTTTTTTGTTAGCCAATGTGTGGATCTTGATTGGCTCTTTGAACATGTGGGAAATGAGATATAGGGAATGTTGTCGGCATTCGATACAGGGTGGTGAGTGCTTAATATGATGTAGATTATTTGCTTTGTTAAATCTTAAGAAAACAAGAATGTTTTCAGTTATAATTAAAATTGATTAACGCGTAATTATTGAAACGTATTTAAAGATATAACTGTCAAGAGCAGTATTTTTACAGCCGTGTGGTGCAGACCCGGTTCATAACATAAAGATCGGCGTGGTGTGCGCGGTGCGACGGCGCTCCGCCGCTCACCGTAAGCAAAAACTCAATTATCATATTTTATACCTCATAATACTTAGGAAAGAGATATTCAATTATATAATTTTTCGTCTGAAAAGGGAATCCCTTTTCATTTCTCATTTGGATTTTTCTCTTAAGCAATTACGGGCTTGCTCCGGGGAGCGCGGGATTGGCTCCGAATACATTTCCACGTCGGCCGCGCTCGCCGCCTCGCCGCCTCGCCGCTCTAATTTATCTTTTAACAAGGAATGGAATGTTATGTTAACTTATGCGCGGACCGTGTTAGCTCTGTTTTCGTTTAATAAAAGTGTGTTTCGCGGATGATTTTATGAGTTTCGGCGAGTTATGAATTCGTTTGCGCGCCGAATAGAAATGAGCTCATTTCGCGCGGCCCGCTCTGTGTGTTGTGCGGATTAAGAGCTTTATTTGTTTCTTATTTATATGCGGACGCGAATGGAGCTTTATGTTAAACAGCATTAGCGGCGGCGGCGGCGGCGCGGTGGCCAGTGCGCAGACGACGTCGCGTACCAATTTGCATGCCGATTCGCAAACTCGCTGGAGTTTAATTCGGAGATATCGTCGCCGACATTAGAATTCAAACAAACGAAGTTCTCGCTGCCAACTCGATCCACTCAAGCGGTTCGGGAGAATTCGATTCTGGAAACTGTCGGATCGGATTCCGTGGAAACTCGCATAATCGCATCGCGCGGCCGGTAACACAAATTATTCGTGCGCCGAAACTCCCTAACTTCGTCAACCCTATAAAGGGGGTAAAGAACAAAGCGGAACCACAATTGGCCGTACCGTGAACCGATCCTCTACCTGACTCGATGGAAGTTTTAAAAATGGCGGCTCTTTGAGAGAAAACTCGATAAGGCCGCGCCCGCGGGACGCGTAAATGCAATTTGCAAGGAATCGCTCGTGCCTTTGACGTCGTGCGCGACTACCTCGTTTGAAGATTTGCTTGTTTGTCTCCCCGCCTCGCCGTGAAGTAGCTGTGTCTACATATGTGATTACCATCGTTTCATATTGATTGCAATCGATGATACAACGCGACAAAAGTACCTCCACACATGATTCACAAATTAAGTATCTCAACGATGGATTTATATCGAAATTATCTTACCTTGATACGTTTAAAAACATCAGATGCTGTCCTAAAAGGTTCTGAAATCTACCTTCCTGATGATAATGTTGTATACGGTCCTTTAACGTGTGTGTGCCCACACTGTGGAGCAATTGCTCTCACCAGTCGGCATACGAACTCTACGATAGCAAAATTCTAAATTATCTATTTATTTGAATTACAAAAATGTATCAATATTCACCTCCCCGCAAAACAATTGTATAATATCAAATCAGTAGTCATTTTATTCCTTTGAAAGCTATAATTCTTTTAGGAAGTACAAATTGTGTGCGGTACATAAGCGTCGAGTTTGTGGAAGTTATAAATGAGTCAGCATAATTTTTATTAAGTAAATAACTCGCGCCGAGAAGGGAGGACTTTTTCATTCCAACATGCCAAGTTTTCAGACTCGCCACAGAGACTGTAGGGTAACCAGGCGTTTTTAAATTGTCGTATTTATTGGACCGAGTTCAAAAGATTGATTAAATTGTGTTTGTAACTCTTTTAAAAGGTCAAATTAAGGTTTCTTGAAATAATCGCTGCTGTATCAGGAATTTACTACTTTTATTACAACACAATCTTTGGTTGTTCCTTACATCTTGCAGTCTATTCCAATCTATTATAATAAGGCACCGTGAAGAGCTAAATAAATAAACCCAACAGTCACACACATAGTCCTGACCTCACAATAATTAAGTCTTGTGTCGTGGGTAACTTTGTCACCCACAATAAACAATCATAGAGTTTAAATTATATAATATAAAACAAACCTCTTTTACATAATAATATACCGTAAGATACGCGCATTAAACAATGTTAAATGCTTACACTTTAGGCTGGGTAAACACACAACCAGACGAAGTACTATGGTGAACACACATTATATGCCTTTTAAGTAATTATTACTAATAGCTGCTGAATGCATAGCTGCTTCCGAAGTATCCAATCACGATTTATTAACATTTTTCCGGTATAAAAAGTAATGTAAAGTGTTAAGCCAGGGTGTCAGTTACCTCTATGACAATTTTCATTAAAACTGGTCGAGCGGTTTGAGCGTGAAGAAGTAACAAACACAGAAACATTCGCCTTTATAATATAGGATAGCAAGTAGGAAGTAAGATAGGACAATTAAAGCAGGTTTTATTTTCTACTATTTCCGCTCAGGAAAGTGATCAGGATGAAAGGTCCTGCAAGAAAAATACCCCTACTTAAAGAAACTTTGGCAGTAGCTGCGTAATATATTTTAGGGTGACAAATTCACAATTTCAGAATATGATTATTAAAACCTCGGTTTTAGACCTATTTAAATCATCTATAACGATTAATTTAAAAAGTAACAAAACATGTCATAGAAATAAAAATAAAAATATCCTTCATGTTCTCATATTTCATGGTCACTCTATTCACACGAAATTTCAATGCAAATTGCGAGGAATGATAGAGCTCCAAACGCACAAATTACTTGCACAACATTTTAATTTGTTGTCGGAGTTTTAATTAATGTGGGCTGAATAACATCAAATTGTGACGCGCCTCTTCTCTAATGCTTTGATTGATGGTCCCTTTATCGGTATTTCTAAATAGGGTACGACAATAAATTCTCAATCGATCTCCTTTTTGTAGGTATTGGTGATCTTGAGTGTAATTAATAAAATAAAGGAAACATTCGAAAAATTATAGCCATATAGTCCTCAGACTATGAAAATCCAAATCAGTATTTAGATTCGAAAATCAAGATTGTTAAACTTTTTTATTTATTGATACAATTGCCTTAATTATTTGATGAATCACGCTCGAATTTCAACTGCTGGGTGACCACTTATTACATTAATTTAGCGAAACAGTTTTTATAACACATTTCAATACAATTGAAGTCAACATAATCTTATTTCTGTTTTCACAAAATTCGCCAATGACATGACATTCAGCCGAAAGCAAACACAGTTACATAGGCAGGTGCGCGGTTTAACGCAATTACGGCGGCGTTACGATATCGTTACGGCGGCCGTTAGTTTCGTTACGTTAACGAGCGCGCCGCCCGATCGGCCGAACGTTGTTAGTTCAACTTTATTTAACTAAAACTATTTGTAACTTGTTCAGTGTTATGTATTATGTTTTATACTAATTTTGAGAATATTTTTGTTTGTGACACAAACAATGTGACAAACTAAACAATGATTTTAAATTAATAAAAAACAATACAGGACGAATTGAGAATGCCTTTAAGTATTTTTTCTTTTGGTTAATATCAAAGGGAAACTCAAAATCGTAATAACGTACGGTGAATAACTGTTCATCGAATTTTAGGGGCAATTCATGACCTTGACCATATCAACATCCTAATTTAGGATTTAAAAAACTACAGAAACTATACTAAACTGAAACTAAACCTTTATACTATTCCAAAAAGCAGTTCTAGGCAGACATAGCCTCATTGTCTTATTATGGCAGTCGGAACACGCGGGGGATCCCACTTATTATTCCAGAGCCGTCTCCCAATTTGTATTTGCTTGTTTACGACAAATCGAGCATAATTGGGTTTAGTAGCCATTATCATCGCCGATGGTTACTCGATTTGGATTGTACAGTACTTAACATAAGGTTCATAGTTTTTATTTTGATGTTCTAGTTTTAAAAAACCTACTTCATTAATTTTCAAACCAATCAATCATACTGGCGAATGTTTTGTTTACAATAGTATAAATATGTGTAAAGTGATATTACAGCAAAAAGTTCTCGAATGGAGGCCACGAAGCGGAAAGCGCAGCCTGGGACGTCCACCCACTAGGTGGTCAGACGACCTGGTAAAGGTCGCAGGACTTCGCTGGATGCAGGCTGCCTCCAACAGGTCACTGTGGAAATCATTGGGAAAGGCCTATGTTCAGCAGTGGACTTCCTTTGGCTGATGGATTGGATATTACAGACCGATATGGCGATGGGCTCGCCCCCTATCAAATACTGGGACGGAACAGACACGGCGAACCGTGGGTTCTGATTACTACCATGAGAACCTCAGCCTACTCATTTATATTATTTTACAGACAGTGTGTTCAAACTTAGATTCTCCTAGATTGCAACCTATAACCTTTGCCACTCTATACCATTTTAATACACGGGATTAAAACCCACTTGTCAACTGATCTCACGCCCAACTCCAACTGCTTAAAAACCTTTACACCCTAATTGAAATGAAGCAGATTAAATATTTTGAATTAAAAAAGGGTGTAATTATCCTTTTGTTGTTTGCGCGGGCCCGCATGCCGACCATTAAAGGGTACAGTCAAAAGGTCGCGTTACCACTCAATCTTTACGCGTCGCCGAACTCATACTGATTTCATTTTTTATGACCACTCGTTTATTATGCAGGCGTGGATAATTGTGGTGAAATGGCCTGTTTGTAGAATTTCAGATTAATTAGCTACATTTTGCAGGCCTCGCTCAGATCAATTTTTTTTAGAATGTTACATTATGTGGCTGACTCAAAATTACATCGGTCTGAAAAATCTATATTTCATAACATAATTCCCTTATTAAATCCTTCTATTAAATGTTACTATCATTATAAAACGCAAATAGCGAAAGAGATTTAAACAAATATTACTTTAAAAGCCAGTAAAATCAATGAACACTAAATCGTTGTCCACTTGCGATATAAAGCGGAGTTCACAAGCACGCGGGCGGCACGTGCCGCGCGTATTATCGCACAATATTGTCAAACGCCCGCAGCGACGCGGCGGGGCGTCAGCTACCCGCTATCAAATTGGCGAGGTTTGTAGAAAATATCAAATATTGGGTATTTGTGTTTTTTATACCATTGTAAAAAAGAATACAGCTTCGCTAATGGTCACCGTATATTATCAAAACAGGAGTCTGAATGTTCGATTGAATGGATTAACACGGAGAAATTGTTGGGAGAAGTAAAAAGTAAACTTTACTGAACCTTTTGTGTTTTTTTGTGATCAATATACTTTTAATGAAAGTAGAAGTAAATTATAATACATTATTATTAAATTATTTTTGTTGCAGTCGATAGCTTAAAGTGAATACTAAACGGTGATATTATATTTCTATATGCCCTATATTAACGGAATGCAAAAGTAATGTTTGAAGCTCTTATTTTTATTAGAATAACAGTTTTATTAACCACTTGAAAACATACCACTTCAAAAGAAATACAGTAATCAATACCCACCAAATCGATACGCCCATTTAACACAAGCCCCAGTAAATTGCTCATCAAATGAGATTCAGCAAAATCAAGATCCAATTACAGTACATTTACCATCAATAGGCTCTCTCGTGCGTTCAAAGTCACGTGTCCTTCATTCGCGTTTTGTTTATACAATATTCGAGTCAATTTAGCGTTAAGCAATTGCGACGATGGGGACACACCCCTGCGGCCGAGAGCGTTGGCTTTCTGCTTTTTTAATCGCCGATCGCGGCGGGTCGCCTCTCGCCGCGTTTATTTATGGCCAATGTAGACGCGCCTTATTGTCCGAACGATATTCGGTTGTTGATTGGAATCAGTTCCGCTATTAAATCGCTGTTTGTGTGACGTGTTTACGTTTTATGGTGTTAATGTATGGTTGCGTGCTCATTGACCGATGAAAACATTTTATATGGGTTGTAGAGGATATTTATTGTCATTTTATAAATGTTGAAAGGGTAATAAATGTAAATGGACACTTTATTTTGGTTTTAAGAAGCATGAAAAATATGTTTACTGGCTTCTTTATTAAAAAATATTTCCAAAATGAAATAGGATTTTGCTATGCTCATAACATAGATCTAACAAGAATATCTACTTTTAAACCGTCGGAGTTTTTTTAAAAACACGATTAAATTATTTTTCAACATGAAATCTGGTCGGCCTCACACCATTCTAAGCTTTAATAACTTAAACAGATATTAAGACAGTCGCTAATTATAATAAGGATTCATAATGGCAAAATATACTCGTCGATATATAAAGAATATATCTTGAATTAAATATAAAGAGAAGTCCACGCAAAGACACCTACCGACAATCAAATATTAAAACGACAAACAGAAATATTTTCACAAATATCATGATCTAGCCCAACGAACACCAAAAGCTCATAAATAATAGTGACAAAACAAATGGCACACGCGTGACTCAATGCGCAGAACAATAGAGCGGCTCAGTGTTCATTAATGGCATTAATTAATGTTTAATTGAACCAAATAGAGTATCAATTTAGCGGACGGCAATTGGATCATGCATCCCGGCTCCACCACGCTAAACACAAATGGAATACGTATACGCGCCAATTTTCACATGCTAATGACGGGTAATTTTGTTATAAGCGCTTAATGGTGTTAATTAACATATATTATTATCACGTGCCGGTAAAAGTGCTGCGGAATTTATTGGTGGTTAATTTTACATTACTCTTTAGGTTTAATTATGTTATTACTTATTATCGATTAATATGTTAGGTAGATGGTTGTTTTCATAATAAATTGATATATATACTTATGCACAATAAATAAATACAACCAACAGTCGCATACATAGTCCTGACCCCACACTTAGATCGAATCTTGTGTCGTGGATATCAGGAACTATGAAAGACTTTGCGGTCTCACAAACACCTAGACCCGAAACAAATACTTGTGGTTCACACAAACATTTTTTTGTGCAGGGTTTAAACCCACGGACTCTCGTTTCACAGCCAGCGTCTAACCAACTGCGACAAATCATATATTTAATTTAATGATAAATATATTTTGTTGTATTTTATGTATGTATTCGTATAAGAAGTTGCGCATATACTACATCGGTGTACTATCCGTTTAGCAGGAAGGAGTTGGCAACGAACTACGAAGTGCGTCTCAACCGTTTCATTAACAACATTAATTACAGTTGAATTGACTTAAATAGACATGCAATTAGTAATACCACAATCAACGCGCTTCTACTTGGAACGCTGGCCAATGGGCACCGGACCGACTGTATCCAGCACGTTTCGTTGATACAAGGACATTTAATTAAATGTTGTAGATTGAGGTTAATCATAATGATTTTTATGGGTAATAAAATGTTAATTGCTATGTTATTTTTGAGCGTCGTTAATGAAAGCTTTAGAGATGATTGGATGGCACAAACATGTTTTTATAGTATGTATTTTGATTGTTTGAGGTCGGTGTATTAAATTCTCGTTTGAAGGATAAGTTGCCTGATGTTGCCTCAATTGCCTGATTGCTTTTGTAATTATAGCCATATAGTGTTGCAATATAAAAATAATGCTTTCTTTTTCGACATGACAATTTTTTTTTTTACAGAGGACGGATAAAAATAAATTAACAAAATGAACAAGGCAAGAGTGGATATTATATTAATGGAATCAGCTAAATTAATTACACCTTAAACCAAGGTCAGGTCATAAGTATCTAGAACCAACTACGCATGAAAAGATTGATCAACAGTTGACGAAGTGAAAGTAATATTGAAATAAATTGATGATTTTATCGCGAATTCGATTTAATTTTTACACTTTTAAGGTAAAATACATATTGTGATGAGACTAAATAAAGATTGTCTCTCCCTACTATGATGAGATACTAACAGTAAATGCGCTGTTGTTTCCCGCTTTGAAAGACATTGTACCCAGAGTAACTACTGGACATAATGGGACTTAACATCTTATGTCTCAGGATGGCGAGCGCAGTAATTCTCTTAGCATTCGCCAAGCATTGCTTTGTGATTCATGGTGTTGTTTGGTTTGCTCTTGTCCATGAGCGGTCGTATCGTTTACCATCAAGCGAAAGGCATACTCGTCTCGCCATCCATCGAATAAAAAAATACAGGCGTGACGGTAATGTAGAAGTTTTAACAATCTCCTTCTTCCAAAGAAAATATAGTGTACACTGTAAATAGGCCCTCAACATTAACATTACTCTTTATTAACCGATATCCAATAATGGCGTCTATCATACCATTTTTTTCACGTCAGAAAGCATACATCGACATGCAAATAAACGCACAGGGGATACAATTAGCCGCCGTGTATGGGATCAACGGCGTGCGCGAATTAGCGAGCGCGTCCGCGTCGACAAATGCACTAACCAACTTATTCCACGACAGCGACGCACGCGAGCTGCGTGCACTCGCGGTAATGTCACCGTTTTTAACCGTATCATAAAATGTGAGGGCAAAAATCTCATTGCAAGCTTTATTATTTTAATATTCGTGCATAGAGGCAGCATAAGACTCTTTTAATACTTGGTCAGTATCATGCATTGTGAATAAGATCTCAATATAATGTTATATCAGTCCGATTTCTATAATTACAGCAGTAGTTTTCTGGTATTCTCTTGGGGATTATAGACATGACAAGCAAAACATAGTAAATTATACACCCAAAAACCAAACGCAGACTTTTATCCACGTTCCAAGGGCTCTCATTAAAAATAAATAAAAAAGGAGAATAAGCACAAATAAAATACTAGAGTAACAAAATTTATTGTGGTGGTACGCCTTTGCGTAATAGGAAGACTGGCCAGCCATGATATGTCAAGAAATAATATACCAAACAATATCAAACGCGTGAAACTCAACGCGAACGCCTCCATTATTGGTGTCGAAGCGCAGCGCAAAGCCGACCCATGTAAATCTATTTGTCATATTATTACGGGCAATTAGAGCGGCATGCGGGCGCGGAAGGGTTGCGCGAAACCACCACCCGCAACAGTTCCGTCATTGGGGTTCAGGACCCGATACAGAACCCGCTGGGTGGGGGGGTAAGGATTTTGTACATTGTAGGGTAAAGTGAGGTGAGGATAGTGGTGTGATGAAGTGACTTCAACGGATATGATGGTAAGTCCAATTAAATCCAGATAGAGTGCGTCATTCCTGGGTGGATGCCACTATGGACTTTTAAACTATCCTTTTCTATGGGCTTAATTTGTGATAATCGATGACGGGTTACATCCAACCAGTTGAACCATTTTTTGGTCTCAAAATGAATTCTATCTGCGAGGTTCTTAAGTAGCATTCTTGTTATTAAACGAAATGAGTAGTCCAAAGATTTTTTATACAATAGAACCGGTAAATGAGCTAACAGACCAGGTGGTCTGTTAGTCAGTCTCTGTTAGTAGTTAGTCTGTTCATTTACCGGTTCATGTACGGCAGTTATCACTTATCATCAGGTAATAAGTGATAACTGCCGTCCATGAACATCCATAGAGCTTGGATCATAAATGTGTTGCTGGCGCATAAATTCCAGAGAGAAGCAGAAAGAAAACAAGGATGGTGGAAATGAACGACATGCGACAGCTAAGCTGTCACTTTACGTCGATCTCCTGTGAGACAGTGGTACTGCCACGTGCCATTCATGCCGAATCATGAATGTCAACAGCGTGGCTCTACCACCTTGTAATTAAATAAAGTTAAACCATTTTTCGGTGTCAAAATACATTCTAGGAATAATGCTGCGAGGCTCTTAAGTAGCTCTTACGTCACGAAAAGATCAAATGAGTTGTCCAAAGCTTTGCGTATGTTTTTGAAAAAATATAAACTTTTAAATCCCTTAAAGCTTGAACCTTGTCCCCCACCCCTTCTCCTGACAGCGGCACTGCACCGCCGAGTTCATTACACTGACTAATTGTACCCGCCTGGCGGTTAATCGCGCGTTTAATTAGATTTCACAACGATACCGTTTTTGAGTACTACTTAATGAATTAAATGCTTGATGCAGACATGAAAATTACTAAATTGGACTGAGTCACTTTTAATTTGGGCCTCGTATGAGTGAGTGTGCAAAACAATGTATTTTATGACGTAAACAAGTTCAAAAGAGATATTTGCTCTCCCTAAACAAAGATATTATATGAATGTATTGTAAGATAATAATTAGATTCCAAGAAAATTTTGGTATGAATATTAAGTATTCCAATGCAAATTAATTGCGTGAAATCAGTGCAATATCATTTATGAATGTTTCGGAATGTATGACATAATGCATGATGAAACGAAAAACAACAAAAATCGAATACTGGTCGGATACTTGTTTCAGCCCGTATACAGATTACCATACGTAGATATATGGTATTCGTGATAAGTGATGTACTATGATAGTATCGTAATACTGAAAAACCTATCATAGTACATCACGTCATCGTCCACAGAAGTGACTTGAACCGGATTCAGCATGTGTATATTTGGTTTCGGACAAACAAGCATCTGTAGCTTGTGAATACTTCATTAGAATAGCGCTGTAGTGACTACAGTTTGAGCCAGTATAAAAAAACTAAAACCTTACTGACAGTTTTACATACTCTCCTTATAATACCACGTCACACCCTAGGCCAGGGGTGACGAACCTTTATCTATCAACGTGGCATTTTTTACAAAGATATGTTTTACAGAGATGCCGTCAAGTAACTTTGATTTCATTATTGGGAAAAATTACCTAAACTACAATAACAAATGAGCTCGGAATATATTTTCTTGTTATGAGAACATTTTCTTAATAAGAAGATTTTTTTTCTTAGTATATAATGATTTTTTTAATCTGTAGCGTGCCCAAAACATTATGTCGCATGCCATCAATGGCACGCGCGCTGTTGGTTCGTCTTCTCTGTCCTAGGCATTCACACAAGAACAGTAAATTAGTAATAGGTGCGCAAGTCAGAGACTAACTCAACGCGCCTCGTATTGCCGGCACAATTGGCGCGATGACGCGCGGCCGCGTGTTATTGCCGTCGCAGCTCGTGCGAGTAATTGAAAATCGGCCATCGTGTACACTGTCTTTATAGTGCTTATTTGCTTCAAATGATACCCTCGCTGTGCGGTCTTGTAACATGAAATTGGTTGAAAATATTGGTAGAGTTAATTGGTTTAAATTAAGTTACGCTCAGTATAATGCAATAGTATGGATTATTTTCGGAAGAATAAAGAGATGCTTCAGGAACGGCATCGAATTTAAAAGGCTTATAATCAATAACAGTGCGACTGAAATATTGTCCTTAAAAATCTCACCCATAACCCAAATGTTAAGTACAACGAACTACCTAAAACCTGAAGAAAGTGCCAAAGGAATAATAACTATTATTTTCGCACAGTCCACTTGACTTGTTTATCTCAACAATAATGTTACTTTCCAAGCATTAGTGAACAAAATAATCGGCAATCTGAGGGCGGGGTGCTATAAGTCGCAGGCGCCATAAGCTCAGCTCGCACATATCGCATTAACGGCACTTCCGGTCCGCCGCCGGACGCGACGCCATCTTGTTTGCGACGCATGCCGGCTAGTTGCTTATTTGTTCCATTTCGTGCGATTTAGATACGCTCACTAATTTATTGTGGAAGACAATTTTAACAGATATAGTAAGTGTTTCGAAACAAGGCAAAGTAGTATGATGTCATCCTTTGGACTTTTTGGTTAACTTTTCTTTCGAAAACGACTTATGAACCGATAACTAATCTGTCTCAGTTTAATTTTCGGTTGTAGGCACGTTCCGTGCCCAACATTGGGCGAATATGGCTTGACAAGGATCCCATAATTACCAACAAACGACGCATTAATCCCAATACATATACAAGCAAAAAACAACCATAAAATCAACATGCTTTCTGTCTTAAACCCGCTTTTCCATACAACAAACTATCCTTCAACCACTTTTCAGTACTAAAATCTGTAATTAAGTTTGTGTTTAATCGAAGCTTACAAGACAAAGTGAGTAATCGACGAACAAGTTACAAACTTAATATTGTGAGCGCAGTTAACCTCCGGATCATTATTACTCGCAATTAAACTCCGCTTGATTCGATTAAAATCAATCTTTACTGAAACTTACTCGCGACTCGATAAACTCTTTGTGCGTGGTGCAAGTAAGGAGATGTGAGATTAGTTTGTTGTTTTGAACTGATTTGTCTAGTGCTGTTTGAGAACTAGACTAAATGAGAAATGCCATCCTAAATGGGTGGTAGAGCAAAAAAAATACTGAAAATAAATTATGTATTATTTACGGTTTAAATAAATACGCTCAACAGTCACATACATAGTCCTGACCCCACACTAAGATCGAGTCTTGTGTCGTGGTTATCAGAAACTACGAGAGACTTTTCGGTCTCGCAAACACCCAGATCCGAAACAAATATCTGTGGTTCATATAAATATTTGTTTCGGCGTGGGTATAGAACCCGCGGCCTTTCGTTTCATAGCCGACGTCTAACCAATTACGCTACGGAGGCTGACAAGAAATAATTTACTTTTATCACAATTTATTGCTTATATGAAAAATCAACTTTTCACAGGCTATTGTTGTAGATTGTTTCATCCTATGGGTAAGAAAACAGCTTATAAAGGTTAGGCCGCAATTTAATTGTTTGCATAAACGTGAAAGTGTTGAGTCTCGGGCTATGAGACTAAGAAGTCGTCAGTGCAAGACAAAGTTTTGGTGATGGCAAGACAGTTTTTACGTGACTCTCATAATTTAGAAATTTTAATAACTTTTTGTGCAAGCCGGTGAAATTTGTCATCGGATAAGCAGCGAAATCTATAATCCTGAAGTCTAGTTGAAATTATCCATGCTAAATGCTAATACATTCATTTCAACATAAGAATCGTTATTTTTGAGGATAAATAAAAATACATTTATCCTCGAAATCTTATAGGGTAAATCGAGTAAAACTTTGAATACTTCATCTATATTAGATACATATGTATGCCTATCTCATAAGATATTACAATGTAAACTAAATATAGTCTAAATATGTTACATTTCATAAGGTACAATTACTTTGATCGCGCTATGAAATCGATGATATAGGTAAGAACTAGTATTATTAGAAGAAGGACTATAATATTAACTTATGTTTGATGTCTGCGTCTTCGACAAAACACGCCGCCCCTACCTATAATTATAAAAAAATGTGATTGGTACGTGGTTGCTTGCATGTATTTATTTAAAAAAATCTGTCTAAACATCTTACAGAAATCAAGAGGGTTTGTTAATAATTATCTAGTTCTAGTGTGTGTAATATTTACAACAATATTTGATATTTTTTAAAATAATAATGCACCCGAAAAGGCAGGCGAAAATTGCAACGCAGTGGATATTAAGAGGCGACGAGGCACTAGGTAGACCGGGGAAGAGATAGCGCGACGAGCTCGACTACTTCAGTAGCATATGGACGCCAACAGCAGCAAATCGTTACAGATGGAAGGAGTTGAGGGAGACCGTTGCCCAGCAGTGGGACAATATACGTTAAAAAAATAAAAAATAACTTCATTGTGAATTCTTATATCTTTACCAGTAACGACAAAATTGAATTATTCAATGAACCTATTTATTAAATAAAACATGAAAACTATATTCTCCGCTAGAGTCTGATTAAATCCTTACGCATAACCAAGATCGACGTTTATTCACTTTTTTACTGTGGAAGCTAAATCCTCTTATTGTTGACAACGACATCGCGTACAATGCAATATAATTAAAGTTCATTAGAGCGGTACGGCCGGCGGTCCGTTAATCAAGTAATTGCCTTTGCGGACTTCATCTTGGTACTGAGAATAGTCGCGTCCGCTATGCGATACCCGCTACCCGCTTCGATATCTACGTACCATCTCTATGGTCTACCCTTATTTTTTTGTAACTACTATCTCTACACTTTACTCACTCCTTCCATCATTTTTTACAATTGCTACGCCTTATCTTCTACCTACTTCTTTCATCTACCTTCTATCTCTCATCTCTGCGCTTTATCTGTGTCTCCTACAATCTATATATATAATAATATATATATATATATATATATATATATATATAATTTTTACGATTTACATCTTTTACTTTCTTCCAGTGACTTCTACTATCGCTACAACCTACCCGCTCCTTTTACGGATTACTAGAAGATAAACATCAGACGTAGTAATATCTATACTCTTCTTGCACCTTTTATGATTTACCGTCTACCTGGTCCTTCTACGATCTACCTACTATCTCTACGCTCTACCCGCTACGCCGCCCGCTAGTCACCCGTGCATGACGACACTCAAGCGGGTGTGATTCAACCGTTCACAGTTCAACTATATTAAACAAATGATGCATAGTAGTACCGTTTGATTAAGATAAATAAATTGCTTGGGGCCGGGTTAACTCCGTATCAGTTAAGAAGCAAGTAAGTGAGAAGTTTATATTATGCTTTAATATCGCAATTGAGTTCATTTAAAAACGTAATTAGGTTGAGTTGTAATGCCGTTTACAAGGCTAATTTATTGTAATTTTTAACGTTTTGAATAAATAATTAAGTCTAACTATGTGGGCAAACGATGAGTGGCACAAACATAAAATTAATTGACATAATTAGTGTTCCGAGAGTTTTATTACTTTTCGTAGAGTTGTCGCATAAACGACATATTGCACAGCCGCAGTTCTGAAAATCGTGGACTCTCATCCTGTGAGTCAGAATTTGACTTAACTTTTGGAAGCACATACGAGTATAGACATCTTACGGTACTGACAATAGTTATGTGTTGAAATATTTCGATTTTGATTGATCTAGTTTTAAGTAATTTAGTATTGTGTTTTTATTACTTAACCTAATAAAACCTGGAACAAAACGTCTTCTTTATGCCGAACTTCATCTTATACGCAGAGACACATATTTAATCAAATGTTGGATCAAACTAATGTACTCACTGGTCAAACGGCGAGAAGATGTGCGGTGGGGGCCTTTGTTCTACCGACGCGTCTCGAGATCCCGCGCTGCCTACTGACGGCGCTGGTGAAGCACAGCTCGCCTCCGATCTAATTATATAAAATAAGGACATTAAAATATATATTTTCAATGCATATTTCATTTTAGAGTATCAGAACGTTAATGGTATCCTTTGGACCTTTGCTATTGATATGAAAGTCAAAGATTTATACAATGGGAAATTTTGGAAATTTTATGACCACAAATTGGGCTCGAGAAACTACACAATCTTAAAATTCCATTAAAAATTAAACATTTGTGATTTATTGTAGAAATCGTCACGACACAAAGGTTTTATCACATTTATTAGTGTAAAAATTAAATAAATCCAGCATCTATGACCATACAGCCATCGATACCTGTCGAGTCTAGGCGACCTGTTTGGCGAGCGGCGCGGAGAACGCATCGGCGAGCGGCGTGGCGAACGTCGCGGCGAACCTGGTGTTACTGGCGGTGATGTTCGAGGAGAGGCTACTCCTGATACAGGCGACGCTTCCGCTGATCCTCGGGACATGCCGCATTCGGAAGAAGCCTGTGATACAAAGGAACTGTTAGTATTAAACTTGACTCATACTTTCCTCTTGAATATTTGTATAGCACTATTTTTAAATCGCTTTGTAGAATTCGTCAACTTCATTTCGTAGATATTTTAAAAATTGCAATTAGAAGAGTTGATCAATGATAAAACTGCTGAAAAAATACATTTTGGTAATATCGTGATTGTTGTTACATTGGTACTCAGAATGGTATTGTGTGTGATTTTAATTCATATTTATATTTTTTTACCTTGTCATCAGCCGTTTCTCTCTTGGTCATAACCTCCGCACCTTCCCGTTTCCTTTGCTCCTCTTTCAACCTTTCCGCTTTTCGCCATTTAGCTCGCCGATTTTGAAACCATACCTGATGAATAAAATAAATACTTAAATGTAACTATACAAGATTAACGTATTTTTTTTATAATTTGCAACTTATCAGCTAACATAAAACCGATTACAAAATCTATATTCATATCCATTACACGAAATAGTTCCTCAGCTCCCATAAATCATATAAGTCATAATCATAGACAACACTAAATCCATAATAACGGAGCTGTCGACACTAGAGAATTTAACAGCACGTCATAACTACCCTATTTTGTTGCACATTACTACTGAAGATTACAGATCATTCCATACACCAGTACAAGGGTTTAAAAACCAGCTTATTTAAACATTTACGCAAGTCTGATTTCTTTGCTACGACAGGTCAAGTTATATTGGGTGTAACGTCAAAATAACAAGAGCTTCTTTTTAGAATGAAATGTATCCAGGCTGAGGTCATGTAAGTTGGGCACGTTAAGTTGCTTAACAAAATACGACAGGGCCACATTTGCGCTGCAATTTTCGCAATTCAGTTTTAATGAGCCCTTCTGTTGTGAGTAGTGGTTGTGGAACTGAATAATATAATGTAGATGGGAAGATAGGTAGAATATGTTAAAAGGAGATTTATCTACGAGACTTAATAATTCATAAAAAAATACTTGTCACACAAATGAATTTATTTTATTTATTTATTTATTATTAAAATTTTCTTAACCGAAAATTATACAAGAAGCATAGAATTCGTTCGGATACCGAAATTCGAAAAAGCTTATAAAAAATGATGACTATGATGTAACTTTAGGACAACATACATATTTACACCAGTCTGTCCTTAAATTTCGGTATTAAAATCTCTCTCTTCTTCTCTATATATATATATATGTCTCTCATCTCTTTCTCTCTCTTCAGCCACAGAAAGTCCACTGCTAAATATAGACCACCCCCATAGAATGTCACTAAATACTACCAAACAAATGTTATCCCTTCTGTCTCTACACTCTATGGCCAGTACAAGATTCAACGAGTCCGCAAAGTCCCTCGCATATACTAAGCTAATTTAGTTAAAATAATAATCCGACCATAATCCGACGGGAGCTCTAATAGTTTTTATCTGCGAGGGTGGAATTAATATTTGAACGTGTCGAGCGCCCCTTGACTCGCACCTAATGCTTATTATGCCTTTATCGACCTACCCGGTGTGGGGTGAAAAGAAATAGTACAAGTATTTTGTGTTTTTTGTTCATTATAATGTGTGTTTTTTGTTGATATGTGTGTAGTTTATCTTTGATGTTAGTATTGAATAAATACAAAAAGATAAAGTATTTTTGTTATTTGAATAATTTTGATATTTTTCGACGACAACTAATAATAGTAACAAATAATAATTCCTAATTAAGGTGGATAATTAATACCATTCATGATAGCCAACAATGTATAGCGGCCATAAATAAAATGGCCAAAAACCAAACAATTAAGCTCTACGATAACCCAGAAAGAAAATCAATGACTTGTATATATAAAGCTTGCTTTGTATGATGTCATTTAGCTAACTTAAACGATATCGTTTACGTTTTTCTACTTAAATTGGAGACAAGTTACAATAAAATCACAATTCAAACTGAACAGACCAGTATAAAGCGATACAACCCCTGCTAAGTTGTAACCTTCCTAAAACACATGTTAACATACGACTTTGTCACTTTTAACTCCACAAAACCAGTATAAGTTGACCTCCCTCGCCGCTCTTATTACCAGACAAATGCACCAAGAAGGGACGGGGTAGTTAGTAATCGCGGCTCAATAGATATTTGCCCTGTTCACAGTCTCATTATTAGGGGTGTTGCACAGTAGGGGCGCGGTAATTGCCTACAGTGCGCTGTAATAGATGAGTGTTTGCGTTGCAGGGCTGTGTGCTCTCCGCTTAAATAATAACAAATATTGTTTAATGTTGAAGTGAGAACGATAATGACTCTTTAGCGGGCGGTCGGTTAATTGCTTCTTTTGTTAATGCGTATCACAATGGGTACAATAGCGATGTGTGCACATTACATGAATTGATAACTAAAAGTTATAATGACTGGTTGAGAGTTGTGTTGGTCATAAACAATTTGTATAATAGCATTTTTTAGTGTCATTCATTTTAGTCTACCTCTGGTTATAAAACTACATTTAAAAACTTTTATTCATAAAATATTTATGTTACTTTTTCAACATGGCAGCATGTTCTACAAGGTAAAACAAACTTCAAAAACAAACTCATTTAACCGTATATTAACTCCGTAAAATTCCTAAATACCCCATCGAACACACGTCATAACTTAAAAAGCTACATCACCCACTTAAAAGTTAGCGCTCGGTAATTACGTCAGCGCGCGGTAATGTTTTAAAACACTTCATACACGCTCTTAACGCGAAAGTTAACGTTGCCTACGGCTGAAAATATGTTAAGAAAACCGAAGGGAAACTGTTTAAGTAGCGCGGGAATGTTTCGCGAGTCGCGGTAAGTGACAGTTCGCGTGTTAAGGCCAGGTAATGAAGGGGCTATTTATTTTGTTTCGTTTGATTCTACAAAACATTGAAGGGTATTTTAAAATATTGCTATATTTCTTTTTTACATGATAAAACCACGCTATAGCTGATTAAATCTGTAATTTTAGCCTTTTATTCGATAATTGTAATCGCCTGAGCCGCGATGACCGTAAACGATGGCGCATAACTTGCTATAGCAGATAACCTATGTTTTGCGAATTGAAATTCAGGTTGTGCACAGGTATTTCTGAGCAGTTTACTATACTTGGTCTCTTAATTGTGCATATTCCTCGCGGATGTTTCTGGCACACCATGAAGTATCACTTTATAGGTTAATAAAAAGATAGAGTCCTATATACCGCTAAAAAGCTCATCTATCTAACTCCACATTTAGCTACACTACAAATCCCTTCTCTATACGACAGTTAATAACATAAGGCAGGCACCTTAACCGTTATACAATATTAAAGCAGACAAGCGTCGGCGGCGTTATTAAAACGTTCTAATGGCGGCGTGTGTAGTCTCGTTAATTCGCCGGCAACTTTTTAATCTTTTATGCGGAATACGCTCAACTCTTTCAACGTCCTTCTAATTTTGAGTAATTAAACTGCTGTTTATGAACTTGAATGTGTTTGTTTTAGTAGGTGTTTTTGTGGATCTTTCTGGAAACAAAATATTATCTTGCGTTTCTTATACTCGTTATTGATTGATACAGTAAATGTTTACACACATCATTTTTCTGTCAAGGATAATTATTGTTAGTGAAACATACATACATACATAAACACACGCCTTTTTCCCAGATGAGGTAGGCAGAGGTGCTACCAGAACACCCACGTTTTGCCTTGTATATTCCGTCCCACGATGTGATAGGGGGCGAGCCTATCGCCATATCGGGCACAAATTCCTGACTCCGGGCTGATAATGAATAGAAAAATCCAATATCACTTTGCCCGACCCGGGTTTCGATTCCGAGACCTCAGCTTTGCAATCATACCGTAGGACCACTACGCCACCGAGGCAGTCTAGTTAGAGGAACAGTATATTTTTTATTCCATTTGTGGTAGTTCGTAGTATTATTATCAGTTTACTATAATGCATTTACATATTCTCTGCTTATATTACATTCAAAATGCCAGATTGTTTTTTTATGAGACATGAGCCACTCCAGCCAGAGCCGTAATATCGTGGGCAAGACTACAACCTGACTACAATAAGATACAAGAAAAGTATTTTAAAGGGTATTGTAATTAATCACAATTGTGTTTTACATTCGTTTATGCGTAAAATACGGTTTAATATTGACAGCCTTAGTGGCGCAGTTAGTTGAACGCCGACTGTGAAACGTGAGTCCGCGGGTTCGATCTCCGCCCGAGACAAATGTTTTTGTAAACCACAAGTATTTGTTTCGGGTCTGGGTGTTTGGTTGACCCAAAAGTCTCTCGTAGTTCCTGATACTCATGGCACAAGACTTGATCTTAGTGTGGAGTCAGGACTATGTATGTGACTGGTGTATTTATTTATAATTATTTATATGTATATCATACATATATATTTTTATAATAGTTAATAAACAAAAACGTCAACACAACATCCTTAACTAAAGAGAATTAAAACGTGTTACAGGCACGTGTAAATCTCCTACAACCGCTAAGGCTAAATAATACGAAACATCCATTAATCTTTTAATACCATTAATGTTCGTAACCCAAGCTGATCTACACTTTCAAATTAACTCGCACTAATTCGCATACATACGCTCCCAAAACAAATTACCAGCTAAATCTTCCAACGAACCGTATCATCATACATAATGTAGTATTTATTCTAAGACTGCCAATCAGGAACACAGGGCGGGAGTTGGGTGGATATTGGTGGGTTCAGAGTCCCGTTAATATATCGCTCTAAATATGAAATTTAAATGTCACACCATCAATAGGTAAGTTGTTTGTAAAGAAGGCATTTGCTAAAAAATAAACGAAAATGCTTTAAATCAGAACGCAAAAAGCAATAAACGTTTTCAATTAACTTTTTCATTTAATAATTGTAAATTAAGGGTAGTTACATTGTCACAGTCACTGAGCGCGTTACCACGAAAGCTGTAATAAAGTGATCGAAACGTCGGGAAGTTCAAAAATGTAAAAATTCAATCAAATTCGCGATAACATCCGTAAGAATTCGTTTTAGTTCAATGTGTAACATTCGCGTAAATCCAAGAAACCATTATGAAAATACTTTTGATAAGCTGATAGTTGATTACTTTTGATTTAATTATATTGTGTAGGTTCAATGTGTTATACATATAAAGAGGTATTTTGGATGTTGACCAACGCAAGTATGAAATTTTTATATAAAATATAAAACCCTACGGAACGAAAGTCCTTGTTTTCACATGGTTTCGTAAACAACTACATAAAAAAGTATTCATCTATATTTAACACCCTTTACGTATCAACAGTTTGCAAACATTAAATAACAAATCACTCCGCTCAAATATTATCACATTAATGTATGATATGGGACCCAAACAATAATTCACCCCCATCTAAATACCAGCCTGTTCTATAACGCTATATATGGTAGAGAAGTTGTGGCGTTAAGTTTTTCATCACATGATTAGCAGCAAATTGCTCCCGCCCGCGCCCCCTCCCCCGCTACCGACTCTTGGGATCCGGCAAATCTTTCTTTATCCCGCCTAACATCTGAAGCTCTTTAGCCCTTATACAATGATGTACAAAACGGTTTATGATATGATTATTTGTATTTATTTTTACAATGTACAAATATAAGTTTATATAAGTTTGTATATTTTTACATTTTTATTTTAATTCACGCCTCTATATACGCTTAGCGAATAATAATATATTAATTTTCTATGGGTAGAAAACCAACATCTGAAAAAGGCGAAGATGTTGATTAAGGTCTCCAATAATGCTACTAAGCATCTAGGTCTGCCAAAGTATTGTGGGTATATTTTAGAATAGCATAGTTAATTCCTTCCCCAGTTAAAGTTTATAATTCGTTCAGCGTTTAATATCTACATCCTGGAACAAAACTACAAACTAACTAAACAAACTACTGATTTAATTCAACATATCCTCGTCCATAATTTCTCTCATCAGTGTATGTAATGAGATTGCGCGAGTGTGGCTCACAAACTGGAGCATGTTCTAACGCGTTTACCAGCAGGCAGCGAGCTATCTTCAGGATCGTGCGCGGCTCGCGCTGATTACCAACTAACTTACTACTTTTATATCTAATAAGTACGATAGTAAAATTAATAAAGTTTCCGTATTTCTTCGTTGGTTTTCGTTTGAAACCACGTTCTGGAAGTTTATCGTTGCAACAATCGTATTTTCACTGGTAAGAATATTTTCTTTCTCTTAACTCATCCATACCTTCACGCTCTATCTTTTAAGTATAACCGGCAATGTAAATACTATTCCTTGGGTATTGTGAATATTTTTGACAAGCAGTGACTAACTTTTTATCAGATACACTGTTTTAGATACCTACATGTGCTCTAAGGTACAACGATTTCGTGGAAAAATTTGCCAATGCACTCAAATTTATCCATTAATTCCAACGCGTTTATACTACTAACAGTATAATGAAAAGTTAATATAAAATAATGTGATTTTATAAGTAAAGGATCAATAGCAGATAGCAGTAAATATTACAGGGCTCACAGACGTCACGAAAGGAAGGGTCGGGGATGATCCCAATGACATCCCACGCGGATTGAGTTGCACTAGATTATATTCATTCATAATTGAATTATATTATAACTAAATGTATATTGCGAAAAGAAATTAGCCGAGGTCTCAACGAACCGTGTTAGTTTTTCAATTTCCCTGCAAAGTACTAAAATTAAAACTTAATATAAGTAGTTCAAGATGCTAGATTAAATGTACCTATTTTTTTATCGTTGCTATTGAAATATAATAATAGTTGAAATCAATGTTCAGTTGATAATAACCATTATTCTTTTACATGAAAACAAAATCATATCAGTAACGTAATAATTCTAATATGAACATTTCAACGAAAAAATACCTACACAAAATTCACCTGTAAATCAGAAAAATCAAGAGCCACTTGCGAACGGCGCGACCCGGCGCGAAATTACAAAGCAATTGTAAACAAAAGAGTGACATATTTCGTTTTCACCCCTGATTTAATTTCAGTACGAAAATGATTGATAAAGAGTGCGGCGGAGTGGCTCCTCGCAGTCGAGTGCAACTGAACACCCATATAAAAATATGCGGAATATACGGGAGATGAATTGAGACGGGACTGCTGCGGTTTTTTTATTTACTGTAAGTCTTGTTTGATTGATTTATTTATTCTTAACATCTATTTCTTGATTTTGTAGTGGTTGTGACTAGTGTTGGAAAATATTACTAATTAAAAATATGTAAACGTGTTATGTGATGTGCGTGATGGCCTGTTGGTAACGGACCAGACTCGGCTGCCTACATGTTCACGGTGGTCGAGGGTTCAAATCCCAGGGCACACCTCTGACTTTTCGGAGTTATGTGTGTATTGATAGTCAATCACCACGCACTTTAACGGTGAAGGAAAACATCGTGAGGAAACCTGCATACCGTAGCGATTTTAAAGAATTTCTACGGTATGTAAGTCCGCCAACCCGCACTAGGCCAGCGTGGTGGACTATATGGCCTAACCACTCTCAATCGATTCTCTCGATTGTAGAGTAGGCCCGTGCCCAGCAGTGGGACGTATATGGGATGACAAAAAAAAAACGTGTTAAGCCGTTAAAAAAAACAACATGAGGAAACCCATGTACCACATAAATTTTCTGCGGCATGCGACCTTTGCTGACTTGAAAAAATTCATTGTAGCTAACTAAGGCTTATACCCTCTCAATAAAAAGCTCAATTGAAGGGGAAATCCACGTTTGGAGATGGGCGGTTATGGACTGATATAGTCTAAACCATATGACACGAACTTCATAAAGTTTAAACTTTCATAAGTAGATTTATACTTACGGCCTTATTCATAGACAGTTTTAAAACCTATTATACATAGTTATCGAATGTTTTATCTTCTTCGTTCAAACTGAATTCAAAAGTCGTTCGATAGGGACAAAGCATTCAATAAGTAAAATTACTTTTAAATTTGTCTATGAATAAGGACGTTAATGATTAGGTTTAAAATAAAATGGATTTTGAATAGGCGTGCAAATGAACAACCTAGATATTATAACCGCAACATTTAATTTGTTATAAGTTTTTATGTTTTAAGATGTTAATGAACAAGAATTTAAGTGCCTTGATCTTAGTTCTGTAAAGTTTAATTTTAATTCGAATTAAAATATTAAAATTCCACAGTGAATTGCCAGAAAGCTTTAAAATAGTACTCAATTTAATGCTTAAATCAGTTTAATAACATAACAGCGTGTTAAAAACAACGTGCTCCCGTATATTTCATTCATTTTGCAAATATACGGTTCGACACGACGCGACGCTAGCTCTTGTCACACGATGGTAGGGTTGCCTCCGCCGGGACCCGTAATTGCTTTAACAACACATAACAATATTACTTTTTGAAATTTACACTTGCAATGTAATTGTCATTATATCAGGTACTATATTCGGGCAATAATGGGCTGATATTTAACACTGTGGTTTTGGAAATTAAAAAATATGAATGTTGTACAATTATGTTAAGCAATTATATCATGATATATAGTACAAGTTCTCGATAAATACCAAATAAGTTACAAAAAAAAAAAAAAAATTCTAAAAGAAGCATTCATTCATATATGAATTTATTTAATATAAATTATTTGAAATTATCATCACGTTGAGGCAACAAAATTTCTATAGCCACCTTTCCAATACAAGTGTCACTTATGAATTAAAATTACGTAACACAATCAATGTTTTCATTACCAACATTTAACTAATAAGTTTCTATTGTTTTCCGAACACATACTTAATTAAAAATCAACACTAGAGTGAAGGATGCTTCAGCTTAAACATTTTTACAATAGCCATGTTTGTGAACAAACAATAATTAAGTAAGCATTAATAACAGCCCTGTAAGTTCGAGAGGCGCCCTCTAGCGCCGAGAGAGTGCCATTGTGTTGTGTGTTGTTGCGTGTCGTTGTGTGTTGTTACGTGTTGTTTACACGCTCGACAGCGACAGCCCTATTGTTTAAGCGAGTGTAGGGCCCTGTGTCAATGTCATTCGGAGTGAGTTTTGATTTTTAGGTATTTGTCGGAGACAGTTTTTATTGAGTTAGCTAATGGAGATTTTATTGAGAAGAGGCGATTTTTATAATTGGTATCAAACGGTGTATATTCCAATATGTAATGTTATCATTTATGGACTTAAATAAGAGTTGTATACTAAAGTTTGAGTTTTCATTACACCACATTTTCTGAGATAGAATCATTTCCCCAAAAACCTAACAGACGGCATTTTCTAAAGATATTAGCCAATACTTCCAGTGTTATCCATAAACGGTTCTTATTGCAATTTTATGAAAATATTAGTTCAATTTCACTACCACATTTCTTCCCCACCAAATACAGAAATATTCTACCGTCAATGATAAAATTCCATAAAATCGAACCTGGTAGTTAGCCGGTAACATTCGCGCGGAGGTCCCCGCCACGGCACGTAATCCAATATGTCTGACAGCTTCTACTGAAGCTTCCTTTTTATATTTTTCGGGCGAATTATCACCGACACTCCCCGGCTGGACGAGGATGGGAATCAAATTGAAAGCCGACTCAATTATATTACCCGGCTTTGTAGGGTTGCCTGTGGCCGGGCCTTTAACTACAACTTGAGATAGATTATTTTGTCGGAATTTACTTGGTTTAGCAGTTTGTTGTAGACCATACAGTAATCAGAAAACACAAACACTTAAACATATAAGCTAACTATTGGCGGACTTATCGCTCTCAGTAATTTCTTACAATCTTTGGATGCATGCTAAAATGTGGTTGATTCTGAATGAATGGGCGGGCTCGTTCGGGGTGGTACCACTGTCTCAAAGAAAATTGACGTGATACGATAGCTTTGGTGACGCGTTTTGTTCGGTGAGTGAGATTACTGGATGCCCAGTACCCCTCTCCTCTTCCCATCATTTTTCTTTCCCACTCCCCCTCTGATTCTAATGGCCGGCAACACATCTATGAACCATGCGCTGTGGATGGTCTAACCATCAGGTGACTTGTTTGCTGGTTTGCGAAACTTGTGCAGTAATAAAAAAAAGTCTGGAGCTTTTTTGCCATGACCTAAGAAAACAGTCGTATGAATAATGGTCACAAATTGAGCTTAGTGTGATTTTATCCAAGATACTCTATAGCTGGTCTCTTCCGCTGTAAAAGCCTTTTCACCAGTGATTATTAACTTTCCGGTTAAATCATTTTCTACTTCATTGCTATGAATGAAAGTTGATAATTTATAATGAACTCCTGTTCATTTAACTACATATTTGGAAAACTTTGTTATGGTTTTTAAATAACTTAGATATTCCCAAAGGCTCGCCGAGCTCCAATGCTCGATTTTATTAAAATGTGTACCTCTGTTGATCCTTATTCACGGGAATAGCGGAAGTTGGCCGTATCATCAACAGGATTCTTTTGTGAATAGTTATGGTATACGATAAATATAATTTCAGCACTCAAAAGTACCCTGTGCGTCAAAAATCACTGTATACTGTTAAAGCACTTTCGGACTTCGTTCTCGAAATATAGACCCAGCGTTATTCTGTGTGTAAACGAAAAATATGCTTTGATTTCATACAGCTATGTGGAGTGGAACGGATATTTTGATTAGTCCTTTTCTGTGATATGCAAAACTCCATAGATTTTTTACTTTTGAAAGTTCTGCTTCAATCGTGTCATGTCATCACCGAGTTAGCCTACTTATGTAAATGATAATAAAATGATAATATTGTGTAATATTTAAGTCATTGTCTATTTCATAGGATTGTAATAAAATCATGAACATTTAGAAATCGTTTTCCTACAAATGGCACACTCCGGGACAAAGATTGCATGAAAAAATCGTATTCATATTCAATTTCACTAATATCCATAAGAGCATACGAACATTTGAATGCATTTGCAAAATTACCAGAAACAGAGCATCTAAGCTCTAGAGTTTCACTGTCTGCGACACCCCTTAATCCCAGTAGCACGTGCCGAAGGTGTGCGCGGGGGTGTGCGGGGGTGCGGCGCGGCGCGGGGGCGGGGTAACAGCCTCATACCGTAATACCATTCCGAGATGAGCGACTTAAACGCGTTACAGACCACCAGCATAGCATGACCCCTCCCTGCCGCCCAAACACGACCGCACCGAAACGATATCGGACAAATTGAATAAACTATCAAAGATCAAAATCGATTGGTCACTTGCACCTCAATTGTTTCGCTGGTTTTGCCAAATGGAGTGCGTTTTGACAATGGTCCTGTTAACTAATGGAAGTGGACTGGTGGATCGACGTGGTCAAATTGGATAGTGTCTTACGTGTTACGCTGGAGATGTTTATTGGCGGGCCCGTTTGATGTGTGACAGTTGCGGGTGTTCGCTTGCAGTACGACTGTCAGGGAACTCAAGTAGAGTTGTGTAAACAATCGATTTTCTAACAGCATTCAGTTTTAAAGAATAATCAGTATAATTTATTAATAAAGGCAAAATTTTAAGGCATTAAAAGTAATAACAATTAAATAAGTGATGTAAGCTTAATTTAGAATACTCTGTACATAAGCAAACAGACAATTATGTCGAGAAAATATGAATGAAAAGTAACCAGGATAATTTAGAAGCTTAAAGTGCCTGGTATCTGCGATATCATTTTTTGGCTCTTTTTATTTAAAAAGTAATTAATTATCTATTGTTAATATTATACAGTTTATTGCAAATATTAACATATAACTTTTTAAAAATAGAGCATTAGTGTTGATTTCGAGATTCAATAATAAAGAAATTTGTCTTCGTAGGATCATAAATAACTATATTAATAAATGTAAAGTTACGCTAGAGTTTAATAAATAGAAATGCAGAGGAATTGAGAACCTCTTAATTTTATGAAGTTGATTAAAAATGTAATGGAAATCATCATTCACGTCATTGCAAATCAAAATTTCAACCCTAAAACTATCACATTTATACAAATTGTATATTGGTATGTACCAATTACGACTATGTAGTTGTAGTTCAATATTGCAACTGGCCGAATTTCACATGGACATAAATAAAACAGGCGCCGGCAATTTGCTTGAAACCGGAAGCTGCGCGCATAACCACTTCCTCTAAGTGTATTAGTGTGTTACTTTTTATGTATTCATAACTTTGAGCATTTGAGTCTATTGCGTCTGGTATTGGCTATGTGTTTATATACGTTATTTAAATATACATATAATTGGGTAAAACTTTAAAATATCAAGCACACAGTTCAAGGAAAGTATAAGCTATTATATAAATGTGGGAGACAAAATATTTTACTAAGTTCGATTACAGGTGTGGAATATGCAGGAAAGCACGGGAATCCTTCAATCATATGGTGACATTTTATGGGATGAAAAGTCAGGAGGAGATTGGGGATAATGGGTCTCTACTCTCCGATAAACACAGTCATCAAGCAAAACATGTTAGCGAAGCATTCCCTTTACGTCGGGTTTCTGGCATACCGCGGTTGAACCCGGTCAAATTCCTATACTGGGCTAAATTTACTATAGTGTGACTACCCAACGGGCGCTACCACTGTCGACTTCCATTTTTATTTCCTTATAGTAAAAATACTACTGCCTCGGTGGCGCAGTTGTACAACGGTATGATTGCAAAGCTGAGGTCTCGGGTTCGAATCCCGGGTCAGGCAGTGATTTTGGATTTTGCCATGAATTATCAGTTCGGAGTCAGGAATTTGTGTCCGATATGGGTATAGGCTTGCCCCCTATCACATCGTGGGACGGAACACGAACGAAATGTGGGTGTCATGGTGATGGCGTGAGTTTATGTATGTAAAAAGTATTTGAAAGGTGCTTAAACAATATGTCAAAGGGCGTCACAGGAACAAGGCGCGACGTGTCGATAATATTCGCTAAGTCACCCCGACGTTCCACCGTAAAACATATTTCATTGCGTAAACGTCGACCGCGCGCCCCCGCGCAGTAAATTTCGCCCCGAAATAGCTTTTATCGCATAAATTCTCGTAATATCGGAATAACATCATGATTTTATACGAGAATGGATTTTTATGCTGACATACACGCAGTCAAATGTGATTAATGAAAATATTATATGCAATTAATATAAGTGGCGAGGTATTCGTTTGGGAATTTTTGTATTTTAACTTTAATGTGCATTGAATGTTTTATTTTCTTGTATTTTTGTTTTAAAATATGGGCAATTATAAATTCATTTAGTTTTCGATTTCGCACACGAGGAGCACTCCTGTTTGCACTATTAAAATTTTTGGTTATTGGATTTTTTAACACTATTATTTCAATTTGGTTGTACAGGTTGTGAACCGTGACGTCTTAAGTTTAACATTCAAGGTGGGCAAATGGGCCTTCCACTTTGTATAAGTTATTCGTGTTAAGGAATCTCATATTTGTTGGGTGGAGCTGGAATAAGTGACTCACCTGCACCCTGGCCTCAGTGAGATTGATCTTGAGCGCCAGGTCCTCGCGCGTGAACACGTCGGGGTAGTGTGTCTGCGCGAACGCCGTCTCCAACTCCTCCAACTGAATGATATCGGATGTATTAGTCTCTTAAAGTATAGATGTGATAGTACTGTTGTACTACAATAGTTAGTCTGCTTTGGGTACTTTTATTCTTAGAATAAGGCCGATTACACTTTTGACCTTCAAGTAAAAAAAACTTTACAGATTTATAGAAACTAAATTGAAATGTTTCAAATATTAGTACCAATAAATAGTGGTTAAATAAGTGAACTGCGAATTGCGATTACAAATTGACGTCGGGAAAATTGCTAGTAGCAAAATCAGAGGTCGATTAATCCTGCTATTTGACCGAAAATAAGCTAGATCTAAAATTATTACTATACTAAGTATTAGTAAAATATTTCAAACTACTACTATTATTTAATTTTATGATAGATTTTGTAGCGGGTTAAAGACAAGTTAGTCATTCCCGGAGACTCGCTGAGCTTCAATGCTCGGTGTCATAATATGCGAGCCACTGTTGATCCTGGCTTACAGGAGTTGCAGTAGCGGTTGTGAGGGCGGGTCATTCCCCAAAATACTAAGTATAACTATTCAATAAATAAATAAATAATAAATACACCCAACAGTCACATACATAGTCCCGACCCCACACTCAGGTCGAGCCTTGTGTCGTGGGAATCAGAAGCTACGGGAGACTTTTCGGTCTCACAAATACCCAGACCCAACACAAATATTTGTGGGCCACACAAACATTTGTGTTAGTGCGGGGATCGAAACCGCGGCCTCTCGTTTCACAGTCGGCGTCTAACCAACTACGCCACGGCGGCTGTCGAAATATTAGTATAATATTGTCTCACCTGGGCTAGCGTGGTGGACTAAATGGCCTAACCACTCTCAATCGTACTCTCGATTGTAGAGGAGGCCCGTGCCCTGCAGTGGGTCGTATATGGGCTGATACAATACAATACAATTGTCTCACCTGTTGTAGAGTGAAGGTGGTTCTATTCCGCCTTTGTTTCCGCCGCACGAACGTGTCATCGTGTATCGCCGGGTGGTACGAGTAGCTCGTGTCTGTCAACAATATTGTTTTTTATATAAAAATCACTCAGATTAATATTAGGGGGTAGCCAGATAGGGGAAACAAAGAATATATAGTTGGTATACTTATTCCGTTTCGTAAAATTTTAAAGTCCAAACTAAGTTTTTGATGGTATTGGATTTATGCGCTCTATATTAACTCTAGCTTACATTACCAATATAAGAATAGATTTTGGCATTTAAAAAATTCAAAAGTTTTAGCTAATTGATTCTTATAAAAGAACATATCTTTCGGATTTTTTTGGCAATAAATGGAGTAATTAGGTACTCAACTTAGATCCAAATCCACATTACATAAATACCACGCCTTTTTCCCAGAAGGGGTAGGCAGAGGTGCAACCAGAACACCCACGTTTTGCTTTATGAGGTCGAGCCTCTCGCCACATCGGGCACAAATTCCTGACTCCGGGCTGATAATCCACATTACAAAATACATTAAATCTCCGAAAAAACATAATTTCCACTGAAAAATAAACAAAAGCGAAGGCAGATCGCACCAAACCCTCAGTACGGAAGCTCGAGGCCATTATCCGAGAGCTAAATCGCCGCCCTACAGTTACGGACGGATCCGCGCCTCTATGGGAATTGATGAGGCGGGAACGCACACGCTCGCCATGGGTTCTGTGTTATAGAGACTGGTTTTCGTGTACTTAATAAGTTACAGTTAAGCAAATATACAAGGCGAGGGTGAATGGAAGAGTCGGTAGGGGTCGACCTCACCGAACCTACACCATCCAAATCGGTGATACTCTCGAGAAGGGTCAGGTTAAAAGTACCCTGAACCGACGAGCATGCATGAAGAGATTGATGAACATGGATGAAGCGAAAGTAGTATGTCAGGATCGAGTAAAGTGGCGATCCATAGTCTCTGCCTACCCCTATGGGATACAGGCGTGACGATTATGTATGTAATAAGTTACCATTATAACGGAATTAATCCAAAAGGTCACTGTGGAAATCATTGGGATAGGCCTATGTTCAGCACTAGACTTCCTTTGACTGATGGATTGGATTGTTTACGGAATTACAGATGATGAAAAATATTTATTGGAATAAACTTAAAATTAAATTTGAAAATTTATGTGTATGGTTAGTACCTCACACAAACATTAATCTATAGGTGGTTTTATTGTTTGGGTAGAGCAATCTCTTCTAGCATATTTTAAAATAAAAATGGGACAGTCTAGGAAATGAAAGGCGTTTTAATTAAATAAATAAAAGGAAATATAAGACTGAATATAAAAACCCTTGTAAAAAACTTTTTTGACGTAGATGAAGGTATGAAATTGAAAATTTTTTCGTGAAAAAATTCCGAAAAAAAAGCCGTGGTTTGGCGTTAAGTCGCACAAGACCGTAAAAATTAAAGAGTGGCGTCTTTTACTAACAGTGAGACACTAGTGGCTGATAAAACAAAAAAATTACACATTGATAAAAAATGTACAAACCCAATTATCTTACAGAACTCTCACCAAATAAATCACAGAGTATTATCCCTACAAAATCCGAAAATCACGGTGTCTCTAGTGTGACGCAATAGATTCAGTGACAAATGTCGGGGCTCGTCCGGCCCCTAACATTTCTATTATTCTTCAAGATAATGTCATTCCATACATTACTCGGCGAAAATTACCCCTAATAGCCAGTATTACTCGTCGACAACCCTGCCGCTATCAATCTTATTTGTTATTGTTTAACAGCTACCAGAATTAATTCGTTATTTATTTCGACTTCGATGGCGTAGTTGTACTAAGGTACGAATACAATGGTGAGGCCTCGGGTTCGAATCCCGGGTCGGGCAAAGTGATGTTGGATTATTTAGTCATTATCAGTCCGGAGTCTGGAATTTGTACCCGATATAGCGATATCCTTGTCACATCGTGGGACGGTACACACAAGGTGAAAAGTGGGTGTCCTTGCCTCTGCCTACCCCTCTTGGAAAATAAATAAATACGTATGTGTTATTTATTTTTTCATCACAATTTAGAGCGCAGTGCAGGGCCAAGGAATGCTAGTAAAGTAGTAAGAATGAATTCTGAGTGGTATTGTTCTTGATAGTAATAGTCAAAGTTAGTCATTTACCATTAGATGACCGAACTCTCCTCGCTACTTTAATTTCGGCAATAAAAACGTCATCATCAAAGATTGAATTAATAATTTAGCACAGACAAATTGATAGTGGCTCCCGCTGTCTAGAAGTATACTTGTAAATTTAATTGATTTGGTAATCTTTAAGAACAGAAGGAGAATAAAGGCGAAAGGATATTTTTACACATAAATATATAAGCTTGCGTAAAACGACAGAATGGATTATCTAAAAATTGTTAATGACATGACATGATAGAAAAATAGGATCCGTTACCCACAAGTCGGGATAACACAACTCAACATAGGAATTTTAGAAAGCCTCTTAGGGGAACAATATAGATCACTTCTTCTATAGAACTGGACAAATATCCGTAACCTCTAATGACTAATAGTCATACTGGGAATGCTACTTTGTCGTAGGAAGCTAGTTTTAGGAATTATTACATATCTCAAGAGATATTAGACTTATTAGAGATTAGAGAGATTATGACAAGTCATATAGCAATTAAATAACCAGCTTTATAAACTGACAAAGCAATGCACACGGAAACATTTTTAAACAGTCCGACCGACCGCCGGAATCAATTTCGAGCGGTTATTTTAAAAAGCGCACGATAAATAATTAACATAGTTCTCAGTTGGCGAGACTTCAAAGCGACGGCTCGATGCCTAATGGAGTGAATTAATTCCACCAATTTGTATCATTCGCGTCCAGTGTATGTATTAATTTCGTTATTGCTGTATGTGACGAGGTTTCGCGTCCATTTATTTGTTTGCTGTACTTTGCTGGTAATTGTTTTGAGTTGCCATTGCGGTATGGACTTTATTTGAAACTGCTTTGAATTTGTGATATATGATCCCAGCGCTGGAATATCTAAAGAAATGTATTAAAATGTGAATAACATGTATTTTCTCACTATAATCTCTGCCTATTCATCATCGATTTATGATTCTGTAGAAATTATTTTCGATGTCATTGAATTCGAATATTCTCCAATTTTTTAAACTACTTACTCCGATGTTATCACAATAAACAAAATCACAATAAACAGTATACACACCCAAAATATTGTAATCCCTCGTTTAAACAATAAACTGATTGAACCATCTCAAACATTTGTGTAAACGTTAAATAAGGCCAATTAATTGGCTACCAGCTCTGCGCAGATTTGCGTGCAGTTTTTAATTCCAGCGATATTTAAATAAACCGGAGTAACGAGGAAGCACAGCGCAGATTGAAACAGATTAAAATATTTTCATTAATTGAATGTTAATAATTGAGCCGCCATCAAGTTGGCAGTAGAAAAATCCCTCGGCGCGGCGGAAATTAAAAAGTGTTCCACGTCCGCCGGAAGTGGTCCGGCCTGAGCTTGAGTGCAGTGCAAAAAGTTGGCCCAATCCGCGCGGATTAACTAGCTTGCAGGTAATTGCACTGGAACGGAGCGTTGCTATGCTTGGAGATGTTTTGTTATAAAAATATTTTTGATAAGGAGGTTTTAATCTTTAGGTAATTTTTGTTCATTGGATTGACGATCAGTATTATTTATGCGCGTAGTACTTTTATTCAACTACGAAATTTAAGTAAAAAAATAAAAAACTTTTATGGACTAATTAAATAAATTGAAATGTTGTATATTTCAGCAGTTTTAATTAAACAATACTTATTGAATATTTTATCCAGAAGAGCAATTCATTAATGTTACAGTAAACAATATGTTAACGCGCCTGCTTAGAAATGATAGCACCTCTTCATTTCTCAAACCTTTGCATTAATTGTGAACTAATGACATTTGTAAAGTAATTTTTTTTTTATGTTCACCACCCGCAACTAACGTCACATACTTTCGCGCCACTTACCGGGATGGTCGCACGCGATACGCATTTTTTTGTTAGTTTTATATTGTGAAGTTTTTTATTAAAGCTGATTCGGAAGAATCTAAGGTCTTCTTATTTCTACACATGCGAGATCTTCATTTCGTTCATCTGAGACGAAACATTGGCGACCGTGACAGGACGAGTTTGTAAAGTTACTGGATACGAAGACATCAATGTGAAATAAAGGTCAAAGGACACAACTTGTATCGGACGACTAAGCCAGCCAGGTCGGTCAGCAGTGAAGGCGCCGTCCCAGCCTTAGCACCTACGTCAAGATACACTGCCATTTGGGTCTACATTTCAACTAGGATTTTACGAAATTAAAACCCACAAGCAACAACATACAATCGAAGTCGACTTCAAAGGGAACAGAAGGCAGCATCACCAGGCATCCTCATCGCCTACCAGATAAGTGCCCTTCCTAATCCATTACCAATCGTTTCCCAAGCAAATAAATTTTATCCCGCTAAACTACAGCACCATCTCTGTTTGTGCAAAAAAATCATACCAATACATTTGGTTCAGTCAACATCATTATATATCGAATTCATATTTACTACCAAATAACATTACTTACATTTACATTACAAATAAATCAGTGAAACGTTGATTACCATTATTCATAATTAAATTTAAAGATAAAATTACAAAGCAAGTATTTTTTAATTACCCTCAACATCTTTAAATATTCATGTTTTCGAGTTCGCTGTCTATTTTAACTACTGAAAACATATATTCACTAGTGTTTTGAATCATTATTCACGCTATCATAAGAGGTGTAGGCAGAAATACAATTGAAATCGTCAAAGATCATAATTACGCGTTAGTTATGTAATTGTTGCAAAACATGCTAATGATCGCTCGGCCGACTATTTCAGTGTGATACGACGCTGCTTACTCCTGCGTCGAGATACAACGGAGACAAGAAGTTTGAACGTGTTAGTCACCTGCGCCGTGCGCGCACCACATGTTCACCCGTACCGGAGTCTCGCCGATAAGGAGTGACAGCTAAGACAATTATTGAATTATTGTTTTATGTAATTTTATTCCGTCGTTTTGCATCAAGTCGCATACCGGTTTCTTATCAGTGTTTTGAACGCATTAAATTTATAGCCATAGCCACCTTATTACACTCAAATTAATTTCATATAATATTTATATATTTTGAAGATGTCTACTAGCGAAGATATTAACGTGAAACAATTAAAGGACTTATATGTCAAACGAAGTTCAATTAAAGGTCGTTTAACTAAGTATAGAAAATATTTGGATATTATTTGTCCATTAAAATTATCAAGTGTACAAGTCAGAGAACTAAATATTAATACCCAAAAAATTCGTGATATGTCAATTAAATTTGACGATCTTCAAGGTCAAATTGAAGTCTTAAATTCCGAAAACTTGGACAGCGAGGTCAATGAGCGGGATGATATTGAACAGACTTTTACATCTCATCTTGCTTATGCTCAGGACATACTTAGCAAACACAGCACCGATAGTAACGAAACTCTCCATAATGCATCTCATCATCAGGACTGTTCATTAAGCTACCATGGTTCGGAATTTAAGTTGCCAGAAATACAAATAGCTAAATTCGATGGCGCATATTTTCGATGGCTTGCCTTCCGAGATACCTATATCTCATTGATTCACCACAACGAACGTATCAACCCAATACATAAGTTTACTTACTTAACGTCATATTTAGAAGGCGAGGCCGCGCGCATTATTTCGAACTTAGAAATATCTGAAGCTAATTATAAAATTGCTTGGGAACTCTTGTGTGATCGATTTGACAACAAGGATCAATTAGTTCATCATCACCTTGTATCGTTATTCAATATTGCTCCCTTAGCAAAAGCATCTGATAAATCACTTCGCTCTTTAGTTGATCATGTCACGAAAAATCTGCGAGCCTTAGCCAATTTAGGTCAACCTACTGAACATTGGGACACTCTCATTATTCATCTTGTTACTTCAAAATTAGACAACCATACCGCCTTGAAGTGGGAAGAATTTCGAAAAGCATCTACATCGCGTACTTTGAACCAATTTAAGAAATTTCTAACTGACCGCGCTGATGTACTGGAAACGATGTACCTAGGTAAATTTGATAGATCTAAGACAGTGCAACCTCAATTTCAAAAATCAAACGCTGCTTCACACACAGTTAAGCTTAGCGCTCACACATGTCAAGATTCTAGCTCATCGAAATATGTTCGCTCATGTCCCATTTGTAAACTAAATCATAGAATTTATGACTGTCCAACCTTTAAATCGAAGAGTGTTCAAGACCGAAAGGCAGAGGCTCTCAAACTCAACTTATGTTCCAATTGTTTGCGAGAAGGCCATAGTGTACGCACTTGCAAGCTGGGTCCTTGCCGTGAATGCAAACGCAAGCACAATACTCTTTTGCATTTTCCTGTTTTAAATACTGATGATTCTAAGCCAATTACTCTTAACGAAGACATATCTGCACATAGCAGCTTAGTACAACAAGATTCTAATGCAAGTCAAATTGTCTTATCTACTGCCATGGTCAGACTCACAAATCCACACACTAAAGCTAATGTGATTGTGCGTGCTCTCTTAGATTGTGGAAGTCAATCGTCCTTTATTACTCAATCACTCATGAACAGGCTTTCTCTTAGGTCTAGCCCTATTAATAAAGTCAACATTGTTGGCATAGGCAATCACCTAGCTGAAGAAGTAAATCAAAGCTGTGTTGCCCAATTAAGTTCATTGACAAACAACAATTATAACGTAATTCAATCATACTATGTACTAAAACAATTAACTGCGGCAATACCCAATCAATACATTGATATCAAGTACTTAAAAATACCCAAAGGTATAAAGCTTGCCGATTCTAATTTCAATGAACCATCCTCGATAGACGTTCTCATAGGTGCAGATTTATTTTGGGATTTATTGGGCCGCAATGAACTGTCAATAGGTCCTAACCTGCCCAAGCTTCGAAGTTCAAAGCTTGGTTGGCTATTTGCAGGTCGTTTAGCACAATCTTATTTTGGTCATTTGCAATCTAACATCATACACTCCAATATAGGCCTCACGACTACCAGTCAAGACTCCATTCATGATCTACTAACCAAATTTTGGGAACTTGAAGATGTTCCCCACAAGTCGTATTTATGTGAGGCCGAAAAGCAATGCGAAAGCCACTTTTATGCCAACACCTATCGACTAAACACAGGAAGATTCTGTGTACGACTTCCTTTAGTCGATACACCGGACTGCTTGGGAGATTCATACCGCATAGCTAAGAAACGATTGTTGATGCTTGAACGTCGTTTCCGAAACAATCCAGAATTAAAGTCGAAGTACGTAAGCTTTATAGAGGAGTATAAGACTTTAGGTCACTTAGAAAAATCTCCGATACAAATTCCAGATCCCTCTTACTTTTTATGCCATCACGCAGTTTTCAAACAAAATAGCGAAACGACAAAAATTCGTGTTGTCTTCGATGGTTCTGCAAGAACTGCTTCTGGATTTTCTCTTAACGATATACAATTGGTAGGTCCCAATGTACAGAGCTCACTTTTCTCTATATTAATTTGTGCACGACAATACAAATATTTGCTAACCGGTGACATCGAGAAAATGTACCGCCAGATAGAATTAGATGAGCGAGATCGCAACCTGCAATTAATTTTATGGCGAGATGACGTCGCGAAACCTATAGAAACATTTCGCCTCAAAACCGTAACGTACGGTCTTGCAAGTGCAGCATATTTAAGCACAAAATGTTTAAGTATGTTGAGTGAACATTGCAATGATCCTCTTATTAGCACCATTATCAAAGATGATTTTTACGTCGATGACCTTATAACCGGCTCGGACGAAGAAGCCCAATTACTATACATACAACACAAGGTATCGTCTACACTAGCTTCTGGTGGCTTTCATTTACGAAAATACAGATCAAATCTTTCAACCATACTGAATTCACTTCGAAAGGACGAAGATCACAATGTTATCATAAGTGAATCCACTAACACTCTAGGCTTAAGCTGGAACCCTACAAATGATACATTTCATATTCCTATTGCCTTGTCCAATCCTGATCAAGAAATAACAAAGCGACTAATTCTTTCTGAATCATTTAAGATATTCGACCCATTGGGTCTTCTCAGTCCATGCATCATTCTACCGAAGATTCTACTGCAATCCTTATGGATCAGTAAAACAAACTGGGACGAACCTGTTGAGCCATCTATTCAGGCTGCTTGGAATAAATTTGTCTTTAATATCAATTGTCTATCGAGCTTGCTTATTCCAAGACAAGTTTTATGCGTGTCTCCAGACGTTATCGAAATTCACACATTTAGTGACGCTTCACAGGTCGCTCTTGGTGCCTGCGTCTATATGCGCTCTTCAAATTATCTTGGCGAATTAGACGTCAATTTGCTATGCGCTAAGTCGAAAGTGTGCCCCTTGAAGCCTACAACAATACCGCGTCTGGAGCTCTGCGCTGCTCTGTTGGCTGCAAAACTTTGTGATTCAGTTGTCAAATCATTGAGATATAAAGTAAACAAACTGGTTTATTGGTGCGATTCCTCTGTTGTCCTTGCATGGCTTCAAGGTAATAGTAGAAAACTAAAAACCTTCGTGGCGAACAGAGTTGTTGAAATTTGTGAAATTACTGACAATAGATTATGGCGCTATGTTCCCACGGATCAAAATCCTGCGGATTTGATTTCAAGAGGGGTGGAACCAGATCAAATCACCAATAAGACCCTATGGTGGTCAGGTCCAAGTTTTCTCAAGAAGGCTGAGTGTGACTGGCCTAAATCAGCCAATTCAATTGAAAATTCTGAGGTGCCTGAAATCAAATCAAATTCAGCCATTATCAAAGAAGGCAACCAATTTATTAACAAATTTTCTTCATTTAACAAGTTGCAGCGCTGTTTTGCTTATGTTTTGCGTTTCATACACAATATTCGATACCCTAAGAACAAAACCAGCGGTAGACTAACATTGGATGAGATAAACAAGGCTTTTATAACACTTTGTAACATGGCACAACAAGAAATGTTTCCACGCGAATATCACATGCTATCTAATAATAAATCCTTGCCCAATAAATCGACAATTTTATCATTAGCTCCTTTCTTAGACAATCATAAAACAATCCGAGTTGGAGGCAGAATTGATCATTCCAGCTACGACTATTCCAAGAGGCATCCTATTCTTATGCATGCCTCCCATCACTTAACTAAATTATATTTTAAATACCAACATCTTTGTAACATGCACGCAGGTCCTCAATTGCTTCTAGCGTCAGTTAGAGAAATTATGTGGCCCATAAATGGAAGACACTTAGCCCGTCGTACCGTTTTTAACTGCGTTACTTGCCGTCGGTCACAAGGAAAGCTAATAACTCCCTTAATGGGCAAGTTACCTGAGCAACGCATCACGCCAGATTTCCCTTTCGTCACCGTCGGTGTCGATTTTGCGGGACCATTTTACACGATCAATAAAAGGGGTCGAGGCGCAAAAGTAACCAAAACTTACTTATGTTTATTCGTCTGTTTTAGATATAAATGTTTACATCTAGAAGCCGTCAGCGATTTAACGAAGGATTCGTTCATATTAACGTTGCGTAGATTTATTGCAAGGCGAGGCAAGCCGTCGGAAATATTTTGCGATAATGGACGGAATTTTGTTGCCGCGTCCAAAGAAATAGGTATTTTTCTAAAAAATACTCAAGAACCTGTTGGCGACTTCGCAGAAAACGAGGGCATAAAATTCGTATTTTCTCCTGCTTACGCTCCACATTTCGGCGGTCTCTGGGAGGCAGGAGTAAAATCCGCGAAGTATCACATAAAGCGTGTTATGGGAAATACACATTTAACATTTGAAGAGATTTCTACACTTTTTGCACAAGTAGAAGCGATACTAAATAGTAGACCTCTATGTCCTCTTTCACCTTCACCCAATGACTACCATTTCCTTACTCCCGGGCATTTTTTGATAGGACGATCTCTCAAGGCTCTGCCAAGCCCATCGCTGGACTACTTCAAATGCAGCAACCTTCAACGTTTTAAGAGACTCGAACAGATTCAACAGCACTTCTGGCAACGTTGGCAAAAGGAATACATCGGAGAACTTCAACAGCGTTCCAAATGGCGAGCAAATACGCAAGTCTTGCGCATTGGAGACTTAGTTCTGCTGCAAGAGGATAATGTGCCACCTTTATGCTGGCGAATGGGACGAATCAGCCGCCTTTTCCCGGGATCAGACGGAGTATCACGAGTTGTAGATGTTCAAACAACCCGAGGATGCTTCAGAAGACCTACCACGCGTATCTGTCCCTTGTTTGCTCCTGACGACGAAGACTGAAGAGGAGTTGAAAGTGTTCTTTCAACGAGGGGAAGATGTTAACGCGCCTGCTTAGAAATGATAGCACCTCTTCATTTCTCAAACCTTTGCATTAATTGTGAACTAATGACATTTGTAAAGTAATTTTTTTTTATGTTCACCACCCGCAACTAACGTCACATACTTTCGCGCCACTTACCGGGATGGTCGCACGCGATACGCATTTTTTTGTTAGTTTTATATTGTGAAGTTTTTTATTAAAGCTGATTCGGAAGAATCTAAGGTCTTCTTATTTCTACACATGCGAGATCTTCATTTCGTTCATCTGAGACGAAACACAATATTTATTTAAACAGCTTGACAATGTAATTCATCAAAACCTTTCACGGATGAATTCGAAATTTGAATTCATCCACAGCACTGAATCTCTAGTCCTGAAGTAAGTAAAGTAATGTGCCGCAAGTTCCTCCAGTGTGGCGCAAATAAAGACGCCGAGCAGTCGGTGTGATTGCGAGCTAATGACTCGCCGCCGTGCCGCCACACCGCGCCAAATTGCCCTCTACATATTTAATAGATTCGTTTAAGCCGCTTTTTTATCTACCTAGCCCGGCGCGCTTTTTAAAAACTTCCACCGCCTCCCCCCCACTCACCCCGCCCCGCTAATAGATTTTAAAAATTAATAAACTTACACAATTACGCGCCGCGGCTCGCTGTCATTTACTCCGAGCCAAATGAAATAAGGCCAGCGACAAACTTTGTTAGGGCGCTTCTTTGATCGCCGTAAGTAAAAAAGCACCGCGCTCGGGGACTAATCAAAAGTGACATGATACTTATTAAGTTAGTCAATGTAACTGCGTTAAAGCGACCGGTGGCGGCGCGACTCAAAAACTATTTTATGAATAATAGATGGCGCCGCCGGCGACCAATCCCCGGGGAGCACCGCCCACCGGCGCCCCGTGCCCTCGCCGCCGCCCCCGCCGCCCGCGACGCACCCCTGCGCCGCGTCACCCCCGGCGCCCCGGCCTGCCTTCTCTATTCATTAGCACATTACTACCCCTCAAGCACGCGACTCGGCCGGGACTCAGGATAAAGGAAAGAAACTGATTTTTGCCATTTGCGGTTTTCGTAACCCGTTCCCCAATCCCAGGATGAGTCGGATGTAATTTTCCCCTCTGCATTTCCTCATTAATTTACGAGATGTTAAATGTAAACTACGTAGGAAACGTTTAACTTTGTTTTAATTAGAAAATTAAGTTTTGAATAATTACTAGGATAACATTTGTCGTATTTTAAAACTTTTTTTTTTTATAATTGTAGCTTCCTTAGGTTTATAATATGTTTACAATTTCTTTATTGGGGCAAAACTACATCATGCTGTTGATTATATTAAGCATCTTCACTTTTACCTACTTTTTATAATAAATCTTTCAGAAGTTGGGAGGAAAAACCCAGTTAGAGCTTGTAAAAACATAATATATTGATAATTCATAATCGTTATCTTTTTGTTATTGCTTTCGCAGGCAGACGAGCAAGCGGCCTGCCTGATGGAAAGCGCTGACCGCCGCTCATGGACCTTCGCAATGCCAGGAGTCTAGCACAATCAGGTCGCTGCTTACCGTGGGAAGAGTAATCTGTTTAAGCCTCGCTTAAAGAAAGACAGGTCATAGCGCTCAGGGAAGCATGGAACTCATTCCAGAGCTCATCCAGTATCTTACAATATGTCAGCTCAGATTACAATCCGTTAGTTGAATCTACACTCTAAAATTGCCTTAATTCCGAAAAAAAACATGATATTTAGCTAAGCATTTTAAAGTTGTTAATTCATTATAAGTAACATCCACAAACAACCCACTACATCAATACCAGCGCACCAATCTGAACATCGCGAGTACTCGAAAGCAAAACGAATTACCCGCAGATTCATTAGAGAGTATCGATTAATTGAAATCGAATCTAGTTTGCTCGCAGAATCGAGTTGTAAATCGTAACAAGACAAGAAAGTTTAACTGACAATAATGTCGTTAGGCCGAGAGCCGTGGCTTCGGCAAACTTGCTTAACCGAGTTTGCGGACCGTTAAGTGAACTAATCCAAGCGGCTCCGGGACTATGCAGCTCGCAATTATCAACGCTTCGTTATCTTTGTTTGTATTCGATATCATGTATTTGGGTAATTACACATTAATTACAAGAAGCGCAGCGCCAGCAGATGTAGGCTGCTTCCAACAGGTCACTGTGGAAATCATTGGGAGAGGCCTATGTTCAGCAGTGGACTTCCTTTGGCTGATGGATAGATGATGGTAATTATTAATTCACTTATTAAGCCAATAAGACAATTTACAAAATACATACATTCATTTATATTTATATAACTAAACTCTAAAATAATAGATATAAATGGAATAAAGTTTCGTCCAAAATGTTGACCACAAAACCACCGACCTAGTATTTAAGTTTTTTGAAAGCTGTCAATCCATCAAATACATATGTATCTACTACGTTATAATAAGTACTTACATGGGTGCGAGGCTGTGAAGGGGTAGTCGAGTGCTGGCAGGCGATGCTGGTGCGGGGGCAAGCTCGGCGGGCAGTGGTAGCAGAACAGGCCGCGCCCGCCACCGCCGCCGCTCGCCAGCTGGAACAAACAACCATTATTAATCTCATGACCATAGTCCTGGGTCCTTCTGCCATAAATTGAGTAAACAATTGTATTGTATCAGCCCATATACGACCCACTGCAGGGCACGGGCCTCCTCTACAATCGAGAGTACGATTGAGAGTGGTTAGGCCATATAGTCCACCACGCTGGCCTAGTGCGGGTTGGCGGACTTACATACCGTAGAAATTCTTTTTTTTTTTTTTTTTTAAATCGCTACGGTATGCAGGTTTCCTCACGATGTTTTCCTTCACCGTTAAAGTGCGTGGTGATTGATTATCAATACACACATAACTCCGAAAAGTCAGAGGTGTGCCCTGGGATTTGAACCCGCGACCACCGTGAACATGTAGGCAGCCGAGTCTGGTCCGATACCACGAGGCCACCACGCACTGAGTAAACAAGCCGGCACTATTTTGTCAAATGGAGAACGATTAGATCAGTCTGTACTCTGTCGTCAATGGATACTGTTCCGAGACGGCATAATGTTGCAGTTATTTTGTCGGGCCAGGATTAATAAAACTATATGATTGCACTGGTTAAAGGTAACACACACTAAACAATAGACGCTTTCGACATTTTGTCAGAAACAGCAATTTTTTCAGTTAATGTTCTTGATAACTTAAGCCCAATTTCACAAACTAACTTTGCCCATAACTTTGACTTTGAATATGTCAATCCCATACATTAGCAATGTCACAAACGTCTCAAATGTATGGCAATGACGTTGTCAAAATTACTGTTATCGTCAAAATTAGTTTATGCAACTGAGCCTTAATTTGCTATACCTAGTGGACTTTATGTTTATCATCATCATCATCATCAGCCTGTTGCAGTCCACTACTGGACATTTTATGTCCATTTATCTAATATCCGGTGCCTTTATAAACAAAATCGTCATGTATGTCTCGGTTACTACCTCAATCTTCAGCCAATCACTATTCCTGCAGCATGCGACAACTTATCACCAATCTCGATCAACAATAGCGACAATGGCAAAGAACAAGCCGTCATATCATTAGAAATCGTACGATAATTACTGCGATCTAATATTTACATTAGCATAGAAATGGCGCCGCGGTACAACCGCCGCATACGAACTGCGTGCATAGAGATCGTAATTGCTATCGGCGTTCGACTTGTCATCATGCGTCATTTGTTAGGCCATCGGAGTTTAATCATATGCTTTATTGGTGTGCAAGCAATAGGACATCTTAAGTGTGTTCTAGATATTTTTTATTCTGAAGTGGCAATAGCGACGGTTTCTAAGAATTTAGGAGGAAAAGACTAGGGAAAGGAAAAATTGACAAAAAATCTCATTATGATCTCATGGGCCAAATTAAATGTGACAGCACAAAGACTTTCTGTGGGGCAGTGATTGTCACTCGGATTAAATCAATATTTTCATGTTGTAGTTTAGATTGACATTATGACTCTACCTTTCATATAAAATCAAAATCCTAAAAAGTTTTCAACTTTCCGTCTACGTCTTTTTTTTTTTTTATTCTGGCACGGCATGATGACTGCACTGCACCTGATGGTAAGCGCAAATGCCGTCCAGACAGAGTATCGAATGGCATCAGACGGCGGTCCCATGCCATTCGACACAATTATGCCGGCCTGCTGAGATGCTTCTTCACACTACGGCGGAAGGACCCAGGATTATAGGAAGGAGGGAACACGTGTGACGGCAAACAATTCCACAGCTTCACAGTGCGGCACAAAAAAGAATCTCACGTCCATTGGGCCTTATCATAGATGTATTATAAAACAGGCTTTATTAATAAACTCGGATGAGCGAAGGATTAACTTTAGTCCAAGGCTTCAAAATTTACTTGATTATATATTATATTGAATAATATATGTAACTACAATACGACGCTTGCCTAACCCTCTATGCAATTCCGCGTTTATTAATAAAGTCGTGAATACCTCGCTATTCAAAATAATCGAGCCAATTGTAAAGCTTTGGACTAAAGTTTCCTTCGCTCATCCGAGTTTATTAATGAGGCCCATAGATTGAAGACATACTATGACGTGGTCATCTCTCAACGATTTCTTATAATATAAATTAAGTTTTTTAAAGATAATATTTGATGACTAATAGATAATAGTCTCAATAAAATTTATTATTAATATATTTTTCATTCGATATTTATTCACATATCAATACAACAAATGTAACGAGATAGTTTTACTAGCTAACAAATCCTTCCGCGTCGGGTATCGCATTGTAAAGGACACGGCGGGCATAAATCAATTAATTTCGATGAATAAATTGCATGATTGCTGCAGTGCATCGCGCGACTAGTTCCGCGCAATCACTATCGCGCTACATTCTTGTACCTAGCTCTGGAATGTTCTAGAATAGGTGGGAAGACTTATCAAAACGTGGATTTAAACAGCTATATAATGGGCTAAACGTGAGGAAAGTTTATATTTATCACAGTGCCTCAAAACTGTGATTTTTTAATTCAATTCTACATGTTCTTCTTAATCGAGCTCGTCAAAAAAAACTAAATTGTTTTCGGTTTCGTGTAGATGTTGTCATCTAGCGTCGATAAATAAATTATATTCTATTAATTTCTCTGCAAAATATTTGAAATACCTTCCGACATCGTATAGAGCGGTGTGAGATATCTTAATTAGACTCTGACTAACTCTATTTGAAGAACACTGCCCTTTCTATCGTGCGAATGACAATAACTGAAACCGGCAAGCTTGCTTTCTGAAGGGGTATTTATTTATCATCAAATAAATGACCGCACTCCATCCTAGATATGAACCTACGTCTGTGGTAGGCGATTCTTTTATTAGTTTTAACCAGTCTTAACATACACCGCCTTGAACTAAATTATATCCGAGTGCAAAACTAAAATGTATTTTCATAGCTATTATAAACGTAAATAAATCATTCATCACTCACCATCCTTGATTCAAAAACCTCAGCCGTTTACAAATGAAATAATACCGCGGACACTTATCTGTTTAATATCGTGTGACATAACTTTATTTGCGAGAGGAAAATGGCAATGAAATTCAATTGCACGCATTGCCAGCGGTGACCCACGTGTGGAGTCTCCACGGGTCGTTTGTACGAATCACATTAATGGAGCAAAGGATCGGCTAAACGATGCGCGGGCGCATTCGACGCCGAATATGACGTCAGCGCAGTGGGCATGATACTGAATTAGCTGTGTTAGCGAGTTTAAAAGTTAATAGGATTGAATTATATAAAATTGGATAAATAAGTTTTGTCATATTATAATTTCTGCAGATCTTTACTTGCATCTACATATAAATTGCCCATTTACCAGGTCATCGAGTATTTAAATAAAATAATTGAATTTTGAAATGTAATGATGATTTTTTTAAGTGTATGAATGTCGAACACAAGAATGTATAAAATATGTTTTTGTTTTATTTTGCCAACAATAATTAAATATGATAAAAAATAAAACTAAGTATATACCCATTTTTTTTGTTCAATTTTTATTACAGGAATTTCGCACTAACGATGAATAGCAAATTACTTCAATTTTACACCAAAATTACATTAAATTAGGCTCATTACGTGGGTGCCTTCGCCTTAGTTCTATTTTTAAATTTAAAAAACATAATTTTGTCCATAAAGGTGTGCTTGTGGCGTGTAGCGAGAGCGCGGCGTGCGTGTATTGGCGCGTCCTGTCTGCGCGCGTGGGGTCCTGATCCGGCTAATCCTATTTATATTATTGTGTCATTACCGCATTACAACACCCACCGAGCGTCGGCCGCCGCCACCGCCGCATCCGCAATGCACCGACGGTGACCTTGTGGCGAGGGAAACTTCCTTTGACTTCACATAGATATTCTTATAAATATGTCCAATGTACGCAAGTCTCCTCTCGATATTGTCCATTACCGTCAATCGTCAATCATAACCGACAATCGATTTACAAATGACTCCGAAAAGTTAAGGCGAAAAAACCTTGACAGGAAATCGATGAGCTTTTCTTGTGTCTATCCCTATGGAATATCCTACATTTGTATTACCGATGCATATTTTGTGCTAGTCTAATTAATTTTGCAGACCTCAATTAGATAAATTCTTGAAGGATCTTTCAGATGTGGCGTCAAACGCGACGCGTTATTTTTCTCTACTCCGCCATGGCTCGATTTCATTACTTTATATAATTGTTTGTTTTGTCCTAAAAGACCTATGAAAATGTTAGACACTCTTGTGCGTCCCACGCTTTAAAAGTAGGTACTTGTTTCCTAATTCTGTAATTCTGCTTCTCTACGTTCTAGAGCGGCAAACAATGTTCTTAAATTCATAGAACTTACTCAAGAAAATTCAAACATGGAATTCTAATGACTTGTACTCTCACAAGTGCCAAGGATAATAAGTAATAAATAGAAGTACTTAGGAATTTGGCTTCTGGGTCTAGATCTAGGTAATGCAAAGTGGAAGATTTACCTATATCAATACATAGCAATAAATAAATATTAAGAGGTGGTGAAAACGGATGAAAGAAATTTAAGATTATAGATGGAATGAATTAACTAAGATTTTCTATTTATATACTACTTACTAAGGTCTCAGCGAGTCTCGAAAAAACATAACCGAATCAACTTTCCTGCATATGTACGTCGTTAATAATAGCGGTGGAAATATTTTTATAAAATAAAAATAATAACTTTAGGAAACAAAAACCTTAAGAGACCGCAACGCCCAAATTCCCGCCACAAACATTTTTTACCCTGCAGAATGCCCAAGTATTCAAAAACCATAAAACCTCTTTGAACCTATTAAACTGATGAGAAATAAAACATCCTACATACCAGCCACTTAGTTCATTAAAAAATAAAAACCATTATTTTGAAAAAGGAACCCATAGACAATGAATAATTTTTAAAGATGGCAAAGGCACTTCATTTCGAAGGCGAGATTATCGTCACCGGCACAACACTCGCGGAGTGCCAGAAGGGCTTTTGTGAGGAACCGCCAAGTGTGGGAACTGATTTATCTCGCTACCCTTTTCATATTTTATTCTATTAACAGCTATTTAGGCTTGCAAATAAGCAGAATATTGCTGGCAGATGGCACTTCTTATTACGTGTCCGGAACGTACCTTTATAAAGGTATTTGCGTTTGGTATTAAAATAGTTTTTCATATGCCGTAATCGGTGTTATCTTTGTGCCTTGAGACAAATTTCGCGGTAGAAACTTTTCAGAAGAAAACCTAAATTAACTATTTTATATTCTAGTTACTATCTTTAAGTTACAAACGCTTTATGTACTCATCCAAATGTAATAAACACAAATAATGTGAACCATACGTATTTGTGTCGAGTCGGGGTGTTTGTGAGACCGAAGTCTCTCGTAGTTCATAATACCCACGACACAAGACTCGATCTTAGTGTAAGGGCAGGACTATGTATGTGACTGTTGAGCGTGTTTAATTATTTATAAAAATACTTGGATTGTTGCTGCGTTAATTCACCTCTTTGACAGATTATCGCCCACATAACCTATCAATTCAATAGAATCTGCGAACGTGCCTTTAATTACCGTAATATATGTAAAAGCTGTTAATAATCAAGCGAATCATTCCATTAAACGAGTTAAACCCGAGTTGGATGGCAAGTTAAACGATACAAATATAATTTGGACGGTAATTACGTTTGATAGGCTATCGATTCCGAGACTGTTTGCCAAACTCGGTGGAGTCAGTCGGAGCCACCGCCTGTGTTTGTCGTCTTAAATTGATCTGATAAAGTATTTGATTTTTCTTTGATATTTTAATCATTTATCGTTCTTTTAAATACACATTAACTTATTTTTAAGTATTTGTTTGTATATGCATATAAAATTTTAGGCTTCGAAGTTAAAAGCAAATAATGTTTTTGAAACTTATTTGATTGAAAGGCAGTAGGGATATATTTTATTATTTCTTAAACTTTTTACCTTTTCCAAATAATTAGGCAATATTCTAATGTACGGAAGCTTTTAAAACTTATTCACTTCTTGTTAAAATCCTAGATAATTAACCTCTAACGTAACTTTATAACAGTGTCATATTTATATTTCATCATCGTCTAGCTATGGGAAATTCATTCTTGTAACATTTTTGAACGTTAGTTTACTACTATATCCAAATGTAAGTAAATAGTATACACTACACCCTGTTTTATATTTTGTGAATTCCGTGTTTGCAATACATTAGTCTTCCAAACAAAGTGGTAGAGATTTGTAGTCACTTTGGACTAATGTAGGAAAAAACCGACTTGCCAAGATATTATACAAATACTTACATAACAAAAATGCATAACAGTATGCACTGCACACCACGCAGCGCAATAAAACACGTAATGTTAAATTCATTAAATACAATTGAAACAAATCATTTTACGATTCAAACCCGCTTGTTCACGTACACAATCAATAATATTTAATCACGGGGCCGATACAACTCGTTCATTTGATATTGGAGTTTTATAAACTGTAATGGAGATCAATTGAACGGTTTAAATTAACTATTAATGACTGGCAATGGTTCAATCGGGGCGCGACAATCTGAACGCTCGGGGAAACTCATTCACGTGTCCAATATGACCTGAGGATTGCTTTTTGCTCATGTTTAAAGAGATTTTGATATATATTTTTTAATTTTGTTTTATCGTACGCCATGAATAGGTAAATTTTCGCAAAGATCTATGGTGTGTATAACAAAAATCAGCCTTAGAATTAGGTATCAAAAAGCAGGGGTGCTAAGTGATATTAGCAGACCGACGTTTGAGAAGTATATAGATGCTATAATTATACTCGATATGCGTATTGCCTAATAAAAGTAGCGAAAAGCCGGCCGTTTTCAAAAACTCGTAATGCTAATAATTGGGGGAGGACTTTGTCGACGGTGGACTTTCTGTGGTTGAAAATAAATCTGCTTACTGATGATACAGCTTCAACCAAATGACGCATGTAGATAATTAGTAATGAATTTGGGTTAATTTGTACCAGCAAAGGCAAAATAAATATAAGCAAATCTTGCATCAGATGTACGAAACGTGATTTCCAAAGTTTATCAGCTTATTAGAGAAAATGATTGTAAATAATATTTTAATTGACCCTTATTAATTTGTCAACATTAAGTTTAGTTTTAAAACTTCTCAAATCTATTAAGTAGAATTAATAAATGATCTTATCAAAATAATTTTATCAAGAACTTTCGTAGACGGGATGCGTCATTTCAGCACTAAAACCTGGTTTTTGCTACAGCAAAGAAAACCACTTATAATTACTTACTATTTAATGTTAGTACTGCGGTTAGAGGTGTGTGTGTAATTTCAGTTTGAACGATTACGATTTGAATATTTATCAAAATATTACAATACATTATGTATTTATGCTTTTCTGTGGAAAAAATTACCCAACTCCATTAAAATAGCAACATTATTTTTATATCACAGTGCGCAAACGAGCATGCGCTTCACCTGATTGTGCGTAATCATACTGTGTATTCTAAATTCAAATAAACGTCCAATCAACGGACACATTTTTTTAATTACTCTGATATTCGCGTTACATAAATTTACCATCCAGCCATTCAATTACTTCAAAATAAATTACCAAACATCAGCTATATCAATTTCAAATATAATTATTATTTAATTTAATAATGATATAATGATACAATTACGAATGTAAATACAATTTTGTTTGTCGGGATTGTGTGGCGCGGCGTCAGCCCTACGCGTGCTGTCAGTCATCGTTTGTAGCCGGGGCTATCTGGCCTTTAATCGGTTTATGAGGCGATACTTATCATTCAATTTGCATCGTTTTGATGTTATGTATTCGCACATTCCACTACCTACACATGATGAGACTTTAAAATAATCATTGAGAGTAATTATAATTGTTATTGATGAATGTATATGAAATCGTTGCAGAAAAAAATCTTACAAAACAAGACTTGAAATGCGGATTTATATCTGTTACTTTATTAAGATACTCACAAAGTTGGCAATAATTAAATATATAAGGAGCTATGTCTACTTCTATGAAAATGGAAAATACTTTACTGCACAGTTAAAAAGAATATCTCGTAAATTTAACAAACAGCTCAACAGAAAGTCTAATACGCAGTTAGACGATTCCCCAGTGATCTACATTACAAAAACGATCTCGACCTTTAATCTCCAGCAATTATAGACAATAATTTAGTTAGGTGTCGCGCGGCCGACACATCGCAAATCAATTCATTGCTTAGAAAAAAACGAGTCATATTGCTCTGACGTACGAACAGATCACGTTCATCGTTTTATGACTTTTAAATTTGTTTACGTTGCAGATCAAAGATGACAAGCAGAATGCAAGAACAAAGGAGCATAAAGAGATATTTTTGAGGAATGTTCATGATTTAGTTGGGAAATAAATGCAATTGAAAAATTGTGAGAAAGCCTAAAGCATCTCGGGTTTATATTAATAAGTGTGATTGATTCATAGTCACAGACTTCGAGAAACGATTAATTCTCTTGTGAACAAAATTAATTGTACATAAAAAAGGCGGTTACATACTGCACCTATTCTATCTGCTACTACCATCTACTTACACCAATTTAATGGTGAGTACAGTGGCTGAACCAAACATATATTTTAGTAGAGTATATAAGCAAATAGGAGTATTAGGTTCTTTGTTTTATACGGTCTTATTCATGTACAGTTTTAAAACCCATTTTTTCTATCGAACGCTTTGTCCCTTTCGAACGACTTTTCAATTCAGTTTGAGCGAAGAAGACAAAATATTTGATAACTAAAATAAGTTTTAAGACTAGAGTAATTTGGAACTATATAACGGCAAAATAAACCATGCTATCGTTTATTTAAGCCATTTGAGATATATGTGACATCCCATAGGGAAGGCTCACGTACAGCAGTGGACTTCTTGTTGCTGAAGAGAGAGAGAGTTAACACAGATATATAAAGGTCATTAGTTATAAATCTACTTATATTTTCTTCCCACTTTACAACTAAAGCATAAAACAACAATACTACAAAAGAGCTAATCCACGCGCAGATAACAAGGAATGTTTAATTATGAAATCGGATAACAAAGTGAACTAACAACATGAAGCCAACAGATCGAACGGTATCGGGCACGCTAGCGACGCTCCGCGGAGTTGCAATCCAATTATCGCTCTTTGTGGTCCATTAGTGAGCTCAGAGCTCCAGCCTCGGAATCCACTGTTGCCAAAAACAACGGAATAGACTATAATGTACAGCTTCTTCTACGTTTGTGTGTGAGAATAGTTGATGGTTCGGCTTAGGGATTGGAATGTTCGTGTTTTGGATGTTTATGGTAATGTCTATTGAATAGATTATGTTAGAGTAGAACCAATTTATTCATCAAATCAATGATCAAAAATTGATCCAGATTGGAGGGATCACGGATGCCTTCTTTGAACTGGTCACTGTTGAAATCGTGAAAAAATTATGTTTTGTATATGCTACGAGTACGGTTGATATTGATTACAATCTAGTTCAGGTTTTTCCAGATAGACGGGTTGTATAGACTCACATAGAAATTGGACACACAGCACTCAAAACGACTGTGCCAATAACTTAATTAAAACTTGCAATTTTTCGACAAGGTTTCTTCTACTGCCAAACTTAACATCTTAACAGTACTGGTAACCAACTACTGGCAATTGTCTTAGAATGTTTGTATTCCTCCTGAAGTAACCAATCACTTGTCGTGAGTACTTTCTAAGTGTAAAGCAGACACTCGAGACAACTCGATATGCTAATGAGGGCGCGTGAACAGTTGCAGTGCGTTTCTAAGACGTAGTTTCTCATGACGGAAGATCGCATGTTCGATGAACGTCCTCTCGAATGAACTCCTTGACCTAATTGTAAGACCATATTACTGTAAAGTTTAAACGTATTCCATGTTCATAGTCTAACAAAAATAGAATAGCCATGGTCTATGTCGCCAATTTGTAACTAGACATACAATTACGATGGAGGATAATTCCATCTCATTTACACCTTTTGGTCCTTTAAGTAAAGCATGAAAAATAAATAGAGCAGCCAGAATAATTGTGTTATTGCGATAGCCACTTGATCTGTCTGTATCTGTATCAGCTCATGTACACCCCTGTTTTTCTGTATTCATATCAGCTCATAAAAACGTCCAACTGCAGTGCATAAGCCTCGACAATCGAGAGTACAATATACAATAGATGGAGACCACTTGATACAAAAAAAAACACTTAACAATTAGCATCAGGTGCAAGTTACTTTGTTGTACAAATATAAACTTAAATTTATCATCATCATGTGACTGCACCTATATTCTAATGCCGTGCTCAAAACACGAACTTACTCAAACCCGAAGCATCGTGTACGTAAAGTGGTAAAGGGTGTATTAACTCGGTACAAACACCAAGTTTCAGTAAGCCTGTTAAGCTCCCGGTTAGCTTCATATGAATCATTAATTAAAATGTGTATTGCATCGCATAGTATTAATTAGGAACTTGAGTTGTTAGCTTGTTTGTTTTAACTTAAATTTTCAGGTTAGGTCATATCCGATCTGAAAGATCAACTCACACTGGGAAACCCGTCATAGTGCTACACTTGTGTTGTGTTGCGTTTCGGGTTCTGACGTCAGCCTGAGTACGTCTGTTTCCTTGATATGTCCGATTAAAACTGTACTATTGTGTTGACAGATGAGAGAAGAAGGTGTCTTATTTACTCGTTCCACGGATTATTAATCTACGGAAAGATTGTCAGAGTTTATTTTTATGTCAATTTCATTTTTCTTAAAAACGTAAAACGTTAAGTTATGCGTAGCATTTCGTAGCAAATATATAGTAACATAGAGCAGCTCGTAAAAGACATTTTGCTTGATTATAATTCGAATTTTTGCTTTGACTTTGTGACTATGCTGCAACTAACTAACTGTTTAATGTCTAGACACCAAGATAATAAAAGTAGCTTCTACCATATTACCAAATAAATATGTTTAGTAATATGTATCTTACAATTATCAACATGAAAGTACATGTGATTCTAGTGACACCAACACTTTCATGCGCATCAGACTATCAAAAGTCAATAAAACGTGGCGACGTAAGTAAGTGGTTGTACGTAAGCTAGCGCCACGTACAATTGCGCGGGCGCCGGCCGCGATTGCATATCAATACGATGCTCGTATTTGCCAGTAATTGAGCTTATTGGACGCAATGTCTTATTGGCCTTTATTGTATTACTGAGCGGGTGATTGGGACGGCGCGGCGCGTCGTGGATGCGTCGTGATTCCGCTGTTGTTATGTGGGTATACATTCGTTTGAGGTTTATTATGTAACTGCTTTTTTGTCAGAGTTGGAGGACCTGCGTACACAGAGCTTCAAAAGCTAAGACATAGTATTTTGTATATTATAAACGTCGTAAAAGGTCAAGGGTGAGTCCTTTGAAAATTGATAACGATCGTCCATAAACACAGTCTTTAAGATCATCAGTGCAGTGATGTCTTTTACAAGTATAGGGATGTAGTGATTATTAGGCGGACGGTCCAAGACAATAAAACGACTCGGCCACGTTTGCTGTGGTCAAGAGCATCTGCAGGGAGTCTAGAGACTTCGAAATGGTAGACGACTTGTACAAAAAGATAGATCTATTTAATATGAGGAGATCACCATGTCCAGCAGCGTAAAATGTAGAGACTGGCGGAAATAGTTGCAGTACACAATGGACATTTCTTTGTCATAATAAAATAGCGACCCGTCTCAGCTTCACTTGGGTGCAGATGTTTTTTGTTTCTACTTCACACCAGATACATGTTATTTTTCGAACTAACTGGTACACCCTGTACATGTACATATTTTACATATAAATGTTCCCCTTGAATCATCCTGTCTATTAAAAAAACCGCATCAAAATCCGTTACCTCGTTTTAAAGATCTAAGCATACGTAGGGACAGACAGACTGTGGGAAGCGACTATGTTTTATACTATGTAGTGATATACTAAGAAATGTTTCTTAGGTCCTCAACTATAACCATGTTATATAAAAAAATAATAATAGTAGAATAACACCATACTCTGGTAGGTTTTCAAAATCACAAAGTGATCATAATCCAACGCAAATTAAACATGCGATTCACATTTACAATTAATCTAACACATGAAACAATCCATTACAGATAGAGTAAACGGGTTGTTGAGTGGAGAACGCGTTAGGGAAAACTTTGTGCCAGAGTCCCAGCGGAAAGGTAGGTGTACTTACTAACTGTGGAAAACGGAGGAAAAATTCTGAATGCGGAATGCGCATCTATAGAAGATTTCGCGTTCGTTCAGGAATACCCAATCAGTCAACGCATACAGTCTTTATTTGATTTTTCTATTTAGAAAACTGTAGATATCGGGAACTATTAGATTTTTTTATTAGGAATATTTAAGAGAACTAAAGATCTCACATCTGTTAGCGAAAGCCCATTTTTAGATGTGAACAAATATAGTCTCCCTTTTGTTTTTTTTTTATTTATTATAAACGGCCTAAAAAATATGCAAATAATGCCTATTGAAAGATATTACTAGTAGAAAATATAATACATTTTTTAATTTTTTGGTGATGACGACATATCTATTTACACAGTCATCCCCAATATATTGCAGATACCATAAATATGAGTTATAATAATTCTTCTTTATTGGATTTAAAGCACCAGATTTTATAAATCACGTACTTGTAATAACATTATTTGCTAACTTTTTATAATTCATTAGTATTTTCAGTATTTCTTTCGGGTTTGAGTATTTGTGAGACCGAAAAACTCTCGGAGTTCCTGATACCCACGACAGAAGCCTCGATCTTAGTGTGGGGTCAGAACTATGTACGTGACTGTTGAGTATATTTATTTATTTATTTATTCATTATTTCAAATAAAAATTTCGTACCTATATTTATAGTTTTGTTTATCTTGACTTTTAATAAAAATTGAACAATTTGTAATACATACTTAAAATGAGATAATTTTCTTTAATTGATAATTTTCTTCACCTTTCCAACCAATTTTAATTCTGGGCATTCTTTTTTTGGTATCTTAGATAATGCTCCTGTTTTCTTTAGAATCAATTATGTAGTTGGTGCACTTCCTCTAGTCTTTTTATAAAAAAAATAAATAGAAAATTTCCGGCGCGAAATAAAATTTAAAGATAATTTGTAATTAACAAAACACTTGATGTGTATTCAAGCCTTTATAAATGTTATTAAAATGAAACACAATCATCCCAAAACGAATATTACCAAATATATTAATAGGTGATAATATTTGGCTTGGAAATCAACCGCATTTTTCTCAATAATAAGCAGTTTTTAAATGCAGTATTTAAATAATGTGTTTTTTTAAATCCTGAAATCATTTTCATCATAGTCTCTTTTTATCACATCCGTGAACAATTAAATCAAAACATCTATGAAAAAATACATTAAATACCTCTTTCTTAATTTATAACTCGATCTCGTAAAACACTGACACCTCAGTTTAATTATGAAACTGGAAGGTATACCTACAGAGCCTGTGCCATCTACTCCCTCTCCTGGCATAGCACGGCTCGGAAGATTCACAAACTTTTGTTTTTTTTTTTAACTCAGGGATGCAAGTTGAGTATATTTATTTATTTATTTATTCATTATTTCAAATAAAAATTTCGTACCTATATTTATAATTTTGTTTATCATGACTTTTAATAAAAATTGAACAATTTGTAATACATACTTAAAATGAGATAATTTTCTTTAATTGATAATTTTCTTCACCTTTCCAACCAATTTTAATTCTGGGCATTCTTTTTTTGGTATCTTAGATAATGCTCCTGTTTTCTTTAGAATCAATTATGTAGTTGGTGCACTTCCTCTAGTCTTTTTATAAAAAAAATAAATAGAAAATTTCCGGCGCGAAATAAAATTTAAAGATAATTTGTAATTAACAAAACACTTGATGTGTATTCAAGCCTTTATAAATGTTATTAAAATGAAACACAATCATCCCAAAACGAATATTACGAAATATATTAATAGGTGATAATATTTGGCTTGGAAATCAACCGCATTTTTCTCAATAATAAGCAGTTTTTAAATGCAGTATTTAAATAATGTGTTTTTTTTAATCCTGAAATCATTTTCATCATAGTCTCTTTTTATCACATCCGTGAACAATTAAATCAAAACATCTATGAAAAAATACATTAAATACCTCTTTCTTAATTTATAACTCGATCTCGTAAAACACTGACACCTCAGTTTAATTATGAAACTGGAAGGTATACCTACAGAGCCTGTGCCATCTACTCCCTCTCCTGGCATAGCACGGCTCGGAAGATTCACAAACTTTTGTTTTTTTTTTTAACTCAGGGATGCAAGTTTCCTTACGATGTTTTCCTTCACCGTTAGACCAGCGATAATTAATTACAAAGTAGGCATCAAAGTTTTAAAACCAGACGTGTTTAGCATCTTAGATTTAATTATATATTAAGACTGATTTGTCAGTCTGGTGCGGAGCCGACTAGATTATCGCTCTCTCTCTTTCTCTGGACGTATTATGATCATGTATCTAAATAAGTTTACGTAGCAAGTTAGCTATTTAAAGTAAACAAGTGTAGGCAACATCAATTATTTGAAGAAAATAATGGTACCCGCTCTTCACTTACAGCTTTAAAAAGTTACCGTATTTTCATATTTGAAAAACTGTTTAGCAATTAATTATTAAATATTATGTATGTTGCTGAACTATTACATCACGAAACCTTCAAAAATTAAAACACGTAATGTTTATATTCACCAGCACAAACAATATCATATACGATAGAAGCTAATTACCTTATTAGCGTCCGAAAATATTTTGCAGTGTTGTGGGCGGGAAGTTTTCCCGCCTAAGAGCGCGTGCGAGAAAGCGCGGTCACCGCGCGGCCGACATCCTCCGAGCGACGCGAGCACTCCCGAGCGACTGCCGAGCCACTGCCGACACACTGCGGGCACCACGCGCGACTCGCGACTGCCACCAGCGAGTAATCGCGCCGAAACCGCCCTCGGCAAACAAAACCCCACCCGCCGTAAAGAGCATTTTAGCACGCGCGCCTCCCCCGCTCCCGCGGCCTGATTTAATAGCGAGCGCGGGCACTGATTCACTTAACCGAACGCAACTACCGACTGGCTCTTTCTCGCTCGCGCCGCGCGTCGGCGACCGGCCCGCGCCGCGCTCTCGCTCGCACGCGCGCTGCGCTCGCCTCGCGAAAGAGACGGCGCCGCGAGCCGTCGCCGACACTTCTTTCTTCCAACTCGATTTGCATGCGAGCGGGGGTCGATCCGCAAACTTTATGTCCTCATTTCGTAAATTATTTATACGTTTGGAAATACTTTTAACGGCACGCTCGGGCGGCCAAAAAAGATTGCTTCAAAACGAGCCGAATTAAATGAGTGACCGGATGGATTACCGCGCGCCCGGCTGCCCGCCGCTACATCCAATTACATTTTGTCATCTCACGCTCGTAAAAAAATATTATTTCCATTAAAAAATCGCATTTATCGTTTCAGTCTTTACTATGAAGATAACAATTTTCTTAATAATACAAGGTGACTATTAAATATTAAAGTAAATATCAAATAATTTATATGATATAAGTACCTACTCGTTAAAAAATTATAAAAGTTACCAAAATATAGGCCCTTTTTTAATATGTGAAATTTTAATAGCTTTAAAAGTAAGGCATTTTAACCTTATTATTAAGATTGCACACAAGATCTATCCAAGTACGAGTTAGTGAGTCATTAAAAGTACCGAAATAAAAAATGCAATTACAATAACATATAAGGATACTCGTAATTTATTTTTATTAAATTGTAATGATGGTAAAACAACAAAAATAAACTCATAAAACATGAATGTCTATAACAAATGCAATAGCATATTATTTTAAAAATCTATCATCATCATTGCGCTGAAAAATAAAGCTACACTGCAAACATAAATTCCTACAAAGCCTTAAATTGATTTACAATCGATGATTAAATAAAACAAATTATTCATTCACCCAACCGTAAAACAAAACTTATAAAACATAAATAATTACCTAAACAATTCCCAAATCCCGGAGCAGTTAACCTATCTAATTAAGCGTCATTTTATTATCATCTGTGGAGCGACCTAACTTGCAATGTTCGTGACCCCTTTACTAACTCTTGTTTCAGACGGTGCTCAGTTACTGGGCGCCTTACTATCGGTTCCTTTGTCGAATGAAAAGATTTTCTTTCAATTGAAAATCATATTTTTTGGGTGGAAAAAATTGGTAGAGCAGTGAAGCATTTTTTTATGAATAATTAATTGTATTTGAAAAAAGAATGCAAGCCATGTTTATGATCAGCAATGGAGTGGCAGTTGATGAAAAGATGGAGAGAAAGGGTTTTGAAAAGTGAGGCAAACAAAAGTCGATATAATTAATATAACTAGTTTCGCTTAGAAAAGTTCATGAAAAATTAATAAATATTTGTGTACATTGATTTATAATTATTATTGGAGGCTTAAACTTGACATTGGCTTGTCATTTAGAACTGGATTATAGAGTGTCTCACAGTTTTTTCAATATGTTTTTAAATCTCCATGTAATCTCTTAACACTAACTAACATCTTAATATTGGTGTATAAAAAAATTTAACAACTTACGTAATTTTTTTTTATCAGCCCATATACGTCCCACTGCTGGGCATGAGCCTACTCTACAATCGAGAGAATCGATTGAGAGTGGTTAGGCCATATAGTCCACCACGCTGGCCTATACGTAAATTATATCTAAAAAAAATTGTCCTAAGTTCAACAAATATGTTTCCCTTGAACCTTATCTACCTATTTGCTTCTTCACAATAAGCCTGTTAAAATATCAATATCAACTATTCTTTACAATGATATAACGGCAACATAAGTAGTTAATTGTAAAGAAAATTAGATTAAGATAAGCAAAACAAGATAAGCAAAATGCTTTTGCGAGATTTTTCCGACTTAAATGCAAGATTTTTTTATTTCGAGCTCTACCTTTTTTTCATTGCCGTTGTTGGCAGACGAGCTAGCGGCTCGCCTGGTGGAAAGCGGCCACCGGTGCCCATAAATCTTCGCAGTGCCAGGGGTCCAGCACAACAAAGTTTCTGCCTACCTTAAGGAGAGTACTCTCTTTAAGCCTCGTTTGGAGAAGGACAGGTCATAGCGTTCAGGAAATTACCTAATGCAAAAAGGACCTAATGAGATTATATTTAATTTTATTTATATACTTTTTTGTACATCAAAATTTATAAAAAACAAATAATATAACAGATAAAATACTTAAAATTAAAGAAATGGCAACAATTGTGGCCTGTACCTGCGATTTCTTCCAGGCAACTCTTGGATGCACTGGATTATTATAATCTAAAATTAAAGGGGCACTACAAATGATGAATAAAAAAGGAAAGAATATGTTGTATATTACTTATACAAAATACCAATACATACCTATATTATAAATACATACTTACCTGATTATAGTTATACAATAAATACCTTGATTTTTTGCTATATTTTGGCACATAAGTGCGTGGTGGTCTATACGTAATCAACTGTGGGCGATCTGCTGAGACCGTGGTCGCGGGTTCGAACCATAAGGCGAACCTGTGACTATATATATATATATATATATATATATATATATATATATATCTCTTTTTTTATAACATTGTACGTGATCACTGCCGCCCATGACCATCCATAAAGCTTTGGTTCATGATGTGTTGCCGGCCCTTAATATCAGAAAGAGAGCGGGAAGGAAAAAAAGGAAAGAGGAAAGTGGTATTGAGCATCCGGCAATCTCACTCACCAAACGAAACGTGACATAAAAGCTGTTGCTTCACGTCGATTCCCTGTGAGACAGTGGTACCATCCCGGGACGAGCCTGCCCATTGCTGAGTCATGACTAACAACAGCGTGGCTCCACCACATAAAAGTCTATTACCGAAATTAATATGTATATTATAGAAACACTTGCAAGAATATTCTTGGTGTGTGGAGTCTACCAAGCGTCAATAGTTAAGTGTATCAATATCCTAAGCCAGTGGCTCCCAAATATGATTGAGCTCCGTCCCACCTAACAATACTTGCCAAATTTGGGACTTACCTTTTCCCGTAAATATTAAATAAAAATATTGGTAAAACAAAATTCTGTTACATAAAAACATTTCAATACTTAAATACCTGTAAAAATTTAATAAGAAGGGTGTATTTGTTTTCCGTTTTTTGTCATCACAGCTATAGAATCAAATTCAATATTAGTTACTTTTATTCGGAGTAAATTTGATGCGTCCAATGTAGGTAGTATTCAGTTTTAATCCTGATCGTGGCCGACATTTTGGGAGAAGAGAAATCCTCTCTATCTATTCAGGGCCCACTTAATAATTGCTCGCAATCCATAGTTTGGGAAACGCTGGCCTTAGGCCGTTCTATCAGTTGAATTTTTAGTTGAAGACGAGTCCCGTGGTCAGCAGTCCATGTTTAAGGGCTAATACAGACAGTTCTTATTTTTCTAACATATTTTGTAACTTTATAATAATCTGGTTTACATCAAACTATCGACGTTGTAGGTCCTTTATTAATTTATAATATATAAGTACGCATCATATTATGAAAAAATATGATGCGTACTTCGTGTAATGGCATGCCAAAATTGGTTCACATTATCTTAAGTTATAATTTTCTAAATGGTTTTCAATCACAATCAAACTTGTATTTCTTTATGTTAATGAATATACTGCGTATTGTTACTTATTTTCTTTTGTTTCCTCCTTAATTTATGTGTTCTTATTACATTTAATCTGCTCGTTATAACACGATTTTATAACTTGTTTCAAAATAATTTGGCCTATAATTTTACAGCCGACACCTTGTCTATCGGAAATCCGTTCGAAAAAAATATTTAAACCACCAAATCATAATATTCTATTTGATTAATTTTAGAACTGTTAACTAAATTATAACATCTAAACTATGTTTCAACACCCTAAAACTTGGCAGTAATACCCAAACTAGTTCACGACTTCAATTCGAGAACTCTTGGTTGTGGTTGTTTTTCCTTAATTCCTGTAATTTACTCGATATTAGTTACAACACCAATCAGATTATTATCCCCAAGGATATCGACCAAAGATAGCCTACGTTTTTTCTCTTTCTTATTAGTGTAACTTACTTGTGATACTGAATAAACATAAAGGTGTAAATAAAATATAAAAAATTGTCAAAGCGCCACGTAAAGCCTTCCAAAATGCCTAACGAAACAATAAGAAGACATTATTATCAAATATTCTCGGACAATCTAAAATAAGCATCTTAATACTTTATAAGCAATCGTTTCAACGTCTGATTCTTTAATCAGAGCGCTGATTCAAAATTTACTTGTCTTGTATACTGCTCGACCAGCTTAACTTTACCTCCTCAACAGATAACGCGATGGAAATTTGAACCTTATGCCTAAGCAATAAGCCCAACCTTGTTATGAGTAACAAGATTTGAGTAACAAACAAATCTTGGCCGAGGTGTAAGTGACAATAAAACGGGAGCTTAGCTCTCTGGGCCGTCTTCAAGTGGAACGGCGGGGGTGGCGGCGGGGCGCGGGGCATCGCCCAGAGGGGGGTAGGTATGGGGAGGAGCGTGCAAGATGTATTTGTCTCTGTCTGGCGGGCCGCGAGTCGCGCTCATCCGTTTTATTTCTTGTTTGTCCGCAGCGCCTTCTCCGTTCTCTACATAATTTATTTGAGCGGGTACATTTAAAAAATTGGCTGAGCCGCGTACGAGTTTAGGCGGCGAAATGGAGTTTGCGGGCGAGCGGAGCGTGCGAGAGGGCGGGCGACGCCAAATGAAAATAATATGGTAAATGATTTCATTTGAATCGGTGTAATGGTCGGGCGCGCGTAATGGCCCGTGCAGTCGCAAGTCGCGCTACATTGTCCGCGCCGGTTTCATTTACGCGCTGAATTTATTCGGCTCGTATCGCCGCACTCCACTTTTATCGCCCTTCATCCAGCCCCATACATATTCAATGCGTTTGGCAACATCCTGTCTGGAAAAACTATATTTTGATGACATTGTCCGCTTTGTTATGGACCGTGATGAGATTTACGAGATATATTGAGATGCTGTCTCTATTATTTTCTGGCAATCCATGTTGCGGGGATATAAAACGACACCAAACAGTATTCAGCTGTGATTTATTGAAAGTGTCTTTAACTTCTATTTTAATATACTTACATTACATGGCATTTAGGAATTTAATAATATTTGAACTAAAAATTACAGCAACCTAATTGGGTAGAGCTAATATAGGTTCTTACCTAATTATTAATATTACTAATAATCCCTAATATTCATATTATGTGTTGATTTAATTGTAAAAGAAAGTTCAAAAATTATTTAATTCTAAAATATAATATCCATAATTATACCTACGATTATTATGGAATAATAATTTTATGATTAAGTACATACGTAAGTACTTTTTATGATTTAGTATGGACTTCATCATAAAAAGTAGTTAACGAATTCAATGATATTTATTAACAGCTTTAATAATGCATTCCACAAAAATATGACTCAAGAAATTTGCAGACATGCAGAGTTGTAATATTATTTTGTAATGTAAAACTTATCCGTTTAAAAGCTCTCCTACTAGTAGAGCTGCCCCTCACTTCTAAAGATTAGACTGGTATTATAGTTGAACAGTACTGGAATAGATACAACTAGGTACTACCGAGCTTTCAGACATTTTTGTCATATTATATTACTGGAATCAATCAGCTCACATAATAGGTATAATTAAATATAGTAATTTGATCCGTGGTGCTTTACAACTGGCTTCTCTGTTTGTAACTCTTTTCATCTATGGTTATTTACCTCTTTAGTTCATCGTTTTGTCACTCGCTCTGTTACGGAGGGAAGTGGACGGAAAAGATTTCCAACTACTCCTATTAATTGAACTTTATGATTAAATTTCGTTGCGGGTTATAGGCCAGTTAGACATTCCCGGAGACGCGCTGAGCTGCAATGCCCGTTTTCATAAAATGCGAGCCACTGTTGATCCTGGCTTACAGGAGTTGCAGTGGCGCGTGTGAGGGCGGGACAGTGTCCAAAAAACTAGGTACTACTATATTGCACTTACCTTAGATGATGCATAGTAGTCATCTTGTGCCAGCAACAAAACGGGGCAACAGCTTGGCTTCGCTTTTTGGCTTCTTTCTTTCATCCGCCAACATTGAATGGCAGTCTTGTGCTCATGATCTCTCTTGTTCTCCTCTGATGTTGAGTGTTGTGGATATCATTTTACGGTGAGGCGGTAAAAATTACCTGCAAAATATTTTTAGCTCAACATAATTTCATCAGTTGTCTGTTAATTAAAATTCTTAAAGCAAGTGAGCGATATTCTAGAAGCGGACTATGTTGACAATTCCGAAGTCATAGGTTCGAACCCTTGGCATTCACTTATAGTTTTTCGCTTATTATGTTCTTTAAGATTGAAGGAAAACATCATATTGCATTCTCGGGAGATCGTCACAAAAAATAATTGTAAAGTCAATATAGCCCAGTCTAAAAAAATACTCTTTTGTATCACCATCAAGTACGCATCACACTGAATCGCATCACTGTTGAATTAGCTCATCGAAGTACCAAAAAATAATTACCAAGCATAGGAAATGACAGCATACTTTTTAAAACAAAAAATCCTCCCACAATGAGTCGCGAGAACACTTAATCGCTCCATAATAACTACATCAACGATTGTGTAATTGTATCTGTATTGTGGAGCCAACCCTCGCGTAGGGTAGGGTCGACCCCTCTCGGGTGATTTATTGAAGAAAGCTTTTAAACCCTTGCGGTGGCGAGCCATTGTGAAGAATTGTGTCTTTTATTATAGCATGGATCATTACTGGTCGGGCTCAGATTTGCTCTATTAATTCATTCGCTTATCATGTTATTTTTTTTACTTTTGAGGTATGTATATGCTTGAGTCTTAAACATTAAATTAATATTGATTATATTTATTTAACGCGAGTAAAATAAGATTATTTATAAGATTAGGTTATTTGTTTATAAGATTAGGTTATTTGTTTATAAGATTAGGGGCGCTTTTTATAAGGGTGTATTTTTGGTGAAAATGTGTTTTTTAAAGCTGTTAGCATATTCATACCTGCCCGACTATTGACCAGTGGTCACCGTACACGTTTATGGAAAACTTGCCATAGTGATACATGCAAGTGTGTAGCGTTCTGAGTTCAGTTTGTACGTATTCGATTGTCAGCAAACTGGAATAATTAATGGTCTAGCTGGTACCTAAGAAGTCAAATTACATCGCACAAGTAATTATAATATAAAATAAAAAATCAACAAAGAAGAATTATTGTATCATTGGATTATGTGTTATTAACGGAGACGTTAAGCATCTGCCTTACTTGAAAATGTGTTAATTGCTAGCCTTTGAAAAGAGACGAGGAAAGTTTAATATAAAGGGCTACGATTGTTCAGTCCTCTGGTCTATTACTCCTAAACTGCACGTGACAGTAATAGTTTCTCACGTAAATTTTCTGCCAGATTATAATAGTTTTTGTGGTGTATATATGGAACATGGAGGTAGTCCTAACGGACTATGACATTTGTCAGTTCTGCAATAAACGTGGTACGTAACGATCGAGGTGTTTCATTGTTCGCTATTCCCAATTCTACAGTGTTCCTAAATCGGAAATACTACAGCTTTATTAAACATTAAATTTGTCACACGTACTGTATTCTGGAACGCCTACAGTGACATGCTACCGCCACTGGACGTACTGCGAGGACAGTGCGTTTTCAATGTCAGAAAATCCTAAGTCCCTCTCAGCGCCTGACCTTGTGTCAGTCATAAACGCCCATAGCAGTATAGTAAAGTGGTAGAGCGAGGCGGCTCGACCAAGAAGGTCCTATTGTCTCACTGAAACAGGAGTTAATCCCGCCCTCACACCCGCCACTGCAACTCCTGTAAGCCAGGATCAACAGTAACACGCATTTTAATGACACCGAGCATTGAACCTCAGCCAGTCTCCGGGAATGTCTTACTTGTCTTTAACACGCAACGAAATCAATCACAAAGTTAAATTAATAGGTGTTGGAAATATTTTTGTCCACTTCCCTCTGTGGCAAAACAATGAACTAAAGAGGCGGTGCTTTACAGCTGGATTCTCTGGCTGTAAAAGTCTTTGTGCGAGATTATTTGTCTCACATAAAAGCAACAACTTTGGTGTTAAGTTACTTTGGGTGGAGGTGACAAAAAACCCATTTTTATTTCTCTTTCCCTTTTGTTTTTGAGAGGCCCCCAACGAATTTACGATCTAAATGTTATACATGTTATTGGGCAGAAATATACACTCACCATCAGGTGAACCGTTTGCTCGCTTGCTAGACCTATGCAAGGAAAAAAACAACACGCTAAAGCTCAATTGCACAAACTAACTTTGCCCATAACTTCGACTTTGGAAATATCAAATTCCTCTCAAATGTATGGCGATGACATTGTCAAAGTCAAAGTTATGAGCAAAGTTAGTTTGTGCACCTGAGCCTAAATAGACTGCCTCGGTGGCCCATTTGAACTGCGGTATGATTGCAAAGCTGAGGTCTCGGGTTCGAATCCCGGGTCAAGTAAAATGATATTGGATTTTTTTATTCATTATCAACCGAGAGTCAAGAATTTGTGCCAAATATGGTAATAGGCTCGTCCCCTATCATATCGTGTGACGGAACCCACAAGGCGAAACGTGGGTATCCTGGTAGTACCTCTACCTACCCCTTCTGGGAAAAAGGCGCGAGTTTATCAATGTATGCATGTATGTAAATAGACTTCCAATCTAAATAGAAATAAGACAAATTTGAGCCCCCTGACTACAGAGACTAGTAACGGTTCAGGGGTGTTATTCTATGATCAAAAACGAAACTCGATTGTTCGGGCGTTCGACGTCTGAAGTAAATTATATGTTTTCCACTTCCAAAAATCAACACTTTTCTCTATGATACTTATTGTTCACTCCGAACTAAGTCTATAGCTAAGACGTACCTACGATAGACGATTAGAACATTTTGTAAAGTACCCAGGCACATTCGTATCTACAGTTTAACGTGCGAAACCCGAACATTGTCGTTTCGTTTCAGACCATAGAGTAACCCCCCAGTACCGGACGATCCTATGGATTGAAATCTGGCTGCCTTATTCTGATGGCCACCGAATTGTTTAAGTTGGTGTCTTGGCCTAAGATTTGATATACTTGGCCCCGCCGCAGTACCTGCTATAGAAGGCTAGTGGCACCGGGACATTCTATTCGGCCTCCCTGAAGTAGTGAATGATGATGTAAAGGTCCCATTGGTGGAAATAAACACTCGAACGTTCCGCATTTCAAAATATTTTTAAAACAAAAAAAAACAGGCAGATTAAGCTATACCTTGGCAGCTTAACCACAAGTATTTGTTTCGAGTTTGGGTGTTTGAAAAGTCTCTCGTTGTTTCTGATACCCACGACACAAGATTCGGTGTTAGTGTGGACTAAATCAGGGCTAAGCGTGTGAGTGTTGGGTGTATTTATTTATTTATTATAATTGATAATAAGTATAAAATAAAATGTTCTAAAGAATAGCTTAACAATTTTGTTTAGAGTATCATCAGGAATTCAAGCCACCACTCACCGGGAGTTCTAGGTTTTCTAAAAACACTAAGTTTTCGATGTCCTTTACAAAGTCAATCATAAGCCGCGAAGATGAAAAATAAATTATGACACATCAAATCGTTAAAAAATAAACATAATATAGAGAATTCACAAAAGATTTTACTTAATGTAAGAACGTTGAAAACTATTTTTGAGTATGGAACACAATCCTGAAAGTTGCTGAAAGGCAAAGGCCAAAGATGTCCAGTTTATGAGAACTCAAATGGCGAAAAGTGAACCTAGCAACGCCATCTCTTTATTGTTTGACGACAACTACCATTGAAGTAAAATCTTTAATTATAAAAAGTATTTACTTAGAGGTAAAAAATTATGAATTACAATTATGGTATTTTTATTAAGGAAAGCTAAATATGAAATGTAATAAAGAATTATTTATATACAGATAAACAAATAAATTATTATTTAGTTAGCAACACAGTCATCATCATTCTATACTTTTTATTATCTGTTGTTCAAATCCTGTCATATAGCGCCATCTATTGATCTTGTAATACATTGCATGCCTAAGTCGGCAAAACAGCAAGTATAGTAGGAATTTATTTTAAATTATTTTCCGTAATTCTTTGAAATAATTCTTAATATCCGAAAAGAGGCATTATCTTGAATAGTTTTAAATTCATTTACAGCACTTAGAAATAAACAATAGTGATAATACACTCATTAAAAGCAAATTTCATATTTGCCGCCAATTGGAGGCGGCATTTCAGACATTTTGTGAACCCCGCGACAGGAAGTGAGTGTTGTAGGTGCTACGCAGGCGCAAATTGACCTTTCGGTTGAAGAACCCGTCGGTCACATGTGAGTGTCGATAAATATCTTAGTTTTGTCGTGAATCCTTTATAAATAGTAATATTTATTGTTTTCGTAAGTATTTTTTATGGTGAATATAATTTTGTGCAAGCGCGACATCGCGGCAGTGTGATTTTAGTGTAAATAATGAAAATGTAATGTGCCGCGGTGCCGGCACGTTTGTCAAATATCTATTTTTTTTTTTCGTTATCTCATTTCGGAATAGAGATCAAGTTCACATTGTTCTGTTGTAATTTACACGTGTAATTAATTCGTGAGTAGATCATATTATCTTTTGTGGTTTTATATCGTATGGAATTTGTCGTTCAGAAGACATGCCCAAGATGTCCCTTTTGGGAAGCCACATGTTAAGCGCACCACACCGCTGACTGCATCTCACCAATAGTTTGCCTCAGGCCTAATTTCATTTATCTGTTTTGCTTTTGTTTTAATGTATTTGTGGTCCAAATATATATTATCAAGTGCCATAAGGGTTGTATCGTCATCCGAGTCCACTCCTACAAAGGTTTTCTTCGTATAGCGGTAGGTGGGGTTAGGTGGTGTCAAAATTTTCAAAAACATATGTATAATAGTCCGGCGCTCTCTGTTATAGGTTATAAAGGTACAGCAAAGTATGACTTGACATCTTTTGTGCTTGTTATTCTATCGGCAATGTTTCAGTGATTCATTCCGTACTATTCGTGAAATTAGTTGTCTAGATTACTGACAGTCTAACCTTTGTTGTAATTGTGATTAAATTGGTATCTGAGCATGTGTATGGATTAATTCTCACACCATTGGTTCTTAGTAGGTGATAAATTTCTTGCATATTTAATTTGAAAAACGTGGTAATTATGACTAATAGATACATGGGACAAGATAAGACTTCAGAAAGTGGTTTCTGATCATTGCATATTTCGTGTTTATTGATGAATGTCAATGTGCCTTTCACACAATCACATAATATTAATGGCAATTATTGTTTTAATTAAAGTGTGCAAGCCTAATATATCCATTTGCATAACTGTACTACAACTCATTGACAGTCTAAGGTAGTGTTAATAAAATATGAAATTAGATGTCATATACAAACTATAAAATCAATAATTTCAAATTAAGTGAAAAATAATCTATAACATAATTATGTACTAATAAATATTTGATTGCTGAATATTATAAAAAAAATATTGGAACATGATCTGTGGATCGAATACATAATAAAATGACCTATTATGTGGTTTCAAATAATTTTATTGTATCTTCACTCCTTGCTTTAACTTAGCATGTGGCCTTTATCATGGCAAAAATTGGAATGAATAATTTTGTTTACCAAAAAACCGCATCATGGCTTATTCATCATTTACTATAGGATTAACAAATTACTTTGGTAATATTAACAATCTTTTTAACTCAAAATAGGGTCTCGGATCTGTCAAAATGTAATGAAAATAATTTATTGAATCCATTAAAATGTTCAACATTATTTAGATTGTCATTTTTTTTTTTTTTACCACCTGGTTCGGAAAGCGGTTTTCACTAGAGAAGAACGGGCAAGAAACTCTAGTGTTGCTCTTTTCAAAACCAGTTTACAATATCGTGATTATTACAAAAATTACAAGTTGGTCCAAATCAGAGCAGTTCATTGATAATTTGTTATAATTTGCAAGCGACATATATTTTTAATACAATATGTTTAATATAGCTGAGTGAAATGAAGTAGCCCAGAACGAAGAATCAGTTAAAAGAAAAAGTGTCTGGCTGCTAAATGAATACTCTTGAACCAGTTTGCCGTAACATGTAAAACATGCCTCATTTACACATACAATATAATGAATTTCCAATAAATTGCTTTACATATCACTGCCTCGAATATAAGACTATTTACTGGTCTATAAAATCTATTTGGTTTCTGTAAAACTTCTTTTGAAGAGTTTTTAAAATTAACTACAGACTAGATGTAATGCATTTTGTTTTTCTACATTGGTAGTATTGCATTTGTATGTATTCTTACTAAAAAAAATTGTAATTATTTACATAACCATAGGTGAATTTGTATAAAAATCAAATATTTATCAGTGTTGCCTGGTGCGGTAGAGATAATAACATAATTTATTTGTTATAGTTCCATTTATGCACATTGTATGCAATAATTAAGAATTGAGTTGTTTATTTTGCGTAAATGTCATAAGATCATTCCTCTTGTTTTTCTTTGAGATAAAAATGATTGATTACATCAATAAACTGCATTAAAATACGTATTAAAATATTAACCATTGGAACCATTTACCACCCATTTGTTCATTATATAAAAAAATTATTTACGAGCCCATAGAGTCGCGAGTGCAGTTGTCATATTGCGCTCGTGCTGAGGGTACTCGAACAGAGAACACCAGGCCCGACTATGCGTCTCACTGCATCACTGTGTTATGGGATCACCGTCCAGGGGCACAATTTTTTTTATTCATAATTATTTAACTTTGGCATATTTTAACATCAATTACTACTTAAATTTTATATGTTGTATCCATTATGAAAAATATGCCCATTTTATGTTACCATGTTTTATTGCACAAGTCAGTAAAATTACTGATGATGCCTCTCTCTTCACCACTGCGTCATGGGATTATTGTCTAGGGGCGCAAGTGTTTTACTGATTATTTAATGCTGTACAAATAACAATTATAGTATAAATGTGTGTATATTATTTACTTTGGGATGCAATGTAGTTACTGTGTAGATTGTAAAAAAAGACTGTCATCACTTTCCTTTTTTTTCCATGATTAGTGGTGAATAATGGTGGTATGTTACATAAGTCATCAACAAAATCACATACCCTGCTGTAAGTTTTAAGTGATATCTGTATGCTGTGTGATTTTATAGAAACATGTTTATAAAAGTAGTAATCATATAATCATAAGTCTATGAAAAATTGCCTTTACTCAGCCATTTTCACTTTCCATCAATCAAATTCTCCTGGCAGAGTTCAATGACCCAAGGTCAATAACCTGAGTGCTAAATTTTCGTCACTCGCACGTGAATCACAGTACAGTTAATGCCAAGGTTCTATTGGTTAGAGCACTTCGTTGATCATTACAATCTGTAGTTTATGTACTACAGGAAGGAAGTGTGGTGTGTGATTTGTTCCGGTAGGTGTCGTTCAATTTCAGACCTTAATTCGTCATTTTAAGGGTTATTTTGGAAAGTACATTATTGAAAATGTGTTGTTTTTTCAATTATATTTTCATTATATTTTATCATCAGTGGATGGGTTTCATTAATTATTGTAAATACACATGTTATAGCTGTCATGTTTCCGAATTTATTGATGAGTCTTTGGTCTTTACACATCAATCTTAGGATAAGTGGAAAAAATATTCGATAAAAAGATTAAATAGATTATTGGAACTAGTTTTTCATCGTTTCTGTGCTACTTGGGGAATATATTTTTTTTTATCTCTTGTAGGTATTTCCATAGAATATCGTAATTGCTTAGGCTGGTTCGTATTTTTTGTTCAATTCGTTAACAATGTCTTCCGACATGTGTATTTTCTTTATTTGATGTTCATCTTGACATTTGTAAAGAAATAAAATCAAGAAAAATGTAATAGTTTTTCAACTTTTCATTTTTCTAGGATCTAAGAACAATTCTCTAGTAATGTCGCATAGTCTGGTGTAGTTTATGTTTATTAAATATAATAGAACAATAACCTCATTTCATCTTCAGATTTTGCCATTGGTAACTATCAATTTATGCCAATATTCACATAACAAATATTTTTAATAAAACCTATCTCATTTACCAGATCACTCCTGACCGTAGTCGGAACTCGGCACATAACAAAATGGGTGACATCGAGGACACACACTTCGAGACCGGGGACTCCGGTGCCTCCGCCACCTTCCCCATGCAGTGCTCCGCCCTGCGCAAGAACGGTTTCGTCATGCTGAAGGGTCGCCCGTGCAAGATCGTCGAAATGTCCACCTCCAAAACCGGAAAACACGGCCACGCCAAGGTTCACCTGGTCGGAATTGATATTTTTAACGGCAAGAAGTGAGTATTTATTTGCTTAAGAGTATTAAAATTTTGATGCAATTGCTGTAGATGTATATTAGGATAGGTTAGGTTGTTATGTAAAGAATGGTAATGGCGTCTATTGATTATTTTGCAGTAAGAACACCGCAGCCAAGTGTTACTTTAAAAACGTCGTACAGCCTATTATTATTTTTTATATAATTTATGTTCCAATCAAGAACCAGTTATACCAAGGTTTATCCATAAATATCCGCCCTTTTACTGTAAAAGCTACTAAAACATACAAAAGAAGTTGGTTTTCATTTTCCACTCGAAACACATTTCGAGCCCATAGAGTCGCGAGTGCAGTTGTCATATTGCGCTCGTGCTGAGGGTACTCGAACAGAGAACACCAGGCCCGACTATGCGTCTCACTGCATCACTGTGTTATGGGATCACCGTCCAGGGGCACAATTTTTTGTTCATAATTATTAAACTTTGGCACATTTTGTCATCAATTATTAGGTAAATTTCATATGTCGTATTCATGATGACAAAAATGCCCATTTTATGTCACCATGTTTTATTGCACAAGCGAGTAAAATTACCGCTAAAATAGATGAATATTTAACTGTCACGTAGTGGTGACACAGCGTTCTAAGTGTTAAAATCCTAATTAATTGAGTTATCACGTTTATTATTCAAAATTCTTTTCCGCACGTGCCTCGAAGAGTATGTTGTAAACTGTACAGGGTATTGATGTTATGCTAAGGCTATAGATGTTAGACTCGCCAGGGACTTCAAACTCTAGACATTACTTGCCACTGACATAAAATTAATTGGTTCATCATCGCAATATAAGGACGTTATTGTGAACAAATACTAGATTTTTTCATCAAACCACAGTTTGAATGTTTTACTTGTTAATAGCTTTGCTCAAAACCTGATTTATATACTTTGTCCCTTCATTTACACGTGTTTATAATGTCTTATCGACATCGAACAATTTCCTATAAATAAATCTGTTTCGCATGTCTTATCGCCAAATCTTTATCTCGTAAGGAATGGTTGTCTTGTAATAAATATTACATTACTTTACTAAATTTAAATAGTGTTTGCCAGACGACCTTGACTTGTCTGCTAATCCTGAATGTCCTCTGCGGTCGTACTTACTGTCTATCTGAGAGATTGTCAAGACGAGAATGTATTATGTAAATATATTTTTTATGTCATGGATTTTTACATACAGTATATTGAGCATAATAATCCTATAGAATATTTGTTGTCTTGTATTTATAAGTAGAAATATAAGTTATGGCTTAAACGCCGACTCCGTTAGCAGTTATTTGTCATGAAATTGAAATCTTTTAAATTGTCCTCTTGTTAGCAATAAAATAAATTAAAGCGAAAAAAATTGTTTTACAGTTAATTACATGCTTGAATTCTCACCTGAAACGTGGTTGTGTTAGGTTATGTTACTAGTGCCACTCATATTATTATCTAAAAGGGTAAATATTAGGCACATAGGAGCAAGTTTATTATATTTTTTTATTAAAACCATACTTCGCCGTCAGGTACGAAGATATCTGCCCCTCGACCCACAACATGGACGTGCCGCACGTGAAGCGCGAGGACTACCAGCTCACGGACATCTCTGACGACGGCTACTTGACCCTGATGGCGGACAACGGCGACCTGCGCGAGGACCTCAAGATACCCGACGGCGACCTGGGCACCCAGCTGCGCTCTGATTTCGACAGCGGCAAAGAGTTGTTGGTCAGTATCATTAGTATTATAAGTTCTCAAACGTCGTTCGAAGTAACTCTATAACAAACTTGAAAGGCAAAGAAGGAATCAAAATTGAATTGAAAGCTTTGATTAACTAAAAAACCACATACACCAAAAACGAAGCTAGTTTTTCAAATTAAGTTTATACTTTGCATCTTTTTTTATGACGGAATAGTCATAGCTTATACGAGTTGGTAAACTTCACACACATTTGCAATTATCCTACAGAAATCTTCGGTGTTACTTAAAAAGTACAAATGTGTCTTGGACAGGAACTTGCGATTTTCGATTGTTCATGTAACGAAAGTAATAATACCTAAAATGACTCAGCGTCCACGTAACTTAGAACTTGCGCTCCCACTCACCCCCCACCCCTCCCCCTTTATGGCCCCTCACTTCCCACCATCGATTTGATGCCAATTATACCACTTTACATCAATAACTTGGCATAACATATTATGTTTCTAGTGACTTCCATTCTTTGCGTGTCCAATGTAGCTTAGTAGACATACGTGATTCTGATTACCTGTTATCGAGATAATGATAGTCAGTTAAAGATAATATGTTTCGGAAGAAGATGAATATTCCATCTATGACTTATTACTATTGGCTACATAAACTAATGGAGAAGATATTGGTAGTTTTTAAAATGTAATTTACAGTGTTAATTGTTTTTAAGATTTTTTATAGAAGATTAAACTGTATTTATTGGATTCAAAAAATTATAAAACATGTGGTAAAAGCTGCTGTCGCTTAAATCAAAAAGTGGAATAATTACGGCCCATTGTTATAATCAAGTCATTAATCAATTAATTTGTTCGCGAAGCATAATTTTCAAAATATGATGTACTTTCACACCATTTCCATGTTTTGACGTAATTAAGTGGTCGTCACAATTTAAAAAGTGTGAAAATATGGTAGCAAGTCACGCGATATTGTAGTATCTGCGAAGCGTTTTTTAAAACTTTGATTGCATACTGATACGTTAAAACAGTTTTATGGCAATAAATTTGATCGTACGTAGATAAAAATTGGCGGTCTAAATTTAAAATAACTTCCGACTAAAATTAGATAGGTTTATGAAATTCTAAGTTTTTATAAAGTTATACAAATACATCTTTGAAAATAAGGATAACTTTACGACAGTAAAATTCTAAGATTTTAAAAACTTAGCTATACATTACTTATAGATTAATGATAAGTTATTTATACTTTGTCGAGTATAGAGTCTCCGGTAAGCTTAATAGCATGCTGGTGCTAAATCAACTCGTAGATCATAACTCCGCCTTTTACCTGGGCTAGTGATATCACCAGTCGTATGGATAATGGGTCAAGAGGACATTATAATTAATTGAACACCTTAAGTTGCACCTTGACTAATTTGTCTTTAACATCTATGAACTAAGAGTACAATCATGGACTCGATTTTTATCTAGCAAATAATTTAATGTAAAATTTTGATTATTGACCAATCTCATACAAATTTGAGGTAAATCTATATCGGATAAACTGATCATATGCATTTTAGAATTAGAACGAAGATCGTGTAATTTAAAGACCCGATTGCAATATCAAGTAGGGTTGGACAAAGAGCTACTTATTGCATAAATAAAATTTATTTCGAAGGCATGAACTTATTCAGTGCATAGCGACCTTGCGCGAGGACATGAGCAGCTCTCGGATCGTATAAATCAATGCGCTATAAATAGAACAATGCTGCCCTTACCATATCTATCTATATTCACTTGTTTACTTCGGGAATATTACTGTTTGGGTGCCTTTATTATACCTAATTTATTGTCTAGATAAACATTTGTGTTGTTTTCTTAACTCAATTTTGCTATCGATCTCAGCAATATAAAAAGGTTGTGGTTGAATATAAGTACAGGGTTTTCCCTTCGTCGAAAACTATCGCTATAAAATTTACATTGAAAGATGTTGAGTCATGTGGTTTATGTCGGCGCCCTCGATGTTCGTGGTGTACCATTTGCAATTTAATTATTCATATGATGGCAAGCGTTTTCGATCGGGCCCCATGGCAGTGTGCTATTGATATTGTAAATTATCGATTTGAGTCCAAGTTGATTGTGTAATAATTACGTTAACGTACAATGATAGTGGTCGCACCTTAAATCTAAGCTAATATGATACGGCATATAATCCTATGGGGAACGTAGTTTATTAAATTTTAATCCGCTTTTAAGTAGATAAATTAGGTTTGCGAAAATGATAAGTTCGGCTTAAATAAGTAGATGTATACTAATATTATTTGAAAAATAATGTGAAATAATTATACTTTGTAACTTTGGGGACTTGGAGTGCTAGGACAAAAGAGATTGAAAAATTTAGACTTAAGTTTGTTGATAATACCTTAGTACATATTTTATATTAATGAGCGTATTACGTGTTTCCAATAGTAATGTTTGTTTTTTTTTTTGTTCCAGTGCACCGTGCTGAAGTCTTGCGGTGAGGAGTGCGTAATTGCAGTGAAAGCAAACACAGCTCTCGACAAATAAACCAACTCAGCATTTATAGGGTTATAACAAACTTATAATTTTTTTTACAATCAACATCTTTTACATAAATGTAAAACATAATATTATGTATAATTTAACTTAAAATATAATGGTGGGACGCGGAGGTCGCGGGGTGCCTCTACTCTCGCAACATGTAACATCAATCGCATTGTGCGCAATGCGGTTCCATTGTAATGAGGAATTGAACCTAGACAGTTGTGATGCTTTAGTAGCATGTTCGACTGGGTCGTATAGTCCAGGGGCTCCGCCGCGTGTCCGGGAGGCACTGGAGACTCCACTACGCTACAGCGGTAGGGTAGAGTGCGAGAGAGTAGAGTAGAGATCGCGGGCGCCGCGTCCGACCTGCCGGAACTTCACGTTTGTTTTTGTTTTGTTTGTTCTCTTTTCGCTTACAACGTCTACTTAACGTTATAGTTACGTTGCGCTCCGCGTACCGCCGCAAGTTTGTCGATCGACGTCGATGTGGGTAAATTTACCGTGGGGGATGCCGAAATTGTTCTAACTGGTTCACGATCCGACGAAAAGATGGACGCAAACTTGAAGTTATTACCATATTTTAATGCTAAATTAATTAATACATATAAAAATAAAAAAAGGAAAAATACACAAAAAAAATAGTAATAAAGAGAAATTGTTGAATGTGGTGTGTGATTGATTAGTCCTCTGTGGAGAGCAGCCGAGTGGCCGGCGCCACACTTGCCTCTGTCCCACTCACTCGCCTGCTGCAGTCACCATCGCAGAGACTGACTCCTGACAGTTAATCTTCAGCCAAGACTGACGATGCATTTTGTAGAGGACAAATAGTTACTTTTCCTAGGTTTTCAACTCGGCCTTTCCTTGCTCTCTTGTCGCGTTGACGCGTTGTCGCCTCGTCGCTCGCCGGAACACGTTACCGAGTGGCTTATGATTGCCTAATTCAGTGTTGTGTGTTGTTCGCCGCGGCCACTCCCGCAAGTGCTCCCGCCTTCAAGGGGCTCGATAGGATTAATATTCACTTGTATGTTAGTGGACTTATCAAGTTTTCAACATCAGATTGTCAAAGACGATATGATTATACGAAAATTAATGTAAGAATGTAAGGTAAGGCCCTATAGGAGATGATATTTTTTTATGCATTCAAAATTCGTACATCGCAGGTTGTAGACTACAATTTAGGCTGTTTTTTACTCATAACGAGTTTAAGTTGACAGGTAAACGGCACTGTACATTTTTTTCGAAATTGCATAATCGTTATTGTTGGTAAAGTTTTTATACTTAGCAGCTTGTAATCAGGTTTTTATTTTATAAAAAACCTAAAGTATAATGTAAAGACATCGGGAGGTGTAAAATAAATACTTTAGTAAAAATACTTTTTCTTTTTGTGAGACTAATGTTGACATACCCCAATAAAATACATGTATCTAATCCTTGTCGGGATCTTGTCAGATATCCGGGCCAATGGGTTGACTTGCTAATCGATTAGAATTAGTTATTTGGTGCACCCGTAAGTTATTATTAGGAATTGATTCCTTTGCACTCGCGGTCTCTTAGTAAAATGTGCAATCTGTGAAACGAGCTATACAAGCGGAATGTGGTGACGATTGTCGCGGCTTGCGCGTAACTTGCCAACTGAACATGCCCCATGCCCATTCTGTGTATAGCTGGTGTTAGCTGACTAATATCGATGTATTTAGTAAGTGATAGGGGTGAACCAAACCTTGTTGCTAAGGTGCGGGATACAGAAATGTGCGAATTTTTTATTTAGGAATTTTAAAACTTATTTTTTATATATTGGGCTTAGGACGGGTCGTGTGAAGAATGACGGTTGAAGCTAAACTTCTGTATATACGTAAGTTTGGTGTAAATCGTTCAGTAAATGAGTAATTTTGTGACTAATATTCGATAATCCACATGCAAACTGTCGACAACCATTTCGTGTATGTCAATGTGCAAACACATTACCGAATTTAATAGTAATGGCCAATAACTAAATGTAAAACAGTCATAAGTATTTAACAATCTGTCGAATTAAATCTGTACAAAACAAACGATCATGGCTTGTGATTCATATCCCTTTTAGTTTCTTTTATATTTTTAGTTACGATCTTAATACATTTACAATAGGATATATACAGCTGCTTGTGGATGCCCTATACATTTTAATTAAAAAGAAGAAAAGACAAGAAAATTGGAGTGGATATGTTGACAAAATATGTTATGTGACGCATGATGATAGGCTCATACCTATCACATCTTTCAATGGGAATAAGCTATTTGAATTGTATTGCGATAGAAACTTACGAAGATATTAAGTTCTCTATAATTCAATACAGCGGTAGGTCTAAAAGGGCCGTGACAAAACCCACCTGCGTAGTATACTAGCGTTGCTTATATTTATCGATTTTTAGGTTGAGTAGTATTTAGGGTTACTAGAACAAATTTTCAGCTAGCAGTTGGTCCTGGATAGAGTTGAAGAAACACCGGAGGAGAAAGCCACGGGGAGTCATATTCCAGAGTCCACAAAACCAGATTGATGCAGGCCGCCGATGATTTAATTAAAAAAAAAAACACTTATCACGTTGCCCGACCCGGGACTCGAACCCGAGACCTCAGCATTGTAACCGTACCGAAGTACATCTAGGCCACCGAGGCATATTTCTACCAATATCCAACTATATGATTAACTATTGTTGAATTATAACTTAAATTATGTAGGTACATACCTATTGAGAAAGACAAAATGAGAACATGGCATTTCCTACCGTCTCGGAACCATGTGAAAATATATCTGAAATTACTCCTACCACACTACTTCGGAATTTCATGATTATTCTGAAAACATTAGGTTTTACGGAGCACTTAAACACTGCAAGTGTACGTAAATAAAAAGTAAGTATGCAAAGGAAACATGGTCGCTTACTACATTCTACACGGTATCAATACAAAATAAAGTTGGACGAAGTAAATAACACATTAGAGTAACAGTAGAATATGATGAAAAATTCAGTAGATATATAATACATTTTGCCGCACGACTCAAAAACGAGAATTGAGGAGGTAAAGTTTGAAGCTTGACGTCGCGTCGTACAAAAGTGGGAAAACAGTAGCAATTATTGCTCTGTTCCATTATATACTAGAGGGGACACTGCAAACAAAATGTTTGAAACAAAAATGAACGGTACCGTACCGCTCTTTCTGTCTGTCACGCCTACGCAGTAACACCATCTTCGCTCTCGCTTCACTGACTTCCCGTGTGCACTCACACAGGAATCCTGAACGAGCACAATGCGCTGAGATTTTGTTCCCGATGTCCGCTCTAGTATAATACCTCAATGCTTCGTACACATTTCCGTACATAATCAAAATTTAATAATAGTGAGCTATACCTTGGTATTCAAAGATAAAACTCTTAATACTAACAGGCTAATTTACATTATATAGATTTTCTTATGTTTTTTCTTTTACGATTATAGTGCACGGTGATTGACTATCAATACACACATGACTCCAACAAGTCAGACTGTGATTTGAACCCGCGACCACCGTGAGCATGCTAGCAGCCGCATCTGGTTTGGTGCCAACAGACGGTGGCCTGCGTGGGTGGTGACGCACTTATTTATTTGTATGCGTGGACTCATATTTACGTGTATTATTTTTTTATTTAAAATTGAAATTCATAATACTAATCAATTCACATTGAAAGAATCAAAATAAAAACAAATTCAGAATATATATTTATTTAGAGAGGCCAATTATAATCTATTGTTATTATAATGTGAAATAAATAGCAACATTTGAATTGGCGCGTTGCTTTGTATACCGCGAAATGTATAATCGATCTCTTATTTAACATAATATCTTATATTTAAAAATACAATTTTAAATCTACAATAAAAAAAACTAAGCAATTAAAAAATGCGAAATGAGATGGATGATATTTGGGCCGAATTAATAATTGAAATTAAACATTTCAAAAAATTGGATAGATTCTATTAAGGTAATTACACACATGCGATACTTTCAGAAATCGATTCCTAATCTACTTAATACTTTAGTAATTCCAAGTTTTGTATTTGAGCGCTTGAAATTAATTGGCATTTTTAAGCATCAAATGTCAAGATGGAATGTTTAATTATTATGTTTTTAAATAGTTCAACTCGAAAAGTATCGCGCATGGAATGCTCTCAACAACTATACACAACTCTTACTTTTCAAATACATTCTATGAAGACATTAAATACATAAATATAAGGACTATTTCAAAGCACCATAGTGGCCGCATTGATTATTACTAATTTTAACGGTCGAGAAAAACTTTTTAAATAAAACTTTTTTTTCATAAGTTCTCGCAATTTCGTTTCAAGTCACTGTGTGTCGCTTCCTTGTACGTCTGCCTTCGTCGTGTCACCCAATATCTCCACCTCATCTGGAATTTAAAGAAAATACCTACATATATTATGCTTCACATAGACAGTATTAAAAATTGATTCATTACCTTTTGAAAAAATGTTGTCATGAACATTTAAAGCTTATTTGAAAAAATCTGTAAATTCGTTCGTCAATTGTTTTCAAAGGTTAATAGTTCTCCATTGATATTGAGATTTTAATATAGTTACTATAGCGCAATGTATTTGTCGAATTTAGTATTGCTTAAAGGCTGTGGCATGGCGACGTACGAGTTTTAGACTGTCGGATCAATGACCTGTCCGCGGCACGCAGATTTGCAAGATTCTGCGAATGTCGATTAGCATACATTTATATAACAGAAAGTTTTACCTATTTTTTTACTTTTTGCTGATGTGTGTTATTTGTTGAAATACATCTGTATTTTAGAAATAGAAATTATTACTTGAACACGAAATAAAATATGTTATGACCAATTTTAATATTTGCAATAAATTAAGCTTTATTATAGATGTGCGTGCGCATGTGTAGTGTGTGTAGTGTGTACGTACATAGAGCGGTGCGGTGTGGGCGGCACTCAGTCGTCGCGCGCGACGTGGCGCCGCTGCAGCGCCAGCGCCAGGTCGTGCTGCAGCGCCGCCGTGCGCAGCGCCACGTCCGCCGGCACCACCGACCGCAGACCGTTCACTATGTCTTTCGTCTTACCTGGAACAACAACCATATGATACAACACAGAAAAAAATATTAACTTACAGCTTGGTCGTAACATCTGCACGGTAGGAACAAAAGTACATGTGCGTCGGACTGAACTGTTGGGGATATCGGCCTCCCGAACTCTCCCGAGGCCCCGGAAAGGTAATTTAAGGCGATTTCCTCGCGAAATAGTGGTAGGTCCCTCATGTGAGACGGCCAGTTTGGGTTGATACTACTCTTTTGTACGGCCTCCTAGCAGTGGGTATCATCATTGTAGCTAGTGATACTCTTGGGAATGAAGACTCAACACCTTATATCTCGCGGTGGAGAACGAAGTGGCGTTGCCTTTGTTTATGAGTTTACGTGCAGGCGTGTCGCTTACATTACGCGAACGACTTACTCGTCACTGTCAGGGTACAGAAACATAATATCACACCCGTCTTTGCCTGGAAGACATTCTGCATGCAATATACAAAATACCAAAGTAATAAGTGATTACCGAAGTAGATGTCGTTGAGCGTGTTTCTGATCTTGTTCTCCATGTCCTCGACCATGCGGCCGATGTTGGCGATGTGCGGCGTCACGTCGCTCACCGCCGAGTCTTGTTCCGCCTGCAATGTTCACTTCGACTCAAGCTTTTGCTTTTAAAATAGGAGTATATGGAGACGAATATAAGATGTAGGTTTTCTGTGTAGTTTCCTATGAGCTTGGTACATGATACTCTGTGGTACTCTTTCATCTTTCTTTTAGTCAACATTTGCAAGATACACATTTGTGTCATGTGTACCTAATTTCTATATAGTACCTTAATACTTTACAATCAAGATATTTTTTCCTCTGTAGTAATTTATGAAATCCTAAGATTCATAAACTTACATACTTTTAGCATTTAAAAAAAATATAATTCATTTGACACTATCAATTTAATGCTGCGAGGAGATTACCAATGCCAATAAATAATTTATATGAATTCCGATAACAAACAAGATATCTGTTATTGATCTGTTTTACATACAATATTTGACACAAGCTGAAATATCATTAAATAAATACTCCTGTATTACGATTTAAACTTTATCTTAGGATTGATCTGGAGAAAAACCAATCAAGAGAAGTTGACTGTGGATTTGTATCCTCATAAATTATTGACTTGATTGACCAATTTGTGAAATTGATAAGTATAGAGCTTGAAATATTTTATTAATTTCGTCTGTCAACTAACTACACCACCGAAGAGTGTGTTGATTATTGACCTAAATACTTCATTTCAGTTATAAATTTTACGACATCTTAATAACTCGTTTAAGAAATTACTTGTTTAAGTTTTTTTTGTGCTAATGCAACTCTTACCTGTCTAGTAAGACTTCCTCCAAGATTCATAGTACCGCTGCTCTCTTTGTTGGTCTGGAGCCAGAGCATAGCTGTGGAGGTCAACTTGTAGTGGGCGTTCCGGCCGGAGCTCTTCTCTATCACCTCAACAACATGGATGGAGTCCCAGCACCCTTTTATCTTCTGGGAACCATCGCCTGCCTTCTTGATTAGAATTACACCTGCAAATTGCTTGGTAATTAAGGTGATATAATGTAACATGTAAATTTCAATGCTATGTAAAAGTCTGCCAATCCGTACTAGGCTATATATATGGCCTAACCATTCTTAATCATACTCTCGATTGTAGAGGAGGCCTGGATGGAACAATTCTTTAGTATTATTGTTTGTAATTTAATTTACCAATGTAATATTTAGAATAACACCATGTTATGTTCTTCATTATTCTAATAAAATAATCTAAAATTATGAAATGAATTTTGTAGTTTACATGACAAGCGTTTTAGTACTTAGTGTCAGTATTGGTATGATGTCTGAATGCACTAAATAATAGATGACCCATAATCAGCAGTGGAATGTATATTCAGCTGATAATATTATTATTACATCTAATTACATAATATTATACCTAATTATAATGACTGGAGAAGTAACATGCTAACCACAGAATATGCCCACAATTTATGACATAAGCTTTACATCTATAAATAGCTCTGGAATATGAAACCTGTTTAGTAACTGATAGTAAACATGCAATGAAAAACTATAAAAAGTACAACACTATAGCCTTCACATTTTAAATATTTACTAATGGCAATTCAAACTGAGTATCAACCAGAGAAAGATAACCATCTTTCCTCCCTTAAAGTTAACCTGTCTTTACAAAACAGGATATGGACATATGTGGGATGGGAACAATTCTACCAGGCACTTTGACAGGTTTTCTGTATCTCATTACAGTGATAATGTACTATTGACTACAGAGTCTCCGGCAATGTCACTGAATGAAATATAATAGTAATGTGTGACAGGAAATTGACAATATATTGACTATTTCCAGAGCGTGACAACAACAAAAAGATGTATAAAACTCTTCTGTGAATAAAAGATGTTCAGAGAGGAAAGATCATCATATTCGAGCATTACAGTGAAAAATGACACATTTTCCCAACCTTGCTATGTTATATCTTTGCCTCACAACATCCTTGATTTCAGAAGAGCGTTCATGAAAAGGTTTATAGTAAATAAGGTCTGCATTCTTAATAGTGTAAAGAAAAACCTTTGCTTTCTATTCCTATAAATGATTAATAATATGAAAGCTTGTGTCTTGTGTCAGGACCAGTGTGTATACCCAGTTTTAAACAAGGCCGCATTATTTGCTATAACCAGTGAGACATAACTGTCTTTCACCAGTGTATGCTATATTTGGATTGCATTGTAGTTATCACTTACATTGATGTCACATTTTAGTTATCTTATGATTCAAACATTGTATTCATCAATGTATAACTACATAATACTTCCAGATTGTTCTTACAAGGATGTATAAGGATGACCACATACTCATTTCTATGTAAATATATTCCTAATTTATCAACATTTATACCACAGCAGCTATATTAACACAGAACCATATTAACTGGCGCAAATGATAGATACTTTCATTAAACATATCAAATGACACGCATATGAAACACAATCCATTCACTTTACCTGCAAAGCCATGGTCCATGTCCCACAAATACACGGAACTCACGCCGCCCTCGAAATACATCTCCCTGTACTGATCGAATGCGTGGTTCGCGTCTATTTCCAGTTTCCTCAACCTTTCTGACGGCATCGAACCATCTTCGAGAGGAGGATCGTACGTGTTCGACCAGGGAGACCTGTACGAATCACCATCTCTATTGTAGTCGCACAGAAGATAGTCCTTTCCGTTACTACGGTCCTGAGCTATCTTCAACGGCTGGTCCACTGACGATAACAAATCATCACACATGCTCGGCACTAAGTCTATCAAATCGGTCAGGTTCTTCTCGATTTGCTGAGGCGGTAACCTCCGCATCAAATCCAATGCACAATCCATTTGTTGGTCAGTCTGCAACAACCACAAAACATCATACAATCGCACAAATATCCTCTAATTTCTGTGTATTAGTCATCACAACAAATAATCTAGTACGAAAAATTTGTAGGTCAAGAAAATGTTAGCAGTAACTTACCATTTTCGATGTAGGTTATAAGGAAGGCGGTATTGTGATTACAACTAATAAGTTCAACTTGTTTTAAACGAAAAATATAATAATTACAAATAATAGGAAGTCCCGACCCGAATAAGATAACTTGACGTAATTTGACAGTTGCAGTTTTTGTTCGAATATTTTAGTTTTGGGTGTCACCAGTTCAATTTATCTTATTATTTTAGTCAACAAAACTCAAGTAGGTTTCTGAACGCACACGTCGGTTGACATTCTCAACAACAAACCGATTATAAATACGACCAGTCCTGCCAACTTAGACAACAGGAAACAGCTGGCACGTCATAACTGTTTTTTGACTTTTATTATGTTGTCTTCCTTGATAGACGCCGGTATATTTATCTTTGTCGATCTCGTACATTATCCCGTTGTTAGAAGAAGCAAAAGTAATTTGAACAGTTTGGCTTGAATTTACAACTTGAAATAAAACTATTTCCTACGATATGTCAGTTTGTGAATTTGTGTTGTGTGTGTCAAACTTTTGTTGTTATTAGTTTTAATCTGGGAATAAATTGTGTTTAACTCATTCGGCCCTGTTATCAATGGAATTGTAATCAGTTATCACGATAGCTGTAAAGGACATTGTTGTTGTCACACTGCGAGACAGAAAGGGTTGGTATTGTGTACATAATTACGGCTTATTCAAATGAATCATTATATGGGAATGTTATACAAGATATTTTAATAACGCGTCTATTATGTAGCCCTAAACAGGAAGCGGGCTCGGTGGAATCGCAATTATTTATTATTTTGGAGTGACAAAGGAGTTGTATATGGTAATCTGATTTAGTGATAGGTTATATTCATGTTATGAGCTAAAGAAACCTTATAGGGTGTGGAAAGTGCATGCAATGCATTGCTCTTGAGTTGTGTATTGATAAAAATGCATGCTAATAGCCCAGTTCCGTACTATAGAACATGACTGTATAAGGGTAACATTTGTGGACAACTTAATGAGTCTTTATGATAAATTCCAAGGTATTGTATATAAAAGATAAGTTCCTCATACCTTTGCAATGATTTAACTTGTTAACATTAAAATAGTTAACATTAATAATATTGCATTAAAATAGGCTTTTATAAATTAGATGTATTCTTTCAAAGTTTTCATTCAAACCAAACAAGATTATTTTAAATATGTATGCAAGTTGGTTAACACATTTATGTGATAAAAATAGAATAATCCAATTGAAGTATACATGATTCCAATATAGTTTTTTTTCATAATCAGAGTAATATTATTAATTTCAATTTAATGAATAGAGAGTTGCACTACTGTATATTTTTAGAGAATGCCTATAAAGACTATCATAGAAGACATAAACTAAATAATATTCATTTTAATTCTCACTAAATGAACTAGATATCACACCACCAGGTTAAATATCAATTGTCCCTAAAATATTACTATACTAAATCTAATCAGAAATTTGGAGCAACGGTAATTCTGGGATGTCACAACTGTTCCTACTACTTGTATGACATCAGAAATAGTGGAGTTGAGTCATGAAACAAAATTTATTGCAGGTTTATATTCTAACAATGATTAATCCACAGCTTGAAGGTTTTGAAGTACAGAAATTGGCTTAATAAGAAAGCATTAAATATATCTTCTCATTAGGAATCTTCATTCATCTATTAGCTTGGATCTGTCTATTAATATTGATTATTGGCTACTAGATAAGACCGAGCCATTTTTAATTATTCGTCCATGGGTATTAATAAAGAAATATAGGCCATACTAACAGAAGCTATGTAATCAAATTGATAAGTGTATTACTGAGACATCCTCATTAATTCTTAATAAAAGTATTTTAGATTTTTTTGTTCCTTTTGACAATCCAAAATACTTAAGTTTACTTTTAATTAAAAATGTGAATAATATTACAAATGTGCCATAAAAACTCAAAATTTAAAAGAATCCATATCCTATTTTCAGGAACTATACTGGTAACACGAGGAGTTCTCCACAAGTGCCAAGATGCCGACACCGCTAGTGAATCAGGACAATCATGCGAACGATGTGCGTGTGAAAACTGTGTATAACGGTGATGTGATGATCACATACATCAACCACAACATCAGTTTTGAGGAGTTCACCCAGGAGATGGTGGCTATATGCCGCTTCCCGCCAGATCAGGTATTTTATTTTTGCTGTAAGATTGGGTAACACGCAATCAGCATATTTGCTGGTCCAAATCAAGGGCTGGGAAGTTACAGGACCTGGGTTTGACTCCCAAGGACATGTCCAGTAAAGTTTTCTATTCGGAAGACATAATAGGGTCTGAGTATAATCTAAAGTTTCGGAGTTTTAGTCAAAGTGGCAGAAACAATACAATAATATGCCAAAAAAAATTACAGTCAATGTTAGTTGAAAGCAGACCAAAGACTATTTTGAAAACTCTGTCTAAGAAGTGGCATTGAGCTCAGGTTAATTATTAAGATATTATGAAGCCTCTACCAGGAATGGCCAATGTATGAAAAATTGCAGCTAAAACTAGGATGTCAATAAAGTCATAGGCTGCAAATGAGCAATGTAACAAAATTGTAGTCCGTTGTCCGTTGTTGTTTTGTGATACTAAAAGATATGTTAAAATGAGTGTGATTATAGAAGTATTGCCTCGGTGACGTAGCTGTGCCATGGTTAAATTACAAAGCTGTAGTCATAAAAAAAAAGTGGAAAACACAACATGGGACGTCTACCCACAAGGTGGTCAGACAACCTGGTAAAGGCCGAGGGATGCAGGATGTCTCCAACAGGTCACTGAAGAAATCATTGGGAGAGGGCTATGTTGAGCAGTGGACTTCCTTTGGCTGATGGATTGGATTGGATTGGTCATTTTAAAATATAACTGGACTGGTTCAAAAACCTTTTACACACATGCCCTTTTTTTGGGGAGAGGAAAGCTGTTAAGCTCCCCTTTCGATACCCTGGGGGAAGTCTAATCACTATAATGTTATTAATACATTTTCTGATTTAACAATTTGTGTACTCCTCAGGTGTTCACGATGAAGTGGGTGGACGAGGAGGGTGATCCGTGCACCATATCCACCCAGTTGGAGCTGGACGAGGCGCTGCGTCTGTACGAGCTCAACAGGGACTCCGAGCTGACTGTGCATGGTGAGTCAATAGTTTTGCATGGTAGCTTTTTTAAATTTATATAATGTCAAGTGCTTTTTTAGAAATTATTTTTTGCGATTTGCATTCATAAATTCTCATCAAGTATATTATGTATACCTACTTATTGTAAAGGGTGAATCCAGCCTGGGATTCGGGAAGTGAATTGTTAATCAGAAAACAATAAAATTGATCTGATGTTGAATTTGATGCTTAATCATATAATAACACTCATGTTTATTATTAATTTAAATATACAAATAAGAATCGAAGTAAAGAAATATAGTTGTCTATTTGAACATAGTAATAGTAACTCGAGTGGAAGGTCCAAATGTCATGATATTATTTCAAAAATAAAAATGGGAGAGCTTCGCATAACTGTGGAATAATAATAATTACATAATAATAATTGAGTGTAAAAAATTAGTTCATAAAATCGTGTTGCTAAGCAAGGAACTTTTGTATATAACAATGCATTATTGGATATTGTCCAGTACCGCCAGTTGTATAGTGTTTGAGTACAGAACCTGTTTTCGTTTCCCCTGTCCAATCTCAAGGCTGACTAATCGACTGCATGCTTTACAAGATTTATAGACAGTTGCCACTGGCCGAGTAAATAATTATATCCAAATTTCGACATTAAATGTTAATTTGTATAATTTACTAGTGGCTTAAGCCTGTGCTGGGGTTAAGGTGCGATTTATCCTATTGTATTAATGTATATAATATAATGTAATAAATGTTCGTCGTGCAAGTTTTACTCCCATATTGCACCTTGGATTTTTATTTCGGGTTAATTTTAATACACAAACTTCCCAGATGAGCGTACTACAGCTTATCAAAGATTCTTTCCAATCGGCTGAATGTTAAAGGAACGTATATTTATTTCTTTATTTATGTTATTCTTTATTGAGCACAATAACCACGAACAACATAACAAAGAAATAATCAAACAACAAAATACAAATGGCGGTCTACCGCACTAAGGCAATCTCCACCAGACAACCATAGCATATGATTCGAAAATCTTTTGTCTATGTATAGTTTCGCAATGAATATGCAATATATAGTTATTAATGTAAAATAACTCTATGTACACATAGTGTTTGATAACAATTAATTCGACCAGTGACTCATGTTGACAGAATGCCGCTGCGCAGTAGATTAGTAAATTCATAGACAGATTGGTTGGTGAAATAACATGAACACCTAAACCTACAATAAAGATGGAGGCGTTCCTTAATTCCTTTATTGTTTTTTGTATTTTGATTGTAAGTTTTTGTTATTGTCTTGTGTGCGGAGATATAAGTATTTTGTTATTAATTACGTATATACTTACTGCGTTTTAACGCTGTTTCATAGAATGCACGTTTGCTGACGGCTTTTCCTTCTTGCATGGCACGGCGTGTTGGTCATTAGAGACCCTGGATTCACGGACATGTTCCTCAGATCCCCGCCTTGGGAACCGAGGCGATCAGCTGTATCGGACCGGTACCGCAATGAGCCTCGCAATAGTGCGTGGCAGCCTGTTGGTAACGGATCAGACGCTGCTGCCTACATGTTCACGGTGGTCGCGGGTTCAAATCCCAGGGCATACACCTCTGACTTTTCGAAGTCATGTCTGTATTGATCATCAATCACCACGCTCTATAACGGTGAAGGAAAACATCGTGAGGAAACCTGCATACCATAGCGATTTGTATTTTCTCTGGTATGTAAAAATCCGCCAACCCGCGCTAGGCCGGCGTGGTGGTGGTCTAATCACTCTCAATCGTGCTCTCGATTGTAGAGGGCGCCCGTGCCCTGCAGTGGGACGTATATGGGCTGAAACAGTATACCTACTGGGGCGACATAACACTATATTGCACGTCACATAGTGTCACCAATCCACATAGATTATCTACTGGTGGAGGTGGTTATTATATTAATCATTAATAGATATTTAAGAAAATATAAGATGCTAGCGGCACGTCCCAGCTTCGCCTGGGTACAGATGTTTTTTGATTCCGCTCCACACCCGATACATGTTATTTTTCGTACAAACTATGACACCTGTATATGTATAATAATACATACATATACACCATCCTATTGAATCACTCTATCCATTAAAACCGCATCAAAATCAGCTGCGTAGTTTTAAAGATCTAAGCATACATAGGGACAGACGGACAGCAGGCAGCGACTTTGTTTTTAATCGACTTCAAAAAAGGAGATTATCAATTTGATGTAATTTTTATGCTAATGTAAGGATTTCGATGATAAATTCTTAAGCAACAATTCCTGCCCCAGTAGACACTTAAAACTTTTGTGTATAATATAAAAACAGGCTCCTTGAGATAAGATAAGGCGAATGCTCGACTGTGTCCTTACACCTGTGGTATTTAAATGTAAAAAAAATACGTGAGCCACTATGCCACGTAAACACCAAAACATTCAATGAATTTAAGTGGCTTTTTGTGAATTTTGGTTATTTTTACTGTAAAAGCCCATTATCGCTCTCTGTTGGCAGCATAAATATACCATAGCAATTCTTGTAAGTCTATACTAATATAAAGAGCAAAGATTTGAGTGTTTGTTTGCATTGTCTGATTTAAAAAACTCTTTCACCAATAGAATTCTACATTATCCCTGATGAACATAGGAGAGAGAGAACATGAACATAGAGTATTTTCAAAAAAAGTGTATTTGCACCCATATGTAATATGTTCAGGTTGGCTCATATTTTTTTCGCCGTCAAATTACGTAGAAATTGATTGATACACGTGACTCCAAAAAATCAAAACCACTGGTATTCGAAACCGTGATCGCCGTCTCTGCAGTCGCACCCAGTTCGTTACCAACATGCCATCACGCGCGCAACCAGGATTATTCGATTTCAAATGTTGTCGTTAGATGGCAGCACTAGAATCCTCAACAACAAGTTGGTTCTTAATAGGACTTGTTTATTTTAAAATATAAAGCAAATATTATATCCCCGTCAATGTGTATCTGGTTTTAATTTTTACGCATATAACATAAATGCATTTTATCTAAATGCTATAACAAGTATACGATATTAGAAGCAGTTTCGGAGCGTTAAAATTTCGTTTAATATTTGTTTTATTTCGATCCTGAAGTATAGTTAGGCATTCAATAGCAATTTAGCCAGTGAACTTCTGCGATTGTGGACTCATACATACTGTCTAAAGTATCTATGAATCAAAACCTATTTTTTCTTAAAATAAGGCAATATTTGCCATTTTTTATTTTTACTCTTATTTTATCGCGATTTTCGCTTTCTTTTAAATTGTTTTAATTTCAGTGGGTAAAAATCGAGAAAACATAAGAAACCATCTACTCTTATAAACGGTTTTTGAAATCGATAATTTTTTTCGAAACCGCCCCTCTCCAGCAATAACTAGTACAGTGTGGCCGACGAGTCATGGCCGCCGTGAACATAGCCACAGACCAATGTTTGCGCACGTACACTCAGGAAGAAAATACTTAAATATAAAAATTAACGAATAAAAATAGCCTTGTTTCAAAGAAACAAACATGATAAATGTATTCATAAAATAATAAAAGCGATAACGAAACGAAAGGAAATCCATTTGCGTGAACTTCAGGCCGGCCATAACTCGTCGGCTGAACTGTATATATACACCAAATTAACGCGATGTGTTTATCCATCTTCAGTAATTACAATTAATTTAGCTGATTTAACGGGTGCCGAGTGAGCACGCTCGACACTTACATCGTTCACTTGCGACTGTTTGTCACAATCGCTTTGTGTACTTTGCTGGCATGGAATTTTATTTCGTATCTAGTGAATAAATAAGCTTTGACGATTGTGTATTGTTTGGCAATTAGTTTAATGAATTGCACTTCTCTCTTCACTCTACCCACTTTATTTGCCCAATGCATAGTAGTGCAAGTGTCAATATACCAAGTACATATCATTGTTCAATGGTGGCCTTGGTGCCACATAAATACTTTGAGAGAGAACCAAGTCTGGTTATGTATATCAGAAATCTTTATTTAGATTTTATAGTGAGCATTGGATGAACAAAGTGCGTGGTGGCCTCGTGGTATCGGACCAGACTCGGCTGCCTACATGTTCACGGTGGTCGCGGGTTCAAATCCCAGGGCACACCTCTGACTTTTCGGAGTTATGTGTGTATTGATAGTCAATCACCACGCACTTTAACGGTGAAGGAAAACATCGTGAGGAAACCTGCATACCGTAGCGATTTTAAAAAAATTCTACGGTGTGTAAGTCCGCCAACCCGCACTAGGCCAGCGTCGTGGACTATATGGCCTAACCACTCTCAATCGTACTCTCGATTGTAGAGGAGGCCCGTGCCCTGCAGTGGGTCGTATATGGGCTGATACAATACAATACAATACAATTGGATGAACTATATTAAAAGATATATAAAAATAAGTTAGGATATTCAATACGTTTTGACAGATTGTTCTGCAGCGAACGAGAATATACGAGTATATCTGTGAAACGACTGCGGGTTTGAGAGTCGAAATTAATTTAAAGGTTTTCGAGTGGTCAAGAAATAAATTCACAAACGTGTTTTGTTATTTCTGATACCCGATATACATTGTATCTTACTGCAGGATTAGAACTATGTGCATGTAGTTATTTATTTCTAAACAGGTGAAACCGCGTGTAATGCTTACTATATAACACACAGTAAACAATAGAATCACAGCCTTCACAATCAATGCGCGCACATTCGCTCCACTACACTAATAATGTCGCCGACGTGCTAAGATTTCAGCTAATTAGCATTATGTAATGCCACGGGACTGATTACAGAATATCGGTGACTTTGTATTGTTGTATCTACCTACATTGTATGCGTTAATATCGTATGTGGTATATAGATTAATTGGCTCATTAGTCCTTATACCGTAGCAGGTGATCTAGGCTATATTTTCATTTCGCGAAATAAAAATGTGTGAGTTTTCCAGGAACGTGATACGCTCAAGTTTAAAAGCTCTTCCAAAAGGTTTGATGTAAAACTTCAAGAAGGTTTTTGCAGTGATATAAATTTTATATTTCGAAAAATTACTGGTGGTAGCAACCTGTCGTAGTATCATCAACCACGCCGGTTTAATATTGTTAATCTTTGGCCCTTAGCTAACTCTATTGGGATAGCAAACCTTTAACATTAGGCGCATTGTAGTTATTTGGTTTTAGAGCACAATAAAGATATGATCCCCGATATGTAACCGTAGAATTTAACATTCAGTACAACAAGATGTCTGCTATAATCAACAGTGGTCCAGACTCATTTGATGTTATCAAACCAACAAATAACCAGCGAACGAGGAGTATTTCTCATACTAACATTTACATAATAAAGTATCTGGAGCGAGTCACTCCAGTAACTCAGATACACAAAATTTGTCCCCGAATCACGTATTAACATAAATGAATAATTTATTCCCAAATAAATAATTTATTTGTGAGTGTCCGCGCGACGTGGCCGAAACAAAACGTTGCTCTATCCGGACACTTTGTCAAAGAATATACATTGTAGATGCGATGTTGCTTTTTATTTTGGCACGGCAAATGCCCGATGATATACTTGATGGTAAGCGCAATGGCAGATGGTGGTCTCATGCCATTTGACACCATTACGCCGGCTCACTGACCTGCCTCTTCGCGCTACGAAAAGACCCAGAATTACAGAAAGGAGGGGTACGTGTAACGGCAAATATTCAACAGTTTAACATGTTCCTTTGATATCCCCGAATTAATACTATACATAAGAAATGTCCGTAAGAATTTGAAACGTAAATGAAATTTGCCAATCCTATTGGGTCAATGTGTTGGGTAGCTTAAAGTTGTTTATTTTTCTAGTAAACGTAAACAGGAAATACTTAAGAATTATAATTCGTGACAATATTTTTACTATTCGTATACAACTACGTTTTCATATTTTTTTACTTCAGATATTTTCCTTAAGTTTGCTTATTACTATATGGTCGCTGTGGGTATTTAAAGCCGTTTTCCTTAAACTGTTAATTATATAGATGTATTGATTATGTAGCTTCGAGTGTATCGCACTTGTGTATTTCCACGTTTGTTTTCCTTGTGTGTATAAGATATGGAATATTTTTTCCTTTTCAAAATACTCTCAAACATGTGCTCGGTCAAGCATGTTTGCAGGTAGAAACCAAAGTAGTGTATGATGCTGACGGCACATTTTAATCTGTTCAATTTTGTGGCTTGAAAAAATTTTCAACTAGCAAGTATTGTAATTTTAAGAAGGCATTATCTGTCGCGTTCCCAATGAAATGTCGCATCTGTATATTTCACCGCTGTGTCCCAAATAGTAGCGGATACGCGCCGTATATTGTTCACTTATCGGGCCCATTTTGCACATGCTCTCTGTTCGCCGGCCGCGGTACAACGTACTTTCGCTATAAAATTCTTATCTACCCGCATTTCCAGGCCGGACGGCCATTTCCATATTCAGATTGGCGTTTCGGCGACGTACATTTTTGATTTTATTTTTCGCTGAGAGCTCGAGGTACGTGAGCTGGGCACGTACAGGATGAGTCTCCTCTGAGTAATAGCTTTGTTTCTGTTTTTCACTATTGTTTCTATGCTTTGATGTTGCTTTTGCGGGCTCTGATTTAATTTGGGGAAAGTCGGCGCTCCAATTTGCGGCCGCGCTATGGATGGTTTTGATTGTATCTGTTCGTTGTGCGCTTCTAAGGCGTTGTTTATCTTCTAATTTATCTTATTTGGCTCTGTTGTGGTACATTGCGAGGAGTGTTACAAAGAGTTTGAGAAAAAAGTGTTTGCAATTAACCTGATGGACTGTCATTGTTGTAAATAAATTTGAAAGGAGTGCTTTTATTTTCTATTTATTTTATTCCTTTTATTAAAACGTTGGATACTGAAAGCAACATCATAGTTTGCTAAAATATACATTTTTATATTGTGTGTTATTTTCCACTGCAATTTTAATAAAATAATGTAATCAGTAAATCATCAATGATTGGTTTATTCTTCCTGAATAATCCTACATTCAAGTTTCCGTCAGCAGCCGTTCAAGTTATCTCCTCTACATATTCCGCACGAAGGAGCCTTCTCTTAGGATTTACCGCGACGTCACAGCTCCGCCCGACCGTTCGCAAATAAAACTCAACCGTCCAAACTTTGTGCAAACATGGGCCAACTTGGTCTAATAAATTGCAAACATTGCGGCCAATGTTGCCGTTCGTAGTTGGGCTATTAGGGATATTTTAATTAACTTTACGTACATTTCGGTAAGCTGTGTTGATTGGACGGGTTTAAAAAGGGCCGTTTTAATTCCTCAGTAATCGCTTCTTAATTGATACCAACAGCGATGAATGCCTGTTATTAATTTTTGTAAGTCTTGCTTTACTCACGGAACTGTTGTATGAATATTTAAACGTGTGCAAATGTTCACACATTTAAATGCAGATCTAAACGCTTGGCACACCGAAACTAAGGCAAAGGAACACAAAATATGTGTATTAAGAATGCAAATGGCGTGTAATCACCATCGTGGTTAATCGTAACAATTGTCAATTTAACACAATAGTGTATTTTTAAATGGGTTCATATGTAACTTTACCAATACTGGTATCTGATATCGTGGTTAAAGCAACGCTTTCTTCACAGAATATCGGCTAATGCAGTGGTTTTAGAGCTAACATAACTTTAAAACGTTTTTAATGTGTATAGTACGATTCTTAGCCTAATTCAGGAATTCGGTTATTTTATTTATAGAATAAAATTTAATGAACGTACGAATGTCTACCATTTTCTTTATCTTCCTCACTCTCTATTAAGCCGCATTTACACGGGGAGAGTTTCTCGCGGCGAGAATTGTATACGATTATCGCATGACAACCGCCGTAGATTATCGTATTCCGACAAATGTTTACACGATGTATCTTTTTTATACCCTTACGATAATCGTATCTTAAAGACGACAAACTCTACCCGTGTAAATGGGGCTTTATTCTTCCTCTTTATTTAGTTATCGTAATTCGTTATCATTCACCGTTTAATTATTTCAAATTTAACGTTTATATCCATTTATTTTTCTATGGCGTGCAGAAAAAAAGCCCTATCTAGTTAGCGCGGCTATCTATCAAAGACAAAAAGCGCCCGTGCCACTATGGATCGTCAATAGAACAGATAGTACGTGAGGCGAATACATGCCTATTCATCACACCCGAACTTACATTACCGCGGCATTATTCATAGAAACGTCAACTCGGATTTATGTATATATCGCACGGATTCGTGCGAGTTACTGGCTCCAGTGGCCCTGTTTACTCGCCCGTGAGTTGCATCCGATCGCAATGCGTTGATTTTACGCTCGTGATTTCGTCAGCGTTTTGAATTACGTCAGTTTTAACGGGTATATTTCCTGTATTTCCTGCGGGTAGTTAATTATTTATTATTATTATTAAATATTTATTTCAGAATAGAATTCCATATATTATGTTAGTTTCAATTACTACTTAAAAACTATGTTAGTAATGTAATTAATGTTTTAGCTATTGAAATTCAAAATTTATAATACGCAATTGTAGGATTAATAATATATCTTTTAAATATCGAAACAGCGTGTTCAAGACAAGTCATATTCGTATCGAGAGCAACTCAACAGCCCTACAATGTTGTTTTCTCGACCCGGGGCGAGATAAGAAAATTGGCTCTCAGAAACAGGTGTACCGAGGGCACCGCTGTAACGAACTTTCGGCGCTAATTAACGTACCCCGGTGTAATTTCGGGCGTCTCGTGTGTATTAAATTTGATGGGGGGGGGGGGCGAAACTCCGTGTTAATGCCTCTAATTATCAGTACACGTGTTGAGTAAAAATATTTGCACTGAATCTGTTCGAAACGTGTCAGATCCCTTGGTGACACTGTAATTAAATGTTTCTTGTACATTGTGTTTCATGTAGGGTGAATTGTATTTGGATTTTTATTTGTCTGTGATTCTAACTGTCTATGCACCCATAGGAAGGCCACTGCTGAAAATAGGGCTGCCACAAGGACCTCCATATCGACCTGTTGGAAGCGGCCTGCATCAAACGTCTTCCTGTAATCTTAACCAGGTTGTCCTTCGTCGTCTTGTCTGTGTGTATGTATATTTTATTTCCTACGTGGAACAGCCTCACGGTACTTACAGTAGACTGCTGTGGGAAAAAGCTGGCTATACTGGGTAATTACCATTGTCACGCAGAAAAGCCGATTTGAGGCCTTATATTGTTGTGTCATCGGGTCAGGTTGTCCAGGATTGCTATTTGTGGCTGGTATCAGGATTGTCTTACATATTGGTGGTAAGCTTGAAGCGGTATATCTGTGGATTCCTACGGGGATACAGTCGTATACTTTATCAGAAAAGTATATTGACCATACGGTTTATCCAAGTACCTCTATCTACAAGTGGCCGATGTATATGCAAATTGATAGTCCGCAATACGTTAAATATCTATATGTAACTCTACAGCCAAATACTAAAAAGGTTTGCTACAATTCTGGCTCCGACCCAAAAAGAGGTTAGGAACCTCTAACGTCATTACGTTCGCGTACTTAATATGTATGTCCGTATGTTTATTAAACATAGCTTTCACTACAGCATCTTTGTTATTGACATAGTCAAGTGGATTGTTTTTGTGATTTAATAAATTGGTTCATTCAACTCCTCGTTGAGGGGTCGCGACTCGTGTTGGTTGTCGTCTAGCACCATTCTTTTGTTAAACCATTGTGTGCTCTAGTGGTGGCAGAATATCACTGTACATAGTCCTGAACATAGTTCTTCTTTTGTACATAGAAGTTACTTAATTTACATACATACATAATCGTCACGCCTGTATCCCATAGGGGTAGGCAGAGACTATGGATCGCCACTTTGCTCGATCCTGACATACTACTTTCGCTTCATCCACATTCATCAATCTCTTCATGCATGCCCGTCGGTTCAGGGTACTTTTGACCTGGCCCTTGTTGAAGATATCACCGATTTGGATGGTGTAGGTTCGGTGAGGTCGACCCCTACCGACTCTTCCATTCACACTCTCCTTGTATATTTGTTTAGTTAGTCTCCTTTCATCCATCCGCTCTACATGACCAAACCATCGTAGCATTCCTTTGTCGATTCTCGTCACTACATCGTCTTTCACTCCACACGTTTTCATCACCTCGCTATTACGCACTCTGTCACGCAAGGTCATGCCACACATTCCCCTTAGTGATCTCATCTCATCTCCTTACTTAATTTGTACTGTATTATTAAATATTGATAGCTTATATTCTGTAGCTTAGACTATAGGTCGTAATTTTATGGAAAAACAGTTGAGGATAAACGAAAAATCATGACAGTTAAAAAGATTAAAGATTGTATAGTAAGGAAAAATTGAACATGCCAGCCAAAATGAGTGCTATGGTGTACGTAGAAGCTAGTTTTTCGTGCTAGTTCCCGATCCGATAGCATTTCGACATCATCTAATAAACTCTTTATAATGACCGTTTATAAGACTGGATCCTATTGGTATGGATATTTGGTATTCCAAAGCGTGAAGTGATGAAGAAATTTTTCAACGAACAAAATTGAGAATCTTTGCGTTGTTTAATCTACCTGGATGGCACCGTGAGATGTAAAATCACTTTACCGTAACAATACAAAAAATCGTGAATATAATAAAGCTTGCTGTTGCTGCGGGTGATTTGGTGTACGCAGAAGCTAGGTCGTCGTGCTAGTTCCCGATGCGATGGCACTTCAACGTTCTAATAAAGTTTTTATAGTGACGGCCGACGGTTGATTTACGACATCACAATATTTGGACGAGACGCTCGCGGATGTCGTGGGCGTAATTGGCTCAATCGTTATGGGGTTCTTGAGCTGTGCGTAGATTTGTTTGAGGCGGTTAAGAAGTTTTCGAGTTTTATGTTTAAATATTTATATGGGTGTCGCATGTAGTGTTAGGATTATTATTTTTTTTCGTCTAAGAATTTGTGTATATATTTGCATTGTTGCTTACATATCGAAACATATCATCCATCCATCAGCCAAAGGAAGTCCACTGCTGAACATAGGCCTCTCCCAATGATTTCCACAGTGACCTGTTGGAGGCAGCCTGCATCCAGCGACGTCCCGCGACCCTTACCAGGTCGTCTGACCACCTAGTGGGTGGACGTCCCACGCTGCGCTTTCCGCTTCGTGGCCTCCATTCGAGAACTTTTTGGCCCCATCGGCCATCAGTTCTCCGTGCTATGTGCCCCGCCCATTGCCACTTCAACTTGCTAATCCGCTGGGCTATGTCGGTTACTTTAGTTCTCCTACGGATCTCCTCGTTTCTGATTCGATCTCGTAGGGAAACCCCGAGCATAGCCCTCTCCATAGCTCGTTGAGTGACTTTGAGCCTCCTGATAAGGCCCATAGTAAGAGGCCACGTCTCGGTGCCGTATGTCATCACTGGTAACACACAACTATCGAAGACTTTCGATTTAAGGCACTGAGGTATTTTGGACGAGAAGACGTCGCGTAGTTTCCCGAACGCTGCCCAACCGAGTTGGATTCGACGATTGACCTCTCTCTCGAAGTTGGACCTGCCTAACCGGACCACTTGTCCTAAATAGACATATTCGTCTACAACTTCGAGAGTCGAGCCCCCAACTCCGATGGGGGTGGGCACAACATGGACATTCGACATGATCTTCGTTTTGTCCATGTTCATTTTAAGACCCACCTGTTGGGAGACTCGATTGAGGTCTTCGAGCATAGTGCTAAGGTCTTCCAGCGATTCTGCCAAGACTACAATATCGTCGGCAAATCGAAGGTGAGTGATATACTCGCCGTTGATGTTGATGCCGAATCCTTTCCACTGCAAGAGCTTGAAGGCGTTTTCCAGCGCGGCAGTAAACAGTTTCGGAGATATGACATCTCCCTGTCTTACGCCTCTCTGTAGTGGAATAGCCTTCGTGCTCTGATCTTGTACTCGGACCGACATGGTGGCGTTGTTGTATATACACTTCAACACTTCGATGTACCGATAGTCAATGTGGCACCGCTGAAGAGACTGTAGCACAGCCCAGGTCTCGATCGAATCAAAGGCTTTCTCATAGTCCACAAACGCTAAACAAAGCGGCAAGTTATATTCCTCGGTTTTTTGTATAACTTGCCGAAGCGTATGAATGTGGTCTATGGTACTAAAGCCTTTTCTGAAACCGGCTTGTTCGGGAGGCTGGAAGTCATCAAACCTGCGTTCGAGACGATTTGTGATGACCCTCGAAAACAGCTTATAGACATGGCTCAGGAGCGAGATGGGCCTGTAGTTCTTCAGCAAAGTGTTATCACCTTTTTTGAAGAACAGTACCACCACGCTCCTGCTCCATGCCTCTGGCGTTGAGCCCTCGAGGAGAACGGAATTGAAGAGCTTCTGAAGGACTTTCAGCATCGGCATACCGCCCGCTTTCAGAAGCTCTGAAGTGATTCCGTCCTCACCCGGCGCCTTGTTGTTTTTAAGCTGTTTCAGGGCCATCTCAATCTCACACAGGTTGATGTCCGGGATATCATCGCTAAAGTGTCGGATCAACTCGGCTCTCGGGTCTTCGGCCGAGCTAACAGCAGGTTCGGCAACCGAGGTGTAAAGCTGTCCGTAGAACCTCTCGATCTCCCTTAATACCTCTGCCCTCGTCGACACTACGCGGCCGCCGTCCGTCTTCAGCCTAGACAACTGGCTTTGCCCAATAGACAAGTCTCTTGCAAACACTTTGGAGCCTCCGTTCCGCTCAATTGTCTCTTTTATGCTCACAGTATTGTGAGCACGGACATCGTGTCGCAAGGACTTCCAGATCCGTCTATTGAGCCGCCTATATGCTTCGGCGTCATCGGAAGACTGCAGCGCCATAGATCGACGTTCGGCCATGAGGTCAAGAGTGTGGATCGAGAGTTTTTGGGGTCTATCTCTACGGCGAGGTCTAAAATACTTAGATCCCACCGTATGGACAGCTTCTACCAAACCGCTGTTTAGCTCATCCACTGCAAGGTTTTCTTTGAGACAATCAAAGCGATTTGCCAGCTCAAGTTGAAAGCTCTCGGGGTTTTGGATATGGGCGCGAGTAGGTCGGAGCGTGGATTTCATCAAGCGACGCCTTTCTAATTGGACATTGATGTTCAATGTGCCTCTAACCATTCGGTGATCACTGCCGGTTTTCACCCTGTTGATCACAGAGACATCACTGAACATCCGTCTATTCGTCGTCAAGATGAAATCTATCTCGTTTCTCGTAGAACCGTCAGGACTCAGCCAGGTCCATTTCCTGTGAGGCGGCTTCTGGAAGAAAGAGTTCATCGCAAAGAGTCCCTCTTTCTCCAGAAAGTCGGCCAGCCTCTGACCCCTGAGGTTCCGTTGCCCATGTCCAAATTGCCCCACTTTCAGCTCTGCATCGCTTCTCATGCCCAACTTTGCGTTGAAGTCCCCCATAACAACATTGAAGTAGGTTTTGGAAGTATGTATGGCCCGACTTATGTCCTCATACATCTCCTCTACTTCTTCATCTGGATGTGTCGAGGTCGGCGCGTATACCTGTATAACCTTCAACAAATATCTTTTTGATATTCTGAGTATAAGGTACACTACCCTGCTCGACACACTTTCGATGGATACGATGTTGTTTATGAGAGACCTGTGGACGAGAAATCCGACACCTCCTCGGGACTGTTGGTCGTCCCCCCGGTAGAAAAGCAGGTTACCGGACTTCAGGGTTATCGTGTCCTCCCCGATTCTTCGGACTTCCGACAACCCCAGAATGTCCCAGTGTAACCCACTCAATTCTTCTTCCAGTTCGACAATCTTCTCGTCTGTCCTCAGCGTGCGTATGTTGTGTGTTACCAGGGCCAGTCGTCGTCGGGGGTGGTAGCCGGGGCCAACCCGGGGATTCTTAGCACCCCCTGCCCCGCCGTAACCATGGCCGCTACCGTAGCCAGGAATAGCGGGGCTGCCGGGGACTGGGGGCCTGGTCCTGGATTTATTTTTCATCAGAGGTTTTTGCCGGTACTCGCCACGCTTGGCAGGCGGGTTGGCGAGCGCAGAAGGGGACTCGAGTTGATGACGCTGCTGCCCGTCATCAACCGGGGAAAGGAAATATAGTTTGTGGGTAAAGGATATTATGGGAAAGGAAAATATGGCCTGTAGGAGTGGATACTGCAGTCACGGAAGGTAAGGTTGGTAGTGACTGCCGTAGCTCGGGGGGCCGAGGTCGCGTACTCGTAGCACCTATTCTAGGACAGGCCATGACCACTAGATAGGAGCATCCCTGGCCATATCGAAACATATAGAAAATTATTATTATCTCCAATAGCAATACGAGTAGAAACAAAATGGTAAAAGAGGGACTTGGAGACGCTTATGGTGATTATGATTGCTTAGGGTGTTTCTGTACTATTTTTTTCTACGATTTAAAATAAGTTCTAATGATCGCCAAGAGTCGTCTTGTAATGTTATTGTAAGATATTCCATCCATCTATCAGCCAAAGGAAGTCCACTGCTGAACATAGGCCTCCTCCAATGATTTCCACAGTGACCTGTTGGAGGCAGCGTGATTATTGTAAGACATTATCGGGTCAAAAATATTTCCATTTGATTTGGAGCATACATTGTGACGATAAGGCTTCTTATAGAATAATCTTATCGATTAATAAAAAAAGCTATTGTTGGCGATAGAGCAAAAAAAGTTAAACTAGTGATTGTTGTTGACAAAGCGGAAGAGTTCGTTGCAACAATATGGAGTTAGTACAGACTGCCGTGCAATCGGATAAAGTCCGCAATTTGTCCCCGCGCGACGCCAATTTTGTTTCACTACTCATTATTAGGATCCGGTGTGCATTGTCAATAGAAATGCAAATATTGACGTATTAGAATAGAGTTCCTTCATCTGTAATTTATTATGAAAAGGTAAATTGGCGATATGCAAGATTTTATTAAAGGGTTATACGTAAATTATTTGTCGATTTTTGTTGTTGTAATGATTGATGAATTATTGATTACTGGAAATTATCGCGTATTGATGTTTTTTTATTAATTTTAACCTCAAGTAATTTATTGGTTTAAGTTACGTTTAGGTTTTATTTATTGACTATCGAAAGATCTAATCTACGTATGTTTCAGTGAAATAACTAAAAACTAATGTAATTATTAGAGATCAATAAACTTTACGTGTTTTCCTTGTACAATCGACAACGACAGTGCACGTAGAGATCACAATTTGTTCGGTAACCAGAGCGGAAAGCAAAAACAAGCCAGCATATAAAAGATACATTGCTAAATGCTCGTACTAGTAGTATATTGCTAATCTTTTTAATTTGGTACATTGAAAAAGAAGCAGTTCGTGACAAGTAATCTTAAATAATTTATAAAACAGCATTAAACAAATTGTTTATGAAATTTTTTGTACCGCAAAATGCACCGGTATTTTCAGTTAATGGCCACTTCGCTGCCACTTGTTAAGTTTGGACTCGGAATTACAGTTGTGATAGTTAAGAGAAATTCCTGGCGTAGTTATGGCCAAAATTCCATGTTGGATGCCGTGAGCCGCTGCGGCATCGGCAGTTGACACCACTCCAGAGATCTCCAGCGGAGCGCGTCGAGATCCACGCCGAATTGCCTGCCAATTGATTTGTGATTGATCGGACTCCGTGATTGGTGGTGACGTGCAATGAAGTGTTTGAGAAACTACTGCGTACAACTACTTCGAGTTATATTTGTTTAATTCTTCACGCTTGAAGTATTCTTCCAATTATAATACTGAGATTTTGTGTGTGGCGGTATTTTAATTGACATTCTTGAATTGGCTCTCATTAGTACAAGATGTTTAAAAGCGTAGATAAATTGGAGTAATATACGCGTTAATTTGACGTCGCAAGTAATAATGAATAAGGTGAACTTTACGCTATTACATATGGATATATTATGCTAATATTTGCATATTCATATATTGATAGGAATACAATTGAAACTGAGTTGTTATTACAGTGCGTTTACAAGTCGGTTGCGAATGTAGTGTCAAGTGAGGTTTTTAAAACGGTCTCATCTCATTAGGGTTCATTGTTCGGGCACGGTCGAGTGTTGATTATTGTCGGTTCCACGGTGGACGTGGAGTGGCGTGGAGCAGCGCGGAGGTCGTCGGCTAATTGGTCCGGCGGCGGCGGCTGCGGCGGCGCTCGCTCGCGGCCGAACAGTGGCGCGGCGAGGAGCGGCGCGCGCACGCGTGTACCGCTCGACAGCCACCGCCGATCAGCTGCGCGCGCGACAATTCGCGTTTCGAAATCTCGATTGGTCCAAGCGCGGTTCCGTTGCGTCTCGTGTTAGTGGTTACGCGGAACTAGAATGGAAACGATGACCTCGCCGGCGCAAGGCGCGCGCCGCGCTCGCCTCCGCCGGCGGCCGCACCACGAGGTGGTTTTGTGTTTGTTTTGCTGTGTAACGGATGCAGTTTTTGCTGACAGCCGGCCGCTCGGCCCGGCGCTCCAGCGTGTTCTTTGTTTACCAGCCTGTTGCGGCAGATAACGTGACCCACATTGCGGTTGGCACGGGGCTTACGTTTCGAAATTTCGCCCTCTTTGCACGGCCTGGACGCGATAAGAGGGTCCCTCGCGTCTGCGGTCGCTTTCTGACCTACTGCGCTGTGTTTCAGATTACATTCGTGCAAAGCGAATCGCTATCGGTTCCGAGACGGTTTCGATTCACGGCATCGTATGATTCGCACGTCTCTCGGCGATAAACAAAGGATTTCCCTGTGTTGTTATCTGGCGGTGAAAACAGATGCGTCTGTCGCGAGACTTGAATAAACAAAACGAATGGGTGTCGGTTCAAGGTACAGCATAGAGTAATATTTTGACCTTCTATGTGAAGGCAAAGAGTGCAAAAAACGTGAGACGATACCGGCTTCGAATGCGGAGTTTGGATTAAATGAAACATGTGTGAGCGCGCATTAGCCGTCCGTGGTGGCCGGCCGGCACTGCGCGGCGGCCCGGCGCGGCCCGTGCGCCGACCGCACTCAATGTGTGTTTTGAACTCTGCCTCATTTGACGGGAGTGCTTTTTGACATAAAAACATAGGATGCATTCAACTCGGACCATTACGCATTTCTACATGACGAAACTTTGTCATTTAACACGCCACCGTGTTACTAGTGAGTACATCTTTAACCCTTCACAAAAAATAACCCCTACAGTTTCAATGTGCGGGAGGGTTGTGTGGGTACATTGTTTCTGCTAGTTCACAGTAATATCACTGTAAGTGCGTTTTGACATAAAATGTATCCGATATCAACACCGCTCGGGTAAATACATTTCATTTTGAACTTTATTTCATTGGGATTAGGGATGACAATGAGATTACGGATTAAACACGGTGGATAGGCCAATAGCCTCTCCGTAGGAACCTTGATCTGGCTGCGAAATATTTGGTGACTCACAAACAATGTAACAAGTATGTTTACATGTATATTTGTGTAATATAATGTTTGCACGCGGATTTCTTTTTGAACAAATACAATTGGAAAAGCCGTCGTGCTTTCTACACACTCGTTATTGAATTCATATGAACTAGCGAAATATATCGACAATGCTATTACACTGAGTAGATGGGCTGACGAAGGCTAATATGCATAGATAGGTTGTTAAACTGACAGACATTAAAAATATACAATTAAAAAATTGAATTTTGGAACTTATGATAAAAATATTAACTGAAATTTTAAATGGCAAGTGCGAATCTGAAATATTAAAGCGGTTCGTAGGATGTTTGGTATAATTCGACAATATTATTCAGCAACACCTCGGCGGTATTGTTCCGATGTTCTCGCTCATTTTTATTGTACTCGCCAACTGAATACAGACTCTGAGTACAAAAAATAGTATTATTTTACTTTACTGTTAATATAGTACAGAAAATGTTGTTGTTCAACTTTAATGTTAATGAATGCTATTTTCTTGTCTCTGTTATCATTTAATTGGCATAAAAGTAATTTTGTATCTAAAAATCCAAAGATTATTTTCCGACAGGACACTGAAATAAATGCTTGTTAATGTTTATTTATCACCAGTATTTCAGATAACTTTACCCAATTTGCGTGTGGTTAATATAATACTTTTGACCCTCAAGATAGCCCTATCTTAACTGATATTATACTTGTGGGCAGAAATGAAGGCATAGGTATTAAACAAATATAATAATTTATGCCCGCTTCTTGCTAGTTTTCCTTCAAAGATCTCAGGTATTATAAGATTTCTCAGAAGGCTTAATCTAAAAGTATGAATCCACGGACACTCATAAAATTTAGACTTTATTATACGTACGTACGGTCCGCGTAATCAGTTACGCCATCTTCGGACACTGTACGCGATTTTCGTCCCTTTCTTTCCAAACACAAGGCCTACAATAGATTGAGCGGTTCAATCGGTGATATGCATAACTGGATCTACACATATTTACTTAGCAAGTTTATAAAATATTGCAATAGTTATGTGGATTTGTTCTCTGAACAATGGGGCTCTCGAGATAAAACGCTTTCTTTGATCAAGTGTTGTATTTGCATGTTATCTCGCTAGATCACCTTGAATGATATCCAGCTCTATCAATACTCAATATACTGGAAATAAACAACATGAACATTACGAATAAGTCATACATTTCATACAAAAATGTAAAATGAAAAATTATTTATTAAATGCATTGCCCACGTCTTCTATGTAGACAACTGTCACATTGATATTGTAAGTATTGCAAGCATTTTTCTCTGTGATGACCAGTCTCCAGTGTACCAAAAGTTACAATATTTGTACGAACAGCAAAATTTGGACCAATTTACCAAGGTCCGTTCAACCCTACAAGTTATACGAGCTCGCAGACCCGTTAACAATTCCCCCCATATTCCAGCAAACAAGAGCGCAATGTAAACACGCGGCGCGTAGTTTTTTCCCAATAGATAAATAAAATTACCTCAACAAACAATATCGTGTACTAGCGTTTCGCAACCGTAAACAGGGACTTTCACTCAAGGCCGAAAATAACCAATAAGGGGCACAGCGGTTCTGCATCATTTGTGATGCGTGCATGCACGTGCTGTCACTCTCGCACTGTAAGATATACGGTGTGAATGAAAAGGACGGCTGTATCACCACCAGGTCTAGATTTGCAGCGTCTCATGAAGAGAAAGTTATTAATGTGAGCTCTGCAGGCTTGAACGTACGTGGGTGCACTGTTGTGCATTCTTTTTTAATTTTACAGCCGTGCATGTGACCTTTTTTAAGGGGTATAATGACTTTAAGGCCGTTTGTGCAATAATGCCCAAGGTTAATGTTTCGTTAGATAAATAAGTAGGTCGAAAATTAAGACTGTTGAAGACTTATTAAAGTCTCTTATTAAGTCCATTAGTATTTGGCGCTGTGTGCGGTTGAATGTAGGTCACTAAGGACTTTGAGCTGTGGTCAATTTATTCCATTTGACTTAAATAAAAATATTAATCATTGAAACCACTTATTTAATTATTTTTTTAGCTTGAATAACATCCATAACTTTCAATCTTCAAAAGATAATTTATGTGAAAGATCTAGTTACTCTTCCGTCTCAAAACATTTGTTAACTGTCCCGGATGATGTCAAGAAGCGTCTCAAATATAAAATGATCTACGATACACTTTAATAGTTTGTATTGCGTCACTCCAATTAGTATCAGCACGGATGACTCCAATTCAAACATCATTTTTCTTTTATAAATACACGCACACTTAGACAAGCTTATTAGTAACTAAACAAAGAGGCCAACGCATACTGTATTTTAGAACTGAGCAAAAATAATTCGTCAACTTGGACGTAACTCCATATGATTTGATAACTAAAACTTTCGGAAACTATAAAAAAAATACTGCTATTCATTGAGCTGGTCGCCTACGTGCATACGATGCAAATGATTCACTCATCTTATTTACGCTCAATTTTCTAACGTGGTCCAGAAACGCGACAATGAAACTGCCCACACGTTGTCGTGATTTTCCTCGGATATGACACATGACCTCACTCTGGTATAAATAGAACAAGTTCGTATTATATTTGTATAAATATAAATACATAATTATGTATGGAATAGCAATTTAATAAGGTAGACGGGCCGCCTGATGCTAGGTGATAGATACCAGGCATAAACAACCATAACACCAAAAGAAATCATTCAAACATATAAGTTTATTTAGGGATATCATAGACTTACTTGAAATAGTGACCTTTACATCTATTCAGACAGACAGCCTCCGTGGCGCAGTTGAACGCCGGCTGTGAAACGAGAGACCGCGGGTTCGATCTCCGCACCGAGACAAATGTTTGTGAGACCGAAAAGTCTCGCTGGTTTCTGATACCCATGACACAAGACATAATTGAACTTAATATGGGGTTAAGACTATGTATGTGACTGTTGGGTGTATTTATTATGATCTAGTATTTGCCCACACTAAATTCGAACCAGCAATTGACAATGCGATGAAAGGATTTTAATCTCAATAGCGTCACGGAATTGAGGAGCGCTTTACAATTTCCGTCTTTAGTTTTCTTTTAAATAAATACGAGTTTATAAAAGTTGCAGCGGCAGTGAACATTTTCTTTGTTCCTGCACTGCTATTGTTTCTTTGCAACAAGATGGTACGCTATTCAGTGTCTCGAGAGTGTTTGCACTCTGTGCTTTTCCGTTTTTAGTCAATGGATACGGCATTAAAGGTCTCAGATTTCCTAACTTGAATGAAATTGATTGGACGGAGCGAAATGTTTTATGGGAAACATTCGTTATCAACATAATGTAAATACTCATTGGACCATGGTATCAAGAAAATCATTAAAAACATACAAGATTATTTAGGGAAATTTTGGCAATTGTCATACTTTTCTTATGGGGTTTTGATTATCCCTAAAAATACTTTATGGCATGAATCATTACAACAAAATATTTCCCCTCATATTAGTGAAAATGTTCCTGATCCGTCGTGGGATATACACGTGAACTTATTTATTTATTTATTCTAAACACAGAGCTATGCATATGTATATTTATTTTATTATATATTTATATTCTTATGTATAATGTATGTGTATCTATCTATACGTAAATGTATTTTTGTATAAGTATTGTTTAGATATAAACTCTCAATTCTCAAGTTTCTATAATTTATGCGCCTACTAATTTTCTCTCTGCACAATCCAAAGGTCGACTGGCAGAGAATGCCTCGGGCATTAAGTCCGCTTTTATACTCTGTATATTAAGTATAAATAAATAAAAAGGATGAAATTTTTTATATTTACCTTCAACCATTAACATGGTTCTAGATGAGTAAAATTGATAAACTTTACGCGAGAAAAACCGCAAGCAACGGCTAGTACCTAAATATGAATTACTTCCTAGACGTTATTTTTGGAGGAACGCACACACAATGTGTTTGTTAGAAATGCCGGCATAATAAACGGCGACATAATAAATATAAAGTGACAATTCCGCGAATTGCCTTGGACACAAAATTAGTTGATATGTGGGTCAACCGCTCAGGTCAATTATGTAAATGAACATATCATTGAATATAGGTATTCAACACACGGCTTCAAAAGGCATGTTTTAATATCCTGTTATTGAAAAGCTGTTAAAATGAAAATGAATGAAACGTTAATTAAGTTCATTTGGATTGTAATTTCATTCTTAATTTGTGTTTAACTTTCTACAATATTTTGCAATTTTACGTTTTGTTAAGACGAAAGTACAGCTCAGCTGAATTAAAGGTTTACCTTTAAATTTATTTTTATTTAAGTACTAGGCAATGACAGACAGGAGTTCAATAATTTTGAAGATATCGCTGAGTATATGATGCCGGATTAGGCAAATGCTATGTTTTGGAACATGTTATGAATAGCTAGAATAATGTAAACACAAAATAATATTTCTCTACTAAACTAGAACTACCCATCTGTCTAATCAGGTCATCCACCAAATGACGCCACCCGATGGAAAAATTCAAGTGTCGGCCAATGAACGGTGACGTCACGCGTTTCTCATAACACTTGCCACTAATGTATCCATTTAATGCGGGAGCGCTCGCGATTAGGGCCGGGACACACCGGGCGGTCGTAACCGACATCGGCACCGTTAGCCGAGTATTTACTTGATCGCGTTTTTTTTCGCTCGGCCGCTTCGACAATTATGACGTCATAGTACAGTAAAACCGGTGCTGCAAGTTACGGTCTGTAATGGTGTTAATGCTGACTTGCACGGGAATGTTATGTTTAAACAGTTTGTGGGAGAGTTTGATGTGGTATTTATACGATGTAAAAGTGGACAGAAACTATAATTGCGAGGTTTCTTATCTGGACTGCAACAAATATTAAATAGATCGTTTTAGCTTTAAATCATTCCTTTTACGCGCAGAGTTATTACGAATCGGATTTATATTAGACCATGCTTTGTTGAGGAATGTTATTGTTGTTCTGCACAAGCACCACTGAAATTGCTGTGATTCGGGACGACAATCGCACCCACTGAAATGTTACAAAATATGCACTGTGATTCGCCGTGAGCTTTTCTTACTCTTACTCAAAAGAAATAATTTGTGTTAAAACATTCAACTTTTCTACAATAAAGAATACAATTGGTCTATTCCTTCAATATTTCTCATTCTTTGCGCTTTATGTAAAACAAAACCACATTAATCTTACGTCGAGAACATTCTGAAAATCTCACACTTTTATGATCTTAGCTTAAAACTAACATTAAGTATTTTTGAAATATGACGGTCTAGACCGAGTTCGTTACACTTAATAAAATGTCTAGTGACATTATGAGCCGTTACGATGCCGGCACGGAGACAAATTTTAAGCTGAATTTGTTATGCACGCAACTCAACCTTCGTTTTTTAAGTTAGTTCATCAACATTCCGTTATAAGTACAAAAAACTCAAGTAATGTTATTTATAAACACCTACAATATTTAGATTGTGGATGGAAATACTAGAGGAAAGGATTGAAAGGGATGGGTGGCAGAAATTGTTAAGTCTTTCGTACTGACTGAAGCTTGTACCTTATCCTAAATATTGCATTGTTCCTGAATCAAACTGGTTTTCTCATTACTTAGTAGGTCAAGTTTATTTAGAAGAAATGTGTTAATGCTTTGAAAGGAAATAGTCAGCAATAATGCTTTATAGTTTTTATAAGTATCGGTACATCCTTTATAGACGATAATAAACGTGATTTTTGCAAGTAATTTCAACCCGATTTGGTAATGATTCCTATGGGTCATTGACATGATATTTTAAGAATTTTATGTTCTTGTTTATTGTTAACTGCGTGGGCGTGGGAAAATATTTAAGCTACCTTGTATCAAAAATATACTAATACTAAATACGTTTTTGGTGATGGCTGTTTTAAGCAAGGTAGACAAGATCGTCTTATGCATATTTGCAAAGTTATTAAACTAATTTATAATATACTTAAGATTTCAAATAGCGTACTAAATTATTCTAGGATTTTATTAATGGTGCCAAATGAAAGCGTGAGAATTTTGAACGATTAATTAATAAAAGTATGTACCTATAGCACTTAGCCGGCGTGATGTACTTAGCCCCTACACCTCTCAATGAAACAATTCGTCGGTTGTCGCGACTCAGTTGTGTTCCCATCTTAACTATTCGCGAAGACAATTGGCCACAATTGCGCGTTGCCGCTGCTGATTTACAACCAATATAACCGTTTGAAATAACTATAGTCGTCACAGCTCATTATAGACGACACTTGGATCATTTTGACGTGTCATTGCCATGTCTAGGCTCTATTGGCTGTAAATATGTTGGTAATAGGTGTTGGTACTTGGTACTTATTTGTGATACATCTTAAATACCATATTTATTTTATGGACATTAGTTGCATGGGAATATAATAGGGCGATTCCTTTTGCCATCCATGCTTAACCTAATAAAACAATAATTACATACTTATCTTTTGAATAGGTGTCTTTTAATTAATTAAGATTTTAGGAAGTCATTGAATGTATTATGCTTACAATAAATAAATTATATGGTCGTAAATGGAGGTCTATATCTAACACCGGGCTATCTGTGGCTGAATATGATGATGTTTTCATAATTATTTTAGAAATAACCTTAGTAGGTAGCTTACAACACGATTTAGCCTCCTTTAATAACTGTGCAGTCAAAATACTCTTCATGGGCTCAATGGCAGCAACGTGGTATTCTGCGTTCCATTCCAAGGCTAGCAATTTTATGAGATTCTTTTTATATACATGTATAACGTACAACGAATAAGCAGTAAATATAAAATACTTTCTAATCATGGTTTGGTGGTATTTTAGTTAACTGAAATGTATAGTATAGCAAACGTTTCTTTATTAATTGAAACTGCAATGATCGCTCGCGGTTAACGGTCAGAGCGGTATAATCGATTAAAGTCTCGGAATTATTCTCATGATATTTACAATTTGCGCAAATATTGCATTATGATTGGTAAAATAATCACACGGCATGGCATGGAAATTGTGCTAAATGTTTTTTAACGCAGCTTACTTATGTAGCTTATTCACAATAATTAAATGATAACGCCAGTGTCAATAGCCAATGACGACAATCTGCACTCGTACTTGATTCTGACAATCATGTTACTTTTGATGATACTGTTCAGTTGTAATCACCGAAAGTAGGCGGATCTTCTATTTTATCACACCTGGGAATTAACTCTGTCAATTACTTATTTGGATTAAATTCATGTGACAACTCAAAGGGATTACAAAAATAAAAACATTGTACTAACTGAAATACGAGTACAAGCGCCGAGTATAATTAAAACGACGTGCAATTTGTTTGTCTTCGTCCATGTTGCGCTAATCGCGTTACATTTCGTGACTAATTGATTTTATCTCCACAGTCCTATTGTACTGTGAATTATGTAAAACAATGTGTACAATTCCCGATGTGTTGCCGTGGTTTTTATATTGTTCGCAGTTAGATACAATTGTTGAATACTGTATTTATGGATGTTTATTTATGTAGTGATATGGTAGATGTTCTGTTTTTTTGTTTCGTAAAATTATATTATTGTTAAGTTGGTTAGTGACACGCAAGAGGTAAATAAAATCAATCAGCCTTATTCATGGACACTTTTAAAACCTATTTTCGTTATCGAATGTTTTGTCTCTTTCGAACAACTTTTGAATTCAGTTTGAGCGAAGAAGACAAAACATTCGATAGTTAAAATAGGTTTTAAAACTGTCTATGAAGAAGGCCGAATGCATTTTATAGAGTATATGCTCATTACAACGTACCATACCACAATCGTGCTATGACCGTATCACACAATCAAATATTTGTATGAATTATTCTGGATCATTCCTGACCAGATCGTTACGTTATCAGGCCGTGGCGTTCCATAGTAGTTCACTCATAAGGTGCTTTTTAATGGTATGTTTAAAGCTCTATGTATGTAATATAGACCTACACATTGTGTATGTTACGTTGTAACAGAAATCATAACAATGTCATTGAATCTTTTTTAATTCACATATACTATTGTCGATTGTTACGCTTGTAGAAACTGCTTCCGTTATACATAAAACTGACGCAACGTTCATACGTATACGAGTTGATCCGCAATACAATTACATACAGAAGTGTCTTTTCACTCGTCAGGGGGCTACTACCAAAACGAAATTCGATATATCGTGTAATTCCTCGTATTGAAATCTACTCCTATTAACTTCATTTTTACTCATACCGATAATTACATGATTCGACAGTGTCGACAAATATCGTATAGAGAATATTCATTAATACACTAGTAAACCTGAAGGCTCTAGGAGTAGGTTTAATCAACAGGAATCGCACGATATATCGAATACCGTTTTTGGTAGTAGCCCCCCAGAACTACGAGTACATGATAGCAAGTTTGCTCGTTCCGCTCTTCGTACTAACTCTACGTGAACGCTCGTACGCTTTTTGTTAGCGACATCCGCACAAAAACTTTGATCTATTTACAGTTTACAAACTGAATAACAAAAACGTTACTGCAGTGCTTTTTTTACTAGATGGCGCTGCTCAACGGTTTTAAAAGTAAGGTCGACTGAGCTTCTTAAATCTTTTAGCGTGATTTTTTCAGTTGAATTATTTATGCCTATCGTGAATGTCTCATGTAGTTAAAGTGGAGAATTTAGGCCTGATTTAGGGTTGTCCGATATTTTTTATTAGCCTTTTTCAACTGCTGAGTAAAGGCCTCCTCCATTTCTCTACACTGATCTTTGTAATCAACCTCCAGTGGCTAATGCTTTCTGAATCAGTCCAGTCTTGTCAGAGTTTCTTAGGTATCTGTAATGAACGTGCGTGCCAATACTTTAAAGGCAATGTTGGATTTTTGAAAGGGTTGTCACAATTTACAGTGTGGCTACTGTCTTCATAACGCTTTCGTTGACCCCACTTTGAAAATTGATATTCCCTTTTGTTTGTAAACCAGCTACCGTCTTGTTTATCCCCAAAATCCCTATTGTAAGTCCGACCATTGTCCCTCAAGAAGGCCAACACGGCATTGAAACAAAGCATTACACTAAGCGGCAAGGGAGTAAGGATTTCGTCAATTTCCTGACTGGCGTGTAGCCCCCGGGGGGCGCGGTGCCCGCTTTGCGTCTACGATTTCATCCCGCGCCGGCACTGGCGAGACGGCGCGGCGTCACGATCGATTCTGTGTAAATTGGAACGTTCCCACTGTAATATCAAAATTTAACCTTCATTCCGACGTCTCGGACGATTATTTTTTACGATATCTCGATTTGTGCGTAATGAGATTGTGATGAAGTTTTACGGTTATCTCGATAATCGATTATCGTTATGCAGTTTGATTTTAAAGCGTTTTTACGTGATTGATTCGTTGATTATGGAATTATTAGAATAAAATTTAAATTTTCTGAATGGTGCGAAAATCTAAAATCATAAGTAAATGTTTGTAGACATCGAAAAACATTTTAAAGTGAAATTTCACACTTTCAAAGATGAAAAATTCTACTACCTAGTAAAAATGTAGCTCCGGAAATCCTGGCTAAGCGAAAAATGTTTCTGTTTTGAAAGTATCGAAAATCGTACAATATTGAGAGTGATATCTAGATCTTTATAACTCTTAACACCAAGTACATGCTACGTCGAAAAATAGCTATAATCTTCGCAAAGAAATTGAGACATAGACGGGCAAAATCTATATCCAAACATGAGCACAGTAAGAAATAATTACGTAGGTATGGGCAACAAAGCGGATTCTCTACGGCGCATAACTTTCAACAGTGGCTTGTGATTCACAAACGGCGATATTGTTAATATTACGTGCCAAACACACGGCCTATACGAAACCGTGCCGTGAAGCGACGGTGTTGCACGGTAACTAGGATAAATTCTTATTTTTTATACTGGGTCGACAAAAAGATTGCAATACACTTAATGATAAGTATTGGGCAAATAATGAACTATCCATTGACACAACGACCCTCCGCTTGCTACATACTTACATAATCACACGCCTTTTTCCCAGAAGGGTTAGGCAGAGGTGCTACCAGAACACCCACGTTTCGCTTTGTATATTCCGTCCCACGGTGTGATAGGGGGCGAGCCTATCGCCATATCGGGCGCAAATTCCTGACTTCGGGCTGATATTGAATAGAAAAATCCTATACTACTTTGCCAGACCCGTGATTCGAACCCGAGACCTCAGCTTTGCAATCATAATACCACTACGCCATCGAGGCAGTCCTCCGCTTGCTAAAATCAGATATCATTATCATCTGCCTTTCCGCGTCCACTGATGGCCATAGGCCTCTCCTATGGTACGCCACTGGACTCGATCTTCAGTTCCAATAAACGCAGACTGAACCCAAAACTTACTGGTGTTGGTTACTATTGTGATCCAAGCTTTGTTGATGTTCATGGGTGGCAGTGATCATTTACCATCAGGTAACCTGCTTGCTCGTTTGCCATAAAAAAACTGTCCCACTGCTGGGCACGGGCCTACTCTACAATCGAGAGAATCGATTGAGAGTGGTTAGGCCATATAGTTCACCACGCTGGCCTAGTGCGGATTGGCGGACTTACATATCGTAGAAATTCTTTATTCATTTAAAATAGATTTTCTTAATATTAAAATAAAAACATTATGATCGTCTTCAGCCACAGCAAATCCACTGCTGAACATAGGCCTGCCCAATATTTCCACAGCCACCATGCACAATCACATAACAATACACCCAATGTCCTCAAATTTTCCAGCACATTTAACACCCACTCGGGGTCCCTAAAAAGACGGCCTTCACCTTGCAACAGACCTTGAGAGGTTTTTTCGTAAGAGGAAATATTATCTTGATTGCACAGACGATTAACATCGTATTTAGAAGTGTGCGAACTCAGACCGGCAAAATTATGTATGCTGCCGCTATTATATTTTCCGCAACATTTTGTAAAAGATTTCTTTAGACGAACGTCTTCGTCGACGGCAAAGCTAAGTTTGTAAGAGTGTAATTCTTAGCTATTATTGTGCGATGCTGTAAATTTGAAAGTCAAATGGCTGGTGCGCGGCCATGTTTGTTGTTATGTCAAGTGACGTCACTTGAAAGTTGGCCTTTTAGTGCCGCCGCGGGTTCAATAACTTCAGCTATATTTGATGAAGCAATTAAACTAGTGTTCCGATATGTAATGTTACGATGTATCCTTAATTGAATGAGTTAAGATACCAGGATTATTTGTAGATTGGTAGAATTTTTATCGTTTTGATAAACTTGTTTGTTCAGAAAATTGATTCAAATGATTATTGTTTTTACTTTCGATGTTACGGCTCTTAAGTTTATTAATTGATCTATTGATACAAAAAAGTTTAAAATCAGGACATATTCGCAATATTTTTATAAATATAACTATATAAATAATTATTACATTACACTTTTCCGGTCGGTAAACTAAAACAATAGTAAGAATCAATAAAAAAATGCACATACCTGATTATTTTTATACCCTCTTTATCGAAGGAGCGATTTGAAAAACATCAAAATCACTGTTTTGAAATGACAGCCTTTAAAAAACTAAAAAGCTTTAACTCTTCACCCCGTAATCCATGGACACGGATAAAAGCTAGTGTATGAAAATGTAGTAAGCGAAGCACGTCCGCTAAACAAGATTAGTGCAAAAAGCCGGCAGGCCGCGCCGTAAGCCACTGCATAATGGACGAGTGGGACACACTTTCATTTATACTATGGTACTGACAGATTCACGCGTTGTATATGAATCTTTATCTGTATCAGCCCATATACGTCCCAATGCAGGACACGAGCCTGCTGTACAATCGAGAGTACAGTACGGCCGACCAATCGTGGCCGCCATGAACATAGCCACAGAACAATGTTTGTGCACGTACACTTAGGAAGAAAATATTTAAATACAAAAAATTGACGAATAAAAATACACTTTTTTGAAAGAAATATGATTTTTAAGGTTTTCATAAAATACTAACAAGTGAAAGTGACAACGAAACGAAAGGAAATCCATTTGCGCGAACTTCAGGCCGGCCATAACTCGTCGGCTGTCCTGTACGACTGAGAGAGATTAAGACTATTTTTATAGTGCACCACGCTGGACTAGTGCGGATATATGGAATTAAATACAAATGTGAAATGATAATTAACGATATACACCTATCTTGCGGAAAATCTAAGACGGGTAACAGTAGACAGCGAAACACAAAAGTGTTCCAGTATCAGCCAATTTATGTCAGTACATAACTACGAGTATAGTTTTTCAAAGATTGGTAACGCATGTACAATTTTCTTCTAATAATAGTAATACAATGCGTATTACTAATAATACTATCATTAATAATACTATTGTTAGTATTACTATTAAAAAACAAACATGTTCCTTAAATTGATTTTGATATCACCGTTATTGTAGTAGTACAAGTTCAAGCAAATTCGATATCTATGATCAGAATTACTAACATCTATCGGAATGAAATATAGATAACTTCTGTAAACGCATTTTAGACTTGCCCAACGCTTAGCGGTTATTCTGTCTCTGTACCTATGGTATATTAAACCCGTGTAGGCACTAGGCAGTTAATAAATTCAATGCTGTTCTCTACAATTATGTTATGTCTATGACTTAGGATGTCGGTGTCTTTGTCGGCTCATCTCCAATTCATGTTAGAATACGAATATTTGTGCTAATCGTCTCGCTTTATAAATATGGATATTTATATACGCAATTGCGCGTCTCGTGTCACTAGAACTATCATGACGTTCAACATGACAGATTTTTTATACAGGAAAAACAAACGTCTGAATAAATGAGGTTTTTAAATTTATCATCTATTCATAAATTCACTGAAACGCGCTGAATAATCCGTTTCGTACGTCAACGATTTGAAATTTGAATAGGTAGGAAAAAGTAATCCATTTACGTATAGATCCAATATGTAGTGTTATCGCGAGAAAAGCGCAGCACGTTGTTAGGTATATTTTTGAGTAAATTAGATTCAGCGCACAAGCTGTGGTCGCTGTAGTTGATAACGTTTACGTGCTTGGGAGTGTTATCACGTCCCTGCTCCCAGACGAGGCTTTGTTCCTAGGTGAGAGACGCGACACCAAGGACATTACTGAGAAAATCCCGCCAGCTTAGCTCACCTGATATGATGTCGCAGCAGTAAATCTTTTCATAAAGTTATTGCCGTCATGTACGTAGCCGAAAACGTAATCCAGTATAAAATCCCACGTACGTGCATAATAAAACGAACGAAAACCTTTAACTGAGTCCCGGCTGATTGTTTCACCGGAGATTTTATTTATGCAGGCGTGTAGTGTCGAGCGGCGTCACTAGCCCCGAGCGAAATATCGACTAAACCCCGGACCGCATCAGAATATTCTATGCGCTCGGATAATACCTACTTTTCTGTAAAGAATGCATTTGCATACGTTATTGTGTTGCAACAGGCGGTTTTATCCCCCCGTCCGTATCGCAAACACGTAACCATCTCGACACGTCCTCAGTGCCAAACGACGCAGACGGTGAAATGAAAAAGGAATGCAGTGATGGAATACTTGACCAGTGTGAGTGCTTTAAAAACAGTGAAAATGATAGTGCTCTCGAATATATTCCGCGCCAGTCATCCCCAGAATCAAATGATGCCGCGGGAGGTGACCGCGCCGGCGGACACGGAGCCGTCGGACAGGAAGCTAGTGTCTCAAAACTCTCTGCGAATAAAACACAGAACGAAAACGCACGATAACATTAACGCATCGCACAAGATGGATTGCGATGCGGAAACTATGAGACAGGAGAAGTGCCTTTCTAAAAGCGTCGACGCGATCGTCACGCGCAACGATGCCAAAAGTAAAGTGATATGCAGTGCCAAAGGTTTATTAGAAACTAATCTAGACGATTTGTTTAACGATGTACATAAGTTGGAGGGGTGGTCGGAGGAGCCAAAGAGCCTGGGTGCTAGCGAGCCGACGCTTAGTTTCGGCGAGGAGGCTGCGCGGCGGCGCTCTCTCGTGTCGGAGGACGACAGCGATGAAGACGCCAGCAGCGACAGCGACTGCACGGACCAGGTGCTGCGCGAGCAGAGGATATGCATGGGCGCCCGGCGGTTCGGACACATGCTGCGCAGGGTCATTTCTAGAAATGGTGAGTTCGTAGGAAAATATTCGCCTACTTATGTAGGTATAGATTAGGTATTATGGCATTATGGTTCTATAACTGGCATTATAACTTGATTTCAATTTATAATTAATTTTGCTTCTTTGCCCGAATTATACACATTCGCTCCTGAGTTACGATTCGGTCATTTTAAATTATAGTTTGAAATGTTTTACTTCTAAAAATCTGTACAATCGTATTCACCAACGTCGTATTTATAATTTTCGTAGGATTTCCAATAGTAAAATTTAGAAGAAAAGTATTCATAATTCAATTCACAACAAAAACCATTAAATAAAAGTAATGCACATGATATAATTTCCAGTGAATTACATCACAGACCCTGATAAAGCGTAACAGCGGTGTCGTCGGGACCGTCGGAAGCTCGGTAAATTGAGATGGCGACGGTCGTTATTTGTTTTCAATTGTAGCAAATTGCTTCTCGCGCTCTGATTGAGATGACCGTCGTAAAATCGCGTTATACGTTCACAATGTTATCGCGGAGACGCGGAAGAGTCTGCGTCATCCGATCATTGGAACTAATCAATTGTGTTTCATTTCTTTTCGTATTTACATTATAATAATAAATAAATACACCCAATAGTCGCATACATAGTCCTGATCAAGTCTTGTGTCGCGGGTATCAGACACTTCGAGAGTGCCGGTCTCACAAACACCCAGATCCGAGACAAATACTTGTCGGTGTCACAAACATTTGTCTCGGTGCGGGGATCGAACCCGCGGCCTCTCGTTTCACAGTCGGCGTCTAACCAACTGCGCCACGAAGGCTGTCAAAGATAAGTACTTGTGGTGATAATTTCTGGCTTTTTCTTGCGAATAAAATAACTGAAAACTGACTGATAAGCTGTCACTTTACCACTGTTTTCAAGAGAGCCATACCATTTTAATCGAACCATTCGTAAACCATTTGCAATAATCTACTTCACTATATTTGTATATTAACGTTTAATAGTTTCTTAAGATTGAGCAAATATCCAGAACCTCGAATCCGGAATATACATGTTCTTGTTGATTAAAAACTGATGTTATTAAGATCAGCGGTACTGCGCATACATTACGATGCCGTGCACCAATCAGCTGAGCGCTCGTCGGTCGCCATTAATCTGCCGGCGCGTGCCCCGCTTGCTAATAGAGTCGAGGTGCATCCCTATCACGTCAATTTGTCCCCTGATTTAGTAGGGTGAGATAGCTCAGAATCAGGCTTGGGTACTACAGGTATTTTAGAGGAATATGCGGTACGATAGCATATTTGGGAATAAATCGGATTCGTCCGTTCGAGGTGTTCGGTCGCGTCTTTACTATTCGCACTAATTTTGCAAACGCATCTCAAACTTTGTTACTTTCCAAATTATAAATCTATCATTATGGATACACATAAATGTGATGCCTGTAGCGACAATATGTCGGAGGGTGTGAAGTGCACTATATGCAATCGGCTACTGCACTTCCATTGCGCAAGTATAACGGAAGCAGGATATCGGAAGTTGGGTGACAGAAAACTCACGTGGCGGTGCAACAAATGCAAGTCAGGTTCCGGTTCCAGTTCCAGTCAACCACCACCTTCACCAAAATGTGAGTCAGACAATACTATAATACTAAGGGAGATTAAAGCTCTCGCTGCTAAACTGGAACCGCTAGAATGCCTTAAGGATGACATAAAAGCATTGCGTTCAGAATTTACTGCCCTTAAAACATCTTTAGACGATACCAACAGGGAGCTGAAGGAATTTAATGCCAAAATAAAGGAAATAGAACAACGTCTTACGCAAGTGGAAACAGTGCAGTGTCAAGTCGATAATGTATCGGAGCGGCTAGAGAAGTTGGAGCTTGAAGCTGATGCAAAAGAACAATGGGCGCGTTTAAATAATATTGAAATTAAAGGGATTCCACAGACCAGTAATGAAAATCTGTTTGATATTGTTACTAAAGTTGGAATAAATATTCAATGTACCATTAACAAAACGCAAATAAACTTTATAACGAGAGTTCCTACAAGAGAGAAAGATCGGACTAAGCCAATAATCGTCAGTTTCTGCAATCGCTACGTCAAGGAAAATTTTATAGCGGCGGCTAGGCTTTTGTCTAAGACTTCACCTCTAACAACTGCACATCTTGGTTTCCCACGAGCTCAGAAAATATTTATAAATGATCATTTAACAACCAAAAATAAGGAACTTCTCAACAAGACGAAAAAGACAGCATCAGATAAGAGTTACCAATACGTCTGGGTAAAAAACTCGAAGATACACACACGAAAAAACGACACTTCTCATATTATAATAATAAATACAGTCAAAGATCTTGCAAAAATTACATAAAATTACATAATAATAATATTGTAACAATAACAATTATACATGTCAACAATAATATTCGTGTTCGTAATGTTGAGAACCAGGTACATCAGTGTGCTAATTACATTTTCCAATACTTACTGTGTCTGTCGATTGTGTGCGTCGGAGCAAAAAATAAGAATTATTATATCGGTAGGTACATCTTTTACACAATAAGAGACCCTATTAGAATACTCATTCAGTTCAATTTGGTAGAAAGAGATAAATCACTTGTGACCACTATCTACCGTGCGGTGTCGGCTATTTTTTGCATTGCTTTCTTTGTTCTCATTCATAGCCTATTATCCATTCATAACTCAAATTACTGTGTATCTAATTGCTGTGTTTTACCGTGTTTGTCTGATAGCGAGCAGATTTTTACAGTCTACCCGTTTATGCATAAGTTTTTTAACTATTTTAATTATTTGTTCTTCTATACTATATATAATTTGTATCGTTTACAATTATATACTCTTATAGACTTATTTTAGAATGATTCCTCTTACGATATATTATCAGAACGTACGCGGTTTACGTACAAAAACAAATAATTTCTTGCGTAAAGTTTATCTTAGCGATTACGATGTGATAGTACTCACAGAAACCTGGTTAGTAGACGGTATTAGCAATAGTGAGATATTTGATGGTAGATACTTGGTGTGGAGACGTGATCGTGATTATCATCGCACAAGGCAGGGTAAGGGGGGCGGTGTGTTGATCGCAGTGCGCAGTGATTTTATGGTTACGGAGCGGGTTGACTGGCGAAGTACTGCTGAGGACATGTGGGTATCCATTACTATTAAAAAATCCAAATCTTCTATATCATGCAATATTAATCTTTGTGCGCTCTATCTGTGTAAGGAAAATACGGGTCACTCATACTGTGCTCAGTTGCAAAACTTTACAAATAATCTACACCGTTTAGTTTCCACTCATATTTTTGACCAATTTATTATATTAGGCGATTTTAATTTTGGTAGTGATGTTGAATGGACCCATATAAGTGACAGCTTAGACATAAAATTAATTAATTTCTCTGCATACATAAATGATTTTATAGATACTATTAATATATGTAACTTGTCTCAATATAACGGTGAACGTAACGCCAATGGCAGACTTTTAGACCTGGCATTTTCTAATGCCCCATTAAAAGTTATAGTATCCAAAGACCCCTTAGCTATACCTATAGACACTCATCATCCTCCTCTTGTTGTCTCTGTCGAATCAGTCGAAATGCATGCAATTGCTGAGAAATTAAATATAAAATATCTTTATTATAAAGGAGATTACTTAAAAATAGCAACCGAACTAAATAATATTGAATGGGATGATCTTTTGTATTTGGGTACATTGGAACAAGCGGTTACCTTGTTTTACAAACACCTGTATGAGCTTAGGGACAAATATATACCGCAAAAATCAATAAGAAAGTCACAACACCCTCCATGGTATAGTTCGTCACTAATTAAAATACTTAAAGAGAAGTACAAATATCATCGCAAATATAAAATTTACGGTAACTCGGCTGATTATCACTCTTTTTCAATTTTACGTGACAGGGCATCAAAATTAGAACAAGAATGTCATGATTCATTTATACATAAAATTGAAGAGTCTATTGTAAATAATCCAAAGTCGTTCTGGTCGTATGTTAAAAGTAAAAGAGGTAACAACACATATCCCAGTGTAATGAAATATCGGGCTACCATAGCTAATACCGGTGAAGAAATCAGCGACCTGTTTGCCACGTACTTCCAATCCACATACCAACAGCAGAGTCCTGAAGATGATATTAATCGATTCGTACCTCAATGTAATGGTGGAAACGCCGTATGTCTAAGCTCAATTACAGTTAATCCAGATATAGTTTTGAAACTTCTTAAATCGCTTGATTTGTCTAAATCTGGTGGTCCCGATATGATATCGCCAGCATTCATAGTTAATTGCGCAGAAAGTCTGGTTAAGCCCATATGCATACTCTTTAGGAGGTCTTTGGCACTGGGTATGATTCCCAACGTATGGAAATCCGCTTTTATAACGCCGATTCATAAAAAGGGAGATAAGTCCAACATCGAAAATTATCGCCCTATATCAAAGTTATGTCTTTTTTCTAAAATTCTCGAGCGAATTGTTTATACGGAGGTTTATTCAGCAGTTGCATGTAATCTTGGCGAGGGACAGCATGGGTTTATAAAAAATCGGTCCACTACTACTAACCTTATTCTATCTAATGAATTTATATCCAATGGCATGGAGAAAGGAGCGCAAGTAGATGTAATATACACTGATTACAGTAAGTGTTTCGACCGTATCAATCACAGAATATTACTGAAAAAAATAGAATCAGTCGGAATTCATGGTGACCTATATCGATGGTTTAAGTCGTATATTGAAAATCGATCTCAAGCTGTAGTACTACATGGTTATACTTCTGGGTGGAAGTTTATTCCTTCAGGTGTGCCCCAAGGATCTATTTTGGGACCACTTCTGTTTAATTTATTTATTTCCGATATAAATGGGTGCTTTGAACATTCATATCCTTTATTATATGCCGATGATATGAAAATTCATAAATTAATACGAAACTCATCAGATGTTGAAAATCTACAATCCGATCTAGATAGATTTGTTCATTATTGCTATATTAACCGTCTCGACCTAAATGTAAAAAAATGTTTTCACGTACGCTTTACTAGACAGAAAACTGTAATTGGGGGTGGATACATACTTAACAACCACAATATAAACACTGTTAGTAGTATAAGGGATTTAGGGGTTATTCAGGATAGCAAACTTCTATTCGATGAGCACATTGATAATATAGTTAATAAGGCCACGAAAGCGTTAGGATTTGTAATAAGAACATCAGCCCAGTTTCGCTCTATTAAACCTATTAAAATTCTTTATTGCTCCTACGTACGAAGCCACCTCGAATACGCATCACAAGTTTGGAACCCGCAATACGGAATTTACAAAACTCGACTAGAGACCGTACAGAGAAAATTTTTGAGATATCTAGATTATAGAACACAGCAACAGTCACTTGATTACCTACATCGTTGTAACAAATATCACTTTTTACCACTTGAGCACAGACGTTATGTAAGCGATGTATGTCTCTTAGTTAACTTGGCTAACGGCTCCATTGATAGTCCTGAACTATTACGACTAATATTTTTACGCACTCATCAAATTGGACTGAGGCAGCGAGCTTTGCTGCGAGTGCCGATAACCAGTACAAAGTATAGGCGTAATGCATTTATGTTACGAAGTGCTACGAGTTTCAATAACATTCCACCTGAATTAAATATTGATCTGTTTTGCACCAGCGTCAGCACAGTGAGGAGAAAACTTAATACAAAATATTATAAAGAGGGTATTGATTCGACACAGTAATTTTGTTGACATTTCTCCTTCTTTTTCTTGTTACGTTTGCTTGTTTCTTTTGTTTAGTTAAATAATAATACTGTTTGTGCATATTTTGTTTTATATTTAAATATGGAGACTTGTAATTAGCAATAGTTGTTATTTACATTGTATATCTATTATTGTTATTAGTCTGTAAGTCTTCTTCAAAATAAAGAAAAAAAAAAAAAAAAAAAATTTTCAATGATGTGTGGTTTCGTCAAAAGGAGTGGCTAAAATTTGATCATATTTTGTCACGAAAAAAACGACGTGATGACGATATGGTTTCTACACACTGTCTAGTTCACAGGGAAATATAGTTTATTTTCTTTTTATTAGGACGACAAAATTACTTAAACTATACCTTTTTGAATTGAGATCTAAAATTTATCCTTAATTACAGATTGATACAAGTCTTATATTTTATTATGTGTTCGGAACTATTTGAGTCTAAAGTGTATTTACCAATTCCTTTTAAAAGGGCGCAAAATCGATCCGTCTCGCACGGTCCAGCATCGCGGTTGTTGTAATCAATTACTCTGTTAGTCTCGCTTATCAACTGAATATATAACCTCTGGCTATACGAGTGTCCCGAGAATACGTTCTATCTTCAGTGGAATTAGCCACCTGATGTTAATCAGACACGTGTTTTGTGTGCGAAACGACGCGCGGTGCATTTGCAATTCCCATGATATTACCTTTGTGATTTAGAGGCCGTGGATGATAATGTATGATTGGTTGTGTATGTATGTGTTTAGTTCGGTTGATATGTAATGAATAATTTTAATGCTTATTTTGTACTTATTTACTTAAAGTTCTTGAGATTTTATCAGCAATAAAAGCTTTGAGTTTCATTTCTATAAAATTATTTGTTCGTGGATATGTATGTAATTTACATATTTTATATTCACAATATTTGTAGTTCCTAAAATTTCCCGATGCACATTTGAGTGCTATTTTATTCGACAAATACAAGCCCTATGGCCTATATCTACTTGTGTCCAAAACACTTCGAAGTCCTTTAAAAATAGGATTGATGGATATCATAGTGTCCATTATTATTTTACATAATTTCAATTCTATTACTCGTAATTAAATAACTTTGTCTATACAAAACCAAACTTGGTGGCATTCAACTCTACGAAACATCTGACGCTGTTCTCATCTTACACCTTTCGGCGGAATATTAGTACCGCGAAATTAAGCAAAGGTACACACGCAAAGTGCCAAACTTGAGTATACTTGCTAAGTTTCTTTGAGTTGTCCAATTACTGGGAAGTATTATGTTCAAGGGGGAACTATTGTGCGCTTGTAGTTTATCGGTTCAATTGAGATTAGTGGTGTTGTCAGTTTAGTTTTTGAAGTTGAGAAACAGGTGGTTGTTTAGTTCGTGCGGGGTGTTATCTAATTTATTTGATAAGTGATGTATAAATTACGGGATCTGTGCTGGTGTATACGTAGAATTGTAAAATTTTGAGATTAATACTTTTATGTCAGGGATAATCACAAAATATAACAATTTCCTAAAAATCCAGTCGAGAATAAATAAAGGTTAAAACATCATATTGAATTGGATTTTAATTATTTACTTTATACTTTGTATCGCAATAAAATGTACAAATCCTTGACCATGCCGTCAGTTTTACTTTCAACATTTACTCTTGGAATGGAATATTATTATGAATATTACCAAAAAGCAATAAATTACCCATACACATGATTAATGCACATATTAATGTACGTGATTAATGTGGAATGCGAAAGATTTCCCAGTTTCCTGAACACCTGCAGCGCCGAGATGTCTTGTACGGAGACCGCTCTGTACTGGCTGACGAGTGTCTAGGAGAATCTCCGTGTTTTGCGTCTTGTGCAGGGTGATGCATTCTTGCTTTGCTGTTGTCTTGACTATTGTTTGAATTGTAAAATATTTATTTGTATTGTATTGTATCATCCCATATACGACCCACTGCAGCGCACAGGCCTCCTCTACAATCGAGAGTACGATTGAGAGTGGTTAGGCCATATAGTCCACCACGCTGGCCTAATGCGGGTTGGCGGACTTTTACATACCATAGAAATTTATACAAATCGCTATGGTATGCAGGTTTCCTCACGATGTTTTCCTTCACCGTTATAGTGCGTGGTGATTGACTATCAATACACACATAACTCCGAAAAGTCAGAGGTGTGCCCTGGGATTTGAACCCGCGACCACCGTGAACATGTAGGCAGCCGCGTCTGGTCCGTTTACCAACAGGCCACCACGCACTTACCAACAGGCCACCACGCACTTATAAAAATATTACGCAAATTATTTATACTGATGTTAAATTAGGTATTTTAATTTTCATACGGTCTTCAAAGTTACTAAATAGATATATGGGTACATATACGAGTATGGTATGTAGTAAATGAGACTCGGGTCTAAATTCCCTTTACTAGGTAGGTCATCGAATAATTAGGAAGTCTTTAAAGACTGCATACCAGTTCTTAATATTTGCAATTGGATCCAGGAAAGTGTAAAAATGACACCCGACACCTATATTCCTGCTCCCCTTAAACAATATTTATTTTTGCCGAAAATTTATACTGTGTTTAGCCATTCAAAAAACAGAATGGGGCTGACGACGAATTTAGATTAAGCACGTCAAAATATACAATATATAAGATGTGTTAATCTAATCTTTTGCACTAAGCACTTTTTTGTATAGTTATGTTATGATTACTCCCGTGATTATGATTGCACACCAACGAAGATATGAATCGTGGCCCACACCGCCGCGCTGGCGCAATGCGGACAAACGTATTTCATACCGGGGCACTGGTAGCCTCACAATAACTTGTGCGATTTAACCACCGCTACCCGCTGGCAACATTCGGGACTCAGGATTTAATGGTAACCCGGCATCGATTGAATACGAATTATACTCGATAAACGAAAGTCTCTATGGAGTTGTGATTAGATAGCTTCTTTGTTGCAGTGGGTGAAAATCCTGTTATGAAATTAAAAGACCGTTTCTTTTGACATTGCAATACCAACAAATGTTTGTGTGGTCTACAAACATTTGTCCCAAGGTTGGGCATAGCGGAACCATCGTCATTCGTTGTTGTTTATGACTACAACTCAACATTTGCTATTTTACTGTGGCTTCAGGACTGTGTGTGTGTGACTCTTGAAGGCACTTATTTAATTTTAAATCCTTCACAGATTATAGTAAATATCGCGTGATAAATAATATAATAATTATGTAAAACTATTCGTTACTTTCATTTTCGTAACTGCGTCAATCCATTTAATTCTCAACTAAATAAAGTACTAAGTAAACTCCAAGCTTTCAGTCCTATAGGTTGAGAAAGTCTGAAAGCCTACATTTTTGTAACTACTCTACAATCTTTAATCTCTAATAAGATAATATGAAGCGTCCCACGCCTTCGGAGCGCTATCACGACTTAGCTAACATCCGTTTGCGCAGTTATTCAACTCGTAAACTGCGCGTGTGACATTACCGCATTATTTTCTATTTAATAAACGTAAAAGTAGACAACTGGTTTGATAGTTTCCGCGTGTTTAAACCTGCAGCATGCGACTATTTTTCTGCAGTAGCTTTTATGCGATATAAATTATAAACCTTAGAAAGTATAGTTGCTAGACTAAAATAAATGTTTAATAGTGAAATTATGTCTTAGTAAACGTGTAGGGACTCCTTCAGCAAACGAGAAATCGCAAGTTCGGATTTTGTATAAATCTATTTATCTGATACAATAGGCTCGCCCCTATCACATCCTGTGACGGATCACGGAACACATAAACGAAACGTGGTGGTCCTGGTTGCACCTCTGCTTACCCTTTCTGGGAAAAGGGCGTGATATTTATATATGTATGTTTTTATCTGATCAATGTCTGTGTGACAAATAACTCAAAAGCTGTAGTTTCAAATGCCCAGTATCTTATTGTGTGTATTTATTTAATTACGTCATTTATCATTTTAATTGTCCACTTCGTTAAACTAAATATTTTTTATATACGCATAAAAAAGCGCAATATTTCAGTCCGTTCCAGATCCCAATATGTGCGCAATATATAGAAGTTAATGACACACATTATTTAACAAATACATAAAGTATTTTTTGCGTAAAGAGCGCACTAATGTGATCCCATCAATCAGACTTTGGTACAAGATTAAAGAGCCATTTCTCTCTGTCTCTCCGAATGAGTACTCGCGCTTGTGCTAAACGATCTTTTTATAAATCGCTACTTATGAGCTCAATCATTATATTAGTACTGGAATTATGGTTAGCTATATATACATATACATATGTAACGTGCAGAATTAATATGAGTATGGTTTCGTGTTCTAATTTATGTTAGTACATATATGAAGGCTATATTTACTGATATCATAATTATTGGTTTCAGTAAGTTATTAGTAAAAATTGTAGCCCATGGTTTTATTGCCAGTCGCTTTACTTTCTGTGGAATTTTGAGTGAGGTCTGCATTCATGCATAAAAGCGGCATTATTAGAAAGTTGCGTGATATTCCATACATAGAATGAAATGCTTAATGTTACTAACTTATACTTGTGTTTAAGAAAATATTATTATGGAGAAATGAGCTTCGCTAAATTGGGTTCACATGAGCCCTACAACAACCATATAAGGTCATACATTATTTATGAAACAAATATGCAAGCGATGCATATTTTAAAGTTGGTCTCCCCGTCAAGAGCGTCAATCGTGCGCTCCTGTTCGCTTGTAACATTATGGAGCGTAATATCCTTTTGAAAGAGCTGCAATGACACGTAACGCCGCGCCGCCCGGCCCGCGACGATGTTTAGTTTCACTTTAAAAACTCATCGTCATTTTCTACAAGTTTATAACATTTTAAAGCCATTTTTATCTGCACACTTAAGTGCTTTATACATTAGAACTAGATTTTGTCAGCGCTTGAATATAAAACTTCCGGGATATGTTGTTTTAAAATGAAACTATGTTAGTTTAATGGAGCTGGTAGGTATTTAGTTATTTACTAAAGTGGGGTGGAGTGCGGATGTTAATATAAGATATTTAAAAGTTAGTGCCTTTTAATGATTCCAGTTGCATTAGAAATCCAATTAGTCTGGTGCCACCTAGTAGAGGATGCAGGGTTTAATTAGTTCAGTAAATATTATGATCTGTGGATTAGTGTATTTGATTATTAATTCAATGCGACATAGTATGGTGAAATTACTAATCCCTAATTAACATTATGTTTATCTTACGCTTCTTCAGCATAATATATCAAACAAAACATGCCAACAGCTGCGAGTTCTAATGTTTTAACACACATTGTTATTTAGAGTAGTACAGTATCAAATCAATCATCAGCAACAGTTATCCTGTCTTAAATTATTAGGGCCCTAAAAAAAACTCCTTTTCTTCACCTTTTCCTCCTATCCTCAAATTTGAGCAACGCACTAAGAATTCCCCTGCTGTTGCAACTCATTAGCAATCATTTCCGTAAGGCGTTTACTGCGCGTATGATATAAAAGCGTAAAATTTTCACAACATAAATCCATTACGTCACAATACATTTCATGTCGGCAAGCGATTAGGGCGACAAAGCGACATAGTGTTGCATCGCGGTGCGTGACCAACGCGAGCCACTGTTGGTTCAGTAAAGCGCACTACACACCTAAACCGCCGACCCGCCGACACAGCCCGCCGATGCAACCCGGCGGCAAACGGTAAAGAATCAGAGAATCTTGTCGGCAACATGTACTCAGCGTGTAGCCCGCCGACATGTTGTCAGCCTGTCGGCGACGCAAGCGCTCAGCTCAATTCATGTCGAGCTGCCGACAAAGGTTTTCAACTTGCATTGAGTGAAGCCGTCAGCACGCCGACAAAAAGTTACCGAAACAGTCCGGCGATTCGGTAGCTTTGGTGTGTAGTGCGCTTTAGACGCGCCCCTTGCCACCGATTCGCTCCATCACACTGATTGTGCGTGTCATATGTAGTAATGACCGCTCTAATGTGCTATGGATTTGGTTGTTTGTCATTCGCGTATCCGGAGGTATTCCACATGGTGACGTGTGGCGTGTATAGCGGAGTGAATCTATTGTCATGTCGAATGCCCGATTATGGGAAAGTTGTGTTATTTTCTATGAAGATTTAAGGCTCTGGTCGAAGCAATCAACAGTTTCAATGAATACTTTCTGCATGAAAATTAACGTTCGGAAATACAATTTCGAAATAAAAACATGGTTGCAATATTTTTATTAAGGAAATATTTATTGCTAATCATTATTATTTTAAGCAATCTTTAGAGACTTATGTGAAATGAAGGTTCTACCGCTATTGTATGGTATAGTTGTGTCCCATTGATAAAAACAGCAAAATTTTACAACCTCCGTGGCGTAGTTGCTTAGACGCCGATTGTGAAACGAGAGGCCGCGGGTTCGATCCCCGCACCAAAATAAATGTTTATGTGGTCCACAAATATTTGTGTCGGGTTTTGGTGTTTGTGAGACCGAAAAATCTCTCGTAGCTTCTTATAACCACAACTCAAGACTCGATCTTAGTGTGGGGTCAGGACTATGTATGTGACTGTTGGGTGTATTTATTTATAATTCATAACTCAAGCAACCCGAAACACTAACAGTCCATACATTATCCCCTAGTTTTACTTAAACAATGCCTACATCCGAGGACAGGTTATTGACATAATTCATGTTAATTCCCTGCCGCAATACGAAAATACTTTCTTCCGAGACTCGCGGGAAGTTCTTCCGAGACTTATTTGAATAGGGGAGGTAACCTCAGCTTTTTAATCTGAGATTTATTTCCCTTGTTAGTTGGAATGGATTGTTATGTAAAATAGTTTTTTTTTCTCTCGGTCTCCATCGTATTTATTCAGTTTAAAATATACCATGGAAGTTTTAATCGGACTCCGCTCTTTGTGTGTTTAAGAAAGTGCGGCTGCAGTTGTTTTATGACTTTAGGAAATTGTGGTTTCAGTGGGTTTTTATTTTTAAATTGTATTTATGGTTGTGGGGTTGTTGGGATCCCAATGTAAAGAAAGGCGGTCTCACGTTTGAATTTACGGTGCGCGTCTTGTGTCTGCTGTGATTTTTTATATATACCATAGGTACTACCCCGGTCGAGCCTGCACATTCATGCTGAGTCATGGCAGACAACAACGTGGCTCTATCACTTCAAAAAATTACCGAATTGTAGCCATAGGTTCTTTACCACGATGTTTTATTGGGCTAGGATAACATGCTTTTCATCGCGCAGATAGATTAAGTGAGGTTTTTCTTCTATGGATTCTAACACATGTCACCCTAAAAGAAGCGCGTGACTACGATGTCCTATAATTCAAAAAACATTTTAATTCCACTACCGCTTTTCCAAATGTAAATATTTTTTCCTTACCTTAGCAGCAAGGGAATACCGTCCATAATTAAGCACTTCGGAGTTTGTCTAACTCGAGATCCGGTGGGAGCGAGCGTTGTGGAGAGCTAAATATCATCTCTTCAGCACTGAATGGCTTAATAAATGGCCAGTTTCAGACTTTGCTGTAATAATTCTCGAGCCACTTATAAGTTTCTGACAAGGGTTAATGGGTTTTGAGACGAAAAAAATGTAATATGTTTTAATTACCCGTTTTATGCATATGCGTGTAGATACATGGGGTCAATGCGTTTTAATTTGTTACAACGATATTACTCATGATTCTATGATCTCTCTCACATCTTTTCAAAACTTCAGAAAAACATCCAATACTGAGCAATTCATATTTTGAAATACCACCTAATAGATCTGTTACTTTGGGCATGCACCCATTTGGAACCAAACCTCACAATTCACTTGTCATACTCGTAAGCACTGCACCAATAAGACGACATGATATAAAATATATTTCATTGTAATTAAAAACAATTATTAGTAGAAATCGGAGCACATTCGCTTATCGTTGTGCGCGGACCGGTCGAATGTGAGAATTTAATTCGATCATAATTGTCGTTGAGCCAATCGGGCGTGGACACACTTGGAAAATAAATTAATCTAGTGCTTGATATTATAGACAAAATAAAGTAGACTTCTGTTAATTTATACGAAATTTCTAATAGATTTTTTTAACTATCGTATATCGTATATTCCCCTCTCAAAAATTGGTTTAAATTATTTATTTATTAAATCAATTTATAGGGATGTATGCGATTTATAATTATTTGTAAGCGTATTGTATTGTGTACTATGCGGTATGAGAATACAAATAAAACACAGGATAGATTCACCAGCGTTGTTCCTCGTTCCGTGTCCAGTAGATGAGTGAGCGACGAGCTTTTGCTCCCCACTCCACCACTGCACAATTCCACACGTCACATTGCGTATTTAATAATCATTGCTTATACATTACATCTTGTAAATGAATAAAGTTAGTATATTGGTTTCAAAAGACACAACATAAATGTATGTTCATATTTTGTTTAATAAGGCCCGAGTCACAACATATATACTCACAATTCAACTCATAAATCAACTCGAACAATACAACATCAATACCCAAAACGGATTAATACTATAATATTTATGTGTAGCAATTATGCATACGCCAATTATTTGCTCGGATACGTAATAGGTTATGCATCAATTAATTAACGGGTGTCACGTATTCGGAAATTCAAACACAGTTAATACCGAGACAGTAGATCAACTCCCTCGCGAAACGATTAGTCAATTATTCACAAATGGAGTTGAGTGTAACAGTGTTAGGTGTCGATGCGGATTGTGAGGGATTGGCTCGCTCGCAGCGATACCGATCTCAGGATATTGCCGCCCGCGATTCGATTTGCAGCGGAACGTGGCGTTTGATTTATTATTTTGTAACCGATCTGAAGTGTGCGCTGCGGGTGGTTTACGTGTGTTGGCTACTGCGCACGGTTTTGCTGTGGATGCTTTTGCTTGGCTGCGCTGTTGGGTAGTGGAAATTTTATGTCATTTCTTCAATTTATCAATTAGTAAATGTGCCTGCCATATGGATTAATTAAAACTACGTATGCTAAAATTACCGACTACGTTAAAATAACAGAGCAAAATTAAACTGTGTATTTTGATTTAATGCTTACTGCTCTTGTGTTAATTGATGATTGATTGATTGATTAAAATCTATATCTACCTATTTGAAGTTGTTCTTAAACATTTTAACCTAACAGGATCCAATTGTAAAATATGCAGATATTAAAAAAGATTTCATCCCACGATATTCAAACAAAGAGGAGATATTTATAGGTTCGTTTCCGAAGCAGAAGACCTGTCACCAACAAAGCACTATAACCTATACAAACAGCGAATATCCCAACAAAAGAGACAATATCCGCGCATGATTTCCAGCCAGGTCCTAGCGTCGGCCGTTCATGTTGCACATTTCAATAGTTTGTAATCTCGAGAGTGGACCAATCGTCAGGTTTTCGGACCATTGTGTTGTGCACTGTATAGATCTGGGATGCATCTTTATTGGAGGCCAGATGGCGTTTGTGTGCCGCGTGAAAGAATATTGTCTGAACATTTTACAAAAGTTGTTTAAGAGTATTGAGAGGTTGTCTTTGTGAGACAGCACTCTCGTTATTATCTATTGTTATAAATTGCAATTCTTTTCTAACTGAGATTTTCTAGAGTGCAATAAGGCAGTGTTTACATGAAAAGGAATATTTTCTTTAATGAAATTTATTGAGAGCGTCTGTGCTAGGTTTCAATTATTTTTTAAAGACATTTCTGGCTTCTGCCATTTTTGAAATTTCACCAGATGCTTAATTTATCATTTTGTTACCCAAAAGTACAGATATACCTACAGAAAAAATCCTCCAGTCTCATCAATGGGACGCTTGTCAAAGCCGAAAATAACCCCGAAAAAAATAGAGTGCGACAAAATTGCGTGCAGTTCACCAAACGTCCGCGCCTTTGACGCTTTGATCCGCTCTCGCCATTGTTTGTGGACGCCGAACAATGCGCGTCGATCACCGTGACTTGTACTTTACCAACGCTAATTGAAATAAAATTAACTCTTGGTGTAAATTACGACTTGATAGGATTGACTTACATAACATGTTATTGAAAAATATATTATGTTGCTGTATGTCACTTAGTAACAATATTTTGTTCTTAAATTCATTACGAGGCTGCTAAATTTCAATGACGCATCCACACAGTGATTGTCATTCCATTAATTTTAAATATTATTTTATTGGTGCTTCTCCGTCCATTGTTTTGAAAAGGAAAAATCGTCCACCTGCCTCATGTTACATCTTCTCACGATCCTCCAAATAAATTCAAGTAAAACGCGCTTTTAATACCTACAGCGAAATAAAGTCGAACATAGAAACATCAACCTTTAATCTCTGGCATTTGTCAAAGTGAAAGGGTTCGGGACCCTCGTAAGAAATAAATAAGTACATCACGTCGCCATATTTGGCCGGTGGGAGCGGAAAGTCCTTATTTACGTACGTTTGGCTGTCCGTGCCGAATCGGTACAGACGAGCCGGCGGGCTATTTTCGCATGTCAAAGCGCACGTGTTTATAAACGGGGACGTATTCGGGTGTCGTTGATTTTTGGAGCGGATCATTGTGTTCTTTTGTTTTTGAGGAGTTGTCAGAGTTTTATAGTCGAGTGATGAAGGGCAGAAAAAAGTGGCATAGTATGAAGAAGGCCTCTACCCAGCTGTGGGGCCCTACAGGCTGTGGATGATGATGGTGGATGGTGATAGTCGCCGAAGTATTATAATTTATTTTCAGGTCATTTTTGGAATCGATGAGAGCTCGCGTTATTGAAATTTTAAGTGATTCTGAAATTAAATATTTAATTAGCTTATATTTATTGAAACATAAAGCAAGCTACTTTTTGAAGGCATAAGGTTTGATGCATGCCCCACAAAAAGTCTTGTGCAGATCTTCAAGTATGCAGTAGGGTTCTCCGCGCGTTTTTACTTCACTGTTAAAGTGTGCGATAATTTACTACGAATATACATGTAACTTCGAAAAATGACAAGTGTTCCTTAAACTTAATGTAATTCCCTATTTCGTGATGGGTTTATTAGGGCTAAATCAGTATGGAATAATTTATCAGTATGGATTCGCACTATAAATAGTAATTTTGTAGGAATGCGCGTACGCAAAATGCTTTCGGATATGAGAATTGATGTGTACACATCTTCATACAAGACAACAGCAACAACATTTCAGTAGATAAAATGGGAATCGAAACAGATAAATATAATTCTGGTCCCGTGTTTAGTCGTACGGTTTGAATACGGCCCTGTTGATCGCGAGGAATTAGCAAATTATTTTGATATCGGTTGGTCGCCGGAGGGTGGGTCCCGGCTATTTTTGAATGAGCTCACTTCGCACGCGTCGCTCTTGTAAAGGATACTTCGCTTCTGGGCCGAGTGTCCGTCTTTATAACGGTTTCAAACGTGACTTAATTGAGTTAATTTAAATCAAATCCAGCGTTACATTCATAACATAGAATTTACATGTCGATTAAATATCGGCCATAAATAAAATACATTTTCGAGACACATGTTTCGATGCGACCCTGTTGATTGCTAGGAATTAGAAAATTATTTTGATATCGGGTGGTCGCCGGAGGGTGGGTTCCAGTTATTTTTGAATGAACTAATTTCGCACGCGTCGCTCTTGTAAAGGATGAGCCGAGTGTCCGTATTTATAGCGCTTTAAAACGTGACTCAATTGAGTTAAATTTAGACAAATCTGAAGTTAAACGAACGGTTTTCAGAAAGGAAGTGGTCCTTGCGATTTTTGATATTTTTTTATTGTATTTTTGTAATGTTTAATATATGTTTCTAACGTTTGTATACGTATTAAGAGTTGTTTGGATTTGTAATAACAATACGAAAGACCAAATTAGTGTTCTTTTTAAGTAAGAAAAATACATGTAGGTTTTATCGGGTGACTAGTCTGTAAGAATGTAATGTGAGAGGGAAGATGTGCGAGTGAGAAGTAAGATATGACATGTCGGGAGAGTTCTAGAGTTCGAGAAAAAAAGAAGACGGAAAAATGTTGTATATTTTGTAAATAATTAAGACGAATTATATTGAAGTTGAAAGTAAAATAAAGCTTGTATTTCTATCCACACACATTGTTTCTTTAGAAAATTGTAAGGATAAAACTCTTAATTTAAGCCTATTAAGATATCAAACCACGATAAAAGAAAATACAAAGTTGCCTATTTGTACACTTTAATAGAATCTTAATAACCAACCGTCGTGTTTAGAAAGCTAAAAGATCTATCTAAGAACGCGTCTCAAGTCATGTCTTAATTTAACAAGCTAAATGGTAAACTACATTTTGACAAACAGACAGTGAGTTCCTGCTTTAGTTGAACGTAACTTTAGCTTCAATCTTACTTAGAGCGCTAATTTAGACATGCTAGGGTGGGTCTAGTCTAGTCTCTAAGCTTTGATGCTGCTTTTGTATCGCTATTAGGGTTAATTAATTAATTACTTAGACATCATGTTCATTGTTATCAAGACTTCATGCTGGTCATCTCTTGATTGTAATGTTTCTTTTCTTTCATTTTAGTGTACTCGTAATATATATGCACCCTTTAAAATAACTAAACTTTTGAAGAAATCGCCATAGAATTATTTTATAATATCAAAACACAGTGTTCCTTATAACGTGACTGAACAAAACGTGTAAATATCATCACCTTATTAAGCTTTCAAAGGTTTATGCCAACATAAACATTTATTCAACGTAATAAATTAACATATTTTTTTCTCTTTACAGGTAAGTGAGGGCTTGTAATCTACAGTAGTCCGACGGCGACAATGGGAGGCCACTGTCTCTACAGAAATCAGTATGTTAAACGAATTATTTATTATATCAGACTTCTTCGCGAGGAAGAAAAATGGAATTAACTAAAAAGATAAATGTCTGCTTTATTATTTATTTTACGGCGTATTTTACCTATTTCGAGTAGCGATTTAATTCAGTTCATCGTTTCGAAATTTTATTGCATTTTTACAAATGTCATAAAAGCAAGTAATTATTCTTTGAGGGAATATTAATGTAGGTTCCGATTATTTCGTCTAAAACAATCTATGGTGTCACGCTATTGTTTACCTAAATATTTTTAAAAAGTAAATTATTAAGCAAATCATCCAATCCACTCCATCAGCCAAAGGGAGTCCACTGCTGAACAAAGGCCTCTCCTAATGATTTCCACAGTGGCCTGTTGGAGGCAGCCTGCAAGCAAATCATATTATTCTATCACTTACTAAATTCATCTAGACCGCTTATGTAATCCTCAGTGGTAAATCGCCACCTGGACATAATTGAATGAAAAGCGCACAAGCGGTGGCGGGAGCAGAGGCGGACGAATCAGCGGGAAGCGGATCACTTGCGTAATTACATCGGCCGTCCGCCGGCGTCGTGGCCCCTCGTGACCGTTAATTGTCTCATTTTGACTGGCCGCTCCCGTCGACCACTCATCCGTGATCGCTCACTGATTTCGCTCATTGCTCCTGCTTCCTAGTTTGGGTGGAAACCGAACTAACGCTAATGAGTTTATTGACATTGTTGTGCCCTAAGTGATGCGTATTGCGTAATGTAGTTAAGTTTTTAATTATTATGTAGTGAGATTATCACCCACTAGGTGGTCAGACGACCTGGTAAAGGTCGCGGGACGTCGCTGGATGCAGGCTGCCTCCAACAGGTCACTGTGGAAATCATTGGGAGAGGCCTATGTTCAGCAGTGGACTTCCTTTGGCTGATGGACGGATGATGATGGATGAAGGTTATCAAAGTATATTAAAAATGATATTTAAAGAACGTTAAACTTACTGTCCTGTTGGTGAACGGACCAGACGCAGCTGCCAACATGTTGACGGAGGTTGCGGGTTCAAATCACCATACACTATAACGGTGCAGGAAAACATCGTGAGGAAACCCACATACCGTAGCGATTTGCAAGAATTTCTATGGTATGTAAAGTCTGCCAACCCGCACTACGCCAACGTGCTAGACTATATGGCCTAACCCCCTCTCCACAGTACTCTCGATTGTAGAGGAGGTTCGTGCCCTGCAGTGGGACGTATCTGGGCTGTTACAGTACACTACAGTGCAGTTACAGTACTGTCCTGGCGTTATAGATTATACAAAAACAGGGATGTGTAAATAGTATGCCAAAGCTAATGTTGTTCGTAAGAGTTAATGACAAAATAAACCCATATAGGCACAGTACAGTGTAAGAAAATCCAGATAAGTAAAAACAAACACTGTTCCATTGTAGCGACATACAGGCAGTTTATTACCTAATTTTCAAGATCTTCGCGTTACGAGAATGTAAAATTTTCAACGTAAACTCGTTTTACAGCCGTCTGAGTCGTAAAGTCGTTTAATAATGCGATCTTTTGCCGCGTGAAAACGCCATAAATCTACTCGCGAAGACAAACTCGGTTTCCGAAGTGTGAAAACTTTAAGTTTGCGCAGTGAGGGCATTACGGAACGCGAGGCGGCTTCTGCGTTTTGCAAAACGTACGTATTACCATTTGTTATTGGCTGCATACAGAAGGGAATATTTCTACATGCGTTTACAGCGTTTGAAGTAAGAATGGAGGTACAAGCGAGACATTGAAAATGATTTTTTTAGACTGCTACAAGCCGAAGTGAGACGTCGGGACTGTTATTTAGGTTTGAAATAGCTTGTTACTGATGTGACTCAGAAGTACAGATAAACTCGTGGTAACGTATGTACATTGTATTGATTAAATATATAAATAAATACACCCAACAGTCACATATATAGTCCTGACCCCACACTAAGATCAAGTCTTGTGTCGTGGGTATCTGATACTACGGGAGACTTTCAGTCTCACAAACACCCAGACCCGAAACAAATATATGTGATTCGCACAAGTATTTGTTTCGGTGCGGGTATCGAACCCACAGCCTCTCTTTACACAGCTGGCGTCTAAACAAAGGCGCCACGGAGGCTGTCGAAATTTGTATTGATTTATGTTGTCATCACATGAAGGAAAGTGACTTCAGGTATCATAAAAACTTTTAGCAAAGCTGCCTCGGTGGCGCAGGTGTGCTACGGTGTCATTGCAGAGCTGAGGTCTCGGGTTGGAATCCTGGGTCGGGCAAAGTGATATTGGATTTTTTTAATCAATATCAACCCGGAGTGAGGAATTCGTGCCCGATATGATAGGCTCGCTTCTTGTCACATCATGGAACGGAAAATACAAGGCGAAGCGTGGGTGTCCTGGTTACACCTCTGCCTATCCCTTCTGGGAAAAAGGCCAGAGTTGACGTATGTATATATGAAGAAAATAAAGTCATAGCTCCCTATTTATCTCGATGCCGTCTCTATATCTATTTGAGTTTCGAACATTACTGGTTGCGAATTAATTATCATTAGCATATCATATTCATTGCCCGTGTCGCTGGGTCCCACGCGTCCGATCGCATGCACCACTGGTCCACGTACTTAACATGGGTTTAGATTGCCTGCTGGATTCCAATGCGGCTTTATTGCATTGATTAAACTTTATTGTGTTTTAATATGACTGTCTATTGGTAGGTCTAGATAGTATAATAATATCTTATTACTCTTTAATTCTTGTATTTTTGTTATAAGTCTAAAAGTGTTGCGGAACATCAAAGCCGACTATATGTGCAACAGGTATATGGTGTGCAAAAAATATTATTTGGCGACCTCTAACTCTTTACAATAATCATCCGCGGAACCTATGTCTTTTTGTACTATTTTAATTGTTTTTAATAATGGTGTTATGCAATATAAACAGTAATATCAAAATAGTCCCTCGCGTAAGATAGTGTCATAAAGGTATTTTCGGTGTTTAGGAAGTTGTGGGTGACTCGGCACAGGCCCGGAAAGGACGCCGTGATATGGAAGAGCCCGTATATATCCGCTTTTACATGACTCAATTGTACATACGTGTGTGTATAATTTCAGGTGTTTTATTAGTTAAACAGATAATGGGAGTACTTCCTCGATGATAATATTTTACGCCTTATATAACCCGGATGCGTTACCCCTTGTAAAAGTTAGAACTGCAAACTGTACACACTATAATAATGAGTAGTATGTTAATCAAAAGGGATGGCTGCTTCACATCCTGGTGCGTAAATAAAATCGCAAATATGTAGTCCATACTATTGGCATATTTTCCTAACTTGTGATGATACCAGCGTGACTTTATACATGCTTATTATAACAAATTTAAATCTATTACATTTTTATTCCTTTGACCACATCATACAAGTGAAAAATGACCGCCATGTTTGAAAATATATCAGAGAAGTGTGGCAGAAACAATCGAACAGTCTGCGGAACTTACAGCTGTCGCCGCGATCCGCTAGGGACTTCATACCGACAACATCTAACTTATCTGCAAAGTGCTAACTTCAAACCCATTGTTATCATAAAAAAGCAAGGATTTGTTGCCATTGTCGTTTCATTTTTTATACATATACAGCTTATTTTGGTATAGGACTGTGCTGGAATAGTATGTGTATCCAAGTTAAAAAGTGTTCATACAATCCGAATCTTTCCGGCTTACCTTTGGTGATTTTTGTTTGGTAAAACATGCCCAGTGCGGCATATTCCACAGTCGACTCACCACATAAAGATAGCAGAAGCATTTTATGCCGAGCAGTGAGACCATCACTAAATAAATTAATTCCAGCTCTAATACGTGCTCAAACAGCAATAACATTTTGTCAGATCATTTTAACAGTATTAATTTGTGACCCGATTTGCGCTCATTCATGCCCCGATCTACATGCATACAGATAGCGCGATAATTAGGTAACATGTACCCACTAAGCTTAACAGGCGTGCATTGAGATTTGAGAGAGTGTCCTTGACAAATCCCGAATTTAGACAAATAATTGGCGACGTCTTTTAAAGGTTCAAGGTACTTAAATTGTTGTTATATGCACATTTACATTGGATAGCAAAGTTAAAAATAATGCGTGCTGCAAACAACCAAACCGGTAATCAAGTAATTATGAAATACCCTAAATAAACATCCAAAAATGTCGATGCACGCAAGCGAAGCCGACAGGAGCCGCTGTACTAGCCGTTTTCGTTTTCATAATTTAGCGAGTGTTGCCATTATTCATACGAATTGTGTATCCTGAGCTCCGGCGCTCATACTCCATAATGAAAGTATCGTGAAGATAAATTTTAATGTCGAATGCACTCGTGTTAATGGCCGCTATTGTTGTTCTAATGTAGAGCGTTTTTTTTCTTATTTAGTGTCTGATTTGAATACGCTTTTGTGTTTTGAGTTAGCGATGCGTTAATTTTAAAATCGTATAATGTATGCTCTGATCTTGCATAATGTATTAAACAGATTATCTAAAATCTATTGGCTTGTGACGAAATTTGGAACTACAAGTAACATTGAAAAAAAATATATATTTGACGCAATGTTCGAGATATGTTTTTATAATATAAACAGCAAACATTTATACTCGTGATCTAATAATATTAACATGTCCAATATAATAAAGTGTGATGGGAGAAAAAACTATTATTATTGTGACAACAGGGTATTCGGCGACATAAGACTACAGACGACCTCCATGTTTTGCTTGAATTACTATTTAACGTTTCCGGTCACGGAACTATCCACAACGGAACTCTAGTAGTGGGCAGAGTCTCATAGTAATGCATACTAATATTTGATATTTGCCTGATACATTCAAGGTCGGGAGGGTTGCTATTTTGACTTCTAGTGACCCTAAAGATCAAATTGTACTAAAAGCCTAGACACTCTAGAGAAACATTTGCGTTCTCGGCCACCTGCAGAAATCCATTTAAAGCTGGAATGGAAAGCAGACACTGTTTTATTTTTAAAGTAGTTTTTCTTGCAGCCGGGGTGATGGATAGGGTCATTAGGAGGTCCTTAAGTCCTCGTTAGTTACTCGAAGTGCTCTGTACGTATGTGTAATCGGTCTTATAGCTCTCGATTTAATTTGTGTAATCTTAGGAAGAAAACATGTTGAGTAAAAAAATATTTTGATAGGCTCGTTGTCGAAAATTTGCTTCAAATTATTTATTCTTATTTCTCCTGAGATATCACACACCGAACGAAACACAACAGTAAACCGTTACGTCTGTTTTTCTATTTAAAAAACCATGCAGACCCATTTGTACTAGTAACTTTGACAAGCTACAGGAAGGCGCACCTATTAATAACTTTATAACGTAACTATAATTAAATAGTATTGTGTAATGTTTCTCCTGACGCCACACAATTGAAACTAGGTGAAAGTCCCACACTACGCACAAAGAACTTCAATAGTTGAACCACTAAGCGGTAGCTTTCACGAGCCAATGTGAGAGTTAATTGTGCAACTGTGTGTTATATTTTTTGTTAATTTCGAGACACGTATGTTTGTCTGGTATTTAAGTTTACTTTTTGTTTAATTTGTTAAGTCATTTTTATTCTCTTTTTGACGCAGATAATATGAGTGAATTTGGATGATCACGCCGAGTAATTATATTGTAAGCCTAAGTGTAGAAATTCCAAGAATCTCAACATTTCAATTATAAAATAAGCTTAGAAAAAAATAATACAAATATATTATTGTTAGTTACCAAAAAATAAATCAAATGTTTGTGGTTATATATTATTGTATTATGCTTACTGTGCAACATACAAAAATAATTTATTTAAGGAATTATATTGGAGAATACAGCTTCAATATTTTCGTTTGTTGGCGATCTTCATTACTTCGGTTACTACCTAACCTTACTATTTCTATTCCCTATTGTTAATTTAAGTATTCAAACCCACTTCAACGCTGCCTAAAACATTTAAATTCAACTGTTCCGCAGACAGGATACGGGGACATTTCGCGTGTTTACATACCCGTGAATAATACATACATTGAGCGTAGTTTTTCTATATGCATAACTATATCCGATGCCCTCGGGTGCTAATGTAATGGAGATCATGTTAGCCGTTGATTAAATGTGTTAGGTTTTTTTTACTTGTTGGTTTAGATGCGGCGTAGATTGGAATTGCGTTCTGGTGAATAGTTTGAAAATTAAAAGTATGGAAAGTCCGCCAACCCGCACTAGGCCTGTGTGGTGCACTATATGGCGTAACCACTCTCAATCGTCCTGGCGATTGTAGAGTAGGCCCGTGCCCTGCAGTGGGACGTATATGGCCGGATACATATATATATTCTAAAATTATTGCAACGCGAATGCAATTGAAATACTAATGTTACATGCAGAAAAACGCATACGAAACACATATTTGTCAATCATGCAAGTTAGATTATGGAATCTTCTTTACAAACTTTTTTCTGTGGCACAATGTTTACCGTACCCCATTTGGCCCTCCCCCGGGTACTGGAAGGGGAGCTTAACAACTTTGCTCTTTTCAAACAAACGGATGCCAACTCCTCTGAACGCATCCTGACAAAACTATCATCCATCATAATATCATTGACGCAGCAATATTTGTTCTAAATTGGTGAAATATTTGCCGATTCCAATTCTAAAATTCCCGATAGACGTAACACGAATCCGAATCCATTAATTTCTCAACGAAATTCGAATCGGCGAGAACATATGTGGTGATTGATGGATTTGAGACACCAGCTCATTTGAGCATATTTTGCATAAGCTCATGACAGTGACAAATTAAAATACGGACGCGTTGCGGTGCATCGACCTTCACCAGAGCACAGTTTCCTTATTTGATTTTAGTTTGGGGTTACGTAACTGAACAAAAAACGGAACCCTTTTATGATAATTCCCTGTCTGTTTGGCTATCTGTCATGAAAAAAATATATTGCACTTGCCTTTAACCTTCAATTATTAATTTAGCAAGAAGTATTGTCTTACATAGTGGTGCACGTATATGAATAAAGCCAAGCAATATCCGAAAAATGGTTATAATATTTTTTTTACGACTACAAGCTTACACTTACCGAGGATATGGTTCGGTATTGTATGGTACGGAACCCCTAGGTGCTCGAGTCCAACTCACGCTTGGCCAGTTTTTTTTTAACAAAAATCCCATCCGGCTCGGAAGGTTACTTGTAATCTTGTTATCTCGCTGTCTTTGTTTCGTGTTTCAAAGAGGAAAGCTTTACGGTTTATTCCTTACTTAGGGCGTAGTTAGTGTTCGTGAATATCTTTAAGTTTGATTGTAATCGTTGTTGGCATTAACACCCACGACCCTTTGTTTTTGAAGCAGTTATTTTTATTTAAAAAAATATATTTTACAAAATATATTTTGCTAATTTTTTTCATACATCTCTTTGTATATCACATGTTACTTACATTATTTTTAATGTCATTTTTTGACAGTTAGTTTAATAACTTTAAAATAATTTGTTTGGGTCGTAGATTACGTGTTGTTGCAATGTAATTGCATCAAGTTTCCATCACCCTGGATAGTAAATATTGAGAGATTAAATCTATATCATACGTTAAGTTGGACGTCTGGAGCGCTCACGTAACACATCTATCTACGGCAGTTCCGATGTCTGAGATGTGAAGGATAAGTTTTTTATACATATTATAGGGGGCAAACGAGCATACCATTCACTTGATGGTAAGTGATCACCGCCGCCTATGAACATCTGCAACATCATACGGCATGGAGGTGCGTTAGCGTCCTGTAAAGTGGGAATACGCTTGTTTTTTGAAGGTCGCTAAGTCGCACTTCTCCGGAAATGCTTTTGGTTTTAAAAGTTTCATTAATATAGCTTAAAGTCTAATCAAATGATAAAGTCACAGAACTGTATTTGGATGCGTAAAAACCTTGACGTCACAAAGAAATTTTTAAAAATCTGCCAGGTTCCCAAACGAGCGTGCGAAACACTGGACATCGAGGTCTTGACTGGGGTAGCGGCAGATTATAAAAAAGAAGCACGAAGGTTAAGTTTTTACCGCATTAAAATTACATGCAAATAACCATCTATCACCTAACCACCACAATATCATCCTATACTTTATCCTTCCCGCTCCCCTCCCGATCTGATGCCGGCAACGCATCCATGACCCATGTGTTATTGATGTTCATGGGCGGCAGTGATAACTTACCATCAGGTGACATACTTGCTAGTTTGCCGGACGTATGCAATAAAAAAAACACACACACACACACACACATACAAAAACACTATACAGTATTTGACTTGGCCACACGCGCAATGTTAAACAACAGACCGCACAAACACCATTACTTCGCGCTGCAATTAAACTTCATCACATTTAGTAGCGACCGCACCGAGCAATTTGAACCTCGTCTGCAGGTCTATAAATATGTCGGCATTGGGCCAGCCCGGGCCACCAGGGCTCATCTCGACGGCGATTTACAATTTAATACCGCGCTTAAGTTGCCAGCTTTACGGGCCGTCTGACATCATATTTCTCGAGTCTTGATGTGATATCTTGTTTGGGTGGGAATTTTGTGGCCCCGCTGTATTGTGAAGTTACGGAAGTTAATTAGATTCCAGGGTTAATGCTTTCGGTTTAGAATTGGTTAATTTCTGTGCCAAAACCATGTGTTGTTATATGAATATGCTATTACATGTCTGATCAGAACATGTACGTGAATTTTTGTATACAGTACGTATTATAATAGTCTCACTTCCAAGAGTCGAATAAGCGAATATCATTTCAATAGCATCCACTAATGCGCAATTCATTCATCAAAAAATAGTGTTAAAACACAATGGTGTCAGTAGCAAAAGTGGAATATCTTGAACGGGTACGTACTGGTAGAATAGCCACCTCGGCTCCTTTCTGTTAGTCCGTTAGAGTGAAATGAGGCTTCATTATAGTGGATTCAGCGCGGCGCCATCCACGCTCATTGTCACCTGCTTCCGTTGGATGCGAGAACACCCCTCCCCCCGTGCCCCCCACCGCAGACCCCCGCGACGCCCCGGGTGTCCGACTGTATCTGTGCCGCTTGTCATAATGACATTGAACAATGTGTTGTGATTAAATTAACTGGTGTATGTTGAAAGTATTCCATTATTGTAATAAACATCTTTATTGTATAATATGATATAATGCTGTGCTATGATAGACTGCGCATCTCATTCCCGCGTATATACTAGATACAAAAGTTTTTGAGATCAACAAAATATATTTTGGGCCTGATTGTTGTTAGAAAAGTCTAAGATACCCATTCCATAAGTCTTGTATTTTAAGACGTGTATTGTATGTATGTATATGTCTGTTAAGTATTTGTATTTATTAATTATTTTACTTATATTTCTAATAACAATGCCGCAATGTATCTTCCTCCAAGGGTCTTAAGATCGCCTAATTTCCCAACGTCTGATCTGCCGAATCTAGCCGGTACTGTACTGTCCATCGTGCGACCACGCGCTGCATATTTTATTCACAGTGGACTCATAAATGCGAGATGAGAATTTTAAAAGTGTAGCAACAAGGTCGCCCACTTTATTAATTATGTATGGTGAAAGGGTTTTGTTTACGCTCGGAATTTTTTTCTATCTGAAGTTGCAGATTTTTGGCCTTTGCAAGGTTAAAGTACCGTTTTATAACTTACATTAAGAACTCCTTATGTTTTGCAGGTGTACATTCTTGACGGCAAGTTATGAGTAGAGTAGCAAAATAAGAGAATAAAAGCTGATAAGAGGGAGAGAGAGAGAGCTAAATAATCACAATGATGCCGGAGTGGACAATATTTTTACATTTTAAGTTGAAAAGCTTCGATATGGTACAAAACGTTATGCGTATATTTCCCACACTTATCCGCCGTTATTAACTGCAACCGCTGCCATTATGAAACGTTTCATCACGCTAAAACCTCCGAAAAATTCATCCGCACCAGCGCGGAGCACGTACGCGTAGAAATTAAATTTAATAACGCCACGAGCGGAGCGTCCCGAATTCGCCTCGATTAAAATTTCACCGTACAAAATCCACCGATGAAAGGCCTACACAGATCGAGCCCAATGCTACGGCCTCACTTTTGTCGCGAGTCTTTATGCCTCCAGCATTTGTTAGAATTTCTTTGGTCCCGATGATGTATGGCGGAGTCATAGTTTGATTTAGTATTTCTGGCGCACATTTTTGCGGGTTGCTTTTGTCGTATCGTCCGTGCGTTTTCTTTGTTGCTTATTGTGGATTTATATAAGGTAGGGAGGTCTTCTGTATCTACCGTATGAGGAGTATACTGGAATTGCAATTTTTACAGATATTTTGAGATTGGAATTTATATTCCTAATTCGTTTTCGTACTATAGGTATGTATCCACTACAATATACCAGCGAGGTAAAGGCTATTACTTGTTAAGGATTTCGTGCTAATATGCTTTATATAGGTAACGATCTCGTTTCAACATTATTGGAGTGCTCGAATCCATTGAGTCTTACATCAGTATTGAATAAACCAGAGAGAAAATATCTAAGGATGCCTATCAACGTGATATGACAACATTCTACTTGTTCGCATTAGGGGACTGGGGCTCGCAGCAACATGATTTATTATTCTTAGTTGTTCCCCTCGACTTCTTGATATCAACCCTTGCGGGGGAAAATGTTTTTGCAATTAAAACTTACGTAAAGAGGCCCAACGGGGATAGAAATCGAAACCACAATATGTACACCCCACTCAGATTGAATTAAAAAAAAAAATTCTTATTGATCTAACCGTACATACCTTTTAGATATGTCATAATCAAGAATCATTATTAATAATTATTTATTTGACTAAATAATAGCTGCGTGCTCATTGAGTTCTCAAAATTAAAAATAAATTATAATATATTTGTACAAGTGAGTATAATACAAATTAACAAATCTTTGTAAAAGCGTGTAGTGTCGACTACGATAGTTGCTTTGCACATCAGCATGAATCTGTTATGAAACGTAGAGACTGGAATAAAGCTGAGCAATTTGTGCCGCTATGATATTTAATGTCATCGTACCAAGAAATCTAGACAAAATATGAGCAGACACAGAGGTTCCAAACGAGTTTGCCCCACCGGTGTTCCGCACAAAATTAACGGCTATACATAAACTAGTTTGTTTAGGGACTAACCACATTTATTCAGCTCAGTTTCGTTTTAAGCCATATTAAACGACCATTTTGTATGGAAATTGGAAACTATTAAGCATCCGTTGAGTTTTCCGTGTCTATTCGACTTTTACAAAAACAGACATGACATTGAAACAAGAATGTTTTTATCACTGCTATTCTTGCGCATGCTGACAAATGTTCAGCACTGTTCCGCCAAACTCAGCACCGTAAATTCAAAATATTCGCCGAATGGAGCAGAATATGTCGTCCCTTACCAACAGGCCTCGCTCAACACACCTACCTAAATCCCCTAACGCACTTAGCCAACTTGTCTAATTTTAGCTTCAAACTCGCTCTGAAAGGAGTTTGAGTGAACACGCGTGTACACGCTTTTATCATACAGTTTAGTTTTGTCGGTGAAATATGTGATGTAATGGTGTGAAGGGGTTTTAGGGTGCAGGTGTTAGTAAATGATTTGAATTTTGGATAGTGAAATATGTGACTACGCAAAAATATATGTGTTATTAAATGGGATGTTTAAGCAAAAATACTATTTTTAATAAATAATAATAAATACACCCAACAGTCACGTACATAGTCCTGACCCCACACTAAGATCAAGTCTTGTATCGCGGGGAGCAGGAACTACGAGAGGATTTTCGGTCTCACAAACACCCAGACACGACGCAAATAATTGTGGTTTAACAAACATTTGTGTCAGTGCGGGGATCGAACCCGCGGCCTCTCGTTTCACTGCCGGCGTTTAACCAACTGCGCCACGGAGGCTGAGGCTATTTTTATATATTGTTCTTTAATAAGTTAATCTTAATGTTACCTGTATGTTGCATTTTTTCCGTTTGTAACTAAGAAATCGTTTTTTGTTGTTACAATCTCTCAATCATTTTTGGTTTAATAAACAGTTGGGAACTAATATGACTCGTAAATTCGAAATATATGCACCACTTTAGAACATGGTTCTTTATTGTAGAAATAGTCACCTACACATAGGATATAGAGAAAGGTACATACGTAGATTACGATGTACCTTTGTCTGCGTTAGAAACTTTCATGGCCAGGCGGAGAGTCTCAAATGCCTCGGGGCGGTTCTCGGTAGGTGTCGTGTAAATACTGTCCAGTGTGTGCGTTTTGTTTTCAAAACTCGTCTAGTGCGCCACTTTACCTTGAGATGCGACGGAGGAATGCATTGTTTCCAAATTGGATGTAAAATTCTTTTCTCGTCCTCACATTTTTTTGTTTTGTTTTATTCCTGTGTATTTTTCGTATTATTTTTTTCATTTTTGTCTGCACTAGACCGTGATATCCAAACCCGGAATAAATGTCTATGGGTTTGTATTTTTAACTATTTACATATTTATAATCCATAAATTTGCTATCAATGTGCGTCAATACAATTTTACAATATATTTTTTTCATCGAACAATGAATGCTTTCAACAAAATATTGTCCCTTATAATTTGCGCCCTGCCTATGTTCGGCTTAACTCCCGTTCTGTGAAGCCAGCTTACAGACCGGTGTTCTCGTTCATTCAAATTTACACGGAGAGCGCACATTTTTGGTTTACACACGGGTTATAAATTCAGTGCAACTAATGCATGTGAAAGGCGGCCGTGTGCACAGTTCATGGGAGTACAGTAAGCAAATTTTTAAAATGAGTAAAAATTTTCTATTGTTTTAAAATGTGTTGTATTGAGTTCCTTGGAAACAGGTTATATCGTTTAAGTTATTGATCTAATTCTTATTTTAAGAATTCTTTACAATTAAACTAAAATAAATCCGTAGAGGGATATGTGCATATTTTAATAATTTTACTTTATTATGTAGAAGTTTTATGTTTATTATAATCGATTATTCTAAAGTATTTCAAAACAATCCCTTTAAAATAGCAGTAAAATCAACGACAAATACGTTTTTTACTATACATGCTTTTATCTTTCGACACATCTTTTGACTATTACATGCAATCAGGTTTGAAAGACTCATATCTATTACCGGCCACTGTGCTTACGGCTAATCCTTCACGCGGCTCGTAGCAGATGCGTATCGTAGTCCCGTAGCATAAACACGTAGCACCTGCTTGTAGCGGATTAGTCACGGTTACGGTTATCGGATGATTCAATTTAACTGTGAATTTTATAGAAATCTATAGGAATTATACTTTTAAAACAACATGTAATTGTTATTTAAAATTAGCTTCATTAAATTATCTGAACAAAACTCGTGTAATGCCGTGTGAAATCCAAAAACCGTTGAAATACTAAATAATACACTAACAGATGGTCTCGCAGTGACAATATATTAAAAAGGACTAAAATCAAACGGTGTCACTGTAGACGCTTTCCTTTCACCCGACGGTGATAAATGATAATTGTCTGAATGACACCAAAGTTCGTGAAAAGAAAATAAAAGCAGGAAGTCGCCAGTCAATGTACAATAAAGTGTAATTAGTTATACTTCAATAGAGAATGGCGTGCCGAATTAGTTTTGCACTGTTTAGTTTTATACGAGGTGTATCGGTGAAAGCTGTTGTTCCTCGTTTCTAGGCAGCTGTTATGATAAAACATACCAGATTGTTAAATCAGACGTACAACAAAACACATATAAAACCAGCGTCTAATTTGCCGTGGTTTTGCCAAACCCACATGCCAGCATACAGACAGACAAACAAAAAAAGTCAAAAAAAAAATGTGTTGGCTTATTTTCTGAGGAATATAGCTAAGAAAAAGGTCACCTTTATATTTTCTCAAATGTCAATGTTTGCGAACACACCCAGGAGAAATTATAGTTTGGGGTATTTTTTAATATCCCTATACAAATAATCAAAGTCCAGTGGAGTGGCCCATGGGCTGCCGTGCAATCAGAACGCGCAATACAATCAACGTACGACTCCCACAACGCCTCGACCAAATGTTTGCTCGTACATAAATATTTTATTGATTGTATCGCTTTTGCCTTCGACTGGCTCGGTGGCGTAGTTGTATTACGAAAGGATTACAAAGTTGATGTCTTGGGTTGGAATCCCGGGTCGGGCAATGAAATTGGATTTTTCTATGCCTTATCAGTCCAGAGTTAGGAATTTGTCTGTTTTTTCTATCACATCGTGGGACTGAGCATACAAGGCGAAATATGGGTGTCCGATTAGCACCTCTGTATTATTTGTTATATTTTTGTATGACGTACGCAAGAGTAATTCTAGTTAATGGTGTCTTAGATTTACGCGCATGTTACAACTTGGAAAAAAATAACGATTCCTTATGGATTTTATTGCGAATTTAATTTATTTTTAACTTCCCAACGTTTCGATCACTTTACAGCTTTCGTGGTTACGGGGCGGACTGAAGTATTATTATCCGCATAGTGACTATAGTAATTTTAGTGCTAGATTTTTTTAAATATTCCCAATATAAACACAATAATTACAGCCCAGTATAGTGGACCATGGGTCGCCGTGCAAACAGAGCGCGCCTCGGTATTACGCGCAGTACAATCACCGGGCGGGTCGGACGCCCAAATGTTTGCCTCGTTGAGAAATATTTTATTGATTGTATCGCTTTTATGACGTATTGTTTTGGGAAATATTTTTGTGTGTAGGTCCTTTATTGCGGTCATGATTGGATTGTTATAGAACAAGTTTGTATACAATTTTAAGTAAGTACTTAATTTAATGATCTTGTTAAAATTAGTTTGTACGTATCTTTTAGCTCTGATTATGCGATTGTTAAAGGTTTACTGTTCGATTGGACGCTAAAAAAATTACTACTATCCTATATTATTAACACCACTATCACTTAAATGTATTACAGAACATAATAGAAAATGTCTATATTTGTTTTTTGATATTGATCAGATGTTTTGCCTTATCAACAGAGATCGAGTACTTGTTCCAATTACTCTGTTAAATTCAGCCTCAATAATTCAATTACTCAATACATTTCGAAAACCCAAACCCGCATCCAATTCTCTGTATACATGTATCAAATTTTCATTACACGGAATATCTGCAGTGGCAATCAAATCTGATTGTTACAAAGGCGCGTGCGGGCAACACTCTCCCTTTGTGATGATTCAGATTACATCCGTACATAGATATATAGAAACAGATGGATTCATAGATGTATGGATACATATGAATGCATCGTCTTGAGCTATGTCAATACTAACCAATGCCTGGCTTAACTAGCTATTGTGTTTCAGAATAGGTGTTGAGGGAAATTTTGGTGAATGGAAAGAGTGAATGAAAGAAAGATATGAGAAGAAAAAGAAATGAGTGAAATGGTTAGATTATTTTCAAAACGGGCTGTAGTAGTTAGTAGTAGGAAGTGACTATAAACTTTAATTACCTTTTGTTCTAATTCTTTGCGGATTTTCTCTCTTAGAACATGCCGCCCTCAAAAAAACCTTACGTGCAGTAGAATTTAAAAAGAATAGTTACCGGTGAGTGATTATCTTGCGCTCGTATGCACAGGCTGAGCCAGGAATAAGAAACATGACTAATGGTTTCTTAGATTTACGCAAATGTTACACATTGAAATAAAATGTTTTTTATGGATTTTATAAAAATTAAACCAAATCGCGATAAAATCGTTATGGGTTTCCTAAATCGTTTTAAAAAGACCAATATATAATATTTGTAGATTTGCAGCATTTTGTGTTTTTTTTATTTCGTGTTTTTCGTTATGTATGGTTAATGTTTATGAGAATACAGCAATACATAAACTTTAGTTTGGCGATATATCATACATCTGAAGGACAGACAGCTGTAACAATAGCAATCAATTTTAGTTGAATCTACGGCTATATCCAGCACAAATCCAATCAATTCCGTACAATTTATGTCCTTTGTGGTATGGTGAAACACAGTCAATGAATTTCCCAGCATCGTACTTTGTATCTACTGGATTAGAGACTATTTGTGGTGATATTAGACATGGAATGCGTTAGACTAAAAATAATAAGAAATAGCTTATGATAAATATGTCTTTATTTCTACGGTATGTAAGTGTGCTAACCCGCACTAGGCCACCGTGGTGGACTATATATGGCCTAACCACTCTCAATCGACTCTCTCGATTGTAGAGTAGGCCCGTGCCCAGCAGTGGGACGTATATGGGCTGATAAAACAAAAATATGTCTAGCAAAGTGGCGATCCATAGTCTCTGCCTACCCCTGTGGGATACAGGCGAGACAATTATGTATGTATGTATGTAAATATGTCTACTAGATAGCCAATATATAGGTTTTAATATTGCTTTAGATACATAAAATGAATTTATCCATTTTATTTCCCAAAAATTGTCTACGATTTTATTATAACAATATAATAGAGAATTGAATGGAATATAATATTTATTGCGAAACCATTCTGTTGGATTATTTACGACCGTCTCATTGTTGGCCGTAAAATTTGTAAATGTATACGTATATATATTTTTGTGTAATTCGATAGGGCATAGTTTTTGGTTATTTTTATTAGATCTTTAATTAAACTATTCCGTTTGTACGGGTATCTTTGGAATTATGAGCTGTATTTTGTTTTAGCCCACCACAATGATCCACACTAAACTACCAAGTTGATTACTCAGACTTTCTCACAATATTTGCTCTTATGCCATGACAATTGAGGAATCCACATATTGGAACACCTTCACTCGCGATTTAAATTATAAATCATATGGTTAATCTTTTCAAATTCATTATTTTATACAGTATCTCCTATTAAAATACAAAAAAAATAATTTTTGTTACCACGAACATTATCAACTTACGTTCATGTATATCGTATTAATAACCCATTGGCCAGCCCACAGCGAGTATAAACTGCGCACGTGTGCCCGTGTGTACATAAATTGCAGCGGCGCACTCGCGAACCGCCACTAAATGGGTCAGCTGCATTGCCGACTTTGTTGCAAACTTGTTTCGAACCTATCAAGCATGAAGCAAAAACTATGGAACAAACGGTCCGGATCTGCCGCTAACTTGACAACTTCGCGCCAATAAAATTGTAACCCGGCTTAGTTGAAGACGCGCAGAATGTCGAGTATAGACGCGATGATTGAGGATCTACGAAAATTTGTCCCATTATAAGTTTATGGGCTACAAATTTTGAGTTATCTAATAGTTTTGCGCACACTTTCGTGCCGTTGAGGCCTCGTGACGCTATCATACTTTTAAGTGACGCATGGATTTATAGTTTCACGTGTTTGGCATAAAGTGAATGAATAAGTATTTAATTGTGTATTTTATAAGCCAATTATAGTGGCATCTATCGATATAACCTAATATTTATATTGCGCTGCTCGGCAAATCGCGAGAAAATCTGAGCTATTTCGTAGCGAGCTTAAATCGGGTATGCAAATAGTTTTTATGTCTGACAGCCTCCGTGGCGTAGTTTGTTCGACGCTGACTGTGAAACGAGAGGCCGCGGGTTCGATCCCCGCACCAACACAAATGTTTGTGTGGCCCACAAATATTTGTGTTGGGTCTGGGTGTTTGTGAGACCGAAAAGTCTCTCGTAGTTTCTGATACCCACGACACATGACTTAATTGATCTTAATGTGGGGTCAGAACTATGTATGTGACTGTTGGGTGTATTAATTATATTTATTTATGTCTTTAAGTAAATACGATCTGTAGAACTTAATATAAAAATGTTTAAAATAGCTTTAAACAAAGCAGACAATGCCGGTTCGAATATTTCACGCGGAACAAATGCGAGTATTTAAATTACTGTGAATGTTCATCCTCATTACAAAGTTTATCAATTAATATTTAATGATGCCACAAATTTTAAAGTTGCCAACATCGGTGGGCGTTTTTGAGCTATTAATTAGCGAAATCGCGGCGATAAATAAAACGCGCCATTAACAAATGGCTCATTTTCCATTTAACACCCAATATTGACAGGCAAAGTTAACCAGTTGGGGTGGATTGTGCTGATATTCTGCGGCGACAATACCGTCGGTGTTGCGGTCGCTGTGATAAAAACTTCACATGTACGCGGCGTGTACGTGTTGGTATTTCGTTGCTCCATTTACGTAACAATTAGAACTGCGGACTTGGGTTTATTTACTCTGTCTGGCTACCTACGGCTAATGTTGCCAATTACGCTATGTACTAGTACAAAGTCTAATTTGAACGCAAAATGCGAGGTTCGCACTAATTACGACGTTTCTATGTTTAGAATCAGCGATAGCAAGGGTTACGGACGTCCACTCTCAAGGTGGACGGACGACCTGGTAAAGATCACAGGAAGAGGAAGAAGAACAGGAAGAAGGCCGCTTCCAACATGGAAGATCTATGGGAGAAGCCTATGTTCAGCAGTGGAGTTCCTGTGGCTTAAGGGAGAGAAGTTTGGTTTACAAATTAGATTTATCATGAAATTGCCAAAACTTTTAGCATGTTTTAACACTTAATACTAGTGTTCTTATTATTTTTAGAAAGCTACATTAGCCATCCCTAACCCCTACTTTAGAACTAACACCTCGAATAAAACGAAAGACGCCAGAACCGAGCAATACGAAATTCATAACCTAATTTAGGAAGTAGTATTGAAATATTTCATTACAGCAAACGGCTCCTACCTATCCGTAGATTGCGTATGAATTTTTCATATGTCGAAATTCAAACTTGTTCATCACTTTGCTGATAAAACACATGAATACAGAATCGCGGTGCAAGCCGAAGTTCCTGCTATTGAAAGTTGAAAATTTGAGTTGTATGTACATATGTTTGGTGTGTTGAAATTTTCACCGCGAATTATGAATGAATTTAGATGTGGAACTCTGCCCGTGTTCCCGCTTTGCTATCTTGACATTTAGGGCCTCATTCACCATCTTCAAGTAAACTGTTGATTAGTTACTTTTTATTAACGTTAATCGCCAAGTAAAAGTGCCGAGTATCTTTCGTCGTTTAGACTATTTGAGTTGGTGTTCTAGGTTTTCGATATGTCTCGCTAATGACCTTCTAGCTGCTTTTACAAAACCTATTTAATATACTAATTTAGTAAAACATGAATTAGATATTTAATATTCTATAAATAATGTAATATACTTGATTCCCTTTCCTAAAAATGTTGACGATGACTATCATTTAATCTTCAATGAAGAATAATTTGTATTAATACATATCAAACGCAAATTAAGTTCGTCGGTATTATAAATAATTATTAATTTTCCATGTTTACTTAATGTCATTGCGGAGATAATAGTTAATCATTGTTGTTGAAAAGTAATTAACACATGTAACAGATGGTTTGAAGGATATTATAGCCAGAATAACTACTTGACATAATGAGACTTAACATCTTATGTCTCAGGATAACGAGTGCAGTGGAATGCCAATCATTGCCTTGTAATTCCTGGTGTTGTTTGGTTTTGCTACTGGCCATGAGCGGTCGTATCGCTTACCATCAGGCGAATGGTATTCTCGTCTCGCCGTTCCTCGCAATAAAAAATAGCCTTAATACTAAAATATTTTTTTTGTATTAAAAAATAACCCTAATAACCCATCCTTAGCATCTGCATAACATTTTTCAAGCTATTTAGTAAAAAAACAACTCAAGTAATTAAATGCGGAAAACACAGCTTTGTACTGAGCTTTCGAGTTTTCTTTCAAGAGATCACGGTAATTGCATTCAGATATCAAAACATCCAATTAAAAACGCTCTTATTAAAGTGGCTTTTAATTATGGGGCTAAAAATAAGGCAACTAACATACAATTACGCGAGCGCTGTTTAAAACTCCTATTTAAAGCGATTTTATGGTCCTTTGGAGTGGTTTAAACTGCGCTATAAACATTTCTTATGGGATATTGTGTTCACTTAGTTCTCATACACAACGCTTGGATCATGGATATCTTGCCGGCTCCTCAGATCGAAAGCGGCGCGGGAAGGAAAAAGGATAGGAAGACGAAAGGGGTATTGGGCATCTGGCAGTCTCACTCACCGAACGACAGTATAGCTGTCACTACACGTCGATCTCCTGTGAAATAGTGGTACAACCCCGGATGAGTCTGCCCATTCATGCTGAGTCAAGATAAACTTTTAAATGTACAAACATTTGTTATTTTTAGAAACAGTATTTCATTCGATATTGCTTTTTGTTTGTCCAGTTTTTTAATCCAACAAAAACATATCGTGAATACAATTTTTTTACGATAACTTTACGTCTTGGTACTGTAGACATAGTTATTTATTTTTTCATATATAATATGTAGTATGTGAACTTTGTTAACCCGCAGTAGGCCGGCGTGGTGGATGACCTAAGCTCTCACAATAGAATTCTTGATTGTAAAGGAGTTGCGCGCTCAGTAACAGGCGATTTTGTGCTGATACATTACCCGTACTTAGTCCCCACACTAATACATTTGCGTCGTGTAATATCATCGTAAAATATTTTAATAGCAATAAAGCGTAACATTGTACGAATTGTTAATATACATCGTAAACTTTACGACAAGTGAGTTAAATTGTAGTGTAATACATAGTGATGTACGCTGAATACTTTAATTAAACATGATGTAGTAAACGGTCGCTTATCTTGTGCGTACAATGACTCGGGTTTTATAGGGATAGTTACGTCTGGTGCGGACGAAACTGACGCTTTCAAATTGTTGGAAATTATGATAATATAATTTTGAGGTTATGTTTCATTTCTATAGTAATGTAGTTGAAATTATATAGGGGCTATTCGATATGATAATATACAGGGCTGAAAGAAATATTTGTTGATAACACATATAGTAGGGGAGCCCACGATGCTAAATGGGGATTTACTCGAGCGTCGTAGAGACCTATTGGGATGCAAAGCTTAGATGATAAGAAGAAAAAAATGTTATATGATATATACCTTTACGTCGGTGGGGTAAGCGGCTATAGATTTTTAAATATGTAAAAAAAAACTGTTGCATGGACATCCTCGAGCGCGTCAGATATTGATAGCATCAATGCCCTACGTATTTTTAATAATGTACGTATGTTAATCTGATCGTTTGCATGATGCGGGTGGTTGTATTTAAGGGTAGAAAATGAAAAAAAAAAAAATTTACTCGAGCGCGTCAGATTGTCTAAGGGAGTGTTAAGTGCACTAAAAAAAAGCTCTCATTCACTAATCTGACGATTTCGATGGGACGCAAACTCGCGGCCATTTTCATAATATGCAAAAAAAAATCGCCACTTTGAAATACTCAAGCGCGTCAGATTAAGATATATATGGTTCATCTTTATGTTCTAAACGTACTGTCTCATAATCTGACGATTATCTAGAGGGATTCGCCTGATCTGACAAAAAAATATTTGAAAAACGGTTCATCTTAAAGGCCATCCCTGCAACTTCCCGCTAATTGACATTTTTGAGCTCAAAATATAATTTATGTGATATTTTGAGCTCGCTGAGTACAAAGAAATAATATTTCTATGCATTTGACCTCTCCCAGCTCGAAAGTCTGATAGAAGTTTCATAGAACACTATTTTTGGAATTTTCAAACCGCAATAATTTTTGAATGGATCAACCAATTTTCACGCGGTTGGCGGCATTCGACGCAGTTTATCATCCTCATAAGTAATTTTGCAGTTTTAATTCATCGAACCACAAATTTCGGAGTAATCCCGAAAAAACACTTTTTCGGGTTTCTTTCGTTCACGATATCTCTCGAACGAATCAACCGCTTTTGACCAGCTTGGTGGCGATCGACGTGGTTTTTCAAGCTCAATGGTGGATTAGTTTTTGAAGTTGATCGATAAAGCCGGTTAAAAGTTATTCCAACGAAAAACACTTTAAAAAAAAAAAAATCTTATTTTTTTTGAGATGGCAACAGAAACCAGAGTGGGGACGGAGTGAGAGAGTAATAGATAGAGAAAGATGAGAGAGGAATAGAAACGCGGAGAAGGAAATGTAGGCATCACGCAGCTGCACGCATTTAACTTTATCGACGAATTTTTGTTATATCGGCTTGCGGAAATCGTCAGATTATATATTTTTCATTATTCTTGAATTATTTCCTTCAAAATAAAATAAAAATTACCTACGCTCGAGAATGTCGAGATGACGTTTTTTTTTTACAACTTTGTTGCCCTCCCCTTTTTTTACGTCACTCTCAAATTGTCAGATTAGTGGAATATACACTTTTTAGGATGTAATTAACTCACCCTACCTTAATCTGACGCGCTCGAGAATTTCTGATGGTCAATTTTTTTTTACTAATCTGATCCTGTATCCTTCACGGGCGGCCTTATATATGGGCCTCATGTTTTGTGGAGGTACTTAACCGGGTCCAAGGTATCCTCCTGTATATTAATCTGACGCGCTGTAGTAAATCCCGAAATCCCCGCTTGGGCTCCCCTAATAATAGGTTTGCACCTTTATTTCGATGCACAGATCAAAATCGCCGGCTCTCGTGTCCTAGCCTGCTCATCCACTGCGGCATGCAGACTGCCATGTATCTTTCGAAATACATTCTCGAATTTCCGGTCATACACGAACGAACAATCTAGAATCACATCTAGACAGAAGCGTACAGTCGCGACGCTAGTCTCCCGACGTTCCGTTTTAGTAATTTGAGCGAGGGACGCTCGGGGCCATTTGTTAAAGCGAATCGCTTTAGAATTCCGCGTCCGACTGTACTGTAATTATGTTATGAGCATGGTGGCCGGACCGGCAGCGTCATAAATCAACGGGGAGCATCTCGATTCGTGGAACGGACGCGGCGCCCGCTCACAAAGGACCGATACGACCTATTTGGACATCGACCAACGCCGATTGGACCGACTGTACATGAGCAAAAAATGTTTAAAAAACGCCGCTGACTATGGTCAGCGGATTGAAAGTTGGTGAATATTGGAAATTTAGTTTTTTATAATCCCGCATATTGGTATGGTTAAGGCTTTGCGTGGTATGTGGCTGCTCGATGTATATTGGACAGATTATTAATTTTATCAGATGTACGAATATTGTCTTCGTGTCAAATGACAGTACACTTTAATTGAGCAGTAAAATGTTGATGAAGAACCGCGTTAAAGACTGTTTGTCGAAAGTAATTACAATTCTTATAACGGAACAATGTTTATTGTTTACATAAAGCTGTCTCAAATTGAACTGAGCGAGTGTTTTGTAAATGACGCACAACACCTTGTTCTAATGGCGTATGTTTAGATTGTTTTTAATAATGCGCAGATGATTGGTGTATAACTCAAATTAATTGCATCTCTATCTACTGCAACGATTATCTTTAGCCCAGAGTCAAGTTACAAAACAGGCAATGAACCATTCTCGAAGCTTCTATTAACAAACATCTAATGAAGTAAACTGATATTCAAACAAGGTTCTCCTTATTGTAGGAGAGTTTATTTCTAATTAAGTGCTAAGTATCTTAATCAATAAAGGCATTAGGAGTGTTTGCTCCGTTTGTCGTCGGCACTATCTATTTCGGTGGTATAAACTGAGCACTATTTTCTATGTATACTGAACTTGGCATTTGTTTTTAAACCTGTCTCAAGTTTTAATGTAATCAAACATTCCTGTAACTTCCTTTAACAAATAGCTAATTAATTAAGTATCATGATAACCAAAATTAGATCCGCGACTTATTGATGGATGGTTAACTTTTAATTTACTGCTAAGAGTACTCTGCATCAGCCCATAAACGCCTACCGCTGAATAAAGGACTCCTTTAAGGCCGAGAGTTCGATTGAGAAGGCTTAGGCCAAAGGCACGCTAGTGGTAGTTGGCAGACTTTATATACAATATAAATTATTGTAAAATCTCTATGCTATGCTATTTTCCGCACTTTTCCTTCGCTGTTAAAGTGCCAAATTCCATATAAAATTAATCAATAAAGGCACTACGAGTGTTAGCTTCGTATGTCGGCGGTGTCTATTTCGGTGATATAAATTGAGCTCTATTTATAAACATGTCGCGCGGCAATTAGCGGGCGCCATCGGCAAATTGCCGCGGTATAGCACACGGATGTTATAACTCAAGTGAAGTGTTATTTGATGATATAAATAAACGGTAATGTGTTGATTGGTAACTTATTTCTCAGTGTGTTTGGTGGAGTTGAATTGTGAAACAAAGAAAAGTTGTTTGTTTGATCCTCGCACCGAAATAAATGTTTGTGTTATCTACAAGTATTTGTGTCTATGTCTAGTTGGAACGAAAAATATACCCCAGATCTGTATACCTACGACACGACACAACGTTCTAACAATTTTGTGTGACGATATCACTATTTTTGATAAATTCCAACCACACACACATTGTATGAAATTCGATCGCAATGTTATCAAAATCGAACACAATGTAACAATTTAAAACTAAGGCATTAAGATCGGTGTTATTACCGACGGGAAATGTCAATATCTCATATAAACAGTAAATGGTTACTGCATTATGCATGCTGAAGTGAGTTTATTCTAGTCACGTGTTGCCCCAGTGGTCTGGTCGCACACCTCTAAAGCCCCCCTCTTTGCATTAGACCGCCTAGTTTGTAGTCAGCCCCTGACTGCTTCTATTTGTTAGTCGAAGGTGGGATGTTGCATGGCCAATTTATGATATCATTATTCGCTTAAAAACAAATGTTCATGGTTGAAGTTAATTATATTATGTGTCTTGCGTTATTTACAATCCAATATTTATCCTTGTTGCGATTTGTTAAAAAAAGGCAGATAAATCATTGTCATAATTGCAACTCAAATTAGCAACATTTCTTTTTCTTTTCTCAACTTTATAGAATAATAATATAATATAATCCAAATGTTAGATGGAGTGGTTTTTTAATTACTTCGCGGGTTTTTAATTTATACATTTCATATTCACAATAAATCCGTATATATTCATATCAAGTAATATTCGCAAAGGCACTCCTCGAGTAACACCTCCACCTATTTCCCCTTTACCGAATGTTAAAGCGCATGCATGTAAATTAATTAAATTGAAATTAATTCTGACAAACTGTAGTTTGTTGTTTGCGGAAACTTGTTTCGTTGTTTTGCCGGCGCGCAATCAGCAAACTACAATTTGCCAGCCATTTAGAAGTGGCAATGTAATTATTGTGCGAGAGGAATTTAAATGTGTGTTGCCATGTCGCGGGTTTGGGAGTGTTCATACGCTTGTATGGAACGGATTCAGACAAATGGCATTCCAAACTTGTCTACGGGGTGTAACAAGCTGTTGTCTTGTGTTATTAGTTACTGTTTAATTAGTTAATTTATACATGTATTGTTACTTTTGGGATGTAACGGCCAACTTTAAAATGTTCAATGAATTTAAAATATTACATTATCACATTGTTTTCATATTTAAAAGGACAAATAAAATACATTGTATTTTTTTAAAGATGGCAAATTTTTAGTACCCGACAGCATATTATTGTACGTTTAGCGTTATATTTAAAATGCTAAAAAAAGGTTTCCACTGCATAAAAGTACTTACATCAAATACTGTGACACAGTGATGTAATCAAGGACCTTGCATATTTAAGGCTACCTGCGCCATCACTTCACAGGAGATCAAATGCTCTAGAGCCCGTGGATTAAGTGTATGCAACCTTTAGCCCGAATAAAACGCTTTAATAGCCCTCTCACCTGCGCAAAGTTACACAAAAGCCTTTTAAAAGCAACTACCACGCCTGATTCGCAAAAAAACGCAAAAAATACACGCCGCCTTCGCGATACATTTATGGATCCATTGCGACCGTACGTTTCTCTGTCGAAAAGAAAAATGTAATGTTCGAGCGGAGCATTGGAACACGTATTTAGGCGTCGGAAATACCTAGTTGGTTATTCAAAAACCATTATTCTCTGCGCGCACCTTCAGTGGGACGATATTGGCTTATAATGCAGATCGTAACTTACACAACAGCGGGGATCGCTCGCTACACTCGTACGCTCAATTCTGTATCAGAACACGAACAAATTGCCGCGATATTCTAAATAGCGCGATTGTTTCGCCACAACTTATGCAGCGCGCCGTGTGCGGACTTTTCAACTGCATTTATTGCTGTCATCCAACGTTAAAGTTCACTCAGGAAACTTAAACAGAATTTCCAACAGCAATATTTTCAGTTTATTCTCTTAACGTGGAAGTTTTCGTAATGGCGGCGTGTAACTAAAGCCCGCCGATGCGGTATCGAAGTCGTTTACGAGCGGTTTGCCGCAAGCTTCGTAATTGGGAGCGCATTTGTTTAAGTTTGTCCGCTGTGTCGTTTCGGCGGCGCGACGTGTGCACTCGCCTTAAGGGGAAGTGATAGGAAACAGAATGCTAAGATTTATTTAGCAAATTATTTACCCCGAATTGAGCCAAGTTTGTATTAATGTTGGCGGCAGATAAGTTATCGCTGCAGTTTTTCCTCTGGCTACAATTTAGTGCCCACTCAGCGGCAGTATTGTTTTTTGCCGCACAAAAGCGTCTCACCTTTATTGCGGCGCATCCGTTCGGTGCATTAAAGCGCTTGAGCGCTGAATTTTCTTATGCACGGTGCGGATTTATTAGCAACAATTAGGAGTCTCGGCTAACCATTTGGAGTAATTATTACCGCTGCGGCGATATTTATCGCGAGCGCGCCCGCGCCGGGAATGGCTTTGAAATTTTCTTGGCTCGAGAATCCATGATAATGGCACTTGAAAGTGGTGAAATATCGGTCGACAGTTGCGACGTATGACGGCAGGTCGTATGTTAAGCGATCGCGCCCGAATGGGGGCAGATTTGGCAAGCTTTTTATATGAGCTTATCTTCCCTCGCAGTTTTCATATTATAATAAAGTGTGGCCTGCCATTGATAGCGTTCAAATTCTGACTTATAACGGCTTTTTTATTCTTTCATAAGTTAAAGGAGGGCCTCTTATGATGATTACTGTGATATTATTTCTAAATGGTTAGATACCTTTTTTAAAATATTGTGTGTTGCCTTGTTTTACTTTATGAATATTTAGATCATACCGAAGATTATCCAATGCACTTCGTATTATTTATTTTTGTGTTAAACACGTTTCGTTTGGAATAAATAGTCTTTTGAAACTGTTCACGAGCAGGTCGTAATAAACTTAGTACATTTTTCTGCGAGAATAGAATGAACAATGTTTTAAATAACTGGATAACAGGGCCCCACCCTACAACTCCTATGACAAAGACATACGCCCTTATTCACAAACAATTTTAAAACCTATTTTAGTTATCGAATGTTTTGTTTTCTTATCTCAAAATGAATTCAAAAGTTCGGTAGGGACAAAACACCCGATAACTAAAATAGGTTTAAACTATATGAATAAGGACGTTAGTCTACTCAGATAACATCAGTCAACGTTCCTATCGGAACGCATTAGCTCGATTCAGACACTAACATCGCCGGCTCCAGTATTCGTCATCTTTATCAACAAGCACAGCCCCTGAAGAGGTGCCTTTCAAATGAATTCATTAGTCAGACGCTATATTTTAGCGGATGAATGGAAGAAATTATTTCGCATCACAGCCGGAGCATTCATCAAATGCGAATTGCCGTATAGATTCCCGCTGAAATGCCAACCTTATTGCTTGTATGGATGAATGGGGAGTGAAGGAGGGGATGAAAGGGGGGTATAGGCGCCGAGTGTCACCGTGTTTTGTCTGCATTGAGTGATAACGAATGAGATTTCAGTGCTGATCCCCGTATGTTTGGATTCGATTTGGTCCATCTGCTAATGAATAGTTGGCTTAGAATGAATAGGGTTGATATTTGGTCGTTATCTGGAAGCTGATGGATTTATTGCGAACAACTTGCCAATGAAGTAAGATTGTCATAAGAACATTTTAGTTAATGCGCTCTTTGCAGCAGGAACAATTGGCAATAGGATAAATGAATGTTTGCTAATATTATAATCCGACTATTTAGTACTTTCGTTATGAGTCAAGATCCAATGTTTTATAAAAAGAAAAACATAAATACAAGGCATTATCCACGACAGCTGAGAAACTTGTATGCGACGTATTTGAAAGTTGAATACATTCAAAAGTTAGTGTTAATCGTAGTTTTGTAACAGATAGCGAATTCACAAACAAAGCAAATATAATAACACTTCACGCTAGTTAGTTATGTGGGTCATAAAACTGTGCCGTTGACTTTTGTATAGGATTTATTCCGCGCATTTTTCACGCTCATATAATAGCTGTGAATTCACGTAATTTTTGCTTTGGACTACGTAGGTTATTAAATAACTGCCATTGTGTACTTAATATATCTTGTATGAAAATAGTATGATTGACAGAAAGGATTACAAGATGTCATGTCATGTGTTCTGGAGTGAAGATCGCGTCCTGGCAAACGCAGCGTGAGACGTCCTCTGGCTAAACGGCGGGACGACTTGCACAAGAGGGCTGGCAGCGAATGGATGCATAAAGCAGCAGACCGGGCTCTGTGGCGTACCTTGGGAGACGCCTATGTCCAGCAGTGGACTGCAACTGGCTTATGATGATGATGATCGGTTAAAAAAATGTCTTGATTATTGAGGGTTAATTAGAGTGAAAATAGAAAATTAAAATTATAATACATTACAAAAACATGTAACTTCATTAGTCCAACACACATAACCACAGTATTGTATGGCTTACGTATCTGAAACGATGCAAATTTGTCTGTAATAAAATTTATAAGTATTAATTTGCCACGTTTTGTCGGCATCCACATGCATATAAAACCCGCGGTTTCCTGTATACCATCCCTACAATATTGAAGTTCTCACTAAACAATTTAATAAACTCCTTTAAAAATTATTTCAAGCAGTGGCACGCACACCGCACCGCGTTTAGACGCGTTTATTGAAGCGATTAGGTAGAGTGGAACTATGTGAAGAGTTTCATAGTTCTCCACTTATGTAACTTACCATTATCACTTCAGCGCCGAAACATGTGATAACAGAGATTCAGTACCGCGACTTTGTGCTGTGAAAAGTTTGGAGTCAATATTTAATTTCATAGATACATAAACATCACGCGTTTTTCCCAGAAGAGGTAGGCGGAGGTGCAACCAGGACACCGACGTTTCGCCGTATGTGTTTTCGATCCCATGATGTGATAGGGGGCGAGCCCATGGCCATATTGGGCACAAATTCCTGACTCCGGGCTGATAATGAATAGAAAAATCCAATATCACTTTGCCCGGGATTCGAACCCGAGACCTCAGCTTTGTGATCATACCGTAGTACAATTACGCCACCGAGGCAGTCGGTTTAATTTCGGTAGTAAATAAATACACCCCACAGTCACATACATAGTGCTGGGCCTACGCTCTACAATACTCTTGTGTCGTGAGTACGATAAACTTTTTGTCTCACAACAACAGGCTCGAGCCTCGCATCTCAATGCCCATTTATTTATATTTAACCACCTGCGTCACAAAGCCTATCAACTTTTTCCTTATATTATCGCCAATGATGTCCCATATTTCAATTTACAGCACAATACTATTCCTCCCTTACCACAACCAAGGCTCGCGTGCTCCGCCCTGTTGTATTGAAGCGAGCTGGCAGAAGGCTGGCGCACAATCACTTTAATTGCCGCATCGACGCCAGAACGGGAACCGAACCCGCCACGCGAAATTACTCGTAGCTTTGAGCGCGTGCACATACAGCCGTGACGGGCTAATGACGCGCGTGCCAGCAGTTTTCAAAGCTAATTAACTGCAAGGGAAATTGTTATTTGGACCTCACTGCAATAGGAAATCTAGAAAATATATTTTGTAGTATTTCTTTCGAAATTTCTGATATAATATTATTTTTTGCATTCACAATGTAAACAAGGACTGCCTCGATGGCGTAGTTGTACTACGGTACGATTACAATGCTAAGGTGTCGGGTTCGAATCCCGGGTCGGGAAAAGTGATTTTGGATATTTTTTTGTAATTATCATCACCCCGGAGTCAGGAATTAGTGCGTAATATGACGATAGACTCACCCCCTATCACATCGTGGGACACACAAGGCAAAACGTGGTTATCCTGATTGCATCTCTGCCTACCCCTTCTAGGATATAGGCGTGATATTTATGTATGAATGTTCATTGTCAATGCCAACATTTTGGAGTCACTAGACTCAGTATAAAATCTTGGTAGAAATTACGTTGAAGATCTGGTGAGTCACTGATTCCAATTTGGATCGTGGTAAAAATCGAGAAAATCTCATAATTGTTAAAAGACATAGAATAAGGTATGTTCTGACAAATGATGTCGAATGAGGCCAGATTATTTTATGAACATAAACAAAAAATTAATGCATATGACTGTCACTTACATCTTTAACTACACAAAAAAGTGGAACACGTGTCTGTTTAATAAAATAAAATGTATACTTAAAACTGTTTGTCGTTTATAATACATTCTTAATGTACTTTCACAAGAAGTTATAAAAGCAGTTGACAAGACTGTGTACAATTTTATTTGTACAAACCAACTTGTAGCAAAATGTGATGAAATATTATGTAGAACAAGTTTCCAACTTGACAACCATGCAGTGCGAAACTTGCTCTTAGTGCTCTCGATTCGCACTTGAAGATATTTAAATAGGCTTTTCTTTTTTCAGGTAAGTGAATCGTATATTTAGCGATGACGTGACTCATCGTGAATATGAAGGTTTGTTAGCTGGAGATCTCAGGTATGTAATTTATATTATCTTTTTCTCCCTTTAGCCACAAGAAGTCCTCTGCTGAACATGGGTCTCTCCCAAGGATATCCACGTTGTTGTTATTATCTATTATCTAAATAAATAAATTCTTTGTTTCCTCTGACAATGTCGGAGTCAGATTATTTTAGGGTGTAATTCTCTAAATAGATAATCTACGCGCGTGTTTTTTTTTTTAATTTCCGCAAAAAATATTTTCCGACTAATATAGAGGCGACAATCGGTCGTAAAAATATCAGTCATATATTTCAGCGCCATCAAAACCATGTGTCGTCGACCTCTCACGCTATGAGGGGAGATAGTCATATATACGTAATATAAAATGATTTTGCGTGTATTCCTGCGTACACCGACGTGTCATTAAAATAATGATGCGTGACCGACACACAACAAATGCGGTGCTGAAAATTAATACACAGGACACAGAGAAAAATAATATTTCTGCCACATATAATGAACAGACTGGTGAAAAACGTACTTTAAGTTATCGCTCGCCTTAAAAAATATAAAATGAGTGTTTTTTGCAAAGTTTTTAAAGATATCCAAGTTCATCCACCCGTCCACTATAGGCAAACGTGTAAGACCCGAAACTAACAGCTTCTTAATCGTTAAGCCTTCTATTTCTATTATTTAGACTACATTTTTCAATCTTCTTATAAAATCTACTGAATTTATTTGTAACTTGAGTAAATACAAAACAAGCGCAGTCAATATTTTTACGAAAACAATTGACATTTTTAAAATACTATTGTATTTTATTTGACAAATTCTTCCTTAAAACTACACATTACAAATGTAAACTGTATTCATGTATTGTATTATGTTATGTAGGATAACATTTTATCAATCTATCTCTACGAACTCATAGATAGTTTAAAAATTCACAGCGTGCTCGAAAAATAAAAACTGTATCTAAAATTGTCCGCATGCACGTACCACACAAGTAATACGGTTTGGCGTGGACGTGCGCGGCAATCACTTAGGGAGCCGAAACGCAGACGCCAAAGCCAATATAAGCGAAATAAAAATTTCACATCGCCGTGATGCGCCGACAATATGCACGCCCTCGTCTAGTACCGGCAGATTCAGCTTTAAATATGTTATTGGGTTTGAGATTTTCATAGAAAAATATTTTATGACGTCGTTGTGTATGGTAAAAGTGGTTGAGAGGTTGTAGCTTTTTTTGAGTGGTGAAGTTACCTAATACGTCTGTGAAATAAATTAAATGAAATTCGTTTATTGGTCATATAGGCAATTAGGTATTGAAATAGGTCTTATGATTAGTCAATACAGCAGTAATATCATTAAATTATTAAAGCAAGTTTAAAAGAGCACGAAAAACACATTAAATATTAAAATAATTACGAATGCCAAGACAAAACAATATTTTACATTACAGGGTCATTATTTGTAGGCGACGTCTTAAAACTCCCCTGAGACTTCTAAATCCATTTCGCAAAGAAAAGTTGGGAAACTTTAAGCTGGAAAACTTTAGAGATGAGCCGCTTTATTTTATTTTCTTTAATTTCATTTCTCGTCTCTCGCTGACCGTACTTTAATACGACTCGGCGCGGCTGGACCAATATTCGTATACATAAATGTAAAGACCAATTCATCTCTCTCTATTATAAATGAAAATGTGTAAAAATTAGTGTAGTTAAATAAAATAAAACTCTACTTGTGAACTTGACGCATTTGATTTATTTTGAAATTTAATTGATTGGTTTTAAAACAATAATCATCAGAAAACAGTGAGTCGCATAAATTGCATTAATCAAATAAATTACGAACGCGTGTATACTAAACATATATATAATTTAAATACTTATCTGTTGAATCAATTGTGGTACGCCCTCTGGCCAGATGGCGGGACGACTTGCACAAGAGGGCCGGCAGCGACTGCATGCATAAAGCAGCAGACCGAGCTCTGTAACGTACCTTGGGCACTCCCATAGGCCTCTGCCTATGTCCAGCAGTAGACTGCAACGGGCTGATATATAAAACAATTTCGCCTAAAAACTGTTACATCCCTTCTTCTACTGACTCACACAATCTTGATTTTTGTTGATATCTACTAACAACAATTCATCAAGGATCGCTCACTATCTTAATTCCGCTCTCACAATATGCACTCGCATCCCAAGTATCTGCATACACCAAAACACGACAATAACTCGTGCCAACATCCCGAATACTTATCAGTAATGAAGAAGTTTTAACGAGTGCCCGCGCCGAGCCGCCGACGTTAATTGCCACTGAAACCTGTGTTTTATAAGTTTTTAGTTGCCACGTGAAATGCATGCTTTATTGGCCGCTCTTTTGTTCCGCGGATGGAGTTTTCCGATGAGTTTTCGAAGCTCGGTGTTGGCTGGTAAGCGTATGGCTTAAATGCTTCAACTACGGACGGTGAATACAAATGAATTGCTCGTCTTTGAGAGGTGGATGGATGAGATCGATTGTGTGTTGTGTTTTGTGTTGGTCGAAGGGTTATTATATCTGTCTGTATCATATTATAATGCATGTGATTAATAATTTGACAAAATGATTACTTGCTCTCTATGCCACACATATAAGCGTTGAAACTTTTGAACATGAAAAAGCACGAACATTTTCTAAAGAAATAGTAAGAATAACATAATATTAATAAAATTCGAAATAATGCTGAAACAGTTTATTTCGTAGGAATATTTTAGGTAATTAACAAAAAATCTGAATCAATTGGCTAGATTTTCGACCGGGCCAAGAACCGAACATTTCTGAGACGATGACATTGTATCTGATCAAAACATTTGAAATTTTGTTATTCATCGGTGTATATATAACGGGCACATTCCGCGTGCTCAGCATTGGCACGGGAATGTAAGTTGCAGCGATCTGTTGAAAACTAAATTAGGGACGGTACGCTCGTGGAGCAAGTTGGAAATGTTGGCGGACGCCCACAACGCGCGTGTTGTGCACCAACTTTTAGAAAACTATTTGTTGTAATGTATATTGGGCAATCATTTAAATGAAAATACGGTAAATTAGTATTGAAATAGATTGTAAAATGAGACATATATTGGTATATTAAATGTAAAAAGGGACGTGTATTAGGAACATCTCACAAACTATTTCTCAAGTCCGCACAGATACAATGATGATGTCAATAATATTGTTGTGAATAATTTTCTGCTACTGGACAATCAGATTGTACAGACTTTTTTAATGTTTTTAAATTAGTTAATTCTACAAGACTATATGAGAGTATTGTCTTCTAAAAAGTACCTTATGTCTCAGGATGGCGAGTGCAGCGGAATGCCAAGCATTGCTTTGTAATTCATGGTGTCGTTTGGATTTGCTACTGTCCATGAGTGGTCGTATCGCTTACCATCAGGTGAATGGCATGCTCGTCTCGCCATTCATTGCAATTAAAAAAAACAGTGGTACCGTGGTCGAGCACTAGTGTGGCCTTACCACTTACAAACGTTTAACTACATAAAACAAATCCCTGTCTCTATTTATTTCCCCGACTAACTGCATTCAAATGCATTCTACCGCAGGTGAAATTAATGGTTCCACTCTGTGCGGCCGCTCCACGCATCCTTCAGTGAGATTGGCTCGTCTCGGGCACTTTGTAATAGAGACGTAATGAAACGCCACAGCCGCCTCTCCCCGCTGTGATTACCAACTCAGTTAACACCTGACGCTCCCCTCAGATGTCCAAACTCCTCCTTACAGTACCTAATAGTAATTAAGTAAACAGTGAGTATCACTTTCTAAAACAGTTGTGTAACCGGACTAACTACATACAAATGCATTCTAGCGCAGGTGAAATTAATGGGTGCAAGCAGTGCGGCCGCTCCACGCATCCTTGAGCGAGATTGGCTCGTCTCGGGGGCTTTGTAATAGAGACGTAATGAAATGCCGCGACCGCTTCTCGTCGCTTGATTACCACGGTTAACACCTGGCTGTTCAGTGCCGGAAGAGTACTGGATTTAGTGATTTTTTAAGGGAATTAGTTGTAAATGTATTTGTGCTTGTTTTGGAGAATTACAGTTTGTGTGTAAATATGTCGACATACATATTGTCGAAGTTGGCAATTGTAATGTAGGTTATGGAGCTTCTGCAACTTTTAATAAGTGTATTATTTCATTATATTACATTTTAAGAGGATTTTAATGTCTTCAATTAACTTTCAATATCCTGAATTAAGAATTTTTGACAGATTTGTCATCAATTACTGTCAGTTCAGGCACTGTATAAGTTATATTACGTTTTCCCAAAATTTTGTTAATTAATATTTAAGTTCCTGGATGACCGAGCTTTGCTCGGTATTTTTAATTTTTTTTCACAAATTGTGTTTTTTGGAAATTATCGTTATTTTAATTAGCTACACGTTGGGCCGCACGCTCTCGTGAAACATCTAAATCATAAGACCTTTCTGCTCGTGTAATGCCAGTCAAATTTTGCAAGCATCTTACTTTAGCAGCACGTGTGGGACGAGCAGAAACCTGATTTTCATGACGGTATCCTTGAAATGAGTCTTCACTGTGAGAAGTTTGAGAATCCTGATCAGTTTGATGACGATGCTCTTCTAGGTGTTCTTGAGACGAGTTGCGGCTTCGTGAAGTTAGATTGTTTATTAGGCATTTTTAAGTGAACACGTGCATTAAGAAGACACGAATAATATAAATAAACAATTGATTTTCTTAGCAAACACTCATTGACTTCGTGTTACTTAACGTGTATTATTATTCGCCAATAGATGTCAGGAAGAGTCATATTTTTCAGTTTAAAAACGATCGATAAAACACGAATAAAATGTCACTTTCTAAAATAACTTTATCTCTCACAAAAAATAGTATTATTATTCGCCAATAGATGTCAGGAAGAGTCATATTTTTCAGTTTAAAAACGATCGATAAAATACGAATAAAATGACATTTTCTAAAATGACTTTATTGCTCACAAAAAATAGTATTATTATTCGCCAATAGATGTCAGGAAGAGTTATATTTTTAAAAACGATCGATAAAACACGAATAAATTGACATTTTCTAAAAATGATTCCTAGCTAGATCGATTTATCGCCCCCGAAACCCCCTATATACTAAATTTCATGAAAATCGTTGGTGCCGATTCCGAGATTCCAATTATATATATATATATATATATACAAGAATTGCTCATTTAAAGATATAAGATTTAAAGATATAAGATATTGAAACTATAATTCGCGTTAATGAATAGTGTATATGAACGGTACAGTCACATTAAGCTGTATTGTGAAGAATACTCGCGGTCCGAGGGGACGCATCGTTATGTCGGGCCAGTGTGCAAGTGTGTTCAAATGAGGAACTACAACATTATGTTCTTCCTAGGTGTATGTTTATTTATTTATCTATAATTCTTTATTGCACACAAAACATAAACAAAGGAATAACACAAACAAAGGACTTAAATCTAGATATGTTCAATCATGACTATATTTTTGTGATATGCGTAACTGATTTTTAGCACAAAGAATAATCCTTCACTTGAGTAGTGTAGTGCTGTTCAAAGTGAGTATCGACGAGGTAAAATGATTTTACCCTCGCTAATTGACACCGATATCTTGCGTATTATATACATATATACTGTCAGAATCATAGTGTGGTTTCGAATATTCCTCCATCATCCAGTTTTTATTTCCTATGCGTTACGCTCAAACAAATATCTGGCATGGGTTTCATTTAAAACATAAATAAAATTGTCTATTAAAATACAAATAAAGTTTGTTAAAATACAATTGTGTATTCTAGTCATTGAATATTACTCTAGCATACTTTCAAACAGTTGAGCACACACGTATAAACGCGGCGTCGCTCGTAAGCTCGACACGGGCGCGTGCTGCACATTATCCGGCCGGGATAAGTTAAATGAGCTGCAAGTGACCGCCGCACCGCGCGCTACCAACTATTCACAACTTGCTCCACACGGCACAGTGGGTGCTATTACTAGTAAAGCGCCCTTTGTGGTATTTCAATTTGTTAATGGTTGTTTGAGCTTTTGATCTGCTGCTTAAAAATACTAGAATTGTTTTATTATGATATTCAAGATTATTCATTGAAATCACATATTTATGGACTGCTAAGATAAAGTACTTACAATGCTACTGATAAGTGTAAAGCAATCCATACCGATACCCTTGAGTCTTTGATGAATCATCGTCACTCATCTACCTAAATACAAAACAAAAACTATTACTTCACGTCGTTTTCCTGTTAAACACTGGTACTACCCCGTCGAGAATTGTACTGTATATGTAACGATCTACACCAAACTCTAACATTTATAAAACCAAATGCATTCAAGGAATCTGCCTTTTAGAAAATCGAACACCATCGAAACGCCAATATAGGTAAATTAGCCAGAGCGCCAAGGCTCTCAGAAGCAATTTTCCTTTGTCGCAGCCGGCAGGACGCGTGGCGTTATAAATCAATGGATTACTCCCGCACTACACGTGTACGGGATTGATTTACCCGGTACGGAATCTGCATCGCTCTGTGAGAGAGAACGACTTTTGTCAAGCGTTTTACGAGGCTTTAAAGCCTGGTGAAGACTTGGCGCTATTTGCCAGGTTTTTACGTTACTAAAACTTTTCAGATATTTGCGGTACATTAAAAAATTATAAAATACATTGTATTTTTATGAAAAAATAATATATGTAGTACTATGGCATATAGATTCATTTTCTTGTTAATCACGCTCGATATAGTGAAATTATCAACAATAGTAGAGACTTGAGTGAGCACGGGTCCACAACATCGAAGCACGTTATGAACGCAAAAAAAACATTCTTTATATTCATAAAATGCTATAGGACGCTGCCCGCCAGGTCCTTACGTCACCAACCGACGACATTCCTTGATAAATCGCGCAAAAAATATTTTTCCCGATACGTTCACAGCACTCAAAGAATACCACGTTGTAATAAACATATACTTTAAAAGATCAACGCAATACAGAAAATAATATTTATCAAAGATTAATTCAACGCAGCGAGTATTTTTTAGTATTTTTTATTGCGATGAATGGCGAGAGGAACATGCCATTTGCCTGATGGTAAGCGACACGACCGCTCATGGACAGTAGCAAACCCAAACAACACCATGAATTACAAAGCAATGTGTGGCATTCCACTGTGCTCGCCATCCTGAGACATAAGACGTTAAGTTCTGTGTCTCCTGTTGTATCCTCTAAACCGGCACACAACAGTGCATTTACACTGCTGTTTGGCGGGAGAAATAGACTTTGTCGTGGTACCTATCCACTACCCAGGCCTCTCACATATAAGAGACCTACCACCAGTAAAATTGATCAAATATATGCGCATGTAAACGGACAAAGCGGCCGGCAAAATGGTCGGTGTTTGGAGCCGCTTGAATGTTTCAATGCGGGACGTTTGGCTGCAACACTTTTGCATTCACGATTGTTAGTGCCGGCCCGGATGATCAGCCCGTTGCAGGTACATTGCGCTGTTTGTATTGAAAGGGTGGTTGCCGTGTTTATAAATTTAGTAGTTGCGCTTTAATGTATAGCCGTTTGGTGAAAAACTCAATGTTTCTGATAAATTATTCTCGGAGCAATGTGAGGGACCAATCTTACAGATTAGACGAGTATTCATATTGAAAACGTTTGAAATCTGAAATGTGGATTTGGATTTGTTTCTTACTTCCACGGTTTACTAATCAACCGATCATTATAATAATTTGCATAAATATTGTTAGGAGTACAGAAAAGAACTTAATTATCTAATAAACAGCCTCGACAGCATCCGTGGTGCAGTTGGTTAGACGCCGGCTCTGAAACGAAAGGCCGCGGATTCGATCCCCGGACCGAGACAATTTTTTATGTGTATTTGTTTCGGGTCTGGATGTTTATGAGACCGAAAAGTCTCTCGTAGTTCTTGATACGACACAATACTCGATCTTAGTGTGGGGTCGAGACATATGTATGTGACTGCTGGGTGTGTTTATTTATTATCAGATAAAAACCTATAAATTGAATTAGACATATTTATTAATAATTCCGCAGGTACTTTATTAATGGAGCCACTTCGCCGCCCGTGTGTCGCACAAAACCCGATAAGCACGGTAAAGCGGCGGCGAAATTTGAATTCGGGCTTAGGTAGAACGGGCTTTTAATAACAAATAGATTAAATAGTTGTTCGTAATGACTATATTCGGGGGTTTGTGCAGTTACTATTAAGAGCTTAAAATTTGGTGATCGTTATAGAGTTAGGACCAATATGACGACCAAGTCATTTGTGACAACCTGGTCGACTTCTACCATCACGTGATTTAGTAGTGCTCTAGCTAATACTTAGGTATAATACTGTTGATCATTGATCATATGAAAACCAGTTCATAATATTGTTATTATTTCCAAAATTGTTCAATACATTTTTAACACTTGCATATGGCCAACTGGTTATTTCTTTGTAATAAAAGTCCTCGGGCAATTTTGCTGCATTCAGAAGTGATAAATACTCAAAACGTTCAACCATTTAATTATTATAATAGTTTTACTCAGCAAACTACAAGTAAACCGATCGTAGATCGTAGCACACCGCTACGTTTGTAGCATTTAGACGTCGCGCCGCATTCGTAGCACGTCTACGCGCGCTCGGCACGGCCAATCGTTACTAATTCACTCCGAATAGTTTTCATACAATATTTATTTATGTTTACCCGGTAAGTGGATAAGTGCTTTAAGTGCCCTCCCATTTGGAATATGAATATTTTATTAATTGAATTTAACTTTGACAAAGTGAACCTTAGTTGGGAACGTTGAAATGGCTTTGTGGATTTATTTATAAGTTACCTATATGAAATTGAAATGTGGCGTAGAATTATTGACTTTGATTGTACCGATGTCAAATAGATTATTCGATTTCAAATGTATTTAGTCTCGAGTTTCATTGAGTGTTCATTGCTTCTACAGCACTTATGACCTTGATTAAATATTCTAGACGTTCTTTTATCTGGTATAAAGTTACGTTTCCAAAGGTTATTGACTTTAGGGTTACCAAAGGTAAAGTTGAATATATTTCTCTTTGTAATGTAAGAGGTCTAACTTACGATTTTTATACAGTTTTACTATATAAAATAAAATAAAAAACAAGTTTATTTATGAAATCTGTAAAGAACATGTTTATAGTTCGTATCTCAATTAAAAATCATTAGTAAAAAATTATTTTCACAAGCACCGCCTATACAAAAATATATAGATTCCGCCAGCAACTGTCCACTTCAAAGAGCCGTCTGGTCGCTAAATAAAATAAAACTGCGTCCTTTGATCCTTGCATTGCGATAAATCAACATTGTGTATGTTTAAACGGTATGCAACAGGCCGTGCGTAATCGCGCACCAACGTCGCTGGAACGGCGCGGCGCTGTAAATACATGAAAAAATATGGAATAAAACGCGCCACCCCCTGGTCTGCGTGGTTCTGTATACATAGTCGGTTTGCTGCATAAATGTTGCTGTGTATTTTGAGCGCATTGGATTGAACTTTCTGCAATTTCTCTGTGACTTGTTGTGTCTACAATCTAGGATTTATTTTGTTATTTTTAATGTTTATGCCTTAGCATTGCGTTAAATCATCATTGTGCATACACAACGTTTAAAATAAAACAAGGCCATGTTTAATTGCGCACCGACGTAGCTCGCTATAACGGCGCAGCTGTAAATATGTGAAAAAATATGGAATAAAACGCGCTCCCCCCCGGCCTGCTGGGTTCCGCATACATAGTTGGTTTGCTGCGTCAATGTTGCTGTGTATGATGGGCGCATTGGATTGAAGTTTATGCAATTTGTCTGTAATTTGTTGTGTCTACAATCTAGGATTTATTTTGTTATGTTTGATGTTTGTCTTAGCATTGCGATAAATCAACATTATGTATGTTTTAACGGTATCACAAAGGCCGTGTGGAATCGCGCACCAACGTAGCTCGCTGGAACGGCGGAGCTGTAAATGCATGAAAAAATATGAGATAAAACGCTCCTCTCGGAACTGCTGGGTTCCGTATGCTAGTTGGTTGTCTGCTTAAATGTTGCTGTATATGTTAGACGCGTTTTGGATTACAGTTGCTGCGACCGCTCTGTTGAGTTCTCTGTGATTTCTTGTGTATAGAATCTGGCAGGATTTAATTTGTTATTTTTGTTGAATATGTCATAAATATTACTGAGATCGAATCACAAAATAAAGTGAACTAGACAATGAAGAAGAGGATTGCCTTTAGCTTACAGGAGTTAAAACACGAAGCTTGCAGAGAAGACAAGTGATTTGTGCTGCGAAAATATTTTTACGAAGCTTAGAGAACAGTATGATATAAATACAAGAATTACCAACCAGTGAATTATTATTTGAATAAAAATATAACTCTTAGATGCAGTTTTTTTTTCTTATACCCCAGCTTTGTACTTTCAAAGACTACTAAGGAACACAAATACAAGATGTATGTATGAAATACAAATCCAAAATATATGAGGTGACAAATAAGGTTTCCATTTTATGTTTACGGAACACCATAACCGCAGACTGCTCAAATGGCGTCCTCCCATAGCTTTTCAAGTTATTAAGCAATTTATAGCGTTTAATTCGTTAACGGTCTTTTTGACTTTTTATTTACGTGCTTAACAAGTCAATTATTTAAGTGCTTAAGAAGTTGACATGTTATATCTTTTATAAATTCAATTTGTGCTTCAAAGTCGCTGTCTATAATAGGTTGTCTAAGCGATGTTTTTAGATTTACGGAAACCCACATCCGCCATTACTGTCCCACTGTTGGGCAATATCTTCTCCCATGTCCATTTATGAATATGAATGAAAAATTGGTTTCATCATTATACATCAAGACTTTCTTTTTGTCTTAGACTGTTGACTACTTATAAAAAAATCCTCAAGTGTTTCAGGCGCGGCTTAACGACTACTATCGTTTGTCAACAGCCGGCACCGATGGCTTAAGCACTTAGACTTAAGCACAGTGCTTGCCAAGCCACGGAATAAACTGAAATGTTAAATCTTCAAGATAACTTTTTTACCTCTTTGAAAAGTTTAAAAGTGGTAGAGCCTTGTAGCCATTTTTTTACCATCATTGGTAGCATTATATCCGAGGTATTTTAAGATGGGTAGGAATCCTGAGCGCTATGACCTGTCCTTCTTCAAACGAGGCCTAAAAAGAGTACTCTCCTTAAGGTAGCCAGCGGCTTTGTTGTGCTGGACCCCTACCCCCTGGCACTGCGGAGGTCTATCAGCAGCGATATCCGCTTAGCATCAGGCGGGCCGCTAGCCCGTCTGCCTATAACAGCAATAAAAAAAAATAATAGTTTTACTGTCGTATTTTGTTTAATGGGTCACATATCCTATGGTGAGATGGTCAAAGACAGGCAATTTTCCTGCAATCATAAGGTATTGTGGTTGTTTATAGATGTAGGTGATAAGTAAGAAAAAGAAAAAATACATTGTTAAATAACACACACAAAACATACACAAAGTATAATTATAATGATGATGAGATGAATATAATATGTAGAGCAAAAAGCGATGAGTCCCTCAGCTATGTGCTGTAATAGAAAATAAGCTGTACTCGTGTTGATTTTCAAAGGGATGTTACTAATCACTGTATGTTATCTCAGTTGTTCGTTTGTTGAACGAAAACAGTAGGTTTTAATTTTCAAAACGCACTTAAAAATAACACATCCGTTCCGGGAGGAAACTTGGAACTATGGAAGTTTTCAGAGACTATTACGGGCCAGTAATTAACTGAGCCCGGCACATTTCGCGATATCATGACGAATGTAAGGCCTCGGCCACAGCAAAGCTGCCAAAAGACTGAATATGGTCTAATGAGGTTAGTAAATTGGTTTATGCAAGTGATATTTATATTAAGTCTTTAGGTAAAGACCGTAGAACATATGATGTTACATCACAATGGACAACCATTCAATCTAAACGTCTATAATATTCTCACTTAAAATATATTGTACTAGAGTACAGCTATGTAACTATCGCTGTAATATTTCTTTTGGCAAGTGAAATTACCGTAGATCCAAGACCTCTTAACTTTAAATATTTCCCTCTTATTTTCTGCTTTCGTCTTCAAGCGACTAAGCTCAAAAATCCCCAAGTTTTCGTATTTTACTTTTGTTGAATACAAGAACCAACTATCACTGTATTAATCAATTACTTGTATGCCCATATATGCAAACAAACATATATGTACAAGCACACACGTACATATATAAGTTTTTATTTATCGCCGTTATAGGCAGACGAGCTAGCGGCCCGCCTGATGGAAACGGGCCAGGGGTCCAGCACAACAAAGTCGCTGCCTACCTTAAGGAGAGTACTCTCTTTAAGCCTCGAATACGAATACTACTCGAAAACGAATTATTTAATACGAGTTCGGATAATGATATTACTGTGGCTTTTTTTCCTAACTCGTTGTGGACGTAGGTTTAAACGCACCACACCGTCGGGTGTTAAAATAAAGTTGCGTCGTTAACGTTGTACAGTTTACACAAAAAGGAAATTAAATAGTTACTCCTTTCACTGTTCTAATTTTTTTAACGAGTCACACTTGATATTAGAATGATTTATGAGTAATCGGGTTGAGTACAATTTTTATGTACTTAATTTGGTTTCAATTCGTGGGAAATTTTTCAACAATTCTTTATTTTTTTATCTATAAGAGATAATTGAACTTAACTATTTTAAGACATGAGTTTTTCAGTAGAAATTAGTCTTGACTAATTTCTACTGAAAAAGAGGATTTTGATCCTCTTTTCAAAATGCAACAAAAAATGATATGTATATTGTTTAAAACAAGGCTGTAAAAGTCTGCGTAATTAAGATTATAGACAAAATCTGTGGTTAAGAGATACAATCGTTGATATACTTTAACTTATAACGTACAACACTTTTTTTTTTTAAATAAACCTTTGCTGAATATATTTATAGCAAGTAATTGTTATTGGCATTATGAAACCCCATTGATGTTTCGTGATTTAATTTTCCAAGAAATCCATTACATTTTTATATCGCTTTGTTCAAACTTCTCTAATATTATTAATTAATTAAAATCCTGCTATAGTCCTGAACTGTTTAATTTTACTAGTAAAATTATGGATTCAAATCATCCCAATGTTTTTACTACGATGCGCCAGCAGCTGTGCCAGCAGCAACGTAATTCCCAATCAATATGTTTGCACAGTGTTTCAATCCATAACTGCCACTGAATGTAGGTAACCGGAGTGGCACGCCGCGTGCTCCATGCGACCTGACACACTAAATAACAATAAAACAACGCTCTGCTGTCGCCTAAATAATTCCATCTCGACGGAACATTAAAATGCAACACACCACCCCGCCGTCCTCCAATTCAATAACAGGCTAACCAATCTAATAAAACCATTCCGTGACTTGTGCACACGCTCACATTGTCAGCGGCCGGCCACCTGATACAAAAATAGTCACATAATTGAAAACAGCTATCGAATCAATTGCACACGTTCGTAGGTAGGTACAAGGCCCACCGTCGGCGGGGGATCGTTGTGTGCAAACTTACCGCAACCAATTTCCAACCAAACGTCCCGGCACCAAATCCAATAGGAAACGTCATAATCATATGATAGGTGCGGCGCATTGCGCCCACCTGTCGCCGCGCGTGCGTCCCGCGGTGACGTCACGCCACCCCGAGCGACCCCGAGCGCCACCGAGCGACGCCGAGCCAAGCCGAGCGCCGACTGGCGACCGTGTGCGGATTGATCCGAGCACCACCGAGCATCCGCCACCCGCTAATAAAATGAACCAATCGCTTATTCCACTAGAGTGTACCATGTTACTTCCTAACGCTAAAAATATATATGCTAGTCGTGCTGCGCTCGGTTGCAAATTTCTTTATAATTAAAGTTTAAAGTGGTGTGGGCCCTGGCGCGGCTCGCGGTGGCTCCTTATCTAGTTCTTAATCCAAGATAAATATTACATCAATCGGGGGAGGAGAGTGCGCGGCACGCAGGCGCGGCCTTCGCCAGCCCAGTCCCGCTCCGGCCGCGCTGCCCGCCGCACTTCGCTTTCGCGGCCGCTCCACCCGGCGGCGACTCGCCCGCTGCCTGTGCCACGAGCGATATACACGAGTGACAGATAGGCTCCGCGCCGCACGTCGCCGCTCCCGCCGCGCCCGGAGCCCTAGTGACCGCGCGCGTCGCTGCTCGCCAGCTCGTCCACGTGCACCTCCCGTTGCGTAAGTCGGGAAAGCGAAACTCTCCAAAACGAACCTCATCTCCTATTGACATGCAAGAAAAACAAACGCACTTTAGTATCGATCACACTATGTTTATGATCGCCATGGCATGACATGTGTCGGTGCGGGCGGCGTAAATACCACGTCGAATGCCAAGTGCCGCCGAAGTTAGACGCGGCTTTCTTTTTTTAATGGGGTAATCCGGACCGCGGGCGCGGTCTTTTAACCCTGTAGTACGCAAGTGCTGGTTGACCTTAAAAAGCGCGCCCAGACCGCCACAGTCATAACGCGACACCGTGTTTGTTTATGAAGCTGTGAAAAACTTGCTCGCCCGCCGCCTCGCCGTGCGGATAAGCGGCGCTACATGAAAATTGTTCGTCAAGCCGTGAGCCCGGTTTACTTAGGCACGTCCTAATTCCGTTGCTCTGAATACGCTTCCGTATGTAATCTTAACATTAATATTCAAAGGGAGTTGTAATTTCCAGCAGCAGTCGGGCATAATTTATTTCGCCAACACCACCAACAACGTTACACACTCGGAACGTTAATTTCGCTCGATTACATTATTGCTTTATGTCACTGCCATAAATTTGGATAATGTTGAAATTAATATTTTCGACTTTATACCGCCTGCAATTGAGGCCCATTTGGGCATATTTATATTCGGAGTCTCCACTTACTTTTTTTAATCGCCACTAATGACCCCCGCGGCTAATTAATGGCGCTTGACAGTTTAGAAATGAGAATTTTCCGGAAAATTTCGTATTAGCTTTGGCAAACCGCTGATCGTGATTTTTTATCGGTTTTCGTTTGAATTATATTTTTCCTGTTGAATAGAGATAATTATGAATCTGATCTTTTCATTTTTAAATGGTTCAGTCTTAAGATTTTGCGCATATTACATTAAAATTATTTACAAATTGTTCCTAATGTACGCAGATGCAAAAATATCAAAACTTTTCAAAATTTTAAACTATTAATCGTTTAAAAAACAAACAGTCAAATTGAGAACCAGAAACCTCCTCCTTTTTTGACGTCGGTATAAAAAGGCATTCTAAAAACCATTAACAGTTATTTAATTTTTAGGTGATCACTACATATCCATCTATTCCAATATCTCTCAGCTGCTCAAATCTGTCAAGAAAAAACAAAAAACCTAAATTACACCCATATTGTATAATGAATTATTCTAAAAACAATTGTAATGTTCAGTGTAAACACTTATCAAAGGAATTAGTTCATAACGTCAGACAAGTACAGTAAAATAGTCCACAGTCGGCTTTTCCCCGTTTTCAACTCTAATGTCGGGCGAGATATGTCTTTATTACGAACAATAAGGAGGATTTGGGTCATGTTTTGATGAATCCTGCCTGACGACTAGGTAATTTAGACTGGCTGAATGTGGAATAAATCGCTGATTACATTTTTATTCTTCTCTATTTTTTGTAATAGAAGACTGGCGTTAATTAGTAGTGCAATTGTTCAGAATATAGTTCAAACAATGAAGATTAAATTATCGTTTATCAGTGTAGAACAAAGATGTTTCTAACCGGCACATATAATTAACATCTTATAAAAACTCTCTTTTTACGTCTTATTTTAAAGAGTACACTACAGGTTTGGATATCGAAAAAGAGATAATGAATCCAAAGTTTGTAAATAGAGACTACCATTTTATATTGATTATAATTAATACTAAAACATAATGGATGAGTTTTTCAGACAGTTAACAAAATTGTCTTATCACAATACTAACAATAAAACAATCGGAGTCAAACAACGAAATAGAAAGTTTTAAAAAGCATTATTGCTCTCATTCCATTACTTTATTAGGTATGCAACCTTTCTGACGACTTCAGTCGTGTGCTTGAAGCTCTAAGTTTTGAACATTTGTTTATGGCTCAGTATTAGCCCCTTTCACAGATGATGTTAAAGTTAATCCACTGCGTGTTGGATGGATGGATTTCATAAAACCAATAGCCAATGTTTTACTACGGTTTAAAAGATTTCTGTCACGATTGAATAACTGGTATCTAGCCTTGGAGCTAAATGAAATCGGAAACACTACTTAACGTGCTTCTAGAAGGCCGTATGAAGCCGTTTTTTCAAAAAACTTGGTCGTTCACCACGCTATATTCAAACCCATATAAGTAAAATCGAATGGTGTCGTGAACACTAGTTCCAATTGAGCCAGGAGTTCTGTTCTAGGACCTCTTTCTATATAGAAATATAGAAAGAGGTTATTTATTGAAATAACATCTAAAAATGTCAACAATATAGTTAAATGTCCCAAAGCTGTGCATTAATCTTCTCTATGATTCAAAGCATGGAGGTTTGCAACAAACAGGTGTCGTGCATATAAGGAAGCTTCAAGAGACTTTATTATATTGCTTTTTCGATAAAACAAGCAAGAAATAACTATAAACCAAATAAAGTTATGAAATATAATCGAACACAAACCAATCGACTCAGCAGTCATTTCAATCTCTACTCATTATTTACTCTAAATTATTTATCGAATTATTCTTCCTCGGTTTGCCTTTATGCCATACTTACGTGGGGTCGGCTCAACATAGATTTTATCAATCTTAGGCCTTTTAGTGTTTCACGCTGAACTGATGTCGGTAGTAGACTTCATTCAAGTAGCTTTGTAATTCTTCTGGACAACGCTTAGGTACGTAGGTTCCTGCTCAATGGTTTTATTATTTAAGTGTTAATAATAGAATACACAAGTAACTGAAAAACTCAGTGGTGCCTGTCTTAGTTTAAACTCGTGTCTTCCGATTCGGCATTCGATTTCGCTCCTAACTCGCGGTTAGTACATTATCTACTCACGTTATTTATTTAGTTTACAATCAATAATGTAGCCAGCATATAGTCTGGAATTGTATATAAATAAGTACATAATAGTGTTATAAGTTGCGAGCCGGTGTCGCGTCCCGCCGTCCTCGGAGAGCCCTACGTCGACCTACAAAACTAAAACTTCTCTGATTTGTAAAACTCCAGGTGAGAGTTACTTAATGGCTAAAAGAGTAGGAAAAGGTCAGCGGTAATTAGTTTGGTCTTGTTGACATTTACAAGCAAACTCTTTGGGTCTGTTCGCTACGTTTGTTGAGGTACCCGCAGCTTTTTTTTAATTTTTACAGTTCCATTGCTAGGCGAAGGTCTCCCTCCCTTTCTCAAAAAAAAATCCCAGAGTATTTTCAAATAAAAACATAGTTAAGTCACAAAAGGACACGTCCTATAGTGGGATGTGTGCCCTATGCCGATGTATGAAACTCGTAAGGTTCCGTCACAATTGAGGTATTGACCGTTGTCCACTACGCTAGTCTAGTGCCGACTGGCATCGATAACATACCATAAAAAATCTTATAAAAATGTCTATAAAACGCAGGTCTCCTCAAGTTTTATGCCCCGGTAAAATGTGTGGCAAATCGCTCCTATGTACAAAATTAAACAGGAACTTACCCACCTTAGCAACATTTACTTTTCATTAAAAATTGCATTAAAATCACGCTTTATACTGATGATAAAAAAGGCAATTAACTAAGTGTACACTTTTTTTAATTGTGCTACTAATATTTTTAAGTAGGGCAACTTGTAATCTGAAGTCGGTGGGGGGAGCGAAGTCGTTTTGCATAATACGGGAGCCGGTCACGGTACGTTTTAATACAAAAATGGCACGCCGTAGAGTGCCTATTTAATCGCATTAAGTCATCGGTCCGCGCGGCTTATTGTATGAATAAATTAAAAATCGTAATTTAATCTTCCACTTGCCGGTGTCTCGTGTCCGGGCGCGTCGTGTTACCAACTTCGCCATCGGATCGGAAACTTTTCTAAAAAAGTGCAGTTTTTTGTTTGTAAAATTTTTTGTACGTTTCCTCGGAGGATTTGATGCCGGAAAATAATTTGTTTTGTGAGATAAATATATTTCTCGTTTCTGCTCTGCCATTAGTTATGGGTATTCCCCTGAGTCAGTCCATTTCTATACGGAGTTTATAGCAATAATAGATAAAAATCTAATGAATTACTTACCTTGTTAAAGTAGAAACTCACACACTGGATTCTCGGACTTTAAAACAAATCTTACGATCCATTATTAGTATTCATGCGGCTGATTAGGCCATGTCCACGCCAAATAGACGTAAGGTTGGCAAAAAATATCTCTAAAAGAAGAAAATAACAACCCTCTAAAATGAACTTAAATTGATTAACAAAACGATGTTTCGATGTTCTCCGTTTCCACACAAAGTAAAAATACAACAGTTTTCACAACTATCAACATTTTATTCTACAACAAAAAATACAGAGCAAAATTTACTCGAAATATTTTTCACTGTAACCGCAAGCTTACGCAGGTGTGTATTATTTTTTGTACATTTCCATTATTCTCAAGTGCGCTTAGACACAGACAAAGAAGCCCCGAGATTGCGTAACACTAAGACGCATTATGTCGTTACTCCACGCCGAGAGAGGTGATAATTGTACCAAAACAGCTTCGCCCACTCAAAACTTTACAATGGAAATAAATGTTAAATAACCGGGATGTAAAGTTATACTTGAAATTATGAATGAATTGATGGCAACATTAGAATTTATTTTTATAACAACGTTTATATTTACGGTTGTTATAATTAAACGGTGTTTTATTTGGAGTGTCATTAAATACAGAACGGTGGCTGTAATTGTGGTTTCAACAATTAACCTTTGTACATTTTTAGACACACATAAAATTTCATTCGAAATACACACACACAGAAAATTGTACGTTAAAAAAGCTCATTTCTTCCCCTCCGTGTTTAAAAACCTTCATAATTTTAAAACTAACAGCCGAACTATATATTTTGATGTATTGATGTCAAATCAATCTCTCAATCTGACAGACGCTAATATCACATTAACGATTTGTATTACATTACTGTATGAATTTATGAAATATAAAATGAAAACTGGAAACTGGTCCAACATGCGAACTGAAAATATAAAACATCAAATCTTTATTAAAGTGAGAGCTGCACAAATACCTCGTCTTTCAGTCAGTTAGTGTGGAGCGACACCGGACGCGGTGTCCGCCGGCGTGACATCCATTGTGCCACCGCTGCCCGATACTCGCCGAGACTAACATTACTATGGAACTGATGTGACGCGATAAAGTGTAGGATTTAATAAAGCTGATTATTGTTGCCATATAACTAAAAATATAACACGTCAAAACTAACTTAATGTGAGAGCTTGCACAAATACCCGTCGTTGAGTCAGTTAGAGTGAGTGACACCGGACGCGGTGTCCGGCGGCGCGACGTCCATTGTGCCACCGCTGTCCGATACCCTCCGAGACATTAGCATGGAACTGACGCGATGACGTGTGGGGGATTTAATAATGCGGATGATTATCGTAAAGTAACTATGTATGTCAGCACTGGAGACATTGACAAGCATTGTTTAGTCTCTAGAGACAGTACGTTAACGTCACTGACAAGGTTTAATTATAGAATTGCATCTAAGTGGACCGCGAGCCACGGGGGATATTGTATACATGTACCAAGCGATCAGGCGTCAGTTATTGAACATTGTGATGTTACGTAGTTTGATGTAATTTTCTCTTTTTATTTTAACGTCACTTTTAATCCATTAAAACGTAATGTATAAGGTTAATGTAGATAAGACGGATTTATTTTTCAAAATAAACTGGTCAGCTTCACGAAATTGAATGCACGTCATTTCGTCTCAGTGCTGTGACATCCATAACGAGAGAACTGACAGAATATAAAGCAATGAGTTTAATTCGTTGTGACTAGTGGACTGCCAATACGAGCACGTTTTAAAGTAATTGAATGCAATTGTCAGCAAGTCACAAATGTCAAGCTCTGTCCGTTGATACGGAAATGTTTGGCGAGCTATTGGACAGCATGTACGAGTAGTACTGCTATATTATGGATATTAAAATGATTGTACTCTGTACGATTCACATAGTTATTCTATATTGGTTGATTGCTTTATTGGGCGCAATTTGTATTCTTATCATACAACATCCATTCATCTATTCGCTAACCGCACACTTTTTCAAGTTAATTTAAAATCAATGTCACTCATTTGACTATGAATTTGGAAATTTCAAAAAACAATTTAATTGTAATAAATAAAAAGCAATAATAATTACCGTGAACGGTCGGTGGTCGGCCGTCCCGACATCTTGACCCGAGCACGAGCGACGCGACGGTCGCCCCCACCCAAATATTCACAATTTTATTTTCCGCTTCCCGTAATCACAATTGAAATGTTTGTTTGACTTAACAAGCATTATTAATTCGCACAGTACAGTTTCTTTTGTATTTTTTCTGTACAATATCCCAAATTGTGTTCAGCATTTCATTTGCTTTATTGGACGCTTGTTGTCTGTCTGTTTGGAATTGGAGCGGTGTGTTTTTCGCCAGATTTATATTTAACGCTTTTGTAGCGTAGTGCATAGGGGGGATAATTGTTTATTGGTACGACATAGTATTGTGCAAACTACCGACTAACTTAAACTGTAATGTTGCAACTGACACTAAATTATTTTGCACGGTGATTTTTCCCTTTCGATATTCAAGGATATATTTGATGAACATTAACAAAATCCCAAACCTTCATTTACATTCAGCCTTAAAAGATGGTCGTAAACCCTCAACTGTTCTTAGAGCCCTTACGTTGCAGGTTCCCCCTATGCCATCGATATGGAGTGACGGTATCTCTTAACAGTTTACGATCGGCTGTGTATCGTAAAACCACAGGAGTACATGGCAGGAGATGTTAGTATTTAGTATTATTTTTGTTTTTTTTTTATATGGCCGAAGGAAGGGCGGTGCATTCGGCTTAGTATTGTTTTGGTTTATAATGTAGGGATTAAGGTTGTATTAATATACGAATGGTTTTATTTCCCATGAATTCCAATAGTCGGTTTAATGAAAAGTGCTAACGTGACATCTTTGAAAAAAATACAAATTTGTTATCCACCGTTATCTGTAAAACAGTAAAGCAACCTTGATCGTGATTTTAACATGGAAAAATACCTAAATATTGTACTAAATAAATATTAAATGAAAAAGTTTGTGGTATTTCTTCGTCACTCACTCACTTTGATTTATACTAACAAAAGTATTTACCGATTAAAATGAAAGGGATATTTGTGCAGCGAATTTTGCATAAAACATTTCCTCCTTTAAAATAACACCGCAAACAAATACGCCGTGGAAAACATGAAAATTTGTCACTGTCGTATCATCCGTCCGGCATTTTTATTAATAAATTGTGCGGGTGCATTTCGTACACTCGCTTGCACGACAAGGGTTGTCGGATCCGAAAATACGACTCACGTATGTTCATTTTTGACGAGAATTTTACTGATGTTTTTTGCCTTTTTTATTAAATAAATGGAAATTGTAGTGTGCTTTTGAAAACTACCGGTAATAGCTCGGTTATACTTCAAATATGTAGCAAAAAAAGAAAAACAGAATTGTATTTTTGTTTTAAATAAAAACTGTAACATTTTCACGTCACATGTTTCAATTTAGTATATGGTCTCAATTCGTTAAAATAGTTTAAAAGTTACCAGACGTACACACAATATTATAAACACACAAAATATCAAGCGATTCCGAACACAGCGCGTTGTTGTGAAAATATCATGCCTTTCTACCGTGAATGCGTTATGATATCAAATTTTAAATCGATTCGAGCCCCGCGTCGCGATTGCGTTCATTGGAAAACGTTTGTGTAAATACGATTCCGTCGGAATCATTCGGAAACGACCGATCGGGACATTTCATATCTCGATAGTGTAATGCGATTATGCGAATAGATTAAATATCGTTCGCATTTCGGGATACGTTTGCGCCGGGTTAATTTTATTGTTTTTTAATGATAATCTCTTGCTTTAGTCCAATGGTTGCTTTTAATGACGCTCATTTGCAGTTTGTTGTTATTTTGAAGCTAAATTTTCTCGACAGACTTATCAGTAATAAGTTGTTAGCTAAACAAATCAGGCGGAGTTTGATTTCATAATAGGTTTGAGTTAATATCAAACTCTAATAATTTCTACAGGCGTTATAAGAACGTGTTATGTGGCCCCAAATAAGTGTGTATAGGTAGAAGTATTTACCAACATTAATCTCGAAATCCCAGGTCTCCAACACACATACAAAGGCGAAACTACAGAGGTGGTTCGCCACCACGCCTTAGATTCGAAAACTCGTCTTAGCTTTTAATTATATGACGCTCGTATCTAACGTCTTTTCATATCTGTGTCTGGATGCGCCGTCAAAGAGCTCCGGAGTAATGAAATAAGTTGAACACACCGCTCGCAGTGCTCTCGCCGTTTTTGCACCCTCAATAGTACTGTTGCCAAGTTCGCCGCAAGAAATTACCGAAGTGTACCGCCGGATTGTGTGCTAACTTGGCTGTAACTGTACGCCTTTAGTTTATATTTGGAGTTTGGTTTGCTCATGTTATTAACAATGCGGGGATATGTTTCTTTTTGTGTTGAAATTAACTTTGTTGGCACGCGTGGGGCTTGTTTATGCGCTAAGACAGCGGATGAGGACGGTGAACAAGGCAATTTAATTTGTATAGTGACTCGTGTAACAACTTTAGGTCGCATGTAACTAATGCATGAATATCAATTGGTTTCTAAAGAGACAAGTTAGGCTTTCCACAAACCAACCCTGTCAAATTTACAGGCAAAATTTTGTACCGAACAATGCATCAGCATTACGCATTAATTTTCATTTCAAATTGGATAAAAACCACCGCCATGTCGGACACAAAGACTGGACGTTGCCAACTTGTATGTAAATAAAATAATATCAGTCTGTGGCTCATAATTTAAACTTGCACATTGTGAATCCGGCTTCAGTGTGACCACGACCGCCCGCCCCATGTTTATAGAAGCTGGCTCCGTCGTCCGCGTGGCGATTGGACCCAATTCCTGCGGCTATCGACGCTGTTGAGTTATTATCCCTTTTGTGAACTCATTCGGGAATATATTTGTAATATAAAATTGTGGAAATCTATGGTAATACTCTTTCCTTACCATAGATGAAACTATAAGCTTGAAATCATACTTAGATATCCTAATTATAACGAACAGATAAAAAAGACTCCATTTTTACACGTTTTTAGTAACTTGACACTTAACAGTGCTACTTCAATTATTTGTCAAAAGCTCCCTTCCTATTATCGGGGATAGTATACTCACATTCAATTTCAATAATTCATAAATCACTGAGGTAAGTTGGAAGGGTAAAATATAGCTGCATATTGCAAAACCGCCCTGTGTCTCAAAAGGCTTAGAGTCTCCCATTTTCCGTACGACCCCCGATGCCTACAGTTATCGGCATCACTGAGTTATTATCCCTCCCGTGACGTCACTGGGGTAAATATTATAATTCCAATTGTTTCTGAGTAGGGTCGTGTTGTGATATCGCGTTTAATAACTGGTGTACGGAGTAATAAAATTGAGTTAATTTATGTTTTGTTGTCGTTACCCCATTCTGTATGGAGAGGGGTAACACGCTTATGTTCGTCGTAATATACTGACTATAAAATTAATGATAGTGGATTCGTGGAATAGTGAAAACATGATGTCTGATTTTGATTATGCAAAGTTAACCTTAATTTTGTTTGGTTAGGTTCGGATTGCTCTGGGTCGTGTCGGAGTAGTTTTGGTTAGGGTCTGATTAAGATAATTAAAGTTTTAAAGTGTACCTTTAAGGTAAAATGATTAGATGTGGAAAATTTGCGAAATGAATACTAAGGTTGTGAATCCTATGTGGGAAATTTATCAAGATACTATTAAAGAGATCCAATAATTAAATCATAAGATGAGCTTTATTGTCCAGATACTAATGAACCAAGACAATACCGGAATTATTGTATAACAGCTCAATTTAATATTATAATAAATCTCCTTCAATCCCTCTACTGATCGCGTCATTCCGTCCCCATTCTCCCTTAGGCACACAACACAAGCCCAATGACGTCACGTTACCCGAATATAATTCACAATTATCGCATTAAATCACAGCGGACAATTTAATCGGGGAAATCTGTTCAACGAAACATTTGCGGACGTCATCCGAACGTATAATTCAAACATTCGCATTTGCCCACTAATCCATCGGGAAACTCCGACTACATTGGACCCAAGCCATTGGTCCAAATTCGGGACTCCGGGCTTATAACAAAGTTTGCGTCAACGTTGGATCCAACGATCTTTTCTATACTGTAAAGTAGTAAATACGATGCCTCATAATATGCTACAGGCCGTCTGAGTAGTTCCAAATGTTTTTTTTTATTTCTGCCGTCCAGTAGTTGCTTCTAACCATTGTGTTGTGGTTAGATTTTCATTATAACCAATGATTACTGGGCATTAGACAACGCTGGATCATGGATGTATTGTCGGACAATTGGGAGGGGAATTGGAAGGAAAAAGAATGGGAAGAGGAAAGGGGTTTTGGGCATCCGGCAATCTCATTCACCGGACGAAACGCGACATCTGTCGCTTCACGTCGATTTCCTGTGACACAGTATATCTCATCATTCTTGCCTAAAGAAACCTTCATTGTTAATATATTTGTCAATGATTATTAAAATGTGGTTTCTCGTTTCTCCATACATTGTACCAAAATGCCTTGGGTATAATGTTTGCACCCACAGTAACTCAGTGTTTACTCGTATTGTGCCACTATTCCATCTACTAAGACTTGATCGGCGTTGTTCATTGCTGTCCAACACTTTTTCCATCTCATTTGCGCAGAGTCTCCTCTAAGCGTGTTTCATTCTCAGAATTGACGGCAAATAGTTGCCGTGTTCACTGTTACGTATTAATTTACATAAATACACAATTTGAATATATTTAGTGTTTTAAGTAGTTTCATTCAAAGTCAATTCATATCAGTTGTATTCTGCATTAAATCATTGGACAAATAGCTTGGGCCCAATGTTTGCACTCGGAGTAACTCAAACACTCACATTGGGCCACTAATCCACCGGCTAAGCGTCAGTCGGCGTTGTTTATCGCTGTCCGTCACTGTTTCCATCTCATTTGCGCTGAGTTTCCTCTGAACTCGGTTCACTCTCGGAATTCATGTTAAGCTATTGCCGTGTTCCTTCTTGCGTAATATTCTGGTATTTAAACACATTTAGAACAATAGATTGTGACAAAGAAAAAAATATTCAAAATTGTTTTTGTTGGTGGTGTTGGCAATTGGCAAAATTGTAGTCATTTTAGCCCTGCGAATTAAAATAGGTTTATTACCGTACGGTCAAGACTGCGCAAATATTGCGTGTCTTTAATTATATAAAATATATTAACCCTTGGAGGTTTCTGCCTGCACAGCGCTTCAATATGACATTACGAAATATAGAGTTTTATAGTGTAGTGTCGCGGTGCAGGCTGCAGATGCGACGTTTTAATATCACGTTTAATTAACAAGTAATTGGAACAGAACCCGTTGCAATTAGTCAATTACCGTGTCCGCACCAATATCGTCCAATTTTCACTCTCGCGCTAATTTTATTCGCGTCCACACTGCCTTGTTAAAAGGTTAATTTTATTAATTGATTGCATTAAGTAATAAGTCTCGTTGCACTGAGTATACCATCTCCTGTTCAGTATCAATTAGAGTAATTCCTTACTGCTGTTATATAGAAATGCGTTTATATCTTAATATATTTGAAATCGGTAACTAAATACAAACATGCATGTATGTAACAACAGTACGGCAACAATATGTTGTATCGCGTGACAGTTTCTACTCGACTTGTCAAAACATAGAGAGATCACGTGTGCCGCGTGCGGTCACGAAGCGCCGTCCCCGGCCGCCCGTAGTTCCGTAGCCTCGTAGCCCGTGCGCCGCCCCGCTGTAGCGCCGTAGCGCCGACTTCAAAGGAGATTAGGTTCGTTTACACAATTGCCGCTCGTCGCGCCGACACGGCCGGCCACACTATCGGATTACGTGACCCGGCCGAGTTGTCAAGTCGTTCGACCGACTTTCAGGATTTCGTCGAGTCTTCCGGTTTATGGATAGAGGATTTTAAACATGGCGTGGGGATACTGGTCAGCGTCGTCGGTGCTGCCCGACCGCGGGCGGAGTCCGCGCCGCGCGGGCACCTCGGCCGTGCACGCGCACCCCAACCCGCCCACCGCGCGGGAGGTGTTGGAGACGCACGACGAGAGCATCCTGCACACAGCGTCCACGTCGCGCGACAGCAGGGACCACTCCGCCTCGCCGCACTCCTCGTCCAACGGCGGCCACTCGCACCACCAGCACGAAGTACGCCACGCCGTGCCGGCCAGCGCGCTGTTCGGCGACAGCTACGGCGAACTCTCGCGGAGACCGTCCCTCGACCTCGGTTCAGTGAGAAGTGCGTTAGCGTCATGTTCGGGCGGGGGGACTTTGAGTGCGGGTTCAACACTGACTCGCGGCGGCACGCTGGCGGACTACCTGCCGCCCACGCCGTGCCCGCACCACCACCGCGTGTACGTGGACCACCACAAGCACTACGAGCAGCCCATCCAGCCGGTGCACGTGGGCGTGGCGCACCACTCGCACTCGCACGCCTCCAGCCGACACCACACCGACGACGAGGACGACCTCGAACCCGCGTACGCTACAGGTACGTCACATACACTGCGGTACACACTCGTTTCTTTCAGTTTTACGTGTGTGCACGTATTGCTATCTGTCACAGAATTTATAGTTGCCAAAACTGACAGCTTTATAGCCATATTTTATACGTTTCTATTGAAAGGACGGTAAGTAGGCCATATGCAATGCTGTACATTAATAATATATGGAAGGTTTTTTTGATAACGTATGCAGGGATTACTGTGTGCCGATGGGCGACGTGAATTTATGTTGCTAAGTAACGAACTCGAATGTTTCGCAATAAAAATGATGAGCCGTTGATAGGGAGTCGGCGAACAATCAAACGGCGAAGTTTGATCTTTATTAAAGTTAGTCATTAATTCACCAGTTGCCGAGTATTTTGTTACATTAATTATAAAAGTTCTCCGTCTTATTTGGTTAATGTATTTGTAGCTCTCGCTGCGACCTACTTTCCGTCGCGCATTCATCGCGGGCGGTCAGTGTTACCAACTGCAATAAAAAAAAAATCAATTCATTGCCATAATTCTGTGAGTGGTGTTTGTATTGCCTTTTTAATTTGTTGCTTTGTGTTGTTTATTGAGTACACTGGCGTTTGTTAATTACATCGCGGTGTTTAGACTCATCGTTTATTTTACACAAACATGATTTGTATTAACCATTTCACTTATAAGACGAGTGTAAACGACTTGTGAAACATTGCTAAGTCCTTATTGCCAACATAATGAAGTGAGTGAGGGCATTTGCATGACAAGCAGCGACGAGACTGGTACATGAAGCGTCATGTTGGCAGCCCCGGGAGAAGTCGAGACATTTATCGCGGCATTTTCATTTAGCGCCTAATGTACCGTAGACACCCCCTCCCCTAACATACCGCACCCCGCTCGCCAGTAATGACCGAATCTCGGCACACGCGAGTCCTGACTCGGCCCGGCTTACTGTAGACAATCTAGCTCAATAACGTCGTGTCTAGATTTATGTCACGGTAGAATGAAATTTATTGGCAATAAAGCAATGAATTTAATGTCAAGATATAGTATCATGGTTTTGATCATTTGTATTGAAAAAACCTTCAATATTAAACTGATAACATATCCGTGTATTACTCTTTTATCCTCGACCATGTTCATAAATAAATAAATACACCCAACAGTCACATACAAGTCCTGAGTCTGACCCCACACTAAGATTGAGTCTTGTGTCGTTGGTATCAGAAGCTACATGAAAATTTTCGGTCTCACAAACACCCAGACCTGAAACAAATACCTGAGGATCACACAAATATAAGTTTCGGTGCGGGGATCGAACCCGCAGCCTCACGTTTCACAGCCGGCGTCTACCCAACTGCGCCACGGAGGCTGTCAATATTTAAAAAGTTATTATATCCACTTTTGTTTAGTCTGTTGTGCGTTCTTCATATTAACGGTTTACTGATTGTTCTCACTTTCATTATAAACATTTACTAGTGGCAGGTCTCATATGTGAGAGGTCGCTTGGTTAAGTACCACCGCAATGTATATATCTCCCGCTGAACAGCAGTGTAAATGCAATGTTGTGTTCTGGTACGATAAAATTGTAGGCAGATTAACTACTGGGCATAATGAAACTAAACATTTTATGTCCCAGGATGGCGAGCACAGTGGGATCCCAAGCATTGCTTTGTTATTCATAGTGTTGTTTGGTTTTGCCCCATGAGCAGTCGTATCGCTTACCATCCGGCGAATGGCTTGCTCATCTCGCCATTGAACGCAATTAAACAAACATTGGAAAATACAAGATAGCTAATAATGTATCAGCTGTGGTCTGATAAAGGGTTAAGGGTCCTCTTTATGACACTTAGAAAGGTGATTAACCTCTCAACTTTGTTCTTGAATCCACCTTTGCTCGGACATGAAGCAGCCCTATCATTATAACTCATCGTCACGTAATCAGTTATAACAATGTCTGCACAACATGGATTTGTTTTTCACGGAGTATTTTTTTTTACTTACAGTTTATACAAATGATATATAGGTGGATATACTTTTTGAAAGCCTCCGTAGCTCAGTTAGACGCCGACTGTGAAACAAGAGACCGCGGGTTCGATCCCGGCACCGAAATAAATATTTGTGTGAACCACAGATGTTTGTATTGTTCGGGTCTGGATGTTTGAGACTGAAAAGTCTCTCGTAGTTCGGATACCCACGACACAAGACTCGATCTTAGTGTCGGGTCAGGACTATGTATGTGACTGTTAGGTGTATTTATTTATTTATTATTATTAGTTATTTATTCATCGAATATAATATACTTTTTACTTTCCATCTTGACCCACAGAAACTCCACTGCTGGACAAAGACTATCCCCTAGGGTTTCTATAAGTACAAGTGGGGAATACAGCACTAAGGAAATAAAAAATGTCAGTTGCATTTTTAAAATTGTTCAATTATGTTACTTAAACTGAATATTCGTTGGATAAATTATATCTCACGATTTAAAATTGGCCCCTAAACATATAATTAACATGTGTGTAATATGTATACATTTATTACGTATCCTACCAAGCTTAGTAGAAATGTGGTGGAATAATGATGGTAGTAGGATATTATAACACGATGGAAGAACATCACATGTGGTCGCGATCGTTAGCAGTGAGGGAACGATGTGAAAAAAAGTAAGGTATTTGTATCTACCCGCACAAAACACAAATTGTAAATACCGCCATAGTGACTTACGAAAGTAACAAAAATAATTGATCTGATTGAGATCAGTCCGTGCTTTGGCTATATTATTGACGTTCAAGTATTTTCTTTTATTATTAAAATAAAAAAAATATATACATTATCAACTGAGACTTACAAAAAATGCTTTGTAAGGATAAAAAACAAATTTATTTTTAGTAAAAGACAAAGACTATTTGTTTTGATAAATAGTTACAGCCATTTGTTAGAGATGATGAATAAAGGCACAAATAATATTTTTTCCTCTACATTTAAGTAGGAATAAAATTCATATCGTTCAATATATTTTGAAATTAATAACAATCCCTACACATTTGTTCTAGTGTAAGACCACTCCTTAGCGTCCTTGTTCTAAATACGAGTATAAGGATTAAACAATGTTTTAGATTTTATCGCGCGCGTTTTATTTTCCTTTTAATGTTGTTTGTCACTCCGCTCGAGACCTCGAAGGAGATTTGAGAGATTAACGTGAAAATAAACCGCGATACCATCTGCTTTTTATTATTATAAGTTTTTGCTTCGGACAAGTGAAATTGTAGGTGAGTTTTTTAATGTAAGGAATGTAATGCTTTCACGCTATCAACAAATGCTTAGTTTTTGTATTGTGAAGTAAATGTGTATCAAGTAGGAGTATTCAAAATGTAGAGTACAATACGTCGTAACATTTTTGTCGAATACAAAGAAATTCCATATTTTTGTTTAAATTGTATCAGCCCATATAAGTCGTACGGCAGGGTACGATCCTTCTCTACTATCGAGAGTATGATTGAGAGGGATTGCGATTGTTTATACAACACAATCATAAATTGATAGCCTCCATGGCGTAGTTAGTAAGACGCCGACTGTGAAACGAGAGGCCGCGAGTGCGATCCCCGCACCAACACAAATGTTTGTGTGGCCCACAAATATTTCTGTCCGGTCTGGGTGTTTGTGAGACCGAATAAGTCTCTCGTAGTTTCTGATACCCACGCAACAAGACATAATTGATCTTAATGTGAGGTTGGAACTATGTGACTGTTGGGTGTATTTATTTATTTATTTATTATTATTTCCCAGTAATAAACAGACACAAGAAACTGAAAAAAGATATCAAAGAAGTTAACATTAAACGAGTAACCCGGCATTCAGTACAATAGCATCAAAATCGCGATCGACTAGAGCTTAACTGTGCCCTCCGCCCTCAGTTCACCCATTGCCTACGTTAAATCGTAACTTAATATTTGGTACACTCGTACATTGCGCGTTGTGTCGATTTAGCAGTTTATATGGTAGGTTTAGGTGGTAATTTTTTTATACAGCATATAATCCTGACAGATACCAAGTCGACCGCTAGACCTTTCGATGCCTAGCATGGTGCACCGCGAATATGTGAAAATAATTTGGTGGAAGATGTTTATTAGAACGCATTTCAACGAGACTACAATTATTAAAAAAAAATGAACGCAATATGTACATAAATAAATTAAATAAATACACCCAACAGTCACATATATAGTCCTGATTCCATTTTAAAATGACTTAGGTCTTGTGTCGTGGATATCAGAAACTACGAGAGACTTTTCAGTCTCACAAACACCCAGACCCGAAACAAATATCTATGGTTCACATAAATATTGTCTCGGTGAGGGGATCGCACCCGCGGCCACTCATTTCACAGCCGGCGTCTAACCAACTGCGCCACGAAGGCTGTCATAGCATTGTTACTCTAAAGTTACGCTAAATATCCTGTATGTTGTTTATAACGTTTCATTAGAAACATTTGAAGTCTGGCAGCCTTAATGACGGTATTCTGTATTTGTATGTATGTGTGTATGTCAAGAGGGACAGGTTAACGAGTTTGAGCAATGTCGTGTGCCGCGTAATTATTGGGTTTACCTTATAACTCGAATGTTTCGATATTTAGAGCGGAAGAAAAATGCTGCGTAGAAATTAACTTCAATATTTATGTCCCAAACAAATGCTTAAAAATTATAATTTTTTGTTGAAATTATCCTATGTTCTGTTAAATTGAAAGCTTTTTTGTTTTCGATGAAAATTGAAGAGTTAAACGTGCCGCTTGATGGAGGCCATTTTTCACAGGTCGCTATGAAAACTCGTAAGATGTCTTA